>JAJKFL010000026.1:10082935-11472162 GCA_021186555.1 Reticulitermes speratus | reverse complement strand
AAAAAAAGTGATTCTCTTTATATTTTCGTAAAAATATAACACGCTTACGTGTTGGTCTATTAAGAATCTGTAAATGTTTGTCTCTCTACTGTAAAAAATGTGTATCGGTGGATTACAAGTTTCTGTTTCATAAGCGATATAAGTATTTCCCACTTATCCGCAGTCACCCTGCTATTGTGGGGGACAAGGAAGGAGCCTCCACGCGTGCAATGATACTGTGACTCACTTGGATAGTACCATTGACGGCTGTCCCCTGGAAACGTCTATTAATAGACGGCTAATCCTTCCAACACCGGACAGTAAAAGATGATAAACATATGGTGAAATGGGGCAAAACAGACGCTGGCGACCTATATTGTGGCTGTGGAGAGGTACAAGATATGGAGCATCTCCTGTCATGCAGGGACTGCTCCCACCAATGCACCCTCGAGGATTTATGGCTTGCAAATAGAAAAGGAATTGACGTAGCCCAAGACTGGGCAAAAAATCTTTAATTTAATGGTCCGGACAAGATAAAGTAAAGTAAAGTACCCTGCTATTGTGCTCTATAGGCTGTACTCAGTTGAAAGAGGTCTTTAAATGAATAGAAACAGAATATCTGTAAATAGCCTTACTAAACAAACCAGTCACTTTATTTCTGTTATGACATACAGCAGACAAATATAACGTCACCTATGACGTTGAAAGATTAAGGATATTTAATGCATTCCTGTGCCATTGAATACAAAAATGCTAGCGGCAACGAAGTGAAATATTTTTAAATAAGCTACGGCATAACAATTTCAATTGTGTCTGTTCATTAAAATTCCCGTTTTGTGCCGTAGACTGATATGGGATGTACAGCATACAGTCCAGTAACTGACGTAACTTAATTTGTCTAACGCCGATGTTGAGTATGAAATGATGATGTTACAAGTACGCCTACATAGCGATACCGAGAGATTGGCAGAAGTGACTGAAAAGTGAGTGAATACTCTAAAGCTTAATCGCAGAAGTATATTGTAAGAGCAACAAAGAAGATTCGCAGTCGAAGCAGAAAATTCTGATACAGATGAAGTAACCAATTTGACGTGAAGGAGAATTCACTATTATATTTCTGACGATGTCTGTATTATCTAAATTGTTAAAGGAACTTGTATTTGCTAATTTGACGTTCATCTGCGTTTAATTACAATGTAACTAATTGTCATGTAGTGTCAGCTGTTTTGAAAGAAGCTAGCTTGAAGATGAAGAGCGATCCTGTCCCTGAAACGTAGGGTATTATATTTAAATGCGTAACATGAAAAAAGTCCAAAATGTCTGAGTTCAAACGCACTACTAGGGACGTAGTCATAAAGTTGACTCGAAGCAGAACACAGTACTTGAGATATAGTCATAAAGTTGACTCGAAGCAGAACACAGTACTAGAGACGTAGTCAAAGAGTTGACTCGAAGCAGAACACAGTACTAGAGACGTAGTCATAAAGTTGACTCGAAGCAGAACACAGTACTTGAGATATAGTCATAAAGTTGACTCGAAGCAGAACATAGTACTAGAGACGTAGTCAAAGAGTTGACTCGAAGCAGAACACAGTACTTGAGATATAGTCATAAAGTTGACTCGAAGCAGAACATAGTACTAGAGACGTAGTCAAAGAGTTGACTCGAAGCAGAACACAGTACTAGAGACGTAGTCAAAGAGTTGACTCGAAGCAAACACAGTACTTGAGATATAGTCATAAAGTTGACTCGAAGCAGAACACAGTACTAGAGATATAGTCATAAAGTTAACTCGAAGCAGAACACAGTACTAGAGACGTAGTCAAAGAGTTGACTCGAAGCAGAACACAGTACTAGAGACGTAGTCAAAGAGTTGACTCGAAGCAGAACACAGTACTAGAGACGTAGTCAAAGAGTTGACTCGAAGCAGAACACAGTACTAGAGACGTAGTCAAAGAGTTGACTCGAAGCAGAACACAGTACTAGAGACGTAGTCAAAGAGTTGACTCGAAGCAAAATATTCTCTATCCATTAACCTAAATGTATATACCCTATAGGTAATAAACTGAATAATGCACATAACATTTTAAAATAATATTTGAATAATCATCGGTTCACAATTATATTCCTACGTAGTTTCTCTAGGTTTTGTCAGATTTGTACACTTCTCTATTGGTTACTGTTTATACATTCATACTTTCAGTCGTTTAGAATTCGGTACACAGTACGTTACGAGCGAATCAGCCTGGTACAAATGTGTGTGACCACATCTGTGTAAAGTATTAATTACTAACGGAACGCTCCGTGGAATCTGCTGCTACGTGTCTTTTTATGAATAAAAATTTTCAACACCATGGAAGTATGACACTGGAGAAAAGTTTTTCATATTAATATCTCAGAATGTGTAGTAAAAGATATGAAGTGCTCGCATCTGTGATTGTCAAGATGGCGTGCTTCTGGGACATGAAACTTCCTACTAGTAGTTTGGTACAGAGTATAGGCTTTTTGGAGAAACATACTGTCTCTAACTTCAGGTACTTGCTCATATTTAAGCTAGAATTTTCGTCTAAAAGGACACAAACTTATCGTACATGGCGTTACATTGTATAAGACAGTAAAGTTGAATAAATAATTCATGTTTAGCTAAATAGAAAAAAAATATTTTACGTTAGAATACAGGATAATAAAACTGAAGATCTTACTGCGTTTTAAAATATTTAAATTCCTGCATATATTCATTAGGGAGAAACTGGAACAGCGCAATCTGCCATGACTTTATGGTAATGCACAATTCAGAGTAGATACTAGGAATATCCACATAACTGACCCACCATAACGCTGAGTTTGCTGATCAATACAGGAGGATGTAAATCACATCCACAATAAGCGACACAGTCCATGTTTATAGAGAAGGAAATGCTATTGTAAATACTCGTATATAGGTAAAGAATTTTCGTACATATGCCTTTGCGGTTCCTATAAAATGGTGAGATACACGCAAATAATATGGAGAATGAGATGCATTTTTTAAATTGAAGGGCCCCGCAGCAGATGCTACGGACACATCGCAGCCGTGAGGCTTACTGTGCAACCCTGTGATGAAGATGATGAGGATGACGAGGTTTTTTTATAATTTTCCATTTTAATGAAGCACCGGTGGAATGAAATTGACAGGGAGGAACCGAAGTACTCGGGAGAAAACCCGTCCCAGTGCCACTTTGTCCACCACAAATCCCACATGTACCGACCCGGGATCGAACCCGGGACTCGGCGGTGAGAGGCCGGCGACTAACCGCTTGAGCCATGGCACATGAAATGCATTAAGTAAAGCAAAAAAAGTTAAGCAGGTAAGTTTTATAAAATGTGCTTACCTTCTCAAGAAGATGCAGGATTCGGCTCTGGAAAGAAGACAAAAGACACAAATTATATACAAGAGTACTAAAAACACAGATAAGACCAAAATTATCAGCTGGCAAAACAGTTTTGTAAAAGGCAGGACAACAGTACACTGACAACACCGACAAAACTTAAGCTCCAACCTGACGGTCAGAAGACAATTATTTCAAGGTTGCAGAACAAAGTGCATAGAGGTTATTGTGGAAGATTTCTAATAACAAACGCCATTGTTTATAGTTCGAGTTGTTCCTATCGAACCCGGAGTTCCGTCCCGCTATAACAGAAGATTTCCACTAAACAGCGCCGGGGTTAAGAATGAATGGAGCTACACCTCTACTCCTCCTACATGCCTTCATGGGGTTGACAAGGAGAGGTGTACCTCCTTTACCACGAGACCAGTAAAGTCCAGTCGTTTCTTGCTCTTTCAGTATTATTCTCTCATTTCCAGATACGCTTCTGAAACTGCCTCCTGTGAAGAGCTTCTCTCGAACGCCATCAGTCTCGGTTCTTCTCTAAGAGTACAAATACAACAAGATAGGCAATGTACGTATAAACGTACGTAATATTGAGGAGCGTTCGTGTAACCATTGTTGCCGTGGAAAAGCAATAAGTATTACATATCCTGAGTGTGTGTCTGTAGCCTTAGTTATCCAGCATGCAAAGCGCATGCGCCGTATTATATTGTTACCTGTGGCCTGTCTGGCTCTACCGTATTTTTCCACATTATTTCATAAACGCCACGATTTTCTGAAAAAAGTTATTGAACACAAAATATGTTACTTAATTTTGTCTACAAATTTTGTCTGAAATATTTCTCATTCTGAGAAGAATTCAGCGAGATACTATCATAAATGTGCATAGGTCTTCATGTAAAGTACCTGTTATTCTTGTCAGATTTTAATGAAACTTGGAATTTTCTCGACAGATTTTCGACAAATAATCAAATTTCATGAAAATCGGTCCAGTGGGAGCCTAGTTCTTTCATGCGGACGGACAGACAGACATGACGAAGCTAATAGTCGCTTTTCACAGTTTTTCGAATGCATCTAAAACTATTGTGACCTGAAGAGTAACATGCAGTTTCTGAATTTTCCTGTTTTTAATTTTAAAATTACGGATTTTTTTTTCGCACTTTTTGAGTGAATCTCACGTTAACTGAGTTTGGTCTATATTGTCTCAAAAAACTTTAAAAATACGTTTATGTTTTCTAACTTTTATTTAAGACCAACACCCTGCCCATATTTCAGTCGTTCCTTGCTTCATAGTATTGACACTGTCACCTACAAAACAAGCTAATATCATCAGAGTGCACTACCAACTGATGTGTTCAGACGGAGAGTGATATGACTATTCATATATTTTAGTGCCGGTTACTCCACTCCTTCATACGTCGTACATACATACATACATACATACATATATACATTCCATGGATCCATAATTTTGTCACAAGACAAGAGGATGTGGAATAAGTCATAACATACAAAAGCATACAAAATGTACATTGCAAAATGCTTTAAACATTCTATGTGCAGTCTTAGACGTCAGTATTATAGGTTAACAGTACTCATAAGAAATTCATCTACAGAGTAAAAGGAGTGTGCATTTAAGTATCTTCTTAGTGCTGCTTTAAATTGTGCCTTTTCATTCTTAAGATTTTTGATATTACATGGTAAGCTATTGAAGATCCTGATACTGGAATAGAATGTACTTTTCTGAAAGCATGATAGGTTGGCAATTGGTCTATGAAGATGGTGCTTATTGCTTGTATTAATACTGTGTATTGATGAATTTGTTTGAAAGTATTCTTGATTATCAACGAGGAAGTTCATTAATGAAAATATATATTGGCATGGAACAGGCAAAATCTCCAGTTTTTTAAATAGACTTCTGCATGAAGTTCCAGGATGTGCACCAACCATAATTCTGATGATTTTCTTTTGTAATGTAAATATCTTCCTGCTGTTGGACGAATTTCTCCAAAAAATTATTCCGTATTGTACAATAGAGTGAAAATATGCGAAATAAATTGATTTGAGAGTGTTAATGTTGCTGATGTGGAACATTGACCTAACTGCATAACATGCTCCACTTAATTTAGGTATCATGGTGTAGTACTTAAATAAGCAAAGAGATAGGATTACTTTGATTTTTAAACGTCCTTTTGATTGTATTATATAAGGATAAGAAGGATACCGTAATGCAGGATAAGACCAAAACATAACGCTAGATATAAAACGTTTAGAAACGAAACATTATTCGAATATTTGGGGCCATCAGTAAAAAAAAAAGTTGCATTCGCGCAGAAATTGAGAGGAAATTATACACAGCAAATTAAATTCAGCAAATATTAATTGGTATTGAGTCAAAGGGTTTTTATCATCCTCTTCCTTATCTAAACATATAACGATTAAAATATACAAAATAAGAAGTTAATTTTAACTTATATAATGTTTTGCAATGTCCGTGTATTATGTTATTATTTATTAAAACCCAACTAAACACACTGATTGTATTTCTTAGTATTTATACTAATCTAACTCTAAAACGTTTCGTCATCTATTAAGCCATCATTCATGATGATGGCTTAATAGAAGACGAAACATTTTGGAGATAGTTTAAAGTAAAGAAAGTGTATTCTGGATTATCCGTGCCCGGATTATCCGTACCCGGATTATCCGTGCCCGGATTACCCGGTTTGTGGTTTATCCATACACTATCGTAAGTTGCTATTAACTAATGATGAAGGTGGGACGTAACGTAATTTAGCGCTGAGTGCTCGAACAAAATCCTCAATCCAAAAAAAAATCACGGATTGTTTACATAAACAATAAACGGAAGCTATGTGTTATGTATATAACAAGTAAATGGCAGTGTTATTTTTTGTTTGTAGCTTAATAAAGGACATGTTTTGGATTATACGTAATTCTCAATTTACCGTGCACCCCTCTCCCCACCATGACCCCGGATATTCGAGAGTACACCCTAATAAGATATATAAAAATTGATCAGCCTATTCAGATGCATTCTAACAGATATTAATTTTGTCTGTTATTTTTGTAGTCTGTGGATGCGAAATTTGGTGCGACACATTACAGGAAGAACTGAGTAAAGCTCCTGAGGATAAGGTATTTAGGAGATGTAGGACGTGACAAGAGGATGGGGAAAACTGCATACTGAAGAGGCCCATAATTTGAATTCCTCACCACATATATCGTTAGGATGATTAAGTCGAAGAGAAAGGGGTAGGCGACGAGTGTACTTGAAGTATGCAGGGGAGAGATTAGAAATACATACATAATTTTGATCTGAAACCCCCACTTGGAAGATCTAGACATAAAAAAGATGATAATTCATTCTGTAGTCTGTCTTACGACAGGTCCATAGCCTCTTCCAGAGCGAGTTCTCCATAGAGTGCGATCTAGTGCTTCCTCTTTCAATTTCCAGTACCCTCTCTCTTCCTTAAGGGCATCTAGTAGCTACTTACGTCTTCTTCCTAGTCTTCCCGTCATTTCTACCACTCCCTTATTTTTCCTAAAATAACGTGTTTTAGAAGGCAGTTCTTACGCCAGATCCGCTCAATTTTAAACTTGGCACTGGCTAGGGTGAGTGGCTAGCTTCACATCCCGGCAGCTTTACCCCCCGGGGAAGCAACTGTCCGGCCTTGAACCCTTGGAGAAGAGAAAATCTCTTACCCTTACCGGGAATCGAACTACTATTCCTCCGGCTTTCAGCCCGTAGCCTAGTCTGACTAGTCTACTCCGACTCTTACGATAATGAGTAGTATGACATTTGTTCATTTTGAGAATCTGCGTCAAACCCTTCAGCTGTCAATCGAGCTCTCTGGCGGCTGTGATGAGGAAAACGAGCTCTCTCGAAGATGGGAGCGAGCGCTTTGCTCCCGAGCTGATTTCAAACAAAGGAGCACAGCCAAGTTGTCAGCAGGGAAGTTGTCATAGCAATTACACTAATGGAGAGCAGACTAGAAGCTCTGCAGATAGGGTAGAAGCATTTGCTCTTAGTGCTATGCATTTCAGTGTTCCGCCATATTACAACATGACAAGCATTTTGACAACCGTACATTTTAATAAATGTGACGTATATTTTGGACACTGCCCATCTTCATCTTTATTAAAAGCAACGAAGTTGAGATTGGCTCTCTCTCTCTCTCCTTCTTTAGGTGGAGAGTGAAATGGAGAGCTTACTGGGTTGACACTCTTTGAAAGAGCCAGTCACTATCAATGGATTTATCAGACTAACTCGTTCTAGTTGAGTCAACAGCGACAATGACCAATACCACAGTCAAGTTTAACAGAGCAGCTAGCAGGTTTGCATGCATCCACGTGGCTGCAGCAACCGTAAGTCATCAGAAAATAAAGAGCGGAACCTGAAATTTCGGCGGTAGTTCTAGGATGACAACAGGATGTGACGTGCCAAATATAATCAACATCACAGAAACGGGTTTGGGCCAAGGGGTTTTCACTCTAAGACCAATCTTCAGTGGTCACGGGTACCGGGTGTGTTTTTTTGCGAAGCGAGCAATGGGGCAGGAAAAACAAATTCATAAATTTCGATAATACGATTTGATGAAGGTTTTCCATGGTTTTCCGCGGTCCTAGAGCAAATGATAATTTGGTACCCAAAATGCATGCTTCTCATGCAGTCCTCCCCAAAATTAACTTCAAATTTTTCGCCAAAACGCAGCTCTCTCGATGCGACCAAAATTTCTTCAAACTGCTGCCCTCCCAAACACAGAACTCAGCCCAACTGCTCAACTTCTGTCCTCTGCTGCATAATCCCAACAGTCCACTTCCCATCACCTTACCTTCTTCACTTCCCAAAGCTTTACCTTCCTACCAGCCTACCTTTACCAGAAGGACAAGTGGGCACAGCCTGGGAACCTTCAGAGCAGTAAATTCCCCCAGCCCGTAATAATAAAAGTTACGCCTCTCGCTAAGTTTATTATTATTATTATTATTATTATTCAGCATTCATAACATTGCCGATCCCAGTGGCCGCGCGGTCTAAGGCGTCTGTCTACGACCGCTCGTTTACTGGGATTGTGGGCTGTCGAGCTGTCGAGCCATGGAAAAGAAATTCATAACATTCGATTATAATCTATATTAGTCGTTAATGATGGATATTAAAGTCTGCTGCAGATAAAAGTATGTACATGTCGAGGCCGTCTGACGGTCATACACCGTGTCCAGTTATTGACAGTATCGATCTAGATTCGTATTTGTTGTGTCCGTCTGGAATCCCGACTAGGACGGTTGCTATCCTGATTGAGATTCGTAGTTTTCCTCAATCACTCGATGGAAAAATCCAGCTAGACATAAATTAGGCCACGAAAGCTCCCTTCCAAAATATTTTTTTTAAATTCATAATTCGCCAATAACCTTGCCATCGACGCTGTATCCTCTGAGGTACAGAGAGCGTTCTAAAATAAACGACAAAAACTGAAATACACGCTTGACCCTGTAAGTATTATCAACATGCAAAGAGTTGACAGTAACATGCACTTCTCTGACAACATGAAACAACACGCAATATTATTATTAACATGTAGTTTTGACCAGCTAGTGGGAGGGATACAAGAGAGCTTTAGTTTGGATATTGCGTGATCACTGTTGACCTGATTGTGTACTGCCTAATGGATATTTGGGCTTAATACGGATGTTTTAGGTAAAGCTATTCCATTACAGCCCTGGACAGGTCCTTAGGGCACCAGGGGGTTGAGTTTCCCAGATTTCAAGACAATCGGCACATGAAGGTGGCACCGGCCGCCTTTAGCCCCCAGGAGATACCCCTGATACTTATTTGTGTTAAAGGCTGAGTCGACTCCAGGACCACAGTGCGGCCGTAAGACTTAAGTCAATAAAATATCCCAATGACGCCATCGGGAATCGAACCCGCGACATTCCGTATGGGTATCTTAGAACATTCAAAATTAGACAAATACATATTTGATATTTAAAATTTGCATACGTTTCAAGATTGTTGCCTTCTATGGGGGTACCATATAGTGACACCGTACAGTTCAGTGGATCAATACAGACGTTTCGAGGGAACCTGCCGTCTTCATCTTCAGGGCAAAAGTTACTCTTTTACACTAAATAAAAAGACAGCAGATTCCTCCAAATATTTGATAGTTATCTATAAATATACAGGAAGTCACATGCCAAAAACTTTTATGGTTACTGCCAGTTGGACTTCTAGTCTCATTGACCGGGTTTGATTCATCCGACCTGCAAATACGTGACGTGAGACAGAACAAGAACTAGTAGTTTAGTTGCGTATGCAGGAGAGGATGGTACACCTTAGGAAATATTCGCAGAGGGATAAACTTTCGGCGCGTTCGCGTAATTATAGCACCCAAGGAACACTGGTAACCTCGGTAACTAAGGTAACCATATTATCAGAGGTTATCATAGCAAGCCTAGAAGTACTTGTAACTTTTCGTAACCAAGGTAACCATGGTAACACTTGTAACTAAAATAGTCACAAATGTTTGCAGGTGTTCGTGTAGAGTGTTATTTTGTCAGAGTTACCCAAAATTGTAATGTGTGTGGACAAATTATAGCAAAAATCCGAGGTATCAGTTGTCACCCAAACAGTCAGATGGATGTGCGGAATTCGCATAAGGACAGGCAGGGGGACGAACGCACAGAAGTGGCGAAGCTAATAAACACTTGCGACATGCAGCTGCACATGAACTTGCCTTAACCACACAGTAAGGCAGTATACCACCTTCCTGCAATGACTATTCAAGAATCTAGTAAAACCGTCCGAGTTACTGGATGGAATACTTGATAATTTGTAACGAGGACACGAACGTCCATTCTGATCCTCAAGTATCACAGATCACAGAGATCACATCATCAGCTAATCCAATCAGTGCCGATCCCGGTGGCCGTGCGGTCTAAGGCGTAGGTCTGCATCTGGTCGTTTTGCTGGGATTGCGGGTTCGAATCCCATTGAGGGCATGGATGTTTCTTGTGTGTTGTGTAGGTAGTGGCCACTGCGACGAGCTGATCACCCGTTCAGAGGAGTCCTACGGGTGTGTGTGTGTGTGTGTCTAATTTTGTGTGATCTAGAAACATGAAAAATGAGGCGGCCTAGGTGCGATTTGGGCTGTTGCACCATAGAAAAAGATCAGTCTCTCTGCTTCTTTGGAATACATATTAACATTGATATTGCTTATACCGTGCATGTTTAATATAATATCATAAATTTCACCAACACATGCACTTTATTCTATTAAAAATTAATAGTTCGTTAAAATGCCCTACATATGTTTCGGTCGGTTAACCGGCCATCATCAGGGGCGACTAAAGTTACTTAGTATATACACATCCCAAGGCGTAGATTAAAAACAGTCCAGTGAGGGTATTATAAAAACTGCATAATAAAATATTAAGTATTAAATTCACTGCGTATTAATGTTCACTTCCATCAGCGTTGCACGACGTGTTGTACATGTGTGTTACGCACTATATGTTGTAGATTTTTGTTAGATTTCCGCACATTTCGTACATGTATGTTACGCACTATATGTTGTAGATTTTTGTTAGATTTCCGCACATTTCGTACATGTATGTTACGCACTATATGTTGTAGATTTTCGTTAGATTTCCGCACATCAGGTTGCGAGCGCGAAGTTGTGCACCAGAGGTATATCTTGCTATCCTTTTTTGTTGTTGTCGTATGTTCTTTTGTTGCAACTCGGCTGTATATTATTTGGCTTTTTGTATGGCGTCACATGTCTATCAGAAAATGAAATTAAATCAATTAGGCTTATCAATGCCAATTAAGGTAATTAATGTAACTATATTTATGGGCTGCATTGTAAATATTGCGTGACATACCTTTGTGTGTTGGGTGTGTTGCCGTCTTCTAGTGGGTGAGGTCAGTCTGCCTACTGGTCTGTGTGTTGGGTACGTATCTTGTCTTTATACCTGTGTTGTGAAGTGTAAAATTGTATCGTAGTCTTTGTGTTACGTTCTGTGTACTGTTCTGCTTGTTTCTTTTTCATGTATCGTAAACTTTCCAGTTTTTTTGTTCAGCTTTTCGTATGGTATGTCACACATATTTTGCGTCTTGAAAAAGATCAATGACAATACACTCACCCAGGCATGTTTACTTCTCGAAACCATCATGAAGCAAAACTACTTACAGTACGATCAAAACATATATCAACCAAGAAGAGGTATTGCTATGGGCTCCCCCATCTCAGGATTGATAGCAGAGATCTTCTTGCAATATTATGAACAACATATTGTTAAGAATAATCTAGACAGTAATATTATCACCTATTATAACAGATATGTTGATGATATCCTAGTAATATACGATAGCCTAAAAGCTAATATCAACGATATTACAAATTTCATGAACTCACTGCATAAAGGACTACAGTTCAAAGCTACTGAAGAAACTAATGGTAATATTGGTTTCCTTGACCTCATGATAACCAGAGCCCATAACACACTCTCTATCAATATATACAGAAAACCAACTACTACAGATTTAACCATCCACTATAAATCGAATCATCCACTTCAACATAAAACAGCTGCATATAGGTATATGCTAAACAGGCTCCAAAATTTATCACTTTCAAAACTACAAAAAGCACAGGAACTGAATAATATATTCTACATAGCAAGACAGAATGGATACCCCTTCACACTTATTAGCAAGTTGAACAAGAATATACTTAACAGAAATAATAGTACGATTGACAAACATATACAGGAGCGGAAAAAAACATGGGTGGTCTTCGAATACCACAATCCGATAATAAGGAAGGCAACCAATATTTTCAGAAGCAGTAACCTCAAGATAGCATACCGGACAAGCAATACAACACAAAATATACTAAAACAAAACCGGGACACCAATGACATATATGCCAACAGCGGGATTTACAGTCTACAGTGTAGAACCTGCCAAAAACATTATATAGGGCAAACCGGACGTAGCTTGAAGGCTCGTTTTTTAGAGCATCATAGATACATCCGATCTAACGAGCCAAAATCGTCATACGCCCAACACATTCTAGAACAGGGACATGAATATGGGCCACTTCATGACACCATGTCATTGGTGAAAACTTGCAAGAAGGGTAGGTGCATGAACATCCTTGAACAACTCTTTATACAAACATATCGAAAATTAGAGATATTGATTGAAGAACAGCATCCGATAGAAGAAAATCCACTATTCAATGTTGTTATTCCCCCACCCCCTTCACAACACAGGTATAAAGACACGATACGTACGCAACACAGACCAGTAGGTAGACTGACCTCACCCACTAGAAGACAGCAACACACCCAACACACAAAGGTATGTCACGCAATATTTACAATGCAGCCCATAAATATAGTTACATTAATTACCTTAATTGGCATTGATAAGCCTAATTGATTTAATTTCATGTTCTGATAGACATGTGACGCCATACAAAAAGCCAAATAATATACAGCCGAGTTGCAACAAAAGAACATACGACAACAACAAAAAAGGATAGCAAGATATACCTCTGGTGCACAACTTCGCGCTCGCAACCTGATGTGCGGAAATCTAACGAAAATCTACAACATATAGTGCGTAACATACATGTGCGAAATGTGCGGAAATCTAACAAAAATCTACAACATATAGTGCGTAACATACATGTACGAAATGTGCGGAAATCTAACAAAAATCTACAACATATAGTGCGTAACACACATGTACAACACGTCGTGCAACGCTGATGAAAGTGAACATTAATACGCAGTGAATTTAATACTTAATATTTTATTATGCAGTTTTTATAATACCCTCACTGGACTGTTTTTAATCTACGCCTTGGGATGTGTATATACTAAGTAACTTTAGTCGCCCCTGATGATGGCCGGTTAACCGACCGAAACATATGTAGGGCATTTCAACAAACTATTAATTTTTAATAGAATAAAGTGCATGTGTTGGTGAAATTTATGATACATATTAACATTCTTCTCCCGCAGAGCGATTGTAAATCAAAGCAAAAGAAACCTGGTGAGTATAAATCTTGGTAGATGTAGACCGAAATATAGCACCAATGGTTTATGCAGCATTTGGTAGAACTGTACTCACAGGGGAATAACGAAGTACTCGGAGAAAAATCTATCATATTGTCACTTGCCCACCATAAATCCCACATGCACTAGTATCGAATCGAACCTCAGCCTCCTTGGTGTGAGGCCGGCGACTGACTGCCTAAGCCTGGCATTGCCTTGGTATATATAGAGAGATTACTGGGTTATGCAAGACGTCAACATTGGTTTTCCTTGGCCTGAGTAGTGCTTGTTCTAACCTGCAGACACAAGCAGACGTCATTCCATGTTGTTCGTGCGTATTGCATTTGGCATGTCTGTAATTCCTCATTATGTGACCTGATCTTCTCCACACACACCAGAGTGTGTAATCGCCAGGCTTCATTTTCATCGGCATATCATTATGTCGTTTATAATTACTGGTAATTCGGGGCGTCCGTAGAATGAATCATTTTGTACTGGGGGAAAAGCCTTTGAAAATTTCAATACGAAGTTTCATAACACTTCTTTATCCTTTATCCTTTTTTCTCCTCCGCCTTTTTATTTGTTGCACATGTAAAAGTATGCGCATGTGGAGTCTGTCTGGCAATTACACCCATCTGCCAGACACTAAATAACCTATAAATACACGATATACACACATTTAATAATAATAATCCGTTTCCGATTTTATATGCTACGTGCGGTTCGAAATGACTTGGACTCACCTCGTTTGCAGCAATTTTATAATCTTTAGTCTGAATACCAAACAACTGCTGGCTCAACACATTCCCCTCGTACATCACTGCAATCTCCTTGGGAGCGTCCGGATGGCTGCACGGAACCATTCCTTAGTCGTGCTGCGTTAGCACTCATGTACAGCTGCTGTGCAGTTCCCTTGCCACTGTTGAAGCTCCGTGTCCAGCTGAACACACTGCTGCGTGCAGGTGTTTTCCCTTCACAAACTGCAGTTAACCGACGATAAATATCTGACGGTGTAACGCCATCTTTACACAGGAACCACGTGGTCCACCTCCGCCCAAGATAATCGCCTTCCATTTTGCAACTCTTGTCCATGCTCTTTGACCACTAGACGTGGTAATGACGCAGCAGTTTTTCACAGGGACTCACGATTGGTGCCGTTTGGTGGTGGAACGCTGCAGTAAGACTGCACTATCCGATGATAATTCGCGTTATCTTACAGCTTGTTATTTGCCGAAACGGCAGCTCCTATGCATGCGCGCGCGTATATATATAATGGTGGGTATTATTATACACATATATATAGCCCGTCATTGTGTATGTATATGAATATGTGTGTTAGTATATGAATCATTCTGAGTAAGAAATTCTTTATCAACATATGCCCGATTATGTATCGTTACACCGCTACAAGCAATATAATAGTTCAAGATTCTCTGTGATACTGCACAATTGCAGCCAATCATGGAGTCCGCTGACCGCACAAGGGGAAATGACGAAATTTTCAGAAATAAAACAAATTTTCTTTTGAGGCGTATAGAATTGTGCACACAGAAGGGCGAATTTCGTTTTCAACAGTAATCAGTGTAATTAACTAACTAACTCCATGGAGCAGAGTCCTTCTTGAGAAGCTAACAGGTCATCAGCTAGTCAAGAAATCCCCCGCGTTTTGTGGAACCCAAAGGTTCATTACCGCACATACAAGAGCCCACCACCTGTCCCTATCCTGAGCCATATCAATCCAGTCCATGCCCCCCCATCCCACTTCCTAAAGATCCGTTTTAATATTATCCCATCTACGCCTGGGTATTCCAAGTGGTCTCCTTCCCTCAGGTCTCCCCACCAAAATCCTGTATGTAACTCTCCTCTCATCCATACGTGCTACATGCCCCGCCCACCTCATTCTTCTTGATTTGAGCACCCGAATAATATTTGGTGATGAGTACAGATCATTAAGTACAGTGTAATATTGACTGCAATGTGACGTCCTTTGATATCATGTGAACAAAAATATTTTTTCTTCCGTGTTGTAACATAACTACGAAAACATAACTGACTCGGTAACATAAAGAAAAATTGATATATTTTCTTCGTGGTATTACTTGACACAATTTTCTTTTGATGTTGTACGTGCGGTAGGTAATAATTACTGGTTATGTTTATGGTGTAATGGGACATGTGCTGTAAAAAAGGTTAAGACTTAACGGATATCTGTCTTCTGCAGTGTTATCTAACCCGTAACGTGCTTTTTATTTGCAAATTATGATAAACGACATGTACTGGAACAATTCCGTTTACAGCCATGCACGTATATTAAAATACCCGTAGCGATGGAACGGTTGATATGCTAATATGGCCTTTTTACTCAAAATGACTCACATAATAACACCCTGGAATTTGGTACTCCTTATCGGAACACCTGTATATACAATTCCCGCCTTAAGTGTCTCACGTGGTATCAAATGACGTTTCCCAAACAACGTTTGTATTCAGTTCTTATTTTCCCACACGTGCAACAACACCTGTCACAGCATTAGTGATTAAATTATAGCACCAATGTCCTTAGAGTATTTTCTCAATTCCTACTTTAATTTTACTCTTCCAGACATTTTCTTACTACAATTTGTTCTCGTGCATCTTCAGTGTGTATTATGTCCACAGTGAGAAACTAGTTTCTAAACCAATACAAATCAGGAAGCACAATTACTCTCTGGTTTCCGTAATTTAAGCGCTGTAGTTCATTGGAATGAATAAAAGAGGATAAGTTATTAGGAATCAGTTAAAATAACGTCTTCCAATGCAAAAACAAAACAATTACACTCTCAATATCGAGCAGCGTGAACTTTGTACGTTGAGACAGCTCAGTCACAACAGTGACTGCTTAAGGGTCTGGACAACTGGAGTTTGATTCTCGACAGGGGCACACGCTTTTCTTAGTATTTTCCATTACTAATATAAATCAAACAAAATTAACCTTTAGTCGGTTTAATAATAATAATAATAATAATAATAATAATACATATTACTTTCTCCTACATGTTTCGGCCCTTCGGAGCGAACATAATACAACAGGATATACGAGTATGTACAAAACACTAGCGTGCATCATCACTACGAAGAGCAGTTACTGCAAATATAAGACACGGCGGCAAAAATGTATATATATACTTATATATATATCATGAATATGATTCAAACTTGAAGGTTTAAATCAAGATTATTACTATTTCTATTATTATTATTATTATTATTATTCACACATATGTAAAATTCTCGTAATTTGTATATATATATATATATATATACGAATGTAAAATTCTCGTAATTCGTATATTATATATATATTACGAATTACGAGAATTTATACATATGTGTGAATAAATAATATAAATAATAATAATATATAATAATAGAAATAGTAATAATCTTGATTTAAACCTTCAAGTTTGAATCATATTCATGATATATATTAAGTATATATATACATTTTTGCCGCCGTGTCTTATATTTGCAGTAACTTCTCTTATATATATATATATATATTACATAAAATATATATATATATACATAAAACAATCCATTAAAACATAGAACATAAAACATTTGCGTTCGAACATTTATTGCGTTCATTCAATTCTATTTTATGAATCCATTTATGTGAAAATATCAAAAGATTAAAAGAGTTTAAAAACATTATCAGTATTTCACCTAGTAATATGTATAAAAGAAAACATAGTAGGAAAATATTGTAAAAGCTATAAAGAAATGACAGGTGTACATACCGCAAAGTTAGACTGTGACGTGTATCGTTTAAGTGACCACACTGTACTGAACCGGTTGTTTGGAGTAGGCCGTTGGCGCTGAAGCTATGTGTCTTAGGCGCATGCGTTTTGTAATTGTATGCCATACATATCTCGTAAAGAGAATTCAATATACCAATATTTTAATTTTTTTTGTGTTCACCGTGCATCTTAGTATTAATATTCACTCATTCAACCAACGAATGCGCTATTATAAATAAATTTTCAACTATACCCTACATATGTTTCGGCCTTAATTTGGCCATCATCAGGGGTAACTTGCTATGTACACTTCACTTATCACCGTCCATTTGGCACTGTTATTCAACTATTGTTCTGTCAGTGTTACTACTTTACACCGTAAATCACAAGCACTGCACTTTCTGTAGGGTGTTTGTCGTTGTTATCTATTGAGATCGTCGAGGTTATTAAAACTTCTTATTAAATTCTTAATATTATTTTCACCGTGCATGTTTATTAACACTAGTAAACACTATACCAACACATGCACTTACTATTAAAACATTAATAGTTTTAAAAAACCAAGCCCTACATATGTTTCGGCCAGTTAACTGGCCATCATCAGGGGCAACTAGCGTTCCACAGCATAATCACGTTCAATAGGTCAATGATAAGATTTGTGGGTGTTGTATAAAAACGATAAACGATAAAGTTAACGTCGTTCATTGGAGACACATCCAATGCATGTATCACTGTATATCACTGTATATCACTGTATATCACTGTATATCACTGTATTATTTCACTGTATATCACTTGTTGTGATCACTGTATTATAAAACACTGCCTTGGTCTCAAGCACTGTTGTGTTGCGTGTATATAGCTGTTCAGATGAAGCACGTACGTTCCTTTGTCTATGCCGACTAATGTCCTGTTCTTGTAGGCGATAATTGTGGGTGCCTTAACAAACACAGGTATGTCACTCATAAAAACATAATACGTTTATTAAAACATATTTACACTTAACTTTTTTAATTAGGAATGATATAATTGACTAACTAGATTTATTTCTCGATAGACGGTACAACGCCATGCCATAGCCAATACAAGGCACCCACAATTATCGCCTACAAGAACAAGACATCAGTCGGCATAGACAAAGGAACGTACGTGCTTCATCTGAACAGCTATATACACGCAACACAACAGTGCTTGAGACCAAGTCAGTGTTTTATAATACAGTGATCACAACAAGTGATATACAGTGATATACAGTGATATACAGTGATATACAGTGATATACAGTGATATACAGTGATATACAGTGATATACAGTGATATACAGTGATATACAGTGATATACAGTGATATACAGTGCCCATTGGATGTGTCTCCAATGAACGACGTGAACTTTATCGTTTTAACGTTTTATACAACACCCACACGTCTTATCATTAACCTATTGAACGTGATTATGCTGTGGAACGCTAGTTGCCCTGATGATGGCCAGTTAGCTGGCCGAAACATATGTAGGGCTTGGTTTTTTTAAAACTATTAATGTTTTAATAGTAAGTGCATGTGTTGGTATAGTGTTTACTAGTGTTAATAAACTTGCACGATGAAAATAATATTAAGAATTTAATAAGAAGTTTTAATAACCTCGACGATCTCAGTTGATAACAACGACAAACACCCAACAGAAAGTGCAGTGCTTGTGGCTTACGGTGTAAAGTAGTAACACTGACAGAACAATAGTTGAATAACAGTGCCAAATGGACGGTGATAAGTGAAGTGTACATAACAAGTTACCCTGATGATGGCCAAATTAAGGCCGAAACATATGTAGAGTATAGTTGAAAATTTATTTATAATAGCGCATTCGTTGGTTGAATGAGTGAATATTAATACCAATATTTTGTTTTGTATTAATTGTCCTTGGTTTTGATACGTTTCAATTCAAAAATTCTCGCTGCAGTTCATACTCCAACCCTTTGGAATTCATTTGATTAAATCCATTTTGTTTCCATGGGTTCCTATTCACGTTGTTGATGTGTATATGTAAGGCATAATCAGGCTGTGTATTGTTTGTTTTTGTATATGGTACGTGTTTTTGAAACCTTTTCTTGCTATCCACGGTACATGCACCGACCAAAGGTCTAATCCAGCAACCTGCATAAAATATACCGTGTTGTTTCCACAGGTATACGGACCGTAACATACATTAAGTTCAAAAGATGACTATGGGCCGGTCGTCTAATCCGAATCGATAATTCTAAAATACCGAAAAAAATATCGATGGAAAATTCTATGGAAGAAGAGCCGTGGGAAGATCACGGCTGAGATGGGAACACAACATCAGGAGAGTCTTCTCGTTGCGGCTGAATATAAGAGGATGGAGGAGAGTAGAGGGGTATATGGATATCTGGAAGTGAATAATTGAGGCGGCCAGAGCCCGATGCGGGCTGTCGCGTCATTGAAGGACAAAAGAAGAAGAAAGCGGCCGGAATCTGAAGTTACCATTCACATCCAACTAATATCGGGTTAAGAATCAGAGGAATTGTACCACTGTCCCTCTATACTCGTGGTTCTTAGAATAGGACATAAGTGTTCTTGCAAATGCAAGGTCTCCTCGAGCGTGAGATGCACAGTTTGACGTATGCAAAAGAACAAGTGATACAGCTGATCATGAAGTTACAGTAGAATTTGTAGGACACACATGTAAGATTACATAAGATTACAATACATGAACAGATCACAAAAATAAGAGGGGTGCATAAATGACGTAAGTAGCACATCAGCCATCATAATTTTGAGAATAGTTTTGACAGATCCCAGAAAGTGCCCCGCGGTCAATTAATTAAAAATCACGCCAGGAAAAAAATAAAAATGAGTGGAGGTATAGCTGTAATGTTTCTTAATATTCAGCTCTACATGAAGACGAATGAGCTGCACGCTCTGGCCGCTTTAAGCCGAAGAAAAGAGCTCCATGTTACAAGAGGCTGGGCGCCTCTCAGGGCCGGTGTAAACAAAATGGCAAACAGAAAAGTCCCCACGACCACCAAGATTACCCGACAGCCCCAGTAGCTTATTCACTACACCAAGCGCATGGCAGAATAAGTGTAAGGCTCCACGTATTCTTACCATCGACACTAGTTGGACGTGAGTGGTCAACTTTATATTGTTCATTTCGTGCAACACTCACAACATCCAGTCCAACAAAGTGCATTTTGTTGGACTGGATGTTGTGATTTGGTCAGCTTTACTCGCAAAAAAAAACCCGATATCTTCTGAATAAGGTACTGGAGGGGGGGGGGGGGACCATGGACGGTCTAGACCATGTGCTTCCAATCCGCGGCCCGCCAGCTTGTATTATGCACCCCGCGGCCACATTTGTAAATTATGTATATACTACAGAAATTCCAAAATAATTTAGGCGGTTAGGTATACCACTTACTGTTATTTTTCTATATGCGGCCCGCGAAGCAGCCCACAATAACGGGTGTAGCCCTTTGTCATAAAAAAAGTTTGGACGCACATGGTCTAGATCCTGTGCGTTTACGCACCGATAAACCCAGCTCCTGAACAGCAAGACGTGATATACAACGACATGTCAACATAAATAATATGTTTCATGTCCAAACGTAACTGTCAACCTTTAAGTTCAACATAGCATTGCACACCGCCTGAAAATACGCTTCATTTTATGAAGACAAAAAAGCAACAAGCACAACTCTTTATCTTCCATAACGGTCACTATTTAAAAACACCAACTGGTTATTTTTAGAATAAAATATTCCATAACGGTTTAACAGACCGTATCCCTTCAAACGCCGACAGTATTTAACACTAAATGACGTATATATTTTATCTGTTTTTAAACTTTGTTATTGACATGCCTTTTGTAACACCAACATTGAACCTCAATCTGAAATCCTATAAATGATAGTACAACTGTAACATTAATTTTTATGTATTTTAACGATAGGCCGGGATAGTGTAGTCGGTATAGCGACTTGCTACGAGCTAAACGGTCTGGGGGATCGAATCCCGGTGGGGGGCGAAATTTTCAGCACCTGTCCATACCAAACCTGAGGCCCACCCAGCCTCCTGTACAATGGGTACCGGGTATCTTTCCGGGGAGTTCGGGGCGTGGCGTTAATCACCCACCCCATCAAGCGCCGAGGTTAAAGAAAGAGTAGAGCTATACCTCTACTCTCCCTCTGGGCCTCCATGGCATGTTCTAGGGCGAACTTTACTTTTAGCTGTATTTTGACGGCCTTATAATGACTAACGACCACAAGTGGTTGAAACATGTAGCCGCAAGTCTATATAATACAATAAAATCAGTCGTGTTGATGTTAAATTAATAAATATTTTGTAACATATGTCTGTGCAATTCCGGAAATTAATCGGACCTGTCCAGCCCGTAGCCAGTAAGCATGATGACGAAAATATTTCGTTCCAAAATCCCGGTGGCCGCGCGGTCTAAGGCGTAGGTCTGAAGCCGCTTGATTGCTGGGATCGCGGGTTCGAATCCCGCTGAGAACACGTATGTTCGTCTGTTGTGTTTGTTGTGTTCTGTGTAGGTAGCGGCCTGTGTGACGTGCCGATCACTCGTTCAGAGGAGTTCCACCAGGTGTGTGTGTTTGTCTAATTGTGCGTGATTTCTTCTTCTTCTTCTTCTTCTGCTGCTGCTGCTGCTGACACTACAACCCTTAGTGTGTTTTGGTCTTCTGCAGCAGTTCACACCAGGCTTTTCTGTCTTTGACGAGATATGTCAGTTCCTCACTTTTAATTTCTTTATCATTTAACACTTCATCTCTCCATCTATACAATATTTTGGAGTCCTTTAGATCTCACTCCTATGGGATTCCATTCCGTAATCTTCCTCACTGTTTTTGTGTTTCCCCATCCTGTTAAGATGTCCCCACCATTTTATCCTCTGCGCTCTTATGTATTTAACTGTATCTTCTCCTCTCATTAATTACTCCAGTTCATCAATATTCCTTATTATCCATCCTTCTTCAGTTTGAACTGCACCATAATTCCTTCTTAACATCTGTCTTTCAAATACAAGCAAGTTGTTTACATCTCGTACTGATAATGTCCAGGTTTCACAGCCGTAAGTTACTATTTGTCTAGTCAATGTCATATATAATTTCTTTAGTTTGTTTTATAATTAATTTAGATGTCATTAAGCTTCTATGGGTATAATAAGATCTACTTCCTTTCTTAATCCTTTATGATATTTCTTCTGTCATCTTATTATTACGGTTTATTTTATTTTATTTTATTTTTTGTTTCCAATGGCTCGACAGCCCATTGGGGTCCAAGGCCGCCTCATTTTTCGAGACTTCACGATCACACTTTGGACACACCACACTCGGTAGGACTCCTCTGGAGACCTCTACCTGACAACACACAACATTCACAAGAGACAGACATCCATGCCCCCGGCGGGATTTTTTTTTTTTTTTGGTGTCCGGAGTTTTTCCCCTTTGATCCATTTTTGTACTGTTTAAATCCTTTTGTCCTTCATGTCACTTTACGTTCCATGCTACCGTCCTTACAACAAACACAACACAAACATCGATGCCCCCGGTGGGATTTTTTTTTTCTTTTTTAATTAATTCCTGGGTTTTCCCATTTGATCCATTTGTACTGTTGAAGTCCTTTTTGTCCTGCATGTCACCTTATGTTTCATGCTATCGTCCATACATCTAACACAACACAAACATCCATGCCCCCGGTGGGATTCGAACCCACAATCCCAGTAAGCGAGCGGCCGCAGACCCACGCCTTAGACCGCACGGCCACTGGGATCGGCTATAATAAAGTCTGTTTCAAATCATGGACCCCAGTGGATTCGAACTACTGACCTACTGATTACTGGTCCGCTGACTTTTCCACTAGGCCACCAAGTCCCCCCCTAATTCGAACCCACAATCCCAGCAAGCGAGCGGCCGTAGGCCCATGCCTTAGAACGCGCGGCCACTGGAACTATGGTTTATTACTGAACCTAAGTAAGGGAAGTTACTCTTTAAAAGTAATAATCTCGTATTGATACTTTGTCATATCTGTGTGTAATTTAGAAACTTCAACAATGAGGCGACCTAAGGGCCGTGCCATGGCTCAGGCGGTTAGTCGCCGGCCTTCCACTGCGGAGGCCCGGGTTCGTGGTGGACAAAGTGGCACTGGGACAGGTTTTTCTCCGAGTTGTCGGTTTTCCCCTGTCAATTTCATTCCACTGGTGCCCATTACTTCTAAACTTGGTAAAAAAACTGCTCATCTTCATCTTCATCACAGGGTTTCACAAAAAGCCTTAAGGCTGTGATGCGTCCGCAGCATCTGCTGCGGGGACCTTCACCATGTAAAAAAAAAAATGAGGCGGCCTAGACTTGAGTTGGGCTGTTGCGCCACAGGAAAAAAAAAATAAATGGTTCTAAAATATTCTACAGTAAGAAGAAATTATTTAAGCAGAGTAGGTTAATAGCCTACAACTGAAACAACGATGTTTATTCAGAAGTTTGGCGAAGAGCGATTCTACACCTCGCGTAACTGCCAGGGTACGGCAGACATCTGCCACGGAACAAACACAAATGTCTGCTCTGCAAAAATAAGCAAGCCAGTTTATTTCTACAGAGCACGTCGGGCTCAACTGTTACAGTACTAGTAGAAATATTGACCGAGATTCATGAAGGAATAAAATTATTTACAGAGAAACGGTGGGAATTTAACAGCGTCGAATTGTGTCACGTTCGAGTAAGCACGGATTAATGCTGCGATGGTATCCGAAGGGGGGGGGGGGGCGGGGGGGGGGTCATATTTATTATGACGTAAGAAACAACACGAATTTTAAATAACACATAAGGAAATATGACTCTAACTATATTTGACGTCATCAGAGGCCATAAAGTGTTATAAAGCAGCGTATCAGATCATAACACGCTTTATCCCATATCAAACAGCACTTACTCTCCTACTGGGGTCCACATAAATATTACATATATGTAAGTCACCCTGTACAATATTCGCAAACATTTAAGAAGTATGGTTCAAATTAATATTTCAATACCATGATTCTTACTAGCACACAAAAACCCATACATATAACAACGAGTGAGGCAATGTACGTATAACGTAACATTGAGGCGCGTTCGCGTAACCATTGTTGCCGTGGAAAAGCAAGCAATAAGTATTAATCATTATGAGTGTGTGTCTGTATTCTTGTATCTTTTCTACGCCGTATTATATTTTCATCTGTGGCCTGTCTGGTTGTACCATATTTTTCCACACTATCTCATAAACGGCACGATTTTCTGAAAAAGAAAAAATTATTGAAAATAAAATTTGTGTTTTGATTTTCTCTACAACTTCTGTCTGACACATTTCTCATTCTAAGAAGAACTCAGCGAGATATGATCATAAATGTACATAGGTCTTCATGTAAAGTACCTGTTATTCTTGTCATATTTTAATGAAACTTGAATTTTCTCGACAGATTTTCGAAAAATTTTCAAGTATTACATTTCGTGAAAATCCGTCCATTGGGAGCCGAGTTGTTCCATGCAGACGGACAGACAGACATGAAGCTAACAGTCGTCTTCCGCAATTTTACGAATGCACCTAAAAATTATAAAACAGATGTTTCTTCATTTCAGATTCAGTAAATTGTGACCAGCGTCAGTGATAATAAAGATTCGTAAAAACGTACTATTAACCTAACAAGAAAAAATGGGAATTTACATAAATTTTATTTTAATTTTAAAAATTTTAATTAGCCTAAAAATGTTTAATATTTTAATTAGAGGCATAAAACACTATATTCTCACTATATCTTAAGTTACATTCAGACGGTCCCACCCGTAAAGATAACTTAAATACAAGTAAGATAAACATAGGTCTCACTTAATGTAATGGCTCGATGACGGTATAGAAGCTGTGCCGAAACACGTAACCATGTACATCAAATAAAGAAATGCTGGCAATAATAACCAGCCGACTGTTAGAGGGGATCATGATTTCGAAACACTTCCTATTAAATGATCTATGATTATGTAATAAATACAGTATTTGTTGCGTTAGTTTTAGAACTACAGAGTGATCGAAAAGTCGCGCAACCTGCAGTTTGACATTTAGTACTAGCTAAGAATGAGGGCGATGAAGTTGAATTGGTGGGTGAATGTGTTGGTATGACTGTGCAGAAGCTGTGTACGGGCAAGCACAGGTCACGTGACGTGACGGCCATCTCAGCAGTGGCTTTAAAACAGTGCGTCTACCGACATATCTTTTTCACAAGCGCGGAAGGTGGCCTCCGCGATCTCCGGAACTCTCACCTCCTCCAAACATGTGGGGTTACTTAAAATAAAATGTGCACTAAAACAACCCACATTCACTTGATGGACTAAAACAAAACATTCAAAACTCTATCCTGAATGTTACGACAGAAACTCAACATAAGGTTGCCAGTAACATGAGGAAGACAGTGGATGCCTGCATTGCTGAATACGGTGGACATTTCCAGCACTTATTTTAAGACTGTCAGTATAATTTCAATTGTAGAATAAACCTTTTAAATATATTCAGATATTCTGCAATTTTTAAAATTGTTATAATCGGTGTTGTTCGGCTCTTCAAACAACCTGTATATCCGGAAATCGCATCCGATAAGCCTACTGACGGATGCAGATATACTGATAGTACGTACACAGGGTGTAACATAAATCTAACAAGAAGGGTGAATTATACACCAAAACAGTGATGGAAGTTCATACAAACATGAACCCATAAAAATGTCCTTTCCCAGGTACAGCCCTCGACTCCAGGTCTTTGTTCTACAAATTTTGTTACAAGACAGTCACCGAAGCAAGGGTAGTTACACCAAATGCTATTAACACTTCGTCTCATCAATAATATTTACGGACAAAGCAGGGATTGCGAAATTACTTTTCACAATAAACATTCGTGGACGGAGAATTTGCATGCTGCAATTCAACCCAGACATAAGTAATAGTTCAGGCATTGTTGGCGAAGTATTGTCAGACTCTAAAGGCTAAAAGGAAACAGTTACTGATATTTCTGAGAAAACAATTTGCTTGTGTTACTGAATGACGTCCCACTAGCAATCAGAGAACATGTGTTAGTGCTCAATCATAGTTGGATCTCACATCTGGACAGTTCTACGAAAACACGTGTTCTATAGGACCTTCTGCGTAGCCCTCGCTTTCGCCTGACTTAAATCCAATAATTCTTTATTTTTACGGACAAAATTTTCGCAAAGAAAAAAGAGGTTTGTAACTTCCGAAGAGTCGTGTCCACGTGAAATTTGTTGTTCTTTTTATGTCTATAACTCGCCCTTATATTTGTGGTACACCTTTACATTACACCAGATATATCAAATATAATATAATAATCACCATCAAGGTGTCAGTGCGTTTGAGCGGTTTATGACCGCTTCACAGATTTTGAAATTATTCATCCCGTGCATTTTAATTTAAATGTTTATTTATAAAATTAACTAAATGTAATTATGATATATACAATATTACACTCTCTCATTACACCTACATTTGTCGGCATATAACTTTGCCATCATCAGACAGTCCATACAACAGCTTAAGTTGCTGTATGAACTTTCCTGATAATGGCAAAGTTATATGCCGAAAGGTGTAGGAGTAATGAAAGGTTGTAATACTGTGTGTATCATAAGTGCTTTTACTTGGTTTCATAAATTAACATTTTATAGATATTGAATCAAGTAAATCTATAAATGAAATTTAGAACACTCTACAGCCACACTTGAAGTGAAAGTCTGGAAAGCAAAAATTCCATTGGGTAATGCACTCTAAGTCCCTCCTACGTCATTTTATGTCATAATCCTGCAGATAATTATGTAAATCACGTGAATTTTTATTGTATCTGTTCCACCTTCACCGTATCCGAAACCAAAATGCTACTCATAGTAGTTTGTGTAATGTAATACAGCGATGAGAAACAGTAGCTACGGCAGTTGGTTGGTAATTTTGCACATAGATATAGATGAGTAAAAAACGTAAAAAAAGTAATTTTCATGATAGAACAGTCCATGAAGGCCCAGAGGAGGGAGTAGAGATATAATGCTACTCTTTCTTTAACTTCGGCGCTAGCTCCGGGTGGGTGCTCAACACCACGCCCCGGCTACTTTACCCCAGGGAAAGAGAGACGGTACAAAGGGCTGGGGGGGGGGGGGGGGGGGGCAGGGCCTGTCAGGACGGGTGCGGAAAATCTTGCTCCCACAGAGATTCGACTACGATATCCTGGATGTAAACAGTAAAGCTGAAGGTAAAGCTATCCCATTAATCCCATTACAGACCTCGACAAGCCCTTAGGGCTCTAGGAGGTTAAGGCTACCAGAATTTGTATAAAATCCGTAAGGTTTCAGCCCTAATCACCGGCCGCCTTTACCCTCAAGAGATATCCCTGGTACTGATTTCTGTTAGAAACTGAGTCAAGGATTAAGTTAATGAACAATCCCAATGACCCCATCGGGAATCGAAACCGCGACCTTCCGGCTTGTAGCGCAGTGCGTCAACCACCTGCGTCACCGCGTGCCCGGATGTAGAACAGTGCAGGACAAAATCTGTCCACAGCATGCACAGGTGCAGGAAGACGTCAAGATTACTGGAAGATTTTTATCGAAGAACGTAATGAGCAATCAAATGGGCACATAATCCACCGACTACAACATGCATGACCTGACGTCCACATGGTTCCGGCACAAACTCGCTCCGTCGTAGTTCCTGTCAATATAGGACAGCCATCACACGATATTTGACCAGCAACATCAACTTAAGGAAGTAGAAAGCAACACGTGAAGCGTGAATTAAATGAGAAATACGTAGCGAAATACAAGGGAAGTAAAAGAAACTGATGAACAAATAGGGAAACAAATGACGGGTAAATATATAATTGGATAGACGGGTGAATGGGGAGTTGAAGGAAACAGGAAAGTTGGTCAGTGGACAGTAGAAAAGTCGACAAGCCGGATAGTGACTACGGACAGCCACAAATTGTGAGTCCGGCCACTTTTGTACAACAGCGCTAAGTAGGCACTAAGTGCGTGTTATTTCTGTAAAGCAAGAGAACTAACAAAGGCTGTCTGCTTTCTTAAAGAAGGGTCACAAAATCACTCAACAACGCCCCTATTTTTGCACTTGCACGATACCATTTGGAACGGTGACGTGTGTTCACATACTGTGCACTTTAGTAGGGAATGCTGTGCAGGCCGACGTGACGTGTGTTCACATACTGTGCACTTTAGTAGGGAATGCTGTGCAGGCCGACGTGACGTGTGTTCGTATACTGTGCACTTAAGTAGGGAATGCTGTGCAGGCCGACGTGACGTGTGTTCGTATACTGTGCACTTAAGTAGGGAATGCTGTGCAGGCCGACGTGACGTGTATTCACATACTGTGAACTTTAGTAGGGAATGCTGTGCAGGCCGACGTGACGTGTGTTCACATACTGTGCACTTTAGTAGGGAATGCTGTGCAGGCCGACGTGACGTGTGTTCGTATACTGTGCACTTAAGTAGGGAATGCTGTGCAGGCCGACGTGACGTGTGTATAAGCTTTCGATTCAGTTTGCTTAAGCTCACGGACACGTGTGTGTGTGTGTGTGTGTGTGTGAGTGTGTGAGAGCGTGAATGTGTGTGAGTGTATTAGTGTGTGCACGTGTGTGTGTGTGTGAATGAGCGTGTGTGAGTGAATGAGCGTGAGTGAGTGTGAGTGTGGGAGTGTGCGTGCGTGCGTGAATGAGTGTAATTGTGAGTGTGAGTGTGTGAGAGAGTGTGTGTGTGTATTAATGTGCGCGTGTGTGTGAATGAGCATGAGTGTGTGAGAGTGTGTGTGCATGTGTTTTGAGAGTTGCGTGTGTGTGCGTGTGAGTGTGTGTGCGCGTGTGTGCGCGTGTGTGTGTTTAGTGTGTGCGTGTGTGAGTGTGAGTGAGTGTGTGTGTGTGTGTAGCACTGGGACCCGCATTTAGATGGAGGTTTAGCCTTAAATGTCTAGGAGAGTGATTCTCAACCACTGTGTATGCGAGGCTTAGAACAGTGCAAATTGAATATTTTGTAATGGAAAAGTGGTGTGCTCCTTACGCATATGCACCAGCACAAAGTGAATAATGCGGTGTAAGGAGTTCGGTGAGTTGTCTGCAAAGCTGATGCGGTTTCAGTAAATAAAATAAAGATAGAACTTCTTTTACTTAAGCTTGTCAAATTCATGTTGTATCAAAACTCCATCGTATTTCTGTTTTATGGTAATTTCATATTCTTATAAATACATGACATTATTTAAAATACGTCTAGACTTGAGACATTTGTGGTTATCACAGCGGTGTTTCTGAGCATTCAAGCCTTCTGCGATTGAGACTGAGTCGTTGAGTGGGTGACATCCGGCGTTTCTAAGGCAGAAACTTCCTTCACTTCAAGGGTGAAAAAGTTCAAGAAGATAAAGGCAATGCGAGCCGTCGGAAAGTCCGGAACTAATCATGCAGCGACACAGAGTCATATGGCAGAACATCGGAATCCTCAGGAGTACCCTTATTTCAAATATTGCTTTCCTAATACTGCTAATGTGACGCGAAAAATAATGAATATAGCAGGTGTGACGCGAACATTCATAAGCTGAAAACATCAGGTGCAGGAGCACATAAAGTACGTTCTTTCTTGTAGAAGTCTTCCAGGCTTCTACTGTCTTTCGTGATGTAGGTGTCTACTGAGCTACACGACCGCACATTCAGAAGGCTGTAATCTTCATATCCACCAGAGTGAAAACGTAAAATCTGACAATTATAACAAATTTGTAATGAAAATCAAAACAGGCTACTACCTGACGTATTTCCGTTTCGTTTTATCACCTTCAAGGTTAATTTGTTACAAACTATTTACATATTACAGCAATATGCACACGACTACGAAATTATGGTTATAAATGTGCGTATTTAATGCATAAGAAATCACACTGAAACTCAGAAGTCCTACACATCTTTATAAAAAGTATTTTAACATAAGGATGTGTAAGTTTCGTAAGTGTAATTTTGCAGTTTATTAAAAATTTACATTGGTGATATAGCAAACACGATCATAATATCATAATCACGCACTTATTACTGTACATTGTTAATATAACAACTTAGGTACATCCTTGAGGATGGAGACATAAACCGCAAACGCGTTGGTAGGAATGCATTCCACCTAATTAACAAACTAACTCCAAGGAGCAGAGTCCTCCTTGAGAAGCTAACAGTTCCCCACCTAGCCAAGAAATCCCCAGCAGTTTATGGTTACTAAATATTCATTGCCATCTTAACAAAAGGCCTTCATTTGTCCTTATCCTGTGTCTGGTTAATCCATCCACGCCCTCACATCTCATTTGTTTAATATCCATTTTAATATCATCCTCCCATCTACGCCTAAGTCTTCCAAGAGGTCCCTTTCATTCGGGATTTCCAATGAAAACACTCTACATAAGAGTGTATTCTAACTTCCATTAAAGCTGGGTTATAGTTATTTAAAAAAACTAATGTGATGTATTGACATAATCGAAATTGATAAAATGGTCATAAAATCAACTAAGATATCGATATCCAGTATTCCATTCAGTACCTTACTTTCAATTACATTTTCTGAGGCGAGGACTGATCTCGTACCTGTACATAGGAAGAAACAGAATGAGCTAAAAGTATATATACTCTAATTTTTTATGTTGTTCATACCATATATATTCTTATAACTAATATATCAACCAAATTATGCAGTTAATAAAATACATTCAGAAGCAAGTATAAAACTCCTACATGTTTCGGCACCGGGGTGCCATCATCAGGGGGTTATGTGAACAAAGGAATACAAAACCAGCAGCTAGTCTAGGTATTGTGTTTCCCTTCTTCACACATAAAATTACAATGTTGTAAATTTTATGATTATTAAATTTGTGTATTTTAGAATGTTAATATTTTAATAATTCTAAGGAAGGAGACACAACATGTAGTTAAGCGGGCTGGCCTTGTGCTCCTTTACATACTCCAGTACTTTAGGAACGTAATTATTTGACAGAACATGGACATCCAGAATACCCTAATACGGCGTTTTTCTACAATTTATTTTTATCAAACTCCATAAAATAGAAACCTTCTCTCAACGTTGACGAGTAACCATCGGCACACTATGTATCTCCGAAAAATTGCACCTGCACGCTTTGTCTCCCTGAAGAAAGTGGCAGCAAGTTCACCGAATCGTCGGCAACATAGACCATTGCCACATTGTTAGAAAACACTAAACAGGGTCAAAGTTAGAAATCTGTAAGGCTTTTACAACTGAAGGCAGGAAAAAATAATGTAGCTCGACTAGGATTTGAATATATGACAGTGTCTACTCAATACCAGCGCGCTAAACCACGAGCCAGTTGCATTTTATAGCTGGGTTGTAACCTTAGGTTACGTAATGTGGTATTAATAGTAAAGTTTGTAGAACTGGAAGTTTTATCATAAAAGCAACATAGGCTAGTTTACTTCCGCAAATAGGCCACGTGTTGAAATTAAGAGAATTTGATTTTCATGGCAGATGTAGGCAGAGAGCGTGACAATTCAATTGCACACGAGCAATATTGTGGCAAAGGGAAGAGCTTGCGCGCTGCTCAGTTGGACTCTGGACAGTCTCTTTTGAAGACTGTCCCACAAAAGAAAGAAGGGAAGCTGAAAACTTCACTTCATTGCTGATGAGAATCAATGCTAATAAGGCGATCATACATTCAGGTCTCGTCCTCAGGAGTGCCATTTTACTGAGCAAAAATATAAATCAAAATCACAAAAAAGACAATGATTCAAATACTAAGATACGTCAAGGGAAAATTTGCTCTCAGGTAAACAATTATTCTTGCTATGTAATCGAACGCCGATCCCAGTGGCCGAGCGCTCTAAGGCGTGGGTCTACAGCCGCTCGCTTACTGGGATTGTGGGTTCGAATTCCGCCGAAGGCATGGATGTCTGTCTCTTGTGAGTGTTGTGTGTTGTGTAAGTAGAGGTCTCTGTGTCGGGCTGATCACTCGTCCAGAGGAGTCCCACCGAGTGTGGTGTGTTTAATTGAGTGTGACAGCGAAGCCTCGATACCGAGGTGGCCCTACTAGGGGCTGTTGCTCCATTGGAAAGAATAATGTACTCGAAAACTACAAGCCACACGCTGACAATCCTTGCATAATCATTTCAAAAAAACACGGTTACGAAATACATGACATGTTTTAGCATAATATAACTCTGTGTTTTAGGCACATATTGTTTTCAATTTTTTTCATAAGAATCTCACAAAAAAAGAGTGGCGATACCCTAACAGCAGACGTTCACAACTCCGGGGCGCCTGGTCGCCATAGCGACTAAATTTTCCAGGGTGGCGCCTAATATTCGTGAATCCTCAGTATGGAACTTGCTTCATGTCACTGTTCTGGCACCCAGAAATTTGAAGTGTTTGCCAGACTTTTGGAAAATTTGTGCACCCCTGCTTAACAGTGTTAGCCGTTGTATCTTCGTAAAAAGATCCTGTGTTCTTGGCACGTAGCACAAATAATCTGAGACACTGACAGCGTCGTTTAATAAAGCACAAGTGAATAAAAGTATGTAATATTAAAATTATCTCTGAAATTTCAGATTCCTACTCTTTCCTTCATTTCAAGTACTGTCCCATACCCAAGAGAATGTAACTGACCTTCACAACGTGGGTAGTGTCTCTTGACATAGTAGGAGGAAAACATACAGGTCCTATCAAAAACATGAGTCTATATCCTTGATTTCAAGCTTCCGCCGCGATGTTGATGAGATCAGCGCTCTTCTGGGATATTACGCGGCGTCGTGTGGTAATTATTTACCGACGTTTCGGGACAACGTATCGGTCCCATATTCACGGGTCAAGAGTCCGAGCAGGAGATCTTGACTCGTGATGATGTGACCGATACGTTGTCCCGAAACGTCGGTAAACAATTGCCACATGACGCCGCGTAATATCCCAGAAGAGCGCAGATCTCATGAGTCTATATCACTGCATGACCCTCTTCCCACTTGTCGCCATTTTTTAGGTCTTTCTTTTACAGCAAGTCTGAAGTCAAATACAGATCTAACCATAGAAAGCACTACAGAAAATAACTGTATTATCATCACACACGCACAAAACACGACTGCACTTGGCAGCCGAATGTACAGGTAGCCCTCGATTTGCGCCGGTCCAATTTGCGCCGATACAGAATAAGGCCGATTTTGAAACAGGAAGTCAAAAAGTGAAAAAAAAATATATTTTACTATTATTTATAACGTTTTACAATTTTTTCTCGTACTGCTTCTTATTATAAATCGTAATTCTTACATCGCTGATGGAAGAGGAAGAGGAGGAAAGAGAGGAAGAAGAACTTCCTCTACGTGAAATGAAGACAAGCGATCTCCAGCGCATCCTCTCAGACATAAACTCACTGATGAGCTCTGCGAGATTGACCACGACTGGGAGCGGAGTGCTACAGCGAAGAGGAGCGTTATGGCATCCGTGAGGCCTTATCGTGACATTTTGATAGAAATAAAGAAGAAATCACGACAGTCCACACTGCATGCTTTCTTTAAAAAACGTGACGATCCTCAACCATGGACTTCGTCAGAGAACTAGCGCTGCTTCATTACGCCATTGCCGGTTGTAAGTGTGCAAAATATATTTTTTTAAATTCCCTTTATTATATTTACGTTATTTCAGAGCTTTATATGCAATGCCATTATATCACTCGTCGATGTTTGGGTGCCGGGAACGCACGTCAATGACTTCCCATTGATTTACATTATAAAATCGTTTCAATTTACGCCGATTCCGATTACGCCAGTTCGTCCAGGAAAGCATCCCCGGCGTAAATCGAGGGAGGTCTACCTGTACTTTTAATTTGAATACATCGGTTACTTGTCACAAGCAAAGCTTTTCCCACCGTAAACCACTAACAAGGTCTACTGCAAAATCCGCAGTTATTATCTGTACTTATTCTTGCTTCTCAATCTTCTATACCAAAATTTTACAATTTTTTTTTTTGTTGCAGATATTTGTTGGTTTCCACAACAAATGGCGGATCGCAATAACCAAAGCACGCGGATATTTAAAAAATCAAACGTGGTAGAACGCGTTTATAATATTATAGGATGAAAGAAAAGTGGAGTCATAACTAAATTAGCTCCATGGAGCAGAGACCTTCCTGAGAAGCCAACAGGTCCTCAGCTAGTCAAGGAATTCCCCGCACTTTATGGAACCCGAAAGTTCATCACCGCATTCACAAGAGCACACCCACCTGTCCATATCCTGAGCCAGAGAAATCCAGTCCATTCTTCGCCATCCCACTTCTTAAAGATCCATTTTAATATTATCGTAGGTCTTCCAAGTGGTCTCCTTCCATCAGGTCTCCCCACCAAAATCCTGTTTGCGCCTATCCTGTCACCCATACGTGCTACATGCTCCGCTCCTCTCATTCTTCTTGATTTGATTACCCGAATAATATTTGGTGAGGAGTACAGATCATAATGCACCTCGTTATGTAGTCTTCTCCGCTCCCCTGTTACCCCGTCCCTCTTAGGCCCAAATATCCTCCTCAGCACCATATTCTCGAACACCCTCAGCCTATAAACTTTATATTATTTTCACCGTGCATTTTTATTCAATGTTTCATAACCAACTAAATGCACATTCTCTTGACACTATTTTTATACAGTTACTAAATATCCCTACATATGTTTCAGTCTATTACAGACCATCATCAGGGGATTATAAACTACTCTTATTATACATCCATATGTTCAGTTCATTGTCATATACAGTCAGATCACCTTAGTCTTTTAATAGGTTGTAATATCCTTTTAAAGCTTTTAAGCTTCTATACAGTGTTTTACATTTTACAATTTTAAACTTATATCCATTTTAAAAGGAAGAGAAGAGAGCATAGCCAGCATGTCGGTCTTCTCATTCATTCTGTAGTCTGTCTTACGACAGGTCCGTAGCCTCTTCCAAAGCGAGTTCTCCATTGAGTGCGATCTAGTGCTTCCTCTTTCAATTTCCAGTATCTTCTCTTTTCTTTAAGGTCATCCATTGGTTGATTACGTCTTCTCCCTCGTCTTCCCGTCATTTCTATCCTTCCTTCTACCTTTCTTTCAATCACGTGTTTCAGAAGGCAGTTCCTACGCAAGATGTGACCAATCCAGTTAGCCTTCCTTCTTTTTATTGTATGTACGATATTCCTCTCCCCCCTTGACTCTGTGTAATACTTCTTCATTTCTCACACGATCAGTCCAACTGATCTCCATTCTTCTCCAGCACTACATTTCAAAACTTTCCAGATAATTCTGATCCATTTTCCGAAGTGTCCACGTTTCAGCACCATACAAAGCTATGCTCCAAATGTAGCACTTTACTAAGTATGTCCCTCACATTAGTGTAACAGTCGGTAGGAAATATTTGAGGAACACAACGACGACGTATGTATGGCTACTAACATATCTTTAGTCAACAATAACAAACGGAAACCAGAAACCTTTAGCATGGCACAAGAAACTTTCGCTACTACCCGTATGATACAAGTAATCCCAACAACTCCAAGAACTTATTTTCCCATTTCTTATTCGACGAGGATCCGTGATCAGTTCTTACGATAAATTCGCATAACTTAAAACAGCTATTTGGCGTATAATAAAAGGGTAAAAAAAAAACAAGCAGCTGTGTCAGTTTCCGCGGTTTTTTAAACGCAACTTAAAATCAATTACGGACGAACGTAAGACACTCGACATGATTATAAACAAACATAAACAGGTACTTCTTGTTCGCAGAAACATCAAATGGAAGCCTAAAGGATCCATTCCGGTCACTACAGAGCACATACAAAACACGAATTTAGACAACGTACTAGTCTCTGTTTCCGTACACACTTCAGTTTACTGTGCATTGTGAATACCGTGTGGTGTGTCAGGCACGTCACACTGTCGGTGCTTGCTTGTGGTGTGCCAGGCACGTCACACTGTCGGTGCTTGCTTGTGGTGTGTCAGGCACGTCACACTGTCTGTGCTTGCTTGTGGTGTGTCAGGCACGTCACACTGTCGGTGCTTGCTTGTGGTGTGTCAGGCACGTCACACTGTCGGTGCTTGCTTGTGGTGTGTCAGGCACGTCACACTGTCGGTGCTTGCTTGTGGTGTGTCAGGCACGTCACACTGTCGGTGCTTGCGGGCAGCAGTGAGTGAAGAGGTTTGAGATTAGACAGCAGAAATTTAAAAATAAATAGCGGTGTACTAACACTATAAAAATATGATTACAAGTACACCATAAATAAAGTAATCTACTGCTAAATACAAACACAAATCCTCCCAAAATATAAATTAGACTATCCCATCGGGTACTATTCCGATGTGTCACGTCTAATTAGATTTTCCAGCTACATGTAATTTCTATTAGCGTTATAATCTATTAATATCAGGTTTAAAATTTTGCTTTGATGAACCTTTCGTTACTGACGACAAATGTGTCTCTGTTAGCCGTAATCTTTCGGAGCCCTTGTTTCTTTTTATGAGCGAAAACAACTGTTCGCACAAATACGTGTCAGTTTTTAGGGGCCAAAACTAAATACCAATTGCCGATAAACCGCAAACTGCAGCGCATTTGCACTGCATCCACCGAATGAAGCAACAGAGTAGCCATGCAGCCAATGCGTGCTTGGCGACTGTGTGATGACATACGGCCGGCCGCCGTAAACACAAATATACTAAGTTGCGCTCAACAACCGTACAACCGATTTTACGTTCTTACCCAGTCGATCGTTTCTATATTTAAATTGCAGCCTTCGAGCCGCATTTACAGAGTGTTTTGAAAAGGCTCAGGGACTGATAAAACAATTCAGATGGGCCACATTCGTCCCGCAAATCTCCCTCTGACGTGTATGGCATAGCTATCTCGTAACCGCGAAACAAGTACGGGACGAAACTGAATTAAGAGGTCCACAGTTTTCCCTGTAATCTTAGAATCCAGTCCAAAAAGTGACTACGTTCTTTGGATGTCTTTAGGTGAAACAATCCCGTTGTGCTTCAGTCAAATATATATGTATATATATACATACATATATACATATTCCAAACCACCGTCATGCAAAACAAAATTTACAAATTTACAGGTTACTAGTTTTGGCTTTACAATTAAGTCATCATCAGACATATTCAATATCAAGAGCGACAAATGTATGCCCATATATTACAACGTAGTTATACTGTATGGGCATACACTGGGAAACGAGTCACAATAATATCAGCAACAATTAAAAAAAAAATTTCCATTGTCATAAGGTATAAAGAAATGGCACGGTTCCAACAGCCCTATTAGTCAGCCCAGTTTGGAGATATCTCCTATATGGTTCCCTTCGATAGAGAAGAAATTCAAATGTAATTTAGGTTAGGTCTTCTTTTCTCATGTTATGTATTTTCATGTGTTGGTTTTTACTTCCACCAACAGTGTGTGTTTGTTGCTTTTATATTTCACTATTCCTATTTTTATTGATTTTTTTTTGTATTTTATTACCTGGTATCTTAATTTGCAGACCTATTTTAAATTTTTATATTTATAATTGTCCTTTAAAAAAGTTTTTAGTGTTTGCTTATTTGGAATTTCTTATTTTACATGTATTGGCTTTTTTCAATATAGTCTTCTCGGGCGCACAGCCGCGTCAATTCGTTTGAATACAACGTTTCGGGGACTAGCTCCGTCCCCATCCTCAGTTTTTGCCTGAGAATGGGGACGAAGCTAGTCCCCGAAACGTTGTATTCAAACGAATTGACGCGGCTGTGCGCCCGAGAAGACTATATTGAATCATGTCGCCGCGAAAGTTTTAAAACTTATATTGGCTTTTTGTTTCTCGCTTGTGAATTACGTTGATGTGTGTGCTACTTTTTGGTAAATTGTGTTTTGGGATTACTGATTTTACCTGAAGAAGGAAGCAGTTTGCTTCCGAAACGTAGTGTATTGTTTTAAGTATTTTCTATGACAATGGAGAAAGTTCTTGGAAATTCTGTTGATATTACTCAGGCAAAACCATTGTCACAAACCTATATGTTTCGAGTCAGAATCCTATAAACGCCTGCAGTCAGCTACCTATGGACTTGCACACATTCCTATGAACTCGTTCAGCCAGCTCTTAGTGAAACTGTACATTAACTTCCTTATAAATTCTTACAGTCACTACCCATAAACGTGTACGTTCAGTTTCCTATAAACTCGTACAGCCAATTTCCTGTGAATTTGTGCAGTCAGCCATCTGCAAAATAGTACAGTCAGTTTCCTACAAACTCCTGCCTATGAACTTATACAGCAACTATTTATCAGTCGCCACGGCGTAATATTTCAGAATAGTTTAATCTTAATGAAAATTGCTGTGAAAGCCTCACGTTTTGCACTGTACATTTAGTTCTCTATGAACTTTTACATCTGCTTTCCCACGAAATCCCATACATTCGTTATCCTCTGCACTCCTAAGCACATTTTTTTCCTCAATGGCTCGACAGCCCCTTGGGGGCCAAGGCCGCCTCATTTTTCGAGGCTTCACGATCACAGTCAGACACACCACACTCGGTAGGACTCCTCTGGACGAGGGATCAGCTCGTCGCAGAGACCTCTACCTGACAACACACAACACTCACAAGAGACAGACATCCATGCCCCTGGTGGGATTCGAACCCACAATCCTAGTAAGCGAGCGGTCGCAGACCCACGCCTTAGACCGCACGGCCACTGGGATCGGCCCTAAGCACATACTTCCATCAAATGCTGAATTCCTGCTGTGTACACCTTACAAATGGCAATAAAATCCTACAACACATGGCAGGAAAGACCATATCTATATATACCATATCACGTATATGCCTTGAGGCAGCAATAATTTAACTCTTCCCCCTTTCCCTCCCCATACACACATCACTGCACAATTCCAAAAGCACACACCGTAACAAATTCCGTAGTTTTGTAATTATGAGCACATTGCGCCGTATTTAACAACTTTGTAATGAAACAAAGTAATAAAAGCAGATTAAAATGCACACAATGGAGAGAATCGGTTGTGAGAAACTGACAGTCGCTCACCAAAAAAAATCCCAGCCTTTTGCTTGACTAGAAGCTTAACTGTCGAGATGAATCCAGCCAACGCCATATCGCAATACTTATTTTTAAGATCAATTTTAATATGAAATTCTTATCTGTGCCTAATTCATCTTGTGTCTTCCATTCAGGTCTCCCGACCAAAATTTAGTATGACCTAATTGTCACGCCTGTTGCATTCCCCACCTGTCTGATCACACAAAGTTCATTAATCAGTTTCATCCACACGCCTTTCTAGTACTTACTTGTTAGTGTTAATATTTGGACTCTTTTAAGTTTTACAAGCCTGCGTTCGTAACCTATCACTGTTTGTAGAAGTATAAGGCTTTACTTCAGTCTGAGTGGCCGGTTTGACAGTTTGTACCGCCAGTGACCTCCAAGTTCAGTTATTGCTGAAGCCAGGACTATTACGTAGGGCGCCGACATGCAATTTTTCAGTTCTGCAATCGTTTGATTCCGAGATGCCGTGCCCCGCTCACATATGCAATCAAACGATCGGCCGGCTGACGTAGCCGCACACATGCGATAGATTCCGATTCAGTTCCCACATGGACTTCGTGGAAGTGGCTTGTATCTGTGCCCTCGAAATTTCGAGGAGAAGAAAACTGAAGAATAAAAGACGATTTTGGGTACATCCACTAACAACTCAACGCTTGTTAAATTGACAGTTTCATAAAATTTATGAAAATTTAAGGGCACATCCTAATAAATTGTTTAATTATTATCGTATGAATGTGAACAGTTTTGACGAATTATTAATATTAATTAATTAATTAATATAATTATTATTTAGTGAAAAAAGGGAAAACAGAGCTAACTATTCCAAGAAAATTGTTTTAAATATTTTTGTTAAATTCACAGGTTTAGGGGACATCGGAGGATAAAATCAATTAATTTACCAATTAGTAAAAAAAGTTTATTAACAGACATAAAATTAAAAAATAAATTAACTTACCTTGTTCTAAGAGCAAAGACATGTTGCTTGCTTTAGTTATAAGAAGAGACTGTTCTGTTTCATGTGAGCGGACGTCCATTGGATCCTGTGGTTTACAAAACGATTGCGCAATCAGACGATTCCTATTGGTTTGTGGAAAATTAGAACTAAACAGTTGGCAGACTAAACAGTTGCAAGTCGGCGGAGTCCCATTTAACTCTTCGGTTGTTATTCATGCAATCAAACCATTGCGCAACTAAAAACTGCATGTCGGCGCCCTACCTTAAGAGTATTATAGTGCATAGTCATAAACAGAAAAGGCATCACAGTGCATAGTGACTAAGAGTAAAGGCATTACAGTGCATAGAGGAAAACAGCAAAGGCATTACTGTGCATAGACACTAACAGTAAAGGCATTACACTGCATAGACAGTAACAACAAAGGCATTACTGTGCATAGTCACTAACAGTAAAGGCATTACAGTGCATAGATAGTAACAGCAAAGGCATTACTGTGCATAGACACTAACAGTAAAGGCATTACACTGCATAGACAGTAACAACAAAGGCATTACTGTGCATAGTCACTAACAGTAAAGGCATTACAGTACATAGACAGTAACAACAAAGGCATTACTGTGCATAGTCACTAAAAATAAAGAGTGCATAGTCATTAACAGGAAAGGCATTAGAATGCAGACTCACAAATATTATTTTTAGCCACGCTAATCAACTATGTGTTTCTTTGTGTTAAAAGTAAGCATGAATTATTATTTGTTCCTTAATATAAGCAAAATGTGTTTTTGATAGAAGTTATAACACTCAGCTGGGTGCGATTTTGTGTCGTGTAGCATGTTTCCTATAAACAGCCGTTCCTAAGAAATTGGAAAATTTCGATTTGCGCTTTATGTAAAATATGAATTGTGGTTGATGGATACGGGTTTAAATGATATGTGATAACTTCTACAGAACAGACCCCATGCCAAAACAGATACTTTGTATATGAAACATGAGGACGGAATATATGATCTTGCCATTATGTATTAATCTTACAGAACATATCAAGAATAAACAAAAATTGCGGAGTCTGGTCTTTACATATGACGTTACAGTTGTATTTCGGAGCCCCAACACTATGACACTGAGGGTCAAAGTAGTCTAAGCGTCAAGTCGACCCCTAGGGAACTCCTGGAACTCCCTCACGGACATTTAAATCCGTTCGAACAATTCACGAATGTGAAGTAGACAATACAGCCTAAAGAGTTACTTTATTAACCACAAGCAGTATCGCGTCTTGATTGCCGAATATAAAAGCGAAATATAGCATCGTGTTAACACGAATGAATAAACTTCAACCCAAGTCTCACTGTCAAGAATCTTTTTTACAACTAAATCCGTGACACCCTTATAATTTATAACTTAATTTTAAATTAAATAGGTATTCACCTACTTTCATTCACAAAAATTTTGTCTTTGTGAATACTCTGTCACAGTAGCGACGTGCCATAATTAACGACAACACTCACATTGGTCACACATCGTAAGCAGCAAACTTCAAACGCCAGTTAAGCATAGCTGTTCCCGGTGGCCGAGCAACGCCTAGCACCTCTCGAACACTGATATCGCTGGCTAGAATGTCTGTCCTCTTTTTCTGTCTAGGGAGACGCCTTGCAATGGGCCGATCCCCCATCAAAAGGGTCCTACCAAATGTGTAACAGGTACACAAGAACAAGAAACTCAATCATATTATCTGGAAATGTTAGGAAAGAATGAACTACGACAACATTACCTGTAGCTCAAGACAGTATTCTGTTAGCTGTCACTGCGCTCATGTCCTGGACAGGCGGCAGTCCTTCACATGTTGGCAGGCACGCAGAGACACTGCACAGTGCGTCCCGGCCAAACAGCTCACACGCTCGACGAGGGAGCGAGGTAGCGGGCGGGCGGGCGTCGCTCAAGCTTCTGGCGTCCCCGCGCGAGGAGGCAGCGCCGCAACCGACACCCACCGACGGCGAACGAGTTTCGACCTGGTTGGTAACCATGGCAACCAGGAGCTCCGTCACAAACAGCTAGCGAAGGAGGAAGAAAAGAGACCGAGAAGAAAAATTAGGCAGAGGGACAAGTATTACACGCCGCTGTTATATGAAATGCACACGTAGTAATTCTGCATTTGGGACGATTCTGGATCACAATTAACGACTGTACTAAGAGACATGGAATGTTCTCAGGACACGCAATGTGTTGCGTTAATTCAGCATATTTAAGAACAAGACACTGAACGTTGGGGAATAAAAAAAAACAAGGAGATAAAGGACATATTACAAGGTGAAGATAGTGGCCGCGCGGTCTAAGGCGTGGGTCTGCGGCCGCTCGCTTGCTGGATTGTGGGTTCGAATCCCACCGGGGGCATGGATGTGTCCTAGTGAGTGTTGTGTGTTGTCAGGTAGAGGTCTCTGCGACGGGCTGGTCCCTCGTCCAGAGGAGTGCTACCGAGTGTGGTGTGTCTAAAAAGTGTGATCGTAAAGCCTCGAAAAATGAAGCGGCCTAGGCCCCAAAGGGGCTGTCGAACCATTGGAAAAAAAAAACATAATGATCCCTGTGGCCGCGCGGTCTAAGGCGTGGGTCTGAGGCCGTTCGCTTGCTGGGATTGTGGGTTCGAATCCCGCCGGGGACATGGATGTCTGTCTCTTGTGATTGTTGCGTGTTGTCAGGTAGAGGTCTCTGCGACGGGCTGATCACTCGTCCAGAGGAGTCCCATCGCATGTGATGTGTCTAAATGAGTGTGATCGAGAAACCCGAGAAAGGGGAGGCCATGACACGGAATCGGGTCGAAGTGCCGCAGAAAAAAAAAAATATATTGTAAAATGTATAAAATCCTTCCGACTGAGATGGTAGGGTCATGCCAAAACAAATTGCAACAGCTACAATGGAAGGAAGAAGGAAAAGAGTAAGACCACGTGAAAGCTAGAGGAACGACGTTGAAGACTTCTTTTTTTTTTGTGAAGGGTCCCGCAGCAGAAGCTACGGACGCACCGCAGTCTTGAGGCTTATTGTGCAACCCTGTGATGAAGATAATAAATTTTTTTAGTTCTTCCGAGTAATGGAACACCGGTGGAATAAAACTGACAGGGAAAACCGTAGTGCTCGCGGAAAAACCTGCCCCAATGCCACTTTGTCATCGACAAATCCCACAGGGACTGACCCAGGATCGAAACCGGGTCTCCGCGATGAGAGGCCGGCGACTAACCGCCTGAGCCATGGCACGGCCTTGAAAAAGACTTAACTATAATGGGAACAAAAACCGGCAGGCAATGGTCAGAGACTGACGGGACTGGAGGAGGATTGTATTCGAAACCAAGGCCCACAACGGACTGTAGCGCTTGAGGAGGAGAAGAAGAAGAAGACACTAGCCAATTCCTTCCAACACAAATCTTTACGACACTGGTACCGGGATTATATGCAAGAGTCATTTAGTCAGCTGGTTAGGTAGTCGTCCGTCAGTCGGTCAGTTATTATGTCATGGCTTTGCAGATTGATATAGAGACCCATAAAGCAAACATGTGCTTGTAAACTTCAATAGCATGTGTCATAAACTCAGCATAAAAAATAATGAGTAGCATAATCACGATTAATTATTAATTTTTTTTTTTAATAAAACTACAATTTATAACTGCCGCAATACAACTTACGGTCCCATACATCTTATTCTATTTGCTTCTGGCATGCGTACATATTTCAATCCAACTTGCTCATCCACAGAGGCATTCTCCCCAAACTACAGTTCTTAGATTTTCATGTTTTGGTAACACTTAACCAGCGGCTCCAGGTAGTCGTGCGGTCTAAGGCGTGGGTCTGCGGCCGCTCGCTTACTGGGAGTTTGGGTTCGAAAGTAGTTCGACTTGAGGCACGGTACAAGTTGGATGGGAGCGTGCTACCTTCCAACTTAACCTGAGAGCGTAAAGTCCGAACAGCCAAGCGAATAAGACGAGAGTGTATAGTTACCATGAACCGATACGAACGCAAGGATACGGTGGTGTGCAACTTCGAGAAGAATCGCCCACGGAATCTCGGCTTTTGCAATTCACGAATGGATCCACGACCAACTACATTTGGAACCAACCGACGTCGAAACGATTCAAGTAGACGCACTCAATAAACAGGTACTATATATATCAAGATATTAAAGACACAAATCATTGATGACATACTTTCGCGTACAGGGGGGGAGGTAGAGTACATGCATGAAAATGGGGAAATTACGAAAGTGACAATCACGCTAGCCGGGCTAGGGAGGCGGCAGGTGCGGATAGCCAACCTCCCACCAAAGTTGCCGAAAGAAATAATCAAAAACACCTGACTAAATACGGAATTGTGCACGGAATAACGGAGGAGAAATGGTCAACCATGTATAGATATGCTGTCGGGAACGGGATAAGAATTGCAACAGTTGAACTAAAATCACACATCCCCTCGAACATACATATTGACGGTTACAGAACTCTAGTCTCATACACAGGGCAACCAGTTACATGCTATGTATGTCACTCCCCCTCACATATGGCACAGGAATGCCCCACTCGACAGAAGAGAAATAAGGACACTACAACGACCCTACACAAAACTTGGGCGAGTGTAGTAGAAACCGGACAAACACAGATTTTTAACACGACGCAGGACTCACCCACAGGCGCACAGGACGAACGGGAGGACCTCAATCGTCAAATTGCGACAATAAACAAACAACATGAACAGATACCAAACATCAAACCCAACATGCAGACACAAGGGGAACCAGTGCAGGAAGATTGTGCCGGTCAAACCAGCACAAGGCAGGATAGAGAAGAAGAAAACAACCATACGAGTGTGAAAACAACAGTCAGGAAAAATGACAGGCCACCCTTGCAGGCGCTGGAAACCGGAATTAAGGAAACAAGGGATGAAGCTGAGGAAATGGAGATAACGCAGGAGCAGTTTCCGAGCATACCTGAGACCACGAGACACAGAACGAGCACGTCATGGGCGGATGACGGGATAATTAACGACCAACCACAAGCGGTGGACGGGAACATAGATGACAACAATCAGGACGAGGAGAAAACAACACCCATGTTAGAGGAACAAGAAATGTGCAGGCCGACTTACACACGGTCAAAAAAACAGCGAACGGGAGACAACCCACCAGAAGGAAGAAGGGGGAACCGGAACACCCGGAACAAAAGAAAACACCTGCAAACATACAATAACACAAAACTCCATCCTCACACTTGCTACACTAAACGTAAATGGCATACAGGCAGCGACACGGATAGAAATGTTAAACAGCTTTTGTTATCACAACGACGTAGACATACTACTACTACAAGAGGTAACGCACGACGACTTCCATCAAATGGCACATTATAACAAGTACTTTAACGTAGGCACGGATCGCAGAGGCACAGCAATTTTTACCAAAGCTAATATCAAACTAGAGGAGATACGATACCTCCCCTCGGGACGAGGAATCTCAGGAAAACTCCATAATCTTCACATCATCAACTTATATGCTCCCTCCGGTACTGGAAAAAAAAAGGAACGGGAAGATTTTTTTTCACGACGGCAGTACCCCACCTATTACAACAAGTACGAGCAGACTATATAATCGGAGGAGACTTCAACTGCGTATTGCGAGATGATGATTGCACGGGACAGCCAACAAAAAGCAGCGCCTTAGAGAAATTGATAAGAGGATGCCACCTGATAGATGCATGGAACAGTGTAAAGAATCCATCAGGATACACACATTACACAAATAGCGGTGCTTCAAGAATTGATCGTCTATACATGTCGACAAGTACACAAGATAAGAAAATAGACACTACGGTGGTGGTGGCTGCGTTCACCGACCACAACGCAGTTAAATTACGACTCCGGAATATCCATGATAATATACAATGGGGAAGGACGTACTGGAAGATTAATAAGAGTCTATTTACGCGCCCAGAGGTTAAGATGGAGATGCAACAACAATGGGAAATAATAAAAAGCAAAGTATGACGGTATTGGACAATGGTGGAAGAGATGTGCTAAAAAAGAAATAAAAAAAACTATTCCAACAAATCACAAAGAAAGAGCACAAAACTGGAAAGTAAGACTGGAATTCTACTACACTTGTCTCTACGACCTTTTACAACGACCACCTTCTTTCCCCAAACTTAATGTTCAAATTAAGAAACTAAAAGCTCAAATCATACAACTACATCGACAACAAATACAACAATTAAGAGTGCAGATTAGGGACCCTTCAATGCCGACGGACGAACCCATGACACTCTACCATATCATCAAACGACAGAAGAGGAGGACGACAAACTTCATCACAACGATAACGCATAAGGAAGGCAAACAACAACGAACACAACATAATATCAGCAGCACCTTCTATAGAGAACTAAAAGAACAATTCGCCCCGTTAAACACGCAAAAACGGTCCATAGGGACAGAATATACAATAACGTTGATGAGGACATAGAAGATGACGAACATACACCACTAGAACAACCCATAACCCTGACCGAATTACAGACAGCTATAAACCAAGCAAAACAAAACAAGTCACCTGGGGCTGACGGATTAACCGCAGAGTTTTATTAATGGGAATGGGAATCATACAAAAGGAACTATTAGAGCTGTATAACAACTTTTTTACGACCGGACACACAACCAGAACTTTTCAAAAGGAATAATAGTATGCATTCCAAAAGGCACGCATCCCAAAACAGTTGCAGATTACCGACCACTGACGTTATTGAACTCAGATTACAAAATCTACGCCAGGATAATAGCCAACCGAATCAAACAGACTGCACAAGCCGTCATCCATGAGACACAATACAGTGCCACAAGCACAAGGAACATCCTGGATGCAGCGACAGCATTGAGAGATGTCATCGCCGCTGGAAGCTTACGACAGAGTGGAATGTGTCTCGTAGCACTGGACTTTCAAAGTGCTTTTAACAACATTTCGTACGAATACTTGTACGGTGTCCTAGACAGATACAAGTAAGGTACAAGAAACAGGGGAGCCATAGCTTCCTTGTATGAAAATGCAACGTCGTGTATGTCCATCAACGGACGATACACGAAAGATTTCAAGCTGGGTCGCTCAATACGACAAGGGTGTCCTCTCAGTACCCTATTATATGCACTAGCAATAAATCCCTTTTTCCTGCTAATACATAAACATTTGAATGGAATAAGACTGAGCAAGCAACGTGCCGTAGCATGCATAGGGTAAGCGGACGACATAACAGTAATAATCAACAATGAACGAGAAGGACGCATACTGACTAACCTAATTGCGACATACGAAACAGCCTCGGGGGCGAAGATCAACTGGAGCAAAACGAAGGCTCTACCCATTGGGGAATGGGATTGCACATAATCATTGGAGAGAATGAGATATACATCTGAGGCAAAAATATTAGGCATAACCTTTGGTGTGAACATTGCGGCCTCGGTGAAGAGTACTTGGAGTCAAAAGTTACAGCAGCTACATGAGGGAGTAAGAGATCAGAATATTAGAAGATTAGATCTTCAACAAAGAATTTGGATGTGTCAAACCTGGCTACTGGCAAAATTATGGTATGCGACACAAGTTCTCCCAATCATGCCACAGCACACTAACACAGTAACATCCTATGTCACAAAGGTGATATGGTCCGGATGGATTTTCCGTGTTCCAACAACGACATTATATAAAAAGGAAAAAGACGGAGGGTTAGGGATGGTACATGTGCTGGCCAAATGTGACGCAATCTACATTAACAGAATGTACCAACAGTCCCTGCAACAGGACAACTGGACGGCACAATGGCTACACACCTACGAACGACTCATGCAAAAGGAATGCCCGCCTAACCGGGTGCAATTAACAAGGGAAACTGAATATTTGCGGATTTTTTTTACAAGACCGTGTATATACACCAGAAATAGGACAACAAATGAGCAACCGACAAAGGATAAAACACATCTACAATGCGCAACTACACAAATATAGCGCTGGGCTCAACCAAATACCGAGAGTGAAGGCGAAACAACCACAAATAAAGTGGAGGAAGGTATGGACCAACATCCGCAATAAAGTCCTGTCACGCCGAGTCCAAACTACGTGGTATATAGTCTTGCATGACATCATCCCAACAAACCAGAGGCTACACGCCATACACTTACAAGACAGCGACATCTGCGACATATGTCCACACACAGACACCATTCAACATAGGTTCACCACTTGTTCCAACACCAGCGATATATGGACATGGACGAAACGACGAATCGCGATGTTCTTACGAGTGGATGCAAGGCATATACCAGATGAATGGATTACCGCCCCGACCTTCCACATCTACCCCCCACAGAGACATAATGCCACAACATGGATGGTAGGGAATATGGCTCAATATGTGTATGACAACAGGAAATTACAGCTGGAGGATTACATCAATTTCCTCAGGAGAACCAGATGGAAGGAGCACAAACACCGTAAAGAAAGTACCAACTGTGGTAACTACCTCGATGTGATAGACTATTGAGACACTAGTTTCTGGAGAATGACGCACAGTGTACAGAAGTTTTAGTGTGCTTGAAGCAGGTTTCTTTTAGTAATTACAATGAACACGGGAACGGAATTTGGGCGACCCAAACGAATCCTAGTACAACACGACGATAACGAGACACCGGAAAGAAGTTCAACGACAACAAGTAAGATGGTAGAGTCAACAACACCAAAGAACAATGAATAGATCTGTAAACAATAACAATTAAGTTCCTGTAATTTGAACCATAATAAAGTCTGGATTTTAGAAGAACAAAAATCCCACCGGGGGCATGGATGTTTGTGTTGTGTTAGATGTATGGACGATAGCATGAAACGTAAAGTGACATGAATGACGAAAGGATTTAAACAGTACAAAAATGGATCAAAAGGGGAAAAATCCCGACAAGGCAAAAAAAAAATCCCGTTGAGGGCATGTATGTTCGTCTGTTGTGTTTGTTGTGTTTTGTGTAGGTAGCGGCCTCTGTGACAAGCTGATCACTCATCCAAAGGAGTCCTACCGAGTGTCTGTGTTTCTGTGTGTGTCTAATTGTGTGTCATCTAGAAACCTGAACAATGAGGCGGCCTAGGCCCGAGTTTGGCTTTAGCGCCACAGAAAGTAAAGAAGTAACACAATGACCATTAAAATCGCATTACACTTAAAATATGAACTCCAAATAAGTACGTGTGTCTTCAAGAACTGCGTAATTACAACTGTATAGCATAAACTTCTTTTCATATTTCACAAGACTGTTGTCATGTCCCGGCAGCTGACTTGTGAAAAAGCATTTTTTTTTTACATTTCTGTTTAAGTTATTTGCCGAGATGTGACAAGAAGAGTACACAAACCATTATAATCACTTTGTCTTACAAATTTCAATTATGCGGATCCTGATGATAGTCGTGGTTTTATATCTCACTTGTACTATGGCTAGTTTTAATTAACAATATCAATAACAGAGGCAATGTACGTATAACGCAACACTGAGGCACGTTCGTCTAACCACTGTTGTCGTGGAAAAGCAATAAGTATTACATATTATGAGTGTGTGTCTGTAGCCTTAGCTATCCAACACAAAGGCGCATGCGCCGTATTATAGTGTCATCTGTGGCCTGCCTGGCTGTACCATATTTTTAATATTATCTCATAAACGACACGATTTTCGGGAAAAAGTTATTGAACATAAAATGTGTGTTTCGATTTTCTCTACAATTTTAGTTTGAAACATTTCGCATTCTAAGAATAATTCAGCGAGACATCATAAATGTACATAGATCTTCATGTAATGTACCCGTTATTCTCGCCAGATTATAATGTAAATTTGAATTTTCTCGACAGATTTTCGACAAATACTCAAATATCAAATTTCATTAAAATCCGTCCAGTGGGAGCCGAGTTGTTCCATGCGGACTTACGGAGAGACGGGCAGAGAGAGAGAGAGAGAGAGAGACACACACACAGACAGACAGACAGACAAACAGACATGACGAAGCAAAGAATCGCTTTTCGCAATTTTGGGAACGCGCCTAAATATTAAACTATATACCTGCATGTTATTAACGTTTGTAGTCCTGCTAGAATGCCCTTAGAATGATCCGACTGAATCGGAACTTAGGACAAATGTGAGATTTGCCGTTCTCACGGAGGTACTGGTGAAGATTCAAATCTTCTGAGAAGTTAGACCTTGTCGACTGACAAATATGTGCTGTTGTAATAACCAACTGCCTTCTTCAGGATTATGGGTGTTGGTATAAGCTTTTCGGCGTTTTTATGCCATCTTGATTGCCCTATGCCGAAACGTATATGCCAACATCCATCATCGTGAAAAGACAGTTGCTCTCCACAACGCCACATATTAACAAACCACGCGGTGCGGACAACATAGGAACTAGTAAACATTTAAACAATTACCGACGTCTCGAAGGAGTGTAGTGCTTTCCTCTTAAGGGACAATAAGTCTTTCTTCTTGTACTAATTCGTCCCTCCACCCTAAAATATGACAGTCCCGCTAGCAATGACTGTAGGCCTGTCTAGTGAATAACTTCGGGTTTTGGAGCTTAGCGAAAGTCGAAGAACAGAACCGAGAGAAATTACCTTGTTAACCTCTTAACAGCTCTGAGAACAAAATTGTAGTAGCAGTCGACGTGAAGATATTTCGAATCAATTAACATGTTTAGAACAAACAGATAAATAACAAATCATGTTAGTTAGGTAAACATTAGATCATCGAGGAGGTTATGGCAAAATTAGACAAAAAACTTTAAAAGGCTTAGTGAAAAGTAAAGCTGTTTGAGTGAAAAGTCTGCAGCCAGCATTATACAAAATTGTCCACGTGAATCTGCATAAACATTCTAAAGAATTTCACGCGCTTGTTAGAGTAAGTCTTTAAACATTTAGAGGCCAGTGTCACCTGTTGTCACAAAAAGGAGCTGCATTTTCGCCACATATTATATTTATATGTCTCTTTCGAATGTCACAATAAAGAGAGCTTTGGCTTCCAAACATCATTAGCCAGTTGATCTTTACAATAGAAACAGTTTGTTCTCTGTGATGTAGGAACTGAAGTTCCATACATAGTTTAGCTGAATGTTATCAGCTTTTGTTTTTAATTTTTCGCTTTATCATAAACAAACTTAACCCCAGTTAACTTGTGCTACTAGTCACAGAACTTCATTGCTTGTGTTCTAATGGGACATTCACTGTGTGCTTGTAGCGTGTGCGTGTCCGGAGTTAATGAAGCTTTTAAGTGCAAGTGGGATTTACAGCGACAGTTTGTCAAGAAATGCAAAACGTGGCAAATTCAACAATTTATAAGAAATTTTCGAGGTTAAAGACACGAAATAAAATGTTATTACCTGTCTGATATGTATGCTAAACTCTCATTTGACACTTATTCAGTCCTACACATGGCTGAATATTCCAAGTCCTTCCGCTCCGACAGTGTCAAACCTGACCATTTTATGAAACGGGGGAGGCATGATCAGTCTGTTCGAAGTGACTTGTTTGTTCATTTCCTTGTCTTGCAGGTGAGCTCAGTTACGGGGGAGGCATGATCAGTCTGTTCGAAGTGACTTGTTTGTTCAATTCCTTGTCTTGCAGGTGAGCTCAGTTACGGGGGAGGCATGATCAGTCTGTTCGAAGTGACTTGTTTGTTCAATTCCTTGTCTTGCAGGTGAGCTCAGTTACGGGGGAGGCATGATCAGTCTGTTCGAAGTGACTTGTTTGATCATTTCCTTGTCTTGCAGGTGAGCTCAGTTACGGGGGAGGCATGATCAGTCTGTTCGAAGTGACTTGTTTGTTCAATTCCTTGTCTTGCAGGTGAGCTCAGTTACGGGGGAGGCATGATCAGTCTGTTCGAAGTGACTTGTTTGTTCAATTCCTTGTCTTGCAGGTGAGCTCAGTTACGGGGGAGGCATGATCAGTCTGTTCGAAGTGACTTGTTTGATCATTTCCTTGTCTTGCAGGTGAGCTCAGTTACGGGGGAGGCATGATCAGTCTGTTCGAAGTGACTTGTTTGTTCAATTCCTTGTCTTGCAGGTGAGCTCAATTACGGGGGAGGCATGATCAGTCTGTTCGAAGTGACTTGTTTGTTCAATTCCTTGTCTTGCAGGTGAGCTCAATTACGGGGGAGGCATGATCAGTCTGTTCGAAGTGACTTGTTTGTTCATTTCCTTGTCTTGCAGGTGAGCTCAGTTACGGGGGAGGCATGATCAGTCTGTTCGAAGTGACCTGTTTGTTCAATTCCTTGTCTTGCAGGTGAGCTCAGTTACGGGGGAGGCATGATCAGTCTGTTCGAAGTGACTTGTTTGTTCAATTCCTTGTCTTGCAGGTGAGCTCAATTACGGGGGAGGCATGATCAGTCTGTTCGAAGTGACTTGTTTGTTCAATTCCTTGTCTTGCAGGTGAGCTCAATTACGGGGGAGGCATGATCAGTCTGTTCGAAGTGACTTGTTTGTTCAATTCCTTGTCTTGCAGGTGAGCTCAGTTACGGGGGAGGCATGATCAGTCTGTTCGAAGTGACTTGTTTGTTCAATTCCTTGTCTTGCAGGTGAGCTCAATTACGGGGGAGGCATGATCAGTCTGTTCGAAGTGACTTGTTTGTTCAATTCCTTGTCTTGCAGGTGAGCTCAATTACGGGGGAGGCATGATCAGTCTGTTCGAAGTGACTTGTTTGTTCATTTCCTTGTCTTGCAGGTGAGCTCAGTTACGGGGGAGGCATGATCAGTCTGTTCGAAGTGACTTGTTTGTTCAATTCCTTGTCTTGCAGGTGAGCTCAGTTACGGGGGAGGCATGATCAGTCTGTTCGAAGTGACTTGTTTGTTCAATTCCTTGTCTTGCAGGTGAGCTCAATTACGGGGGAGGCATGATCAGTCTGTTCGAAGTGACTTGTTTGTTCATTTCCTTGTCTTGCAGGTGAGCTCAGTTACGGGGGAGGCATGATCAGTCTGTTCGAAGTGACTTGTTTGTTCATTTCCTTCAGGTGAGCTCAGTTATTTCCATTTAATGTAAAATATGCTTCGGTTATTTTTCAGTTTCAGTTAATTTAAGTGTTTGATGTAAATTACAGAATACAAAAACAGTTTTTCTTTCTGATGCCATTTGACTAATACAAGACATCTGGAACGTGAGAATGCGGAACAAACTTTTCCAAAGGACAAAACAGAAGACGGGGAGAAATAAACACAGAGAAGAAAAACATTAAACTGGAAGCAACAGTCCGTCTCAGACCACTGGACATGTAAAGACTGTGTAGAGTATAAACCTTCATTTATGAGACTGTCACAGTGAATATCCTTGCGAACATGGTTGCTAGTCTCTGGTTTAGAGACAAAGAGATGATGATGACCAGGCTTGTTACGGTTCTTGCCTGCTCTTTCTGGTTGGCTCTGTGCCAGGCTCGCTCAACCCACAGCTCGCAGGCAACGCATTTTACCGGCGGAGACATTTGAAGCGAGAAACGTCTTTTAACTCTTTCCCTGGCAAAGCCGAAATAGAAGGCCGAAGCAATTTTGAAAAAACTGATTGGCTGTTTATTTACGGACACATACACGTACATTGCGTTACTAATCCGTGTTTTAAAAATGTGCTAAAAATAGCGACACACCCAATCCTAAGTTGTGATTTGCATTTCCTTTATAACTTTTTCTTATCAGTTTCAGCACATTTTTGTAGCACATGACGTACAGAAAAATATAGGTAAATTATGCATATAATTTATATAATTATTTTTTTCAATGGCTCGACAGCCCGAGTGGGCCTAGGCCTCCTTCTTGTCGAGGTATCGAGGTCACACTCAGACACCACACTCGGTAGGACTCCTCTGGACGAGTGATCAGCCCGACGCAGAGAACTCTACGTGACAACACACAACACTCACAAGAGACAGACATCCATGCCCCCGGCAGGATTCGAACCCATAATCCCAGCAAGCGAGCGGCCACAGACCCACGCCTTAGACCGCGCGGCCACACAAATCGGCATACATAAAATTATGCGTATACTTACTCATTTGCAAATTTAATATGTATTGAATGTCATGTTGCCCGCATGCAGACCACATGTTTTCGAAGTTGTCCGTATTACATAGAAGGTTGAGGGGGCCTGCCCTATGTAATGAGCGGTACAGTCACCGCAGCGCATATGGCAGCTAACTTCTTTTTTAAGTACAAATTTATTATACAGGGCATACACAAAAGCATGGTGCGGTTTCAAAAGTGAATAAAAAATTTATGTCTCACATTACACGGGCACAACATACACCGTCAGCGGCGGCAACTGTCCAAGTTTCTCATGCGCTACCAGCAGTTCGCTTCTCATGCTTACTGCGTGGCCAGTTTCAAAGATGGCGTTGCAGCAGGAGAAGGCTTTCTGTGTGCTCCGTTTTGAGGTGTCCAGATCTGTGATTACAGTGCAGCGTGAGTTTCGTGCACGGTTTAAAAAAGACGTACCACACAAGAATAACATAAGCAGGTGGTACCGACAGTTTGTAGAAACTGGATGCTTGTGTAAAGGCAAGAGTCCTGGTCGACCTCGTGTGTCTGATGAAAACATTGAAAAAGTGCGTGAGGCGTTTCAGCGAAGTCCCCGCAAGTCAGTGGCTAAAGGAAGCAGGGAATTGGGCATGCCAAAAATGACGGTGTGGAAGGTGTTGCGTAAGCGGCTATGTTTTAAACCGTACAAGATGCGATTGGTGCAGGCCCTTAAACCAGCAGACAAAGTGAAAAGGCGTGACTTTTGCGAGGAGATGCAGTTGAAAATGGAGGAAGATGGGTTCGTAGAAAGACTGATCTTCTCCGATGAAGCCACATTCCACATCAGTGGCAAGGTGAACAGACACAATGTCCGTATCTGGGGAACCGAGCAACCACATGCACAGATAGAGCACCAGCGTGACTCTCCAAAAGTCAACGTTTTCTGTGCGGTGTCCCGCGAGAAAGTGCACGGCCCATTTTCTTCGCTGAAGCAACTGTGACTGGCGACTCATTTTTGGACATGTTGGAAAGCTGGTTGTTACCCCAACTGAATACGAATTATGACGATTACATTCTACAACTGGACGGAGCTCCCCCCCCCCCCCCCCATTTTCACAGGAATGTACGAGTGCTTCTCAATCGTGTTCTTCCACAGCGCTGGATCGGACGTGCTGCTGAAATGGAGACAAGAACCTTCTCCCTTGGCCACCCCGTTCGCCAGATCTTACACCGTGCGATTTCTTTCTTTGGGGGTTCGTTAAAGACAGCGTTTATGTACCACCATTGCCCACGTCCATCCATGAAATTCGTGATCGGATAACGCATGCACTGCAGGCCATTACAGCGGACATGCTACACCGGGTCTGGGATGAGTTTGATTACCGTGTGGATGTGTGTCGTGTGACCCAGGGTGCACACATGGAAGGATTATAATTACCAAATGAGAAACTTGGACAGTTGCCGCCGCTGACGGTGTATGTTGTGCCCGTGTAAGGTGAGAAATACATTTTGTATTCACTTTTGAAACCGCACCATTCTTTTGTGTATGCCCTGTATATTACACACGTCGGGTATAAACTCGATACTTCGCATCCTCGCCATGTTAGTTGTTGACTTGCAAACAATATTACACAGATAATACGCAGGTATGTTTATGATCCATATTCGTAACAAATTCCATAGTCTAGCGCCAATTGTTCAGTATTCATCGCAATCAAACCGAAATCTAAGAAAAAAATTAGGTATGGTCGCCATATTGTCATTGTACGTACTTCAAAAATACAGTTATATTATTGCTTCTACGTAGGAATATTAAAGTTGGTACGTTCACCAGCCTATGAATACGCCTATAAATTGTGTAAGAAAAATTGTTTGTAAGTCTGAAATTACAAAATATTTCGACAGACTAAAACTTTGAGGTTATGTATGACCGAAAAACTTAACAAAAAATCAATGTAGACATATATCAATAAATTCTTCAAATAAATATAATAACCGACCACAATAATAGTCATAATATTCTATTATATATGCATATACATACAGTTGTGAGCCGATCCCAGTGGCCGCGCGGTCTAAGGCGTGAGTCTGCGGCCGCTCGCTTGCTGGGACTATGGGTTCGAATCCCGCCGAGGGCATGGATGTCTGTCTCTTGTGAGTGTTGTGTGTTGTCAGCTAGAGGTCTCTGCGTCGGGCTGATCACTCGTCCAGATGAGCCCTACCGAGTGTGGTGTCTGAGTGTGATCGTAAAGCCTCGATAATGAGGAGGCCCTGGCCCACTAGGGGCTGTTGCGCCATTGGAAAAAAGATATCCAGTTGTTAAAATGACAAAATGTGTGATGTATGTGGATTAAATGCTACGACCATCTCAGAAGGGTACAGGAAGCAAAGGTCCGACAGCGTCTCAATGTTACCTTATACGTACTAGTACATCCCTGTCTTGGTTCTTCTTCTGTTAATTCTCTAAACAATGGTGCCAGAATAAACCAAATGTAGCGGTGTGAATTGACTGGTTTTTTTTCTTCGAAAACCGCGGGCCCTATGATTTTGTACGCGCGCTCAGTGCCTTCCAGTGTCCGAATTTAAGGTTATGCAAAATAAGTTCATAAACTGCACGGTGACTTATGAAACACCCATATCTATCATTCCGAATATTTATTTTCCGGTCTAATGTAAACAATGCCTCATGCCAGAAAGACAGGCGTTCCGGATCCCCATGTCCATTGCCTACTGATTCATGTAACCAAGTGCAGTACCGATCTCTTGCTTCCCAGTCTAGGGCAGAGTTTGTTGTAGGCTCTAATTTTATATGGGGGTAGTTTTTTGAGATATAATGTTTTTGATATCCCACTTCGAAAAACCAACCGGCTCAAAGGTTTTGTGGGATTTGCCCAATCTTCCTTCATTTAATATATGGCGTTTTCCTGTGCCCTCCAAAAAACTGCAAGTGAACTTTCTTTGTTCAACAGAACATACTTCTCACAATCAGTAAATCACTTCTCTGTGAAAGGTTAACATGCGACTAAGCTCCCGTCTCAGGTAACAGCGCTGATAAGAATGTGGCTATGTGAGCTGATTCGTATTTTCCTACGCTCTGGAGCGTAATTAGAAGAACTCTATTTACGCACACTGTAAATTATAGAAGTAAATAACGTATAATAAATGAAAAAATGTATTTGAATGACTGCTGTTTCCGGTTAACTCTAAATACATACATACATGCATACATATATATATTCCATGGATCCATAATTTTGTCACAAGACAAGAGGATGTGGAATAAGTCATAACATACAAAATCATACAAAATGTACATTGCAAAATGCTTTAAACATTCTATGTGCAGTCTTAGACGTCAGTATTATAGGTTAACAGTACTCATAAGAAATTCATCTACAGAGTAAAAGGAGTGTGCATTTAAGTATCTTCTTAGTGCTGCTTTAAATTGTGCCTTTTCATTCTGAAGATTTTTGATATTACATGATAAGCTATTGAAGATCCTGATACTAGAATAGAATGTACTTTTCTGAAAGCACGATAGTAGCTATAACGCCAATTTCTACTTCATTTCCTGATAGCTTGATCCGCTTTAACAAGCAAGTTGCCGACCCCTGCTGTACAGGAAATTAACAGTGTTGCACTCGGCTTTCGAAAGTGTGACATTAATTCAGCACTTTACTAGCTAGCAGACCATTTATCACGAGTAGAGTAGTAATCTTCTTAAGTGTATTTGTCATCCGCCCATACCTTCTGTCTCTTCTACTGATTCAGGTCGTGGAACGTATAGATACTTTTGAAAATCAATTTTTAACTCCTTGTTACAAACAAAACAACAAGCCTGACAAGTAACACCTACCTTTCACCTACGGTTTCAGAGTCAATGTGTCACGTTCTACGAAATGTTACAAAAATCACTAAACTTCGCCAGTGAAACAACTCGACACGTTTTCGGAATTTGAAAAGCTTTATTTCCACAGCGCGCGTGTACACGTGTATTAAACAGAATTTGCTTCAATTTAAAGCACTTCACATTATGTAAAACAGAGGCTTATTACAAAATGTAACTCGGAGGGAAAAAACCGACCTTCTTCTTCTTTCGTGGCTCTACAGTCCGTTGTGAACCTTGGCCTCTTCAACGATTTTCCGCCAGTTGTCTCGATTCTGCGCCTGTACTTTCCAATTCCTGTATCCCATTTTCCGTAGGTCTTCCTCAACTCCATCCAACCACTTGGTTCTCGGTCGACCACGCCCTCTTTGTCCTCCAGGGTTTCCGCTTAATATCTTTTTAGGTATCTGTGTATCGTCCATCCGTGCCACATGTCCTGCCCATCTCAGTCTTAATGATTTTACTATTCTTCTGATGGGTGGATCTTTGTAAATGGAGTACAGCTCGTTATTGTACCGCCTTCTCCATCTTCCTCCTTCACAGTCTGGGCCTATTATTCTACGAAGTACCTTCCTCTCGAAGGTATCCAACATTCCAATTCTCTTACTGTTAGTGGCCACGTCTCTGAAGCGTATGTGAGCACCGGTCTTATAAGTGTTTTATAAACAGTTAACTTGGTGATACGAGATAAAAACCTTGAGGAAAGTAGTTTTGTTAGTGCGAAATAGGCTCTATTGGCTGCCATTAACCTCTGTTTGATTTCGTAAGATGTATAATTTGAGCATGTCACTGTCGATCCCAGATATTTAAACTGTTCAACTCTCTCAAATGTATAATCACCCGTGGTTATCGAGGGTGGCATATTCTCCTTACGGGCTTTCCCTGAAACCATGTATTTAGTCTTCGACTGGTTTATGCTCAATCCCATGTTTCTGCTAGCCTGTTCTAAGGCAATAAATGACTCTTCCATCGCCCTTCGGGATCTTGCCACTATATCTATGTCATCGGCATATGCTAGTATTTGCACTGATTTGTAAAAAATTGTCCCCCTGCTCAACAGGTTTGCTTCCCTTACCACCTTTTCTAGAGCGACACTAAATAGGAGACACGCCAGTGCGTCTCCTTGTCGTACACCATTTTGAATGTTCAGTGGCTCCGACAAAATCCCTCTAACTCTTATGATACTTGTTACCTCACTCATTGTCATTCTCGTTAGCCTCACTAATTTTCTAGGCGTTCCCAGATCTCTTAGAGCACGGTATAGTCGTTCCCTATTTATACTATCGTATGCAGCTTTGTAATCTATAAATAGGTGATGCGTACCAATCCCGAATTCAGTTGTTTTCTCCAGGATTTGCCTCAGGATGAAGATTTGATCTATAGTTGACTTCCCTGGGAGAAAGCCACATTGATATAAGCCCATCTCTCTCTGGACAATCGAATGAGGCGTTCGAACACATTAGAGAAGAACTTGTATCCCAAATTTAAAAGTGTTATTCCTCGATAGTTTCCGCACTCCATTTGATCTCCTTTCTTATAAAGGGGGCATATAATTCCTTCTTTCCATTGCTGTGGCATTTTCTCCTCTTCCCAGACTAAAGTTACTATTTTTAGGAGAAACTTTTCCAATTGATTGCCACCTTGCTTTAGCATTTCCGCTGGGATATTATCCGTTCCAGGCGCCTTATTGTTCTTTAGCTTCTTCAGGGCGATTCTTACTTCTTCGACCTTTGGAGGTTCCAGGTTCTCATTTGAATCATCTTCCTGTTGTTCTACGTCTATGGAGCCTCTCGGTACAACTCTGGGGTTGAGAAGATCATCAAAATATCTACGCCATCTTTCACAGATCCCTTTCTCTTCACTGATAATTCTCCCGGTTTCATCCTTAATCAGCCTACTTTTACAACTAAAGGGCTTCTGAGCATCGTTTACTACTTTAAAGAATTTTCTTGCTTCATTCTGGCCCCTTAGTAACTCCATTTGTTCAGCATTTGTTTTCACCCATTCATTCTTCTTTTTTCGATGTATCCTATTTTCAATTCTCCCCTTTTCTTTATAGGTTTCCTTCATTCTTCTCGTGCAGTTTCCTTGTAGTGTCCTTCTATAAGCTTTATTCTTTTCTTCGGTTACTGCCTCACACTCAGCGTCGAACCATTGAGATCTTTCTCGTCTTTTTTCCTTTCCCACTACTTCATTTGCTGCAGTTTCAACCGCCGTCTTTATCGCTTCCCATATTCTTTCGATGTTATTGCATCCCTCAGCCTCTTCAAGAATTTCTGTTATTCTTTCCTGGTATTGCTCTCTAACTTCAGCTGATTCTAGAGCTGCTGTATTGTATTTCTGATTATTGGTTCTAATTCCTTTTGAAGCATTGGAGATCCTTGCCCTGACTCGAGCCCATACCAAATAATGGTCTGAGTCTATGTTAGGTCCCCTGAGGCTTCTCACATCAAGGAGGTCTGACTTATGCCTAGCATCTATCAGTACATGATCAATTTGGTTTACAGTATTCCCATCTGGCGATTTCCATGTTCCTTTATGGATTCCTCTATGTGGGAACAATATGGACCCCACAATCATATTTCGAAATGTTGCAAATAAAATAAGTCTGATTCCATTATCATTGCTAATGATATGTTTGCTGTGAGGACCAATTGTTGGTCTGAATATTTGCTCTGTTCCCACCTGAGCATTTAGATCGTCAGCTATTATTTTAATGTCGTGTCTTGGGCAGTTGTCGTATGCTCTTTCGAGGAGTTCGTAGAATTGTCCCTTTTCCTCATCCTCCGATTCCTCTGTTGGCGCAAGAACATTAATTATACTGTAGTTGGAAAATTTCCCCTTGATCCTCAGTATTTATAGTCTTGGACTTACTGGTGTAAACCCAATCACCAAATGCTTAAGCTGTCTATGTACTAAAAATCCTGTACCAAATTCATGTCTTTCCTCACTCCAGTTATAGGATATATTTGCTTCCCGCTTCTCTAAGGTTCCGCTCCCAGTCCATCGTATTTCTTGCAAAGCTATGATGCTCGGTTTCAAATTCATTGTTTGGTCCAGCAACATCTTTAAAGCTCCCGGGCGATACAGCGATCGTACATTCCATGTTCCAACATATATATCTGTCTTCCGTCTTGTATTTCTTTTCTTTCTCCCCTCTTTCATTCGTCCATTATCGTTATCCTTTTCCATGCCTTATTCGTTTCCATAGATCAATCCGGCTTCTTTCCGTTGAAGTTTCATAACTTAATTAGTTTTTACGGTGATGGGTTGTCAACCCCTCGCCCAACACCCAACCTGGAGGACCAGGGTATCCCATTTAGTCTGGATCATCACCTTCGACCTGTCCGGCTTGGGAGGCCCTACCGGTAGCTAAGCTACCGCCGGCATAGCTCTCCGGGTCATTTGACCACGCAAGCCTCGCCACTACGACAAAGTAGGGATACCAGAGGCGAGGGAAAAAACCGACCGAGGTAGTGAAAAATACTACCAACTTTGTCGTATATATAAATACCTGTGTTATAGTGAGTTTTCCTAATGGCAATTTGGAAGAAAAAGAGGTTCTGGCTAATTTTAAATGATCCATAACCGTGCATTGAGCAATAAGATATGATATTAAACCAACAAATGCACGTAAGTGTATGAGCGTTTATTATACACACTGTAAACCTCCTACATATTTCTGGCACTCATGTGGCCATCTTCGGGGATGTGCATTACAAAGGATACATACATCAAAATATTACAAAAGTTAATGGAACCAATTCACGGATATAAATTCTGAATTTTAAAAATATATGGCTTAAAAAATACGTTAAAGATTAAAACACAGATATTTTAAAATGTACTATTTCATATCTGTGGATTGATCCCATTAACTTCTGTAATATCTCGATGTATCTGTCCTTTGTGATGCACCTCCCTGAAGATGGCCACATGAGTGCCAGAAATTTGTAGCAGGTACACAGTGTGTATAATACACTTTCATACACTTACCTGCATTTGTTGGTTCATATAACATCACGTTCTGGTCACTCGAATTCTCATACCAACCTTCTCTACTTGGAAGGGAAATTAAGACAATTATTAAGGCCGTGCCATGGCTCAGGCAGTTAGTCGCCGGCCTCTCACCGCGGAGGTTCGGGTTCGATCCATGTGGGATTTGTGGTGAACAAAGAGGCACTGGGACTGGTTTTTTACCGAGTACTTCGGTTTTCCCCTGTCAATTTCATTCCACCGGTGTTCCATTACAAGGAAAAACGAAAAGAAAAACTAATAATCTTCATCACAGGGTTGCACAATAAGCCTCAAGGCTGAGGTGCGTCCGTAGCATCTGCTGCGGGGCCCTTAACAAAAAGAAATTATTCCTAGTCTACCTTCGGCAAGTTATATTCAGCCATCTGTTCTGTGTTATCCACAAGCTGCCCCACAGTGGCGGCACGCATTTGCTGACAGTCAATTGGGCCCGTAGTTAAGGTGCCTGCCAGTAACAGCCCCCAAATAACCATATAGATTTCAATCAAACTCGACACACAGCATATCGACTCTAAACTTAGTAGAGCCATTCAGTTCTAATGATGGTAAACAACTTGGCTTTTGCAGGTTGTCCATTGTCCAAGTGACCCAAAAAGCATAAAAAAGCGACACACTGTTTTATAAACTTGATCTGCTCCCATCCCCAGGTAAAAAAGGTGGGGAGACAGGTAATCAGTTTGCACTTTTTTTAAAGGGCTGTTCTCACACTGGACTTGGCTCTGAAAAGTTGTCTTACTGCTGGACGTTCCAGACGTGGGTAACAGCTCTTTATAACTTGATGCAAATTACTGAGGCGAGTCTGGGTCTGTTTGACACTTTTCAGAGTTGACTGAATTTTTGAAACTGAACACAGATAGAATAACTATGTTACTTATTGATGTCCAGTAGACTTTTATGGAGCACTAAAACTTGACACAGACAAAAAATATTGTGTTTTAGGACTTAAGTTTGCTATGTTATCAATTTGGTAATTCAGTGTCCAAATGATCCTCTAGTAGGCTTTGTTGGACAATCAAAATAAATTTCTGTGCAGAATGGAACGAATCTGAAGCCAGTTTCGTCATACACATAGTAGTATTATGTTGCAGTTGCTTTATATTACTTTTGCAGTCTCGCAGTGAGGCTTTAAGTCAACTTAGAGACGTGATTTGCAAACAAGTCTCTTCTTCCCTTTTCCACCACAGCACACAAGGACTCTTGATATCAAGCCTGACGCTTATGACATATCAAACAATCATCCGAAAAATGTTTGTGATTTCTGTCATAATAGAAGTCCCCACATTTTCTGTAGTATTTATTATCATTTTCACTTGCAGCAACACATAAATCACTTCTGTTGCTGTCCACTGACAGCGGAAGTCGTTTTCTTCTAACAGATCTTGTTGCTGTCTTCTGGTTTGTGTTCTTCGCTCTGGAAGAAACTGAAAATCGGTCTGTATTTAGACTTCTCCTTACAAGAATTCCTCTCCATGTGAAGTATCGGTCAGACGTCTTCAAAGGTTACTGCAGATGACAATGTCGAAGAGGATTAGCAGTAGGACTTGCTTCCCGTTCGGTGTGCTTCCTGTTCGAAGTGCTCACTGTCACGTACTCGGCGTTCTGTACGGTTGTACTCGGTGACGAGACATTGTACTTGTCGGGTGCTTCAGAAATGCTGGTAGATTGAGGTGCCTCCTTAGGGAACATCTTGGACAGAGCCATCGCAGCTTCCTCAATAACATTTCTGTTCAATGAATATATCAAGCACGCTTTAAATTCATTGACTCCTGTGCTGACAATTGCTGCTCTTCCCCATGCTTCTGCAAAGAGTTTTCCAAATGTCAGCTCCGTTATACCCCTTCCTGGATGATATCTTATCCACGTATCGCAAATTTGGATGAAAGCATGCTTGAAAGGTTTAAAGAAGAATCTATATTGTGGTTGCAAGAAGTGTGTGGTGAGCAGTCGTAAGCATAGCAAGTGGATGTTGTTTGTCTCTGCAAAAGACAGTGCTTCATTGTTGACATGAGAGCAGTGACCATCCCAAAGGAGAATAACAGGCCCAGAAGGTCAATGCATTTGAAAATGTTGAAGCCAGACGGTAAAAACACCGAACTGATGTAGCCACTCTCTGGTTCCACAATTGTTCCAGGAGGCAGCGCATCGCTAAATTCACGCTTCTTTCTCTTGTCTTTCAAAATCACGAAAGGAAGTATGAAGTTCCAGCGGCAGGTCTGCTTGAAACTGTCAGGTATTTTTGTAAGATTTTAACTAAAATTTGATTCTTCCTCACGTTTTTGTATACTTTTAGTTATCGAAGTTACTAAAACAATATATCATACGTACGTACTGACAGACAGACATATGTAATCTCAACGACAACGCCAATATTTATCAAGCTAATTACTTTCGCATATTTCAATACATACACTTCAGGGGGATAATGGACATGCTACGAGATAGTGTCCAATAGTGCCTGAAATTTCCTGTCCAGCAAGCCCTGACATGCAGACACATCTTCGCGCCAAACTTACCGCGTTATAGTTGGTAACACTGATCTCTACTCTCCGTGCTATAAACTCGTTTGATCAGCATATAACAGAGAACCACTTGCTTAAATCACGAGATACAGCCTACAGCAGTAAGAGTGCCAGAGGAAGAGCAAACAGCTCAAAAGGGCTTACCACGTTGAATGGCAGTAATGAAAGTCGGGAGAAATATGGACTGAGATAAAAGATGAGAAAATGTCGAGCAGCAGATACATGTGGAGATGTTTCATCCAGACGAAACCCTTTGTAAAGTATTGTCTGAATAAGAGGAGGGTGCAAATGGCACAGTTAACCAACGTGAATGACAGCATTAGACGTATAGGGACGGTGTGGACTGAAATATGTGTAAGTATGAAAATGATGGGATCGCAGTTGCTTGGAGGTTTTCATAAACTCACTCCTTGGTGGAAAAAAAAATACCAGAAGAGAGAGAGTTATATCACTCATTCAGCCAATGGCGAATAACTCCTCATGGGGAAAGTTGCTACAAAGATCCAAGAAATTCCCCATTTTTTAAAAAAGAATCTCTGAACTCACATGCTACAAGATACCTTTTTCTGTCGTATCACACATAGGTTAGGGCAGTGCTTCCCAAACCTGGGTAAATTACCCAAAATTGGGTAAAAGTGGCTTTTCTTTGGGTAATGACACACCTCGGAATACACATTAAAATTTACCGTAAAAGTGTAGAAGAAGAAGTACTCTGAAGAAAGTGATCAGTCAGTGTGCACCGATACCGTAAATCAGTCTGTTAGACTGTTTTAGAGTAGACTCATTAGCTGGACCTGGGTGACGAAATATTCATGGTGAATAATTACCAAATTTTTTGTGGCTGCTAAAATGTTTAGAGATGTTTAAAATAAAGACACTGCATCAAACATATTGTTTGCTTCCTATTTTTTACCGATCTCTCTTCACTTGTCAAATATGTTTTCTGTGCAGTTAGTGTTTTACCTACATTGGGTAAAAAGGACTTTCTGATAAGCGGTTTTGGGTAATGAAGGAAAAAGTTTGGGAAGCACTGGGTTAGGGGTTCCTGATAGCGGTCATAATTACACAGATCACACTCTTCTTTCCTCATATCTATCACCACTACAACAACCATCAAAGTACACCAAATTATGTTATCACTAACATCTGCTCTAATCCTCCAATATATTTCGATTAACAGCTGAACCGCCCTCAGGGGACCAAATACAAACAAAACTGGGTCACAAGCACCAGTAGGCCTGCATCGTATAATTTCATAACACCATGTTAATGTTCGTACACAGCATTATTTACATAAGTACTGACACTAGCGTTGTCAACCCCTCAACCTGTCTTATTTTCGGGTTAGAGGACCATCCGATGTGATAGATCTTTCACTGCTTTCGCAATTGCTTCAGCAGTAATGGCTTCTATTTCGACTAGCCCATGTGCGTACAGACGATTGGCTCCAACGTGGTACTGAAATACTGCACACACACGCCATACACGCACGCATACGCACTCACCAAGCATTTTCGTCTCTTATATGCCTGTGGCTTCATTAGCTAGTATGCTGTACCCATTTTCTCCAAAGTGCTTCGGCTTTCAACTTCCAATATCTTCTCGTTTCCTCAAGGTCATCCAGTATCTGCACTTAGTTCTATGAATCTTTAATTCTCAGGCAGTTTTGCTGTCCCCAAGTGCGTCAGACGATCGCAAGACACAATGACACAGCGTTCAGCGACAGGTATGGCTAAGTTGGCTTCTGCGGCGAGTGAGGCAGTGTGGCTGTCCGGCTTAAACCTGAGTTTCGCCAAATCCATCGACTTCGCATGTAACTCACACTTATAATAGGCACACTACGCACGTGTCGAGTCTTTTTCGACAGGAGGCAACTTCGGAAAACTTTCCCAGCTTTTTCTGTAATGTTGTTCCTATTTTGCCGCCAGGGCAAACACATGGAACCATGAAGGACAATTAAAATCAATCATAAACAACGGAAAATAACTAAAAACAACGAAACAGTGAAAATTCACAAACACTGCATAACTTGGAAAGGCACTCACGGCTCAGCCATTCACCACACAATGGCGATATCTATACATCTTAATGGTATCTACTTTGTTGGCATAGTTAGGATTTATTTAAGGACACTTAAGCTCAGGCTATACTGCTTTAAATGACAGGATTAGTGTGTAATGTACTGGACAGGCTGTGGACAGAAGCAGGAGTGTTCTAACTTAAGGTTGTATCCCAGTATTTGCCTAGAGGGAGTGAGGAGTACCACAGAATCTCTCAATCAGGACAGCTGGTCTCCACACTGAGATCTGAACCCTGAAGCTCCTGAAAACTACCCATCTGACAGCAACTTCTGGTAACAAGACATCAGCAGGGATATTTTGTGTTACATATCCGCAACTATACTGAGGCTATGCAAAGAGGTCCCAAGGTGAAGATGACATGATCAATGCTTCCTCCTTCCTGCCTACTCTTGTGTATCTCCCCAGTCCCATCTGGCCTATATAAACCTGCCCAAAGATCTTGTTGTTAGTGAACGATATCTCTACACATTATCCAGCTGCTACAATACAGGATCATTATATAAGGAAGTACACTGGAAAGGGGAAGGTGCAGTTGGGGGTCAGTCCATGGAATTTTCTCCTGCACACTCAGGATAAATATAAAATGTATTCAATTCATTCTGGACACCTTCTGTGTTACAAATGTTCTTCCACCACAAGTTTGCACTGTTTGCAGCAGTCTGAACTCACCTTGACTGTCAACTGCAGCGTGCAGAGCATGTACACTGTTTCTTATCTTCTGATGGCCTCTTAGCTGTACATGTACATCCTCTAAAAACCAAGCCGGTTAGTTCCTGTATCCACCTTATACAACTAACTGGCCTCACCTGACTTCTGACTGTTCGTAAAAGATAGAAGATTCACTCTGATGGGCCCGATATCAATAGTCACAGTACTGGAAACAGCATTTTACTTGGTGGGGAATCACAGTACTGCACAGGGCTACTAAAATGTTTTTGAAAATGGGCACATGTGGGAGAAGGAAGGTGAACGTGTTGAGAAATAACAACGTGTGTCAGCACTGTTTTCAATGATATATTTCTCATATTGTATTTATTTTTTCAGTCATGGTTTCTTTAACATGCTGTCAGCACCTCATATCATACTGTGTCAAATGATGGGAAGATTAGCAAATAATGAATTGAAAAGGACATGGAAGGAGGTATTTGCGGCCTAATTTGAGGTACTGTCCCAGCAAGCGCCTGGAGGGCTGAGGAGAACCATGACAAACTCCAGTCAGGATAGCTGGTCTCTGAGCCTGAACCCAGGAACTTAAAGAGTAGGAAGCACGGCAAACAACTAACTCTCTTGTAACAGAACCCAAACGCTCAACACTGCAACATCAAAGTCCACCAACAGACGCTACATGCAGTTCAATCCAACCGACATCTCCACAGTCCAGTCCATTAAAATTTGTCACAGTACTAGTCTAACAGTGCCTTCAGAGTCTTGCCAGTAGCAACTTTACAAGGGCCACATCCTACAATTCTGTAAGCATTCTTGACTCCCTCAACCATGCTACAATTGCAGCCCTACAAGACCTTCTTGATTTGACTACACTCTTTATTCATCAAAAAACATTATAATTGTGTTTTGAAATCATGTCCAAATTTTCCCTAAGTTTAATAGTAGTTTGAAAGAAACTTCCCCATAACAGGCCACTTTCCCCTATGTGTCATCAATAAGATTACTGTTAAAAAGACATCAAAATTATATCAAGCAACATTTTCAGCCAACATCACTACACATGACATTGTTTTGCTTTACCTGTGCTACAGATAGGAACAGCATTTTCTCCAGTTGATGTGAAATGCACAACTAACATATGTGGTACATTCTCCAAGAATCAAAATGGAAACTGCTGTCGTCTTATGGTGGGGCAACCCATCAAAGTTGAAAGTGTCCAAAAGACCCTACTGTCCAACAGACCCTATTTTACCTTACCAGCATTACCATGTGTACGTGCAAAACACCTTAAATTATGCTGATGCTGGTGTATTACAATAGGTTTGATCAGTGTTTTGGACATTGCCCATCACATTAAGACTGCAAATTTTTAAAAACTGGTTCTGTTTCTGTCTTCAGTTTATATGAGATCCAAATTTTGTGAGCCCATTAGAAAGGGTTAGTCTTGTATCACTGAACCTTAAATGAACTTTAATTCATTTAAAAGCCCACATTTCTTAAGGACCTCTGATAGTGGAACCTGGGAGGGGAATAGGGGTCACTCTTGGCATCTACCCCCCTCCCTCACCTTGGATTTTTGGAAAAACACAAGATTAAATAAATAAAAAATAAAATATCCGATTACAAATACCAAAAACTAAATTTAATTTCATAAAAACTGTAGTCCTCTCTCCTGTATACAAAAGTGTTACCAACATCCCCAACAAAATCCGAGTTGCAAGCAAATTTTTTCAGGGCCTTCACTGGAAAATATCCCATGGCTGTCACCCGAGAGAAACATGTCTTGTTTAAACCTCAGGGGGATTAATGAAATATGCCATATTTGAATCAAACTAACTCCATGGAGCAGAATCCTTCTTCAGAAGCTAATAGTTGCAGAACTGCTCAAAAAGTTACATGCCTTTTATGTAACCTGACAGTTCATTACTGCGTTTCCAACAGCCCACACTGAGAGTCTGTGTAACACTTTGTAACAAGCCTGTCCAAAAGTGATTTGTTAGCCAGCTGGCAGCCATGGACCCTTAGACGACCATTCCCTTTTGGCTGTCTGCAACTGCCCATTCAATATATTTGCAGCTATTCTCCATCTATGGAGGCCTACAGAGGATTCACCACATCACATTCACAAGGGAGCCACTTAACTAGGCCAGTAATGTGAACCATTACTGTTTGAATATGACACTTTGCAACTGACCACCATGTCGTTCAATATACTCCAGCAGTCGCGACAGAAAAGTATGTCACAACACACTGCATCATTTCCTTAGGGATCCACTCAGTACAATCCCAAATTCACTGTTTTACCCTTTAGGGAATGGATTTAAATGCAAATTGTATCTCATGATACCAAGTTTTTCTAAATTGCTACCAAGTCAACACACAGAGACCAGCAGATGGCATGCTAGGCCATTTGTCAGTACATTGTAGAGACCAGCATATGGTCCCTTAGGATGATAAAGGTTAAGTCATCTACATTGACAGAACACATCTGGATAAAATATGGTAACCGACTCATTTGAAGAGGCTCTGGATTGGGCAGCCAGGGTCCAATTCCCAACACGGACACCAGAACACACACACCCCAAATGGCGCTGGGCACCATCAGTGCACAAAACCCACAGAACTAGCAGGGACACGTAACAGCAAAGTTAAACACATTTTCCAGTGCACCCCCATATAACAATGTTCACAGAGGGAATCTGAATTGTATTCAGTTATGAGAAAATGAACATTTTTGGTTGGCCATGGAAAACAGGGATTATTCACAACAAAGTGTTAACTGACATTAACACAAATCATACATCTTTTATTTCCTTTCAATTTCAAAATCCTAATATAACAAATTATTTATACAGCTTATGTTCATATTTATGACCTAAAAATAACATTTTTTTATTTATTTTTTTAAAGAAAATTCTGTAACAGTGTAGAGATTTGAGGTTCTCAAAGCAGGAAGATTACAGTATTATAGAATATGATGTCATGCAGTTTAGTAAATGAGAAACCTGTTGCCTCCATCCCTGAAGAAATGCAGCAGGTTCATCTGAAACATCAGTGCCTATCCACACACTACACAATGTTATAGTCAAGAAGACAATGTGGTAAATGTCACAAACAAAACCAAACATAAGAACAGATTTGACATTCTCACATTATACCACAGAAGAACTGATTCTTCAAACATAACAACAGCATATATACACAAAAACCAGTGGTACATGGATGAGCATGTGGAAGTAGTTTGAGTGATGCACCTTTTATGTACTCAGAAGTAATTCAAATGATCTGACTGTTTATTAATGTGCTTTCCTTTATTCTGTGTACAAATACTGGCTATCTGAGAAAGACATACAGAAGTACTAAGCATCACAGACTTACTGGAATGTTGTGTCATGAGAAAAACAACCTGCAAGGCGAAACTCCTTCTTTTTGAGCACTGCTGTAAGTCTCTGTGGTGTGGGGTGGGAACTGGGGGCGGGCCGAGTTGCCAGCACACGCATCACAAACTCACGAATGCTGGGTTGTGGGAAATTCCTGGAACTGGTACTCCATGGCACTTCTTCAGCAAGATTAAGGGGTTCCTTGTCAGACAACACCTGTGCAGCCTGAAGAAGAAGTTAAACAAGTGATGACAAAATCAAATACTAAAGCCACTAAAAGTTGGTATAGCAACTCCCTACTGGCTTGATGGTCTGGGGTTAGAACCCCAGTGGGGGACAAGACAGTTTCTCTTCTCCATACCCATTGGGACCAGCCCTGGGTCCCACCCACTCTCCTCTACAATGGGGACTGGGGCTTTTCACAAGGGGTAGAGCAGTCAGGACATGGCAGTGACCACCCATCCCACCTGGCGCTCAGTTCGCGAATGAATAGAGTCATACCTCTACTCCCCCTCTTTGCCTCATGGCATGTTATAGGGTGAACTTCCACCTTTTTCTCTCAATACTAAATTTCACACACCTGCAACAGTACATCAAACCAAAATTTACATGCATGGTCACCATGTTATTGTATTACATGATACAAAAAGAAAATCTTCACATCTGCAAATTCAGATTATGGACTTCTGGTTGGGATGCTATACAGTACCATCAGTGGATACCAAAATTTCAGAGAAACATTGTGTCTCCATCTTCAGGGTCAAAGTGAGTAGTGTATGAATAAGACAGTCTATATAAACAGGTTGCTGAAGGTCAATGGTGAGGGAGGACGGGAGGAGGAGACAGAGCCTGGCACAGGTTAATGGCAACAGTGCACAGGAAATACAAGGACAGAAAAGACCACAATATCTCTGTACACCATAATCTGAATACACACCACCATTCAACCATAAAATATTACAATAAAATTTAAACATATTTTGAAGACATATTACCACACAAAAATTTCAGGAACCTCTGTTAGGTGATGCCCGTGCTGCTTCACAAGTTCACACACCTGTCATGTTGGTATTATTATTAACGGCAGACAACTGAACATATGACAGTGCGGTGGTTTCTCTTGGCATGTTGTTCATGGCACATTGGATGAAAATCTGCGAGTTAGTTCAAACGTTGTTACAGGTAACACTATTCCTGTGCTTGCCATCAAGGCATATGGGGATGTAGAGGTATAGCTATCTTATCTTAATCTCAGCACTAGATGCATGTTAAGCACCCCCAGCTGCTTTACCCCAGACTGTAAGAGCCCCCAGACCCCAATGATTAGGTCCCAGAGCTGATCTGTACAGGTACTTTTTACATAATAATAATAATAATAATAATAATAATATTTTATTTGCTTAGTCACCAGACATATTTCCAAGGAGGTACCTGCAAACACCAGGTTTTTTACAGTACACACCCCTTGTACTACACATCTTACAATCTAAATGGTTATCACACATTATCTGCTCTAAAAGTACATGTATTACTACTTTGCCTGCAAGTACAGATCTCCATGGATGGCAGCCAACATCTGGTTTCTGCAGTTCTCATACCCTGTCTTTACTTTTACTTACTAAGCCTGGCACAAGATTATCTAACCTATTTATCCTGCATACAAAATCATTCCTCCTCCCCTTGCAACCTCATCCTCATCTAGTTTTCCAAGTTGCATTTAATTTTATATAAAACGGTACCCACATTTACCAACTCTGCTATCTCGTTACATGTAATTGCTTGTATACAATTCCCTCGTTCACCCTTTACCACCGAATGTTCAAGGAGATGCTCTCTCCATCTTTGTGCTTTTGTGCATTTCAGTAATATATGTATCTCATTTTCTTCCTCCTTGCATCAAAGGCATCTCTTCCTCTCAATTCCACCTCTCCCTCCTGTCAATTCCCTTATTTCCAATCTGAGCCCTGCAATACCATTTCTTTCAATCACTGTGCAGCATGAGATATACCTTCTTTTCTACAGCTATGTTTTTTTTTTTACAATCTGTGAAGGTGTTGTGGTAACTGGGTGACACCTTTTGGATAATACATTAAATACTTCAGGGACAGACCAATGCTCCCAGCTAGGACAACATTGTGCTTCAGTAGTAGCTATATCATGTGGAATGAATGTGAATATGGATTGTACAAATTCCAACTGTAATTGGAATTATACTTTCAGCTGTAGGTTCACCAGCCATCATCTTCATCCCATATTAAGTGTGAAATAGTAGATCACTCTTGCCAGACAGGCACAGTCTAGGTTGGTCAATGACCACAGATGGAAGCTACTTAACAAGCAACCTTCTAATGGCACCTAGCAAGATGACAAAACTTTACTTTTTTTCTTTTTCTTTCTTTCTTTATTTTCTATTTATTTATTTATTTATTCACTTGTTCATTCATTTATTCCTTCGTTCATTTGGTTTGTTTGTTTGATGACAATGCTGTCAGTAGCTTAGACTTTACAGCTTAAAATTTCTGGATTATTAGTGAATAATAATGCCAAAGGAAGGGACTGTGACCACATTTCAGGTACTATTTGAGCAGTTTCTTGCAGGAACTGACAAAAACAACAAAAAGCTTGTCAGGATAGCCAACCTCTGGGTCAAGGTTTGAAACCAGGACCTCCCATCTAAGAATTAAGAGTGCTGCTAACTCAAGCATGGGACATGGCAAATAACCTTAAAAGTATCTAAATAAGTAAAGAAACAAACTGATGGTGTGTATAACAAAACGTTGAATCAATAGTAAAATTATTTGTAATGCTAATTCATAGCAAGATAATTGCAGTTTTTATTCACATGCATTGTCTTCTATCTGGCCTTCATTCTTTCTTAGTTCTATTACATCTTCAATCCATGGCATGTTTGTTTCTATTTAACTTCACCTATTTCCACTGATTTTATCCTTCATATTGTCCAAATTTCATGTGCTGCAGCTACAAATATTGGTAGGTAATTCATTAAACAACACTGCATCAAATGCATGTACAAAGCTGTTCAAAAATTCTCAAACTGTGCAAGCAACCTCTCTGTAACATCCTGTGATGGCCACATAATGATTGGACATATTGCTAAGCTGTCTGGATCCCGTTGCTGTTTTCTGTTCAGTCATAATATGTTTTGTTGTCAAGTAAAGATAATTATTTGACTTAAAGAAAGCGTGCATTGGCAATTTGTTAAAAAACATTCTTAACGGAACAGGGCATTAGTGAAATATTGATACAAAGTGGAGAAAACTGCTATGGAAACTTATGATTTGTTAAAAGTGGCATTCAGCAATGAGGCAATAAGCCACTCAACAGCATGTGAATGGTACAAATGTTTTAAAAATGGCCTAGGATCATGGGATGATGACCACCATTCTGACCACCCACCTGTGACACTAACTGATAAAAAAATTAACACCATCAATGCCTTGGTGCAGTCAGATTGATGATTAACAGTAATGAAGATGGCTGAAGATGTACGAATATCCACAGGATTGTGATTCACAATTTTCACTGAAAATCTTGGTACACAGTGACTCTATGCTAAATTCGATCCATAATTCCTTATGGCTGAACAAACTGAGAACCAACTGAACATTTGCATAGACCTTTGTAACAAGCTGAAGCAAATAAGAACTTCATGAAATTAATTATTATGTGTGATGAGATGTAAATCTATAGGTACAACGTTGAAACAGTAAAAGCTATCCCTATACAGGCCTGGACAGGCCCCTAGGATTCCAGGAGGTTGAGGCTCTAAGATTTCTAGACAATCGGCAAATGAAGGTGGTAAGGTTGTCAGCCCTAACACCTGCCGCCTTTACTCCCAGGAACTAGGCCTGGTACTCATTTCTGTTAGAGGCTGAGTCAACCCCAGGGCCACAGTGCAGCCCGAAGGATGAAGCCAAAGAAAAATTGCAGTGACTCCATCAGTAATCAAACCCAAGACCTTCCAGCTTGTAGCACAGTGCCTCAACCAACTGTGCCACCGTGTACCCTGCTGAAACAAAGTAGGAATCTTTAAAACGTAAGTCAAAATCACCCCCCCCCCCCCCCCAGACTGCAAAAAGCACAACAGAGCAGATGGAATGTGAAGACCATGCTCACTGTTTTCTTTGATTGTCGAGGTCCGGTGCGTTATGACAGTTCACTCCTAGAGGTCAAACAGTGAATCAAAACTCTACATCACACTTTTACAGTGTCCACAAGAATCTGTGCAAAAGAAATGACTCAAACAGTAGCAGGAACATAAGTGGTTTCTTCACCATGACAACACTCCTGTACACACAACCCCTCCATCCAAACATTTCTCACAACAAACAAAACTCCAGTGTTTCCACAGCCACCTTACAGCCCTGATCATTCTACAGCAGACTTTTTTCTGTTACTGAAATTGACAGTTTGTTTAAAAGGACATCAATTTGTATCAGTAGAGGAAATACAACAAAAACTGCTAGAGTAGTTAAACAAAATTTCTTCAGAATCATATATGAAATGCTGGGAAGAATGGAAATATAGTTGGAATCATCATACTAGTGCAGAAAGTTACAACTTCAAAGGGGGTAATGTTTAATAAAATTTATCTGGTATGCACTGTATTTTAAGTCCAAGAACTTTTTAAACAAACCTTGTAAAATGGAAGAACAAGTTCACATAATTAGGGAAAATGCAAAAAATAACACTAATGGCCCATTTATGGTATTATTGTAGCACTTGCCTCAAAGGAAAGCTGTCTCTTCTAAGTACGTGAGTGCACGAATTGGCAAGTGAATAAGTAAGTGAGTGAGTGAGTGAGTGAGCAAGCATGTAACAAACAAACAACTTAACTGACTGAATGACTGACTGATTGACTAACATAACTAACTAACTAAATATGTCCATGGAGAAGAGTCATTTTTGGGGAAACTAATATTTCCTCAGCTGGTCAACAAACTCCCTGCATTTCATGGAACCCAAAGGTTAATTACTACATTCACAGCAGCCCACCATTTGTCCCTATCATAAACCAGGTGAATCCAGTCCACACTATCCTCCCTTGTTTGTTTAAGATCCATTTAATGTTATCCCCCCATCTACACCTAGCTCTTCAAAATAGTTCCATCCTTCAGGTTTTCCCACCTAAACACTGTACATAATTCTGTTCTCCCTAATACATGCCATATGTCCTGCCCATTCCATCTTCCTTCAGTATTCAACATATTTGGCGAAGAGTACAAAACATGAAGATCCTCATTATGCAGTTTCCTCCAGTCTCCTGTTACTTCCTCCCTGTCTGACCCAGACAGCTTCCTCGGTAACCTGTTATCGAATTCCCTTAGCCTCCATTATTTCATTAATGCCAGGAACCAAGTTTCATACCCCATAAGAACAAAAGGCACAATTATAGTTACGTACATTTCAATTTTATGTTTTTGGAGATGATATAGGGAAACAAAAGATTAGAACAAATCCTGCTGCTGTCTCCTCTCTCTAACTTCAATGTAAAATCTCTTTTCATTATGTCATTTTAACCCCTTCATGAAATGTCTTCAAAAAGCATGAATTATGAAAATGAAGTTCAAACAGGCAGTGATTTACCTTCTGTGCATCTGCAAACATGGTTCGTATCCTGGATCCAATTGCACCTCTTGGCCCACCGGGAACATCAACTTCTGGCAAATACATGAGTTTCGCAAGAAATGTGCGAAGCTCATGAGTCTGTGCAGTTTCAGATGGCAAGGAGAATTTCAGGCCTAGGGAATTTGCCTGAGCAATGAGAGCTTCTGCGTTAAATACTTCAAGGGCCAATTCCTGTGACAAATTAAGGTTACAATATATGTACATTATGAAAGATTAAGCTAAACAAACACAAGCATCACTTAATTTTATTTATTATACTACAGTAATACAAAAATTCAAGCCTCCTTGTGGTGTGTGTGTGTGCTGTGTGTGTGTGTAGACAAAGACATGCGCATGCGTGCACATACACACAGACACGCAAAACATGACACATGTTTTTTAGATATACATATTTCATTAAGCTGTGAATGCTAAGTAATATTCAAGAACTAAACTTTTATTCTCCATCACTGCTACTTTACTTTCACATCAGAAGTAACAGAATGTAACAATCCAAGTGAACATGACAGATAAGAACGTTCATTTAACTGATACTGACAATTCATACAGCTTTTCTTTAATGTTTATCTAACCTATCCCGATCCTATAAAAGTTACAAGCTACAAGGGTACAATCAAGTACACATCCTCCAACCTATTTCTTTCAGATCCAATTTAATAACATCACACCTCTATTATACAGTGATACCTCGGCTAACGAGTGACCCTGCTAACGAATTTTTCGGCTAACAAAGATTTTTTCGCTGTTTTTCGGACTCGGCTAACGAATATGGATTCGGCTAACGAATGTTTTAGTGGATGCTCGCGCTAACATAAAGCAGCAAACATGAATGGTCGGGCCATTCCAGGAGCTTATCTTTTCCGTCTGTATGTGTGTGGCAAAGAAATGAGCTGACCACATCACACAGGGGAGACCCACCAACCCGACTGGGTAGTTTACGTTCGAGACAGCGAGAAGTGAGACGCCTGATAACATAAGCTGCTTCGGCTTTGATGATGGATGTACAGTATATCAGAAGGTGAGAGAGGGCCATCGCTTTGAAAGAGAAGTTCAATCAACTTTGGACAGATTTTTGACTTCTCCTTCAGCAAAGAGACAGAGGCCAGCTACTGAAGAAGAGGAGACTTACCTTGAATAAACTTTGAAAATTTGGAAGAAGAATAGTAAAAACGTTGTGTACATATTTTCAGTTTAATAGTATAAAGTGTATAATATATTTTCAGTATAATAGTGTAAAGATCGTCAGTTTTTCATTCTACTTTCCATTCTCCTTCATCCAATTGGGTAGCTGTTCATCTCAGCCTTTGGTGAGTTTTTGCCCTTTTATAGTGTGCTTTTTACTATTTTATAAAACTTATCTTTAAATAGTGGGCAGCATCCAGAACGAATTAAACGATTTTCTATAGAAACCTACGGGAAATCACGTTTCGGCTAACGAATGTGATTCCGGAACGAATTATCTTCGTTAGCCGAGGTATCACTGTATATAATTCAAACTAAATGCACTTTTGGGGCAAACAAAATATACCGTATATTCTCGAATCTAAACCGCACCCGAATCTAATCCGCACCCAGTTTTTGGCGACTTCTTAAACGTAAAAAAGTTAGTTCGCGAATCTAATCCGCACCTTTCCTTCAACCACCCCTTGCCCACGGGGCGACTGATTGAATAATATTGGATGTTACCAATGCGTTAAAATCCGACGCTACGCCTGTGGCCGATGAGTCATACCGATAGAGGCGGGGCCTTTCTCAACAGACGTGCGCAATCTTGTCTGAAGCCAGCTGAGCCCTAGTTGTTGAAACGTGGGAGGTGCTTGTTCCAATTTGTCGTGTACCGTAGTTATGGAAGAGGGACACCTGAAATCTAAACGACTCTCATATACGGCAAAGTTCAAACGTGAAGTTATTCGGTGCGCAGAGGAGAATGGAAACCGCAAGCCGCTGCAATTTTTGGAGTTGATGAAAGCAACGTTCGACTATGGCGGAAACACAAGGCAGCGATCAGCGGGTGTGAGGCGTCACGAAGGAAATTCACTTATGTGTTATGTTCAGTTATGAGTGATGACGGCGAGTCTGATGAATAATAAATTATAATAATAAATAATAAAATAATAGATTATTGTATTGTATTGTTCTTACGGCACGTACAGCAGCTCAATCATTTTTCTAAAATCCAGCTCTAGACCGCGAATCTAATCCGCACGCGAATCTAATCCGCATCTGATTTTTTAGCCCTCTAAAACTGTAAAAAAAGTGCGGATTAGATTCGAGAATATACGGTATATTGTACTATTTTACAGTTTATATTCCCCAATGTATTTGGGCTTAATAAAGCCATCTTCAGGAAGACTCAATCACAAAGGAAACAGAGGACATGTATTAACATAAATACACACCGTCATCAAATTTGCACTTAAAAACAAGTATATGATGCAGCAGTCAGAGGGCAGTATAGGAACCTTTAAAGGACGGAAGATTTAAATCCCAAAGTAGCCACTGACAGCCTGGGTTCTTTTTGCTTTAAATGCCCGTTTTCACACCTGCTGATATTATCCGTAGAATTTCATACATTTTTAAAGATAAAAACTTAAATTAAAAAGTACCCGCTTAAGAACGAATCCATCTACCCGTTACACAAGTTTCAAGAAAATTCATCTACTTTTACGCATTTTAGTTGAAGGTCATTCTTTATTTTGTTTATTTTTCACTTTGAGCTTCATTTTCTAGATTTATTCTTTTCAAATAGCTCCTGCTGTAAGTGGGAACCCTGTGCTATAAAATTTGGGGCTGACTGTATATGTCATCGTATTTCGCCATGCGTTGTTTAGGTTTCTGTCTTATAATGATGTGTAGGTGGCTTATCTGGGTGCTGAGGAGTTCATATGCAATCAGTGGGAGAGGTAAGGAATGCATACAGAGTTCACTGCTCTGGTTAGTGCAATATGGGACCACAGGCAAATGTCCTTCATTCTGCTGTAAGGATTTGTTCGTAACTTTTTTAAACTTTAGGTTCATGCTTATGTCTATCTTCAACTGAACAGTTCAGTCTGTTCCCTGTCACAGCAATAACATGCGACAGGCCAGGCACTGCAGACACTTGAATCATGAACAGAGAGTCATGCAGTGTAAAAGAATTCGCTGCTGTGTGTGTTCCAACAAAAACAAAGAAACAAGAACAAAATTCAAGTGTCGAGAGTGCAACACAGGGTTGTGTGCTACCCCATGTATCGAGATACATCACATCAAACTTCGTTTCTGAGAACCAACTGACACTAAAGTGGAAAAGCAGAACACACAAATGTACGTAAATATTATAATTGCAATTACTGAACTGATATTTTTCAGTAGTGTTTTCTTGATGAAATAATGGGGGTGAAGGGGGTGTGGATTTTACAGGAAGGGATTTATGAAGGAACAGAGACTTGTTGGAAGGTCCTTTATGTGTGTGTATTTACTTCACTTTGCCAGTATGAGGAAAAAAGAACTACTGCCTGGAGATGACGGTGAATAATTCGTGACTGCTGGAAAAATCCTAAGGTTGTTAGCAAGAAAATTTAAACCTCATTAGTGATAATTTTAACTGTAATTAAATTTCACACAAACTTTTATGCCTATACAAGCCTTTTAGATGAGTACTGTGAAAAAGAGATGTGTATTTATACAAGCAGTGAATTTTAAAAACGACATGGCATTGCGGGACAATGCTTTCCCATTCGGCCGTTGAGGGTATCTAAATTCCTGGGACAGTGTTTTCCTGTTCGGCCGTAAACGGTTAATATAAGTAACGTATAAACAAAAGTGGTGCTTAATGATTCCATCTGTGATGTTAAAATTCGGTTAAAACATACAGCTTAAGTCTATATGAGTACCTTTCATTCCAACTTACACATATACATGCTTGTTGTATTCAAATACCTACATATTCATCTATGATCCTAATGTGGATCTAATCCATGTAATTTTGATGTTCTGTGCACTGTATGAGAAAACACTATGTACATATCTCATTTATTACCTCATACACTTCTCTCCTAGAACTTGTTAAACATACATCACATTTAAAGAGGTTCCAATGACATAATTTTAATTAATCTTAATGAAATTTATATTCTACAGCACAAAGTGTTTTATAATGTGCTGTTCTTGTTAGATGTTTTATAACATCCGATTTTCTTTCATGTAAAGTAGGGGTTTTCATGGAATGATACAGGTAAAAATAAAACTCACTTTAAAACTTCATGTTTCCAGTCAAACTTGATTAAAATCTGTTTAGTAGTTTGGGAAATGAGAAACAGACACATTCAGTACCTCCATATGATGCGTTACCTGCATGGTTTTAGGGTGCAAACATGTAAAACTAAAAGCAGGAAATTTAGATACCTACTATAAATCAGAGATATAATTTATAAAATTAAAATTAAGAGAAAAGATGCCCAAACTAGAAATTTTCCTCACGTCATATTGTCGTAGTCTTGCTGCACTTGGATTCCGTGTGATTCTTTCAGCAATCTTTATTATACGCTGAAATGACTCTGGCAGCATTGGCAGATCTTCCTTCTGTTCTTGCAACAACCTGCAGATTGCAGCATGTGTCAGTGCAGGCAGAAGCAGCTCTGCAAAAGCAGAGGGTTTCTGAGACTCTAAGAAGTGTAACACCTTCTCTGCTTCCCGGGTGTCATCAAACAGTCGCTTCTGACGTCTTGCAGGTACTGGTTTTGCTGCTTCCCACACATCCACCCACATATTGCCTTTAATCCTCATACGAGCACTCAGAGTACCTGCAATGTGTTCAAGGAACAGAATGTAAACACACTACAGTATATAGTAATTACCAAAGGAATTGGTACAGGTGCACTTAATAAAACAAGTTTTTGTGGTTCCAATGACCATACAACATCTGTGAGTATCTGATTTTATGTTTCTTCTTTTGCCCTTCAACAGAGCATTGAAACAGCTCATCCAGTACAATGAATGACTGGGCTAAAAGTTGCATGACCAAGGGATCTGTGTTTGGTTCTTGGCAGAGGTCAAAAATTCTCCCTTCCAGGCAGCATCCAGGCTGTCCCTAGGGACAACTTGGGCTCTTATCCAATACAAACTGGGGGTTCATTCCTCAGAGACACAGCAGACAGAGCATGAAGCTGATCACTCACCTCTAAGATTGAAGTTAAAAATACATGGAGCTATACCTACATTCCACCATATGCCTTCATGGTGTGGTGCTAAGCACAGGGATAACTTTACATTTCACTTCAAGAAGGGAAAAATTACATGTATACAATAAGATTAACTTCCTCCTATACTAACATATTATTACAGAGTGCCACAAAATGATCGAACAATTCCCTGAAGACACAATGGTGGTCCGGGATGTGATGTTGCATAGTCTGATAGATAAACATCTATGTTTTGGAGGAAACCTGCTGCCTCCACCTTCAAGTTACCCTGGAGAAGGTTCATTACCATGTTCACAAGAGCCTACAATTGGCCACTATCCTGAGCCATATGAATACAGCCAACATCCTCAAACCCCATTTCCTTGACACCCATTTTAATAATTTCCTCCAATCTTCTTAAGACCCATTTTAATACTTTCCTCTCATCTCCTTATGACCCATTTTATTACTTACCTCCCATCTATCTCCTTAATACCCACTCACACAGTCATTCGGTTTTTAAACTCCAAAAAAAGGTAATTAGGTTAATTACGGGTATTGGGAAACGTGACTCATGTCGCAAAATCTTCAAAGAATTAAGAACACTGCCATTTTATTGTCAATACATATTCTCAATATTATTATTTGTTATTAAAAATAATGAAATATTTCTAACTAACTCTGAAATTCATTCTATATGCATGAGACATAGTGGCAATTTACACCCTCTACTATTACATTTAACTAAAGCTCAGAAAGGTGTGTATTTTTATGCTATCAAGATTTACAACTTTTTGCCTCAAAAAATGAAGAAATTATCAGGCGATGCAAATAAATTTAATGTTACACTAAAAAAATTCCTTCTAGTAAACTCATTCTATTCCTTGGAGGAATACTTTGCATATGATGCTAAATCTGATCTCGACAAAAACCGAAATTTATTTATTACCATCCCTAATCATAATAGTTGTAATTAACGTGTATTTAGTCGCTGTGTCTACATTTCTTGCTAAGGTCTATATTTTATGTTAAAGGTTAGTATCCTCTTTTTAGCAGGTTTCATTATCTTAAGCTTGATTGTTTTATCATCGTGTTTTATATATCATATGTCTGTTTTTACTAACTGCTGTATTTTGACAATGTATATATTACATAGCTTGTTAATTCATATGCTTTTGACCAAATCCACATCCTGTTTTGTCTTTGTGACTGTGTATTGGATTTATGGATTGTAAATAAATGATGATGATGATAATACTTCCCTCTCATCCACATCTATGTCTTGCATATGCTCTCCGCCCTTCACGTTTCCAACAAAAATTCTGCATATATTTATCACCTCTCCCATGTGTGCTATGTATTCTGCCCACCTTCTCCTTGAATTCATCACTCTAACAACACAAGGCATGGGTCAGCAACAAGTGGCCTGTATTTCCATTTTGTGAGGCCCACAGAGGCACAGCATCACATGAAAAATTTAAATTCACAAACCAGGAAAGGTAAAAAATAAAGAATACAGAAATAAATAAGTTACTGTAGTCTTAAGCAACTGCAAATGAATGAAGGCCCTTTAAAACTCTGAATTTTCAAAGTGTTGTTTGTGAGCTGTAGCTGAAAACATGTGCACAGATAAGAAAATAATTTTCAAGATATCAGCCTCCCAATCCAAACTTGTACAAGGCATATACAAGAACTTGAAACAACGTATGTGAACAACTCAAGTTGCAGGCAGTCATTTGATTATTACGCACTCACAATGAATGAAAGTAATGGCATCACAAACAGTGAACAGTTAATATTTATTCATGGCAGATGCTGGAGATAACAGAATTATAAAATATGGACACCCTGAGAGATGCTTCCACCGAGGCAAATAAACAGCAGTGTTATAGAAGCCTATCTGAAAACTTTAATAGCAACAAAACGTTTGTAAAGAAAATACTAACAGTATTTGGCAGCACTTATGTGAGCTAACAAGTATTTTCAATCATAAGTTTTTAGAAAATAAATTCTGTTCCCACCTGAACTGCTGAATACTTGCATACCACTTTACACGTTCCTCCTTCAGATTTCAAAGTCCACATTCACAGGTTTCCCAGGGACATCAAACCTCAGATACCCCATCAAAGAGTGTGAGGAAACAGTGTAATCGTTTTCAAACATCCCTATGCACTGAAGAGCAGCAAAAATTTTCTGTAATAGCACCTTTGAAATAAGTAAGTGCATAAATTTTTATAGTGTGAAATAAACATTTAAATGTGTGTGCTGATACCTCATCATTTGTCACTTCATTCTCAAAAAGCTCTTATTTATCTCACTATCAGCTTATTCCACACCAGCAACCTGCATTAGAAAGCTGAACATTAAATGAGGTCTGCATGTGCAAAGAGTACAAATTATTGTAACAATATAATGCATGATTATGACAGCACACCCAGCAGCATAGCTAGGTCTTTGGTGCCCTGGGTGAGTGATCACAATGGCTGTCCCTAACAAAATTATGAACTTTAAAAAATCAAAATTATTTATTGAATTTCCTTTTATTTAGCTCAAAAATTTAAAATTTGTTAAGTGTAAAAAATCAATTTTTTTAATTTAAAATATTCAATTTGCCACCCCTTGGTCTTTGCCACTTGGGGTGGCAACACAACTGCCTCCCCCCAGCTACACCCCTGAGTATACCTGATTGAATCCATTACTATAGAACCAAAATGTTCAAATCATCACCAAAAGCAAAGCTGACTCCAAACCCAAGCTAGCCCAGGTTAATCTATACCCTTCAGATATTTGTTAAAAATATTTTCCTTTGTCACAGTCTGTCAGATGGCATTGAGTAAATCAGCATGGCACTAAAACATTCAACTTGTGTTTGGAATATGCCTGGTTTGAATGCTGGTTGGGACCAACTGCCAACACCAACAATTTTCTGTAGCCTTCCTCAAGTTGCTTTTAAAACACATGCATATGTACTTATGCCACACATTCAGGACTAAATTATTTACTTCTGAAAAATCGTAAGTTGGTGATCATGGACGACACTGCAACATACTCTGGTGTTTTGAGTATATTATTCAAGTCCAGAGACATACAGAAACCTTGAGCAAAATTAATGATACCTTTCTTTTGTCCATATTCATCCAATTCATCTCCTTCAACCCAATCCCTTGGAGAGTACCAACGTATAAAGTCTTCCAAAATGGCACCTGGATTTGCAGCCTGGAATTAACACACATAGTAAATATAACAGATGGCTATTCTGTGGTAAATATGGCTCCAACTAATTATCCATAATGGGAAAATAAACACGTTTTGTTAACCTACTTAGTAAGAAATTTAAAGTCTCCTTTTATTCATAATAACCAGATTTTCAGATACTAAGTAAGATTATAATTTCTATCAGGCTTCATGAGTGATTCTTGACCAAATGCTGGACTGCTGAAAACACTCTGTCACTATGTAACACAGTTTTGGAAGGTGCAGGCACAGAACATTATTCTGAAAAACATTTTGACTAGCAAGAGACCAATAACTAAGCAACCACATGCTGTTACATGTCTGTGGTTGTGTCTTGTGTTGCTGAAGCAAATAAGGCTGCAGCAGCAAAGCAGTGGCTGTGTTTAAACAACCGGGAGTTTTTGTCCTGACAGAAAATGCAGCAACACTAGCAGCAAGTTTTGTGCAAACATTAAATAAAAGTGCTAGTAAAACTCTGCAAATGTTAACACAGGCTTACTGTCCTGATGCTACGAAGAAGTTGAGTGTCACAAAAGGTTTAAAGAGGGTCAGGAAGACATGAAAAATGACGAAAGAACTGGATGGCCAACAAACACAGTGAAGTAAGTGTACAATCAATATAGACACAGAAACTGTAAGCAAGTTTTGGACTGTAAGATTTTAGGAGGAAAACATTGGCGCAACTTGGCTTATAACATTGCTGGGGGCAAAATTGACCATGGGTATTAGGAACTTTAATTTATGAACGAGTCAATTTAGAAAGAGGGGGAAGATTGGTTTGAAGCAGTCGTTAATACACATACACCCCTGTCCTCCACTCTCACCCCAATTTCTGTTTTATTAGCTTCTTGTCAACTCAGCAGCAAAAAAAATATTCTAAGAAAAAATATTGGAGGGACATTTGCCCCCCTCCCCCCCCGCCCAAGTTATGCCTATGGAGGAAAATATCAGCAAAGATGTTGCCACAGATTTTGTCTGATGACTAGAAATAGCAGCAGTTTTATGGTTGTTCTGGTCTCTCTTATTAGTTTGCCAATCACTGGACCCCATTCTGAGCCAGCTAAATCCAGTCCTCACTCTCACACCCTATTTATATTTCTTTATGGTTTATTAAACAAAAAAGCCAGTAGGTCAAATTGTGTGGCATCAAATAGTAGGATATTAGTAAGTGATGAATTAGAAAGGACATGTATTTAAGTGATCATGACCTTTGAACTGTTATCCAGGTTACATATGGAGGGACTGAAGGAACACAAGCACTGCCCAGGTTAAATTTGGAGGGACTGAAGAAGTACAAGCACTGCCCAGGTTACATCTGGAGGGAATGAAGAAGTACAAGCACTGCCCAAGTTATATGGGAGTGACTGAAGAAGCACAAGCACTGCCCAGTCAACTGTGATGTTTGATACTCTGTGATTCATTTTCATATTAACCTCCCATCTGTGCCTAGTTCTGTCTAGTAACTGTTACACTAAACCATTTCGGCATTTAATGGTACTACACCTTGAAGGACTCCATGTCTGAGAGTAGAGAAGCACTCATCATGCGCCGTCGCATTTCTGTACCATGCTCATCTGTGCCCAACTGCAGCAAAACTTCTGCATCTTCCTCCACCTGATCTTCAGTTTTTGGACTTGGTTCCTGTTCAGATAAAGTCAATTCAGTCCTTACGCATTATTATGTTATACTTGAATGTCTTAGTTTATTTAACAGAAATGTTTCAACTAAACAGTTTATTTTATTTATTTATTAATAACACTGACAATAGCTCAGACTATGCAGTGTAAAATTATAAGTTTATCAGTAAACAATTAAATGGAAAGGATGGAAGAAGCTGAAAATGGCATAATTTGAGGCACATTGAAGGAATGAGGAATATCATGAAAAACGTGTCAGGATAGCCAGCTACAAGACCAGATTGGAAGCTTGGATCTCCTTAATACAAGGCATTAGTGCTACCCCACTTGACTGTAATGTAGGGTCAGGCATTGATTATAATTTGCATTCAAATAAGAGGGTATGTCAACCCCATGCCTTTTTTGAAAGCACTAGCTGTGCAGTCACCTGGAGAACTTACAGTTAGTTGCCACAACTTATGAGAACTGTTCCCAAACTTCAGGCATGAGGAAATAACAAGTGCTGCTTACTGCACACTTAAGCATTTCTCCTGGAGACCATAAATCCAAAAGACAACTAATTCTGGGAATCTCAACAAAATAAATCAATCAAGCATTCATTGTGTATTCAGACTTTCTCATGGTAAAGATTGATTTTCTTTTAATTGTGTTACTGTTCAAGGAGACTGACACAGAACTTATCTGAAGCAGGGAGTGCACCCAGTAATTTCCCTTGTCGGGATGTAGCCCGACATGAGGCTAAATATAATTGTTTGATTTACAGATCATGTTACAAAAATCATGTATAGTATAACGAACATAAACTGTTGGCAACGCAATTATATACCTACACATATAACTACATGTTCCATACCCACTCACCTAATTTAAATAACAAGGTCTAATCTTCTTGGTTCATTTATATTCATCTAAGACATCCTAAGTTTTTTATCTTATTGTTCAAAATTTAATGTACTAGTCACCAGCTGATTTTGGGTGAAGGGTAAATCAAATGTTCTCATCATCACAAATCTGTGTTTTTTAAATTCGATTTGGTGGGGGGCAGCAACCCGGCAGCCCCCCCCCCCCCTCTGGTGCGCCCCTAAACTGAAGTTCAACTCCCTCTTAAGTAACACAAACAAAGTTTCACTGCAATTCTAGTGGAACATAACCAGGTTAAAAGATCTCAGGCCAAAGTTTGTTTCAATTTTCATTCAGAACACAGCATCTAATACTTTAGTTCAAAGTCTAGAAATAAATGTGTTACCTGATTAGAAGAAACAAAACCCATCACAAGTGAAAAGAATTTGTTTAACTTTATCATGCTAAAAGACCATATGTTTGAGCAAGTGGCCTAGCATGCCATATGCTGCTCTCTGTGTGTTAGCTTGGTAGCAATTTAAATGTCCATGCTAAGCCAGAAAAACTCAGGCCATCAAGAGATACAATTGACATTTAAATGTCTCCTAAACATTAAAACCATTCAATACAGTGGTCTGAAAATAATCAACAAAACAAAGATATCTGATGATCAAATCCTGGACACAGTAATAACTGCTAATAAATTCTTTGCAAATACGGCAAATTATACTTAAGAAATAGTGCACGAAATTCAATTGCTAACAAACTTGGGAAAAATATATACCATTCAGTTCAGGCTATTTTGTTTTTTTCACAAAATTCTAGACAGAAATGCATAAATTTTTAGATTGTGACCTTCTGGATTCTGACCACATAGGCAGTTACCAACGTCCTGGAGGAACTTGCTGCCTCCGTCCTCAGAGTAGATGTGAGAAGGTAAAGGTAAAGCCACCCGTAACAAGCCATGACTGGCACAGAGGGAGGAGTAGAGGTATAGCTCTCCTCATGCTTGACCTCAGCACTAGATGGAGGTGCATGATCAATGCTACACCCTGGCCTCTTTACCCCCAGTAAAGAGCCCTGGCACCCATTGTAGAGGAGACTGGGTGGATTTCAGGGCCGGTCTGGAAGGATAGTGAGAAAAGAAAATCTCTTTCCCCCACTGGGGTTCGAGCCCCAGACCGTCCAGCCCGTGATGAGTCACTATACTGACCACGCTATCCCGGCCCCAGACATGAAAGAGCTATGCCTATTCTTAATATAATAGTTTTCCCAGGAATTATTCACATTCATTAATTTTTTGTATAACTTAAAGAAGTTAAGAATCTGCCAACCTGTGTAACTGGAATGTATAAAGTTTCCCCTGTCTTGAGGAGCCGTAAGTTTCCAAGCTTACTGAATCTTCCCACTGGTTGGTTCCACAGTGAGTGTTTATGTCGATATTCACTTCCTATCCTCTCTTCTTTAATATTCACGTTTGGTTCTTCTGCAGAACAGTCAAAAAACTCCTCATCCTCAGAGTCTACAAAACAACCATGAAGTGAAAGCTATAGTCACTATGTTCTTCAACAAACAAATGAATGAATTTTAAACATTTCTGCGCATTGGTTAGAAAGTATGACAGAAAATTGCAAGCGATGGTTATCATTATGAACATTCTTGCGAACAGAAGAAATATAGGGGAGTATGTCCTGGAAGCTGTGTTGTAAGTAGGCATCAGTTACAGCGAGATTTGGAGCAGTTTGTCCATAGAACTGTTTTTCACCAGCCTATATAGACAGAAAAATTTATTCTACAAGTATGTTTCAGAACACAGGATGGTCAGAAAGCCACACAAACATAATATGGACATATTTTCCCTCAGAAAAATACCTAATGCAATCCATGTGGCAACACTGACACATTCCAACATGTACAGTATTGGGTCAATCCCTCTGAATCATTATCAGGTGTCAATCATGTACAAAATCTCCAAAACATACATGTGTATTTCTTAATGAACACTGCCTTAAGAATCAATCTTACACACATTACTAGAATACATGTCTGGTTGAAAACAAACTGACAATATGTCATCTCACTGATAGCTTTTGTGAGAAAGGAGAAGTTAAAGACTTTTCAGATCTGCTGGTATATATGCTAGCTCCAATTGCATAACATCAATACTGAAACAATTAAAACAATGAACAAAATAACAAATTTCTCATAGACCTAATAACATTTAAATGATGTTCACAATTATACAAGACACTTTACAGGGAAATTTACAGACTTTGCTTCGTTTAGGAACACACACCATTACGAAAGAAATATATCATACCCCAGGGTGTCCAAGATGCAGCTCGCAGGCCAAATGAGGCGCAATGACCAAGGAGTGCAGCCTGCCTGAGATTTTTAGCATGAAACTTCATTAATTAGTTAGTACATATGAACCAACAGACAAGTAGGGCCTAACCACCTGCCCACTGCTACCACTGTGTAACTAACTGCTGCCAGGTGTCAGAAAATTAAAATTGAATTGCTTACATATTTTCAAGATTGGAAGAATTTATGAAGATGAATAAATGGCTAAAAACATATTTCTTTCAGCCCAAACACATGCATTTCTGATCATGTGGGCCACAATTGAAAAATCATGGGATGTTCTTAGTGTAAACTAAAAAAGGTGCCGCGTTTTAGACTGAACACTGATACGTTACACTTCTCAAGAAAGAAACCTACCAGACTCATAATCTTCAACTTCCACTGATCCAGCCCTGGCCACTTTCTCCCTCTGCCGTTTTCTCTCCACACAGCAATTCAGCATCTGTAATTTCTGGTGAAGCAGACATGTTCTTTGATCAGGGAAGCCAGGTGCCACCCTACACATAAGAAAGTGCGAACTGTCATCAGAAAGTGCAAGTACACCTCAAACACCAACACAGACACACAGGCTTTATTTGCAGCTGACTTGGTCACATTCAACTCAACTGTTTCATACATCTTCATTTTGAGTTAGATCATATCTAAATACTCTAAAACCTGCAATTTACTAACGCTGTGATGACAAAATGGCACTAAATTGACAATATTCAAATGGCTATTAAGATGACCATCAGCCATACATGGCCCATAATTGTCTACAATTCTGGTGATGGTATTAGATTCGGAATCATTCAGTGTTTGGACTGTGTCCACTGGCCTGTGTTCTTATTTTAAACGTGGAAGGATCGGCCACTTTTTAGGCGCGTCCGCAAATTTGTGAAAAGCAACTCTTCGTCATGTCTGTACATCTGTTTGTCCATATGGAATAACTCGGCTCCCTCTAAACGGATTTCCATGCAATTTAATACTTTAGTATTTTTGGAAAATCTGTCAAGAACATGCAAGATTCATCAAAATCCATCAAGAATAACAGGTACTTTACATGAACACCTATGCACATTTATGATAATATCTCCCTGAATTCTTCTTAAAATGAGAAATATTTGAGACAAAAGTTTTACAGAAAATCAAAACACATTTTATGTTCAACAACTTTTCTCCGAAAGTCGTGCCATTTGTGAGATAATGTGGAAAAATATGGTACAGCCAGACAGACCACAGATGACAATATAATACGGCGCATACACTTTGCAGGCTGGATAACTAATGCTACAGACACACACTCAAAATATGTAATACTTATTGCTTTTCCAAGGCAACAATGGTTACACAAACGCGCCTCAATGTTACGTTGTACATACCTTGTCTGTCTTTGTTATTTTAAACATGGAAAAATGGACTAAGACCAAAGAGTGAATGATTTTAAACATAAATGGCCTGTTACATCAATAAAGCAATCGTCCCAGCATCATCTTGGTCCTCAAAGAGATCAGATTCCATTGGGCTTGCAATGATTGTTCCTGATTCCACATATAAAACGTGCTCATGCCAGTTACCGCCATGTTCCCGAATGCTTTCATTGACACCATAGCTACCTACACGTTATGATATATTTCTCACTTGGTCCTTCAGGGTATGTTCAGAGACAAAGACAACTAAAAACTTACACTTCTGCCGGAGACCTGAACTTTGACGACTACTTACCTAAGACCAACTTCCATATTACCCCCCCCCCCCCCCCCCTTCCCCAGTCTCTTTGCTAATCTTACAACAGGAACTTTCATATACATTCTCCACAAAAATTGATCTATCCAAGCCACATACTGAGACAGTAAACACCTCCTTGATTTTACTATGGCAAACATACAAGGTGACTTACACGAATCCGAACGTTTGTTACAATCCTTCATTTTCCACTATTTCACTTCTCTTAGGTACAAATATTTTGCTTAGCACACTGCTCCAAACATATAGAATTTATGTTCTTGCCTAACATAAATATGGTAAAGGTAATGTAATGTGAATAAAAATTACAGAGGTCTACAGGCTTCAACATTAATCACTGAGACATATAAAAAAAGATATACAGGAAATGTTGCTCAGGAGAGTAACTGTTGGCAGGTTGTTGTGAACATTTCGATTCCATGAAAAGTGGGAAGTTTAATGACTGGTTTCTCAAGAAGGGTTCTGTTCGACAAAAACAACAGAATCTGATTTGATTTACTTATGTTGTTTATAGTGACAGAATTATACTGGTATCCAACACATAACAGTTCTGTTGTTTACAGTGACAGAATTACACTGGTATCCATCACATAACAGTTCTGTTGTTTAGCGCGACAGAATTATACTGGTATCCCTCACATAACAGTTCTGTTGTTTACAGTGACAGAATTATACTGGTATCCAACACATAACAGTTCTGTTGTTTATAGTGATAGAATTATACTGGTATCCAACACATAACAGTTCTGTTGTTTAGAGTGACAGAATTATACTGGTATCCATCACATAATAGTTCTGTTGTTTACAGTGACAGAATTATACTGGTATCCATCACATAATAGTTCTGTTGTTTACAGTGAAAGAATTACACTGGTATCCATCGCATAACAGTTCTGTTGTTTAGAGTGACAAAATTACACTGGTATCCATCACATAATAGTTCTGTTGTTTACAGTGACAGAATTATACTGGTATTCACACATAATAGTTCGGTTGTTTAGAGTGACAGAATTACACTGGTATCCATCACATAATAGTTCTGTTGTTTACAGTGACAGAATTACACTGGTATCCATCACATAACAGTTCTGTTGTTTAAAGTGACAGAATTATACTGGTATCCATCACATAACAGTTCTGTTGTTTACAGTGACAGAATTATACTGGTATCCATTACATAACAATTGTGTTGTTTACAGTAGCAGAATTACACTGGTATCCATCACATAACAGTACTCACATTTGTATAATTAAACTAAATCACAGTATTTACTGGTTTGTTATATAGAGATTACACATGATTATTCAGAACCTCTTTTTTTTAACAATATACTGTACTCCTAAAGTACAGGCTATTGCTTCAAAGCTGATGTTAATATAAGCACTTCACTCAGAAGTTCATTTGTTGTAAGATCTACTAAAGCAATTTTTATTTGCTGCAATTTCCATATGGCATATTTAAATGGCAGTTTGAGATGCTATGTTTGTTGTGTTCTCATCCAAAGGTAAGCTGACGTCTACACCACATTGGTTGAACTTCAATTTCTCTGCACAGTGCCCCTGTGATAAACAGTTTCCAATACAAACCCACCATTATCAAAATTCTGATGTTCTGTACCAGTATTTGAGATCACTCCTATGATTATAATGTATAACTCTTATAAGTGTCCACTAATACATCTTTATAATTTTTTTTTATTTCTTGATTTATTCAACAATAATTTCAAATACTCAAATTATACAGTGCCATATAATAGAAAAATAGTGCACACTAAACTTGGAAAGGGGGTGAAGGAGGTGGTGGAGTTAATTTTAGACATTATTCCAGAATCTGTCTGGGGCAACTGAGATAAATCATGAAAATGTCAGTCAGGCCAGCTGGTTCCTGGGCCGAGATTTGAAGCCAGGGCCTTTATAATTCTGAAAAGTAGCACTACACACTGTACAGAGACGTTTGGTTTCAATCTTTCTGCTAATCCCATAATACTGTTAGGGTGACCACATCAAGGCGGATGAGATGGGATGGACATACATGACATGCATGGAGAAGAACAGAAATGCACACAGGGTTTTAGTGGTGAAACCTGAAGGACAGAGACTATATTAAAATTTATATTAAAGAAACAGGATGGGTTAGACTGGATATATCTGGCTCAGGTACAGGCAAGTTGGGGGTTGTTGTGAACATTACAATAAACCTTTGGGTTCCATAAAATGCTGGGAATTTATTGACCAGCTGAGAAACAAGGGACCACTACAACAGACATTTCGTAGCCGTCCTCTAGAAAACGCCTAACATTTTTCTTTTTGAAACAGTTTAGTACATAAAATAAAAAATGTGTTCTTTTTACCTAACCTTTTCACAACTTTTTTAAAAAACTTATACATTGCAACTTTTAACAACTTCGTTCCCAAGGATATCCAACTTGATATGTGTATATTTTGTGCAAATACTTACGTAAAGCATTGAGATCTCATTCCTAAATGCAACTATGTACTTATTTTTCTTCTTGTGGCCAGCCTGATGATGACCATATACGTTTAAAACATGTAGCTGACTTGAACTAAATATGTGCTTATTTTGAACTAAATACATGGTTGTGTTTGACTGAATTTCTTATACATCTTTGATTATTTAAAAACACAACTGGGATGAATTGCCTGAAACATCAGAAACTACTCAAATCTCTCGCTATACAAACAATCGGTTGACGAGTTTTTGTTTACATTAAATAACAAATTAATAAATGTTTTTCAGTTTGTGAGCCAATTTTCGCTCATATGAGCCCCTCCGTTTCCAAACCGTTTGCTGCTACCGGCCCCTCTTCTCAGCTGTCATCGGTTCCCGAACCTTCTCGCATGCGCAGAACGTCATGGCATCCCTGTGTGGTGTACGCAGCAGCAACAGCCCTGCAAGGTCTCTCATAGTTCTAGTAGCTTTGTTGTGAAGTTCACTCTTCCCGGTATTAATAATTTTGCATTGAGTATATCTTAAGGAATTTTTGTGCAACGTATTTAATTTGTAATACAGATGGTATCTAACGTTTGTGTATTTTCTATACAACTTTAATTACGTTAACTACTGTTTACGCAGAGGTTAATGACTAAAAATGTTACTTAAAAATATTAATTTACCATTAGTGTTACTTTTTCATACTTAGGTACCGTTTTGTGTTTTAATAAGGCGAACTTTGTACTTACGTGTCGTCATCCCGCTGCGTTTTTATTAAATCAAGTTAATTATACAACTTCAAGAAATAGTTATTTATTCTAATTTCACACTACGACATGTTTCGGCCTATCTTCTGGTCATCATCAGGTAGTTGACTTACAACTACATTGAACTTTGTACGTTTGGGAAAAAATTCTGACCTCCAGAAACAATTAAAATCTATAAAGTATACTGGCCTGGACACGCCCTTACGGCTCCAGGCTGCCGGAATTTTTAAACAATCGGCACATGTAAGTGGTAAGGTTGTCAGCCATACGCACCGGCCGCCTTTGCCCTCCAGCAGATAACCCAGGTACTCATTTCTGTTAGAGGCTACGTCGACCCCAGGGCCATAGTGCGGCCGGAAGGATTAAGTCAACGAAAAATCCCAATGATCCTATCAGGAGTCGAAACCCCAACCTCCCGGCTTGTAGCGCAGTGCCTCAACCAACTGCACCACAGCGTACTCCGTAGGGAGTACGGGTAAAATAATTTTGTTTTACGAACTTTCCCCTCACAAGCAGTTTCACTGGAACGAATTAACCTCTTAAAGCAAAACATTAGTGTATTAGCATGTTGCGGACTCTGTTGCTTATAGCTAGTCTACTCACAGAATACATCTCTTCATAACTAAGCAAACGAATGTGTTATTTTCAGATAACAACTGGGCACCCAAAATTTTCCAACAATATTCAGACAAAGTTGGTTTAAGATTACTGTCCATATCATCATGGCTCGCATGGCCAGCGTCGCGTAGCTATCATTTTTACGGTACTTCACAATGGAAGTAGAGCAACTGAACAAAAAAACAGCACACCTCTCAAATATCTTACAGATCGTTCCGTTTCTAGTTCACATATCCTTTCGCTTTGTGACAATGAATCCCAACTGCGAAATAAAAAACCCCGACACTATAATAGTTGATTTCGTTACAGCTATATATTCCGATGCATATCTATTCCTATTATATGGCAACGTGTACTTAGAAAGTTTGCAATATCTGAAGTGTAAACTCATGTAATGCTTTTCAAACTTTATGGGTAGATAAATTCTAATGATTCATCTCTTAATTTTATAACAATGCAATTAATTAACCTACGCGTTAAAGATTCGCCAGCATGAATCCATTATATTGAATACCGTAACAACGTTTCTCCTTTCCTCGCAGAGGCGATTATTGCTGTGAAAGAGTTGAGTGTTTTAAGTGAAACTGATATGCAAGCGGTAACTCGGCGTGATAAAGTGTAATAAATCATTTCACTAAATGTTGTTCTAAACAAGTAACTTCATCTTCGCAAGTTATAGCTGAGGAAGGTGCGACACGTAGCACGCATAAACGTTCAGTAAGATTAACTAACTCCAAGGAACAGAGTCCTTCTTCAGAAGCGAAAATTCGCTCAGACGGTCAAGAGACACCCTGATTTCAGCCTTCCGCCGCGATGTTGATGACATCTGCGCTCTTTTGAGATATTACGCAACGTCGAGTGGTAATCCTTTACAGACGTTTCGGGACAACCTATTGGTCCCATCCTTACCCCTTCACAGCAGCCCACCACTGGTTCCTAACCCGAGCCAGTTAAGTACAGTACACAATCTGTCACCTTCTTTCTTTAAGATCCGTTTCAATACCGTCTCCTATTTATTTCTAAACCTTCCAAGTGGCCTCTTCCCTTCAAGTTTCCCGACCAAAGTTTTGTATGCATTTCTTACTTGTTCCATGTCCCGCCCACCTCATTCTCCTTGAATTGACTGCCCTAATGGAATATTTGGCAGGGGGCAGCCTACGATTTAAATGGATCCCTGGTCACCACAGCACTGCTCGTCTACTTATACACTACATGAATGGTAAAATAAGCAGTCAAGGACAGCCGACAAGGGGTGATTGTCCAGCTTCGGAATTTGGCATGGAGCTAAGAGTCTCTCAAGGAGCCGGTACACCTCAGTCGGTGCAGTGACCAGGCTACGGGCTGCACGTTCGATGAATCGTGGTTGTATTGCCGGCAGGGGGAACAGATTTATCTCTTCTCCAAGTGTACAGTCCGGCTCTGGGGCCCACCGAGCCTCCTATACAATTATTATTATTATTATTATTATTATTACAACAAAACAATGTATTATTACAGATGTTCTAAATAATTTTCTATTATGTATCTATTCTTCTAAGCCAGTAAATACTGTCATTTACTTCAAGTATTCTTCTAAGCCAGTAAATACTGTCATTTACTTCAAGTATTCTTCTAAGCCAGTAAATACTGTCATTTACTTCAAGTATTCTTCTAAGCCAGTAAATACTGTCATTTACTTCAAGTATTCTTCTAAGCCAGTAAATACTGTCATTTACTTCAAGTATTCTTCTAAGCCAGTAAATACTGTCATTTACTTCAAGTATTCTTCTAAGCCAGTAAATACTGTCATTTACTTCAAGTATTCTTCTAAGCCAGTAAATACTGTCATTTACTTCAAGTATTCTTCTAAGCCAGTAAATACTGTCATTTACTTCAAGTATTCTTCTAAGCCAGTAAATACTGTCATTTACTTCAAGTATTCTTCTAAGCCAGTAAATACTGTCATTTACTTCAAGTATTCTTCTAAGCCAGTAAATACTGTCATTTACTTCAAGTATTCTTCTAAGCCAGTAAATACTGTCATTTACTTCAAGTATTCTTCTAAGCCAGTAAATACCGTCATCTACTTTATCATAAAATGTAAGCCTTATTAACTAACTACGAGTACGTGGAGCAGAGTCCTTCCTGGGCAGCTAACAGGTCCTCAGCTAGTCAAGAAATTCCCCGCATTTTATGGAACCCGAAGGTTCATTACCGCATTCACAAACGCCCGCCACCTGTCCCTATCCTCAGCCAGAGCAATCTAGTCCATGTCTCCCCATCTCACTTCTTGAAGATCCATTTTAATATCATCCACCCAATGTAAGACTTATTACACGATAAAAAGCGGCATAATAATATTTATCATTACGTATTTCAAGGACATAGTTAAACACTCTATACACTATACTTAACACGGCTCAAACAAGTTACAAATCTTCACAAGATGATTTACGTCGCACGTAAGTATCCATTTATTTAACGAGAATTATTTTTTTGCTAATTTCTTCAAAGTTCGGACGTGAATCAGGGGTTTCAGGGGGCAACACTGTTCACATTGAAATTCGCTCCACAGCTTTTATAAAACGGTACAGAACCATCACCATACCAAATTTAAAATAAATCCACTTTACAAGATAAAAAGCGTGTTGAGACAAGAGGGACACACCCCCATAACGTGTTAATTACATACATCTGCTTAGTACACTTAGCATGTATTAACTGTATGCAGACTCGACTCTTTGCGTGTGAACGTCTTTCTTGTAATCAGAATGCAGAGCTGTAAAGATCTCCAATGCTTATCACGCACGTTTCCAAGTAAGATTGTGGTTCAACAGAAGGGCGGGGATCTGCGTGTCTACTTTCCTCCTAACATCAGTCTCACTACTATTGTATCTGTCAGATTCAGTTCCATGCGAATCAAATCGAGACAATCGGAACACGTCATCAACCCACAGGCTATCATGTACGTGGATCAGACTTTCAAAAAGCAATTTGTTATAGCTGAATTTGACTCAAAGTACAGACAAAATCGTGTGGGAATTACCAACCTAGATTTCACAAATAAAAACATTCCCTCCAGACATTAAGTCCTTCACGCAACTATGAAGGCATGAAGTAGTCTCCAACTGAAATGAAACCCGACAAAAAGTTTGGAACATTTACTCCCAGCTCGTCTAATTACATCAGGCAACATCACAAAAGAAGCGAAAAATGATCAGTCTAAATGTGCAGAACAGAGGACGAATAATTTTATACACTAAAACATATTTCTAAACCTACATGAGAAGCGTTTGCAAGAAGTCTGCTCAACCAAGCATGCGTAAGAACCACAAGTTGGCAAGATGAACAACAAAATTTGGAAGGTTTAGGCCTACTCCAGTTGGAGCACAAAATTTGATTTACAGGCACGTTTCTAGATGCGTTAGCATTCCGGCGGAAAGCCTATTTGAATCATGCCGTCCGCCTGTCTGTGCACATACCGACAATTCGAGTACCGCTGGAGAAATACTGGAGAGTGTAACTAAAATTTTTCGACACGCTCCAATTTTGAGTAAAGTTAGTCAAAAACACAACTATTTATTATGTTTTATCAGATGAGTTACATGGCTACATGTTTCGACCACAAGATGATCATCGGACCGGGATAGCGTATGGGCTGGACGGTCCGGGGATCGAATCCCGGTGGGGGCGAGATTTTTCGCAGCCGTCCAGACCTACCCCGGGGCCCACCCAGCCTCCTATACAATAAGTACCGGGTCTCTTTCTCAGGGGTAAAGCAGCCGGGGCGTGGAGTTGACCACCCACCACATCTAGTGTCCCCCTCTGGGCTTTCATGGCCTGTCCTAGGGAGAACTTTACTATACTAGGTGATCATCTTCAGGCCATTAAAGTACATAAAGTTAAGATTACAATTGCAAGTTCATTTTTGTATGGCCAGACTTTGATCCCAATCCTTAGGTGTTAAAATACACATGTCAATATAAAATGTTAAAAACAACAAAATGTGTAAGTAATTTAATGGTAAAACAGTGTCTGTGTTGACAGCATTCAGTTTACTGCACCCTCTCTACACCGACACTTTACGTGAAGACCTACACGAGTTTCCACAGGCATCTCGACCTTAATTCGCTCACAAATCGCTAAATATATTTATTAAAGCGAAACACATTTGGTATAAAGTCACAGAAAAATGAAACACATTTCATGTCCCACACGTGTTTCCTTTTAGAGATAATGCAACAAGAATGAGCGCATGCCCCAACACTGCTCCACCTTGCGTGCTTTTCTGACTTATTTCATGTAAAATCCAGACCTCTTTAATCTTCACTTACTAATGGCATAAATGTAACTATTAGTAACACATAACAAACGCCACAAATTCAGGCAAGCCTTCACATACAACTTGTTCTTGTTGTCTTTAGTTCAACACAGCACAACTCACACATCTAAAAACATTTCAAATGAATTTTAATCAATGGACTTAAATCTACATTTCATATCAGATGATTAACGTGAGTGTTAAGAGCATTACGTTACACATGAAATAAAATATGATTTCAGCTTCATGTAAAGTAGGGGTTACGCTCCATGAAACATGGCGACGGACATGAACACATTATGTGCCCATCTTATTCATCCAGTATACGACAGTGCTTCCCAATATGTGGGCCGCGGACCAAGGGCTCCGAGAATTCACACAGCTCCTCACTAAGTCGTATTCCTTCTGTCAGCGCATCGTTCCTTCTGTTACTATTTTTGTAATAAATGTGAGTTAATTTACTGTAGTTACAGACTTAATAATATTTCTGTCACCATGCAGTTAATTTACTGTAGTTTTTTTTTTTTTTTTTTTTTTGTATGGCTCGACAGCCCTATATGAGGCCTGGGCCTCCTCGTTTCGTCGAGGTTTCATGATCACACACATTTGAGACACACCACAGTCGGTAGGACTCCTCTGGACGAGGGACCAGCTCGTCGCAGAGACTTCTACCTGACATCACACAACACTCACAAGAGACATCCATGCCCCCGGTGGGATTCGAACCCACGATCCTAGTAAGCGAGCAGCCGAAGACCCACGCCTTAGACCGCACGGCCACTGGGATCGGCAATTTACTGTAGTTACAGACTTAATAATATTTCTGTCACCATGCAGTTTCTCAATTCTCACTCAATGGGGCCAAAACAACAACTATTAGCATTTGGGGGTCCGTGAATTTTTCCGACGTTAAGAAAGGGTCCTCATATTTGAAAAAAGTTTGGGAACCACAGGTACAGATAAAGCACAAAAATTTAAGTAAAGGTGAAGATGACCCGTGTACGTCATGAAGGTACACAGGGGAGTGAAGGCATAGTTCCACTCACTCTTAACCTCGGCACTGTATGGAGTGGCCAGCTTCACGCTCCGGCCCCTTTACACCCAGTACCAACTGACGAGGAGGTTGGATGGGCCTCAGAACCAGAACTGACGTTTTGCAGAAGAGAAAAATCCCGTCCCCACAGAGTTGAAAGCCTAGTTACTATACCCACTAAGCAATATATGCTCCATCATAAAAATAATCAGAGAAAATATGATCTTTGAAATATCAGACTTTAGTAGAAGTGAACGATCAGGATGTGATACCTTCCAAACTGGAGTACAAAAACTGCAGTCGGTACATTGCAATAAACAGTTACAACATACTGACCAGTCTGAAATAGCAGTAACACTCGGATATACGAGTACAATGCGCAACACACAACAGCTGGTAACTTTAATGATAATTGGGACTCGATTCTGCGTGACTTTTATAACTGTGGTTTATGTAGCAACACTGTCATTCGGATTGTACAAACGTCGGTTCATTAATAAATAACAAACAGGAAATGACGTGAAAGGTAAAGGTAAAGGTAAAGCAATCCCATTACAGTCCTGCACAGGACCTTAGATTTCTAGACAATCGGCACATGAAGGTGGTAAAGTTGTCAGGCTTACGCACCGGCCGCTTTTACCCCCAGGAAATATTCCTGGTACTCATTTCTGTTAGAGGCTGAGTCAACCCCAGGGCCATAGTGCGACTGAAAGGATCATGTCAATGAAAAATTCCAATGACACCATCGGGAATCGAACCCGCGACCTTCCGGCTTGTAACGCAGTGCCTCAACCAACTGCGCCACTGCATGCCCCGACGTCAAAGGACGCGGTCATAGTCTACTTTGAGGTACTATCCTAGCACATGCTTGTAAGGTACATGACAGAAACGTGCCAGAACAGTCAATGTCCCGGTCAAGATTCCAGACAAGCACATAGCAAACAGAAGTAGAATCGTTACCGCCCGAGCCGCCGTGGTCGGTAACTCTGCGTGATATATGATAGAACGGAACGCAGCGTAACTTAAGCAACACAGTTTAGGGGGAGTTACATTAATTTTATGTTGGACACTGTCCACTGTCTGAGGTGGGCCATATCTAACAGTATTCTTCGGCCTCACTGTGATTTGTTGCACTGACAGCTGTGTTAATAATTTACCATTTTAACATTAGTGAAAATGGCTGGGACCAATGAAAGAAGGCTAGAATTACAAGCTAACTAATGAACCGGTACAATCGTAATGAAATACATGAATACTGTATGCCTGAGTTCACATACAGCTTTAGTATACATCACAGTTTTATTGAGTACAAACAACACGTGTAACACGATCGTGTCATATTCAGGAGTGTAGGAAAAATTATTAACACTGCAGTGCATTAACGTTATTCATAAAAATGGTTATCCAAAAATTAGACTGATTTGTGTATGTGAAAATTATTAACCTTATAACATTTCCAAAAATGTACACAAAAGGAGCGTTTAAAATTTAATTACACTTTGAAACCTGCAAAGGTAAACTTGTTCAGGAGCTCACACACAGTAGCAGAGTCACATGACGTCCCCACAGTATAAAACACAAGGTCCTCATACAGACAGTAGCAGTCACACGACGTCCCCACAGTATAAAACACAAGGTCCTCATACAGACAGTAGCAGTCACACGACGTCCCACAGTATACAAACACAAGGTCCTCATACAGACAGTAGCAGTCACACGACGTCCCACAGTATACAAACACAAGGTCCTCATACAGACAGTAGCAGTCACACGACGTCCCACAGTATACAAACACACAGAGTCCTCATACAGACAGTAGCAGTCACACGACGTCCCACAGTATACAAACACAAGGTCCTCATACAGACAGTAGCAGTCACACGACGTCCCACAGTATACAAACACAAGGTCCTCATACAGACAGTAGCAGTCACACGACGTCCCACAGTATACAAACACAAGGTCCTCACACAGACAGTAGCAGTCACACGACGTCCCACAGTGTACAAACACAAGGTCCTCACTTCATCCGCCGAATATTGTTTATTTCCCACCGCCATGTCGCCGTGCGTGCGTGCGTGTGGGTGGTCGGATTATTTGGTTAGGTTAATACAATAAGCGAGGCGACAAGAAGTAACGAACGACATTTGTCAGATAAAATAAGGGCTACATACATACATACACACACACACATACGTACACACATATACATACATACATACACACATACGTACACACATATACACACATACATACACACATACATGCATACTACATACATACATACACACACATACATACGTACATATAGATACATACATACATGCATACATACACACACACATACATGCATATATACATACATACATACATACATACGTACATATACATACATACATACATGCGGTGTGGCCATCTCAGTGTAGACTGAATTACGCAGGGAAGTCTGAGTAGCTTACTATACGGCTGGTCCTTGTGATAATGTTATCACTGTAACTCACTTCCTGCCTACATTAGCAGTATTTCATCACCACCACCAACTCAACTCTCCGTAACCTCAGAAGTTGCTATTACTTCATCGCCTGTGTGTAACAGTGGTCTGTGCCGTTACACACATTTGTCATTCGTCTTTACATAATCATTTTCACGAACAACATTAATGCACTGCGCTGTCACTATTTGCCCACACGCCTGAAGATGTCACAGTCGTGTCGAAACGCGCCTGCGCACACCACACAGTAGTCTATAGTTATATCTAAGGTTGATATATATAGTACAAAGTAACATATGACGCAAAAGTACGTACATACATGAAGAACGAAGAAGAAGGCCAGCTCCCAAAAGGCCGTGCATATTGACAGGCCCATATGCTTACCTCGGCTAACACAGTAACTGTATGCTTTAATACGTTACTGGCACGTACCTTTAAGAGAATTACAGAACCGGCCAGTGGATAAACCTGACGCACCTACGTATGTAGGGCGATACATATTGAATGTTGAGCAAAATCTAGGCACAAGAACGGGACACTAACATACGAGCTTCTGGCAGCCTGACTGACCCAGTCACAAGTGGTCAGTACAGACCTTACTGTAGGCTATTTGTATGTACATCGTGTGTGCGTGCACGCAAGGTCAAGCACAATGCTTACTGGAACCTCGTCTTTTACAACTTCTTCACCCAAGACATAGTTGTGCCCTACGCAGCATTCAGTACAGCCACGTAAAATCAAAATTCATAATTGAAATAAAGGCAAAACGCCCATTTCATACACAAGATTCAGAATGTGAGTGGAAGCATTTTAGTTTGATGAAATGTAAAATTACGTCAGGCGAGCAACCGATTCCAGCGGTCACGTGGAGTAATATAAAAATTAACAAAGAAACTAATTTAGACATACGTATGGATGGAGTTACATGCAATTACATCAGGGTCGGCTTTAGGCCAATTGGACCTATTTGACGCAATCGGGCCCCACGGTCATGGGGGAAATTAAATAAATAGCATGTCTGATTGATTGCTTGATTAAAAGTAAATAACAGTGATAAAAACTTGGACCATTTTAATTTCTCATCCTAACTCACGTTAATATACCAAAATGTTAGTCTCTCTCTCTCTCTCTCTCTCTCTCTCTCTTTTTTTTTTTTTTTTTTTTTTTTTTTTTTTTTTTTTTTTTTTTTTTTTTTTTTTGCTCTGCACAATAACTTGTACGGGCCCAGCACAAGGATCGCAATCGGGCCCCGCGTTTGCTAAGCCCGGCATTCATTATACGAATGTCACGAAATAAAAATCTGCAAACAAAAACAGTGACAGTACTTCTCTGTTTCATGTTTTTCTTTCCGTTTATTTTAATTTGTGTCATATGGCGATTTTAAGTGGAGTATGTTCAGCAATGTATGTACTTGCGCACAATAACAAGTATAAATGACAGCCACGACTAACATTAAGATTTTGAAGACTGACGATTATCTAAATTAAACAATTCAGTTAGTACCTCACAGAGAACACATTTCGTGTCTATTAGAAAGACCAACTGGTTAATGTCGTTTAGCGAAATAATCGCTGTTCATTCTGAGCATCATAAGAAAAATATAACTACATAAATCTATTTTATTTAAAAAAAGCTATAAAGATTTTGACACTTGTTACTGAAACATGATCTCTTACTTTGAGGGAAAAAAACACGAATTAAAGTTTATGTAAACAAAGTTCCAGGAAAATATTAAAACTAAAATGGATGCCATGAAATGAGTCCATGACGCTACACAATGAACAGCCTGTAATGTAGGCATATTGGTCACAGAGTAACACTGAGGTACTGAAACCTGAGGGCCTCTGATGGTCTGCGGATCCGGCTAGGATGTGGGAATCAGCGAAAGCATAGCCAACTTAATTCTGGAAGGGTAACCTCTCGGAAAGTGGTAATTGACAAAATACAGAACGGGATGGAAGAATGACATAAGGTGTTTACATAAATCACCTGTGAGGTTTGAAGAGATATAGAACTGGCTCAAGATCAGGGTCGACAAATTCTTCCAAAAATCTGGAGGGTGAAGCAGTCCAAGAAGAGTTCTTGCACTGCAGTCAAGCAGCCCTGATCAATCAGTTAAAACAGAGTTCTTGAACTGGTCGACAGTGAAAATGAAGGCACTAATATCCTCCGAAACGTCGGTAACTATTTACCAGTCGACACGGCGTAACATCGCAAAGAGTCTTCAGCAATACCGCTGAGAAAACCTCAAATATCGCACAGACCATCCTCCTTCCACTAAGTTCCGCAGAGTCTAGAAGTTTGTCCTAGAATCAATTATGAGGAAGAAATGGACAGAGTGACTAAGTTAGGCCTTTTAAATCACAGATTACTAAAATGTTCCAGGAATGATTTTCTGCTGTTAATTACAGTAAAGTTGCATAAGACTTGAAGCTTTCACTACGTCTTTTCGAAAAACCAGCCACGTCAAATTGGAACAAAACGTCACGGATGTCACATCATTCCCTGACGACAGGACACAAGTCTCCGGAACCTTGGAATTCTACATCCGATTTGATAGACCCTTCGCCCGACATTTTGTTACTCTTAGTTTGTTCCCACATTCCAAAGTCTTTCATAAACTGAAAGACGATTTCATTGGTGGCTCTCGACGTTTGTGCCCACGTTTCCAAATCCTTCAAAACCTGCAACGTGACTTCACTGGTGACAAAGTTTTTCTTTTTTTCAAATTTCCAAATCCTTCATTAAATAAAAGGTGATTTCAAAGTGAGGTTTGATACAGCAATAGAGGTCGAACTCCACACCTGACGCCCATTTGTTCCCCTTTCAAATTCAGCTACGGACAATGTTAAAATTCAGACTGTGTAAGTTCCTAGTTGCACTCTACCGTTATGCCGCGGCAGTCAGAGCTGTGAGGAATGTACACGTGACAAAATTATCAAAATATTGCCCTGTCGTATATGGTGACAACTGTACAACGCTAGGAAACTGGATCAACATCCTGTCAGCGTTTTCACTGCCCCTAAATCGGTGTACCTACTTAATGTGGGTAAAAAGAAAAGACATATCAGAAACAGTGCACTATTTAGGGCAGGGAAAGTTGAAGGGAAAACGAAAATTGAGTGTCTTACACGCAGATGCAGGGACAATAGCAAAATGAGCCATATTCCTTTAAAAGTACAGTGGCTATTATATGTACCACGTGCGCTAACAGTTATAAGCCCTAAATTCTGCCCACAGAACATATATTTATGAATTTCGGATGATTACCAGAATAAACATCATTAACCGACTGGATTTTGCAATGGAAACGCAATGTTATTTATGTGAGACAACAAAATAAATTTCTAAATATTCATTCATTTATTCATTCTGTAGTCTGTCTTACGACAGGTCCATAGCCTCTTCCAAAGTTAGTTCTCCAAACAGTGCGATCGAGTGCTTCGTCTTTCAATTTTCGGTATCCCCTCTTTCCTTAAGGGTCATCCAGTAGCTGCTTACGTCTTATTCCTCGTCTCCCCGTCACTTCTATCCTTTCTTCTGTCTTCAATAACATGTTTTAGAAGGCAGTTCCTAAGCAACATGTGACCAATGCAGTTAGCCTTCCTTCCTTTATTGTATGTAGGATATTCCTCTCCTCCTTGACTCTGTGTAATACTTCATTTCTCACACGATCGGTCCAACTGATCCTTTCCATTCTTCTCCAGTACCACATTTCAAAACTCTCCAGATACTTCTGATCTACTTTCAGAAGTGTCCAAATTTCAGCACCATACAAAGCAATGCTCCAAATGTAGCACTTTACTACTTTCTTCCTTAAATTTCAGTCCAATTTGCTGGTGAAAAGAGTCTTCTTCTTGCTGAATGCTCCTTTTGCCATGGCAATCCTGGATTAATTTCACGTGTACATCTTGCATCATTTGTTATCACACTAACCAAACAGTTGAAATATTCAACTTTTAAACATTACATACGTAAACTTCAGGCTCCAAGGGGTTAAGGAAATGAGGTGTGAAAGTGTGGGCCGAATTCAGCTGGCTCAATAAGGGTCTAGTGGGGGGGCTTTACGAACAAGGTACGAAACCTCAGGCTTCCATGAAAACAGAGAGTTTCTTAAGTGAAATTTGAGGTTCTCATGGCGATGACTACAAAAAGGATGTGTTCTGGGATGTGAGACAATGTGCTGTTGTAAAACAGTACCGACGTTTCAGATGATCCTGCTGCCTCCATCATCTTATCCTGAAGATGGAGACAGCAGGATCCTCTTAAAATGTCAGTACATTTATACCACGCTACATAGCGTCACAACCCCGAAGACACTGATGATGAAGGCTACAGGACTCTAAAACGTCGGTGAGATGATGGAGGCAGCAGGATCCTCTGAAACATCGGTACACTTATACTACACTACACGGCATCACATCTCAAAAGACAACAAATTTTCAGAAAAAATCTAGAATAGCTACGTTCCAATGTTGTTAGACACCAACGTTATATTATTATTATTATTATTATTATTATTATCACTTATGTCATCTCTGTGCAGGGTATTAACAATTACATGCCGATCACAGTGGCCGCGCGGTCTAAGGCGTAGGTCTACGGCCGCTCGCTTGCTGGGATTGTGGGTTCGAATCCCGCCTAGGGCATGGATGTCTGTCTGTTGTGAGTGTTGTGTGTTGTCAGGTAGAGGTCTCTGCGACGAGCTGGTCCCTCGTCCAGAGAAGTCATGCCAAGTGTGGTGTGTCTAAAGTGTGATCGTGAAGCCTCGAAAAATGAGGTGGCCTAGGCCCCCAAGGGGCTGTCGAGCCATTGGAAAAAAAAATTAACAATTACATACCTGAAAGAAACCGTGTCTTTAGTGTATATAATGTTACAGTCATAGGCGTAACTTGGCTAGTAACAGTGGAGGCGGAGCGGCAAAATCGTCCACTGTAATAGGAACTTTAATTTACGAACGAGGCAAGTTAGAAAAAGGGGGAATATTGGTTTATTTATTTTTTCTGTCTTTACATTACCCAGATTATCGTTTTGAAAATATTTCTATTTTTTATTTGCCCCTCTTCACTTCAGTAGCGAAAAAAAAAGTATTCTTAGAAAAAATATCGGAGGGGTATTTACCCCCTGCACCCCCGAATTACGACTATGGTTACAGCTAATCCGTGGTTACAATATACGGTACATGTAACGCTATTTCCCATCACAAACGTTTTGTACTGTACATCAGTACTTTCCGCAGTATATGTGCAGTGCACAGTGTGGCTGTTTTGTGTAGTTACTTGATGTCGTGCTTTGGAGGTATGTTGCTGAGGTATATAATGTTACAGCTATTCTGTAGTTACAATATACGGTACATGTAACGCTATTTCCCGTCACAAACGTTTTGTACTGTACATCAGTACTTTCCGCAGTATATGTGCAGTGCACAGTATGGCTGTTTTGTGTAGTTACTTGATGTCGTGCTTTGGAGGTATGTTGCTGAGGTATATAATGTTACAGCTATTCTGTAGTTACAATATACGGTACATGTAACGCTATTTCCCGTCACAAACGTTTTGTACTGTACATCAGTACTTTCCGCAGTATATGTGCAGTGCACAGTATGGCTGTTTTGTGTAGTTACTTGATGTCGTGCTTTGGAGGTATGTTGCTGAGGTATATAATGTTACAGCTATTCTGTAGTTACAATATACGGTACATGTAACGCTATTTCCCATCACAAACGTTCTGTACTGTACATCAGTACTTTCCGCAGTATATGTGCAGTGCACAGTGTGGCTGTTTTGTGTAGTTACTTGATGTCGTGCTTTGGAGGTATGTTGCTGAGGTATATAATGTTACAGCTATTCTGTAGTTACAATATACGGTACATGTAATGCTATTTCCCATCACAAACGTTTTGTACTGTACATCAGTACTTTCCGCAGTATATGTGCAGTGCACAGTGTGGCTGTTTTGTGTAGTTACTTGATGTCGTGCTCTGGAGGTATGTTGCTGAGGTATATAATGTTACAGCTATTCTGTAGTTACAATATACGGTACATGTAATGCTATTTCCCATCACAAACGTTTTGTACTGTACATCAGTACTTTCCGCAGTATATGTGCAGTGCACAGTGTGGCTGTTTTGTGTAGTTACTTGATGTCGTGCTTTGGAGGTATGTTGCTGAGGTATATAATGTTACAGCTATTCTGTAGTTACAATATACGGTACATGTAATGCTATTTCCCATCACAAACGTTTTGTACTGTACATCAGTACTTTCCGCAGTATATGTACAGTGCCTAGTGTGGCTGTTTTGTGTAGTTACTTGATGTCGTGCTTTGGAGGTATGTTGCTGAGGTATATAATGTTACAGCTATTCTGTAGTTACAATATACGGTACATGTAATGTTATTTCCCATCACAAACGTTCTGTACTGTACATCAGTACTTTCCGCAGTATATGTGCAGTGCACAGTGTGGCTGTTTTGTGTAGTTACTTGATGTCGTGCTTTGGAGGTATGTTGCTGAGGTATATAATGTTACAGCTATTCTGTAGTTACAATATACGGTACATGTAACGCTATTTCCCATCACAAACGTTCTGTACTGTACATCAGTACTTTCCGCAGTATATGTGCAGTGCACAGTGTGGCTGTTTTGTGTAGTTACTTGATGTCGTGCTTTGGAGGTGTGTTGCTGAGGTATTTTCTGAATGGTTTGGACATGGTTCCTGTTGCCCCTGTTATTACTGGTACCACTTTTATTGCTACATTCCACATACTCTGTATTTCCAGTATAAGGTCTTTGTATTTTAAAATCTTTTCGGCTTTTATCGCATCTGTGTCTCCTGAAAGTGCATTGTCCATTAACAGACATGTTCATTGTCATTATCATGCATTACGAAGTCCTGTTTGTTGTTAGGAATGGTTCTGTCGGTTTGCACTTGTTGATTCCATAATATGGCTACCTTACCTTCCTGACCTGTTTCTACTAATTTTGGTAGATGCTTGTTACCAGTGTTCCTTGTCTACTTTCACCCCTATATCCCTACATAAGGCAAAAAGTAGTTGAGCACACACTCCATTATATCTGTTTATGTACTCTTCTTTTACCAGTATTGGGCATGCTGATATAATGTGTTCTATTGTCTCGTCAAATCATTGACATAATCTGCATTTGTTATACGCTTGTCCTCGATATTATTATTATTATTCCGTTTATGATCGACGAATGTCTGTTATGTAGGAATATGGATCGGAGATGGCAATTAAGAACAGAACCAGAATATGGCAGTAAAAAATTGCCGTCAGAAGTACCTATGCTTCAGTCGGTATCAGAGTCTCGACCTTTGCCGAAACTTATACAGCGTGCATGCTCAGTGAAATCGTGATATGAGTGCTCCTAAAATGCATAGCAGCTGATACTAGAACGGTTATGTGTGGAAGGCGTGGCTACAGATACCAAATGAAAAATCTTCAACGACAATTCCCTAGCTATTATTTATTACGGCAAGGCAGTATATTCATCCATTACACACACTAATTATGAGCTAGCGCGCGTGTGCGTGTGGGCGGGGCGGGTGACAGGAATGCGGGCTACGAAGTGACCTGCTTCACTCTGACCCACATAAACCACTTCACATCACAGTCTTTTGTTTGCGTGTCACACCGAAACCACATTAACCAGAGATCATGGCAGTCGACACTCTGTCTTCGTACTGCCGGCCGACAGACTATGGCCGACATGCGAAATATCGGACCTCCGAAGACTCTTACACGTTTAGCCTTCAGTCTCTGTACAAGTCCAGTCATTCGCCATTGGCATTAACTAAACCAGAATGTAAGGACGTTATGTTATTACGACACGTTTTACAGACTCACCCACGTCGGGCTTCATTTCAATTTCTAATTTTAAACCACAGACAATGGCAAAAGTATAAGGTCCAGGTAAAGTTGTCCCTGTGCAAGCCATGTGGGGGTATGGGGTGTGTATGGAGGTACAGCGCCAATCATTCTTAACGTCGGCACTAAATAATATGAGTGTTCAGCATCACGCTCCCGGTGCTTTATAACCCGGAAAAGCGCCCCTCCCCCCACACATACCCACTGAGCTGAGTGGGCCTCAGAGACAGTTTGATCGTTTGGAGAAGAGAATAATTTGACACTTCCGGCAATCGAAACACGATTCCTCGGTTATCCAAACCGTAGCCCCGTCACTATGTGTGTACCGACTATGACATCCCGGTTTCGCGGATGAATTTTATCTGAGGAAGGCTCTAAATAGCAACTGTTCGACGATGAGAGATTGCGTGAGTGTAACGAACGGTTGGGAGAGCATGTAGCACGCATAAAGGGGAAGACAAATTTACGGCGTAATGGTACCGTAACAAATGCAAAGATATAATGCAGTAGTTACTGGCAAGGTTAATAACAAAAAGTTAAAAGCTACAGTTGGCAACACTTTTGCACATTGTCATCCATAAGTCTCAATGTCGAATGCTATATGTTTTGCTTGTAATCAGCCACATGCATTGTGTAAACCCACATGCTGCAGTGCTGCTCAGCTTTGTATGTCCCAGACTAGTGAAGCCGGTAGATTCTGCTCGAAAAGGGCTGTAAACTGTGTGTCCGCGGATACGTCGCTGTGATAAGGCGAGACAGAATATGATTCAGTTAGTATTGTCGGGAGTGGGGTTGTTCTGTCACATGACCTGACAGGCAAACCAATGCTTAGTTACTGAAATTATACGTAAAAGCATTATTGTTATTGTTACACTTTATTTGCGAGGGAACAAAATGGTTTTTTTTTTTTTGTAAATTTCGAATTACTAGCACTATCATAAGGCAAGACTGTTAATTTCTTCCCAGTGAAGTGTAGATCGTACAAATATGCTACACATGAAGATGGTTTTGAAAAAGGAAAAAAAAAACTGTAAATCGAATCTGTAACACGTGGATGTCGCGTGCAACGTGAACAACCAAACCGCCGAGACCATCACAATACACTACATACCAACAAGAATTTCACATAAGAACCATACAATAATAAAATGACGCAGTTCAAGAAAACCGTCAGACATATGGCATAAGAAAAATATCCAAGACCTTCATACCGCCAACTTCACCGTTCCGGCGTGATTATATATATATATATATATATATATAGGGCGCGCGGTGGCGCAGTTGGTTGAGGCTACAAGCCGGAACGTCGCGGGTTCGATTCCCGATGGCGTCACTGCAATTTTTCATTGACATAATCGTTTCGGTCGCACTATGGCCCTGGGGTCGACTCAGCCTCTAACAGAAATGAGTACCAGGGATCTTTCCTGGGGGGTAAAGGCGGCCGGTGCGTAGGGCTGACAACCTTACCACCTTCATGTGCCGATTGTCTAGAAATCTGGGAGCCTCAACCTGCTGGAACCCTAAGGGCCTGTCCAGGCCTGTAATGGGATTGCTTTACTGCTGCTGTTTATATTATATATATAATATATATATATATATATATATATACGTCATGAAAGGGACTGATGAATATTTTGTGTCTTATAAAGAGGTGTTGTTATAACAGAGCAGTATAATGTTACGGTTAACAGTGTCGAATTAATTGGTATCAGAATATCTGACGCTATAGGCGAGGTGTTGTATAAACCGATGTCGTTATAACCGGGTTCGACTGTGTGTGTATATGTGTGTGTGTGTGTGTGTGTGTGTGTGTGTAGATATATAAAATACCATCAGATCTACATTATACCACGTAGCCGAGCCTCGACTCTAATTTATATATATATATATATATATTATTTAAAAATTTTAGATTATAATTTAAAATTTCTTACCAAGACCTACCATAATTTTAAACTGTCACCTACTATACGACCAGATTTTGCAATTTCACATTGCAAAAAAACACTACACTTGTGGATCGCACAGAGTAGAACCACACGGTGAACATATATTTACTACTTTTTAACTTATTTAAAGTATTGTGTTGATGGCCCGAGATGGTCGTCAACGACCGAAACATGTAGCTATTTCTAAATAAGAGGTAGTTCTGTTCAACGGCACAGTAAACGACTGGTTGTTGAACGCTATTTGGTTTACATTTACGTAAATCCGCGTGCTGAATGCGAAGCCGTAGTGACGACGATATCTTTTCAGCTGTTCTAAGGGATGTTCTTTTAATCTTCACCACCTTCTTAAAAGTATTTCCCAAACATATGTAAAAAAAAATGTTTTACACAACAACACAACGAGCAAGGGGCAGTAATTGGGCTGCAGGCAGGTTCGATTCCCCGGTTGATACAAGAAATATTTCTACTCTTCAAAGTGTCCAGACCGACTCTGTAGCTCATCCAGCCTCCTATTCAACTTCCATCGAGGGCATTTTCAGAGGGTGTAAAGCGGCCGTGGCGTGAAGCTGGCATCTTACCTCCATCTAGTTATATTAAGAATTCGTGGAGCTATACCGCCACTTCTTCACATGCCTTCACGGCGTGGTACTTAATTAAGTACATGGACTATACTTATTTAGGAGGGAATGTGGGAAGAATCAGTGCTGAGTCCAGCAACATTGTGTTTGTATATTGCTCAGTCGGTGGGAAGGATGGACCGACATAGGTGCTCTTAGCACGCAATCCGCTAAACAGCGTTCAGCAAAGAGCAACAAAATCCTACTGAATACTGTATAACACTTCAATAATTAGTGTATATCGATTATAGATATAAAGTAAACACTGAAACTAGAACACGCTCATTTGTTTAGAATTCTGGCACATTTTTCGCGCTATTTAAGGAAGTTACAAACTGCAGTTCCGGGTTCGCGTTGCAAATGATGTCTGTGGTTGGTCACCACCGACTGCCCATGTTACGGTCTTCAAAGCAAATTGCACGCTACAATCCTACATCAGAATTACGGAAACGTATCGAGGGTAGCAGGTTACAAAATACAGTCGAACTCGGTTATAACGTCATGAAAGGTACTGAATATTTTGTGTCGTTATAAACGAGTGTTACTCTAATCGAGGAATATAATGTTACCGTTAACAGTGAGGAATTAATTGGTACCACAGAATATCTGACGCTCTAGACGAGGTGTCGCATAAACCGCTGTCGTTATAACCGGGTTCGACTGTACTTCAGATTAAACAGTTTAGATGACATGACACGGAATTGATCCATCGGGATCAGGATAGGGACAAGTGGCGGGCTCTTGTGAGTGCGGTAATGAGCATTTGGGTTCCATAAAATACAGGGAATTGCTTGACTACCTGACTAACAATAAGCTTCTTAAGAATAACTTTGGTCCGTAGCGTCATTCAGTAGAATAACAGTCAGAAACATAGATGAGTGCGAGACTTCATTCACCATCTGACGGCCAAATTTTTTACTAAATGCCCATTTCATCCTAACCCTTTGATCCAACAAATAGGTAATTATACACTAGCCGACCTAAACTCTGCGTATAAAATCTACAAACATAAACGACCGAAAAATATACTACTGTAAACCCGCTCACAATCAGGCATAGTGTTTTTTTAGTCTTTTTCACTAATACTATTTTTATTTTCCCCTATTTATAACTTTTGGTTCATGTACTCATTTTAGTTAAATTGGTTATCGGAACAAGTTTTGTAATTTCTTCCTTGTATACTGTAAATACTGTAAATTGTAATCTTCAATAAATAATCAAACAAAAAAAAAAAAAGATGAGTGAAAAATATTGGTGTAAATATGGCTGTCAACGGGTTGTGTTTCACTTCTGCACGGCAATTATCACATAATTCAGTGGGTTTTCAATTGGCTTTTTGTCGAGGCGGTTTTCAGATGTGTGACATATAAGACATCTGAAATTGGTACATGTTTAGGGAGCGATGGTATGCACATACTAATTCCATAAAGCAGAGTCCTCCTTCAAAAGCTAACAGTCACTCAACCGCTCAATAAATTCTCCGCCTTTTATAAAATCCAAAAAGTCCATTACCGTGTGCAGCTGCATCCAGCCACTGACCACTGACCTGCACCAGCTGAATCCAATCCACACTCTTATCTCTACTACGGCTTATATTCCCCTACCTATGTCTCGGCCTTCCCTGCTGATTTACTGACTACACAGCACGCATTTTTCAAATCTCTAACAGAAGTTCATTGGACCATTCAAGTCTTCCACTGGTAAATAGTTATCGTGTCGTATGATCGTAGCACCTTCGTCTTTAGGGTCAAGCAGGCAAAGAAGAGTGATTGACCCTGCAGACGAGGGCACTGTGATCCTTCAAAAGTCGAAATACCAATCAGCACGGTGTAACATCTCAGAAGACATGAACTTCAGTATCACCGCTGTATAAACTTCAAATCTCGCAGAAGTTTTACCCACCCCCATCTAGCGCCGAGGTTAAAGAAAGAGTAGAGCTATACCTCTACTCCTCCTCTGGGCCTTGATGGCCTCTGCTAGGGTGAACTTTCTCACTTACGCTCAAGTACTGCAGCAGAAATAAAGCGTAAAACATTGCCAAAGTAAAGGGAATGGCCTATTAGGCCTCTTAATGGTACCCGCACGTGATGTGTCCATCGCATTTCGTAAAATACATCATGACATGTTTCACACGGAAGCTGTAAACAGCGGCCAGCTGATTACTACTTACATCACATACGAGTGGTTTTAAAGGCTTCAGCCACTACAACACTTATACACACTATAGATACGTTACGACAAAGGAACGCGGGAACACCTTGGGTCCAACATACCAGCCTCTGCACGCTTTAACTTCACTGCATCAACATATAACCAAATCTACAAGACAACGTTTGCTCTAGACCACCTCAATATCACACTGAAGCAAGCACTGTACGTTCATGTTAAAGAAAGGGTGACACATAAGAAAAATTGCAAAGTTTATGGGCTCTTGTGTCTATACAAATTTCAAAAGAAAATTAATTAAACGTTTAATATTCAAAGACTAAGTCGGTGTCACGTTATGACTGACGGTCGGTCGATCAGCCACTCAGTCAGTCAGTCAGCCAGTCAGTCAGTCAGTGTAAACAGAGAAAAGGAGAGTGTAGTGTGAGACGATACATTACTTATAACGAAGTAACAGACGGTTTACTGCTCTGAAAATTCCCAGACAATGCCCGCTCGTCCTTCAGGTAAATGTAGGGTACAGACGAGTTAAGGCGTTGGTAAATGAAGAAGGTGGGGCGCGCGGTGGCGCAGTTGGTTGAGGCACTACGCTACAAACCGGAACGTCGCGGGTTCGATTCCCGATGGTGTCATTGGAATTAATTCCTTGACATAATCGTTTCGGTCGCACTATGGCCCTGGGGTCGACTCAGTCTCTAACAGAAATGAGTACCAGGAATATTTCCTGGGGGGTTAAGGCGGCCGGTGCGTAGGGCTGACAACCTTACCACCTTCATGTGCCGATTGTCTACAAATCTGGGAGCCTGAACCTCCTGGAACCCTCAGGGCCTGTCTAGGCCTGTAATGGGATTGCTTTACCTTCCTTAAATGAAGAAGGTACAGCGATAGGAAGTGGAAGGTTTAAGTACGTACCTGAAGAAGGAAGGTGAGCATTTGGACTGAATTTTGTAACCAGGGGCTGCAGTATAACGAAATTTTGATAACGCTGGAAGGGCCCACTACCAAAATAAATATACTTTTCTTTCTAACACTCCCGATATCCGGAAGAGCACTGTTTTATTTGAAGGTTCACACGTTTCGCCCACTCGTCATTCTGATAACAGCAACAACAAAATTGTGAACATAAGTATGGAGCATTAGTGGGACGATACTGACAGAAGAAAGCCGAATTACTTGGAGAAAAACCTGTCCGAATGCTCGTCTATCCACCAAAAATCCTACATGGTTTGGCCATGTGGGATTTGTGTGTTACATAAATTATCTCATGCTTCAAACAGCTAATTAAGCACCACGCTACAAACATGTATGGTGAGTGGAGGGACGTGGAGCTCCACGCATTCTTAAGCTAGACACTAAATGAATAAGAATGGTCAGAGTCATGCCCCGACCACTTCACCCCTGCATCCACTGGAAAGGAGGCTGGGTGGGGCCCAGAGACAATGTGACCGCTGAGTTGAGAAAAATCCCTTGCCTCTCCCGGAAATATAACCGAAATTATTCGGCCGTCCGAAGCATAGCCTAGTCACTATACTGACTGACATAAGCCGCACACGTGTGACAGTAACACCACCATAAACAAGACCTTTCTTACCGCCGTCATATTCTTACTACCGTCATATTCTTACTACCGTCATATTCTTATTACCGTCATATTCTTACTACCGTCATATTCATGGTACTTCTCTGTCGTTCATCGTCGTCCTTACTGTTAACCTGTTAAATTCTCTCCGTGGGTTTCGCCATTTCGGAACTGCATTCCGTCATGCTAGACGGCCGTTTGAGACAAGAAAGGCCGACCAAGTTGTGTCTAAAATTATTCCATCTTTCAAGGGCTCACAATAAACTATGTTTTCACCATGTTTGAACACAAAAACAACGAAGCAGAGATCAAAACACGCCGAAATTTTAGATTTCACCCGGCCCGACAGGAGAAGCATCCAATCTGAACCCGAAATTTACCCGTACCCGACAGAAAACCGATTTAATTTTTTTCTCGCCCAAATAAATCCCGAGCCATTTATTTAACGATGCTCGTAAGAACATCCGATCTTATTTTGGCATTTCAAGAGGGGTACAAAGATATCAGATTCCAAATGTGTACGGACATATAGTGTTGCATATCACCGTGTATTTTACTGTACAAACGTAACAATTAAACCAACAAATAAAGTGTATCTGTAAAGTACAGTAAAGTGACAAATGGCTGTTTGTTTTAATTGTGTAACTGTTGGGCTTATTTTATTTACGGCCCACAAAAAGCGTATAAACATCCTCAAAGTCTATACCGGAAACTGGATCCTGGTTGTCACCAACAGTCAAGCCTTACATCACGATTTCCAGTATCTGCACGTATAATGACAAAGTAACAATGTGGTGCGAAAGAAAGTAGCATGTAATCCGTGAATTGTATATGCAGCTCACTGAAAGTAAAGTGGATTTCATTAAGGATAATACGACAGAAGCAGAAATTCGGTCGCTAGATTTAAGACAAGGTCGCTGTTTGTTACAGTACCCGCAACACGGCGCTGCTGGGTACGATGACCCCTTCAAGTGGTGGTGGTGAAGACCAAGTTGTAACTGGTAAGAAAGCCAATCTGGTTGTCAGTCGTGTCAGTGACGGATACCTGAGCAGGTAGTTCCATGTGTGCCTCTCAGATGTGTGTGAGTGACCGTAAAATGTTAGCAGCTCGGTAACCAACATCGCCTACACCATGAGGAACTGCTTTATCGTCAAGGTCAGTGCTCAATCAACTACACAGTTTTTCACAATCAATCTAGTAGAACAGAACCCGAGATAGTTCAATAGAGTAATGACTGAGCTACGATCGAAGAAGCGTGGTTCGATTCCCCGGATGGGCAAAAGATTTTCCTCTTCTTCAAAGTGTCCTGACAGGCTCCGGGGCCCACTAAATCATATTAAACGGTTCTCACTCCCTGAGAGTAAAGTGGCCTGGGCGTGACACTAACTACTCATCTTCATCTAATGCTGTTAAGAATACGTGGAACTATACCTCCACTCCCCGATATGTCTTAATAATGTGCCCAACGACAACTTCATTTTTATTCCATTTACATAGGAAATGGGACACCTCAGTCGGTATTAGGAATAAGCTATGGGCTAGGCGTGAGAGGAATCGGTGTTCGATTCTGGGCAGAGGGAAAAGGTTTATCTTTTAGGAAACGTTCAGACTGGTTCTGGGGCCCACACAGCCTCCTATCCAAAGGGTACCGGAGTTCCTCTCCCGGGGATATAGCAGCCAGTGTGTGAAATTTACCAACCACCTCCATCTAGCGCCTAAGTAAAGAATGCGTGGAGCTGTAAGTCCACACTCAATGCTTTCAGGTAGTGGTGTTTAATTAAGCATACAAACAACACCACCTTAACCTTTTCATTCTATTTACATTACCGTACAACACATTTGATGCGGAAGTGCCACTGGCAGAATTTTAGACCAATGACTGGCAAACTAAACAGCGTTATGGAGAAAATTACGTGGCAAACTTAACGCATAATTTATGCTCTTAAAGGACTATTCTTCGGATGCTAACTCTGATTATGAGCAGCACACTTATTATGCGTAAGGGAAACAATAAAGCAATGCATAATTTTGATTTAGAAACCTAAAAGGTGCCCGGAAACCTGACAGAGAACTTCTGTATTTTTCTTCAATCCAACCAGAAAAAGGCCGCGATAGTACTCGGATAGGCCAAAACTGCCACCTTCCAAATTCCTACCAATTCATCAGCTTAACATTCGACTGCATATAGTATGAGACATGGACAGCTTCGTAAAATAAATTAAGAAACATTATGAGAAGATACCATTTAGGATAAATAGTGTGGATGGGAACATAAAATTAAAATATACCTTCGAGAAATACAGGGTGTTTTTTTTTCCTGCCTGATCCATAAGCGCCGGCCCAAAGCTCCGCCCGACGCTCGGCCAGCGTTGCGACGTACACCGCGTGTCGGGGAGGTTTATCAGTCGATGACGGGAGCTAGACAAACGATCGCAGTCATGATAACATTTAGACAGTCTAATAAAAACTCACTTGAGCGTCGGGCCGGCGCTTATCGGTCAAGCAGGAAAAGAAACACCCTATACATAGTTTTTAACGAATGTAATCCCGTTGTGCTGTTAATAGTGCAAAATTAAATCAATATCAGTCCAAACACAACTAAATTCTATTCATTATATAGAACTACACGTTTCGACCTATTTCAGGTCATCCTCAGGTTCACAATTGGTCTTTAAAACATACTGAGGAAGAAATATACATTATGTAAGTCCACAAAACAATTAAAATTTTTAACATTATTAAAATTATGGTCATAAAAAGGACCATAACAATTTAAATAATTTTCATTGTGTTTTATGGACTTACATAATGTATATTTCTTCCTCAGTATGTTTTAAAGACCAATTGTGAACCTGAGGATGACCTGAGATAGTCGAAACATGTAGTTCTATATAATGAATAAAATTTAGGTGTGTTTGGACAGATACTGATTGTTGTGCCCTATACATAGGTTGTGAACATATAGGTGGATTAAACCAGCTCAGATGAGAGTCCAATGGCTGTGGGTATTGTTGATCATGGTGACGAACAAGCTCTCGTGGTCAAGACAATAGCCATGAGCTGTTACAGCTGCTCACTGCTGTTGTTACAGGCGGACAGACGTGCCAACGTTATTACAATTTGTCCTCTTGACACAAGACCAAACTTTAATTGGAACATTGCACTATACTGAGGGGAGTCTATCATAAAACGCAGAAACAGACCTGTATTGGTAGATGAGCTCTTTCAACTCCATATATGGTGAAACCTGCCTATAACGGAACCGCAATGGACCGAAATTTCTTCCCGTTGCAGGAAGGTTCACTTCAATACAGGTACTTTAAATATGGATCATCGGGACTCCAGGTCACCCACACTGTACAGTTTTTCCGATAAAGACGGGTTTCCTTTATGCCCAGTTTTCTTTAAGACAGTTTTCACTGTGTTTGTATTTGTTGGTCTGATGATGGTCCACACATGCCGAACTGTGTTACCGTTTTAATTTGCATATTGTTATTTGTACGTAAGAATATATTTTCCAATCGCTACGGGCTGGACGGTCCGGGATCGAATACCGGTGGAGGCGAGATTTTCCGTACCTGTCCAGACAGGCCCTGGAGCCCACCCAGACTCCCGTACAATGGGTGCCGGTTCTCTTCCCCGGGGGTGTAAAGCAGCCGGGGCGTGGCGCTGACCACCGACTCCACCTAGCGCCGAGGCTAAAGAAATAGTAGAGCTATACCTCTACTCCCCCTCTGGGCCTTCATGGCCTGTTCTAGGGTGAAAATACCTTGCCAGTAATATACATTACAGTCTTGTTGTTTTGTATGTGTGTGTGTGTGACACGTGGTACCTCACGTCGAGAGGAGAGGCAGGGAGGGTGATTCAGAACGACGTTATGAGGATACTTGAAGTACCAGGAGACTGGAGAAAACTTCATAATAAGGAGCTTCATAATTTGTACTCCTCATTAAATATTGTTGGAATGATGAAATGTAAGAGGATGAGATGGGCGAGAATGTGGCAAGCATGGGAGAGAATTTCATACTAGGTTTAAGTGGAGAAAAGTGACGGAAAGTGACCACATGTATCACCAACGCACATATCGGAGAACACTATTGAAACAAACATTAAAGAAATATTATGGGACGGTGTCGATTTGATTCTAAGGCACAGGACAGGGACAAATGATGGGAGTTTGTGAACACGATAATAAATCTTGGGGTTTCATAAAATGTGGGGGATTTCTTGGCTACTTGAGGGAGTATTAGTCAGTCAATTAGGAACTGCCGCATGGGGTTAATTAAAACGTGTATGGTAACGATTCCATACCTCTGCGCCTACGCACCACATAAAGAAGACACTGCGGGTGGAGGTTAAGGCCCCACGAAATATAGACTTCGACTCTAGACACAACAGTCAAATTTAACCTTAATTTCGTTACAACACACAAATATTTGACAGCAATTTTCTAAAATAAAAAAAAAATAGGCCGTGCCATGGCTCAGGCGGTTAGTCGCCGGCCTCTCAACGCGGAGGCCCGGGTTCGATCCAGGGTCTGTCATGTGAGATTTGTGGTGGACAAAGTGGCATTGGGACAGGTTTTTCCCCGAGTACTTCGGTTTTCCCCTGTCAATTTCATTCCACCGGTGCTCCATTACTCGGAAAAAACGAAAAAAAGACTAATCATCTTCACAGGGTTGCACAATAAGCCTCAAGACTGCGGTGCGTCCGTAGCATTTGCTGCGGGGTCCTTCACCAAAAAAATAAAATATATATAAATAATAACAGCGTACACGTGAATTATTTCAAATTTTACTTATTTATTTATTTGAAGATTCAAGTCACCTGGTGTATTGGGCAAATAGTTATCGATGTTTCGAACGGTGTTGCCTTTACCTTAGGGTCAAGCGGTCACCATCTTCTTGGACTGCTTGACCCTGAAGACGAAGGCACTGCGATCTGTCTAAACGTAACCACATACCAGTCGACACGACGTAACATCCCAGAAGACATGAATCTTCCGCAACACCGCTGACAGAACCTCAAATCCCGTATTTATGATTTACTTAACAGATCTCTGTATATCAGACTTCGTATCGTCAAATGAATCACGAACTGGGAAGAGCTACGTACAGTTAAAAGTAGTCCCTGTGCATTCCATGCACATGGGGAAGTGGAGGTACAGGTCCACTCAATCGTAACAGCGGCACTTCACAGAGGTGAGCGGGCGGCTCCACGCCCCGGCGGCTTTATTCCAGTTGAAAGAGCCCGCGTTACCCACTGAATAGGAGGCTGGGTGGGCCCGAGAGCCGGTGTGGACGATTTTGAGTATAGAAAAATACCTTGCTTCCGCCGGAAATTAAACCGCCGTTCGTCGGTCGTCCAGGCCTTAGCCTGGTCACTAAACCAACTGAGCTACCCCAGCTCAATGAATTGGGCAAGACGCGAAAGGAAGCAGTCATGGCCTAAGTTGACGTACTAGGCCACACTTGCTTGTAGAGGCTCAAGACAGCCGGGCTTCAGGGCCAACACTTGCATTGTAGAGGCTCAAGACAGCCGGCGGGCCTCTGAGAGGCTAAACACTTGGCCTTTTGTAGAGGCTCAAGACACCTCAGCCGTGTGGTCCAGGGCCAACACTTGCATGTAGAGGCTCAAACGACACCGGGTGTCAGGGCGGCAACACTTTTGCATCGGGTAGGAGGCTCAAGACAGCCGGGTTCAGGGCCAACACTTGCTTGTAGAGGCTCAAGACAGCCGGGTTCAGGGCCAACACTTTAACCCTACAAAAACGAAGAATAACGGCTAGTTGTACAATCACAAATTTATGATTGTACAACTAGCCTTTTCTTAGATATTTTTGTTGGCCTGACGATGACTCAAGATGAGTCGAAACATGTAGCCATTTCATAGAAACAAGCATATTGTTTTTACAACAAATATAGTTGTGGTAAGTGTTTTCATTATTATCATATTATTAAACATATGGGACTATACCTCCAGTCCCCATACGTCTTCATGGTAAAAGTAAAGAAACGTCACGTACACGTCACGGAGGCAAGTGGTGGAGTGGAGGTATAGCTCCAGGAAATATTAACCTCAGTACCAGATGGAGGTGATTGGGAAGTTTCACGCCACGGTCGCCTTATCACCCAGAAAAAATGCCCCAGTACCCAATGAACAGGAGGCTGGGTGGGCCCCAGACCCAGTATGTACGCTCGAAGAAGAGAAAAATCGCTTGTTCTTGCTGGGAATCGAACCACGATTCTTCAGTGGTCCAGCCAGTAGTTTATTCACTGTACTGACTACGCTACGTCTTCATTGCGTTGTGCTTAATTAAGCACAGGGACAAAAGGTTCATTGTCGTGATCACAACAATCGCAACTGGATCCTATCACGAGGCAGATAAACCGAGTTCCTGTCCTCGAACCGCATTTCCTTAATATACATTTTAATCCTACTCTAAAGGATTTAATACATTTTTCACATACGTCGCTATATACAATATTAATTCCCTACAACGAACGGCACTTGTGTTGTTCCACCACACAAACTCGCTTAAATGTCAAATTGGTGTTGAAAACTGGCAATTCGGTTAAGAAGCAGCAATACGAGGCAGCTTAGAATGGCACGATCGTACTGCGTTTCACGAAAATGAGTCACTGTCTGTAATCTGAATTAACAACAGCATCGTTCAATAAAATACAAATATATATAGTCCTACTGTGGTAGTCCACATCTAGTTAAAAAGTCAGTGAAGAAGTTTAATATATTTGTGTAGCTTTTGTTGTTTATTATACTCGTAAATTAAATTTATTTAAATTATTAAATAATACAGTGTTTATATTTTTTGTGTAGTAGCCAGATGCCATTTTGTTTCATATATGTCAGATATACACACGGTTGTGAATTCAAGCATAAAATTTTATGTTTTAAAGTAATGTAAGGTTTAAAAGAAGAAGACCATAATAAGTGTTTAGTTATGAAGTATGGATGTGCTTTATTCATTGAGACTAACAAACCAGAATTGCCACGAATATTCCTTGAGATAAAAAGGGCCAAGCGACTGAGCTAGTTGAACATTGCAGCCAAAAATGTTAAAGGATTGAACAGAGACGGTTGCGATACTGCGTCACATGTCACTTGTTGTCTCAGTTCGATGGTCTTGTTTCGTATTCATTGCGAACATGGTTCAAATCCCGACTGCATCGTGTATCACAGAGACAATCCGTATCAGCTCACCTCCTTGACGCTGACCATCTAAGCGCTTGTCCATACAAACTGTTACCATTTCCACGGTCGCGGAAGTAACAGTCGGACCCTGATGGGAAGTTTCACTCTGATTCACACAGTATAATGACGATACCTTTCCGTTCTCTCACATGCTCAAGACAAGAGCAATAACCGGCTGTCTTTCCCGCAGGAACACGACAATACTGTACGTACACAAAACGGGCAATTTTCGTAGCTAAATTACAGACTTCATTCTTTACTTCATCTCTCTGATTATGACATACTTGGGAACGCTGACACTGCTACTAGAATTACATGATGCGGAATCACACACTGCCATCTCCGTACAGGTCCACACTGTGGCCACGGAAAGATGTTCCATGGGTGGTGGGGATGGAGGCAATGTTTTGTTCTCCTAAACCCTGCCAGGCGTCTATCAACCAGCACAAAATGACTGTCGATAGCCAAGGTTGTGGCGTGTCAACAGAATGAGCAAATGACATAAGGGAAGTATTTGGAAGTACTATGGAGGGGAAAGCCAATCCCAGTGGCCACGCGGTCTAAGGCATGGGTCTGCGCCGCTCGCTTGGTAGGATTCCGGGTTCGAATCCCGCTGGGGGCATGGATGTCTCGTGAATGTTGTGTATTGTCACTCGTCCAGAGGAATCCTACCGACTGTGGTGTGTCTGAGTGTGATCATGAAGCCTCAACAATGAAGAGGACTTGGCCCACTAGGAGTTATCGCGCCATGAAAAAAGAAATGGAGGGGAAAACGTAACAGTTCGAGTGATACGATTCATAGGACTTCTTTCCTTGGCCTCAGTATAAGCAATAGGATGTAAATGTGTCTTACTGAGTTCAGCGAACACCGTGTCTTCTCTGTTGAACTGGCATCCCATTTCGTAGGTTTGGGTTGCAAGCTGACGTTAAACAAGCGTACTGAAAAGTGTGTGGAGGATGAAACATATATACAAAAATTTGGTCCGGAAACGTGAGGGCAAGAGAACCTAGACGTACAAAGCAGGATAACATTAATATGAAACTTAAATAATCAGCATGTGAAGACGTGAACTGGACTCATCTTACTCAGTATATGGTCCGGTAGAAAGGTAAGTTCTCCCCGTGCACCACGGCATGAAGGCACATGGGGAAGCAAAGGTAAAACTCATTCATTCTTAACATCGGTACTAGATAAACAGGGAGGTCAGATTCACGCTCCGGCCGCTTTGCCCTATGGGGAAGGAGCCCCCAGTACTCATAGTCGGTCTGGATGCTTTGGAAGCGGGAAAATCTCTTTCCACTGCCGGTAAGCGAACCACAGTTCCTCGGTCGTGCAACCCGCAGCCTAGTCACGACAACGACTGCTATATGGTCCAGAAAAAAGGTAACGAAACTTCAGGCTTCAAAACAGAGGGAAATGTCGACCAATTTAGCGACTATTAACTTCTCAAGGACTGCTCTATCAACACAGCATCGGAACTGATCACACATTTGCACGTTTGTCAATTAACAGTCATTTTAATGGGCCCTGTTATATTTATTTCCCACTTGCTCGCCATGACTGTTTCGCGTTTCTTGTAGTTCTACATCGCTACTCACTTGTTAGTGCCTATGTCCCACCATCACGTTCCGATCTCTAACAAAGCTCATAAGCTTGAAATGTTCCTGTTGTATTGCACCCAGACTATAAACAGAAAAAACAAAATTTTCTTCTTGTGTTTCGTCAAATCGTGTGAAACTCCATACAAATGTAAGGGTGTCTCTGTGAAGATGTATGGAAGATGAGAGGAAACGCTCTGCGCATTAAGCTTAGCAGTAAAGGGGAGTTGGCGATTATCTTCAGACTACGACCGTTTTACCCCCGTCCCAAGTAAACTGAAGGGTACATGAGTCCCAGAGTCTGGGCGTGATGGCAAAGAGAAAAACCTGTGCTCTTTACAGGAAATCTAATCGAGGTCGACTAGCCTGTAGCCACTTGGTGTACTCACAGAGCTGTCGCGGTCCCTACACATAAAGTTCCTTAATGCCTGATCTTCTATCGTTAAGTATGTTAGCAAGTAGTAACAAACAGGAGCAGCTGATCACAGGAATGGACGCCATGATTGTCTATACTGCGGAAGAAATTCCGCCAGGTGGAAGCACCGCTCAGTGCAAACTGTTATTCTATCACGTTTAGCGTCTTAATATAATGCAGATGATTTCCCAGAGCTCTGCAAGTTGAGGCTACACATTTTTAATAAAGTTTGTTCTTAACAATTTCCCGTTTATACTTCAACGGGGTTTATACTAATTTTGCAAACATGGGTTGGTATGCTAACCACGTAGCGTTTCACCTTACCTCGAAATCTCCCGTAAGGGCTTTTTCTTACGATACACAGCGTTTCTCACGCAAGTAACACATGCGATTGGCGAGCAGTTATCGGGAAAATTTGTTGGACTCTATCTACTGGAGACTCACATTTTCCAAAGATCATCACAATAAAGCATATTAATATTCATATCACTTAACCAAATCCAACATTTCTCGAACCAGCAGGTTTATCCTCAGAGGCCATACACCGTACGTAAGTCTTCAGTATAGTAATTTGTCCGTCCGAAAACATTTTAAAGCTTCTTAATTCCTAAACCATTTTGTTCAGTAGTTATAATAGTTTAAAAATTTAATTTAACAACATACGCACGGTACGTATAGCGTAATATTGAGGCGCGTTCGCGTAACCACTGCTTGCCTTAACCTGCATGCAAATCGCATCTTGTCTGCGCCGTATTATATTGTCATCTGTGGCCTGTCTGGCTCTACCATGCGTTTCAATATTATCTTATAAACGGCACGATTTTCGCAAAAAGTTATTGAATATAAAATGTGTGCTTTGATTTTCTCTACAGTTTTTGTCTGAAACATTTCTTATTCTAAGAAGAATTCAGCGAAATGCTGTCATAAAAGTACATAAGTCTTCATGTAAAGTACCCGTTATTCTTGTCAGATTTTAATGAAACTTGAATATTCTTGACAGATTTTCAAAAAATCTAAAAATATAAAATTTCATGAAAATTCGTCCAGTGGGAGCTGAGTTGTTCCATGAACACAAACAGACGGCTAGACATACATGAAGCTAATAGTCACTGTTCGCAATTTTGCGAATGCACCTAAAAACTAATAATTTGCAGACCGGTGCGATTCTTTATTATATAACTTTTATGATAGTTACATACACACATACATAGGCCTACATACATACACACATACATACATATATACGTAAGTACATACATGCATACATACATACATACATACATACATACATACATACATAGTGACAGTTACTCTGTTCATCCCACTGTTCAGTTATTCAATCAGTTCTTCTGTAGTGCGCTTTGTTAAATGATGCGAACTTGAAGTGCTGTACTGCAATGGTCCGAAACTATGTCAAGTGTTAGAGGCTTCAGTGGCGCTCACACGATACCGTCACTTCATGCGCTTCGAATAAGACACTATTCAAGTAAATTTCATCGCCTAAAATTAATTGAAATTCATGCGCAAAATAAATTAGGCCTATATTCCTATATTTATTAAGTTAATATCAATGGCCCTCTAAAATGTATGTCCATTAATAACACAAAGTGTCATTCTCAGCGCCAAAGAATATTCTACTACAGTGTTTCCCGTTTACTTTGGCCAAGGAGCCCTTTCGCATTCGACCAATTTCTAGGGAGCCGCTAATAAGATTCTTAAATAACAAGCTAAAAGATTGGATCATAATAAGTAAAAATAAGTGAATTTTAAACGATGTAAGATCAACATATTATTTAAATACGCATATTATTTAAATACACATATTATTAAAAAAATCGCATTTCATATACACGAAAAATGAAGCTTAAAGTCTAATTTGCAATTTTCAGGACGAAGAGTGGTTTTTATTTCTTTGCAAAAAATTCTTTTTACATTTAGCTTCATATTGGGAAGGTGAATTCTGAAATCTCACCCCACATTTGGCTGTTTTAGTATTTTGTTTTTTCCTTTCTGCGAAACTCGAGAATTCGATTTTGCACAAGTCTGTGTTGTCGAATGATATCGGCTTGTCTTGACAGAGGTAAATATTCTGGGCAGAAGTCGCCCCACAATGTAATTAGAGCAGCGTTTCCCAAACTTTTTTCGTCACGGAACACTTTTTAACTTAGTAAATATTGACGCAACACACACGTTTTGTGGCCCCTCATGTATCAAATAAAACACCATCGCAACGACATCTGTAGTAACCAAATGAAAGGGTCTTAAAAAATTCTTATATGAACAGTATCTTAAAATATGATCAAATACGGTAATTTAATTTTAATAAAATTTTTTTCTTTTTTTTTTTGGGGGGGGGGGGTTCTCGAATTTTGCACGGAACCCCTATTCACAACTCGCGGAAAACGAGTGTCCCGCGGAACATAGTTTGGGAAAGGCTGAATTAGAGAAACTTCTTTAAACTTTTGTACAAAGTGGTCTGAAGTGATACAAATTAGGTTTTCATAATGTATCGTAGAAACGCCTACAAACTTTCTTTTATGCTGAATGAACAAACGGAACAATGTCACACAAAAATACTGTTTTAAGTGAGGTTAACAAGAGTAACATTTAAATTATATTCTTCTCATATTTTAATGAAATCTTCTTGCGGTACTCCGGGATTCCGCGGCACGCCACTTGGGAAAAGCTGCTCTACTGTACTATGGAGGTAATAGTTATTACTACTTCGTGGTAAAGCAAAAGCAAAATTGTTACTGTTCTGAATTAAGTAACATACCATGAAGACTATGAGGAGTACATCTCCACGTCGCGGCCGATTGACCAGCCTCGTAAAGAACACCGTCCTCCAGTTAGGGAATGAATATGAGGCCGGGTTGGCCACACAACCTATCTACTGTTCAGTTCTGGCAATTGGAGACTTGGAAGGTACTTAAGGAATGCGAACTGGATGGGGTGGGTATTCGCCTGGCGAGGGTACATGACTCAGCAACTACTATCTGTGTAAATGCATTTATCACTTACATTGCAGTGACTGTGCTAGCTCTTAATGTTCTAGTGGCTGATGTATTTGGGACTGGTGTTTTTCACTGACATCTCGTGCTACAAAACAGGTACTAGCCTCATACCCTGGCGCCTCCCCGCAAGTTTCAAGATATGGGAACTGGACTGTAGACGCTGTGAGAGGAAACCGAACCCAGGTTTCCCCTGTCGTACAATCCGAAGCGTAGGTTTAGTGAAATATCCCGTGTCACATTTTTGTGTGTTCTTAGGAATAAGTTACTTTGTGTATAAGTTTATTATTATTATTATTATTATTATTATTATTATTACCAACTACTGCACAATATTTCTATATACTCCTACATGTTTCGGCTAACCATCGTAGCCATCATCAGGCAGTCATTTTCCACAGATGTGTGCAGCGTACCATAGCCGGGGGTCTCCACCTTACAAAACTAGAAATGATTTGCAAGACAGATGGTTGGAGACAGACGTTTATACGAGTATACATATAATATATATTATTTTATATATTATATGTTTGAATTAACATGCTGCATTTTAATATCATACTGAATGTAGTATCATACATAATTTTAAACTATATAAAATCACTGATACTATATAATGACTACGGCTGTAAATAATAAATGTACACATTACCATTCAATGATATAATGTAAGCTGCTCACATCTGTGGAAAATGACTACGATGATTTGCCGAAACATGTAGGAGTACATAGAATTATTGTGCAGTAGTTGGTAATAATAATAATAATAATAATAATAATAATAATAAATTTATATGTAAAACAGCTGCACGGAATATGTATACTATTAAGTTACTTTGTGGTTTGTTTTGTGACGCTGGAACTATATCACACTACATAGCGTACAATGGTAGATTGATGAATGACTAACTGGAAAAGATGCAGAAGAAAGCAGTGGCAGCCTATGTTTGAGGTAACATCCTAGCATTTTCCCGGACAGACTGACGTTAACCACAAAAAAATCCCCGAGTTTGTGTCACGGCCCACATTCGAACTGGTTACCTCCCGAATACAATTCTAGAGTGTCACAGCTACTGTCCACAGACCAGGAGATGATCCGTACTAGAAATGCGAAACATGCGCATGCGCAAGATTTCGTCGCGAATGACGAGTTGCTACTACCCACAGTGAAAGCATTCACCTATAGCCAGCAGTGCCCCCGCACCGCGCCAGTCACCGCCCCCCCCCCCCCCCCCCCGGCAGGGATCATCTCGTTGTGTGTACTCCATCTAGGAATCATACGTCGAGTTGAATCACGTAGATGTTGGCCCTATTTCTGTTTGCGCTGAACCAGTTTCGGTCTGCTTTAATGTTGTCACTGCCTGTGGCAGCCTTTTCAGTTGACATCCTTGTTCCAAGAAACCACAACTGCACTGCACTAATAACATCTAATTCCGGTACCGGGACCAGCTAAAGCATGGCATCGGCATCTAAACATGCTACTTGTAAGTATCAGTGTTACCTGTGTAAGTCTCTAATACAAAGACGTCAATCAAGAAGACAGACCCAAAATATCTCTCACATATAGATTTGTGTTAGTTTATGTGTTGTTTATTTAATGACAGTGTCTCAGACTGCAGAGCGTCTAACACTACGATGGTGAGTGAATAATGGACAGAAAATAATGTGAAAAAAAAAGAGGTGTGGCTTCATGTTATGTACCACACAGAAATATGTCTGGAGGGACTGGAGAGGGGGTGAACAAAAAATTCAGGATTGTTGGTGCATAAGCTAAGATTCGAACTAGGTATATCCGGAATACAAGAGTTACAGATGGACCCAAATAATTTTTCATAAAATCAAATTCGAACTCTTCAAGTTTCCACAGACTGGTTCATCGTGACTTCACATATTATGGGAATATCCAAGATCTGCGAGATGTCGGCAAATCTATCAAACGATCCGTGCTACCACCTTAACTACATGGAGCAGATCCTTCTTGAAAAACTAACCATCACTTAGAAATTCCTCATCTTTCACAAAACCCGAAAGTTCATTACCATATTCAAAACAGTATGCCACTGGTCCCTAAGAGCCGATCTACATATTCATACCTTGAAAGACTACTTATCATCAATTTTAATATTATCCTCATATCTACGGTAAAAATCCCTTCAAGTTTCTCGACAAGACTTTGTATGTAGTTCTCATGTATCCAATGCGTATCAACTGTACGTATAAATTCACACTTCCTTTCTTCTATATCTATGTATTACTTTAAAACTCTTTGTCATCAATTTTAATATTATCCTCACATTTACGGCTAGGAATCCCTTCAAGTTTCTCGACAAGAATTTTGTACGTAGTTCTCATGTCTCTAATGCGCATCAACTGTAAGTATAAATTCACAATGCCTCTGGTTACCTTTTATTTTATTTTTCCTTCTATGATTGATTTGCGACCCTGTATCAGCTGAGAATGTTATTTAGCGTAGGATGGTGTGACTAATGAGAGAAGGCGGCTATAAAAGGCTGCGACCATCACGGGATTTAAGCATCACAAAATACCGAAATTTCCCTGGCCAGAAACACAGAGACGATTAACAGTTTAAAGGCCAGCATTAACTGTATGTACCATGTGCTTTGGCATTAAGAAACTCTTATAAGTTGATCACAACATGTACTTACGTATTTTGTGATCCTCAGAGTAAATACTGACTGGTCTTGTGTGTTCTCTGTGAGACAGGAAACGAATTTTCAGGCGCATTCGCAAACAAATTTACAACAAGACAGGCAATATACGTATAACGTAACACTGAGGCGCGTTCGCGTAACCATTGCCGCCGTGGAAAAGCAATAAGTATTAAATATTATGAGTGTGTGTCTGTATTCTTAGCTTAGGTATCCAGCATACAAAGCGCATGGGCCGTATTATATTGTCATCTGTGGCCTGTCTGGCTGTACATATTTTTCCACATTATCTCATAAAAGGCATGATTTTCGGAAAAAAAGTTACTGAACATAAAACGTGTGTTTTGAGTTTCTCTACAATTTTTGTCTGAAATATTTCTCATCCTAAGAAGAATTCAGCGAGATATCATAAATGTACATAGGTCTTCATGTAAAGTACCCGTTATTCTTGTCAAATTTTAATGAAACTTGAATTTTCTCGACAGATTTTCGAAAAATACTCGAATACAAAATTTCATGAAAATCCGTCCAGTGGGAGCCGAGTTGTTCCATGCGGACAGACAGACATGACAAGGCTAATAGTCGCTTTTCACAATTTTGCGACTATTTGCGCCGTCATATCTGACCGTCCGTCCGTCGTCCACATGCACAACTCAACTCTCATTAAACGGATCTTCACGATATTTCATATTTGGCATTTGCACTAAAATGTGTCAATACATTCATTGTGGTTAAACTCGGACAAAAATAACACTTCACATGAAGACCTACGTACATTTACGCTAGTTGGCCGTTTATGAAGTACAAAAAATACGGCACAGGCAGAGAGGCCGGAGAAACAGTTGACGAACTAAACATCACATTCTATAACATAATCCCACGTGAAAAAGAAAGCCAAGATGTGACTGCGTTTATATCATGGTTTCTCAAACTGTGGTACGCATATCACTAATGGTACGCCAACCACTCTTTACTGATGTGCCAAATTAATAAAAAATCGAAATATAAAAAGGGCAAAAAATTTTAATAAGTAAATAAACATAAGCCACATATGTTTGCTAATATGCAGCATTGTTGGCAACATTATATAACGCATCCTCGCTGTCAGCCAGTCTTTAAAATTAGAACATTTTTATTAAGTACAAAAAATATTAGTGGTACAATGCAATTGTTAAATTTCATTTCGTGGTATGGCAGCGAAAACGTCTGAGAACGCCTGCTTTAGGTTGATTGTAAATCTGTTGTTAAGATACGGAGAATTCTTACATGAACATTGTGTGCTGTGTGAAACGTTCAAAAGCGCAATTAAATTAATGACACTTTCAGTGTTGTTCTTAAATTCACGGTGTCAAAGCCTGGGGCAAAAACAGAGCGAGCGCGCCAGAAGTGTTACGATCTGCGCACTTGTTACGTATATAATCTAGATTTATGTCAGTCATCAAATAGTTCATACTCTCACAGTCTAATACCTTTCTACAACAAACTTCAGTGAAGGTAGCCGGTCTCCAGACCGAACGCCAAGTCCGTAATTTTGTAAACCGAAGCAGGCATGCCAACCGTTACATTGTGACATTCGGACAAACGTAATGACAAATCTGAACAAAGGTAGGTCAGGTTGCACGGTACGGTAAGATACTTGACAGTCTTCAGTAAAACGTAAACAAGACAGGCAATGTGAGGTTGAGGCGCGTTCGCGTAACCACTTTTGCCGTGCAAAAGCAAGAATTATTACATATTTTGAGTGTGTGTCTGTAACCTTAGTTATCCAGCATCCAAAGCGCACGGACCGGGATAGTGTAGTCGGTATAGCGACTCTCTACGGGCTGGAACGGTCCGGGGATCGAGTCCCGGTGGGGGAAAGATTTTCCGCACCCGTCCAGAACGGCCCTGTGGGCCACCCAGCCTCCTGTACAAGGGGTACTGGGTCTCTTTCCCGGGGCTAAAGCGGCCAGGGCGTGGCGTTGACCAACCCCTCACACTAGCGCCGAGGTTAAAGAAAAAGTAGTGCTATAACTCTGCTCCTCCTTCGGACCTTCATGGCCTTTTCTATGGTGAACTTTACCTTTAGCAAAGCGCATGCGCCGTATTATATTGTCGTCTGTGGCCTCTCCGGCTGTACCATATTATTCCACATTATCTCATAAAAGGCACGATTTTCGGAAAAAAGTAACTGAACATAAAATGTGTGTTTTGTATTATTTACTCTGCAAGTTTTGTCTGAAACATTTCTCATTCTAAGAAGAATTCAACGAAATATAAATGTACATACGTCTGCATGTAATATACCCACTGTTCTTGTCAGATTATAGTCAAACGTGAGTTTTCTCGACAGACTTTCGAAAAATATTCGAATATCAAATTTCATAAAAGTCCGTCCAGTGGGAGGCGAGTTGTTGCATGCGGACGTACAGACAGACAGACAGACAGACAGATATGACAAAGCTAATAGTCGCTATTCGCAATTTTGCGAACGCACCTAAAAAGTAAAGCTGTCCCTCTACACGCCATGAAGGCGTAACAGAAAGTGTAGGTATAGCTCCACTCATTCTTAACCTCGGCACTACATGGAGGTGGGTGTTCATTCTCATTCCCCGCCCGCCTTACCCCAGGGAAGAGCCACGGTACCAACTGAATAGGTGGCTCATAAAAAGCCACGAACCTTCAACACAGGTTAACCTTGATTTCAGGCTTCCCCGCGATGTTGATGTAATTGTGGTCTTTGGTGATTACACGGCGTCGTGAGGTAATTATTTACCGACGTTTCGGGACAACGTGTCGGTCCCATCTTCAGTACGGGGTACGAGTAATTATTTACGACGTTTCGGACAACGTGTCGGTCCCATCTTCACGGTAGAGATTCCACGAAGGAAAGAAAGCCGCTGATTACACGGCGTCGTGACGTAATTATTTACCGACGTTTCGGGACAACGTGTCGGTCCCATCTTCACGGGTGAGATTCCACGAAGGAAAGAAAGCCGCTGATTACACGGCGTCGTGAGGTAATTATTTACCGACGTTTCGGGACAACGTGTCGGTCCCATCTTCACGGGTAGAGATTCCACGAAGGAAAGAAAGCCGCTGATTACACGGCGTCGTGAGGTAATTATCTCCTTGTCAGCGGCTTTCTTTCCTTCGTGAATCTCGACCCGTGAAGATGGGACCGACACGTTGTCCCGAAACGTCGGTAAATAATTACCTCACGACGCCGTGTAATCACCCAAAAGACCACAGATTACTTCGACACAGGTTGCTTGGTAATAAAGGGGAATGGAGAAACATGTTGGTTGGTCGCTCTCATTTGGCTGACAGGAGCTATCATCTGCATTTCACATACAAAAATGTACGAAAGTTACATGTAAAAAAAAATGTAAAAACTACTTAGGTTTCAATGAACTTCTTTTGTTGATCTGCAAACCCACATTTTGCGCGACTGTGAACAAACGTGAAACACGTCACGCTCTGCTGCGCAGCAAATGACTTGGTTCAAGCCGAGACCTATAAATCACCACAGTGGCCTATAATGTAGGTGTGGCAATTTCCTCTTCCAGTTAGTCGCGCCAGCCGGATTTTCTTCACAGGCAGTACACAGTTTAACTTTCATTTAAGCTGCATATCTAAACGTGCACAAACACGTGTTATAATCTAATCTCCCACATCGGAATATATAGAAAGGGGCGTAGCTAGCGGGTTACCTGGGCAGCAGAGTCCAAGGAGTGGCAAAATAGATGGCAAAATGAATATTTTAAATGAAAAAAAAAATCATTTTCTGCGCTCAAAAAGTGTAAATTATGGAGCCAAATAAAAAGGAAATCCAATAACACAAATGAAGATAGGATCCGCCTAACACAACTACGTTCCATTTATAACAGAGAACAACATGTTTCGACCGATTAAGTCATCTTCAGGTTCACAATTCTTATTTTTCAAAACATATATATCATTTAACAACTCCTAATTGGAACTTGCACGAATCTACCTGATTGGTGAACATGCTGTGACAACTTGTAGCAACAGAAGAAGTTAATATAGTCATATTCCGACAAATGTACAATTTATTATCTCCTATTTAACACATGCTTATGTCAATAAATAGTCGACATGTTTCGAAATGTATCAGTTCATCTTCAGGACTCTTTATCATTACACCAGCTATATGGTACTCATTAAAATAGAAAAAATAGTTAAATGTCGTCAACTATGTTGAGTATATGGTCACTGAAAATAATATTAAAACACTTCTTAAGTTAAAAAAATTCAGCGAACATATACTCAGCATAATTGACGACATTTTATCTATTTTATCTATTTTAATGAGTACCATATAGCTGGTGTAATGATAAAGAGTCCTGATGATGAACTGATACAGTTCGAAACATGTTGACTATTTATTGACATAAGCATGTATTAAATAGAAGATAATAAATTGTACATTTGTCGGAATAAGACTGTTTACAATAAAAATGTACGGTGAAAATAACATAAAGAAGAAGTTAATATTAATACAAAATACTTGTAATAGTGTGGCAGAACTTTCTCCACACATATTATTTCCGATTTTGACTATAACAAATTCAACATTTTTATCGTATTTTATTGACTTTTATTCATTCCTCAATATGTATTGAAAAATAAGATTTGTGAACCTGAAGATGATCTAAATCGGTCGAAACATATTGTTCTGTGTAATAAATGGAACGTAGTTGTGTTTAGTCGGATCTTATCTTGATTTGTGTTATAAATAACACAACGGAATGACATCTTTTAAAATTTTGGAAATTCAATAAATAAATGTGATTTTTTTTTTCGAGTTCATAATTTCAGTTACGGGCGACCACTGTGATTACTCGCCCGGGGAGTCAAAACAAAAAAAACTAGCTACGCCACTGTAAACAGACACGACTTGAAAAATGAAAAGAAGATGACGCCGTGTACGCATAGACTGGTTTATGTAGGTACCAACGTTTCGAAAGAGCTTACTGCCGTCATCTTCATGGCAGTCCTTAAGGAGAGCAAATTTGGAAAGGCCGTCTCCGGTTAGAAGCGCAGCATACCCTCATCAACAGCGGGGATTACGTCCTTGAAAAACACCAACGTTGGCAAGGAAAATGAGACTTGGAGGAACCATCATTCGTCAGAGTCCAAGTTTAAATAGGTCTAAAAAGTTGGCAAATGTGCACAGCGGAACAACTTTGACCCGTCCCCTACCTCAGGTCAGATTATTTCGAGACCTCATAATACTTAGGCAAAAGGATGTTTGAGCAAAAAAAAAAATCCGTTTCATTTTTCTATACGACTTTTCTTCCAAACATTTTCGAAACGACAAATATTTCTCGAGTTAGTTACGAAAAAGTTACTGTACTAGATACACACAAAAATGCGTTTAGCTGTTCGCCTAAGTGCCGTTACTGTTGCCAGATTTTAACCAAAATTGGAAATGTACAGACAAAAGTGATTAAAACTTGTCAATACGAAATTTCATGAAAATCCTTCCAACCGTTCTCGAGTAGTTACATGTGGACAGAGGGAATATGTTGCAACTTCCTGTTGCGAAAGCGCCAAACAACAGCCAAACCATGCTCCTACAATATTAGACGCATTAGACACAAAACGTGAAGCAGTGCCACAAACAGACTCGTCATAATAAGGGTAAGACGCCCCGTTGTGACGCGTAAGTAAACAAAATAATAAAAGGGCCGTAACAGTTATTGTCTAGAATGCTACATGTTACGGCTTCAGTCGTAAGCCACATCAGTCACAGGCGCAAAAAAGTGAGGTAAACACTTACATACAACATACGATTAATGAAAAATGATATCTGTCTTATGGACAACAATATGAGCTTCCCGCCAACAAGAAACATAGATCATATTATTTTTGTAAGACTGAAATCTCAACCATTTTTAATTAATTATGTGTTGTATGTAAGTCGTTATTCTCCCGCATTTTCTACACTTGTGCCTGATGGTGCCTTATGCGAACTAAATACGTAGCACCTAGCAATAAAAGTAATGTCTAAACAAGAAAGGCAAAACACGTATAACGTAACACTGTAGCGCGTTCGCGTAACCATTGTTGCAGTGGAAACGCAATAACGCACTTTGTTTTTTTTTTCCACATTATTTCATAAAGTCACTATTTGGGGAAAAAAATATTAAAGACAAAATTGTGTTTTCATTTGCTCTACAACTTCTGTCTAAAAAATTTCTCATTCTAAGAAGAATTAAGAAGATATAAATATACATAAGTCTTCACGTAAAGTACACGTTATTGTCAGATTTTAATGTAACTTGAATTATCTCGACATATTTTCGGAAAATACTCAAATAAACAAATTTAATGAAAATCCGTCCAGTGGGAGAAGAGTCCATGCGGACAGATGGGCGGCGGACAGACGGACGGACAGACAGACAGACATGACGAAGCTAACAGTCGCTTTTCGTAATTTTGCGAACGCGTCTAAAATTTCAAAATTCTAAAACAGCATAAATTAAAAATATCATGTGTCAAATTTTGGAATGAAACGTCAATTCGTTACAAACGTTATGTGGACTACAGAGTGCCTTAAATCTCGCTTCTGTATTAAGTTTTCATGGAGCTTCACTTCTACCGTCAAATTTCCCAACCATTTATATTGATTATAATTAATGTTCTTGTTTTTGTAACATCATCCCTTGTTGGTTTTATTTCTTCACAGAAAAGCGTGTTGTTTTATTTTGAATGATCGATTGGTTAAATGGTGTTGTTCTCATTAGTAAAACTGTACCTTATGTACGTTTTCCTTAAATAGAATACACGGTTAAAACCTCATATGATACGATTTCAGATAATTTCGTGTCTGTATGCCGATAATCCTCGATGTAGCATACTGTTGGTATCGTGTTACAACAGGTCATGCTATATCAACACACTTTCATCGTTGGGAAGGTACAGTAATTTAGATTTTCTAGATCGTTTTAGGAATTTTGGCTGCTTCCAACTCACGCACTCGTATTTACAACCGTATTTACTGATGACCGGTGTTTCGACAGGCACACTTGTGCCGTGTGGCGAGCATGTAGCCACCGTCTTATACAGCATCAGCCTATATTCCATAACTATACTACAATGAATGAATTACTGAAGCAAAGTGTCGAGTGAGTGTTGCAGCGTCAACTAATACAATTCTCAGCTACGGAGTTTTTGAAAATCAACAACAGCTGTCAGCATATTGACAATGCGTTTAGCAACAGCATATCAAATTTACGCTGTTTGTCTATTATATGGAATTACATAAAATTAGCTGCACAGCATACATGAAAATCACTTGTTTCATGTAAAGTGTGTCTATTATACGGAATTTACATAACATTAGCTACACGGCATACGTGAAAATCGCTTGCCTCGTGTAACATGTACCTATTACACGGAATTTACATAACACCATTAGCTAAACGGCATACGTGAAAATCGCTTGCCTCGTGTAACATGTACCTATTACACGGAATTTACATAACACCATTAGCTAAACGGCATACGTGAAAATCGCTTGCCTCGTGTAACATGTACCTATTACACGGAATTTACATAACATTAGCTACACGGCATACGTGAAAATCGCTTGTCTCGTGTAACATGTACCTATTACACGGAATTTACATAACACCATTAGCTAAACGGCATACGCGAAAATCCTTGCCTCGTGTAACATGTACCTATTACACGGAATTTACATAACATTAGCTACACGGCATACGTGAAAATCGCTTGCCTCGTGTAACATGTACCTATTACACGGAATTTACATAACATTAGCTACACGGCATACGTGAAAATCGCTTTTCTCGTGTAACATGTACCTATTACACGGAATTTACATAACATTAGCTACACGGCATACGTGAAAATCGCTTGTCTCGTGTAACATGTACCTATTACACGGAATTTACATAACACCATTAGCTAAACGGCATACGCGAAAATCGCTTGCCTCGTGTAACATGTACCTATTACACGGAATTTACATAACATTAGCTACACGGCATACGTGAAAATCGCTTGTCTCGTTTTAACATGTACCTATTACACGGAATTTACATAACATTAGCTACACGGCATACGTGAAAATCGCTTGCCTCGTGTAACATGTACCTATTACACGGAATTTACATAACACCATTAGCTAAGCACATACGTGAAAATCGCTTGTCTCATGGAAAGTAAGTTAAAAATCGCGATATTTGAGGTTATCACAGCAGTACTGCTACTTTAAAGTCTTCTGTGATATGACGCTGTGTCGTTGGACGAGCAGTTCCCGAAGTTTAGAGGATCATCCTGCCTTCATCTTCAGGGTCAAAGATCAAGAATATTCTATTCTTCTGGAAGGTTACATCACTGACGAATATAATAAACATATGTAGTCAGAAATCCTGAAGAGTAAGAAACCACGGGGAGACATGGGGTAGATGGGAGGATAATGTTACAATTAATGTTAGAAGTAATACACTATAAGAGCTGATTCAGCTGGCTCAGGATAAGGGCCGGTGACGGGCTCTTATGAACAGGGTAACGAAAATGCGAGTTCTACTAGGTGGTGACCTTCTTGACCAGTTGTGCTACTATTAGCTTCTTAAAAGGCCTAAGCACAACAGAGTCACCCAGGCAGCTGCCTAGCCATGCTGAAAATATGAAAAAAAGTTACTGGCAATGATTACGAATACTGAACGGAAAGTTGACTGCAAAACGCGACACATGTGCGGAGATCTGGAAGGACACGAAAGAGCGGGAAGAGTTGACGAACCGTGCCGTTTGTTTATTCATCCACTTCATCCGTTTTTTTTTCTCGATACTTTCCTTCCTCTAACAAGCCACTGGCCGCAGTATTTTAACTGTCGATGTTCCCACGCTGAAGGCATTCACGATTTCCGAATTAACCGTGCGTTGGATTTTATACTCTCACAGTGGTATTGGTTAACATTCGAATATTCTGAAATGTTACGTTGTGTCGACTAGCAAATAATTACCGACGTTTCGCCTCCATGTTCAGTGTCAAGCAGTTAACGAAGTCCTTGGACTGTTTGACCCTTAAGATGGAAGCACTAGGCTCCATCGAAACGCCAGTAACCATCTTCTTGGGCTGTCTCGCCCTGAAAATGCAGGCACTACGAGCCTCCGAAACGTCGGTATCTATTTACGAGTCCACAAAACATAACATCTCACAAGACTTCAGTCTTCAGTAGGCATGCCGATGTCAATAAACTTGCGTACAATAGTTCAAATATTAAAAACTTATTATTTTGAAATGTACCGACTCAGTAGACATTTGAAGCGGATGTTTGAAATTACTCGGTGATTTGTTTCAGTTCGGATGCCGGTACACTGAGTTCAAATAAAATGGATAACCTTACATTCTGACAGTGCAAACACATAACGTATTTATTCTGTATTCTAAGCATCAGTGTACATCCCAGCGTTCGTACAGGATACACGGAGATATTAGCAAATTATACTGTCACTCTATGGAAAGGGTCGCATTAAATCAAAACGAACAGCGCAGTTGAGTGCCACAAGTTGCTAAAGTAAATTTGTCCTGGTACTTTCACACCACAGACGCGTATTGGGGGAATCGAGAAATAGCTCCATGCATTAACGTCGTCACTAAACTGAGACGTGTGATCAAATTCACGCCTCAGTCGCACTGCCCTCTGGAGAAAAAACCGACCCGCAGTGGATATGAGGTTGCATGGACCTAGAGCCAGTCTGAAAGGTGTGAGAAACAGCAAAATAGCTGCCTCTAACAGGAACCGAACTCCGATCTCCTTGTCGTCCAGCCCGTAGCTTAATCACTATACAGACTATCTATCCCGGCTTCAAACAATGCAAGGAATCTTTAATCTTAATTCACCGTGCATTTTTATTATTTAAGATAAAACACCAACGCGTAGGGTAATATCATGATATAAGGAGCTAATCTGCACCTTATAAGTTGTGCATTTTGTTGGTGTTTTATCTTAAATGCAAGGAATATTCATAATTAATAATTTCGCAATTCAGAGATACATTTCTCTGCTTTGGTCGCTTCACAGCTTAGAAGGTCAAATGCTGGATGCTCAATGTGGAGCTTCGGATTGAGGCCTTCGCTCTTCTTCTGGGATGTTACGCCGCGTAACATCCCAGAAGAGCGAAGGGCTCAGCTTTATGTTTGAAATACATTGGTATTGCAGACATTTGTTGCAAAAAATCTGTATTTGCAACAAAGTTACTGAACGTGTTCAATGTTTTTTAAATATCTAGTTAACAAAACACGTGCGAAAATTAAAAGCATTTTAAAACACTCCTTACTTCTTGACCATGGAGGATCAGAGACAGAAGAGGCCACCAACTTAAAGACCGACGATGCGATAATGCGCTGCCTGGTTAGGGCAATGGCACGGTGATTAGTACGGTGCAATGGCAGAATGGTGATTAACAGGGGACACTGACTAGACAAGGAGAGAAACCTACTCCAGTGACACATCACCCACCATGAATCTAACACAAAGTCACCCAGCATTGTACCCTGCCCTCCTAAATTATTATCTAAACGATTCTGAATTGCTTTAAGGCTACTTGGTTCATGAATATACAATAATTGCAAGAATTTATGATGTTCCATGTTGAAGTGAAGCTTGCAAACGGGATTAAACAAACTCCCGGTAGAAGAGATGAAGTTCTCGCCCTTAAAACTTCATGGCATGGTACTTAATTAAACACGATAAATTTTCCCTTATTTTAACCTTACCTTCCCAAAGGGCCCGTCAGCACAAGCTCCGGTTGCACCACAGCCTTAGGCTTATTGCGCAGCCCTATGTTGTTCTCTCAGCACAAATTAATTAACCCAGTGTCTCTTACAAAGAGATACTGGTCTAAGAGACACAGGTCTTTTAATGAAGCTGTGCTTACATATTTACGTTCTACAAAGAACTTCCCAAAGAAATTACAGCGCTCGCGAGCCAAGCCTCGCAGCAGCAAACAATATGGTACACCGTTTCAGTCTCCTCCTTGCAAAATCCGCAGTCTCGATCACCATCGAAGAGGTCCATAACATTCAGTGCTTCTTCACAGGAGCATGGCCCGTGAGACTGCAACTACCGCTCTCAGCTGATGCCTACTTAATTTAAGCAGGTCCTCGGCTCTTTTTCTTGCATGGTGTACTAATAAAAAGTTTACCATGTCTACGACCTGGTAAATTTTTCCAGGCAATACAATGTTGAAGCTCTGTCCAGCTCTTAATTGCTCCTCTTGCTGAACACCTAGGTATTCAAGAGCCTTGGGGCCGAGTAGCGACATCGCTGCACCTTGTCTAGCAAGTTCAACTTTACCCTCACTAAACTCCTTTCCACAAGAGAAAACAAATTCAAATAATACAATTCGGGTTTTGACACTATGCAGTTTCTATGTTGACGCCACGTTTCGGCTAAACACGCCACTTTCACCTTCAGGGACGAACAAATCATGAATACATGTTCTCTGAATTTCCCAAATGGGAACTGTTCTTTGTTTTGATGTTTTAATTGTTTTGGATCCATCATTTCATATCATAGGATTGCATCACTTTAGGGATAACTGCGTAATCTTTCTTGCGACTTTTGTTATCAACAAGAAGGTTAGCGACCCAGTGTTGGATTAGGGTAAATTTTACTACAAATTTTCTGTTACGAACCAAAAGGATTGACCTGACACCTTTCGACAAACAATAAGAGGCCGCTGGAAGGCTTATGAAGTGACGAGTTTTGAAACCACAAGAAAAAAAATAGGCCGGAATAAGCTACATGACCTTGCAGTACCATCAAGTGGCGGGGTGACAGGCAGTTACGGTGGCGAACAGCATGACCTGTGGATATGTACCTTTAGACATATCCTGTCCCGTTAAGGTCCGGTGCATTGCGCCGAGAATCAAAACAGCAGGTTCCAAGTTAAGAGCCTGATTATGACAAGGTCTAGAAGATTCACTTTCACGACCTTCTGCGCATCAGTTCAAGTAAACAATGCACTTTACGGACCCGTAACGTCCTTCAGAAATATGACTATAAAACGTTACGAAGAAACGCCAAACCATTTTTACAATTATGGCAGGAAATGTCTCTTTTAGCTCTCTTTTGTTTCATGTTATAATTGACAACATTCAGTACTACACGTCACGGTCCCGTCACTTCCGGCAGGCGATAAGATACGAACTCACACCAAGGACGTTTACACCTACAGTCGTTTACTCAAGAGAATGCAGTTGACCTGCACAGCGTGGGTTGAGACCCTTAACACTCGCGACGACGGTCGGGGGAAAACATATACATCCTGTCAAAAACATTAGTCTCTATCACTGCATGACCTTCTTTCCACTGGTCACCTCTCGTTAGGTGTTTCATTTACAAGCCTGAAGCAAAATTTACGCTCAGCTCAGCTGTAAAACATAGAACACTACAGAAAATAATCGTATTATCTTACACGCACAAAACACAACTGCACTTCGGTCCACTGTACTTTTAACTGGAATACATCGGTTACTGGTCACAAGCAAAGGATGGTACGCTTTCCCCAGTGCAGAACCACTATTAAGGTCAACTGCAAACTCCGCAGTCACTATGTGTACTTCATGCAACCGCGGTCGACAGGTCACCACTCACGCTTTTTAATCATTAGACCCTGAGTTCAAATCTCAGCCCAATACCGGCAATCATGACTGAGGGTTTCTGTAGTTTTCCTCAGTCTCTAGGTACAAACAGGACCAGACATAGCTCAGTAGGCACAGTGACTAAGCTAAGGATCTACGTGGTTCAATTCCCGGAAGAAGCAAGGTAATTTTCTCTACTCCAATCGTCCAGACTGGTCCTGCGGCCCACCCAACCTCCTATTCAATGGGTAACGGTGGTAAAGCGGCCGGGGCGTAATGCTGTCCGCTAACCTCCATCTAGTGTGCAGGTTACGAGTGAGTGGAGCTATACCTCCGCTCCCCTTGTCTTCATGACTTGAACAGGAACAACCTTCACCTCCAGGCAAATGCCGTGATATAACCTCGAAGTACAGCACGATTGATTCCTAGCACACTTTTCCAAATCACTCATTCATCACCAATCATCCAAACATTCCATGACAAATAATCTTGCCAATTGAAAATGTAATTAAATAAACCAACAGCAGTACAAACACTCAATGGCGCAAGTCCTTCTTGAAAAATTCTAGTTGCTCAGCTTGTCAAGGATTTTCCTGCGTTTTATGGAATCGTAATGTTCACTGCCGTGTTACTTACAGGAGCATGTTCTCAGCCAGATGAAACTGGTCCACATCACAGTCTGTGCCCTTTTAACGAGCCATGTGCACAAAAATATATAAATAAAATATACTTTATACAGTATAATTTATGATAGGCTTACTTCAACAAGACAGGCAATGTAAATATAACGTAACTATGAGGCGCGTTCGCGTAATCAATGTTCCGTCGAAAAGCAATGAGTGTGTGTCTGTATTCTTGCCTTAGTTATCCGGCATGCAAATCGCATCTTTTCTGCGCCTTATTATATTGTCATCTGTGGCATGTCTGGCTGTACCGTGATTTTTTTCACAGTATCTCATATACGGCACGATTTTCGAAAAAAAAAATATTGAACATAAAACGTGTTTTGATTTTCTCTTCTACATTTGTCCAGAACATTTCTCAAGATAAGAAGAATTCAGTGAGATATTATCATAAATGTACGTAGGTCTTCATCTAAAGTACCTGTTATTCTCGTCAGATTTTAATTAAACTTTCAATTTTCTCGATAGATTTTCAAAAAATTCTCAAATGTCAGATTTCTTGAAAATCCGTCCAGTGGGAGCCGAGTTGTTGCATGCGGAAGAACAGACAGACGGACGTACGGACAGACAGACAGACAGACATGACGAAGTTAATAATCGCTTTCCGTAATTTTTCGAACGCGCCTAAAAATTGTTCCCATCAGTTCATGATCAGGGCACATACAAACGCACAGCTTCTATGAAAGTGACATTATACAACGAACAGAAGATGAATCACATTGATATTAAACGCCAGTAAATTTACAGTTACTGTGGCTGTGCGCAGTTTATCGCAACTTGTGCCCCACCGTATTTCCTCTCCATACAATAGTTAACTACAGCACAAATTTAAAATGCCAATAACCGATCAAGACGCGACCACCGGTTTGTTAAGTCAATAAAACTGACTGTGACACACACAAAAATTTACTACTTCAGTTCTGTTATTACATTTTACAGGCATGTGTCTGTTAACACCGGGGGTTTCCAGTACACATCCCTAGTATTCATCCCCCCTCCCCCCCCCAATGGCTCGACAGCCCCTTGGGGGCCTAGGCCGCCTCATTTTACGAGGCTTCACGATCACACTCAGACACACCACACTCGGTAGGACTCCTCTGGACGAGTGACCAGCTCGTCGCAGAGACCTCTAAGTGCGTAAGTTGGTGTGAAAATAAACAACTTTAGTTGTCATAAGATGCACGGTAAATATAACGTATAATACAACCTAGACTTTTACCTAGTTTCGGCTTATACAACTCCAATTTTTGTAACGTTGAGATCTCTGCTATCTGGAAAAGTATCATTCTATGGGTTGTATTTAAATTATTTTTCTTGCCTATAATGGCTTTTCACAAAAGCCGAAACATGCAGCAAGCAATAAAACTGATACAAATTCCGTTGTGACTGACGGCCTGTACTTCCTTTATGCAATTGACAGCGTCGTTAAATACAGTAAAACAGCTCACTAAGTGTTCACAGATCAAGAAACGTGAACGAAACGTCCTTGAAGAGCAAACAACGTGTTCATGAAGACCTTAATACATTTACAAGTCATGATATTCAGTAACAAGCCAATTCCGGTGGCCGCGGGGTCTAAGGCGTGGGTCTGCGGCCGCTCGCTTGCTGGGATTGCGGGTTCGAATCCCGCCGGAGGCATGGATGTCTGTCTGTTGTGAGTGTTGTGTGTTGTCAGGTAGATGTCTCTGTGACGAGCTGGTACCTCGTCCAGAGGAGTCCTACCGAGTATGTGTGTGCGTCTTTGAGTGTGATCGTGTGCAACAATAGTCTCTACACCTAAAATAAGTAGGCAAGTAAGTGGTCATGACTAAAAAAGAAAGAACGATATTCAGCAACAAATTAAATGGTACAGCCGCTTCATTGGAAAGCTGATAACTGAAAACATGTTATGCTGTGTTGACTGATAAACAATTATGGTAACTAACTTGACATTACTTTCACCGTGCACCATTATGATAAATTGTATATATATATATAAATTATGGTAACTATTTACCAGTCGACACAGCCAGCGTAAAATCCCAGAAGACTCAAATCTTCAGCAACATCGCTGTGATAACCTCAACTCTCGCAAGTTTGTAATTACGTATATTAGTAAGAAATTCTCCCGTTATTATATGTATATCATAGTTATCACAAAGAGCTCTTAAGTTATTGGACTACAGTTCAAATCTTCATAGCATATTAAGTATCTATGACCATGACCCACAAACCAACTAGTGTGCTCCTATGTGACGAGTGAAAAATTGTGACCTACGAGTGTAAATCGTTTTGAGTTTATTCATTAATATCATTACATTCTCCAAGACCATAAGAGAACAAAACAGCGCACTTGAACAGTAAATGATCTCTTCCTAAAGTCCACTATTTGTTTTCCATGACGCAAACAGCCCCTTGTGGGCCAGGGCCTCCTCACTCCTCACTCGAGGCTTCACACACACCACACTCAGTAGGACTCTCTGGACGAGTGATCGGACCCGTCCCCGACACCTCTACCTGACAACACACAACACTCGCAAGATATAGACATTCATGCCCCCGGCGGGATGCGAACCCAAATCCCAGCAAGCGAGCGGCCGTAGACCCACACCTTACGCTGCGCGGCGACCGGTATCGGCTACACTGTTTTATAATCCTGTGTATTTTATGTTGTTACGGCAAGTTACAGCCGAATAAGCTGGACCAAGTGATTGGAAGGTACCCATTCGAATCTCGGACGGAACACTGACTATAACTCCTTGGAGCAGAGTCCTTCTTGAGAAGCTAACAGGCCGTAGACTAGTCAAGAAATTCACCCCATTTTATGGAGTACGAAGGATCATTACCACATTCACCTGTCCCTATCCTGAGCCAGATCAATCCAGTTCATGCTTCCCCATTCCACTTCTTGAAGATGCATTTTACTATTATGCTCCCATCTACGCCTAGGTCTTCAAAGTGGCCTCTTTCCCTCATGTCTCCCCACCAAAACCTGTATGCACCTCTCCTGTCTCTCATACGTGCCACATGCCCCACCCATCTCATTCTCCTTGATTTGATCACACGAATAATCGGGATGAGGATCGTCAAACTTATTGCAGTATACGTCAGTCACCCCAGGGATATGCCTGGATAGTACCTCCATTAGCACACGAACGCTTCTTTCCTTATCCCTTCCATATCACTAACTCCTACCACTGGATGCTATGTACTCAGCGATAATAACAGTCATAAAATAAACAATAAATAAATAAATAAAATAACCGGTGCAAAGTAACTACACGGGCATGAGCAGACGCGGTTTCCTCAGCAAAGAAAAGTCTGACAAGTATAATCTGTGTCCGCCTGTTGACCCTGTACATGCCACATTTTAAGTATATCTGTGTCCGCCTGTTGACCCTGTACATGCCACATTTTAAGTATATCTGTGTCCGCCTGTTGACCCTGTACATGCCACATTTTAAGTATATCTGTGTCCGCCTGTTGACCCTGTACATGCCACATTTTAAGTATATCTGTGTCCGCCTGTTGACCCTGTACATGCCACATTTTAAGTATATCTGTGTCCGCCTGTTGACCCTGTACATGCCACATTTTAAGTATAATCTGTGTCCGCCTGTTGACCCTGTACATGCCACATTTTAAGTATAATCTGTGTCCGCCTGTTGACCCTGTACATGCCACATTTTAAGTATATCTGTGTCCGCCTGTTGACCCTGTACATGCCACATTTTAAGTATATCTGTGTCCGCCTGTTGACCCTGTACATGCCACATTTTAAGTATATCTGTGTCCGCCTGTTGACCCTGTACATGCCACATTTTAAGTATAATCTGTGTCCGCCTGTTGACCCTGTACATGCCACATTTTAAGTATAATCTGTGTCCGCCTGTTGACCCTGTACATGCCACATTTTAAGTATATCTGTGTCCGCCTGTTGACCCTGTACATGCCACATTTTAAGTATATCTGTGTCCGCCTGTTGACCCTGTACATGCCACATTTTAAGTATATCTGTGTCCGCCTGTTGACCCTGTACATGCCACATTTTAAGTATATCTGTGTCCGCCTGTTGACCCTGTACATGCCACATTTTAAGTATATCTGTGTCCGCCTGTTGACCCTGTACATGCCACATTTTAAGTATAATCTGTGTCCGCCTGTTGACCCTGTACATGCCACATTTTAAGTATAATCTGTGTCCGCCTGTTGACCCTGTACATGCCACATTTTAAGTATATCTGTGTCCGCCTGTTGACCCTGTACATGCCACATTTTAAGTATATCTGTGTCCGCCTGTTGACCCTGTACATGCCACATTTTAAGTATATCTGTGTCCGCCTGTTGACCCTGTACATGCCACATTTTAAGTATATCTGTGTCCGCCTGTTGACCCTGTACATGCCACATTTTAAGTATATCTGTGTCCGCCTGTTGACCCTGTACATGTCACATTTTAAGTATATCTGTGTCCGCCTGTTGACCCTGTACATGTCACATTTTAAGTATATCTGTGTCCGCCTGTTGACCCTGTACATGCCACATTTTAAAAGCGGCTTTACAGTTATGCCCAGACATCGCAAATATCCTCCTCGCAAACCGTTTAGAGATAAATGTACACGTACACACAGAGCTACATGCATACCCACTGAACAGGAGGATGAATCGGCCTACAGAGAATCGAAATACGGTTAATTGGTGGCCCAGTCCGTAACCTAGTCACTATACCGACTCAGGCATTCCGGCATTGCTTTATGTTTTGTTTCGTTTATTAGGCGCGTTCGCAAAATTGCGAAAAGTGACTATTAGCTTCATGTCTGTCTGTCCCTCCTCCGTCTGTCCGCATGGAACAACTCGGCTCCCACTGGACGGATTTTCATGAAATTTGGTATTTGGGTATTTTTAAAAAAATGTGTCGAGAAAATTCAAGATTCATTAAAATCTGACAAGAATAACGGGTACTTTACATGAAGACCTATGTACTTCTATGAAAATATCTCGCTGAATTCTTCTCAGAATGAGAAATGTTTCAGACAAAAGTTGTAGAGAATATCAAAACACGCATTTTATGTTCAATAACTTTTTTTCGAAAATCGTTCCGTTTATGAAATAATGTGGAAAAATACGGTAGAGCCAGACAGGCCACAGATGACAATATAATACGGCACATGTGCTTTGAATGCTGGATAACTAAGGCTACAGACACACATTCAGAATATGTAATACTTATTGCTTTTCCACAGCAACAATGGTTACGCGAACGCGCCTCAACGTTACGTAATACGTACATTGCCTGTCTCGTTACATATATTATCGGAAAGCTTTGCGTGTAATAAACAGGCGACTTGGTTCGGCGTGATTTCATGCTTCCGCCGCGGTGTAAATGAAGTCTTCGCTCTCCTAGGATGTTACGCTGCGTAAATTGGTAGTTATCGACGTTTCGAAACATCTTATCGGTCCCATCTTCAAGGGTCACGCACTCCAAGAAGAATGCTTGAATTCTTCTTTGACTGCTTTTTCCTTGAAGATGGGACTGACAAGACGTCCCGAAACGTCGGTAACTACCAATCTACGCTGCCTAACATCCCGTTTGAGCGAAGATCCGGAATTTGTTCGGCTTTTATGAGGGTTAACAAATGCCCTGATTCCCCTAACCGTCAGTTTTCCTTTAATTCCTTGGTGTGGCCAACCGTGGCGTTGCTCATGTTTGGCGACAGTCTGCTGCAGGAAGACTGCACACGAACTGCCAGCCAAACACATTTAGTTAGAAGAGTCTGCAATTTCAGTTCTAACTCGACACGTTTTCACCAATTATTGTGTTTCTTGTGTGGTATCTAGTTCAATAAAGGGCTGGCTAGTTGTGGACAACAGAAATGAGGTTTCAACAACGAATGTGAAAGACTGCAGGCGAACTGAAAGAGAAGGGGGGGGGGGGGGGAGATGGAAGAGAGAAAAAAGGTAAACAGGTTCATTAGTACCATCACGTTAGATTACTTTAGATTACAACTTGTTCAACATTCTGGAAGCAAAACTGTGCCTTTGCAACAACCTGCTAATAAATAGCCAGTCTTAATCAGAGTGTAAATGTGGAGGTGTTCCGCAAGACTGAGTACACACTGCACATACGTACTGGCGACTGTGCCTCACATTGTTGTGTCTTGATTTTCTTCACAAAACAAACGTATTGCTAACAGCATCAACTAACCATACAAAATTAAAACACTGATTCCGGTAGGGGCAAAATATTTTCTGTTCTCCAAAACGGTCCATACCGGCTCTGGGGCCCACCCATCCTCATACTAAATGGGTACCACGATTCTTTTCCGGGGATAAAGCGGCCGGAGCGTGAAGTTAATGACTCACCTCCATTTAGTGTAAAGAATGAGTACAGCTATATATATACATATATATATATATATATATATATACAGGGCATGCACAAAATAATGGTGCGGTTTTAATAGTGAACACTATTAAAACCGCACCATTCTTTTGTGTATGCCCTGTATAATCACCCTGTATGCCTTTGTGGCGTAAACAGGGACAAATTTACCTTTCTTTAGTGTCATACATTGGACTGTTGCAAAGCTTAACAAGCGTTACACACATGACGCTACTTGGAAGCATCAACTTTTTTTTTGTTACATTCCGTTATATGTTCCACGCACATAATTATGAATGTATCACAATGGTATAATTTATCCTGTCCTTAATTACGTATCATGCCATTAACACGCATTGGGCGTAAAACTCCAAGCATTTTTAGCCTCTTTTATCTTACATTCACCGTGCATTTCCACTCAATATTTAACAACCAACGAAATGCACATTTTATTTAAAACTATTTTATAGTTTTTTTTAGATAAGAAAACTATAAAATAGTTTTAAATAAAATGTGCATTTCGTTGGTTGTTAAATATTTTTAGCCTCGTTAGTCAAGATTATCACCACATAGGCCCAGGTTCGACTCCAGTCCATGTGGGATTTGTGGTGGACAAAGTGGCATTCGGACAGGTTTTTCTCCGAATAATTCGGTTTTCCCCTGTCAGTATCGTGCCACCAACATGCCATACTCACTCATTCATCCACCACACACGCCACATATTCTCAGCAAATGACAATGTCGTTACATAAAATATTTTCTCTCTCTCTCTCTAAGCACTTCCATCCCAGGCACTGGATGATGGTAAGTGGTAACCTCCTGTATCCATCTTCATTACTCTAAAGATGGAAGCAACACGTTTCTCCGAAACGTTGGTAACCACCTGCGGTTTGTATTTATGTAAAATTAAAACATGTGGGGGAGTAGAGGCATAACTCCACTCATTCTTGACCTCGGCACCAAATGCAGGTTGAATGGTAAGCTTCACGCTCCGGCCCCATTACACCCAGGGATTTATTTATATTTATTTGCAATTTATTTTAACCATGCTGTCAGTCTCAGGCAAAATATAGAATTGAATGACTGGATGATAGTGAAGATGGTGAACGATGGAAACAGTCGTGATGACGTAGGACCCTGTAGGTGTCATAACAGTCGTGATGGCGTAGGAGACTGTAGGTGTCATAACAGTCGTGATGGCGTAGGAGACTGTAGGTGTCATAACAGTCGTGATGACGTAGGAGACTGTAGGTGTCATAACAGTCGTGATGACGTAGGAGACTGTAGGTGTCATAACAGTCGTGATGACGTAGGAGACTGTAGGTGTCATAACAGTCGTGATGACGTGGGAGACTGTAGGTATCATAACAGTCGTGATGGCGTAGGAGACTGTAGGTGTCATAACAGTCGTGATGGCGTAGGAGACTGTAGGTGTCATAACAGTCGTGATGACGTAGGAGACTGTAGGTGTAATAACAGTCGTGATGACGTAGGAGACTGTAGGTGTCATAACAGTCGTGATGACGTAGGAGACTGTAGGTGTCATAACAGTCGTGATGACGTAGGAGACTGTAGGTGTCATAACAGTCGTGATGACGTGGGAGACTGTAGGTGTCATAACAGTCGTGATGGCGTAGGAGACTGTAGGTGTCATAACAGTCGTGATGGCGTAGGAGACTGTAGGTGTCATAACAGTCGTGATGACGTAGGAGACTGTAGGTGTAATAACAGTCGTGATGACGTAGGAGACTGTAGGTGTCATAACAGTCGTGATGACGTAGGAGACTGTAGGTGTCATAACAGTCGTGATGACGTAGGAGACTGTAGGTGTCATAACAGCCGTGATGACGTAGGAGACTGTAGGTGTCATAACAGTCGTGATGACGTAGGAGACTGTAGGTGTCATAACAGTCGTGATGACGTAGGAGACTGTAGGTGTCATAACAGTCGTGATGACGTAGGAGACTGTAGGTGTCATAACAGTCGTGATGGCGTAGGAGACTGTAGTTGTCATAACAGTCGTGATGACGTAGGAGACTGTAGGTGTCATAACAGTCGTGATGGCGTAGGAGACTGTAGTGTCATAACAGTCGTGATGACGTAGGAGACTGTAGGTGTCATAACAGTCGTGATGACGTAGGAGACTGTAGGTGTCATAACAGTCGTGATGACGTAGGAGACTGCAGGTGTCATAACAGTCGCGATGACGTAGGAGACTGTAGGTGTCATAACAGTCGTGATGGCGTAGGAGACTGTAGGTGTCATAACAGTCGTGATGACGTAGGAGACTGTAGGTGTCATAACAGTCGTGATGACGTAGGAGACTGTAGGTGTCATAACAGTCGTGATGGCGTAGGAGACTGTAGGTGTCAGAACAGTCGTGATGGCGTAGGAGACTGTAGGTGTCATAACAGTCGTGATGACGTAGGAGACTGTAGGTGTCATAACAGTCGTGATGACGTAGAAGACTGTAGGTGTCATAACAGTCGTGATGACGTAGGTGACTGTAGGTGTCATAACAGTCGTGATGACGTAGGAGACTGTAGGTGTCATAACAGTCGTGATGGCGTAGGAGACTGCAGGTGTCATAACAGTCGTGATGACGTAGGAGACTAGGTGTCATAACAGTCGTGATGACGTAGGAGACTGTAGGTGTCATAACAGTCGTGATGACGTAGGAGACTAGGTGTCATAACAGTCGTGATGACGTAGGAGACTGTAGGTGTCATAACAGTCGTGATGGCGTAGGAGACTGTAGGTGTCATAACAGTCGTGATGACGTAGGAGACTGTAGGTGTCATAACAATCGTGATGACGTAGGAGACTGTAGGTGTCATAAAGTCGTGATGACGTAGGAGACTGTAGGTGTCATAACAGTCGTGATGACGTAGGAGACTGTAGGTGTCATAACAGTCGTGATGACGTAGGAGACTGTAGGTGTCATAACCCTGAAAAGCAGTTTTCATCTGGACGATGAAATCAGTGCAGTTTTGGTTTATTCTGTGGTACACTGTCTTAGAGTCTGAACAGCTTCAGCAACAGCAACAGCAACATGTCTACACACAGTGCAATACAAAGACTGATGAGAATTAAAAATAAAAACAAGATGGACAATGCACGTACAACGTTACATTGTGGCGCGTTCGCGTAACGATTGTTGCCATGGAAAAGCAACAATCCTTTTTATTTGTTGTTGGTGGCGGTGTAGATGTAGCTGTCAACAACATACAAGTGTTCAGTGTTGCTATGTACATGCACTGTTGTCGAGCAAACAAAATATATCGTACTGCTGTTAACAATAATAAGTATTAAATATTGTGAATGCGTGTCTATTCTTGCCACAGTTATCCGGCATGCAAATCGCATCTTTTCTGCGCCGTATTATATTGTCATCTGTGGCCAGCCTGGCTGTACCATATTTTTCCACATGATCTCATAAACGGCACGATTTTCGGGGAAAAAAAAATGTATTGACATAAAATATACTTTGATTTTCTCTACAACTTCTATCTGGATCATTTATCACTCTGAGAAGAATTCAGCGAAATATTATCATACTTGTGCACATTTCTTCATGTAAAGTACCCGTTATTCTTGTCAGATTTTAATGAAACTTGAATTTTCGCGATAGATTTTAGAAAATCCTAATATCAAATTTCATGAAAATCCGTCCAGTGGTAGCCGAGTTGTTCCATGCGGACAGACGGAGGAGGGACAGACAGACATGAAGCTAATAGTCGCTTTTCGCAATTTTGCGAAGGCGCCCTAAAAACACGCATGTGAGATTTTACGTTCTCATGAAGGTAAATATTAAGACTGCGGTCATCTGGTACGTGACGCCGTGTAGTCTGTAGACAGACACCAACGTTTCGGAGGAACCTATCTACCGAACCATGCGACGTCACAACCCAAAAGACAGAAATAATAAAGAACGCAGTCCACTGCCGTTAGTGACAAACCTTAACTCGTGATTCCAGTAAAATAATTCGTTCCGCTAGCACGTAAGTAGGCTGCGTTATAGGGGCGTTGTTAATTGGGTGAACGGGTTCCTTGTAAACGGCAGATACGTGCAGGCTATCACAGCGGCAGCGCAATAACAAAAACCAGACACCAAATTTATGTGCAGAACTTATCCAGGTAAACAGGAGGAGAAACTTAGCCACTCCACTAAACAGAGCCTTCACTTAAAACATAACAATGGCCGAGCTATTCTACAAATCGCAGCGACGTTTGTCGAACCCAGAGTTTCACTACCGCGTAAACAAGAGCCTGTCACGAGCCCCCTATCCTGATCCAAAGGTATGCAGTCCACACCCTCCCACCATATCTAAGACACATTTTTAATATTATCCTCCTATCTACATGTTGGCTTCCATGGTGTCTCTTTAGGTTTTCAGACCAACTTTTTTATACATGACAAATCCCCCTTTCATTTCACCCTCCTTTATTCGATTACTTCAATAATAAATTATGGAATACAAATTATAAAGCTCCTATCATGTAGCTTCCGATCTCGGTGGTCGTGCGGTCTAAGGCATAGGTCTGAAGCTGCTTGATTGCTGGGATCGCGAGTTCGAATCCCGTTGAGGGCAAGCATGTTCGTCTCTTGTGTTTGTTGTGTGTTGTGTAGGTAGCGACCTCTACGATGAGCTGATTACTCGTTTAGAGGAGTCCTACCGGGTGAGTGTGTCTTATTGTGTGTGAGCTACAAACCTTAACAATGAGGCGGCCTAGGCTCCAGTTGGGCTGTTGCGCCAAAGAAAAAAAAATAATTTCCATCCTCCTGTTCCTTCCTTCCTCTTAGGTGTAAATATTCTTCTCAGCATCTCGCCCTTATACACAGTTCACATCACAAAGTAACTCCCAGTAAACAACTCAGGACTGCAGAACGCGTAGCTCGTTCCTGTGACAAACAAGACTTTGACGACTCCGTTTATGAAATTTTGATTTTTGTCCCCTCTAATGATGTCAGTTTTGTTTGACGGATTTTATACAGCGGCATAGGGTTACATAAACAAAACATCCGAAGTATTCAGGTTTACTTCTTTATCGTCTTGGTTCACGCGAAGTGCTTTCAACTGCTAAGAATGTATAAAGTCAAATAATAGGCTAATTGCCGATTCCAGTGGCCGCGCGGTCTAAGGCGTGGGTCTGCGGCCGTTCGCTTGCTAGGATTATGGGTCCGAATACCGCGGGGCGCAAGGATGTCTGTCTTGTGAGTGCTGTGTGTTGTCAGGTAAAGGTCTCTGCGTCAGGCTGATCACTCATGCAGAGGAGTCCTACCGAGTGTGGTGTGCCTAAGTGAGTGTGACCGTGAAGCCTCGATGATGAGGCTCTGGCCCACTAAAGGTTGTTGCGCCACTGGACAAAAAAATAGGCTAATTAATATAATGAATTAGTAAGGTTGTGGAAGACGATCCCAGTGACCGCGCGGTCTAAGGCGTGGGTCTATGGCCGCTTGCTTACTGGGATTGTGGGTTCGAATCCCGCCTAGGGCATGGATTCTGTCTCTTGTGAGTGTTGTGTGTTGTCAGGTAGAGGTCTCTGCAACGGGCTGGTCACTCGTCCAGAGGAGTCCTACCGAGTGTGGTGTGTCTAAAGTGTGATCGTGAAGCCTCGAAAAATGAGGCGGCCTAGGCCCCCAAGGGGCTGTCGAACCATTGGGAAAAAATGTGGAAGGAAGAAGTCGTGCCCTAATATGAGACTAGGGGAAAACATACATCTTGGAAGTATTGCCTCTAATGAGTCCACCCTCCGAATAATAGCTGTATGAGCATTCAGCATCGGTGGAATGATACTCACAAAGGAAAACCTAAGTACTCGGAATCAAACCCGTACAGAAGCCACCATAAGTCCCATATGGAAGGCCCTGGAAACGAACCAAGGCCTGCGTAATACGAAGCCTCCGGCTGACCGTCTGAATTATCACACGGCCTCGTTACTGTACAGGCTCAGTGTCGAACAGTTACGTAAAGAGTAACACCAACAGTAACAATAACAACACGTCCCAATTTCATAAAGTGTAAAATGCCTGTAAATCTGGGCCTTGAGAATCTGTTTCCCGGTAAACAGTGGTCTACAGTTCACACAGTATTTGGTCGTTACCGAATGTTCACAACAAACCTCTACGAACAGCTCACTGCTGTTAAAAATTCAAATATAAAGAATATTTCAAGGTCTATTTTTGATAAACGGGAATGCAAAGTGTGGAATAGCCGAAGTCACAGTCATAATTCGGGGTGGGGGGCAAGGGGGGGGGCGAATGCCCCTCCAGTATTTTTTCTACCTAAGAATAGTGCTTTTTGGCTACTGAGTTGAAGAGGGGCAAATACAAAAATTGGGGTATGAGTGGGGAAAAGGGATGTATGTATATTAGGGGCAGATTCAAACCAATCTTCCCCCTTCTTTCTCAACTTGACTCCTCCGTAAATTAAAGTTCCTAATAACCATGGTCGATTCCCCCCCCCCCCCCCCGTCGACCTCGGTGGACTAGTGGTTAGCGTGCTCGCCACTGGACCCAAGGTTCGCGGGTTCGATCCCGACCGAGGTCGATGAATTTTTAAGGGTGATAAAAATCCGGAGCACCACTTCCTTCGGAGGGGAAGTAAAGCCGTCGGTCCCATGTCGTAGATTTACGGCATGTAAAAGAACCTTACGGGCATGAATAGAAATGTTTCGTAAGCTAAATTCAAAGCCTCCATTTCTCACCCAAGTCTCCTGACTGCCTGCCAGATGGCTCTGGCGGACACATCAGGATCGATAGAACAGCAGCGCGGCCAGTTGTCCAGTCACCAACTGCCACGAATGCGCACGACCTAGTAACCTCGGAAAGAGGAGGCCCGAGCCCATATAGGGCTGTTGAGCCATGGTTATTATTATTATTATCCCCCCCCCCCAAAATGTTATTCGCCACCTTACGCTTACGACTGAAGTTGCTAAAAGACGATGTAGCAGCCTTCGCTGGTCTTGTAGTTTATGTAACGATATTCTCAGTAGTGCAAATTATATAACTGAGTGAGAGTGAATGTTATTCTATTCATACCGTGAATCTTCTTACAGTCATTAGTTCAACCAACTCATGCACTAAATAAAATACAGTCGTAGCTATTACAAAAAAAGAAACCCTACATGTTTCAGCACCGAGGTGCCATCATCAACGGGCCGTTCAATATAAAGGAATGTAGATCTAACACACCAACCTAGTTATTATGTCGCCTTTACAGAAATTAACAAAATATTGCACATTAAAACATTAAAAAATGAGAGTGAATAAATGAATTGTTGACGATGTGAAAGAAAACACTGGTAACATAATTTAAGATACTATCCCGCCATTTTCCTGGAAGGACTCAAGAAAGTCAATAAAAATCCGTTTAGGATACTCCCGGCCATTCAATGGTCCAGAAGTTTATGTACTGAACATACAGATAAATTTCTGGCATAGCAATCGTATATAGGTTACTGCAGAAAGTACATTTTACTGCTGGAAAGTTAATCACAGCTAGCAAATAACAATTGCGTGCCGTCTGTTAAACAAATGCAACGTCGAAAAAGGTTCCAAATGAAAGCTTAAGGCCGACGTGAGATGCAACATTTGAGATTAACACGGCTCTGAAGATTGACAGTGGCCCTCTGCGCAGTGACACCTTTCTGTAGTCTGACAGGTGGATGATTCGTTGCAGAAAAACTCGGTACTTGCACAACCACAGCCAGGCAATACGTGCCTCCGAAATGTAGGCACTCGCCTACCAAGATTACACGGAATCACAACTATCTAAGGGCTGAAAATTCAAGTCTTCTGGCATGTGACGCCGTGTAGATTAGAATATAGTTACCGAATGTTCAGAGAAGATTGCTGTCGTCATCTTGCAGAGTAGAAGTAGTCCAAAAAAGTCTTGGAAATCTGTAACGCTGAAGAAAAAGGCAGCCAGTTCCTCCGAAACAGCGGTAACTATATACTAATACACACGGTAGCATGTCCCAGAATACTTTTACCTTCACCAGCACTGTTGAAATCTCAGTTTTGCAAAATATGAGGGGTATAGGGGGAGCAGGAGTATAGTTCCACTCATTCTTAACCTCGGAACTAGATGTAGGTGGAAAACAACTTCACGCCCCGGTTGCTTTACTCCAGGGAAAGAACCCCTGTACCCACTGAATAGGAGGCCGGGTGAGCACCGGTGTCGGTCTAGACAGGTTTTGCCCTGTCGGGATTCGATCCCCGGACCGTCCAGCCCGTAGCTAATCGCTATACCGACTACGTTATCCCGGCTCACGGCTAATAAGGTATGTAAAAAGCAGAGACCAAATCTAGAAAAGATGTGTACTCCTGTGAAACATATTCTTACGTTTCCCCTCTTGACTTAGTCGTCTATACCAGTGCTTTTCAAACGGTGGTACGCGAAAAATTTGGGAATTATTTTTTCAATAATTGAAATTTAAAAAAGTTAAGTGCAATATTAAAATTGTTTTAAATGTGTTTAGATGTACAGAAAAACATTTATAAAGTGTATACCAAGATACTATTTCATTGTTCGAATACACAAACAGACTCTCCTCTGTGGTCTAATAGCGTTAAATTAGAAAAAGATGCAAACTGCGTAATTTGATTGTTCCACAGCGTTGTTGTATCGTGGTAGCAGGTTTGAAATTCAACCTGCTGAACACGAAACATCGGTAACGAGTATCATAGTACACTAATATTGTGCGGTACTGCGTGTACCCTGATGTTTTGTATTGTGACAGTGGTACGTGTACAGTTTTGTATTGTGACAGTGGTACGTGTACATGTTTTGTATTGTGACAGTGGTACGTGTACATGTTTTGTATTGTGAGTGGTACGTGTACATGTTTTGTATTGTGACAGTGGTACGTGTACACGTTTTGTATTGTGACAGTGGTACGTGTACACGTTTTGTATTGTGATAGTGGTACGTGTACACGTTTTGTATTGTGACAGTGGTACGTGTACACGTTTTGTATTGTGACAGTGGTACGTGTACACGTTTTGTATTGTGACAGTGGTACGTTTACACGTTTTGTATTGTGACAGTGGTACGTGTACATGTTTTGTATTGTGATAGTGGTACGTGTACACGTTTTGTATTGTGACAGTGGTACGTGTACACGTTTTGTATTGTGACAGTTGGTACATGTTTGATGTACATTCGTTTTTGTATTGTGACAGTGGTACGTGTACATGTTTTGTATTGTGACAGTGGTACGTGTACATGTTTTGTATTGTGACAGTGGTACGTGTACACGTTTTGTATTGTGACAGTGGTACGTGTACACGTTTTGTTTGTGACAGTGGTACGTGACAGTTTTGGTCTATGTGCAAAAGCACGGTTCATTACGATGAAAAAGTTCTCAGGCACGTGATCCCTGTCAATTACAACGACCAGAGTTTCGGAAATCGTCAACGAGTCGACATCAGTAGGATCTAACTAACTAGTTAAATCCGTGGAGCAGAGTCCTTCCTGAGAAGCTAACAGGTCCTCAGCTAGTCAAGACATTCCTCGCATTTTATGGAACCAGAAGGTTCATTACCGCATTCACAAGAGCCCGCCACCTGTCCTTATCCTGAACCAGACAAATCCAGTCCACGGCCCCCCATACCACTTCTTGAAGAGTACTTTTAATATTATCCTCCCATCTAAGCCTAGGTCCTTCAAGTGTTCTCCTTCCATCAGGTCTCCCCACCAAAATCCTGTATGCACCTCTCCTGTCCCCCTTACGTGCCACATGCCCTGCCCATCTCATTCTTCTTGAATAGACCACCCCAATGATATTTGGTGAGGAGTACAGATCATAAAGCTCCTCGTTATGTAGTCTTCTCCACTCCCCTGTCACCTCGTCCCTCTTAGGCCCAAATATCCTCCTCAGCACCCTATTCTCGATTACCCTCAGCCTGTGTTCCCTCCCTCAGTGTGAGACACCAAGCTTCACAGCCATACAAAACAACAGGCAAAATTACAGTTCTGTATATCTTGATCTTTATATTTTTGGATAGCAAACTGGAAGACAAAACATTCTGCACCGAATGATAGAAAGCATTCCCTGATTTCAATCTGCTCTTAATTTCTTCATAACTGGAATTCTGATTTGTTAAGATTTTTTCCAAATATCTGAACTGTTCCACTGTTTCCAAGGATTTATTACCTATTGTATGTCGTGATTTTGTCCAGCATTCTGATCTCGAGACATGACCACACACTAAGTTTTCCCAGCATTTATTTCTAGATCAATCTCCTTACTAGCGACTACTAAACCAGTAGGACCTATACCCGGAAATATGCTTTTACATCTTTCAGAACCCAACGCCTGTTGAGCAATCTAACATGTGTTTGTACGTGTGAAGACGTACCTACATGCAAGTTTGTTAACAGCGAATAAAACAAACAGAACTTTCTGACGCAGTGAACATGTCTTATATAATAAGGAGGTAAGGGAAAAGTCGTAGCTGTACTGAACTACGCATTACGATGGGAGAGTTGAGGCACAGCTGCACACTTTACACTAGAGGAGGTGAGAGGTCACCTTCATGTCCCCGGTACTCTTGTATCGGATGCTGGGTGGGCCCAAAGTGAGTACGGAAGTTCTGGAGATGCGAAAAACACATTGGTTGAATATCTGTAGGATGGGAGAATCGCGAGATTAGATCGGAGAACCTCAAAGCATTGCCACTGCAGCAACAAGCTCGCTGAAAAAGTAGGTTTACAGATATGTACAACATTTAAATGAACACATCGCCTGATTTGTGGATCTACTGGAAGAACTACTGTTTTCCCCATAGTAACTTACATAATAGTCCATACCGGTTTAGGCAATCTTCATCCCTCTCAGTCGTCAGGGTTATCTCCTTCCTTCTGGTTGATAAAACTGGGTTTCCTCCTCTCGTTTTGATAGTTGAGTCAGTTTTTTCAACTCCCTGCTGGCTCATATTGCACGGGTCGCTCCTCTCGTTTTGGTTGATAATCCAGGAGTTTCTCCCTATGTGGTTGATAAAACAGGGGTCTCTCCCCACATTTTTGTTGACAATAAAAGGTTCTCACTTCCGTTCTGGTTGATAAATAAGGAAACTCCCCACTATTTTAGTCCATAATCGAGGGTTCTCCTCGCTTTAGTTAATAATTCACGTTTCTTCCTCTTTTTCATTGGAAAGTATGGGTCCTACCTTCCGTTTGATAACTCAGGGTCCTCTCCTCACCTTTGGTTGATAATTCAGAGCTTCTTTTGACAATCTTCCGTCTTACACGTACATTCTTTTTCACATCATCATTCCATTTTCTTTGCAGTCAGCTATTTTTTACTCACCTATATACGATTATTTTTTAAATTGCTTTGCTTGTTTAATGTTGTTTGTACTTGTTGTTCGTAAGAATTTCGTCCCCTCAGTCCCAATTTCTTTCCTCTGTTAGGAGCCACCAATGTCTCTGTTCCATTAAAAGGGGCCATGTTGCTAAACTGTCTCCCGTATCATATTTCCTCACACTGTCCCCGGTATTGTTCTAATAATAACAACCTTATTGCAGCTGTACAACAATATCATTAACCATTTGTAGCCTAAAGTTCATGGAAATAACATTTTTAAAAATCTGTTCCAAACTCAGAAAAACCACTATGTCTCCATTACAAAAACCGACCCATTAATGTTGTTTAATGTAGTAATGGGCGTTTATTCTGAGAATCACATGACACACGAATACATTCTGTTGGCAGAATTCAGTGTGTTTTGACGTTGACCAATGACCAGCAAATACATTACTGGCCCCTCACACCATCTGCACCGAGCAGAGTCCTTCTTCAGTGCTGACAATAACTTAGTCAAGAAACTGTGCGCCTTTGTGGATGCCGAAGGTTTATTACTGTGTTCACAATCGACCGCACTAACCACAGTTCAATCATTACGTCAATACCGTGAAGAACCGATGGGTGGGATTCACGTTAAGACACTAGCTGGTCGGTCGTACACCGGGATGAGAGTCCCGCTACAGGCCAACGAACTGACGAGACTCCGCATTCCTCCTCACAACCTGCATTACGCAAGGGTGCATGCTGTACACGAGCATTCCAGCGTGGCTCGCTGCCTTCTTGGATTGAGATACGTTGTTATTTAACGACGCTGTATCAACTACAGAGGTTGTACCTTTATCAGTGACATCCCGTTGTGGTGACATGAACAGCAAAAACGAAGTACAGACCGTCAGTCACAACTAAATTTACATCAGCCTTACTGCTTGCTACATGTTTCGGCTTTTCTAAAAATCCGTAATCGGGCAATTAAAAAGTACACAAAGGAAGATAATTTAAATACAGCCCATTAGAATGATACTCCTTCAGATAGATGAGATCTCAACTTCACAAAAATTTGAGTTGTATTAGCCGAAAATAAATAAATAATTTAGAACGTTGAACTTACCAAGATTTCTGTTCACAGACTGTACCCCAGGAGGCTTATTTTAACATTGAATAATTTCTCTTTCACACTTCCAGTACTGGAAAACAATTGTAATATTTTAATATAATATACATTTATTACATTTCAATACTTTGTATACAATTTTGGATTTTATTTAGTTTCGGCATACACAACTCCAATTTTTGTAAAGTTTAGATTCTCAGCTATCTGAAAAAGTATCATGCTAATGGGCTGTATTTAAATTATCTTTCTTTATGTGTTTTTAATTACACGATGATGGCTTTTCACAAAAGCCGAAACATGTAGCAAGCAATAAAAGTGATACAAATTTAGTTGTGATTGATAGTCTGTACTTCCTTTTTGCTGTACAGAGGTTGGTCGTTTTCAGTTATGGCTCATTTAAAGAAATCAATAGCTCTGCGTATAACGGTATGATTGTAGCGAACATGAATTAGAAGGGACGTGAAAGGAAACGGTATAGGCCAAACTCATAAAAATATGTCATTTGCCAGGAGGGACAGTCAGGACAGCCGGTTTCTGAGCCAGAATGTGAACCCAAAATTTCTAGAATACGAACCAGGATTGCTAAATACTCCGACGGCGATGTTGGGTTAGCATACTGTCACTCGGAGAACTTGAAAGGATTAGCAAGGAGATGGTCGCGGCTTCTTACTTTCAGGTACTAATTCGGCATTCATCTGGAAACACCGTGGCGAACTATAAAAAACCTACGTCTCAGGAAGCTTTTGGTCTTGATTCGAAGCCGGCATCCCTCGGCCTCGAGTCAGAAGGTTACCGCTAAACTCGGGTTAAGTTTTTGGATCGCAGAAGTCAACGAGCGTTTGGTGACACACAAGAAAACCGACTTTTTAAACTTACTGAAATATCCGATTCCAAACCTCGACGCAATAAAATTTTATATCACAACACAGTTTTGACGCACCCTGCAGTGACCATTTTAAGCCAAATTAGCGCGTCCCTATTTTTTTTTTTCGCTTTTGTACTTCTTTCTTAGCGTTCTTATAATAATGTGTGTCAACAATAACGTGAGAACATTACGTTTTATTAGTGAATACACGTTAATCATCATTCAAATTACGTCGTTCTTTCAAACTGTGTACGTTCATATGTCACGAAAACAAAAACAAAGAGGTTAACAAAAAACTGCGCGTGTTTCAAATTCGAATATCGTTTTTTTCCCCGTACCCTATATATCGCAAATGTTTTGAAAAAAGTGGGGGTGCAAATTTGCTGCGACGTATCACTGACAATGCTTTTCAAACATAACACTTGTGTACCATCGAATAAACGAACTGAACCGCAAGAGTACAACAGAAAGGAGGAGAAGTTTGGGATTCTCGACAAACAGATGGAGATGTCGGAACAAGCGACAGTCTCATCCTTAACAGAATCTCGCAGTAATCCTGCACAGCAAAATATCAGTGAGTGTTGCGAGGACTGTGAGAAAAAAATATTTGAAGAAGAACTTCATAATTTGTCTTCTTCGCTGGCTCTACAACCCTTGGTGGGTTTTGGCCTCATTGACAACTGCCCTCCAGACTTCTCTATCGGCTGCTTTTATCCTCCATCCTCTGATTCCCATTGTCGCCAGGTCCGTCATCACATCTTCTATCCACCTCCTCCTAGGACGTCCCCTTCTTCTTCTATTATCGAGTCTTCCTTCCAGCATTCTTTTTGGCATCTGCGTTTCTGGCATTCGTTCTACGTGGCCCAGCCACCTTAGTCTCTGTGCCTTGATAAATCACTTCATAATTTGTGCTCGAAGGTAAAGAGGTAACAGCACACCATGAAGACGTATGGCAGAGCAGAGATAAAGATCCACATTAAAAGTTTCAATAGACCAACATGTGCACTATATTCTTGTAAGCAAGTCGATTACCCTTACATATGTTTCAGCCTATAACAGGCCATCTTCAGGGGGTCAAAGTTTTTTACATAGACTTTACATCTGTTAGTTCAATTTTCAAAGTAGCTAGTACATCCACATAAAATAAATAAAATGAACCGTAGTGGATGTACTAGCTACTTTTAAAATTGAACTAACAGATGTAAAGTCTATGTAAAAAACTTTGACCCCCTGAGGACGGCCTGTTATAGGCTGAAACATATGTAAGGGTGATCGACTTGCTTACAAGAATATAGTGCACATGTTGGTCTATTAAAACTTTTAATTAGTTAACAACGTGAAAAAAAAAGATCCACATGTTCTTGAATTCGGCACTGTACGGTGGCGTGTTCAGTTTCACGCTCCGACTACTTTATTCGGGGAGACAAAGTCTCTAGAACGGATCAGATGGTTAGTTGAGACGCCCCGACGCTGATATAGATGTAGAGCCCGCTGTCCGTCGTTTGACTGAATGAACGAGCTTCCCGTAATTGTTACTCTTCTTGAAATCAATGACGGGAAGATCAGTGCATATGAAGCTAACGATGGCAACAAGACGTCATAAGCAACTTTTGTTAGAAAGCCTTATGACAGAGGTGGCCAAACAGCCGATCGCGGCCAGTCGTTTGGTCTCTATCAAAAATTTTTTTTCCCGCCTGATTACGATCAATAGCTCTTAGTTTGACAGCATATTTTGGATCAACCTACCTCTGCGAAAAAGCCTTCTTCCAGATGATAATTATATCAAGATACCAAAGCCATCTGACCGATAAACACTTAAAATACTGCCTTCACTTGTGCCTAAGTAACTATGAACCCTCTTTCAGTAAGTTATCGCAAGATATGAAGTGTCATGCGTCAACTCCGCAATAGGAAGGTTAATGAAAAACACCTTTTAATATGATAAATTTACTTTGCAAAAGCTCAATTTTTTAATAAATGAAAAAATTGTACTTTTAAATTTTTGATGTTATTATTTTATTTTATTTTATATTTCTTTGCCTAGTTGACCTAATATTAATACATTATGCACTACGATAGATCGCGAAACATTCCTCTCTTTACAGTAATCACTGAGTCCAAAAGTCTGGCCACATATGCCTTACGTAAAGCGACAACTTGATACATCTACCGACAACCGCGGTCGAGTACCTTGTATTCACGAAATCCCGGGTTAAAATCTTGCCCAGAACTCCGACTACTCTCACGTTTTCTATGGTTTCCTTCAAGCCTTACAGACAAGTGCCGAGACAGCACCAAAAATTAGCCCACACGCGTTACCTTCCTATCTTCTAAAATTCATTATTCAATAACCATCATACCCTTCGACGCCGTATTGTCTGTGCTACTTGACAACTTCGTTATATAAACCATAAATAAATAAATAAATAAGAAATAAGTTACCTTACATCAACCCTTTAAGGACTAAGACATCAGAACTTTACTCTCTAATTCCCCTATTTCCGAAAAGTACTGCTTTATCTCAAAGTTAGCATACTTCACCCGCTTGTCCTTTTGATAAGAGCAGGAAAAGATAAAAATGAGTATATGTATATTACATATGTGTGTGTGTGTGTTCGGTTCCTACTTGGCAGAGAACACAGTCTGCGTCCGTTAGAAAGACCAACTGGTTAACGGCGTACAGAGAAAAATCTCGTTTATTTTAAGAATCATAGTAAAATCATACATAAGCTCTGTGGAGAAAAATGCAGAGATTTTTCGTGTTACCCGTGGTGGCACATAGAGTAACTATTGGGTTTTGGAGGGCTAAGATATCTAAAAGCAGGCTATGAGTACGTAAGAAAGACTGAACTGACGGAGAAGAAAGTCCTGATCACAGGAGTAACTGTAACAGCTGTAGGTAAAGGTAAAGGCCACCCCATGACATGCTTATGAAGGCAGAGGGAAGTCCGAGGTATAGCTCCAAACTTTCGCAACCCAGCACTAGAAGGAGATGGGTGGTCAGCATTACGCTTCGGCCGCTTTACCCTCGGGAAAGAGACCTGGTACCCATTGCAGTGGAGGTGGGTGGGCCTCGGGACCAGTCTGGATGTCACGGAAAGTCTCACCCCACCGGAATTCGATCCCCGGACCGTCCAGTCCGTAGCGAGTCGGTATAGGCATACCGATAACAGCTGAAGAGCAGCCTGAAACTGCAGGCGAAAGCAACGGTGATACGATGCAGTCCGTGCACAAACGGAAGTTACCGTTAAGCGCAACATGCGCAACGCGCTACACGACAGCATGCAGATCACAAAGGCCACACTGTGCAGATGGGCTCCAGATGGATCATGGTACACGGTACTTCCCCCACATTAATACCATGTACTTCGAAATTATTCGTATGGGAACGCGTTTTGAAATGAACTGTAACTCGGGCTGTCAGCCATGACGAGAAGAAACAGATTCCCAGCGATTCGGAAACTGATGATACCGCTCTGGGATATGATACTGCGTCACTGGGGAAATCGTTTCCCCGACGTTTTGAAGTCGATATTATTGAAGAAGAAGGCATTACGTTCCTTCAAAACGTCGGAAATCGATACCCCAGTAACGCAGGGCCGTATCCCAGAAGAATGGCTGTGAAAACCTTTAAAAAAACTCGTTTCGGAAAGTGTTACTATGATCTGTCCTCCGTGATAAAGAAAGCAAGTCCCCGAAACGTCGGGTGTGCATTCCATTGACACGGCAGAGAGCCTAGAAACACTTTGCATTTGGTCGTCGTAAAAGCTTGTAATGTTATACGTTTTAAAGTACATAAACCTCAGGACACAACAACGTACATCTAAGACAGGGAAGCCGGCCTATTTAGAGGTGGTTGTACGAGTTCAACACCACTCTCCGAATTCATAAACATATGAGTAACAGTAAAGTTGTCCTGGAGGTTGAAAAAGAAAATGTATGGAGGAGTAGGGGTATCACTCCAGACATTTTTAAACTCTTCACTAGCTAAGAGCTGATCAGCTCCAAGCTACAGTCGCTTTAACCTTCATTTCAGGCTTCCGCCGCGATGTTGAAGAGATCTGCACTCTTCTGGGATATTGCACAGCGTCGTGTGGGAGTTGTTTACCGACGTTTCGTCTTGGACTTCTTGGCCCTTGAAAATGGGACTGATACGTTGTCCCGAATCGTCGGTAAACAACTACCACACGACGCCGCGTAATATCCCAAAACAGCGCAGATACAGTCGTTTTACCCCCAAGAAAAGGGCTGCTGGCGCCCACTAGACAGGAGGATGGAAGGTCCCCAGGGAAAACAGTAAAACCCCTACCTCTGACAGGAATCGAACCTCTGTTATCTAGCCCGTAGACTCTTCTCAGCCTTTTTCGACTATACTGACGATGCATTCGTAAGATTTCAAGTTCTGACGACGGTGAATATAAATATTGCGGTGATCGTGGATCCGACGCTGTGTAATACCGTGAATAGCAACATTTGGAGGAACCGACTGCCTACATCTTCAGGGTAGAAGGTGCCTCCGCAACGTGAGTCTGACGAATTGTGATTGTACTCAAAGAATGTAGACAGGAGGTTCCTCCGAAATATTGGCAGGCTATGTACCAACGTAACCACCGGCAGATCCCAAAAGACCTTAATCTCGGTAGGGACAGCAGTAGCCTAGCAGATTAAGTGGAAATGTGCATGCAGTTCATTTGAAATAACGTGTGTCAGCAGAACTTTCGTCTACGTTCGATGATACTGTATCGCAGCGCTCCGGACTATCAAAGTCACGGACAGCGCCAACCTAACGGGAGAACGAGTGGACGGTGAACGACCGACAGGTGGCTGGCTGCTTACCTTACGTAAGAGGAACTGCACTGCAGTCTGTGCATAGCGGTGTTACTGAGCAACGGAGCAGTCAGTGTGTCACAGAAGGCTTATGTACTGACTACACTTAACTCTACAGAATTCTGACGATGGTGTACTGAGAGAGACATGACTGACATTGTGGACACTGTCCACCGTCTCAGGCTAAAAAAAACGCATGTTACGGACACTGGATGTCACCGTCTTCAGGTGGAAATAGGGCGAGGAGAACCAACTCTGATGAAACCGTTAGAAAAAAGCTAGGATCTATCACTGAACTTATAGTTACTGATAAGTACGCCAGGTGGCGGTGATTGTCGAAAATAATATTTCGTTATTGCCTTGTGGTAGAGAGGCCGAGGCGTGAAGCTGACCAATCACCTCCATCTAGTGCCGAGATTAAGAAAGAAGCTATACCTCCACTCCTACAAATTCCTTCATCACGTGTACAGGGACAACTTCATATTTGTTTGGACAACTGAAGTAACGTTTGAGAGGTCGATTGAACAATAATAAAGAAGTGGAAATGGCTGTTCATGAATGGTTGACAATGCAGGAGACCGTTTTCTACAGCAACTGAATTTTTACACACGTGTCACGATAGGGCAAATGCATGAACATGCTCGCGGATTATGATAAAAAAAATAGCAATACTTCAGTGGAATGAGAAAGTTACGTGTAACGGTGTAATGACTGCTCATTTAAGTTTAATAACTTACAGAACCCTAGTTATTGAACATCCTTCGTATAAAATAAAATTTTGCGCGAGTTTAATGTAAGTAGGGGAAATGAACAAACACAAATGCTGAAATTATAATTTAAAATAGCACATCGGACGCTTTGTTCAAGATTTAACGCAACAGGATTCCTAGAGAAAAGGGGCATATTCACTGCTCTTCCGTTAATTATAAATGTTAGAGTTTTGACCTCAGATAGCCAGTGTAACATCAGATCAACAGCGCGCCTCATACATTTCATTATGAATCGATCTTTAAGTAAATTAGCTTCATCGGTAAATCGTTCAAGAGATGGAAGAAAGATGAAGATGCAGGTTACCATATCGTGGTCTTCTGGTGCCTGACACTCTTCTTTCATGAAAATGGAGAAAGTAGATTACTCAAAAGCACTAGCAGCCACCTACCTGACTACAAGGTGTCATAACCCCGAATGCGAAAATATGATTCTATAATTCACGTTATTCATTCCGTGCATTATAATCAGTAATCTACAATGATCAACCAACAAAATTAACACAATTAGGCATTTACACATTCATAATTATATTGAAACAGTGAAACTCCTACATATTTCGAACCTTATAGGTTCATCATCACGGAGCACATCAAATACCTTTTTTTTGTGTGTATAAAACGCACCTAATTGTTTTTGAGGTGGATGACGCTTATCTCTTGTGTAACGTGTAGAAGAAAACAGAACTGTACTGAAAGTATTCTGTGTAGAATGGATAAGTACACAAATATTTGAATAAGTTTATATATTTTGACCATTTAATATTAACTTCCAGTGAAATAAGGTTCCGTTTCATTTTATATATGTATCCATTCTATACGTTGACCGGGATAGCTAAGTCGGTATAGCGACTCGCTACAGGGTTGGACGGTCCGGGAATCGAATTCCGGTGGGGGCGAGATTTTCCGCAGCCGACCAGACCGGCCCTGGGGCCCACCCAGCCTCCTATACAATGAGTACCGGGTCTCTTTCCCGGGGGTAAAGCGGCCGAGGCGTGGAGTTAACACACACCCCATCTAGTGCCTGGATCAAAGAAAGAGTAGAGCTATACCTCTACTACCCCTCTGGACCTTCATGGTCTGTTCTAGGGAAAACTTTACATTTTTCTTTACTTTTATCCATTCTATACGGAACAATTTTAAATATTTGTTAATAATTTCCAGTGTAAAAGTCTCCCATTCTGCTTTGTATACTTAACGATTCTACACTGAATACTTCCAGTACAGTTCTGTTTCCTTCTACACGTTAAACAAGAGATAAGCGTCAACTACGTAAAAATAATCAATGTGTTTTATACAAAAAAAAGCATTTCATGTACTCCCTGATGATGAACCTACAAGGTTCGAAACATGTACGATATTCACTGTTTTAATACAATTATGAATATGTAAATGACTAATTTGTGCATTTTGTTGATTGATTATTGTAGATTAATGAAACTACACCGCCATGCACACTTTAAAATCTCATGTGCAGTTTATCGATACATGCATTTCGAAGAGTCGGTGAAACAAGCGAGTCTGTGATTCATGGGTCGTTATGCACATTGTACAGTATGCTACATGTTGTGCAATCTTTGGCTGGTGACGCTACACTTCACCTTGACCTGTAAGAGGGAGGGAGCCGATTTCCCGTTAGCAGAGCCTAGGGCACTGCACACAACACACAGTCCACCTGATCAGAACCAACGGCGAAGGTTCGTCCGTTACTTCACTTGACACACTGGACTTAAGAAACAATGCCAGCTGATAAGTGCTAAGAGCGCGAAACTCTGCATATACTTGCAGATTTCAACCCTGTCAGGACGCCACTTTACATGGCATTGTACACATACCCTGCCAGGGACGCCACTTTACATGGCATTGTACAATACCCTGTCAGGGACGCCACTTTACATGCCATTGTACACATACCCTGTCAGGGACGCCACTTTACATGGCATTGTACACATACCCTGTCAGGGACGACACTTTACATGGCATTGTACACATACCCTGCCAGGGACGCCACTTTACATGGCATTGTACACATACCCTGTCAGGGACGCCACTTTACATGGCATTGTACACATACCCTGTCAGGGACGTCACTTTACATGGCATTGTACACATACCCTGTCAGGGACGCTACTTTACATGGCATTGTACACATACCCTGTCAGGGACGCCACTTTACATGGCATTGTACACATACCCTGTCAGGGACGCCACTTTACATGGCACTGTACACATACCCTGTCAGGGACGCCACTTTACATGGCACTGTACACATACCCTGTCAGGGACGCCACTTTACATGGCATTGTACACATACCCTGTCAGGGACGCCACTTTACATGGCATTGTACACATACCCTGTCAGGGACGCCACTTTACATGGCATTGTACACATACCCTGTCAGGGACGTCACTTTACATGGCATTGTACACATACCCTGTCAGGGACGCTACTTTACATGGCATTGTACACATACCCTGTCAGGGACGCCACTTTACATGGCATTGTACACATACCCTGTCAGGGAGCCACTTTACATGGCATTGTACACATACCCTGTCAGGGACGCCACTTTACATGGCATTGTACACATACCCTGTCAGGGACGCCACTTTACATGGCATTGTACACATACCCTGTCAGGGACGCCACTTTACATGGCATTGTACACATACCCTGTCAGGGACGCCACTTTACATGGCATTTGCTTCAAGCATTACACCTGTCAAACGTAGGGAAGCCACTTTACATTGGCATTGTACACATACCCTGTCAGGGAAGCCACTTTACATGGCATTGTACACATACCCTGTCAGGGACGCCACTTTACATGGCATTGTACACATACCCTGTCAGGGAAGCTACTTTACATGGCATTGTACACATACCCTGTCAGGGACGCCACTTTACATGGCATTGTACACATACCCTGTCAGGGACGCCACTTTACATGGCATTGTACACATACCCTGTCAGGGACGCCATTTTACATGGCACTGTACACATACCCTGTCAGGGAAGCCACTTTACATGGCATTCTTCCTTCAAAAGTTGACAGTTACACAGCTAGTAAAAAAAATCCGTTTTTATGGAACCTGAATGTTCATCAAAGTATACATAAATGCCTGCCAATGGTTCCTATCCTATACAGTACAATCCATACGAGATTTCAGGTTCAATTGATGCTGAAGATTTGGATTATGGTTTATCTGCATTATGAGAGAGAGAAAGAGGTGTTTTACTTATTCGTGCTGTCAACTGCTAAGACTATATGGTGGAGCACAGGTGGAATGATGATGACCAAGGAAAACCGAAGTTCTCAATGAAAAACTTGTTCCAGTGCGACTGTTTCCATCATAAATCCCACACGGACTGGCCTGGGATCTATAACATAAGACGCGTCTTTTTTCTTCCTCGTAAGAACACCTAACAACTTAGATATTCATGGCGAATGTAGGAGAAATAGTCAGGTTTATTGCCACATACCGTCGTCCAAATTGTTTCGGTAAATTTCAGTAATCTTGTCCAAATTAATTTTCCACAAAATTTCTAGTTTTCTTATTTCAAAGAGCAGTCACTACACTGCAGGAGGTTAGGGAAAATTACATAAAACATTGTAAAATAATGTGTCGATTTGAGCTCGACGCTGGGCCTGGTGCAACGCACAACACTGTCGAGTGTATATCGACATTTGACCGGTAAGGGTAATGGCGAATAAAATATCAAGATTTATAAGGCAATACATTTCGTATGCTTATTGTCAATGTCGTGGAGACAAGGAAGATCACGTCGTGGCTATACGTAGAAACAGGCATACAGGCCTGAAGACTGGGAAAATTTGGAAAGTGTATATGTTTATATATAAAGTGAAGCTGTCTTTGTGCACACCATGAAGGCAGATGGTGGAATGGACGTAAGATCCACTCGTTCTTAATTTCAGCATTAGATGCAGGTGAGTGGTCGCGATAGTCAGTTTCACATCCCAGCCGCTTTAACCCCCATAGAAAGAGCCCACGGTACCCACAAATATGAGGCTAGGTGCGCCCCAGAGCCGGTACAGACACTTTAGAGAAGAGAAAAAGCTCTTACCCATATCGGGAATAAAACCAGGAATCCTATGCTGCTTAGCCCGTAGCCTACTCATTATACCGACTGAGCTAACCTGACACCTGAAGTCTATGCGCCTCGTATAACAATATTTACACTAACTCCATGGAGTCTCATCCTCCTTCAGAAGCCAGTACTTTTCATTAAATTTAGTATTGGGTATTTTTTTCGAAAATCTGTCGAGAAAATTCAAGTTTCATTAAAATCTGACAAGAATAACGAGTACTTTGTATGAAACCCTATGTACATGTATAATAATATCTCGCTGAATTCTTCGTAGAGTGAGAAATGTTTCAGACGAAAAGTTGTAGAGAAAATCAAAACACACATTTTAAGTTCAGTAACTTTTTTCAAAAATCGTGCCGTTTATGAGATAATGTGAAAAAATATGGTACAGCCGGAGAGGCCACAGACGACAATATAATACGGCGCATGCGCTTTGCATGCCGGATAACTAAGGCTACAGACACACTCAGAATATGTAATAATTATTGCTTTTCCACGGCAACAATGTTTTACGCGAACGCGCCTCAATGTTACGTTTATACGTACAATGCCTGTCTCGTTTCATTCTATCTGGGCGGAAGTACGGGCATTTTGGGGGACTTCCTGGCATTCTTACACGAAATCTTGGGCGACTTTTGTTTTCTGGTACGTGACACCGTGTAGTATGGTACATAGGTATCAAAGTCTCGGAGGATTGTCAGTACCTTTACACCAGACCATACGGCGTCATATCGTTGAAGATTGTAATCTAAATTTTCGACACTACCTTCGTGGCCCTCTTACAGAGTTGCTGTCTGTCTATTGTAATAACAACGCCATTTCCTCTTCCGCTGGCCCTATTTCGTATGACATAACGCAGTAACGACATTCTGTTAATAAGTATCTCATATTCTATTCTCTTGTCTTCTCAGGAAAAAAAAACTCGGATTGCCTCGAGCTTTCCCACTGCCAGTCCCATTGTGTTGCTTACATCACCCTACATATTACGGAATTTGAGACAAAAGGGTAAAGAACAGGCCTAATTCCAAGACCTATAACAATTCTCTTTCCTTTCTGTTGTTTTTCTCTCGCACTAACTAAAGATGATACACTGAGGATATCTGAGAACAGAATGTTGAAGACAGAGAGAACAGTCACTTGCTAAGACTATACAGCGCTGATGGCAAATGAAATATGGGTACAGACAACTGGTGGAATGATGCTTACAGGGGAAAACCGAGGTACCCGGAGAAAATCCTATCTCAATGCCACTTTCTCTACCACAAATCCCAAATGGACTGGCCTACAATCAAATCCCGCCCTCCGCGGCGAGTGTCCGGAGAAGAATCGAAACTAAGATGGGGGAAAAGAAACGGAAGGATGGACACAACGAACTCCACGCAGCACAGTCCTGCCTCAAAAGCTGATCATTCCTCAGGCAGACAAGTAACTCCCGCGTGTTATAAAACCTGCAGGTTCATCACCGTGTTCACAACAGCCCGCCAACTGTACCTATCCTAAGACAGATCAATCCAGTCCATGACCCCTCCCCCAGCCTATTTTGTGAAAATTCAATTTAATAGCATCCCCCCCCCATTTACTTCCAGGACTTCCAATTAAAACCGTGTATACAGTTCTCTTCTCCATGCCCCGCCCACCCCATCCTCCCTGATTTGATCACCATAATAATATCTGGTGTGGAAGTATATATCGTGAAGCTCCACATTAAAAATGTACCAAAAGTTTCGAAGTTTGTGCTTTTCCACAAATATTATGGATCTGATCAAATCAAGCCAGACGACATAGACGGGGCATAAAATGTAAAATGTTTACAATATTGTGGTTGGAAAAAGTGAGCGAAAAGACCACTGCGTAGGCCTAGGCTTAGATACGAGGAAAATATTATAATGGATTCATTGAAACACAACACGAACAAATCACCATTCTGTTTAACCCCAACATGTACACACTAAAGTGAGGTAGTGTGGCTTATATCTGAAAAATAGTTACTTATATCCAACTTAGCGTGCAAAGAAAATACAATTATTAAACTAAAGTCGAAACCCGGTTATAACGACATCGGTTTATATGACACCTCGCTTATACAGTCAGATATTCTGTGGCACCAGTTAATTCGTCACTGTTAACCATAACATTACACTCCTCGGTTATAACGACACTCGTTTATAACGACACAAGATATTCAGTCCCTTTCATGACGTTATAACCGAGTTCGACTGTACTTTAAAACATCCCGAAATGGATATTCTTCAGCAGTTTATAAAATTCGTATACAATAATCGTTCTTATAATCGTAAATGAAACGACAATGCTAGAAGTTACACCGTTAATTTTGTGATACAGTTTTATCAAACTGACGAGTGATTATTTTATTTTAGGCCAAAACCAGTAAAAAAAAAGAGGCATACCCCAACACGGACGAAACAATTTTGGAAATGTCCGCAGAGAGTAATACTTAGTGTGTTCGCTCTGTTATTAATGCTACTATTTCAGACGTGCCTAAAAACAAAAGGTTTATTTCACAAATAATACTAAACTGTGACAATAATACGAATGGGTCTAGAAGTCTACGAAATCGGAAAACATGCTTTGTGAGTTCCGCTCTGTTGTAAGGGTATAGTAAGCCATAAAAAACTGACCACCCTGATGCAAACAAACTGACAATGTCTATGAGATCACTTCGTTTGTTAAACAGTTTAATTTGTATTGCAGATTGTGATGAAGGGTTCAACATGGTTGCTGGGTGTGATGCTGCTTGTGGCCCACTCATCCGCAGCCCAATGCCCCTGGCACCGCGACATCAAGGAATTACAATCGTCATGCATATGCGCATACAACTTAGGACAGGAACTATCAGTGCAGTGTGATATGGTTGACTTTTCGCTTTTACTCAACGCGTTAGACAGACACGCAAGAACCATTCCATTAGACTTGCTGTATGTGAACAACAGCACAGTTATCAAACTAGAAGACGGTGCATTCAAAAATCTGAAACTCAATAACGTGCAGTTATCGGGTGCAAAATTCGTACCATAGCACCAGGAACATTCCGCGGTCAGGAAGGTACACTTAGGAACCTGAATCTTCAAGACAACGAACTGGAAGAAGTTCCTGCGGAGAGCCTCAGACAACTAGCGAATCTCTCACTGCTTGACCTATCGCGCAACCGCATCGGCAGAGTGCCCGATGAAGCTTTCGTCACTCTCCACAGCCTTTCGACACTAAAACTCTCGGACAACAACCTTACGCTCTCGCCAGGGGCTTTCAGAGGGCTTGAAGACTCACTCAAGAATCTCAATTTGAAAGGAACGAGACAAAAACGCGTACCTGAAGCAGTCCGTGGGCTAAGAACGCTGGCATTTTTAGATTTAGCTCAGAATGGACTCCGAGAGCTACCGGGTCCTGGGGGGCGCCTTCTTGAAGACCTGCATTCTCTAACCGCCCTCAACCTGGAGCGCAACTTGATTCAGAATGCAGGTGCAGATGCATTCAGCGGGGTGAATGATACGCTGAGCTCCCTCAGCCTTCTCAACAACCTCATGACAGACTTCCCAACGGCGGCAATCAACAGCCTCACCGAGTTGCGGGTAAATTGTCTTGAATCGCATTACTGTATGGGTTAATCTTGACAAATGTATACAAAAGGTGCTGAAAACGCTGTCCATTAATCATGTACACGCACCAACATATGCACATAACAAACTATGAGTTATACATAAACTTTTAACCTTCCTACATGGTCGAGCGATAAGTCGCCATCCTCAGGGAGACGTCAATACAAAGGAATATATAACATTAATACATGAATCTCACATGTACAATGTTAAAAATATACAAGATATATAAATTACTTTTATGTTATTTCCACCATACATTTTTTTTGTAAACAGTCTTATTCCGACAAATGTACAATTTATTATCTTCTATTTAATATATGCTTATGTCAATAAATAGTCAACATGTTTCGAACTGTATCAACTGTACCATATAGCTGGTGTAATGATAAAGAGTCCTGATGATGAACTGATACAGTTCGAAACATGTTGACTATTTATTGACATAAGCATGTATTAAATAGGAGATAACAAATTGTACATTTGTCGGAATAAGATATAAATTAGTATCCACACTGTTGTACTTATAACTGCTAATTTATGTATTTTATATATTTTAACACTATACATATGAGACTGATATGTAATACATATTCCTTTGTATTGGCGCCTCCCTGTGGATGGCGATTTATCGCTGAAACATGTAGGAGCGTTCAAGGTTATGGGTAACTAAATAGTTTTGTTATGTGCATATGTTGGTGTGTATAAATGATTACAAGCACAACGCACAGACTAAATAATATTAAATTCGTTTTCCGTCAGTTTGAATGTATAACCAAACCTTGTAGCGCCAAGAATTCCCGGTGCTCTGGAAGATCCCAGGCACATGTCGCACTGTTGCTGCAACCGCTTAAATAAAACGCCAAAGCTCGTCCCACGTGCCGACTTTTGTCGAGTAAACTACTCGCTTCATATGGGCCCAAATGTACGTATAATTCTGTAGAAACTGGATCTGGGAGGCCACAAAAGAGGTCCGTTTCGTTCCATCCACGGACCTGGGTGGTGGAAGGCCAAGCCGAGGTTCAAATGAGCAGGAGATCCATCATGCATAAAGCACAGTTTGTCGCACTGAAAGTGCTACATCCTGCAGTAGTTAACACTTCCTTTGCCTTATCTGACTAACAAAGCGGTTGCGACCATGTTTATAGCTTGATTTTAGGAATGGAACTCAGCCATGCTTATTTATGTAATTAAGAATCACCCTGTATATAATTACTTCGTAAAATCGAACAACGCTCACAACCGATGAGACCCATTGTTAATTTTTTCCACGATACGTACGTAAAGCCTGGCTTTTTATAAAATTCATAAAGATCTATATCAGCTTAAGGATCGATACGAACCTTAACGCAATCAGCTAGACGACTTTCATTACAGACCTCTCAACACCAAATTTCATCTAAATACATTCAGTAATTTCGTAATCTGCAGATGAAACATAACGAAAGTCGTGAGACTTGATGTTCTCACGGCGGTAACTGTGAATATTATACTGCCTTCACGGATGTGACGCCGGACACTGGTATATTTACCGAAATCTCGGCAGACTGCTCTGAAACGACACCCAGACCCGCACGGGTGTGGGGGGGGGGGGCTCATCGTGAGACTATTTGTATTTTATATTTCATTCTAAGGACTGTCTTATAAAAATCATGTCATAGACCTAAATATAACTGTAACATAACACTGTCTGCAACTGCATGACTCACTCACCTAATTTAAATCACAAGGTTAATCTTCTTGGTTTCTAAGTTTATCTAAGATTCCAAAATTTTTTATTTAATTTTTCAAAATTCCAATGTACTAGTCATCAGCCGATTTCTGTGGCTTCGTGTCTACAAAATCCTTCCCTTAAGGGAATGGGGGTTTTGCTTAAGCTAGACTGATGAACTCTTCAAGTCCTTCTTAAGTCTCATAAATATAACAAATTTCCCACACAAAATTCTGCATTGCATTTCTTGTTATCATTCCCGTGCTACATGCACAGTCAATCATAACGTCCTACATTCCCCATAAATCATGTGCTTGTGTCCAAGCATTTCGCACACTCTTTAACCTTGGCACTAAATGGAGATGAGGTCAGCTTCACACCAGCCGCTTCACGGCCGGGGAAAGAGTCCCTCGTACCCACTGAACAGAAGTATGGGTTAGCCCCAGAGCCGATCTGGACGCTTTGGAGAAGAGAAAAAATCTCATCACCCTGCCTGGAATCGAATGACGATTGCGGAACAAAGGCAGCATAAACTTCACTTTATATTCACCGTGCATCTTTTTATAATTTAATTATTTGTCCCAACAAATGCACTAAGACAGTTTTTTCACTGTTAATTAACCACGCAGACAGGAGGAAAGAGGTCTTACCAACACATAACACACAGATAACTGGAATACACGCTGAAAATAGGACCACGCTGCCATTAATTAATAATTATACTATAGAGGGTAGTATAACATACTACTTGATTTTATTGTAATTTTTAAAATTTTAATAGCTTTTAGCAGCTTAACAATACCACTAATTTTATAAAAAATTTTATACGATGTGGTAACAAATACGACTCACTGTTATGACATAACCAAAGAATTGGTCTATGTAAAAACTCACTTAAAATACCCCCTGATGATGGCAGAATAACTGCCGAAATGCGTATTGGGGCATCCTTATAATAAAGAAAACAGTGAAAAAACTGTCTCAGTGCATTTGTTGGTACAAAAATTCAAAGGTAGCATATTTAACAATCAAAGGCAAACAGTAATGCACAATTTACCAAAAGTGGATATAAAATATTTGTACTTTACACCATCAATACCTTTAGCTTCTTGTATTCAAGTAGATATAAGACAGAGTATTGTGTTTGCTAGGTACTTGACATTGGCTTCAACTTGTTAACGGAGCTGCCAGGTGACGCATTTTTTGGAACTCCTTCGCTAACACTGCTGGCACTGGACGGGAATCCTCTGACAACTGTCCCAGAGTTAGCACTAGCTCATCTTAACACTACACTAAGAGGTCTAAGTCTTGGAGGGCGTTTTCTACACTGCGACTGTAGGCTACGCTGGGTAACAGAATGGATCAGACGGAGCGACCTCCAGGTTACCAGTCGTGAACGAAACCCCCAATTCTGTGGTAGCCCTGCAGGGCTGAGGGACAGAGGATTCTACACTATTCAGCCAGATGGTAAGCTGCATGAGCTATGTAAAGCTTAAAACTTCTGCACTATTGCGTGCCACATGCCCCTGCCTGTCTCATCCTCCTTCACGTCATCACCCGAATAGCATATGGCAAGGTTTACCCATCATCAAGTTTCTTCTTATACCACTTTTCCCAGCTTCCTGTTACTTCCTCACTCTTAGGCCCAGATATCTTCCTCAGCAACCCCATTATTGAACAACCTCAGCCCATACACTTCCCTTAAGGTAAGAGACCAAGTGTCATGCCCATATAAAACAACAGGCAGAATTCCTTGTACAGTAATATGTAATGAAAACACAAGTTCTGTTAGTCCCTAATTAAACACTAATGTGTTTAAATGTCATTACAGAACTCACATGTGGAATAGCCAATGACCTGGAAAATATTGCAACTATTCAAAAACAACCAGAAATTAAGAAACCACCAAAGCAGGATGAAGAAAGTAATGATGAAGAAAAGCATCCAGTATTTGATCCCCCTATATCACGCATGAAGTCCACAACACCCAAGTCAACTACTACAATCCACACTACAATCAGTACAACATCAACTCCAACTACGACTACCACAGTTCAAACTACAACACGTGCACCAAGACCTGTAACCATGCACAGCACTGTTAAGACCACACCCAAACCAGTCACCATGGCTACACAAGGAACAACATCCACCACCACAACCACAACAACCACATCACGACCTCCAACCACCACACGAAGAGGAAATGTGGTGGTATCCAGAACCACTGCTCCTCCATGGCGTGGAAACAGTAATTCTCAGCAGAGGCCTCCACTTGTACTAGGCTTTCCATCACATCCTGGCAAACATGAAGAAGTTCAGGAAGTGATGGTTCGCAGTGCCTACCGCCAGGATAACTCAGTTATTTATTCAGTGGGATTCTGAGACTGCAAACATACTCGGATTCCGCGTTGTATACAGATTGTTTGGTGACAAGAGTTTTAAGCAGGGGCCTCCTCTTGAAGCAAGTGAGAGAGAATTCAAGATTAAAAATGTGCCAGCTCAGGTGAGTGTGATGACTGTATCTTGTAACTGGGTAACTGGCAAAGGTAACACACACTCATGTTCAGGATTTACCCTATTCCAATCCAGGTTCAGACTGGATGTCTTGACTTCAGACTTTTCACAGTCCTCCTCCATCACCTCTAAGAAACACTCAGATAGTATCCTAAAACAGATCATGGTCGCTTCCACAGTTTTATGATACCTCTTCTAACATTGAACGCTATTACTGAACTGACACTATTTCAAATTCATATATTGCACTATGATGCACCTATTTCAATTGAGAGAACTGAAGTCTAACTTTTGTCCACTACATACGAACATGAAAATACCAAAAGCATGACAAGTACTAGCAGCAGTACCCGTTCTTCGGCTAGAATATGGTTGCTGTGCTCATCAATATCACTTTACAGTAAGTAAACCTTTAAAAACAAAGAAATATCCCTAAAATTAACAAATTAAAATGTACACATGTAATAAAATGATTGACAAAGGACATGAATCACATCCATCAGCCCTCCCACAGTACTTGCACATCATTTTAACAGCCATGGCTACCAAGCACAATAGCAGAAGTGTTACAGTAAATTGCATAAAATTCTTATTGTTCTCTATTATGTCCACTGTAGGAAAAGAAGTTACTTCATATATATATATTACATAAACATGTTACATTATATGTCTATTTCAGGAATGCATTGTGGTATGTGTGATTTCCTTAGAAGATGTAGTTGTGACACCTGAAACAGTGCCATATAATCAATGCCGTGAAGTTCGTACAGTAACATCCCCATCCAGCAATATGGACAAAATAACCATTGCAGCAAGTGCTGCTATCTGTGGTACTGTGGTCATAGCCGTCATAGTGTTTGTGGCTGCTAGTCGACGCAGGTCCAGGAAACTCCACACACTGCAGCAACATGAGACTAAAAGTGGAATTCCTGTGGGTGGATTGCCAGTAACTTGCTGCACAGGAATGGGGCCTACTCCTAGCCCTGGAGGGCCACTGTCTTCACTTGCAACACTCAGCGCCTTTACGACACATAAGGATTGGGATCAAGTCTCCATGTATAGCAATCGCAGCATCCCAAGGCCTCGTGTGTACCATATGGACAGGCAGGGTAAGCAGACAAAACTAGCACTTGTAATAACAATAAAAGACAACCTCCAAACACTAAATACAGCAAAACTGAAGCTTTGGTTTTGGAAAAGCAATATGATAAACCTCCAGGCCTGAAAAAGTACTAAAAACACTTTTACCACATCTGCTACCATATTAAACTACAAACAATTCCACTTCAACTCTACTTTCAATTTGGCTATGATGCAGATGATTAGAACTTCAGCTCCTTTCATGTATTCTCCTTATTAAAAATTTAAAAAACAGAGGGGGGGGGGGGGAGGTTGAATTGTGCTGGCTTTGTATTTACATTCAAAAGTCTCTGGCAACAGGTATAATTCAAATCTAAGCCAATATTTATTTCCAAAAATGATATTAATGTTTGCTCAGGATAGGGACAGGTGGCGGGCTCTTGTGAGTGCAGTAATGAACCTTCGGGTTCCATAAAACGCGGGGAATTTCTTGACTTGCTGACAACCTGTTAGCTTCTCAAGAAGGACTCTGCTCCATGGAGTTAGTTAGTTAGATATTAATGTCTGCAAAATAAGTGTGTTTCAAGGCATGGAAAATAAATTAGAAAGGTACAGGGAACTAAATTTAGGAACTAGAAATATTGTTAAATGAAACAAAAAGCACACAACACAGCATTTTTAGGCGTGTTTGCAAAACTGTAAAACGGGACTACTAGCTTCATCATGTCTGACTGTCCGTCCGTCTGTTGGGATGGAACAACTCGGCTCCCACTGCACGGATTTTCATGAAATTTGATATTTGAGGAATTTTCGAAAATCTGTCAAGTAAATTCAAGTGTCATTAAAATCTGAAAAGAATAATGGGCACTTTACGTGAAGACGTATGTACATTTATGATATTATGTCATTGGATTCTTCTTAGAATGAGGAATATTTCAGACAAAAGTTGTAGAGAAAATTGTGCAGTTTATGAGATAATGTGTAAAAATATGGTACAGCCAGACAGGCCAGAGATGGCAATATATTACAGTGCAGAAAAGATGCGACATGCAAGAATACACACACACCACACTCATAATATTCAGTACTTGTTGCTCCTCCATGGCAACAATGCTTACGCAAGTGTGCCTCAATGTTATGTTATATGTGCACCTTCTGTCTTGTTAAAATTTTAAAACTCTGTATGTTATTAAACGTAGTGAATCAGATTGACTAATAAGGACACAGTGAATTTCAGCTCAGGGTTATGGTCTTCTGAGATATGTGGTCCTGTACATTTCCCAACTGTGATCAAGGTAAAAGTATACATCATACCTCAAGTTTGCAAAATACACCAAAATATTAACTGTAGCCCTAACTAAAAAATAAATTTTACCCACAAAATTTACATTTAAAAATTAATCAGAAAATGTGTTAAAAACTACATGCAACACAGCCATATGTATATATCTGTACAACGTGTGTTATACAAAATTTCACATTATATTCACCGTGCATCATGATAACAAATCAAAAGTTTAAAAACCAAAAAATGCACTGTATTCTTACAAGTAAGTCAAATGCCCCTACATATGTTTCGGCTTCAACAAGCCATCTTCAGGGGTCAAAGTTCTACATATGCTCGACATCTATTAGTTCATTCATTAGCACTTCATATAACAACACAAAACAGATTCTTAATTCCCAATGGATTAATTAGGACACCACCAACGTCAGCCATCCAAATATGTAAAATCCAGGGAATGAGTAGCACCTATGTTATATGCATAAAAGGTTAAAAGTTTCCTTAAAATTACATATATATTGGTTATAAATTTTAAGGAAACTTCTAACCTTTTATACATATAACATAGGTGCTACTCATTCCCTGGATTTTACATATTTGGATGGCTGATGTTGGTGGTGTCCTAATACATTGGGAATTAAGAATCTGTTTTGTGTTGTTGTATGAAGTGCTTATGAATGAACTAATGGATGTTGAGCATATGTAGAACTTTGACCCCCTGAAGATGGCTTGTTGAAGCCGAAACATACGTAGGGGCATTTGACTTACTTGTAAGAATACAGTGCATATGTTGGTTTTTAAACTTTTGGTGTGTTACACAAACTTCAGATTCAGGTACTGAATACATTTAATAATGTACCAAGTTGCCTCTGTATGGTGCTGTAATTTTAAAAGAACAGTTATTGAAGAAAGTAAGCTACAAAAGTTTAAAAAATGTCTGGCTTTGGTAGAAAGAACATGTACATAATTTTTCAATAGAAAACATCATTGGTTTCAGGCATGATGGTTTTGGTGTTTCCTGCACAGGACATGAAACTAACATGCATGTTAATTGAATATAAGACATCCTTTTGTGTTTATATAATTACTAATATTCAATCAAATACCATGAACACAACTACACATTTATTACGTAACAGAAAGCTACATGTTTCTGTCTCTGTAGACCATCATCAGGCTAAGTATAAAGAAATTTATTACAATTAAGATAGTAAGATATCAATACCATATATACTTCACGTGATATTTCACTTATATTTTGTCTTTTACAATTTTCAGTTGTACAGATAATGCCTTTATTAGTAACTTCACTAATTGTAGTTGTGTTTTGTTAAAATTACTGTACTCAATCTTTTTAAACTCAGATATATTTTGATGCATTACTTTAGCAAATAACCACTATTTTAGTAATTTTAATCATAATGCCATCTGGTCCTCATATGAACCAATAATATTTTAAGAGAAACCTTGGACTGCTTGACCCTTGAAAATGGGACTGACAGGCTGTCCCAAAATATTGGTAAACAACTACCAACATATGCTGCACAACAGCCCAGAAGAACGAAGACCTCATCTACACCATCACAGCAGCCTGCAATCTCCCTACTGTACAGTTGTGTTGACAATATTTTATTGAATATTAGTAACATGCATGTTGAATGCTAAGGGCCACTTTGAACACTTGCAGTTCATATGCCTCATAAATTACATTTCTGCACCATTCTGCAGTAGCCAGCACAACACACACCTAGCCAACATCCCCTACATGTAACTAGAAAATTAAACCTACAGCCCAGTCACTTTTACGGCAGAGTCTATAAGACATGGCATAAGGGAATACAGACTGAGGGTGTTCAAGAATAGGGTGCTGAGGAGAAGATCTGGATCTAAGTGCGAAGAGGTAACAGTAGGCTGGAGAAAACTGTGTAATGAGAAGTTTCATAACATGTAGTACTCTTCACCAAATATTACTAAGGCAATCAAATCAAGGAAGATGATATATGCTGGGCATGTGACATGAATGGATATGATGACAGATGCACATAGACTGTTGGTTTGTAAGCATAAAGGTAAGAGACCACTCAGAAGACCTGGTAGGATAATATTAAAATAGATCATATACAGAAACAAGGTGGGTGGTATAGACTGAATTCTCCTGGTTGAAGATAGGGACAAGAGATAAACTTGTCAGGACACAGTAACGTGTTTTTGGGTTGCATAAAAGGATGTAATTTCTTCACCAGAAGGGCTCCACTCCACATATGTAGTTGTTGGTTTGTCAGGTAGTTAGTTGTTATTTTGGCTAGATATCTGAACAACACAAACACAAGGATAGGGTGTGAAAACAATCATGCACATGGGCATTTCTCTACTAAATTACAATTACTAATATACAATTCTCAAAACGAAATACATAAACCTATTTCAAAAAAATTCCTTATTTCAGTTTCACCATAACAGTTGTAGAAGTACTTACAAAATCATCAAAGGTTACAACAGAGTAAAGCAAGAATAAGCACTAACACATTTTAAAATATTTCTGTGCATAAGCAGCTGCTATTTCCCCCTAGGTTCCATCAACATGGGATGCATTGCAGACGACATGCATTCGCATGCATCTCACTTCAGCAACAAGGGAGTAAAGACCAGGTCCATAGCTGATGGGCAGTCACAACACAGTTTCTCAAACCATTCTGGGAGATACCTCTCAGGAAATTCCTATGCTGCTGGGCTTGTCAGCTCTCGACCAGGCAAGATTCTGTCTAAATCCATCTATAGTCTAGATCAGTGTTCCCCCAAAATGTTTTTGCCACGGAAGCCTTATGCAAAATATTGGAAGAACCTCGTGTCAGCACACAAACTGCATGGTTCTGTTAGAGTACATGACCTAATGTTGGGAAAACTGTGCTAGACTACACAAACAATTCCTAGTGAAACGCTCATGATGAATGAAACTGATTAATGCATAGTCACAAACTACTTGCATCTTTCTGCATACAAAATCCGATACAAAGATGCCAGTGTTTAAATTACATACCAGCTGTACAAAATTAGAGCCTGAAAAAACTGTTTGAGAAGTCCATCATTACTAAGTGGTTATTCTGTTTGATCCCTTCCAGCAACATAAAATCTGTGCAAGTTTATTTTCCTATTGCTTGCTCAGTGCTGACATCTCGCAGTACAAATTTGGCTCAGCCTTTTATATGTTCAATTTTTGTCCAAAATCAGTCTCACTATTTCCAAATTATTATTCTGTTCTTCTGCTAACTTACAAATGAACAATCTCTTATCAACACTACAGTCATTTGCATGTATCATTTCCTGAAGCTATGACACAGCCATATGTTCTGCCACCAATAATATCTTCCACTCTGTTTTTGGAAATTCTTAACCCACACACAACCTATATCCCCCAACTGTTCCCAGTTCAAAATTTGTTACCAAGCAAGGTGGCTGAAGCAGCAGTGCTTAATATTCAGGAGGTGTCCAATTTGAATTGTATTGTCTTTTCTCCTGTTTCCTCAGTTCCTCCAAGCAAACAGTTCCAATTCATTACTTACTACCCTGCGTTACTGCAACATTTTGCGAATTTCAGTGGAATTTTCTCTGATATCACACAACATTTAATGGTGTTTCTCTGCTCTAACAATGTATCATCCTTGTTTTTAACACAGAAATCAAAACAAACTCTGCCAACTGACCGCTTACTTGAAACACAAAATAAACTGAATCTCTGACAAATAAATGTAAACAACACCATACAAGAAAAAATCCAGCCATGAGCACAAATACTGTCAGTAGCATAACTTAATCTTCAGAACAAGATGCAAACTCAGATACAAGACGTGGAAATACATGCCTGATTATGAAGCTTCATCAAGTTGGATTTTACTGTATGCTGTACAAAAGTGAGGGCTGTGAATCCATTTTTAACCTCATCTTTTGTGTATGTGTGTGCAAGCGCATGTCATTAAAATACAAATGATTGGGTCATGTTCAGGTCTTTCTGTGATAAGGTAGTGAGTTACTTTATTTCTGTAATAAACTGCTATTGCACGATCACTTTTCATTTATAAAAGAATTCAACTAAATAAATGAACTGTTTGCCCATTCACGAAAGATGGCAATGGGAGCACTGTAGAAATGTAAATGCACCTTTGCACTGTAGTATTTATAGAACAAAGAATCCTTAACAAAAGCTTTATCCAGTTAACAAAGAAATTTGCATCATTAAAATATGTTTCCTTTCCCACAGAACTACGACAATCCCGGCAGTCTCTTGCAGCAACCTCTGATCATCTGTCTCGCATGAGTTATCCTGCCAGTCATCAACATCATCAGCCATCTGTTACCTCTTCTCGTCGACAACGTCCTCGGTCCCGCAGCAGGGATCACCAATCCGGACTACAGAGACCTGGCAGTCGCTACAGTACAGCTGGATCCACGCACACACTCAACAATTACTGCGACACCTCAGACAACTGGACCGATCATGATATGGATATCTACATGGCACGCAATCCAACCACAAGAGGAGGGCTTGTGCCACTGTAAAACCTGTCATGCAAAATGCCACTGTCTTCTTGCATGACATATAAAGTGTATGAAATCCTACATATTTCTCATGATTTCAGAAGTTATGACACACTGAGATGTCTACATGAATGAGATGACATGGATGGGAGTCACACTGTGACAGGACAGAGGCTGAGAGAAGAAAACACACAGATATAAACTAAAAATGTACAGGTGAAACTGTGGTCAGATTAAACATTTCATTACCAGTGATCAATCTCAACAATCCAAAGTTGAAGCACACAGTGGATTGCAAATCAAAAGACTCATGTGAACTGGGCCATTATATCCTCATAAAACACTTCACATCCTTCAAGATTTCAGGCTTTCATAGCAACTGAACACAGTAAAGTCATCTCAGGCAATTAGCCATGCCAATATGGAATGAATTCCCAATGTTTCAAGCAGTCTCTTGGCCCTCATCATCTGAGATTTATGATGGCAGAGAAAACATCATTATTTTATTGTTTAGTCATACAAAAATGGAGACATCACTTTTAAATGAAATTACACATGAGATGCAGTCAGACTGAACAGATCAACACCAAAGGCTTCCTGAGTTCGCACTTCATGAAGAGAGCAAAGAAGCCAATATTATCTTTCAGTGTTGTGGTTCATACGAACAGCCTGCGCAAAATACTTTGCCAAACCCCTTAAGTACACAAGCAGATATTTCCAATAGACTGAAAGACTATTTCGTCACATGAGGGGTACTGTAGTCACCATACAAGTTGAGCCCTCACTCAAGGGGTGAGTGGGAGAGGAGTGGTGACTGCCAATACAATGTGTATATACATTACTCTTTACTACTGTAAAGAACAACATGGTACCTCCTGCAATCCATCCAACACTACTGAATAAAGGGGTTCTGGGTCAACATTTTCTGTTAAGTGGCTACCTCGCATATTGTGCTGAGATGTTTTCCGCAGCAAGAGGCAAGGACAACATGGTTCAAAAAAACTGACATGGACAGTACAAGTCCCATTCACAATAGCTAGTAGTGATTTAACGTACAAAATGTGTCAGAGATACCTGCAAACCAAATAGTCCATGCACGGATAATTCAGAGCACAGAATACCAGCAATTCTCAACACAAACACGTTCTAACCCAAGCATGAAAATGCAAACCAAGTAATGTAAACCTATCCCAAAGTGACATGTAAGAAAGTTATGCACATGCAAGTTGCAAAACAACCACTGAAACGGAATAAATAATTTTGGGACCAGGATACATTTCCCTATCAAGCTGACTCAGTTGTAAAGTGGTGGTACAAGTTAAAATAAGTTACAGCTAGCTACAGACATAAGTGTAAAATACTTCTTTGACACTACACGTGTTTTGAATATTATTCAAGCAATGAGAAAAGTGGAAAGGGATGGTAAGTAGAAAATGCTGATCCTAACAGCACAAATGCTATGAAGAAACCAAACAAAAAACTATAAATATTCAGTTATTTATGGCTCACAATTATTTGCAAACAGAAACATTTTAGTTTTACAATTAAATGCATAGGGAAATCTGGAACAGCAAACCTACTTACACTACCTTGCCAAAAGATAGTTCTACAGAATATGATTTTGTTTGGTCACTGAAGGGGCTGGTACTTAGGAATGAGATGGATTAACTTAAGGCAGACGAGAATTTGGAAGGAATGAATTTATACTCCATGCTTCTCTTCTCCAAAGTGTCCAGATCAGAAAAGGGGTCCACCCAGCCTCCTATTTATGGATACCATGGACACTCTCCCCAGGTCTAAAGCAGCCAGGGAGTGAAGCTTGCCACTCACCTCCATCTAGTGCCAAGTTTAAGAAAGAATGGAGCTGTACCTCCATTCTCCCACATGCCTACATAGCATGTAAAGGGTCAACTTTACCTTTACCTTTGTTTTTTCTAAGTCTTTCACAAAAGATCACATGAACCAACAATGTTCTACAACAGGTCATCCAACCTCAGGTCAATGGGCCACTTTTTGTGGTCGACAACCACTCATACATAAAACTCTCTTCTACACAGGAACTATAGGGAGACCATGATATGCATAACAAGCTCTGAAATTATAAGGGCCATGCGTAAAACTGTAACAACAACAGCATGTCCCATCCATTAGACTTTACTGTCCAGAATTAGAGGTTTAAGTTTCTTCCTCCAATGGGATTGGTGGCAGCATTTATAATCAGGGGTAAATTTTACTGACTGGGAATGGGATATTTAAAAACTTGCAGGGCAGTACAGTTCTTTGCATGTAGAACTGGAGACAATAAACATACCCCTTACAGATGATAAAGAAATAAACAGAATTCTTCATTGTCAAAGGAAGCCGCTGAGTTGTGGCACTAATACACCTGTAAGGGTACTAGGCTTCATAACCTAACAGTCTCTACCCTCACAGTCTTATGTGACTTTACAAAACAAAATTATCATTTGTGGCCTGCAAAATTTAGATATCTGTGTCCATATGATCCATGATGAAAATGCTGAACCATCCTGATCTATGATCATCTAAATACTAATGATATGATGATAATAATAATCATCATAATACCACCTTTGTGCTGTTAACAATGAGGATCACATAACTACCATCAGTCTTGTCCCTAAAGCACTAAATTAATATCTTCTGTTTATCCATTATTAATAGAACATTTCACTCAAGTTGCAATAGTAATGTGACATCTTAGTATAGGTACAAGTAAATAAAAGTGAAGCCTGTTGTTTTCATTTCTGCATTATATTTCAGATGGCATATGTTCCCATGTTTATGCCCCTTCCAAGAGTTTATGCAGCTGTTATGTACTTTAATAACCCACACTTCTATTGTGAGGTCTGGGGATAATGTACATTAAGACAAATTAAGTTGGAGAATGTGATCATCTACTTGACTATTTTAACATACTTGAGACAAATATCTAGAGAGTTATGAGTAAAATACATAAAACAGCTGACCAATTATTGGATCACTTAGAGCTTACAAACTTGCACGCTAACATTCCGTCAACAGACAATCAAATTTCAGAGATGTATTGTGGAGACCCCATGAGTACAGCACCATATTAGATAGCAGAAAAACGCACACTGTCGTCTAATACATTTCTTACTCAAGTGGGACTTAAATGTAAGCATTACAACACCCAATAACAGGAAATGAAATTCAATACTTCATTAAATATGAGATATATATTTTTAAACACACATACTGCCCACAAAAATGTAATTTTTCTGAGTACAGAATGTGACTATGTACATACTGTATTATGCACTGACATTGCAAATAAAAATATATTATTTTTTATCATAAGTGATCATATTTTATAACAGATTAGAAGACCGCTTATGCAGAATATCAGAAACTATTTAAAAATTTCTACCATGCAAGCTGGCTCAAGCAGTAATGCTTGTGATGTGTATTTGGTGCATGCATAGTTTGAATCTTAGCCAGGATAATGACTACTCTGATGTTCTCTGTCACTTTCCTCAGACCCAGGACACAAATACTGGAGCAAAATTATGCCACGACCACTTCCTGCCACCTCCTGTCTAGTTCATTGTTCACTATCACTTGTCATTAAACATTTTACCGCAGTATTTCCCAACCAGGATTCTGTTGAACCTTTGGGTTCTGCATAATATCATGAGGGGTTACGCAAGAAATTGTGAAATAAATAAAAATTTTAAAATACTATAAAAAATTCCAAATATCGCTGAAAATGTCATACGAATATGCAAAAATACCACGAGAATCTCCTTCAATACACAGAGGTGAGATTGCTTTCAAGAGGGAAAGTTTTAACAAGAGTATATGAGCTTTATATTCACAGTCCAACAAAATGTACAATTCAACACATTAATTGTGCAAATCCACTGTCCTACATGTTTCGAACCCTTAATTTGGGTTCATCTTCAGGGACTCATTACACACTATTCACACCAACTGGTACAATTGTTTATATGAATTCTTTACATCTGTGTATGTACATTGTCCAAAACTAATAAAAAGTGAAAATTGTTTTATATTGGTTAAAATGCTAAAAGTTGTATAAAAGTTGAATAGTCTGTGCTGATTTGATACCCTGTTTTATCAGAGAAAGTTGTCTGCTTGGTGTTCTCAACAGAATTCATATAAACAATTGTACCAGTTGATGTGAATAGTGTGTAATGAGTCCCTGAAGATGAACCCAAATTAATGGTTCAAAACATGTAGGACAGTGGATTTGCACAATTAATGTGATTGAATTGTACATTTTGTCGGACTGTGAATATAAAGTTAAAATGTATGGTATGAATAACATTAAGTATATGAGCTGTGAGAGGAACTACTGCCTTTCTTCAAAGAAAATAATGAAGCCAGTTTTTCTGACTATTTTGAAGACACAAAATGGCTGCTGAAACTAGCCTACTTCATAGATATTTTTCACCACTTGAACACCTTGAACACCTGTGAGGAGGGCCCAAAAGAAAGCATTCTAACTTCTACAAACTTCTTGCATTCTTTAAAAACAAATTTTCTTGACAATAATTTAGCAGCAATTAAACTGTACTCCCAGCTATAAACTTTCTGTGGCCTGTAAACATTTTCAGAGGGGGGTTCCTTGGGATATGACAAAATATTTTGGGGTTCCTCCACAGAAAAAAGGTTGGGAAACACTGTATAGTCTGAGTTGCAATGTCATGATAAAAACTACAATAAATTTACTCATTTCTGGTACAAAGAGCATGTGTACTTCCTCTGCAAATTTAACACAAACAGTAGTGCTTAGGAAAAATCAAATTCATAAGTACATGAACTTTATGCCTGTGAAAGAGATAAAACTCTGAAAGCATGGGCAAGTCCCATCTCTTGTTATTTGTCATATTCCTATTCCACACAGACTTCCCAGACACTCCCCCCACCCTTCCCCCCAAGACAAGGATTAACCCTCCTTAGGCCTACTTTTTTCATTCAACTTCCTACTGGCTCTTACTCAATACAACAATGGATGTGTTCTTAAGTATCAGCATGGACCATGGAGTGATCCCTGATACACATACATGTTTACTGATACTAAACACTTTATCTGCCATGGACCTCAACTAGAATTCCCACACAGTGTGCTAAGCAGCATGTTATCGAGATATGCACCACACAGGTTTGGCTTGTGCATCCACTCAGAACAAAGGGAGAAAATATCAAATAAGATGCTAGGAAGGCACTACACACATTTTGCAGTAAGTGCTAAAATGAAAATACCAAATATGCCTACTGATTACTGTCAGTAAACCACCATATTAACATGAAACTACCATGACAAGAATCATTATGAGAAAAGCAAAATCGTAATGGTAACAGTAATTCTTAGAACTAGTAAATTATAGTCAATTTTCACAGCAACCATGCCTATGAATTACTACCTCTAATGCATGATTCTGTCAAAGTTTAACTTGCAAAGCCTAGCAGCAGAGAAAATATAAACCACTTAACATATGTAACCAACCGGCGGATACTGGTCTCACAGAAATATTTTGTTAACTGTAGCCTATGCAAGGCCTATCCATTGCTCAGAAATGTATGTCTTACAGCTTTCTACCATCAATGGTGTTTTCTCACACTGCACTGTCATGTGCATGCATTTCATCTAACAGGATGATACAGAAAGTAACTCATAAAGATTGCCACCTTCTGGGATATGACACGATGTAATCTGGTATACAAGTACAAACATTTTGGCGAACCATACTGCCCCTATCTTCAAGGCAGTCTTGGACCAGTATATATCAACACATTGAAAGCCAAAATTTTCATCCTATCATACATTATTATTATTATTATTATTATTATTATTATTTATTTTGCATGCAAATATAGTGTGTCCATGAATGTTCTTTATGATTATCACGTATTACTTAGAGTATTTTTAAGGACTGTTAAGAAATACAAGTGATTGGACAGAGTGATTCAAAAAGTGTTATGACAGGCTAACAAAGGTCAACATCTGTGCCACATGTGGTTTCAGAAATGTCAGACCGACATTCAAGTACCTTCCTGTCGCACTTTCTGGAGTACAATGGGCTTAATGTTTGCAGACATGTCTATGACCTGTTTTGAGTTCATCTCAGGTGGACAGCAAGGGTGGAACAAAACATAATCTGTAACAAACCTCCGGAGTAAAAAAAGATATATTCCATAAGGCCTACGCACCCAATCCATTGACTAGGAAAAAGTTCATCTATATATGACCTCATTTCGTTATGGATTTCTGATGCAACCCATTCCTTGGTGAATCAGATATGGAATGTCTTCTACCAACCTTTTCACATTCAAATGACTCATGGGAGTTTTTATTCCCCCAGCTCTGCAAAATGTTTCAATTCTCATCCAAATAATCTGAATGTCCCCTCATCACTTAGAGGTGAACCTGTTCATAGCAATGTCATCATTAGCCATTTTTCCACATAACTCCAACCTGAAGTCATTCTGTTTCACTTTGCATGTGGATTCAGTTGCTGTCCCATCTATATTGGATATGCACAGATATGAATGTGCTTCTGAATGACTTGTCAAACAGATGTTCTGAGCATGTTGCATTTTCTATTAGAACACCACATCAATTTCTGCAAAATATGTGAAAGTAACTGCATAATGTTTCCAACATGTTCTTTACTCATAGAAAGTCTGCAGTACTTTTACCTTTACCAACACAAAATGAATGCACCAACCAAGAATCAACAGTTTAAATGGTTGAGCCCTTCCACACTTAGGCCGAAGCTGTTGTTGCACTGACAATAATGGTTTGTTTTATGAAAAGCTAACATACAAAATACCTTTTATGTTTCAAATGCCATATTGCGATACTAACAAATGTAGCTCCACCTAGTAGCCAGAATGTGTAGCAGAATGCAACCTAGTAACCAAACTGAAACTTTCTGGGTTCATCTTTCTAACTGGTATATATTTCAGCTATACCTTAAAGTGCTCTGAATAATACAAAATGAAAATCATAAAGGTCATTTATGGACATTTTGTATATGGATAACAACTCCGACAAGCAACGGCAAAAAGAAGACCTGATTCCTCTCAAATAAACACACACACACACACAAAATCACTTTATTCTACAGTCTTGTTTTAAAAAATGCTCCCAAGGAGAGGTTCGGAACTTTGCTGTCACTATACAGCAAACTAAAATCCTGATCTTCTCAGTTAGGGCCCCATGCAGTTTTGTATGCATTTACCAACAATTCAGAGAAACTGCTGCCTGTTCTTCAAAGCTAAGTTCTAACACAGCAGATCATTTTCTTAATGTTTACTGCTGTGAAAATTTCAAATCACGTCTAGATGCATTCTTACTTGTTCTTTCAATTACAAGATTAACAGTGCATGTGAAGAATGGTCACATATGTTACACAGTGAAACGTCTATACATAGTTCCCATGCGCATCACTTTCCTGCAAGTATCGTTCACTTTTTCTGGTTCCTACAAATCACCCACATAAACAGTGACTAGTTACATAGGATGCAGTGTCCTCGAAGTGTCATTCTACTGCATCAATTGTTCAGAATTTTTGGGCCTAACCCACAATATTCCTGGAATGATCTGAAGCAAAAATGGCAGAAGTAATACAATATTTTATAATGTACAATGGCGGTAACCTGTCTGTACAGGTAAGTACCATTACAGCCATTATGTGACCTAAAAATGTCACCTCCCCTCAGCCAATTGAGAAATAGAGGTGTAGCAGCAGGGGCATGGAAGAGGTGTAATTTGTAAGGTGGTAAACTCCAAAACTGCAAATTACATTCTGCAGTTGTTAGCAGTACTTCTCTACATCATCCTTTTCACTTCACCTTATTGAGTTTGGCATTTAACAATTGCGTGATTTACTGTTGTTATTCCTGTTATTAGTTCTGTTATTATTTGTTGTGACTCCAGTTTTTCTATTATTATTTCTTGTACATAAGACCTACACATCAAATTTTGCCATGCTGCGCTCTACAAAACAAGTCACAATGCTTCATAAAAGATTAAGCACTGGAAAAAATTCTGGCTGAGAGATGGACCAACACAGCTAAATGCCTCATATTAGCACAATTCATGTTAAAAGCCATTGTTGTGCAGACAAGGGAAGTCATGAACAAATTGACATGTGCAGAAACACCTGTAAGAAAAGGAAAACCGGAAGAGAATCTAATTTCCTTGAGCTTGAAAGTGTCCTGTTGGCTTGGTAACAAACTGTACAGGCATCAGCTGCTCCTACTGATGGGAACGTCTTAATGTGGCTGAGAGAATGCGAGTCAACAATTTTGCTGCATGAAATGAACAGATCTGGAGATTCAAAGATTGTCAAAACCTAGTATATAAAAAGCTACCTGTAAAAAGTGCCACCATAAACACTGACAAGAAGGACCTGTGGATTGATAGACTACCTGTATCATTGGAAGGGCATGAGCTGTGGGACACATACAATGTGGATTGGTCACGCCTGTTCTATATTTCCTAAAAGGCCAATCCTGCCACAGAGGTGAAAAGTGCCAAAGAGAGGATAACAGTGCCACTGCGTGCGAACAGTGAAGGCAGTGACAGACAGGTGCCAATCATGGCTGGAAGTAATTGGAACCGCACTGTTATAAAAACATAAAAATACTACCTGTGAAATTTTATACAAATACAAAAGTGTGGATGACCACAACCATTTTCAAAAATATTTAAGGGCACTGGATGCCTCCATGCATGTGCAAGGCAGAAACATTTTGTTGTTTGCAGACAACTGTGTTCCTCATCCACAAGATACTTCATATCTAAGGAATGTAAAAGCTCTGTATTATCCACCAAACTGCAGAAGGAGGTTACAGTTTACTGATTTTTGCATCAAAAGATGTTTCAAGAGGTGTTGCAGGAAGCACCTACTACAAGAAACTGAGTGCTTGACGGACTCTGGAAGGACGTCAAACAGAAAATGAATTATACATTTCACACCAGCAGCTTGGTGATAGGTCACATAGCCAACAATTATGAAATATTTTCATCAGTGCAGCTACGGGTATGAAGGTAACATAGAAGTTAATTTAGACACCACTACTGAAGACAGGATGACCCTTTTCCACAGTGACTAGATTTAGCTAGGTTCTGAGAGGGACGGTGACTCCAGTTCTGAATTATCCGTAGACAATGAGCTTGAGTGATAATTGTGAGGGTGGTGAGAGCAGCAAAGAGAAACAGGGAGACGAACATAAGCCTGATCCAGAGCCAAGTTTTACTGAATGGCATACTGCTTACACAACTGTTAAATCATTCTTTTACATACATAGCATCAGAAAGTATGACAAAAATAACATAGGGAAAGTGGTACTATTTAATGTGAAACATAAGGTTTCAACTAAATAGTTGTCAGTTACAGAATTCTTAACACCCCCTCCAAAAAAGTAATTATCATGCAGGTATTAAAGTTACTTTTTATTTGTTTATGATTTTTGCAGGCTTAAGTGGAAAATTTAAATTTTTTTTTTTTGGCGTTTCCTCATGTTTCTGGCACACATAATGCTTTTTGCATAAACTCTTTTGTCTCCAGAAATGATGGATAGAGGTTTCACTGTATATCATTGTCTACTGTGGCCATTTGTAATAATCCTCTAACTACAGGCCAACTCATAAGTGCCACATACACTGCTTACTGTAATGAAATATAAAGACACCCAAGATACAACGTGATCATGTTCATTCTACTTACCCTGGAATGGTGTGTCCATTTTCCCAACGATACCTCATCTCCTCAGTAAACTCATACCACAAGTGAGCAGCTTGTTTAACACCTCCCAGGGTGTGAACTACATGAGACATCACGATGGCCAACCTCCATATGAGACCATCCACTGGAGCAGATTTCAATTTGTTTGACAAGTCCTGCAGCCATAATGCACTTATATTATGTTTGCCCTTGAGACAGTACAAACAATGTATAAAATTCAGTCAGTATAATGACTAGGTACAGGATGGACAATCAGTGTCAATTTGCTGTACAATTACTCCTTCCTAACGTGTAAAACAGGCCAAAATAATTTAACATCAAACATTATGTTATGGCAACAGTAGTCTGTGATGTGTTCATATATCTGTAACAAGCTGAGAAACTGAAGAAAATAAAATTATAAGTGTACTTAATAATAGTATAAAAGAAGAATATTCAAAAACTACATTCCAGTAAACATTGGTAAGTGCAGAGTCATGAAAAACTTTTTAACACTTTTACAATCTGATTTTACTGATTTCTAATTCTGATGATAACTCGGCAGGTATAGTCACTATGCTATGGAATGGGCAACAAAGCGTTCAGTGTTCAATTCCTAACAGCATTTACAGATTCTTCTCTTCTCCAAAGCATCTAGACGAGCTCTGGGGCCCACCCAGTCTTCTATTGAATGGGTGCCAGGGGCTCTCCCTCTGGGGGCAAAGTTAAAAGAGCATGAAGCTGACCACTCACCTCCAGCTTGTACCAGGTTAAGAACAAGTGGAAATATACCTCTGCTATCACCATATGCCTTCGTGGCATGCACAGGGATAACTTCATTATTTTAATAAGAGAGATACATGACTGTGTTTACATGAATATGTTATGATTGTTACCTCTACTCCTCCAACTGTCTCCATGGCTTAGGCCTTAAGCACACGGACAATTATGAATCTTTCATCTTCAAAGTGCTACTTTATTAATAATTCAATGCTAATGATGCTACATGCCACTCTTCTGGCACCAACAAGGGTACAGAATGTCTTGGTATAAAAATATTGCCTCTTCTTCCCAAAAGATACCAGCCAACTGCTATAAAACCTTCAGAGATCTACCACTGGCTTTTAACATACAGTTGACAGAAGCATTATTTTGTTCTTCCAATTAAAATGCTTGTGTTATGCTGTTAACCATGCCCACTTGGTCAACAAAAGTATGTGGCCATTTAAATATCTAGCAGTGAATATGACAGCCCACACAGTAGGGAGATGATTTTTGTTTTGAGTAAACATAACACCTGAAATGTGTTTCAAAATATGTAGGTATGCAACTTTTGAGGTTTTCAGAGTGGTACAGTTGACGATTCTGGTCTTCTGGGATGTGACGCTTGAAGATGAAGGCGACATGTTGCTTTCAAACACCAGAAACCACTTACCCACCAACACAGCTTCACATCCCAGAAGACCAGAAACTTCCACATGTAGCTGTTTATAACTAACTAGCAAACCAAATTTCACTTACTTACCTACAACTACTCATCGTTACAGTCATAAAACTAAAAAGTAAATTTGGGGTATGGAATTTTGACCTTAAACAAATTAAAAAGCTTGATAATAATATTCAAAACATGGGTGAAAGACTTGCCCTTAGAGAAATCTGGGGTATGTATTAAAATGATTTAACACAAAACAACAAATTCAGTCAAAACCCAACATGGTTATTTGTTAAGAAATGCAATCAATGAGCATATGTGCTGCTGAAAGCAGAATATGTAGCTGGCCATCTGGTAGCCTATGTCAGTGACAAAGAATGACTAGTACAGTGCTTGCGATTCCCATCTTACTTCATATTCTGTTGTGTATTAGCCTTATTTAATATGTCTTAAACAGAACTTTAAATGTACTTTTGCACACCTAGTATCTTCCCTGATGGATAAACGTGCCTTTACTATAAATGTAGACTGCGAAAATATCTGTACGAACACATCTCCACATATAACTTGGCAGTCAATGGAAAAACAGGGTTCCTTCTATGAAATGTAACAGTACATAAATTTTCAAGAGTATGTCCCAGCATGCTGTAAATATTTCAAGTGGCAGCCTAACTGAAATTTTACAACACACATAAAATTTATAATTATCATCCATGCTGCTAATCAGGTACTCAGAATTTCTAGAAAGACATGCCAGAGTTTCAAATATACAGTAGTCCCCCCATATCCACGGGTGATACGTTCCAAGACCTACCGCGGATGCCCAAAACTGCGGATACCGAATCAGCAGATATGGGGGTTCTACTGTATAGTGTTTCCAGATGCATTCCTTCCCAACCTGCATCCTCACTAGTCAGCATTTTTTTATTGATATGTAGTCTGACCATAATTCAGTTGTGATAAACATACATGTAAAGACTCAAGTCTTCCAGGACATTATGCTGTGTAAAGTGGTAAACAGTTGCTGACATTTTGGTTGAGCATGCTGCCTCTATCTTCAGTGTTTAGCAATCTCTGCTTGAGCTGCTATTCCCTCATGACAAAGGCAGTAGGCTTCTCCAAAATGCAGGTAACTGCAAGAAATCTTACATGGGGGTTCCATGGTATTCAAGTGTTTCATGACAAATTGCGTTCAGAAACTTCATAAGTTCAGTTCTATTTTCGTGAAAAACACGAATTATAGACAACTGATAGCGACCAAAAATAAATACACCTGAAAATGTCTTGGGTAGACCACATACACCAATTCTCAACAAAACTATTTATGTGGTCTGGAAGAACATGAAACCATAAGCAAGACAAATGAAAAGATGAAGAGATAAGAAGAGGAATAATCTCCCCAGGTTATGCACACAGTATCAAGAATGCACAAAACTGATCACATTCATTTCCTGTTTTCAATTTCCATATGACAATGTCTGAAAATACCTGCCAATTGAAATTCACTGTACATATACTTTACCATGTAACACTCAGCAGTAAGTTGGGCAAGGATATTAAACTCCAAATTTGTTAGAAAAATTGAAGAAAATTTCAAAAAGTTACATCCCATTATATAAAGTAAAAACATTGATTGTTATGTGCTGTACCTCCATCTGCCGATTATCACAGTCGGAATGGCTGCTTAGTGACTCTGGATAAGGACTTTTCTGAAAGAAAAAAAAATACATATTACATAAAAACACAGAGTATTTCTGTAATACAAATATACAATCACATCAACCTTTACGAATCTGTGCTGCATTACTGTCACAGCCCAGCTGGATGGGCACTGCACTCGTTAGATAACAACACCATTAGTCCTACATTAATTTAACTTGCAGCCCTGCAGAGCCAAAATATTTAATCTCCCCCCACCCCAACCTCATTCCCAGACAGTAACTGTTACCCACGAATTCAAATGTGACCACAAATACCTATTCCCAGATGATAAAGTTAATAACTAATTACTTACCTAACTAACTAACTAAACTAACTCCCTGGAGCAGGACCCTTCTAGAAAAGCTAATAATTCTGCAGCCAGTCAAGAAATTCCCTGATATTTTGTGGAACATAAGGGTACATTACTACATTCAGAACAGCCTGCCACTTGTCCCTACCCACAACTGGATCAATTCAGTCCATGTCATCCCATACTATTCCTTTATGATCCATTTTAATATTATTCTCCCATAAAGGAGTAGACAAATTTTTCAAAACTCTAGGAGCCACCTCAAAATTCTAGGCACCAGCTGGGTGACATGAAGCAAGTTCCATACTGAGGACCCACAAATATTAGGCACTGCTGTAAAAAATTAAGTTGCCTGGGCAGCCTGGCACCTGAATTTTTACACCCCTGCTCCCATCTAAGCTTAGGTTTACCATGTGGTCTCTTGTCTTCAGGTGTCCCCACCAATAACCTGCATGCATTTCTCTTATCCCACATACCTGCCACATGCCACCCTATCTCTGAAGCTTAATAACAACTTCTAATAACTAAGTACATGCTATAGCAAGAGATATTTACTGGTTCTTCCTCAGCATCAGGGAAAAGGAAATACAGAATTGGCATCAGTTGGCTGTCTGGTATTGGTCCTTCTGGTGTCGACTCTTGACGCTTGCCTTTAGCTCTTTTGATCACTCTAGAAATTGTAGGGACACGAGATTCTGTTAGTAAATTCAGTGAGTTGCTCAGAGGTGTGCCACCTGAAATAAATGGTGCTCAAATTAATATAATGACATGCTACATGACATCAGACAACTTACAAAAACTTTTGATAACAAAACAAATCCCACAATCATTCATAAGGACACTGTATTAAAAACATGTTTCTGAAAACACCTATGTATTACAATACCAGCAATTTTCCATGTCACTTTTTGAAAAATTTAGTGACGTATTAGAAATTTATGTCAAATAGTGTGTATCAACATGGGTTCCCTATCTCTTGCAGAAAATATTTAATAACTGCATGGAAGTAAGAAACATTTCATTTATCACAATATGTGCTATTCTTACCTAAATTTCTTCTGTCAACCAAACCACCAAGCAAATCCTGCATTGACCTGTTATTGCTACACAACTGAATGAATTCACTTAAGTATTCACTTAGTAAAAAACCATCTCGTTTCTCTACCATCTTCACTCGAACTGACCATCGTGGTGCCTGTGATGGTTCGAAGTCTGAGTAGCTCTCACTGTCCACAACAACATTCTCCATCAGCTGTGGCCAAGTTGCGAACAGATGCAGTTCACTGCAGATTGAAGTGCACTACACAATTAAGCGCATTCTAGTAAATGTAGTAACTACAAACATAAATCTAAGATACTGTAGAACAAAGTACATAATATTCTTTATCAAAAAATATCTTTGCAGTGCATAAAAGGCAAAGTAAAGTTGTCCCTGAGCATGGTATGAAGGCATATGGCAAAGCAGAGGTACAGCTTCAAGCATTCATAATGTCGCAACTAGACGGAAGCGAGTAGTAAATTTCACATCCCAGCTGCTTTACCTCCAATGAAAGAGCTCACAGTACTCACTGAATATGAGGCTGGGTGGGGCCCAGGGCCAGTCTAAACATTTTGGAGAACAGAAATATCTCTTAACCCTGCCATGAATAAAACCATGTCGCCCAGCCCATGGTGTATATAATATACCAACTACACTACATTGCACCATGTTTCAATTTTAAAAGCCATCTTCAAACACAATCTATTACAAAATATAAACAACAACCAATTTCTTACAATGTTATTTTTAAAATAACCAGGGATCCCAAGTTTTAAACAATAGCTGTCTGTAGCATACACAAATGTGTCAGTGATCAAAACACTGTAACATTAGAAAAAAATATTATATTTGCAGTTTAAGAAGTATGGTAGCCAAAGTTCATTAAGAGATGTTTGTGGTATGTGTACTCCGATGCTCAGTGAAGTATGTTTCTTATTATGTGGTGTGAAGATCACAATGCTGGTCTTAAGGGCAAAGTCACTAACTATATTCTCCAAAATTAACAGAAAAATGGGTTTTCTGACTTATGGAAAATCATATTTTTCATAATTCAATGAATATGCAGGGTCACTGAAAATAATGGACCTAGAATCAAGAAGTAATAACTTTTATGAAAGGAGAGCTATAGAGGTGGGATTTGCTGTAATATGCTCATCAATGCATAGTTTTCTTATGTGTGCACACAGACATCTTTTTGCGCATACTCCATTCGCATGCATGACACACCTAAGCACAGCTACTGCCATAGTTAGTATGATGGCTAGCGTGCAAAACAAAGCACAGTGTGTCACTTGGTTGGCCAAAAGCAAATCCACTGTAACAGTGCAGCACAATTTCTGCCGTACACACACAGGAGATCCTCCTGTCAGCAAAGCAATCTGACTTTGGTTCAACCAGTTTAAGGGAAGTGGAACTGTGGAAAAGCACAAATCACCTGGATGACGGTGGATATCAGAACAGCATGTTAAACTCGTAAACTGTTGTGTCAATGTGGTCCAAAGAAGTCTGCTGCTCAGATTTTGCAGCTGGTTATATCTAAAACAATGAACCAAAATGTCTTGCACAACAGGCTAAGGTTGCACACTTAAAAAATTCAAATTTTGTAAGAAATAAAGATACAGATGACACACAAGAGTTAAATTAACAAAGTCGGTGCTGAATGCAATTGACGATGATAACAATTTTTTACCACGAGTGACGTACACAGATGAGGCAACCTTCCACAAGAGTGGTCAAGTAAACAGGCACAACTGTTACATCTGGGGACAGGAACAGCCACATGAAATTTATGAGCATGTGCGAGACTCCCTGAAAGTTAATGTGTGGTGTGGAAAAATGCATGATCATGTTTTTTGCTGAAAACATTATCACCACAAACATTTACTTGGACATGTAACAACTGTTTGTCTTTCCACAAACTGGTGGTGCTGAACAAGAAGGTGAAATTTTGTTTTAACAAGACAGTGCTCAACCCCTCTTCAGTCATGTAGTATGAAATGCCCTGAAACATCAGATTTCTTAATTTGTAGATTGTAAGAGGTGGAACAACATTGTGGCCTCCACAAGTTCCAGACTTCTCACCACTGATTATTTTCTGTAGGGATTTATAAAAAAAACTGTTTATAAAGAGCCGAGATTTATATCATCTGCTACAGGGCATTACCATAAATGTAGTGGCAGCCACTCCAAAAATGCTTCAACAAGCATGGCAAGAAATTTAGTACTGTCTAGATGTTTGCAGGGCTACAAATGGTGCACACACCAAGATCTTAAGAATGCATGAAAGCTTTTATAAGTTGATGAACATGCTACAGCAAATCCTATCTCTATATCTCTCTTTTCATAAAAGTTATTATGTCTCTAGACTAAGTCCTTCATTGTGGATGACCCTCCATACGACCACACATTGCTTTTTGGTACAGAAACTCATATCAAACATTTCAGAAATTAGAAACCAGTGCATTATTAAAAACAGAGTTTGATGAGCTACTTAACACTATTTTGCTAAAATGTCAGTTCATGACTCTTCCCATGACACCAATGACATGCTCCTCTGCTACCTATGCCAGTACAGCAATTTTCTTGAATTAAGATTGACTGGTAAAATTACTATATGACAGTAGAGGTATAAAAGTATAGTAGCTACTGTCAAATACAAATTAAACCCACACAGTCAGTCAATGGAAATACAGCACCATTCTCAAATAATGAACAGGATCAGCAAACTAAAACTGTCATGCATAAAGAGACACTTTCTGTGTATGTGAATGTATGTGTTGTGTGTTCATATGCACGTTTCTTTTCTTAGTAACGAAAGGAAGACATCTCCGTCAGAAGATACTGCACTATGTTCAAGGTGCGGGACTGCTGAATGAATGAGCTAAAGGGTTGCACAAAAGATCGATAACGGTCAAAGTGCACGGGTCACTGTGGTGCCTGCCCTTCCGTATTCTATTCTATTCTAACTGCAGGCAGACCAACTCAGTTTTTTGGTACAAATAACTGAGACACAACTAAGACAAATAACAAACCAGAGCATCAGTTACAAAATACAAAAAGGTTGAGTGCTCTGACAAGCAGTAAAGGCCATCACTGCTGGCTTGGTGCATGTCACGGTTCTGCAGAATCACACCTTGTAATTTTTAGTACCACTAGAAAGGATGTAATTTACAAAACACATTTCAACACAATGTTACAATCATTTACCACGTTAATTTTATTTATTCTTGGTTTATTTAATGATGCTTAGAATCCACTTCTCAAAAATTACTTGCCTTACTGGATCACGAGTTGCACCAAATGGAAGTTTTCCCAACTCATCAACACCCAGTGATTGACCTTGCATAAAATCAAAATCAGGAGGTTCCTGTGTCCAAATGTTGTTGCTAGGCCAGTCTGTCAGAATGTAGGTGAATCGCACAGCTACAGAAATGGGTTCCAGAGGCAGAGAACTTGCAACTTTGCATTTAAAAAGACTTAAAAGTCCTGCAAAATAACAAAAATAGCTATGCCAGATTCCTGAAGGTATACTTTGATGCCATTACTTACACCAAGGGCCAGCAACCTATAGCCTGCGCTGCAATTTCATCTGACCCAATGGCCCAACACTGACATAAAGAACAATGGTCCAACATTTTCTTCATCTTGCAACCTCACAACAAATTAACGCCTTTTATGCTAGTATTTACACTCAAATGCAGCTTTCCCAGAAAATTTATTCAATAAAATCATGCCAAAAAGAACTTAAAAACTATCTGCTATAAATGACACAAAGAAGTGTACCCCCCTTCCTATTATTGTGGACTTGACAAACTGCAACTTCCCTCCTCCCACCTGCTGTAATGGACTCACATGTTGCAGCAGTTACTTTTTTCAACTTTATCAAACACTTCTGGAGAATTCTTAATAGCACATTTAATAAAGAACAGACAAATAATACCACACTATATTTGAGTGACTTTCCTACTTCTAGTTAACTATAAAACCTATGTAGCCCATTCTACTTCATTCCTTGATAGTGTGATGCCCTCTCACATAAAGGCTGCCAACGCCTGCTTTAAACAATCCCCATGTTCAAACACTGGATAACTGCCACCGTCAGAAACACATGCTAGTCATCCCCATCACCTTTCCCAGCATCAGGCTTAATAACAAGTAACAGAAAAGAGAACTTATCTTTCCTCATATTAGTGGTTCCGAACTGATGATATATGAGGCTTCACATGTGAGCTACATTTCTTACATTCTCACACATGTCAAAAGGGCCTGAGAAACATCTTGACAACTTTACTTTGTAGAACTATTTTTGGCACATGTAATAAATAAAGTCAGTTTAAAATGAGAGTCTCTGTATCTTGTCATGTGTATGGTGCAAGATAACCCACAGTGTGCAGTAACAATTAAGTTGTGTACATGATATTTCAATTTCAGATCAAGGGGTATGTAAAATTTCACATAAAAAACATGGGTATATCAAATGCCCCAAATATTTACAGAATTTGGGGGAGCCTACCAAACTCATCCTCTTAGGATATTCTTACACTATACCATGGCTCCAGATGTTAGGCACCCATCTCTCACTGCAGAGGCATCAGCTTGATTTCTAGCCAGTTCATGTGGGATTTGTGGTGGAATTAGTGGAAATGGGACAGGTTTTCCTCCAAGTACTTTGGTTTTCCCCTGTCAGTATCATTCCACCAATGCTCCATATTCATATAGGCCTATCACTCACCTACAATTGACACTATACAATCTTAGCAATGGCATTGTCATTAAATAAAACACCTACCTCTCTCCCTGCTTCACTTCTCTCATTGAAGATAATGTTTTCCTGTATAATGCTGATGAAATATGTTATTGATGAACTTCATAATTTTAATTACTTGTTAATTATTTTTTGTTGATCCCATGTATCACATTTGAAATGATAATAACGTAATAAAGTAAGATAGGTCCCTAGTCCTAATGTTATGGCTGTCATAAAATTCTTCATAGCACAGGTGAAGAACACCAGCTGACATGTAATGGGAGCCGAGAATGAGATTAAAAGAACTTGTACATGTACAACATTATTTAGACTGGCATACAAACCCTTTGCTTGAACCATCATCTCTATGCAAAACAGTGTCAGCATCAGGAAACTCCTTTTTCTAACATGACAAAATGACAAACACAATGATAACAGGACAACTACACTTAAAACTGTTGAATATGAGGACAGTAATGATAATGAAACATGATAGAATGAACTGAATTTATAGCAAATAACACTTTTAGAACAGAATCATGGAAAACTATGCATCTGACACAGAATCATACACTCCTTGGAGTTACAACTTGATTTTATTCTGTCCTCCTCTAATCATATAACGTTTTCTAAACCTGTTCAGATGGGTGGCCCTACATGCAAAATAAGTTCACAGTAAAGCCTTTCTACCTTCATGGAAAAGAGAAAACACAAACAAACACTCACACCCTAATAGGAATTTTAACCTTCAAGCATATGGTTTAAGTGGCCTAAGACTACACTTGAACTGAACTGTGCAGACACTAGGAGCAGCATATACAGTACTACAACCAGTGCTTGTTTTGTATCAACAAAAGTGCTAGTACTCACACCTTGACAGTGGATGAAGCTGGAAAAAGATTTGTTGATATTTTTGTTTCACATTGTGATAAGACTGTTGGATTAAGAGCAACAAACAAGCTCTAATTTTCCCTGAGTTCTGAATTTATAATATTCATCTAATGCATCACTCCCAATGAAGGTCACAGTCCACCATACTGTCGTACACCATTACACAAAAAAACAAAAGCACAGATTATAACCATACAACATATGTTTTAGAATGTGGCATTCAACAGCTATTAGTGGACTGTAAGCAACAAGTTCCTATGTGGAATCACAAATGACAGCTGTAAGCGTGGACACAAAACTCAATTGTCATTGTAACTTACAAAAAAGCCAAGAAACACAAATATGTAAATGACATTACATTACCTGTAAGGTACTTGCAGTGAGCTGGAGTACGTTTCAAATGAACCATCTCAAATTCAGATCGAATACCTTTCACTTCACATACTCCCATGTAGTAATTCTGTTGAGGTTCATGAATTTGTACAAAGACTGGAACTTGACTTAAAGAAATCAAAACAGCATTACTTAAAATAAAATGCAACCAGGTATATTTTAACAAACTGCAAACCCTCACCAACCAGACAGATTGCACTTATGAAAAATGCTGCAGTTCAGGAGAACAAGATGTGAAAACTTCAGGGTTTGGAGAACAGCCATTGTTAACACTCATCAAAGCCTAACTTTGTGGTCTCTTCATTTACTAAACACAAGAAATACATAACAACATGTTAAACCTTTATCCTAACAGAGTGGGTAAAGACAAAACTATGAAATAAATGGCATTTGTGGAAATTAAACTGAGATTATGCAGCATGTCTTAAAAATGCAGTAAATTTCCTTGTCGACTTAATATATAAAATGAATTTATTTTCCTACATGCATTCACATATGCAAATGCATGTCCTTAAAAGGTTGCAAGTAATGCATGTTCATGGAACAGTACTAATTAAAATGAGAACATCACAATCTATCAGTCTTCTAGCTATAAAATAAAATATCATCACTGGCAAATGCAGATATAAATGAAAACGTGCTGACACTTAAAACCTGTTGTCAGCAAAACTGCAGTGGGTGAAGGATTGCTGGTACTATAGGAGAAACACAGAAATATAATATGAATAGTCTCATTTTTTCAGTTAACTTCAATAAAATACACCAAAAATGATGCATACTATAAAAGTTTAAGAATTCTTCAGAAAAACTTCACATACAATGAAAATTGCTATGCAATTTCCTACTTTTTAGTTTCTACCAGCATGAAAGGTTATATACAACACACACAAAAATTAAACTTACCAATTGAATTGTTGGTGGCTATGTATACTGAACTGAGCAAAATCTTCATTCTGCTATCACCAGACATGACATAACGTGCTGGTGTAACAACTACAAAGTCTCTAAGACCATACCACCTCACCAAAGGATGCGGATGGGAGCTGACATCACCAAAATCACATTTTGTCTCAGGAGGGAAGTCATTGTCTAAAGACATCATGTCCTCAAGTGCTTGAGTTCTGCTTTCATCTGTTTCTTCCTCTATGGGACTTATAACTTCTTCCACAGCCTTTAACCTCAGATTATATCTTGTAATAATGAATTCAAAATCTGGGAGGAAAAGTAAAAATATTTCATACAACACATAAATGTGTTAAAAGAAATAATAAAATACAGAAAGAGAGGAAGGTGGGGAAGTTCATAAAGCATATTAGGAAAATTAGGTAGAACATTTGTGCTTTTGGTTTATTTAAGAATGCTGTCAGTTAACTCACATAATAGAACATTAAATAAATGGATAAGAGTAAATGATGTAGTGGAAAGGATGTCAAAGCAAGCAGCTGTGACCTAATTTATGATTCTATCCTGACAGTCGCCTGAAGGGACTGCACAAACCACAAAAAAGACACACACACACACATTCGTGAAAATCAGTGTCCTGATCAAGACTTGAACCAAATATCTCCCAAATACAACTATGACATATATCAGCAAATTTGCTTGGTTTAAAAGACAAGAATTACAGAAAAAAGAGAAACAAATAGAGTCAAAAATCCCCCAGCCAATTCCATCACTCAACTTGTTTCAAAGCCTTTAACATCATACCTGAGAGTTCATAACAACCTTATCAAATGTATGACTCAATCTTAAATCTAAATTCGGTACTCAAGTTATTAATGTGGCTATATGTGTTAATAAATTGCACCTTTTCTTCCATTAGTTATTTCATTTCAAAAACCGTCAGGCATTTCTGCCCCACCCTGTACAATGTCAAGCCATGCTATCTGAAATCAATGCTGCCTGAACTCATAACCAAGAATTCAGTTACAGTACTAATGTGATGAAAGTAAGAAAAGAACATACCCTACAAAATCTTAAACAGAAGCAACAACTATACACCTAATACCAGTTTTTCTTACTCTCATAAAGGTCTAACTGGGGCCTAAAGTACCCATTTCAGACTGGCTACAAAATATGTTCTTTTTTTTGGATAAGAGGACCAATCAGTATCGTACTTCCATAAGAGTTCCATTAATAAAGGATTTGATGTTTAGGTTATGATGGGGCAATGTGCATTAACACTAACAATGAAATCGTTACTCATAACAACACACCTGCAAATAATATTTTTTCTGATGTCCTTTCCCATTCTCCTTCACTGAGTTCACCCTTTTTAAGTTGTGGGCCTATCTTAACCTTTGGCAATTTCCATTCTTGAATTATTTTCTCCAAATGAGCAATGAAAATTTCCCAATCTGTGGTTGTTGTAAAGTCATGTTGATAAAAATCTTGGTCATCCACTTCTTCGTTCATTTCGTCTTAACAAATCCGGTTTAATATATGTACATATTCACGTTAAAAATTTTGACTGTCACAAGCACGTTCCTTCTCTTCGCTCATGATCTCTTATCTGTGATCATGGATTAGCTCATAATCACCGTCATTTGTCCATACCATAAAACTCCTACATGTTTTGGCACCAAAGAGCCATCGTTAATCTAGGTATTACCAGGGGGGTGAAACTCGAATAGGGGTACTGGAAGCATGCAACCGCGACATCTTACCGTAGTCGAGTTCAAACTTGTCAAGAACGCCAACTACAATATCTCCTATTAATCATAACAGATGTCGCACGAAGTCGGACGACTATGCCAAGCCACGTAGTAATCTGTGCCTATGGATCGCAGAGCAGTCGCAGAGATAATCTGTGTCGCAGAGGGACACATATCCCAGGGTTATGGAGAAAGCGGTTGGTGTGAGTGCGAGTGGGGGGCATGAATTCTAATTCCGCGTAGCGGTTACTTCGCCTAGATAATCGTCTTGTCTAGTAATGGAATTGGTAGGAACTGTTTGACGTGTTATCCTGTAACTTGTACTGTAAATTTCGAGTTACACAGAGAGATCTGTTTTGTATTAGAATTGCAATTGGACAGACGCCACCCCAAGTGGCAACAGAAAGATGGCGGATAATAAGAGCCCGTCTATTGACAATTTGCATACCAAAAACGGGAACTTTATTTGTGGAGTTGTGGAAGGTAATTTTGAAATCTCATAAAACGATGTAGTGACAGTTGAATTATTTGCGCGTTTAGTTAAGGTGTGGTATCTTAAAACTACATTTTAATCAAATAATTTTAGAAAGAGATTGTGAGACCTGTTTTTATTTTGAATCATACAGTTGTACTGTATTTATTAACACAGTGACCTCACGCAACAGCTATGAACTACAGTCGTGTATATCCTGGAGGTAGTTTTTTTTTATTTGTAAGGGGAATGGGTAAGAGTGGGTAGGAGGCTGCCATGACTTAAGGCAGGGGCCATCACCCAGGCTGGGATGGAGCTGAAACCTCCGTTGGCTACCTGATGACGGTGTCCATATTTGTGCATGTGTGTGTATATTTGGTATTGAGACTGCCAGTGTTCTTGGATTGAATGTCTCATGTTTGATGATGCTAGGCATGTACAGCGTTGTCTGTGAGTGGTCAGGTCTTCACTGGACAGACTGGCCACTCAATTGAAACCAGGGTCTAAGGAGCACAACAAGTACATCCATTTTGGTCACCTGGATTTGTCAGCCATGGTAGAACACAACATTGATCTGCAACATCACTTCCAACCCAGAACAGTATTCCCTTACCACATCCAGATACCACATCATCAAGGAGGTGATAGTACTCCATGTGAACATGAGTAGGGAGGATGGCCCCTGCTTGAGCAAGTTGTGAAACCTGTAATTTATTCCCTTAAGAAACACTGAAAACCTTCTTCTGATGAATGCACTATGATCGGGTTCTCACCGTCAGCGTCCCCTTTGGCTGCTCTGAGGTCCTACTTAATTTTTATCCTATCCCTTGACTTTTTCTCATGCCGTGTCCTTTATTTGTACGTATGTTGTAATTGTACTTTGCCGTTTTCATTGATCCCTAACTGCGCTCTTTAACAGCACTCTTGATAGAACCCTGATTATGGAGATGGAGTTGGCCTCTGACATGTCAGTTGATTTGAACCCCTTGACAAGATTTCATTGAATTCTGTCACTATAAGAGGTTCAAAGCTACATTATTCTTCTTCTTTCCTTGATTCTTAACTGTGCTGTGACAGCACACTGCTCCTTGCAACATTGTACTGGAGCTGTTATTGCTTCTGTTTTAATTCCACCCTTCATCCTGAACATATTTTATTCTTGTGTACCCTGTCTAAAAAACATTTTCCTTGTCTCTTTTTCCTAATTTCTAGCTATATTCCACCAGTTTTCCTTCCTCCTCACCTTGTTATTTCTCCCACCCTGCTCATTTCTGCATGTAACCCTTATTATTCTGTGCCCCATCAAAGAATTTATCTTATTTACTTGCTTCTGAACCATGCTTCACCAGCTCTCCTTTATGGTGACTGCCCTCCCCCAGATCGTACCACTTTGATCTGTTCCTTGATATATAACAATGCTGCATCAGGTGTCCGTCTGCTCTGTCATTTATCCTTCCTCATTTCTCAACTCGTAGGCCAGTTCTGGCTTATATCTTGAGCTCTCTTTGTCTGCCTCTTTGTTCTAAAATATATCCTTCACCAATTTTTTTTCTGTCGATGCTGTACCAAGAACACAGTCCTTGGCCCTGTTGAGGGTCATCATTTCCTCTTGAATGCCAGCAGCCCCTGATTATGTCTTGTGTTTCCCTGTTTGTTGCCCTTTATTTCCCTGTGCATTATAGTCTTCTACCCAGAAGATGAAGATAATTGGTGCCTTCAAAACATTAATAAGTTTCTAGCTGACTGCATGACATTACATTCAAGGAGATGGCAATGTTCAAAAAGCACTCTGGATTGGGTGTGGTGGTGATCAACTCAAAACACTATTGTGTGCTTTAGGCAGAGTTTTTGTTCACACGTTAAATTTATTTATTTTGTAATGTTTTCGTAATAAGACGATCTTCAGAGTTGGAATGTGTTGACATGTATGGCTTTTAAAGCAAGAACCAAAGAACATTAGCTCATAGTGTCTATAGACGAGTGAAACCTGCAGGACATGTTGATGCAACTACCCGTCAGCCATAAAATAAGTAACAGCAGGGTATAATTTTATAATATTGTGAATGCCTACCTGATCTTCTTTAGTATGTGACTGATGCCAGACTTCTCAAAAAATTGTTTTATCTGTGCTTACACTACGAACAACACAAAGTAAGTTAAAGTCAAGAAACTAACCTGATAAGTCACTGATTTGAATTTGTGAAAGATAAAACTCTATATAAAGATGAGAAAAAATTAGAGATGTTGCTAGTCAAATAACAGGTATGTGTTGCTGAAGACATAACATATTCACAATATCGTGTGAGTCGAAGAGGTGTTAAATACTGCTCACTGTATTGTAAGAATAGGAGATAGTCCATAGGGTTACTTAATCATTTCAATTTTTACAGGTTTTTATGGAAGACCCTGGACTACAGAACAGAGAAAAGATTTATTCCAAAAGTAAGTTATGTGTTTTCACTGTAGCATGCAGTCCTTGGCTATACTGCTGCAAAAACTTCAAAACTTGCATAGGAATAGTATTCTTTGTGTAGTGGTATCAGAATATTTTCTTCATGCTAATTTCAAACCTTTAGATGCATTTTGACAAAAGGCTTTTATTCTGATATCCAGGTTAAAGAAATGGGGAATGGACTCTTACCTTTATGCTCCGAAGGATGACTACAAGCACCGTGCATATTGGCGTGAGCTGTATACTGTCGAAGAAGCTGAACACCTTACAGGTATCTGCAGATATTTTTTATGCAAGTAATTATAAAAATGCCTGCTTTGTTATGTGATATATTTTGGTTTGGAAACAGAACATTAGTAAGTAGAAGGTCTACTTAAGTCTCTGCTGTGATGTAGTTAAGGGGCTGTCAACACTGAAGTCTTATTCAGCTCACACTGTACAGTATAATTAAAGCCTACAAATTAATTATTGCTAGCACATGAGTAGGTTTTATTTACAATATAAAATATTCTAATCATGTATTAAAATCAAAGGGCTGTCATTATCACCTATATTGAACATAATTAAAATTGTGCATGGGAGAATATGAAATAATTGAAATTGTCTGTTACATTAATCTTCCAAGGATGTTGGGCATCTAATAATTTCTGCCTGTTACTTCTAAGAGACAGATCCAAAAAGACTGTGTCTTTTTTTTATTAGTCACTGGCATATACCATTAAATGCTATGCAAGGACAGAGTAGAAGTGTAGGTGTGTTCAACATAAAGTACAGTCCTACCTTTGATGTCGACAGAGCATTGGCCAATAGTCACGTGTTTGCCAGGCACATTGCCTGTTGCATGTTTTATTTGCAAGCACTTCTCCACTATCATCGCTGCTGTACTTTTATTTACTGTGACTGCTGCAAGGTTGTGTCTGCATGCTTCAGGGTTGGGGTGTTGAAATAAAGATTTGACAATAGGGTTACAGTCTTCTGCCTTACAACCAGTTATGTGAAGATGGGAGGAAGAGTGAGCTCCAAAAACATCGCGTGTTTTAAATATGCCTCAGTGATCCGTGACAAACATAATCGTGTAACAGCTGCTTAACTGTCAGCTGTTCGAGGACAATGCCGTATCCTTGAGTTTGTCACTAATTGTGTAACCTTCCCTTAAATCCAAATTTATATGTGAGAAGTGTTGCTCAAAATTATTTCCGTTATACATGTGGTTATGTTTTACCTTGCAGGACTTATCTCCTCAGCCCGGGATCATGCCATTACATTTTACTATGCTTTGTCGCCTGGGTTGGATATAACCTACTCAAGTGCCAAAGAAGTGACTGCGTTGAAGCGAAAACTGGAGCAGGTGTCGCAGTTTGGCTGCACTGCCTTTGCCCTTCTTTTTGATGACATTGAGCCAGAAATGTGCGAGGCAGACAAGGAAGTTTTTCAGTCATTTGCTCATGCTCAGGTAATTTAACTGTCAAGTCGTCTCTTCTGAAGTTTCTGCTGTCTGTCGTTAGGATATGACTGATGCAAGTGATGTATTAACACTGAATAACGGCATGATCTGTGTAATGTTTCTTTAATTTTTAAAGTTTAGGTCGTAATGGATATGTGTGTGCTAGAGCACTTGTAGATGCAGTGAACTGTTAGTAGTTCCAGCATTTTTTATGTAGATGGATCTCTTCTTCTTCTTATACAGGTGCGACAACCTCATCCTTTGTAGGTTTACCTTCTCAACTATATCCTTCCATTTGTTCCTATCCTGGATGCAGTTTCTCCAGTTTTTGACATTTTGAATCCTCAAGTCTGCCATAACATCATCTTCCCATCTATTCTTGGTCTCCCATGCATTCAGTATAGATATAGGCTTCAGTTATAGATTCTTTTAACCAATCTGTCATTTTCCATTCGGTACACATGCCCAAACCACCCTAATCTTTGTGCTTTAATTAGATTTACTATATTCTTATACTTTATTAGTTTATTAAGCTCTTCATTTGTTTTAATTCTCCATAAGCCATCCATGTTTTTACTTGGTCCAAAAATCCTTCTTAGTATCTTCCTTTCATATACGAGCAATTTTTGCTTCATTGCTTCTTTCAGGACCCATGTTTCAGAGCCATAGGTAACTACCGGTCTTATAACCGTTCTATAGAAATGTAATTTTAAACTCTTTGCAATTAATTTACTTTTAAATAAGGTTTGGTTTGCATAATATGCTTTGTTCCTTGGATTACCTTGTTTTGATCTCTTCTTCTATTGTATTATCTCCGTTTACGATTGATCCAAGGTATTTATATGATCTCTTTTGCTCTAAACATGTGCTGTTACAGTTAAGTTCTGTTACTTTGTGTGTTTGTTTTAGCACATTTTATGTATTTAGTTTTTTGTGTATTTATTACTAGCCTATACTTGTATGATTGTACTTTTAGTTTCTGGAAGGTGTCGATAGCAGCTTGCGTGGTCCTTGCTGTAATTAGTATGTCATCAGCATAGGCAATACTTTGTTTTAACCGTGTTGAAATATTCCCTCTAACATCTAATTGATTCATAATTGAGTCAATTATCATACTGAACAGAGTTGCAGACAGTGGATCTCCTTGTTTCACCCAGTTTCAATTTTAATTTCTCCACTTAGGTCATTATTTACTTTGACTTTCGCTTTTGTGTTTTCTAGCTTTAAGGAAATTAATTTATCAACTTTGATGGTACCTCATATAGTTTTAGACATTCTAATATTTTCTTCTGGTGCACCGAATCAAATGCATGTGTGTAATCTATGAATATATTACAGTGAAACCTCTATCCATCGTTCCCGTTACCGTCGTTGGCCCGCATGTATCGTCTGCCTTATTTGGTCCCGAAATTAGCCCCATATAAAACACACTATTTTTTCCCGCCTCCATTGTTCCTCGAACTGTCGTTTTCCCGCACCAATAGTTGAAAAATCACGGTCCTGACCAACATTTTCCCGCACTGAAAGTTTTTTTAAAAAATTTGAAGTGATTGTTTAGTGCACTGTGCGTGCATTGCTTTCTTAGTGCCACCTGGATTGGCTCCATCAAAAAGTATGGAGTGCATTTTGTACTCTTTGCTCTCCATCCTTTTCTTTGGACTAGATGAAGACTTGGCAACTCTGTTGTGGAGCTTTACTTCATTGCAAGTGGTTCTGTGCGTTCTGGTGTGCTTCATAGTTTCATACGTTACCCTGGTTTAATCATTTCCATCCTTTATTATCGTTTTCCTATAATATTTTATTTCTGTTATTAATTCATTCCTGTTTTTATTACTTCATTATATTTTATTCCTGCTATTTATTTTGAAATCCGTGGACCATGTCCCAACCTAAAAAGCAAGTGAGAACTCTGCACGAGCGATTGAAAATAGTAGGAGAGGTGGAGAAGAATCCTGGAGAGAAATGTGTCGACATTGCCAAACGCCTTGGGTTGGCTCCAAGCACACTAAACTCCATATTCGCAAAGAAGGACGAAATCCGAGAGCAGGCAGAAAAATGTGGTAACGCCAGTAAAAGAGGAAAATAGGTAGGGAGTCGACATTCGCCGAGTTGGAAAGAGTACTCTTCTCGTGGTACCAGCAGCAAGGGCGTCAAATATCCCAATTGATGGAACCATTCTTCGTGGAAAGGCGAAGATGATTGCAGCGCAGCTGAATATAGAAAATTTCACTACATCCAACGGCTGGATAGCAAGGTTTAAGGACCGGCATGGCCTAGTATACAAGAAGTTAGTCGGAGAAAGTGCGGCAGTGGACAGCGAAAGCACGGAAGCGTGGCTGGAAAGACTGCCATCTTTGTTGGAGGGCTACGAACAAGTGATATTTACAACGCGGATGAGACGGGGCTCTTCTACAACGTGCTTCCTGATAGAACCTTGGCTCTCAAAGGAGAGTCTTGTCATGGAGGGAGAAACTGTAAAGACAGACTTACTGTTTTACTTTGTGTTAACAGTGATGGAACTGACAAACAAGTGCCGATTGTTTTCGGAAAATCTCCGAAACCGCGATGTTTCAAGAATGTAAAAAAATTACCCACAAAGTACCACTGCGAACAATAAAGCGTGGATGACCACAGACATTTTTTCTTCATTTCTGCGTTCATTAGACACAAGTATGGGTGCACAAAACAGGAACATTCTCCTCTTTGTGGACAATTGTGCCGCACATCCAAAGGATACATCGTTTCTAAGAAATGTAAAAGTCATATGGTACCCGGCAAATTGTACAAGTGTGCTCCAGCCCCTTGATTTAGGGGTAATAAAGTGTTATAAGCAGCTTTATAGAAAACGCCTCGTGCAAACAGCTGTTTGCTTAATGGATGCAGGCAAAGATACGAAAAAGAAGATAAACGTGTTGGAAGCTTTGCACTACACTGTGGCAGCCTTGCAAGAAGTAACCCAGCAGACAATCGAAAATTGTTTTCGGAAAGCTGGTTACGTGCAGGGACAATCTTCAGGCGATAGTGACGTCGTATTGACCAACGATGACGACGATTTCCGCCAAGACTGGGAAAAGTTCAGTGGCATGAACAAAGATAAATTCGAGGACTACGTCTCTGTGGACAGTCACGGTGGCAACATGTGGTGTAGAAACAGTGCAGGAGCTGTGCATGAGCCTCATGGCGTTCGGGAGTGTGGAGCGGGAAGAAGGAGAAGAAGAAGCTGGCGAACCCGAAGTTGTGCCGAGCTTTGCTGAGACGCATGAAGCGCTGATGAAAGTAAGATCTTTCTTTTATGCGCACAGCATGAGTGACAGTGATCGTGAAAGTGTTCTAGGCCTTGAAAAATCATACTTTGAATTGAGGAGGAGTAAAGTTTGCTCAAAACAAACGTCAATGAAAGATTTTCTCAGCAAGAAGTAATAATTATCATTAAATTGTTCTTATCTATAATTTTTAATGGTTTCCCGGTACTATCATGTCCCGTATGTATCGTTCAAATTTTCCGGTCCCCTGAAAAACGATGGATAGAGGTTTCACTGTATTTAGTATTAGTCTATGCATTTTATATTTCAATGTTCTTCCACCATATTTGATTAATTCTGGGCATATATTATCAGACCCCGCTGCTTTGTTGTTTTTTAATTTGTTTATAATACTACAAATTTCATTGAAGTTTGGTGGTATAATTTCTTGGTTATCATCCACAATATTCTCTATCGTGACTGGATCTGCTGTTGTTCCATCTTCTTCAAATAACTTTCTAAAATACTCTTTCCATATTTCTAATATTTTTTCTTTTTGTATTATTATATTTCCATCTCCGTCCTTACATTGGATTGGCATGTTTGTTTGCCATTAATCAAGTTCTTTGGCGTCTTTGTAGAATTTTCTTACTTCGTTCTTCTTAAAGTTTTCTTCTTTTGGCTTATTTTATTGTTAAGCCATTCTTTTTTCTTAATTCTACAGATTTTATTTGCTTCCAGCCTCTTAGAATTATAATATTCTTGATTTGCTCTTGTATTAATTTGCATGTATTTCTTTCCCGGCAATATTCTTTTCTTGTATCGTTCTCCGGCATTCTTTATCCCACCATTCGTTTCTATTTTGTTTATCTTGTTTTTTGATTATAGTATTTGCTGCTTCGATTATGGCATTCTTTACGCCTTCCCATTCCTTTTTGATTTCTTGGGTCTCTGGCAGTTCTATTAATTTCTTATGTAATTTGTTTTGTACTGTCTTATTTTTGTTGTATCTGTAAATGCATTTTTATTCCAATGTGTGTTGGGTGTAGGTTTCTTCTTGTATGCAAGTGGTAACTTTTCCTTAAGGATAGTTTTCACCAGGAAATGGTCTGAATCGATGCTCGGTCCTCTCATTGTTCGAATGTCTTCAATTAGATCCCTTTTCTTTTTATTTATTAATACATGATCAATTTGGTTTATTGTGTTTTGGTCAGGAGATATCCAGGTTCCCATATGTATCTTTTTATGTTGGAACTTTGTACTCATTACTTGCATTTCATTTACTGTTGCAAATTCACACAGTAATTCTCCATTTTCACTTGTTTGTTCGTGCAACGTATGTTTACCTGTGACATTTTTGTATGTATCCTTCCCTTTCCCTAATTTTGCGTTGAAATCACCTAGTATGATTATTGTGTCACTACGTGGAGTATTATCTATCATGTTCTGTAGTTCTTCATGGAACTGTTCTTTAGTTTCTGTTTCTTTCTCCTCTGTTGGGGCATATGCACTGATTATTGTTATGTTATTAAATGTTGCTTTGATTCTCAACTTACACAATCTTTCATTTACCGGTGAGAAGTTCAAAACATGATTGTGTATTGTTTTTTTAACAGAAAAACGAGTGCCTGCTTGTCCACTCTTCAAAGTAGATCCACTGTAATATAGAGAATAATTCTTTTTGTTAATTATTCCATTCCCTTTCCATCTTGTTTCTTGTATTGCCACAATTTCAAAGCCTGTGTTTGCTAGTTGATTATCCAATTCTTGCATTTTCCCTACTTTTAATAATGTCTTAACATTCCATGTTCCTATTATTAATTTGTTTCCTTTTGTCCTTTTAACTCGCCTTGGTCTGCATCCAAATATCTGTCCGGCATTCTTTCGTTGAGATTCTTTAGCAATTGTTGTTTTTATAGGGCAAGGGTGCTGGCCTTGCTCCTAACCTCCGTAACTTGGAGGACCTGGTTTTTCTGTTGGGGTTTACTCCCCTAGCTTACTTGTCCCAAGTATCAGCGTCGGGAACTCGCTTTTCGCCCCTCCATGTCTTGGCCGTTAGAGACGTTACCAGGGGCCATGACATGGACATGCATGGATTGGACTTGGCAGGAATAAGTGGCATTTCTCAGGTTTTAACGGTACACGTCTGCCAGCATCGATGTACCCCTGAGGCCACATACTGCCCCTTTGACCCCCATGTAGAAGGATGCAAAGCTAAATGTGTAGAAATTAAAGACATGTGATGCTCAGATTGCAGACTGTCAGCAGAATAGTGTGGTCTGTCTTAATGCAAATTGGGACATACTTGCATCAGCACATCACACGTGTTGCCCTTGACCACCCAGAAGACTCTTTTAACATACCGTATATTCTCGAATCTAATCCGCACCTTTTTTACAGTTTTAGAGGGCTAAAAAATCAGATGCGGATTAGATTCGCGTGCGGATTAGATTCGCGGTCTAGAGCTGGATTTTGGAAAAATGATTGAGCTGCTGTACGTGCCGTAAGAACAATACAATACAATAATCTATTATTTTATTATTTATTATTATAATTTATTATTCATCAGACTCGCCGTCATCACTCATAACCGAATCGTTATCCGTGCTCTCCACCCAGTCACTATCATCTTTATCTTCAACATCGTCCTCCCATACAATGTCATCGCTGCCTTGTGTTTCCGCCATAGTCGAACGTTGCTTTCATCAACTCCAAAAATTGCAGCGGCTTTGCGGTTTCCATTCTCCTCTGCGCACCGAATAACTTCACGTTTGAACTTTGCCGTATATGAGAGTCGTTTAGATTTTAGGCGTCCCTCTTCCATAACTACGGTACACGACAAATTGGAACAAGCACCTCCCACGTTTCAACAACTAAGGCTCAGCTGGCTTCAGACGAGATTGCGCACGTCTGTTGAGAAAGGCCCCGCCTCTATCAGTATGACTTATCGGCCACAGGCGTAGCGTCGGATTTTAACGCATTGGTAACATCCAATATTATTCAATCAGTCGCCCCGTGGGCAAGGGGTGGTTGAAGGAAAGGTGCGGATTAGAATCGCGAACTAACTTTTTTTTTCGTTTAAGAAATCGCCAAAACCTGAGTGCGGATTAGGTTCGGATGCGGATTAGATTCGAGAATATACGGTATCTAGTACAGTTATGTACATTTTTATTCTCCCTTTATAACCTTGTTTTTCTTTAAGAGAAACTACGTCCTATAAGAAAGGCAGTGCCAGTGTTCAAGTAGTACCAAAAAGAGGAAGCTGTTTGTTTGTTTTTTTGTTGTTTGCAACCTTGTTGTATTGCTGTGTTAAAGACGGTTGTTATCTGTAATTGTCATTGCGATTGTGCTGTTATTTACCCATAATTATGGCTGAAATGGGACATTATGGGCTAGCTTGGGAATCTAACCACCATGTCCAAGATTCCATGATAAGTCGAGTTCCAAACAAAAGACCCACAAACATTCTCTTGGAACACAGTACACATCATATTTATAACTTGGTGATTTCCAGAAAATATCGGGCAGCACTGTGATTTGTTGAACTCTGCCCTTAATTTATGAAACTGAAATTGTTACTGATGTTGTTACAGGTGTCTGTGAGTAATGAGGTGTTTCAGCATCTGGGTCAACCACGTTTCATGTTGTGCCCCACACAGTATTGTGCAGCCCGTGCTACTCCTAATGTCCAAAACTCAGAATACCTCAACACACTTGGGTCTAAACTTGCTTCGGAAATAGACATAATGTGGACAGGTAAGGAAAGTTTGTTTCTGTATTCAGGCACACATAGTGGATGTAACATGCATTATTTTTTGTCCTCTGTGTACATTTGTAATTTTTTTTTTTAATTCTTCTGTTATCCTGGACCTCATTTTGAGGAAAATGTTTTGGTAAGTTGGGAAGTACAATGTAGAATATAACCTTGGGCTTTAGTGGATACTTTAGGAGGAAAAATGAATATCTTATGGTCTGACACAGGAACCAACAGTATAGCATGTGTGTGTGTGTGTGGGTAGCGGAATAAGTATGCTAACTCACTCACTCCATGGATCAGAGTCCTTTTGAAACTAATAGGTCATCAGCTAGGCTAGAAATATCCCACATTTTATGGAACCCAAAGTTTCATTACTTTGTCCACGAGAGCCCACCACTTGTCCCTGTCCTGAGCCAAATAAATCCAGTCTGTGTCCTCCCATCATATTTCTTTAAGATTGATGTTGATATTACCGTCACATCTTCACCTATGTTTTCCAAAGTCTTTTTCCTTCAAGGTTTTCAACCAAAGCCCTAAATGCATTTCTCTTTTCTGTTATGTGTACCACATGCCCTGCCTTCTTGATTTAATCACCCTGATAATATTTGGTGCTGAGTATGCATGAAGTATGCACACATTTTAAAAACTCTAAATTAATAAAATTTACGTGGTTTTTGTGTATGAGTTAGTTCTAATTGTCATATGCTATTTACTTTCTTGTACTTTGCAGGTCCAAAGGTAATATCACGATTATTAACAGTGGAGTCAGTCGAAGAGATAACAGATGTTTTGCGCCGCCCACCAGTAATTTGGGATAATCTACATGCCAATGATTATGACCAGAAACGTGTATTTCTGGGACCATATTCAGGACGTTCTCCTGATCTTATTCCTAAGTTAAGAGGTGTCCTGACTAATCCAAACTGTGAATACGGAGCCAATTTTGTGGCCATTCATACGCTAGCACAGTGGAGCAGGTGTAATGTGGATGGCAAGAGAGATCCCAGTATTAGTAAGTGACTTTGTATACTCTTCAGTTCACAGGTGTTTGTCAGACTGAATTTATAATTTCCTTTCCTTATTTTGTAGGGATAGATGGCTGCATGTTATCATCAATCACATATCTTTATTTCCTGCTCACTTCTGAACCAGTTGATGGACTGCCATGACTTTTTTTCTCCCTTTGTTTTGCAAGATTTTAGCTTCTCATGGCAGTATTTTTGAAGGATTCACATCTTCTGGGATCTGCTGCTGTGTTGTTCAGTGAGTGTTTCCTGACATTTAGAAGGAATATAGTCCCTTCATCTTTTGGGGTCAGGCAGTCCAAAAAGAATGAAGAAATTCTTCTTGGCCTGCCTGACCCTTGAAATTAAGACACTGTGCCTCATAATTTTGGGTACCGCGCAGCCATCAACACAGCATCACATCCCAGAAGACGTGAATTCTTAACATCTTTATTAGCTAGCAGAGAATACAAGATAGCTTTATTCATGATGTTGATACCAGGAATATGTTCTGACAGTAGTGTAGTCACTGAGACATTTTCTCTGTCATACATTCCTGCAGATGATTCAGTGAGTGCTGATATCAAACTGGAGACAGAGACTGAAGATGGTGGTGTTGGAGAGGATGTACCTTCTACCCTCTCCCCGAACATGTACCATCCTCGACGTGCCCTTCGAAATGCCATAAATGAATGGTTAGAGGAGTTCAGTAGACCGAAGGCAGCATGGGGACCTATTGCCAAACCTCAGCAGCTGGTCACTGCTGCCGTTCCTGTTCCAATCATTCCGTCTGTCAACACATGTATGAGTGTAACAACCACTACTACCAGCTGCTCATCTGGCAGCATCCCGGTTGTTAATTCTAATCAGCTGCAAGCCTTAGCAGAAGTCTGCAGCTCAGTAAGTAGATGTGTATTGCTTTATCCACATTATGCTATTGTACTGGCTAGGGAACCATGGAGCCAGGTTAACTTCAGAAGTTACTGACCGGGTATTATGTTGTCAGCTGCATTTTTTGTACCACCTGGTGGACTCCATGAGATAACTACATTTCATGAACATGCTCTTTGTTGTTCTTATATAGTCATAATTCTTGAAACTTACATTGTAAAATAAACTTACATTGACATATTGTGCATTTGGTTGGTTTCTATAAGATTGTTTATAGTGTCTATATTTTACTGTGTTCTTTTCTTTCTCCCTCCGTTAACTCACAGTTGTCAGTAGGTAACCCCAGCCCAGCTGGGGATGCTGCACAGTTATTATAGCAACAAGCACATCTCCCCTCACTCTAATACAGCACAAGTGAATGTTTAAATAAGTGTGACTGTGAACAGTTCAGATGTTTTCTTTTATTGTCAACAGATAACGAGCAATAACACTGAGAGTATGATGCAACCGAGCTCTGGTGCAGTTATGAATTCGTTAGTCTCGGAAACAAAGGTATGTAACAGTGAATTATATTGTTGCCTGTATGAATATATTCAATTGACATTCTCTTTATTGTAATCATACTGTTTCAAGAGGAAATGTTTTTGGGAAAATGAGTTTCTTATGAAAAGTTTGCAGTGAAGAAGAAGAAGATTTGTCTGTCCTTTTGTTAGTGGAGTTTGAAGTAATGCAGGGCATTTTAGCAGCCTGTTCCCACAGAACTCACATTCTTACAAGTAAAACATTGTAGTAGTGTGGCTCTTGGATTTATGCAGCTGCTGACAAAAATTAAACTTACTTTTTAAAAATTCACTTTTACATATGCAGCCAAGCCATTTCATGCTAACAAAACTTATGCATTGAAAACATCCCTTGTCATTCTTCATTTGTGAGGTCTTCAGTGCAGAAAAAGTCAAGGATGTAAACTACTACTTGTATTTAATTTTGCAGGATTTCTTATATACCGTATATTCTCGAATCTAATCCGCACCCTTTTTACAGTTTTAGAGGGCTAAAAAATCAGATGCGGATTAGATTCGCGTGCAGATTAGATTCGCGGTCTAGAGCTGGATTTTGGAAAAATGATTGAGCTGCTGTACGTGCCGTAAGAACAATACAATACTTTCTTATTTTATTATTTATTATTATAATTTATTATTCATCAGACTCGCCATCATCACTCATAACTGAATCGTTATCCATGCTCTCCACCCAGTTTCCGCCACAGTCGAACGTTGCTTTCATCAACTCCAAAAATTGCAGCGGCTTTGCGGTTTCCATTCTCTCTGCGCACCGAATAACTTCACGTTTGAACTTTGCCGTATATGAGAGTCGTTTAGATTTCAGGTGTCCCTCTTCCATAACTACGGTACACGACAAATTGGAACAAGCACCTTCCACGTTTCAACAACTAAGGCTCAGCTGGCTTCAGACTAGATTGCGCACGTCTGTTGAGAAAGGCCCCGCCTCTATCGGTATGACTCCATCAGCCACAGGCGTAGCGTCGGATTTTAACGCATTGGTAACATCCAATATTATTCAATCAGTCGCCCCGTGGGCAAGGGGTGGTTGAAGGAAAGGTGCGGATTAGAATCGCGAACTAACTTTTTTTCGTTTAAGAAATCGCCAAAAACTGGGTGCGGATTAGATTCGAGAATATACGGTATATTATGTAATAGAAGTATTATTGACAGTAAAACCTTCAGAATGCCAAAACCTGAGTCGGTCACATCATAAATCTCTGTGGGCCATGTATTTGACAGGTCTGATCTAGTATTAAGTACAATGTGGTCTGTACCTCCATTCTTCTAGATGGCTTCATGACATGGCACTTAAGAAGCACGGGGACAACTTTATTTTACCTTATGCTATAAATGTACTGCTGACTGGCAGTATTTTCACTTACGCTTAATTTGTAATGAATTGGGTCTGTATCACTTTTTTCTTAACCCCACCAAGAAATATATATCGTTTGACGAGCCATGGGCTGTTACAGGTCATATGCAATGATTCAGTGACACCTAACTGTCCCAGTAGCAATGGGACAACCACCACTAACACTTCTACAAGTGAACCTATGGACTGCAACCCAACACCACCTCACTCTTCTCCCACACATACTGCCAAAAGCTCATTAGAAGGGGGTGAAGACATCCCTATGGCTGAGACAGGTTCTTCCACAACTGGAACAGGGACAAGTATGCAGGTTGAACCAATTCATCCCACTAGTAATTGCAGCTCAAGTACGATGATAGTGGAATGTGTAAATGATGGCCATACCAATCTCCTAGAAAGGTTAGTAAGCTCTGCATGGGGTATGAAAATGAACTGTTTCAATATAAAGTAAATGAGGTTCTGTTAGTTTAGCCATACATATGATGCTCACAACACATCCAGTTTTTATATACTTATTATTTAAACATTGTAATACACTATGTCAGGTAAAGTGTACCTAACAGTGTGTTACACATTAACTCCGGCAGGTTTTGGTTGTCACAGAACCATTATCGTGGAGTCACAGCATGGGGAGTAGTGTATGGAGGATGTACATGCATGTAATCGTATGATTATTTTGGTGTTATACACTAATGTAATGGAAGGTGTCAAAATATCCACTCATTGTTGGCCTTTAGCTAAAGGCATGCTTTTGTCTTTATTTACACAATATATCAAAATGTTTGATAAGTCAGGGTTAAGATAATTGCATATTAAAACACATATAAATGTATAAATTTAAAGTTTGCATGAAAACATGTACTGTTTTTAATTAATATCGCTGTTTCACGGAGTAAAGAAAATTGGCTTAGCCCTATAGAATAAGTTGTTGTATAGTGATGTGAATTTAGACCGATAAAAATATTTTAATATAATACAGTAAAAAAACATGCCTGTAAAAATGTGTATAAGAAGTAGAAATATACTGTCAGAGGGGAGACTCTACACTAAAAGTGAAATGTACTAGGAAGCAACTGAGGATAAAGGCTAAAGTATTTCCTCATCATTGTGTCAAAATCCGCTGTTTACCAGAGAAACCTTATATGATGATTTCAGTGTATTTATCTCTAAAGTGGTTTCATGATGTGTGCTGCTGTCACACTGTGGCTGACACGTGTGTTGCAGGACAGAAAAGGAGCTGCTTACCCATGAGGATCTTGCCTTGTTATGTGATCTGTTCTACCTTCCATTTGAACATGGTGGCCAAGGATTGCAGCTGCTACACGAATTTAATTGGTTAAAGAGTAACTCACATCTTGTTACACACGCCAACTGCACAAAAAAGAATGTGGCCACAGAACATGAAGCACCTAATAAGCCAGAGGTAATGAGAAACGTTTTAATCTGTGGCCATCATCATGAAAGCTTGTTAAATTGTGTCAGGTCCTGTTTATAACTGCTGTCTGTCCAAACTTAAATCACATAAATTTTTAGCCTACGTATTTTTCTGAAAAGGGAAAATGGAATGCTTTTGAAATCATCATGTCAGTTCCCCCCCCCCCCCCAATAGACTTTTGAACCATGAACTGATTTTTATGAAATGTGGTTTGAACATTATGCCATTACAAGTCGTGCCAGTGCCATAGTTGTAATTTCCTATAATAGTATAATAACATGGCAGATACAAAAATGTGAGATGGGAACTAACTAGTGCCTGTTATTTGAAGGTCCTGGGTATGATGTATGGTGATAGATATTGTTTAAGCGTGCAACATTCATGAAAGTGATATTTTTCTAAATTGTGAAAAGACTAACATGGTAGCCTTGCAAAAATGTCCTGTAACTGCAAATTTGACTGAATCTTTAAGATGTACAGTGTGTGTGAAACACTGTTTGTTAGTCCACATCTAGTAACATGGCAATAATGTGAAATTGTTACATTATATCCAACATTTTTAATATACACAAAATCTGTAGTTAAGTAATACAGGTAGTTCTTGTTTTATACCAGGGATACGTTCCTGAAAAATGTGGTGCAAATCAAAATCGTGCAAATCGAACACAAAATTCCCATTTAAAATAGTGTATTTCCCGGGGTTAGGGGGCTGACAACCTCATTCTATATAGTGTATGACTATACCACTAGTGGACATACGGACCTGTAGAGTGTGTATGTACTGTGTATATAATATATACACATTTCTATACAGTATATATACATTTCTGTACAATATATTTATTTATTTCTAATGCAATAAAAATGTAAAGAGACTCACATCCATAGTTTTTTGGTACAGTTCATTCGGATAGGATTATGGTAATCTTGCTACACAAACACTTTAGTTCCTGACCTAGCACTTTCTTTAATTCTGTCGGCATTATCACGAATTGTATGTACGCTACTGTGAGCGAGTCTAACATTACGGCGTATGTCAACAATTCATTCACCTTTTTCAAGTCTGCTTATTATGTGTAATTTCTCCAATACTGATTGTATTTCGCCGATTTTTCACTTGGATTGCACTAGGTGATGCAGATTTACCTTTATCACTCATATTGGTAAGAAAAGCCATTGCTGTTGAGGAAACTAAATGAGACGCATGATTGTATCACCAATGTAATGAATCCATACACGTGACTGATGGCATCACAGTGACGTCACTTCCTGCTAGCCTCCTACAGAAGATAAGCGTGACCACAGATCGTCTGTGTCAAATCGCGTTACACCAAAAATTATCACGTAGATTTGATAAGTGTGACCACGGTTAGTCTATGCCAAATCGTATCAAACCAAAAGTTATTGCATAAATTTAATAAGTGTGACCATGGTTTATCTATCCAAATTGCGTTAAACCGAAAATTATTGCGTAAATTCAAAAAGTGGTGTAAATTTTCAAGCCGCGTTAAAGCAAAATCGCGCAAAACAAAATCACATAAAATGAGAACTACCTGTGAGTTCTGTGCAAAAAAATAATAAGTAATATAAGAATAGTAATAATACTAAGAGATTAATATATATATGGAAGTCTGTACAGTAAGATGTAGGCTTTGTGAGGTCTGCTTGTAACTCTGTGTGAAGGTACTGTAAGCTGCTTATGTCTGTGGTTGATGTAGGCGAAAATAGTGATGCTAAACTGGGTTTGTGGGTGATATGCAGTGTGAAAGTAGGAGGTGTTTACAGCGTTCTGGAGGAACATGCTGGCTCCAGCACATGGGTCACATGACTTCATGTGAGGCCTATTAACACGATCACTGCCGGGCATTTATATCCCCGCGGTGTTAAATTGCCAGTGATTTTTTGAATGTTAAACAACTAGTGCGTCATCTTATAAATTATAAAATATTATAATATTATATATAATATATATATATAATAATTATATACAGTAAAACCTCTATGCATCGTTTTTCAGGGGGATGGAAAACAAAAATGATACATACGGGAAAACGATAGTACCGGGAAACCATTAAAAATTATAGATAAGAACAATTTAATGATTATTATTACTTCTTGCTGAAAAAATCTTTCATTGACGTTTGTTTTGTGCAAACTTTACTCCTCAATTCAAAGTACGATTTTTCAAGGACCTAGAACACTTTCACGATCACTATCACTCGTGCTGTGCGCATAAAAGAAATACTTTACTTTCATAAGCGCTTTATGCATCTCGGCAAAGTTCGGCACAACATTGGGTTCGCCATCTTCTTTTCTCCTCCTTCCCCATCCACACTCCTGGAGCCACGAGGCTCATGCACAGCTCCTGCACTGTTTCTACACCACAGGTTGCCATGTGACTGTCCACAGAGACATAGTCCTTGAATTTATCTTTGTTCATGCCACTGAACGTTTCCCAGTCTTGGCGGAAATCGTCGTCATGGTTGGTCAATACGACGTCACTATCGCCTGAAGATTGTCCCTGCATGTAACCAGCTTTCTGAAAACAATTTTCGATTGTCTGCTGGGTTACTTGTTGCAAGGCTGCCACAGTGTAGTGCAAAGCTTCCAACACGTTTATCTTCTTTTTCGTATCTTTACTTGCATCTATTAAGCAAACAGCTGTTTGCACGAGGCGTTTTCTATAAAGCTGCTTATATCACTTCATTGCCCCTAAATCAAGGGGCTGGAGCACACTTTACAATTTGCCGGGTACCATATAACTTTTACATTTCTTAGAAATGATGTATACTTTTGATGTGCGGCACAATTGTCCACAAAGAGGAGAATGTTCCTGTTTTGCGCAACCATACTTGTGTCTAATGAACATAGAAATGAAGGAAAAATGTCTGTGTTCATCCACGCTTTATTGTTCACGTGGTATTTGGAGGGTAATTTTTTTATATTCTTGAAACATTGCGGTTTCGGAGATTTTCCGATAACAATCGGCACTTGTTTGTCACTTCCATCACTGTTAACACAAAGTAAAACAGTAACTTTTCCCGAGTCTTTCGAAGATCTTGTATAAGAATATACATGCATCTCAATCTCGCGGAAAACCAAAATGTTAGAAATGAAGGCAATTTTCTTATTCTGGTATTTGATTCAACACGCAGCAGGCAATCCAGGCGGCACTAAGACAGCAATACATGTGCGCGCAGCACACTAAATCATTGTTTCGAATTTTAAAAAAACTATCCATGTGGGAAAATGTTGCGTCAGGACCGTGATTTTTCAACGATCAATGCGATAAAACGACAGTTCGAGGAACGATGGAGGCGGGAAAAAATAGTGCTACTTATATGGGGCTATTTCCAGGACCAAATAAGGCAGACGATATATGTGGGAAAACGAAAGTAATGGGAACGATGCAACGAGGTTCCACTGTATAAAATGCATTTATTTTTTGTAGTTGTCAGCTAGGGATTAATAGAGATGTAAAATATGTTTTCTGAAAGAACTTTTGTGCGCGTGGCCTATTTAAGGCAAAAGAGCGGAGTAAATTTTAGATCGACTAAAGTCGACGCTGGCAATGTAAAACGTAAATACTTAAATCGACCATGGTTGACTTTGGCAGTGAATTTGTTCAAGAATGCCTGAATATAAGAATATGAATACAAAGAAAGTATTATGTCAGTTATGAATTTGATTTCATTTTTAGGTTGTTGAATGGATGGAGCGAGCAGCTCGTTTAGAGGACATGAGTGCTGCTCTGAATTGTCTTTTCCGAAGACTGACCTTCTGTGCCAATAGGGAACTTTTGTATGATCTCTATCCTTATGTATGGGACATGCGTGGCGTTGTGTCACTTCTCAATTCGTATGTGAAATGGCTCGGTAAGATGACGCTAGTCAGTGAAAATCCTATTTTATCACAGGTTTCATTGTGCAAGGCATTTTTCTTTATGAAAATGTATGCTGGAAGTCATTTACTGACACAGGTTTTGCCACTTACATGAGTAAGGAAAATGGATAAATTATTTCATTCTATGAGCCTTGAGGTCACAGTGATGAATGTAAGATTACAGTAGGCTGGGATGTGACACTGTGGAGTTCAATGGATAGGTACCAATATTCTGGAAGAAACTGTTGCCTCCTTCCTCAGGGTAAGGAGTAACCCTGAAGATGGTGGTAGCAGGTTTCCCTGGAACACTGATACCTGTCTACCAAACTACAGTAGAATTTCTTTTATCTGGATCCATGGGACCATACAGGTGCTGGATTGTCAGACTCAATCTATACTGACCAAGTTGTTACAGGCAGTTTGTTGTTATTTCCGGCGGAGAATGTGCTCTTGTTAGTTTCATCGTAAAAAGATTTTACCTTTTTCAGTTATTATGGGCCCCGTCACATTGTTTCCTTCAGAACACATTGCTGTCAGCCACTTGCACAACACCTTGTCCATTTGCACTAATTTAGGCTCTTTCATTGTCTGTTGCTTGACAGGGTCCTTCATGCTTTGACTTGGTGGCATAAAAGATCATACTTGGGCCTTCTATTTCTTTATATCATAGATGGTTCATGATCCAGTGTTGTATAAAGCCATAACCTATCTTCGGCTTTCACCACTTTTGAGCCTTCTAATTATTTGTGGTTTCTGAGGAATCAAAGCTGTATGTTTCCTTTCGCCAGCAGTGCCTTGTTTATTCATCTTTGGAACTTTTGAACTTATTATAATACCTTGATGGGCTCAGTAAAGTCCAGATAACCCAAGATAATGTCACGGAATCAGTGTGTGCACCAAAAGTTACGGATGGCAGAACTTTGGTACTGGGGCTACTTTCCTCAAGTGCTGAACTATCAGGAGTGCCAGATTATCAATGCTGGATTGAAGGAATTCTACTATATATGGAATCACATCCCAGAAGACTGTCTTCTTAATTTCTTTTATTCTGTTGTGTTACCAGAATTAATCGAATCCTGGGGGATCCAGAATTGTGTGAAATATATGTCTTGTGTTTTTTTTGTAGAGAGTTCTGAAATATGTATATATCCAGAGCACATATGTCTGTACATTCATGTCTGAAACTACTGAAAGGATATCAGTCAAATTTATTGCTGAGAAGTGTACATTAGTGGTAGTTGGGGAAAAATTAATTGTGGTTTCTGTTCCCATATAACCCTCATGGTACCTGAATTAGACTAGAAATGATTTTTGCTAAGAGGTGATCTGTGTCAAAACTCTGCAAGTATTCATTGTCATTCATCTCATCACCAGAAATAATTGTGTTCACTCCAACCAGCAAAGAGAAACTTTGGAAAATGCCTTGTATAATATTCTTGTGTAATATTACATTCCTCTTTGTCGGGTGTTGCCGTATCAATATGGACATTGTTTGTAAAATACTTATACATATGCAAGTGGTTCCCAACCTCAATTTATTAAGCTCCATTGGTCTATGAAATTAAATAATTGTTACAAAATTGCTCTTTTACTAACCATGTTTATGTTGTACCAGAAAAGTAAAATGTCAGCTGAGTAATCAGTGTCGGTTTATTATAGTTACGTATTGTAACTAACCAAAAGTTTGGATTATGTTAAAATGGATATTAATTACACGGTCGGACAGTTTTTGTATGAATCCGTTGTTGGAAAATTTTATTGGTAGATATTACTGAAACCAGAAGTACCATACTTTTCAAGGTACAAGCTTGAAGTTACTTCTGCTGTCTCTCTGTGAGAAATTGAGTTGAATATTCTCAAAACATAGCAACAGGTTTTCAAGAACTCGTTTATCCAGATTACCCCATTGCCTTTGATTATGCACCATTTTATCCCATTTATCTTTAATTGTTTTTCAGTTTTGCTGGTGTGTTTTGAGAATGTGCTTCTCATTTGGGGTGTGCGAACATTTTGATGCAGGCGAAACTCTTGTGTCTTATTACTGTTGTTTTGTGTGGAGGATGTATTACTGCCAATACACATCGACTTTTATGTTCAGTAAAACATGGCTGTAGTTATGAAGCATGTGAAGTTTTGTCTTGAAGTGCTAATATTGTACAGAGTGGAACAAAACTAGCGCTGCACTTTGGGACTGTCATTCTTATTATTATAAAGTATTTTAAAAATGATTGAAACTGTGACCACCATGACAGATACACAGTTCACATCTCTTAGACACACTTCTCAAGGTCACATTGCTCCATACTCCTATGCTTATGGCATTGTGAATCTGGATAAAGCAACATCCCATGGCAATTCACATACTGACTTAAAAAGCTGTAGTGCTGCTTTTGTGCCACCCTGTTGACCCATTTGCATTGCGAAGTTATACATTTGTGCACAGTCCTGAACAGTTTGTTGGGTTACATTATTTTCTCCTGCATTAAACACATTGACTGATTTCAGGAAAGTTTTTATTTTAATTTTGTAATTTTGTTTAGGTAAGATTTAATTTTTTTTTTTAATATGTGCTTCAAACATTCAAAATATATTGTTTTTACATCAACAAATTCTGAAGAGGACTGTGGCACATGATAGAAGGGATCCACTTCATATCAGATTTGTACTGCATTACTGAATGGAATTAATTGTTCTGTTTTTAAGTTTTTGACAATTTTCTTTATTCTGGTAATGTCAGTTGCATGCTGTTATGTATGTGGTATCCTGAACTGCAGCAGCGTTGGCTGAATGTGTCAAAAGTTAAATACTAGCAATTCAGAAACATATTGTTGTAGTACATGCCTGTCTTAACCCTTTGGCCCAAAAGATGACTTCAGTCGACACATAGTGTGATGCTGAGAAAAATGAACGCGCCTAAAGTTGTCAGCCAAGAACATGCAAAGTAATGGGTGCACAGTACACTGGGCACTTGGTTCCGGTGCCAGAGGGTTTGATACTGATAATTCCAATTACGAGTTAATTCTTATATAAGGAACATTTTCCTGTCCACACCATGAAGGTGTGTATGTACGTAATATTTTACTGCTCTGAGACTAGAGAAGGGGGGGTGTTAAAAGAGTTATTACCTTTGCTTAGAAAGAAACTTTTTTTGTATTATTTGAACAGTGTTCTGTTTAATCCATAATTTTATTCTGTAATAGAAACATTTGAATTGTTTGAATTGCAAGTGATTACTTTTGGCACCTGTGCTTTTGTACATGCGCGTTGTGGTACATTGCATTGTATGCAGCTTTCCCATATTTCAAAGAGAGACAGTAGAATTTGTGTAGATGACACCTTGTTTGAACAGCGTAAGTCTGAAGATGCTGAGAACAGTGAAAGATTAAAATAAAACAATTGTGATTTGTTTTATTGGTTCATTTCCTATTTTGGATTGTGAAACAGTTGGAATATTGTGTTCAGAAATTGTCATTTTCACAGCTGATTTACAAGTTGTCAAGTATCTTTTTGGGGTTTTTGTTTCAGCAATTAAGAAAGCGCGTGTTTTTGATTTGTAATACGTTGAGTGCCAGCATGATATTTTATACTCTATGCCGTTGTTGCACTTCTGTGAATTGTCGTATTCACTGATGAGTGTTGCGATTCTCATAAGCAATAGCAGGAGAGACACTTCCTTAAACCCTGCATGTGCCCTCATTGTGGTGGCCTGGAAACAGCATAAGTGGCTGGACATCTGTGACTGCTTTGGCAGGAGGTAAAGGGTCTGCAGGAGACATCACTGTCTGCCATGGCAGTCATTGTGTTAAAAGGTTGGGATCCAGTGCATAATCTTAATCAGGATAAGAGTGTGGTTAATTAGTCTGCATTTTTCTTTTATTAGTGACCTTGGGGAACTACCATTGTTCATGTTCCATTTATTAGAAATGCATGATAACAGTGATGGAGAAAATTGTAAAAGATACTATGATGTCAGTATGAAAACTGGTGGTGGAGGTTGGAGACTGGCAATTTTGTTGAACATCTGTGAACTATACTGTGGTGTATGTCACTTCGAGAGCAGACTGTTTCTCTTTCTGCAGCATGAGTGGAATATTGGTGAATTGTTCACATGTATTCCTTAACAAAAACACAGGCACTATATTGGTGCACATTTTGCTTTGTAATAAAAATTTTGCACTCTCTGCAGTCTTATGGATTGTACTGGACAGACTGTTAGTATTAACACTTTGCTTGCTGCTGGTGTTCCATGACGATATATGCAGGCTTGTTGTGCCAAGTGATGTAATAATTCATTACCAACATGTTGGGAACATACTGCCCCCATCTTCAGTATAGAAGACTGCAGACTGCTGTGAAAACCTCAGATCTGTACTGACTGAAGAAAATGGAAGTATGCTGTTGTATATTTATTCAGACCTACATTACGTCTTATGATTTATTATGTCATGTCTGTATTCAACAGTTTGTCAGTAATGCAAAAAAATTGTTTTTGTTTTCTTATATTTTAATTATTTTCTCTATTTTTATTCAATAATTGTGAAGCATACAAACATCAGTGTTACATATTATGCTGTTTAGGGGTATGGATGTCTTTTTCCACACACACATTGTTAACTTTAGCACTAGATGGAAGGGAGTGGTCAGATGTGTCACATGTGTTCAGGCTACATGGTACATTGCACCAAAATGGCCATTGTTCAGAGTGTTCAGCAACAATGTGCAGTAATGGAAATCATTATTGCATTTAGCAGCCAGGTTGTGTAATCTGGTGTGGAATTAACATTATAATTAAAGCCAGTATTAGTATGTTGTCTCAGTCAATTATGAATACTTTTTACTGCCATCTGATTGAAGAAAACATCACTGCATTATACTTCAGTTTGGGAGAACATAAATTGAAAACCTAACTTTGCACAATTTGCACTGTTAGAAGTTACAGCCAGTACATCAGTCAGGCTGTTCTTAATGCTAGTTGCACCTTAGTTCACATATGTTTCAGTGTTGTTGGTCATAGTGAGCTTCATATGAAATTAGTGAATATTCCTGATGTCACTTATTGGTGTAGGGTTACATGACAGTGGAAGGTTCCCAAGGTTGCAGTTTCATATTGGTGCAGTACTGTGGATGTGATCTAATGTAATTGTTTTCTTTCTTCTTGCTCTCTCTGTGTGTTCTCCTGCAGCGAGTGGCCAGTTCCCGCACATGATGACAACCTTCACGCTCGGCAGCTACACATGTACGCATCTCCTCAGTAATGCCAACCGTAACTGTCTCTTGATAAAGCGGCATTGAGATCCTGCCACCATCAAAACAATGTTTCTTTAGTTTTCTTGAGTGTGAAACTAGTTCTATTAATGTCAGATCCATTGGCAGTAGTAACATTTATTCCATTCATGTAATAATAAGGGACATCGCTCAGCTTTGTAAAATTGTTATGGGATGGTGACTTCTCTGTCACATTTTCGTTTCCAGGTTTCGTGTATAGACTGTGTTTTAAGTCAATACCTCAGTTACTTGCGATGTTGTCACATGAAAGACACATGCATGCAGCAGTTTAATTTTGTTTTCTGCTGTTGATTTAGCTTCAAACCATTGCAAGTTGAAAGAAAATAGAAATTGTATGTTGTGGTTAGCACTGCTGTTTTGTATTTGCGGGATATTGAGTTCAAACCTTGTACCAGAGACTATCTGTTTGCTGTGCTTGTCGATCCCTCCTTTCAGATTCTGGGCTAGTGCCTGAAGTTATGCTATGGCTGCTTCGTTACACATCCTTACGAGTTCTGTATTTACTGATCCTATCGTTGGCCTCTATATAATCTGAAATATGTTGTTAAAACAAACCAAGAATGAATAAATAAAAACTGGAAAAATAAGAGTATGTTACATCCTCTGTGGTCATGAAACTTGGGCAGTAAATGACAAAAAGAAATTCAGAGTTTGAACTGCATAGATGAAGTCACAAGACAGACCACAAAATTCGCATGAGAAGGTTACAAAAGGACCCATGATATTTTGCATGAACCAGATCAGATTTATGTTGACCAAAATTTTGTACTATGCCAAGAAAATGTGGCTTTTCACACATTTTATGAGCAGAGAGGTGGATCCTGCACATTGGTGGTCATGCACAGGCCAGTCAACTAGAAGTGGAGGAGACTACTAGATACCATGCTGTAATTTATCCATGGATGGTCTATTTCTTTCACATTTCTAAGTTTCAAAACTGAAAATAATTTATTATTTTTATCCAGTGTACTGATTTTAGAATGAGAATATGTGAGTGACATAATAGGCCTCTAGCCGGGTTAACGTGTCTGTTTCCATCCTGATTTGATAGTCCTTTTGTCTAGTTCCTTCCATCAGAAATATGCTGAGGTCAGAGGAGACTACAGTGGCGTAAGATCATATCTGGATCCTCAGTGACATTTTCTGGTGATAAAGAATTTAGCTACTTGTGTAGAGTGTAGGTTGTAGATATTACATGGAATAAATAGTGTACTACAGCCAGTGGATTATGGGGCTGTTGTGTATTTGATAGGGGTAAAGCCACATGTGCGCTGCGCTTTGCGTTATAACAGCTGTTTGAAACTCTGTGATCAACTAGCCATGAAAAACCTCGGGAGGCCGAGGAAAGTGGAGGCTACCATTCAAGAAGATTTAGTAAACACAAAAGCTTTCTTTTCTAGGAATCCCAAGAAACAAAGAATGAGATGAAATCTAAAATACTGGCTATGTCCATAAAAAAAAAGAACTTGCTGATTTGAGAATGTGCCCTTTTTTTTTTTTTTTTTTTGGTTTTGAAGGAAGTTTATACAAAATTAAAATCTTTCCAAAATCTGCCAACAATTGAAGGAAGTGCAGAATACAGCATGTTGAAGTTCAAGGCACTAGCTGCATGAACATAATGCACAGTACGGCAGTTATTTATTTAAGTGTGTTTTGTTGTAGTGTTATGAATTTTGTCTTTCAGGAATGTGTAAATTACTAAGCTATAATATGTGGGCTTGGAGGTGGTAATTTTTGGAAAATGTTCCTTGTACTTGGTTTTCAGGACAGTGAGTTTTTTCTTCTTTGGATTTGGCCAGTATCTGTATTGTTGTGAGACATTTCAAGTTTTCTTTTCAGATATTAAAACATACAGGGTTTGTAGTATTTTATGCCTCTTTTGGATGGTACTAAACATTACCCAAAGGAAGAGGTTTTTGTGGTTATGTATTTAATAACTGCGCATTGCGTCATGGTTTGTTAGGATTTTGCGCTTGCATAATTATTCTGCCAGCAATTGCATAAGTGTGCCTTGTTTGCTAATGCCGATTTGTCAGGCTCTCTGTATCCTCTGCTTTGCGATTAACATGTGGCTGTACGCACAGGGCGTTTTCCCCATGCAGACTCATCCAGTGCCGTTTGCTTTCTCGTAGCAGGCTCTGAATTAAAGTGAACCACTTCTTGGATACACGTGTAGCTGTTTTTTTTTTTTTATTAAGTTCAGTTTTGAATGGTCTTGCAGATATAAAATTCAGTTATTGGTTCATTTCAATTTGATCCTGTTGTGGGTTCTATTTATTATTGGAATTAAAAGTAAGGTTGTGTGAGTCCAAGTAGCTCAAGAGGGTACATTATTTATGACAAATTCCCTGAGTAAAATGGGTGCAAAAATACTCTTTGTATGTGGCCTTTTTAATTGTGTCATTGAAGAAGGATACTGTTTGCTATACTTTTCACATTGTAAATATCTTACATATTTAAAAAAAGTAGTACTCTTGTGAATGTATTAGTCATCTTTGCAATGCCTGTCTCAGTTTCATATCACTTGAGTTTGGAACACTATCATCATATGGTATCTCAGTAATTACTTTTAAATTATCAATAAATACCTGGGAATAAAATATTGTACCCAGTTGATCTATGCCATTGCTAAGTAATGTAGTTCTTTGTTAATCCACAGCTTGTTGTGGAACTTAACTTGCATATCAGTATATCGTCTACAGGGTGTTGAAAAATGTTGATTTTTCATACCATAAATTGCATTCAACTGGAATGTGTGATACACTGAAAAAATTATCCATTTTGTAACCTTTCTCATTTACATGCTGTCCTTAAGCCATGCATCTGTAGTGTTGGTCACAATTTTTACTAACACAACAACATTATGTTGATATAATTTATTTAGTTCTGTGCACTTCCATGTACATTTTTAAGCACCCTGTAAATTCTACAACATCAGTGAGCTGAATTGTGAGTGTGTTCGGTCAGCTTTTACTAATGTATGATTTGTTTGTTTGGAATGTTTGCTTCTTGCCACCCTCTAGGGTTTTCCAAGGGCTGGAAGGAGACATTTATGAGTGGAGAACAAGAACCCTGGGTTTTCAGGGGAGGCCTGACAGCAGACCTACAAGTATGTGGTAATGCAGCGCGTGCGCTAGCGGCTTACCTCCTGAGGTTGGATTTCTCATTACTGTACTCAGGGTGCAAAGACACGCTCCACTAGAATATACATGTTTTCCAAGTGCCTGTATATGGCAGTATATTAAAATATGGTTTCCCCACCCCATGCATTAAATTTGAAAATGTTTGAAATAAAGGTTGGAGCTCTTAATTGTTATTGGTATTTTGTGTCATGTTGAGCTTTATGAAGAATGAGCTGTTGTCAATAAAGTTATAAAATCTCAAATAGTATTGGTGTAAATGGTTCTTTATTGACCAACATGATATCTTTCCAGGCAGCTTTTACTGTGTACTCCCTGATTACCAAATTTCATCAGAATCTATTGAGTAATTTTGGAGATGAAATATGAGAGACACACACCTTCCCCACTTGTTTATGTTCTTAGTGTAAAGAACAGATAGGAACTACAGATTTGTCTTCACAATGAAAACTGTCCAGATTTTGAGTACAGTTAATGTGAAGTGCAACTGGCAGGGTGCCTAACAGCATTGTGTCATTCAGTTTGTTGTGGTTGCATGATGACGGTGTGACACTTTCCAGCTTCAGTTCTGTGCAGAAGCTATTAAGGTGCTTTGCGTTTTGAATAAAACGAGCAAAGGCGATGCGCATAGCGTAATGAAGTTTTGTTTTTATTGCATTTTCAGATTGAGTTTGAATTTTTCCCTTCAGTAAACAGTTACATTAACATTGTTTTTTAGGACTGTCAGCTGATTAATCCTTTTAATTTTAATCCAGTAATTAAGTGATTCAGTGATGAATGAATGTGTTAACATCTTCTGGCTGTGCAGTGCATTATTGCAGTGGTGCATTTGTGCAATCAGACTGGCCAAGCATTGCATTTCTTTGGTGTAAGTACCTCTGACTTAAAAAAAAGACAGCCACCAGCTATGTAGGACTGGGAGATTTAAAAAAATGATTCTAATCCAGTAAACATATTTGAAAATTGAAACTACAAAATGTTATTAGGTGTATTACTTGAAAGGAATTGTACGTTTTTCTTATTTGACTTGTATGATGGGAAATTTATCACACACTATGATTGTGATGTTCAAATGTGCAGTGCAGTAGGCAGAGTTGTTGAGGATTGTGTAGTTAGGTGAAGTATGGACTGTTCACAAATTGATGTGAAAATAATTACCTCTGAATTTACTGAAAATTACTCCTCTGGTATGTGACATTGCGTAGTCTGATAGTGTGCTGACATTTCAGAGTCACCTGATGCCTGCGTTATAAGGGTATGATGAAAGATGCAGTGGGTTCTTCTGAAACGTCCATACTTGTGCACGGTACTACGTGGCGTCACACCCCAGAATGCTGGACTCTTTGGCAACACCACTGATATCCTCAAATCTCGACCTCATTTTTCATAGTCTGCTGGGCGAAACTCAAAATGCATTAAGGAATTTGTGCATGCCAATTAATTGGTTATTCATGACAGTTCTATAATTTTTGGTTCATTGGGGTCAGATGTACAGAAAAGCATTTTACTATAGCAGATTTTCCCTAATTACAGCCTGTAGAAAATTTTGTTTCTGTTAACAGTTGTTGAACCATCCATCTTGGTGGCTTGGCCCATTACTGCAGATTTACTTGCTCTGTGCAGTTTTTCTTTATAATATTCAAGAAATTCTCTGACTTATCATTTTCAAATTATTATGTTGAACAGAATGTGACATTCAAGAAATAACCTTATATCTGAAGTTTTCGCACAATGCAACAAAGTCATCTCAAGTGATCATCTATTCTGAAACATAAAAAAATTTAGGATTTATTTTACATCTTCTATATGGTAAATCTGAAGAAAATATGAGGAAGGAAAATGAATGTTTATTATGTTTATTGGTGTATTACAGACAAAACAAGTAAGTTGTTTAATTTTTGTTATTAGCCACAGGTTGTTCAGTACATGCAAAAGAAAATTTAATTAACTTAAAAGTCACGACAAAATGGATTTGTAGATAGCGGGAATGTGTAGTTTCATCTGCTTCTTCCAGAAATATAAATGAAGCAAATTAGCTTATGTAGTAACACTTCTGGCTTGTGTTTCAGCAGTACCCAGTTTGAATCTCAACTGGTATTTTATCCAGACTGAGGTTTTGTGGTCTTCCTCAGACACTCCATGTGGTACCTTTAATTATGTCATTATAACTTCCAAATCTTTGAAGTTCACCAGACTTGAACATTGTGTCATGTTACATATGCTTAATAAAAGCTGCAGTGAATATAGTATTGTTAAATTTACCTTTAGTCCATCCATAGAGAATGAGGAAATAGTTGGAGCTTCTGACATGTTAGAAGTACGTTCTCAAGAAAATTATGGAGTATCATTCAGAGATAAACACACAAAGGACAAAATTTCTTTCATTCTTGATTATATAGGTAAAGGTGACATTGTCCCTGTGCACACAATGAAGGCATATGCTCCACTCTTAATGTCCCTTGGCAGTATATGGAGGTGGGTGGTAAGCTTCATGCCCCATCTACTCCCCCCTGGGGTGAGAGCCCCAGTACTCATTGAACAGGAGGCTTGGTGGGCCCCATCATCACTCTTAATGCTTTGGAGACTAGATGTCTTTGTCCCTACCTGGAATCAAACCACAATTCCATGTTCAACCATCCCATATGAACTGAGTTGTACTGTCTTCACTCAAGTATATTGAAGAAAGAGGAATTATAATATGTGTGTCATGCTGGTTAATACCTGAATGGAAATACGTGATAGTGAAAGCAAAACTAAAAATTTTTGCAAGTACAGGGTAGGAATGTGTTGTGCCATATTTATGCTGATTGACACAGTTTTTCAGATCAGAGGGGTAACCTGTGTATAAAATTATATGAAGGACAGTAACGGACTTGCTGCTGTACAGGGTTTAATGTCTGTGGGTTCCAGTTCAGATATAGTATTTATTTTAGCATGAGGTGTGAGGATAACATTCAGAAAGATGTTATGGAAGTTTGTTGTGAGGGTGAGAGGTGGATAGAACTGGCCATGCTTGTGACCAGCAGTGGGTTCTGTGTTGAACCTTTGGGTTTTACTACCAGGTTGTTATTTCTCAAAACTGTATCATCCCCAGTCCATGCAAAATTAAGGCAGTGAGCCGTGGCCTTGGTAATCCTGCTTCTTGTATGTGTGAGTTTTCAGGATTAAAAGGTAAGGTTAAATTATCTTACAGTGTTCATTATTGAGAACTGTTGTAATAACACTTTTACACCTTGGTGCAGAGATTGATTCCGGTTGACTCGGGAAATGACTTGTTTATCTACAAGCCGCCAGATGTTCCAAGCAGCAAGATTTATACTATTCGACCATACTTGGCAATAGATGAGACCCACGTTTATGAAATTTGCCGACGCACATGTATGGATGGCATGGATGGAACAGACTGTTTGCGAGATTGTCCTGACGTTGCTGGTGACAAGTAAGTAACAACGCTGTCATCACTGTTGAGTGATTAGTTTCTTATTAGTCATGAAAGTAGTTGGTGGCCACATGCATCAATGGCTGCCACACTTGAGACTGCATGCCCTAAACCACCTGTGTTGATGTGTATTGTTAGTTTGAGCCAGTGAGACCATAATGTAGTTTAGGCACATTCTGGGACAAATGTCTGTCGGGCTTAACAGGCTGTGACAGATTCTTGTAATGGTGTGTTCCAGCTCTGAAGAGGACTGAGAAAAATGGAAGGGCTTCCAGTAGAGTTTCTGACTTAACCATATTGAAACAGTGCACAGGTGTATCAGCAGGAACCTGTGATATGTATATATGTGTGTGCCAAGTGTTGACTTAATATAATTTGTGTCTAGGTTGGTTGGTGGTTTCCTCACCTTGACACCTGAATTCTGCTTGGTAGTGGAGGATGACGTTGGTTTGGTAGGCTATGCTTTGGCAGCTCTAGATGCAAAACAGTTTCACAAGAAACTGGAACTAGCATGGCTTCCTGAAATGTGCCGTAAATATCCCCGACCTGAGGAGAACGCTGGAGAAGCCCTGTCCAACACAGATGTAAATAAAGTTGTTTTACTACATTTGCACATTAGGTATTTTTGTGGCTTGCCTACTTGCACCATGCGGATGCATTGCAGTAGCATATCCATTGATGAATGTTCTTTAAATTGACATAACATTCAGTATGGCCAAAGATTTCATTCAGATGCACCTCTATACTTATCTTGGAATATGTCTGGTGAAGTTTGAGAGTAACATATAAAAGCCAAATTTGGCAGAGTCTGCCAGAACACTATTTTTTGATTCTGTTACATTTGGTTAGCATTTAAGATGCCAGTACGACATTTTTGTTTGTCTGGGTTAGTATGCTGCAATGAATTTCTTACCCCCTTGTTAGATTGTGGCAGGAAATTTAATATTTTTGTTGTATTTTCAGGAGTTGATAACATGGTTCCACACTTTCAAGGGCGAAGTTCCAGAATCCATACATAATCAACACCCATCTGTTATGTGTTGTTCATTGTTAACCAGTGTTTTTGATCAGAGTGTGGCAAAGAGATTAGTTACCTGTCTTCTGGCAGCTCTTCGAGCCAATGGTGAGTCCTATGTCACATCCATAGCAGGTAGTACTGATTGTTGTGCATGAAGTTGTTGAAATGCAGCAGCTCAGATGGAGATTGTAAGTAACAGAAACATAGTAATTTAGACTGCATTTAACTGTGTTTCGTCTTCAGGGGAGTGTGGCATTCAAATAAGTATGATTACATTGGAGCTGCAATGTGATGCATAATGTAAAATCAGTAAACCAGTGGCTAAATTCTGTTGTCTAAAGGGGATGCACATGATTCTAAATTGCTATGCTGTGGCAGGATCCAGTGTTTTATACCAGCATGGATTATCTGCTATATGAGGCATGCTTAACCCATTAATTGCTGAGGGTGAGATGTGTTATTTAGATACTGTTATCTTCAGCTCTGATATTCTTATTTGATAATGTCAGTAAAATGACATCAAAATTGAAGGTTCTCACAGCAGTGAATATTAGGATTCTGGTTGTTTGAGATGTGACACCGTGTAGTCTGGTAGACAGGTAACAGTGTTTCATTTCCACCATCTGAAGATGGAGGCAGCATGTGTCTCCAAAACGTTGGTACCTATTTGTGAGACAGCATAATCACATCTTAGAAGGTCTAACAAAAGATAAGAAAGATACAGAATTTTGGTGGAGAGGCTGCTTGTAAAGTCCAAATGGAAATGTGGTGATAATATTGAGCTGTCTCTCAGAGAAATGGATTATGAGGTGGATGATGATGTGTGGTGGTTTGCTTTATATGTTTCTCTTTATTCATATGTTTGTAATTCTTTGTTTTTTTCTCCTCAGGTTCGTTTGGGGTGCATGTGCCAGTGAACTCCAAGGACCGATACATGATCGAATTCTATAGTAAACTAGGGTTCTTGGAACTTAGCCCTGATATCAATTCTGATATGACATATGTAGGACGGACATTTTAAATGTGAAAATAATTTACTTTAGAGTGGTATGTACATTAAAGATGTGTGTATAGCCTGAAGAAACTGGTAGGATGACTTCTTGGACAGCAATACAGGACAAAGTGTTTTCAATCAAGTTACTTTATTCTTGCATAGTATCGACTGTTTTCTCCACATAGTACCGATACATAACATCACCAAGCTGATGAAAACAAATACTGAAGCCATAAGGTAACAGGAGTGGATGAGTCAGATCATGAAACTTGACAGTCTCTATAATAGATTTAATTCTGTGGAACTGTTTGTCTGCAGGTGTTGCATATTGGCAATTAATATTAATGGTTTGAAGTAAATTAGACTTACATTTGCAGGAGGGATTAGCAGCCCATTCCTGAATATTGCTATGATATAATATGTTTAGCTGAGTGATTATACACATACATTGGGTCCTGAACCCTAGTGGCTCAACTTCAGAGTGATATAAACTATAAGACAACCTTCGTTCGTAGAAGCAATGGAGAAAGGAAAAAAAATTATGGTGTAGACATTGATTTTCCAAAGTAAATGCAAGCAATTATCAGAATGCATTATTTTGGAAGATAGATAGAATTTTACTCGTTAGTATTTTCTCTGGTCAAGATCATGTCCATTTTACTGTACACTTGAATTATTGCTTTGAAGCGAACTGTCACAAACTGTCGTTCTGAATACTGTCTGTGGAATTCAAAGTGCTTTGGATTTCTTGAAACCCTGAATAGTTCCCTGGGTTGGAATTTGATGTCAAGCATGAAACACCTGAGATGCAACTGGCTGACTGAAGGGTGGAAAGGAACTTAGGCTTGTTTAACATTTGTAAATTTCCCCAGCCACATTAATATGTAAAAGAACATTGTCCTGTAGTTGGGACAATTGATATTTGATTTACATTGTAGATTTATTAGCCTCTAGACAATTACTTTTCCCACTTCTTGTCAATCATGAAACTGTGTTGTGGTTTTATTATTTAACGAGTGACTTTTTTGAGATTTGCATGTCATTTCTTGTCCTCAAAACATAGCAGTACTTTTTTCAGCAAGAAAATGGTATACAGAAACTTACGGTGTTGTAAACTGCACATCCGATGTGGAATGGTGAGTGGCGTGACATGGGAGAAACCCAAGTCATATCACACACTTCATTTTTTTCTGCAGAGGTACTTTCTTTTATATCTTATGGTGTGTGAAGGATTAAATGTGAGTCACAGGGCTTCTTACTGAGCCTTGGTTCCACAGCAGAATCATCAAACTCAACTTCATGGCATGGTAAGGCAGGGCCATTTTGTTTTGTGGCTAGAGGTATTGGTAGTTTGGAATCTGGTAGGTATATTTGAAAAGGTATGTAATGAGGCTTGTGTCGATTGTGTGTTATAAACTCTGCCCTGCTAGTAGGTGGTTTAAATCAATGAATTTATAAGGCTTGATGAACACAGACTTCTACATGAATGAATGGAATTTTGAAAATTGTGATCATCACTGCCAGCTGCTGTAGACTATCCTCTACAGTCATTGTAACACCCAGATTTTCTCTGGTCTCACTTTGTAGAGGGGTAACATCTTATTTTTACCTTTTCACAAATGCTGAGTATGTCAGCAACATTTGTATAAACGCTCGTGTTTTCTTACACGCCATTATTTGTGCCATGGATGTAGTGTTTCTGATACTGTTTCTATCTAATGAACATGTGACATTGAATTCCAAGGATGTTTTACGATGTCTGTGAAAATATTTGCATCTCCAAGTTCCATTTTGATTGAATATGTGCTTAGGAGGTCGTGTCTTCATAACTGTCCAATCATATTCCATACTGGAATTTCAAGATTTCAGTCTTCTTGGTTGTGACGCTGTGTAGTGTAGTAGATGAGCCCCAGTTTTGAAAGAAACCTTTTATTTTTGGGGTAGAACGGTGTTTACCATGAAGCACGTTCCTCAGAAACATTGGTACACCTATGCCAAAGTATGTTAAATCACATCCAAGAAGATTTGATAAGTAGCACCTTGAGAACCTCAAATTTCATGTACTCTTCTTAAGTTTTGGTGCAAAATTAAAGACTTTCTCTATCTGACCATTGGCATGTCTATTTCACATGAAACGAAAATTAGACTTTTACTAAGCAGTTTATCAGTATGGTATAAACATGTATGCCTCATTAAAATTACTATTTTCATTCAAAACATTTTTTGTAAGCAAACAATAATAAAATACTCCAATTGGGATGCGGCTTTCTAGTATATGTTTTGTTGTCACAGCATTGAGTGTTCAGATGGTGTTCTGCTGTGTTATGACACCCTGCAGTCACGTTTGGATACCAGTGTTCTGGACCATACTGTGTACACTTTTCAATTTTGTTTTTATAAAATTGGCTGTTGTGCTATTATTCATATGACCAGACACCCACACAAAGCTGTGTGAGGCTTGTTCAAATGAAACGTCTTAAGCGGTTGATCTGGACTATAGTCCCTGTGGGTGCTAAGGTAGACATCTCATTGACACACCAGCCCATAGAACTCCTCTGCAGACAAGTTCGTAAGTGCTGTCAGAATCACATCCGCTGTGGCCATGACATCTTCATCCAGTCAGTATCTGTGGGTTGTTTATGATGTTGATGGGGTTAGACATATGTGGTGGAAGGTCCAGGCTGTGTGGGGATGGTCGAGCAGTTTTTAGCTAATGGAGTGCAGCTGTTTCTGGACAGTGTGTACCACATAGGGATGAACATTGTCATACAATACAATTACACTTTCATGGGGCACCTAGATTCCTGATGGTACAGAGGTCTTAGAGGGTTCCTCAGTAGGGCTGTATACATTTACAGTGGTGTCATGGCACTTAAATGCTACAGGAGTCTAGACTGAGTTTGGATGAAGACATAAATTGGACTGGTGCAGTCAAAGTTGGTACTTTTTACCATTTAGACAGTGCTGTTACCAGAAGGCTAGAATGAATGTGGACTGTTGGTTCTACCCTGTCTAAATGTGGACATTCGGGGTCTGCCCTGCCTGAATGTCGTCTGTCAGGCCTACCTTGTCTGAGTGTGGACTTTGAGACAACCTGGTCTGAACGTGGACTGTTGTGTCTACCCTGTCTTATATTAGTATGATTGCCCTTTGTTTTCATCCCAGAGCTCTTGTGTATGTGTCTTCACAAACTCCTTTAGAAGCAACCTCCAGAGACCCAAAAATATACAAGAAATTGCAACTTAGTTAGTTTTTGCTTGTATTTATATTTGAGGTTCTCACCGCAGTCAACCTTCTGAAGTGTGACACAAGGTCATACCGTAGATAGATGTCAGTGTTTGAAAGGAACTGCTGTCTCTGTGTAGGTGATATTGTTACATATCTACCAAGTTACACTGTGGCACATCCCGTAAGGCTGTGATGTTTCTTGAATTTCATTCTTGATCGGGAATGTTGCATTAACATTAGCATTCTGACTGCTGTAGTAATATAAAATGGTGGATGTGACATACAGATTATTGTTATGATCATTGCAGTTTATGCAGCTTTGGCACTGTAGTGTTAGGCATCTGCTGGAGCAGTGTCTTAGCCCTTCTAGATCAATTTCAGTTCTCTTTGCAACCAGTAAGTATCCTCAGGATTTCTTTCTCTGTCATGCTTTCCCATAAAATATGAGAGTATTGTGGAACTGCAGAAATAATACAATTTTTTCTTCTCATCCAAGTGTAGTAGGTAACCGAATAATGTGTGGTAATATGAAATTTGAATTTGTAACTTATGTTTGTGAATATTATGCTTTTCTAAAGTGGGAAGTGGTTCCGTATTCAGCACAGTACTTAGTAATGGTAACTGTCTTATCATTCGGTTTACAGAAGAAGTACAGTATTTGAATCTGTGAATGAAATTTTATGTCACTCTAGAGACATATATGTAATGCTGACATTTTGTTGAAAGTGGTATTACGTAATGTCTGTTGTATTGTCATGGTGGAAGTATCTGTGATGATTTGCTCCCATAAAACCTGGGCACAGTCAAATTTTCATGACTGTCCTACCAGTATGTGAAGTGGCTGGTGGGACAGGCTTTGAGATGTGAGAGTAACATGCATATGTTGTAGATCAGTATGAGTGTATGTTATTAAGTCTCTATTTACTGTTATTTTAGAAAGGTTTGTGTTATATTCTGGTGGTGTTTCTGCTTCTCCAACTTTCTTTTAAATTTGTTATACAGGTTTTAGCCTCTTGTCCTTACTTTCATATAGAGATAATCCCACTTTTGTACTTCTCAGTTCTTTACCATCAGTAATACCAATGCAGAGGCCACACTGTCTGTGAGGTGGGAGCAATATCATTACCAGTGTAGGATCCAGAAATAAAGGTCGTAGTAGATGTTTGAAAGGTACGCAGCTTTTGTAAACTTTCTTTTAAAAGAGTGTCAAACAATATGAAAGTAGCTCAACTTTTGTGTTTAGTTAAGTGAGATTTGGCTCACTTTTCTCTGCCCTGAAGATGCAGTCAGGTTGATCTCAGATGTTGGTTGGTACCTGTCTACTACTGTCTACTGGATCAGTGTTTCCTAACCAGGGAAGGGCTGTAAGTTGAGAGGCATCTACTCTGTAGAACACAAAGCTTTTATTCCTCTACGTTCTTGTTAGTCTTGATTTTGTTATATGGCTTGTTCTTTGAGTATCTGGTACTGCACAAATTGTCAGTATCCTATATTGTGTGCTGCTGTCACTTACACCTAACAGTTGCCCATGTTTGCGATGTCAGTGTTATTGGTGATCGAAAATTTAAAGTGCTCACAGGCTTTATTTAAAGTTGCCTCATATAACATTGCTTTGATATAATGTTGATGAATTTTAGTGATGACGGTTGCATGAAAGTTGCACAGACTCGGATTAACTTCATCGTTGGCGGCTAATGGCATCTTAAATAGCCAGACTCAGTCCCTCTGTTGTTTTTTGTTGTTGCTGCCATTCTACATTGTGATTTTCAGGAATGTAACTCCATTGTTAAATGAGGACTGCCTGAACAAAGGTCGGATGGTAATTAGTGGCACTTTTGCTTATTCACAAGAATCTGTTAGTTGGTTCAAGGACAACATGTGGATATTATAATGCCTTAATCCTGTCTTCCTGTATAAAACAATGGAGTAGGCTAAAAAAAATTGTATGTTGTCATCAGTAGAGTGTGTTGTATTTTTAAGTGAGTGAAGATACACAAAGAAAGTAGCCATCAATCACAATAACAATCTTATGTTGAAAGTTTTACTGCAACATAATGTTGGCTCATGTTTAAGGAGCCATCATCAGGCTGACAGGGTATTGAAGAAAAGCTATCATGTGGAACACCTTATTTAATTTTACAGTGTCTGCGGTTGAGGTCTCAACTTACAATATCATAAAAATATATAAGCCGAAAACCATTGATTTAAAAATTATACCAAGTGCATATAAAACAACAACAGATTAAAAACAGCATTAAAATATTTACAATTAGAAATAATGTATTAGTACTCCCAGATGAGATTGTAGATCTAGGTCTAGTGATGATGGCTTTGGGGAATGTTGGAGGAATATTCCTGTTGTCATCACTCCTGTGTTTTTCTTATTATTCTACTCAGCGACTTCTTTTCTGTGGAAGTGTATGAGTAAATTACATAAACATCACAAATTCCCTCTTATTGTATTGCGTCTTTCACTGCCACTGCTCGTGAAGTACTAAGTGGAGCAGGCGCTTTACAGAGTAGTTATGAACTGGGTCTAAAAATTTTTTTCGTATAAAGGACAGATTCCTTCCAAAGTCTTCCTACCTCCTCCATTTCCTGTCTTTTCCATTTCTCATCCCTCAGTCTTCTTAATTCCTCTATTGCATGTTCTGAATTAATCATGACATCACGTTCCTCTCCTTTCTTCGTTCTTCTGTTGGTGTTTAGTACCACTGCTGTTGTATTAAAATGGCGTTCAGACTTCTTTGTTTAAAAGGGTGTCTTTATGGATAACTTCTGCAGGTCGATTCTGAAATGAGCTCCTGCAGTTTCCAGGCTTTGTCTTCCATCTTCTGTTTCAGTTGTTGCTGTTAAATCGTGCCATGTTTATGTACTTCCAGTTGGAACAGGGATGGTTCTGTTGGCCGAATTGGACCCTACTGCATGCTGTTTGGAGCCTTTATAGAGGCAGGCACTGGGCTAGCATGAAACTGATGAGCCACCTTTTCCTGCTCCAGGTACTTCTGGGCAGTTTAGTCTTCCTTTGTAAGAAGCAGTTGGTCTCTTTTATCAAAACTGAATGGTTTTACTTCAGTTGTGTGTTTCTGATCTGAAGACCCTGATGTAGGAATTGCAAAGCCATGAATTTCTTTTGGTGAGAAGTGCCTCACATTGAAAGAAATACATGTTCTGCTGTTATAGTACATACTGGCAACGCTACTGATTTCTTTCTGACTATTTCTGTTATTTTAAATGTTTACGACTACTATGTAAGCTACCTGCTCCACTTAGTACTTCCCAAGCAGTGGCAGTGTATAGAGGCAATCCAATAACGGGATTTGTGATGTTTATATACATTTACTTGTACACTTTCACGGAAAACGACTGCTCGAGTAGAATGATGAGAAAAACACGGGAGTGATGACAGAAATATTCCTCCTATTGAAAACATGTTTCAAGGGAAGTATAACTATTTTAAGATTATTTTTAATCTGTTATTGTTTTATGTGCGCCGATCCCAGTGGCCGTGCGGTCTAAGGCATGGGTCTTCGGCCTGCTCGCTTACTAGGATCGTGGGTTCGAATCCCACCAGGGGCATGGATGTCTGTCTCTTGTGAGTGTTGTGTGTTGTCAGGTAGAGGTCTCTGCGACGAGCTGGTCCTCGTCCAGAGGAGTCCTACCGACTGGTGTGTCTCAAATGTGTGTGACCATGAAACCTCGACGAAACGAGGAGGCCCAGGCCCATATAAGTCTGTCGAGCTATAAAGAAAAAAAATGTTTTATGTGCACTTGATATAATTTTGAGTTAAGTGGTTTCAGCTTATATATTTTTATGATATTGCAGGTTGGGATCCTGACTGCAGACATACACTGTGTAAAATTATATAAGGTGTTCTACATGATAGCTTTTATTTGTCAGGTAGTGTTTTTATGCTATTTTGTTAATTTTCACTACTCTAATACTTATCAGTTGTTCATTGTTAATTAAATGCCAGGGGAGGCTCCGGCCCCCAAGTAGAGGCTCCAGAAGCTGGTAAATGGCACGGCTTGAAATAAATGTAGATCTTTAGTGTATAATTGTTGGAAAACTGAAAATAAAGGTCTTATAATTTAAAAAAAAAGTAAAATAAAATAAAAAATAAAAAAAAAAGCTTTTTTTAGTGCCTTGGCAGCCTGATGGTGGCCCTATACATGAGCTGAAACGTGTTGCAAAGAGTTGTTATGGTTGTCAGCTACTTTTCCCACATTTGTAGTGTGTGTTGTATTTTCAGCACAGCTGTAACAAAATTCTTCAGCATAAAGCAATGTGATATTTTGCATATGATCAGCAAGAACACTGGTAAATTTGTGTGTATGCTGGATTTTTTTTATTTTTATTTTTTTTTTTTTTTCAACATATTAGCACAGCGAGTTGTGTATGTTGTTTCTGTGGTATTTGAGGTTTCAAGTGCAATGTGTATAAAGATCATAGTCATCTAGGATGTGATGCCAAAAAATTTGGTCCAGTATGCTGCTGAAACTTTTTGTGTACCAGATTGCACAGCATCATATACCAGAGGTCCATAATCTTTGAGAGAGAAGTTTTTCATCAGACAACTCCCCTAGTTAAGACATCAGTCGTATCTTCTGAAATGTATTATATTGTTAATAGACACTCTGATATTATTCCTTTTGTATATTAACAGTATGTAAGCATATCCTATCCGCTTGGGACAAGGAAGGGTGAAACTAGCAAATGGTATATATTTGTTGCAGTTTTACCCTTGGCCATATTGGCCAACAGTGAACTGTCAGGCTTGTGAATATTAATACCTTTTATGTATGGTTGAATGATGTAATTGACCTCTATGATACTAGAGGCATGGTGGATGTAGCCGGTAATAAATGTATGAATGTTGACTAAACACTCACGACTGAATATGAGTTGTTTATTATGTATATATAGAAATTGTAAAATGTGTGTGGATTTATGTTTTGTTGCAATTTGTTATATGGATATAAGACTTTAAATGCAGTAATTGGTTTCTATTTGGTTATGTAGGTGTACAAATATTCTCTCTTTACTTCCGTTTGTATAGTATCAAAATAAATACCTTATTGTAATATAAGTACATATGTATTTTTACATGTACATTTCATGCAGAACTTTTATATTCTGCTTTGATGCTGCCTTCATGTGTCATAATTTCCTTCCAAATTCGTACTGTTCACCCAGGGCTAGTTTATCCAGTGGGCAAAGTAGGCAGCTGCCAGGGCCCCCACCATGCAGGGGGTCAGTGTGCTTAAATTTTGAGCTGGTAAATTTTAATAACATAAATGATGGTTTTGTGGGGGTTGGGGAGACAAAGGCAAAAAAGTCCATTGCAATTTGCAGCACAAAAATAATGAATTTTTATTTGCAGAATTTTGAAAGGTTACAATAGGAGTTCAGCTTGTAAGTTTGGTTTACTTATCAGGGCAGTAGACGCACAGAGACATACAAAGCTTATTTTTCTCTGTCTGTGTCCTTTTTTGCTTTTGTTAGCTTAAATACATGTTGTATGTGTTTAAAATTGTAAGGTCTTTTTCTGTCTTGTTTAAAATTGTAAGGTTTTTTTCTGTCTTGGTTTGTGGTAGGAAATTGTGAAAAGTGACTTAGTTTTGTCCTGTCTGTCTGGCAGTTTTTAATAACTTGGTTCCCACTGGATGAATTTTTGATCAACCAAATTCAAGTTTGCTTAAAATTGGACAAAAATTACAGATACTTAACATGAATACCCATATAAATAATGATAACCGTCTCGCTTCCTTCTTCTTGGGTTGAGAAATGTTCCAGATAAAAGTTGTAGGCATATAACGCACTTATCGTGTCAAGTGCATTTATCTGAAAATCAGTAATTACAAGAAAAATATCAGAGTCAGAGAGGCCATAGATGATCCAAACAATATGGCTCCACATACATGTGGCGTGCGTGCAAGATAATTGAGGCACATCACAAACATAAGAGTCATAGTATTTAGTACTTAGTGTTTTATACTTGATTAATTCCACCTGATCTGGTAAAGTAAATTTTGCAGTCAGACTTACCTAACCTGAGACATTATGCCATGACTTATGTGTCATTATGGTCTGTTTGGTTGTGCATATACAGTAGGCCATGAGTGAATGAACGGTCTTTTATTACAGTGCATTGTTTCTTCCTTTCTGTGAATGTTTATAACTTCTGTAGAAGAGAGTTTGAATAAGTTGTAACATAATGCTTTTTTACAAGACACAATTCGAACATTATTTCTGTTAAAAGCTGATACATATAATTTTCATATGTGCAAGTACATAATTTTATTAATCACCTTGGTGTTGCTGGGAACTGAACAGGGAATTAACTGCATTTGCCTGGAATTCTTGAATTTGTTAATCTGTCTGTAGTTGATGGGTATATATATATATATAGAGAGAGAGAGATTATGAATATACCTACAAATTGTGTATGTGGTATTTTTTGTAAGTCAACTTGCCTAGAGTGCAGCATTGCCTTAAAGTGACCCTCTATTCAATCTTGATGACCATATTTCTGTATTATTTCGCAACACATAATTTCTGCAGTTAAAACAGACTTGTTAACAACCAAAGATTCAGTGATTTTAACTTTTGGGATACTGTGTACGATTAGAAAATAAATATTTGGTAATATAAGGGTAATTAGTATTATCAGTTGCATAATTTATTTGTGATTTTGTGCAATGGAAAGTGTATTTGGTTAACTGGTTTTTTTAGATTTTACCCTCTGCCATTAAAGTGACATTCTAGGCCTGCTATTTTCTGTATTAATGTGGATCACATCTACTAGAAATCTGTTATTTACAAGGTGCAAGGTTGTAAGATGGGTGTGGTCATTGCAGGTAAAAAAAAAAATAGAAGAATGTAAAGTTGGCCTTGATCTGTTATTGCATATGTGTTCCAGTGGATTAAAAAAACAGAGGAGCCTGTTGTACTTAATACACAAATGTAGCTTTGCTGTTGGTTTCCTGGTTTTATGCCACAGCCTTAATAGAGAACACCCAAGGATTACATTTATGTCATACTTTTCCAAAATGTGCATCGTGACTGTTCAAGCAATGTAGGAGCTTTCTGGTAAGGGTTTGAAGTTGTCATTTAAATCCTTATTCTCCTCTTCCGTTCTTTTTTCTTTTTCTGTTACGCGAGTAGAATTCAGTTTATCAACACGGAGTGTTACTCCTCAGCTTCTCACCTGTGCAGTTGTGTTCTGATATTAACAAGTACACAAACCGTTTCCCAGACAAAGAGTGGGCATTTTACTGTCCTTATATGTAAAGTACAGAGTTCTTTCTGCCAACAGATGAACATAAGTATTTAGAAACTGTATAATACTGTTAATTGCATTTGTGTCATTTAATTGTTATAATCTCTGATGAAAACTGGCAGATTCTTTAACCAGGTCAGTACCTCTAGTTAATGAAGCTTAGTTATCCAATATCAAGCCCTGCAAAAGTGTTTAAGACTTTACTTTACTAATGTACGTTGCTCATGACAAATTCATAGCCTGCACAGTGTAACATATTGCAACACAATAAGTGTTGTATGTGTAACGTGGGCCCAAAAAAAAGCAAAGAGGTGTAATGGTGTATGAAATTTATTAATTTGATAAATCAAAGATACCTAAGTAGTTGTTCATAACTTATATTTTGCTGTCCCTATTTATAAGAAAAAATTTTCAGTTTATGTCTCACAGAAAACACTCTGTCTTCAGTACAAAGACCAGCCAGTTAATGCTGTTCAGGGATGTAATTGTTCTCCCTTCTGATAATTAAGCAGAACTTGTGTGTAATAATTTCTTCACAAAAATGAAATGAATGAATGGTAACTTGTGTAGGAATATAAATCTGTCTAACAGGGAAGAATGCTTTATAAATTCTCCTTGAAGTGCCATGTTATTAAATTGGTTTAAAATTTTTAATTACATCCCCTGGTGTGTTATGGTTGCAAAATCTCGATGGTTGAGTGGCTGTAAACTTGAGGCGTGTCCACTGAATTTTGCAGAGTAATTTACAGTTGTATAACTTATTCAATTACGCAAATAAGTGTAAAAAAAATAAAGTTGGTGCTAGACGTTCCCTTTTTACGAGATAACCATGTTGCTGCTTGGAATGTGTCATGTCCTGGCACGTGGCCTTCATTCTATACCGGTTACCGTTAAGTTGTATGTAAATATTCCACTGAAAATGGTTACGTTATTACTCCTGGAAGTATTTTTAAAAGTGTAGTACTAACCAAAGAGGAATATCTTATAGAGGAATAAAAAAATAAGTACCCATTTTTAAATGACCGAAGGCTTTGATGTGAACCTGCCTCTTCAAGTATGTTAAGTAAACGAGTTCTTTTGCAGAAAGTTCTTCTTTCTGAGCATTTTTGGCCCACAAGATTGTGTTTGTATACGATGTAAACACGCATTTTGAATTTGAGGTTTTTATGGTCCTAAATATTGACATTACGGTTTTCTGTAATTTGTCGCTTGGTTGGTAAATAAGTGCCGATTTTTTGGAGGAAACCAAATGCCTAAATCTTCAGGTTGCACATCCCAGAAGACGGTAATTTTAAAGTTCTTTGTTTTTGTCTTTCTTTCTTCCTTCCTTTATTTGCCTGCTTGTGTTTGTTTCCCCTTTCCTCGTTTTTCTTCTTTTATTCCTTACCTGTTCCAGGTCTTCTTTCCTTTATGGTAGATAGCATATGGCTGTGCGCGTGGCTGACTGAACGTAAGGCGCATTCTTTGTTTCATCGAACACCTTATCATTCTGGTGCCGAATGTCGTCCGGGAGAATGACCGTAAATGACAAATTGTAAAGAATGTAAAGGAAGCTCCCAATTTAAAGATATCGCAAGATATTTGTATAAAGGATCTGAGGAAGATCGCGAAGTTATAGTCGGCCTTGAATGAATCTTTGGAATGTACAGTTAAACCATTTGTACTATAAATTAAAAATAATAATTGTAAATCTTTTGTTCCTCTCAATTTTTTATTAATTATTAGTGTTATCATGTACATTATCATTTTCATTATTCTACAGTTTCTCTTTGTTTTTGTCTACATTGTAGTAGTATATAATGTATGCGTAATTGGGCATCATTTAAGTGGATTAATAATAACCTTCATAAATATGTTTGTCATGAAATTCCACAAAAACAAATGTATTTTTGGGGTCAAGAAAGGGACGAAATTTAGGTTATTAGGATAGGAACGCGAGGTGTTGCTGTTTTGTTTCAGTACTTTCCGATAAATACGTCACCGTTTAGAGTTCAGAATGATCGATACGGTTACTCGATCTGTACGGCGGACTTCGATTATGTGAGGTCAGCGAGGAATCTGAGGAGTTCTGGTCTTTGGGCGGGTTGTGGTTAATTGTATTGAAAATTGTTCATAAACTTTGTAGGCACAAGGACTTGAAGTGAATATTCGTAATGTAACAGTTTGGTTCAAAGAACAGACACTTTGTGAAATCAGTTTCAGTACAGAGTTGGTAAAGATTGGATTTCATAAGTGACGTAAGAAACAGTCGGATTTCGTAGGTGTAGGAGAAAACCAGTTTTGTCTACATTGCTTCGAAAAGGTTAGATAACACCAATTTACATATTCGTAGTCATTAATATTTGCCTATAATTATACGAGTATATGTACCGGTGACAGTGCCGTTAGCCGAAACAAGGTAGTGAATGTACGTATAACGTAACATTGAAGATCTTTGCATGCTGGAAACTTCTCGTGTGTTCGTACTATTTAATCCACTGTGGTCACACTTTTTGTTATTGTTGACTTGTGCACACATTGTTGAATGTTATTTCTGTTCTTCGGGGCTGTTATTACATTTCTTTGCAGAATTTCTATTTGATATATGTCCACGTTTTTAAATTTGTCGGTGATACTTGACCTCAAATGTTTACCCCTTAAAATTATTTTGAAATTTTTTACTTACAAAACAATTTGTGCGTGTATTCGTGATCCATCTACATACAAAGTTTCATATCCCTAGCCGTAACCAATAAATATTAAATGTTGTAAGTCAAGTTTTTATTTAACTTATTCATTATGTAAATCGCATAAAGAAATCAGGCTGATACTGTCGATTACTAACGTTGATTGCTGTTGATGGCAGCCATGGTAGGCTAGTAACAAAATTTAGTATAAATGTATGTAGGTCTTAATGTAAAATGCATGTTATTTTTGTCCGATTGTAACCAAACTTGAATTTATCGGCAGATTAAAGTAAACGCCCAATGTAATGTTTCATGACAAGTCTTCCACTGGGAGCCGAGTTGTACCATGCGGTCGGACGGACAGACATGACGAAACTAATAGTCGCTTTTCGCAACTTTGCGAAAGCCCCTAAAAAAGAGGAACGCCAAAGTACGTTGCTGTCAAATGCTCTCCGATAACCGGAAGAGCATTGCTTTATTTGAAAGTTCACAGCATTCGCTCACTTGTCCTTCTGATAAGATGAAGATGAGTATGGGGCATTTGTGGAATGATACTGACAGGGGAAAAAGGAAGTCCTCGGAGAAAAAACCTGTCACAGTGCTGCCACTTTGTCCACCACAAATATCACATTGACTGGCCTGGGGTCGCGGTGAGAGGCGAGCGACTAACCGTCTGAGCCATGACACGACCTTCAAGAGTGAAATGAAACTGCATTACACACACAGATTCAGTTCGCTCCTCACAGAAAACAGCATGCATTCATAAGATAAAAAAGAAAGAATCAGATAGTGCTGCATAGGGACACATAAATACACTGTCAGAATAAAAGGGTTTTACTGTTAAATCTGGCGGTACACATATTAACCACTAGCTTCTTAAAATAACTTACACTATGACGGAAAAGCTGACTGTGTCACTTGACATCTCAAATTAAGCTTATTCTTAATAAAGACTTTGTGACGACATAATCGTGTAGCAGAGCCACTACATGTGTAATCAAGAAAAAATTATTACATAATTTCAGAAGAATGGAGTTATGTGATATAATTTGAACATGTTATATTGTGTACGTCTCCTAAACTCTGCGGCAACTTCTTCTACTCATTTGTCTTGCCGGTAGTCTAGAAATCCGGAACAGCGCAGCATACCGGAGAAGTGATAGACAAACTAGCTTTGCAGTACGAATCAAACTACTCGAAGAATGACAGTCGTCCAAATTATGTACAAAATATCGGTTTCTACCTCACAGAGAACACAGTTTTTGTCAATTGTAATGCGCAACCGGGTTATGGTGTTTAGGGAAATAATCGTTCGTTTTGAGAAGTATAAAAAACACATCAATATAGTGTAGGGGCAAGATGCAAAATTTGATAATTTTACAGTAGATGGTATAAATGTTTACCATAGGGCTTCAAACGGTTAATTGTAAGAACGTAATTAAAAATAAACTATTTTCCAAACCTACTTTTCTCTTTTGCATATGGCCTCGGCTTTCATATTTATTTATTATCGTTTCATAGGTACGTAATCACATTTAAAATACTGAAATGCATGCATTAACGCGAGAAATTAGTTTTCCTGTGTATTTGGTTAAATATTAACCATATCAAAATTATTAAAAATTCGCGGAACTTAACGAGGTTTGTGTTTTATATCCTAGGCTATAAAACTGGCCGATTTTAAGAATTTTTCTAAGTTAAAATTCTGAACTCCATGCGAAAAAGTGGGTCATATATAATAATTACGCATACAGTTTAAGGTACGCTGACAACTTGTAATGTACACTCGCATATAATATTTCCTCAAAATACGTCACGCAGTTTTGCATACGTGACATCGAGACAGATTGAAAGACTAGCTTGATATCCCGATTACGCGTTAATGTAGGCACTTCTTGCAAAAAAAAAATGTATGAACAGACCTCTTACGGAGGCAAGATTAATTTTAGGTTTAAATTCTAATTTTGTTTGTTTGGCGTTCTAATCCTAGCATTAATTAATGCAGATCGCCAGTTCTCAGCTGGTATACCCCGGGACACGACAGTATCAAGAGATTTTGTCACGTGTGCCACCAACCATAAAGGTGTTCTTTACCAACACGTACCTTCGCAAAATTAATAAAGGTGATTTGGTTTCGATAATGTCTTTGCTAAGCTCAGGGAGCTGCATTTAATGAAGTTTTTTTTTTTTAATTTATAGGCCTGCTTGTGTTAAAACTTAATCTTTCCTATGTACAACAGTCCTGTGGTTTTATAAAATAAACAGCTTTATTTCGAAAAAGGCGCAATTTTATATATTATATTAATATATATATACTGTATTTAAATGGCAGTGTGCTACGAACACCAAAATGTTGACAACCACTGATTTATATTTTTGTCTTCTGGGTTTTGGCACCTTGTATTCCTGTAGGTGGTTACCGACGTTTCGGGTGAACCTGCTGCCTGCAGGATATGTCCTATCCAAAAGACCACAATGTAGATTCTCATAGTTTCATGATATCAAGTTCCAATAATTCACTACTTACAAAACTATATACATTCTATTATTTTTGCAGAAGTGATCTGGGATCAAAATGTATTCATTAAATGAGAAAGAAAATTTAACCACTTAAGCTGTACATGACAGGTCATATTTTTGTGTGACACACAGTGCTGGAAAGGAGATGAAGACTGAGATGTTCCTGGTTCGTGATGTGATTGGTGGTACTGATGTTAGTGTAAATGATTAGATGTAATGATACGGATTGTATTCCTGGGTCAAGACAAGTATTCAGTATTTATGAATTAACTAGGAATCAATTAAGAGAAGGGTGTGTGAGGAGAAGTCGAAGAAGCCACACATGTAACCCTACAATTAACGTAAGATATTTTGGTGACCAAAATTATTAACTCTGCTGTCACATGCACGATTCTGAATTGCAGTACTGTTTCTTTGCTCATTGTGTTAATGCAGTTGTAGGGAAATCCCAAACTAGTGTCGTTAGGGTACGGTGAAAGAGTCGCACAGAAAATTTTCGCCATTCCTTGGTCGATTGTAGTTCGTTCATTAGGATAGGGTAAATAAAAAGTGATCGGTACAGTAGTTCTGTATACAGAATGCAGAAGCGTGACTTTATTTAAAAGTGGGTGTATTATGCAATACATTTCACATGAACAAGAAGTGATACAGACTTAGATTTCTCGTATTTTACTTATTAAATCACAGAAATGTGAAAGACACACTCTGATCATTTATGTACCCCTAATCGTTCTCATTTTTTTTACATTTTTTTACTGCAGTGAAGAAAGATAACTTTTCGACAGGCAAAAGAGTGCAAATTGTAGGCTGTACGTGAGTACTCTATATACGAGCCCAGACGTATAAACACCAGGTCGTTGTACCTTCAAGAAGTTACGAATTTTCCCGCCTTGATCTTAAAACACAAAAATCATTCTGGCGCAGTCGTTTCTTAAATGCCATTGTTTGTACATATTTACTGTAAATAGTTCCTGGTGGTAGGGAGGCTTTCTTTCGATTTTGCAGTGTCCATCTCAACCGACAACGAAATTACATTAAGTTTAAATAAATAACATTTACTTTACGCGCAGTGTTGGGAAGACACTGCATTATCGAGTAATTTCAGCTGTGATTCACCTAACCGTAATGATGACCACTGGCTTTGGCGTGGGCAGCAAAGTGTGCTGCCTTAGCCGCTGCAACCTCTGGGGTGTCAGCAGGGACACCGTTGACAATAGCAGGGGCGCCAGGGTAAGGGGCCCCATGACCAGGAACACCAGGGTAAGGGGCGGCATAACCAGGGGCAGCATATCCGGGGGCACCAGGATAAGGAGCACCATGACCATGGGCACCGGCATAGGGGGCAGCATATCCATGGGCGCCGGGGTAAGCACCATGGTCTGGTGTGGCTGCGGCAGCAGAGGCGGCGGCATTGTATGCGGCGTAGTGGGCGGATTTAGCGGCAGCGACTTCTGGTGTGTCGTGCACCGGCAGGGGTGCCGCGTGAGGGTTTGGTCCTGGAGCCCCGGCGTAGGGGTACCCGGGATACTGAGGGCTACCACATACCACGCTGACAGCTACCAAGCAGAAAAATGCGATCTGAAAAACGTAAACACTTTATTTGAAGAAAGCCCTTGTGTACAGCAATGCAGAAGTGCGGGCTGTGAGAGTTCAGTCAGTAAAGACAGTCTTTGGACTAGGTGAATGCCGTTCGGTTTCCGGTAGAAGAACAAAATTTGTCATGTCGTCAGCATGGTCATACTATTCTGGAGCACACCGAGAACGGGTATTTCAACCTGAAACTTTGAAAATCAATGTCTGTCCTTCTTAATAGCTTCGTGAATAGGGTCCTTCATTGCCCCTTGGATTTTTCCATACTTCCAAAATGATCATCAAAATAATTTTCTTTGGCAAAATCGCATTTGTAAAATCTGTGTATGTCGTAAGGTGGAAATTTTTATTTTTGTGTCAAATGCTCCTGCATGCTTTTCTGTCTGTCTAAGGTGCTTCAGTAACTAAAAAGTTTTGTTAAATATTAAAATTTAACAGTTGCTTGGATTTTAGTTGCCCTGTAAGTGTAAACGAATATTTTGGAAAATACTGGATTATACAGACAGTCATGAAATGCTAGTACCGACTTTTTATGTATATAATTTTTCAGAGAGCTCTGAAAGTAATGAATGTTTTTGAATTGAGCAGTCGGAGTAGAACGTGTCTGCCTTCATCATCACGTTTTTGTGTATCTTTTAAACAAATATATTGTGTTGTTTTTTTTTTGGATTAGTGCTGATAAATAATTAATTGTACACGAAGTGAGAGAAGAATTGGAATTTACACTTCGATTCGTAGTGCACGCCTTTAACAAGTAGTGCTTTTTTTTCAGGTTTACCTGACACGTTGTCATTAATTTATACCATATAATAATCTCTTTTGCAAAGCTGAGCACACTGCAGCTATAAAACTGCATAGAATCATAAAGTACTTTCGTTATAATTTATTCAACGTATTGAAAAATATCAAATAAAAGTCGTAGATTTTAATTAATTAATTAATTTGTATTATGAGCTAATTTTGAAAGAAAAATTATAAAACTTGATTTTAGTTTTTTTAATGTGCATTTTATTGGAGCAACACGGAATCAAATTATGTTTTCCGGGCAGGTTTTTTTTCAGGTGCCAAATTTTGTTTGGCCATTTATTAATTTTGGACGTGGACATACGGACATACATGGGCTACACATTGTACCTTTGTGTCTGTAGTTCGCGCATATAACGTGTTGTGAATTTGATTTGAGTTTCTCGTAGTGTTTTTTTCTGAAGGTTATAGTGTTCTGGGATATGGCGCCTTGTCGACTGGTAAATAGTTGCCGACATTTCGAAAGATCATTGTGCCTATTTCGTCAGGGCCAAGCAGCCCAAGAAGGATTATTGACTCTGAAGATGAAGGAAATGCCATCCTTCGAAACGTCAGTAGATGTTAACAATTCGACATTGCGTAGTATTCCAGAAGATGTGAATCGTCAACGTGTAATAAGTATTACAAAACAATAGACAATATTAGGAATCTAAGCTACCAGTTATTTGGTATTTCCTATTGTATTGTGCTACTCCGGCTTACCTGTAGACTCTTGTTCATTGTTGTGCTGGTAAAAGTATTGCTCCAGTGCCTACTGCAAACTGTATTGTCTCCCATATTAATGGCTCCTTTATATACTTTCATCCTGCCTTACCACAAAGATAATTTGTCCTTCGCTTTCATTCGTATAAAACCTATTTTAAAAAACTATTTCGTACCGCACAGCGTCTTAAGACACACCTTCGTCACCTTCCACCTCTCATTTTACTATCCCGCCCTGCGGAAAGCAAGTTCCCTGCCAGCGAGAAACCGGACAGTGAGTAGCTGGACGGATGTTAATGTCCACTGGAGAGTTGTGCCACTTTATTTGGAAGGAACATTATTTCATTTGAGTTAAATATCCGAGTTATTGGCTGTAATTTTCTTGTTTTAAGCCTGGTTTGGAGAAATGTTTTCCGAACATCATTTACTGCTGATAATTTTTTGGTTTGAAAATGCATCTTTGCTTATTTACAGACAATAAGTCATAGGCGTATGTAGAGTATACGTATGCGCTATATGGTGATCCGTACATAACCCATAAGTAAATAAATAACTACATGTAAATAAAAATTAAATGTTATGGAAATGGTTTGTGCTAATCAAAAATTAAAGGGAAATGAAACAAGAGAAAGCAATATATCCTAGGTTAATCGAAGTGATATCGTAGATCTGAAGTGCCGTTTATTGTGACCTGTTGGGTTTTCGAAGCATAATTTAAAAAAAAATTGTAGCTGTATTTATTTTAGCCGGCCGACCCCAGTGGCCGCGCGGTCTAAGGCGTGGGTCTGTGGCCGCTCACTTACTGGGATTGCGGGTTCGAATCCCGCCGGGTTCATGGACGTGTGTCTCTTGTGATTTTTGTGTGTTAACAGGTAGAGGTCTCTGGGACGGGCCAATCACTCGTCCAGAGAAGTCCTACCGAATGTGGTGTGTTCTAACTGAGTGTGATCATGAATCCTCGATAATGAGGAGGCCCAGGCCCACTAGGGCTGTCGAGCTATGAAAAACAATTATTTTAGCCATTGCTGTACGGGGGGGTTGCTTATGTGTATGTAAACAGTTTACTATCCGCAAGCGCTGTCAGTGTATCACACAAACAAATTAACCCCCTACTTCTCTTTAAATACATAATATTACTTATTCAAAATGTTGAAAAATTCGCCATTAGAGATTGCGTTCAGGATCCCATGGGAATGCTTCTTGGAGCACAAGGGCCAATTGAAAGAAATAGCTAAGAAGTAAGTAAAAAAATTAAGGATTTTGTGCCTAATTAACAAATGTATTCAATCTTTAAGTGACTGTTAAGTGACCCACTAGGTAACAAATTAATTAATTTATTGACAGCTAAATAACTAACTCACTGACACTGTAGGGCAGGCTTCTGCTACAGCACTGAATACTTATTTGTCTGGCTAAGAAGTTTCATGATTTTATGCAACCCGAACTACCGTAACCTTTTAGCGTGCGCAAGAAACGGGACCTGCAACGTGACTGTACACGTACTCGTGCCGCACTGTTTCAATGTCGAGAATGTGAGTGGGTCCCGAAATGGTTTGTTCTGACCTTGACTCAGCATTTCGTAAATTGCATATATGGTGATGTCAGAGGCAGTTTCCTGACAAGAATACGTGATATGTGGGCTTAGAGACGCTGAAATTTGTGCCAGCACACATCGAGTTGCTGCCGTCTGATTGAGGCACATGTCGAAATGGCATCTACCTCGTGATTTTTTTTGATGTCGGATACTTCTCTTAAGGCTAATATTAACTTTTCATGGGACATTTCTCTTTCACGCACTATTTCACGAAATCCGAGTCATGTTAGTATAATTATTACGTCTCGTGTGCAGGAAATGCCACTTCCTAATTTCTTAAAAAGACTCATGGCAATATAAACATTGCATCTATTGTGGAGGAAATGTCACTACCTAATTCAAGAAACCCAGTCATGGCGGAATAACCATTACATCTGGTGTGGAAGAAATGTCACTACCTAATTCAAGAAACCGAGTCATGGCTGAATAACCATTACATCTGGTGTGGAGGAAATGTTACTAATTCAAGAAACCGAGTCATGGCGGTATAATCATTACATCTGGTGTGGAGGAAATGTTACTAATTCAAGAAACCGAGTCATGGCGGTATAACCATTACATCTGGTGTGGAGGAAATGTCACTACCTAATTCAAGAAACCGAGTCACGGCTGTATAACCATTATATCTGGTGTGGAGGAAATGTTACTAATTCAAGAAACCGAGTCATGGCGGTATAACCATTACATCTGGTGTGGAGGAAATGTCACTACCTAATTCAAGAAACCGAGTCACGGCTGTATAACCATTACATCTGGTGTGGAGGAAATGTTACTAATTCAAGAAACCGAGTCATGGCGGTATAAACATTGCAATTGGTGTGGAGGAAATATTACTAATACAAGAAATCGAGTCATGGCGGTATAACCATTACAATTGGTGTGGAGGAAATGTCACTACCTAATTCAAGAAACCGAGTCATGGCGGTATAACCATTACATCTGGTGTGGAGAAAATGTCTACCTAATTCAAGAAACCGAGTCATGGTTGTATAACCATTACATCTGGTGTGGAGGAAATGTTACTAATTCAAGAAACCGAGTCATGGCGGTATAACCATTACATCTGGTGTGGAGGAAATGTTACTAATTCAAGAAACCGAGTCATGGCGGTATAAACATTGCAATTGGTGTGGAGGAAATGTTACTAATACAAGAAATCGAGTCATGGCGGTATAACTATTACATTGGTGTGGAGGAAATGTCATTACCTAATTCAAGAATCCGAGTCATGGCGGTATAACCATTACATCTGGTGTGGAGGATATGTCACTACCTAATTCAAGAAACCCTGTCATGGCGGAATAACCATTACATCTGGTGTGGAGGAAATGCCACTAATTCAAGAAACCGAGTCATGGCGGTATAACCATTACATCTGGTGTGGAGGAAATGTCACTACCTAATTCAAGAAACGAGTCATGGCGGTATAACCATTAATCTGGTGTGGAATATGTCACTACCTAATTCAAGAAACCGAGTCATGCGTATAACCATTACATCTGGGTGGGGGAAATGTCACTACCTAATTCAAGAACCGAGTCATTGCTGTATAACCATTACATCTGGTGTGGAGGAATGTTACTAATTCAAGAAACCGAGTCATGGCGGTATAACCATTACATCTGGTGTGGAGGAAATGTTACTAATTCACGAACGAGTCATGGGGTATAACCATTACAATTGGTGTGGATGAATGTTACTAATACAAGAAATCGAGTCATGCGGTATAACCATTACAATTGGTGTGGACGAAATGTTACTAATTCAAGAACCGAGTCATGGCGGTATAACCATTACAATTGGTGTGGAGGAAATGTTACTAATTCAAGAACCGAGTCATGGCGGTATAACCATTACATCTGGTGTGAAGGATATGTCACTACTATTCAAGAACCCTGTCATGGCGGATAACCATTACATCTGGTGTGGAGGAAATGCCACTAATTCAAGAAACCGAGTCATGGCGGTATAACCATTACATCTGGTGTGGAGGAAATGTCACTACCTAATTCAAGAAACCGAGTCATGGCGGTATAACCATTAATCTGGTGTGGAGGATATGTCACTACCTAATTCAAGAAACCGAGTCATGGCTGTATAACCATTACATCTGGGTGGAGGAAATGTATACTAATTCAAGAAACCGAGTCATGCTGTATAACCATTACATCTGGTGTGGAGGAAATGTTACTAATTCAAGAAACCGAGTCATGGCGGTATAACCATTACATCTGGTGTGGAGGAAATGTTACTAATTCACGAAACCGAGTCATGGCGGTATAACCATTACATTGGTGTGGAGGAAATGTTACTAATTCAAGAAACCGAGTCATGGCGGTATAACCATTACATCGGTGTGAGGAATGTCACTACTAATTCAAGAAACCTGTCATGGCGGAATAACCATTACATCTGGTGTGGAGGAAATGCCACTAATTCAAGAAACCGAGTCATGGCGGTATAACCATTACATCTGGTGTGGAGGAAATGTCCTACTAATTCAAGAAACCGAGTCATGGCTGGTATAACCATTACATCGGTGTGAAGGATATGTCACTACCTAATTCAAGAAACCCTGTCATGGCGGAATAACCATTACATCTGGTGTGGAGGAAATGCCACTAATTCAAGAAACCGAGTCATGGCGGTATAACCATTACATCTGGTGTGGAGGAAATGTCACTACCTAATTCAAGAAACCGAGTCATGGCGGTATAACCATTACAATTGGTGTGGAGGAAATGTTACTAATTCAAGAAACCGAGTCATGGCGGTATAACCATTACATCGGGTGTGAAGGTAATGTCACTACCTAATTCAAGATAACCTGTCATGGCGGAATAACCATTACATCTGGTGTGGAGGAAATGCCACTAATTCAAGAAACCGAGTCATGGCGGTATAACCATTACATCTGGTGTGGAGGAAATGTCACTACCTAATTCAAGAAACCGAGTCATGGCGGTATAACCATTACATCGGGTGTGAGGATATGTCACTCCCTAATTCAAGAAACAGAGTCATGGCGGTATAACCATTACATCGGGTGTGAGGAAATGTCACTACCTAATTCAAGAAACCAGTCATGGCGGTAATAACCATTACATCTGGTGTGGAGGAAATGTTACTAATTCAAGAAACCGAGTCATGGCGGTATAACCATTACATCTGGTATGGAGGAAATGTCACTACCTAATTCAAGAAACCGAGTAATGGCTGTATAACCATTACATCTGGTGTGGAGGAAATGTTACTAATTTAAGAAACCGAGTCATGGCGGTATAACCATTACATCTGGTGTGGAGGAATGTCACTACCTAATTCAGGAAACCGAGTCATGGCGGTATAACCATTACAATTAGTGTGGAGGAAATGTTATTACCTAATTCAAGAAACCGAGTCATGTGGTAGAACCATTACATCTGGTGTGGAGGAAATGTCACTACATAAATCAAGAAACCCAGTCATGGCGGTATAACCATTATAACTGGTGTGGAGGAAATGTTACTACACTAATTAAAAAAACCGAGTCATGGCGGTATAACCATTACATCTGGTGTGGAGGAAATGTCATTACCTAATTCAAGAAACCGAGTCATGGCGGTATAACCTTTACATCTGGTGTGGAGGAAATGTCATTACCTAATTCAAGAAACCGAGTCATGGCGGTATAACCATTACAATTAGTGTGGAGGAAATGTTATTACCTAATTCAAGAAACCGAGTCATGGTGGTAGAACCATTACATCTGGTGTGGAGGAAATGTCACTACATAAATCAAGAAACCGAGTCATGGCGGTATAACCATTACAACTGGTGTGGAGGAAATGTTACTACCTAATTAAAAAAACCGAGTCATGGCGGTATAACCATTACATCTGGTGTGGAGGAAATGTCATTACCTAATTCAAGAAACCGAGTCATGGCGGTATAACCATTACATCTGGTGTGGAGGAAATGTCATTACCTAATTCAAGAAACCGAGTCATGGCGGTATAACCATTACATCTGGTGTGGAGGAAATGTCATTACCTAAATCAAGAAACCGAGTCATGGCGGTATAACCATTACAACTGGTGTGAAGGAAATGTTACTACCTAATTCAAGAAACCGAGTCATGGCTGTATAACCATTATATCTGGTGTGGAGGAAATGTTACTAATTCAAGAAACCGAGTCATGGCGGTATAACCATTACATCTGGTGTGGAGGAAATGTCACTACCTAATTCAAGAAACCGAGTCATGGCTGTATAACCATTATATCTGGTGTGGAGGAAATGTTACTAATTCAAGAAACCGAGTCATGGCGGTATAACCATTACATCTGGTGTGGAGGAAATGTCACTACCTAATTCAAGAAACCGAGTCATGGCGGTATAACCATTATATCTGGTGTGGAGGAAATGTCATTACCTAATTCAAGAAACCGAGTCATGGCGGTATAAACCATTACATCTGGTGTGGAGGAAATGTCATTACCTAAATCAAGAAACCGAGTCATGGCGGTATAACCATTACAACTGGTGTGAAGGAAATGTTACTACCTAATTCAAGAAACCGAGTCATGGCTGTATAACCATTACATCTGGTGTGGAGAAAATGTCACTACCTGATTCAAGAAAATGAGTCATGGCGGTATAACCATTACATCTGGTGTGGAGGAAATGTCACTACCTGATTCAAGAAAATGAGTCATGACGGTATAATCATTATATCTGTTGGGGAGGGAAACTTTTTTTGCAGCGACGTTTGAATATCTGGATATGAACTTTGGGACGGGCTGCGCACTTAATATGATTTCTCAATTTAAGAAACGTTGTATTTGTGCTGGAAAGTGGGAAGCATTTTTTTATATTTTTATTTTCATTTCTCACACCGCTTTTTCCTTAATGTCCATTGTTTGCACACAACAACCTGGCTTTTGCAAATAAATCAGTATAATCTTTGTTTTCTGCCACTTAGAAATCGAAATATATTACTTATATTTTGTAAGATAAAGTATTTAAAGGACTGTAAAATTTATTATAAACTTTGATAAAAGAAGAGCTATATTTCAAAGATACGAACCAAAATGAAATTTATTTTATAGCCCATATTTTACATCACATAGGCCCCTGTATTCCAAACGCGTTGAATAATTTGGATGAGACATTTACCGACTTAATTTCTGTAGTTGGTTTGCTACATGTGTCGAAATACGTAAAAGTGCCTTGTTAGGTGCTTAGAATGAGAGAGAGAGAGAGAGAGAGAGTGTGTGTGTCATTTAAAGTCGCTTTCATTGTTGGGTACTGTATAGCGTTGAATGATAGGGCGATTGACGAATGATAAACTGCAAGGCCTTGGAAGTGAGCGTTGATGGCCTAATTGCATTGTTATCTAGACGTTTCCTGAAGGTCAGATGAAATTCAATAAATATCCCTGCTGGGATACTCGATACCCAGGCTGAAATTCCAACCAAGCACCTCATAAATATAGGTCTGCAGCAACACTGCTGCGCCAGCCTCAATGGCCTAGGGTGCCACCAGCATTGTAAAATTAATATTGAAAAATGTCGAAAGGAGAGAGACTGTTGGGAATTACATTGTGTTCAATGATTGTTAAGCTTATGACACATCACATCGTTTATTTAAAACAGTCCATTTACATGTGTACACTTAGTGTAAGAGTAAACAATGCAGTCTTATTCCCGTAGCTTTCAACGCATTCTTATAATTCCTTACATATATTAGCTAAAAATATTTTGACGTAAGTTTCTGGAGCAGTTAACAGTGGGATGGTTATAATACCTTTATGTATATATCATCAATGTTCTGTAGTTTATTTACGATTTTATAATGCAGTAAAATCTGAGATACTAAAACAGAGAACTACAGAAATAAAATATAAATAAATTGTAATACAATTACACATATAGGAAGAGAAAATATTTATACAAGCTTCTGATTTTTTTAGTAAGTACGATGTATATAAACGTCATACTTGCTCATATTGACAAGTGAAATAGGCAGCTATAACAACTTTCTACGCAAATAAATATATTATTATTTATTATATTTATTTAAAGCGGGTTAACAATTTCATGATTAGAAACATAGATTTAAAAACTGGTAAAATATTTTAAAATGTTTAAGATTTATTTTAGGATAAATTTAGTTTTTTATGTACTTAACAACTTTCTATCAAAAATATTCAGGCGGCGGTATGCCTATGGTAGGAGAATATAGCAGAATACAGAAGCTCAAAGTAAACATAAATTCAGAACTTTTGGAAGTGTAAAATAAATACAAGTTAAAGTGTGCACAACATACTGAATCGATAAATAAGCTGACTTAACCGTAGTGATGACCTCCCGCATGAGCATGTGCGGCGAAGTGGGCAGCCTTGGCTGCAGCAACCTCGGGGGTGTCAACAGGGACACCGTTCACAATAGCGGGGGCTGCAGCATAATGCCCGGCATAAGCTCCAGCATAATGACCTCCATAAGGAGCTTCGTGGTATTGACCATCATCATAATGTCCACCATGATGTCCGTGGTATTGTCCATCGTCGTATTGTTCCCCGTGATATTGACCATCGTCATAATGTCCACCGTAGTGGCCGTCATGGTACTGCCCATCATCATGGTGGCCACCATAAGCTCCTCCATAATGACTACCATAAGCACCATGGTCTGGAGAACCCGCTGCAGCAGCTGCAGCCGTATTGTATGCTGCGAAGTGCGCAGACTTGGCGGCAGCGACTTCTGGGGTATCGTGGACGGGCAAGGGTACCGCGTGGGAAAGTCCGGCAGCATAGGGGTACCCGTAGTACCCGGGCCGAGCGTACACCATAGTGACAGCGGCCAGGCAGAGGAACGTAATCTGAAATACGCATACAGTTTGCAGTTGTGTAGAAAAATGCCAGCCATTCATATTGGTATTTAATGCAATTGAGATGATTGGAAATAATTCAATACAAGGACGGGAATGCCAAGCATGTTGGCGTAGCAGTAACGTGTATGATTTTTTTTGGGGGAATGTCATAGGGCTGCTATAAATTCTGGCTTAGGTACTTTATGAATTGTTATCAGTAAATTAATTACGGTGCCTTGAATAATATCAAGACTACTTCCTCTCCATCCCTTTCGTAATTACCTTCTCATTTTACTCGATGCTTATTGCTGATACAGATTTATTAAATAACATGAGAACAGATGAGAATGGAGATGTGTACTCCAACGTGAAGACAGGTGTTTTCATAATTTATTAGTTAAGGTAAGGTAAAGCAATCTCATTACAGGCCTGGACAGGCCCTTAGGCTCCCAGATTTCTAGACATTCTGCACATGAAGGTGTTAAGGTTGTCAGCCATACGCACCGGCAGCCTTTACCCCCCAGGAAATATTCCTGGTACTCATTTCTCTTAGAGGCTGAGTCGAACCCAAGGCCATAGTGCGACCGAAAGGATTATGTCAATGAAAAATTCCAATGACACCATCGGGAATCGAACCCGCGACCTTCCGGCTTGTAGTGCAGTGCCTCAACCAACTGCGCCACCGCGTGCCCCCCATAATTTATTAGTACAGTTTTTTATCCGTCACTGTCTGTAATATTCATTCATAGGAGATAAAAATCCTTTGTTGCAAAGCTAATCAGACTATAGAAAGCATAAAAGTGTTGTTTGTGGTATTACAAATATCTTATACAAAAATAACAGAGCTCATTGTAGCTCAGTTGTACTTTCTGTTGTATCGCCTCTTTGTTGCATTATTATCTATTGCAACACAGGGCCTTTCTTTCGTCGTCGCATCTAACGCTGTAATTTTATCCTATAGAAAATCTGCATTGACCGGCCATCCCGTGAACAGCTGCCGTGTCAGGACAGCGATAAAATAAACGCACGATAAGTTAATTAAACTTGGGATACCTAAAGTTATTCGTTCCTCTGGATATGATGTTGCGTTACTGGATAATTTTCCCGACGTTTCGGGCAACGTATTGGCTTTCTTGGACATTTTGACACTTGAAGATGAGATCACTTCTTGTCTCAGAAATGGGGAAATGTATATCCAGTGACGCATCTTCATATTCCAGAAGAAAGGGCACTTTATCATCTCAGCTAAGAAAACCTAAAAACTAACAATAAAATAGTTCCTCACGGATCTAATAGTAAATATAAATACTTATAAAGTATTGCGGTAATATGTAACAATGATTTAGTTAATTCTTTGTTTACTGAGGAACTGTACCTTACCTTAAAACTTTCGCCCATTTTAAAATATTTTTGGTCCAAGGGAAGATGGCTATATCCTTCCAGTGTTGGCTGTGAACTGCATTTTCTCCATATTAATGGCTCCTTTATATACTTGCTCTGATCCATATCACAAAGACAATATGTCCTTCGCTTTCTTTGCTTCAAAAGTTTTTTAAAGTTATTTCTTTGTCATAACACCTTCCCGACACACCTTTACTTTGCCTCTCATTTCACTGTTCCGCTATACGGAAAGCAGGTACCTGCCTGTAGGCTGTGAATGGTAGACAAGTGTTATTGTGTAGTGCAATGGTAAGGAATTAATAATCCGTGTGTTTGGTGTCACGAACAGGAGAGATCGTGAGTGCGTAGGATGTTTTGTTCGAAAACCCCAAAAGGAAGAGAATTTTTGGAAGGCCTATACTTATATGGGAGGATAATATTAAAATGGGTATTAAATAATTATATTTTAAAGGATGGAATGCATTAATTTAGAAGAGGGGAGGGATGAGCAGCGGGTTTTGTCAACACGACAATTAATCTGCGGATGAGCGACGTATAAGGGGGAGAATGTGTTTAATATTAATTCAATTCAATTCAATTCAATTCTAGTTTATTAATGTGCCGAATCAACAGCCAGAAGGCCAATTACAGAAACAGCACAACATACAGACATAAATAACAACGGACAATATAGAGACAAAAACAAACACAACCAAAACAAATAAATAAACAAACAATAACTTACTTAGATAATTAATAAGAACACCTTAAAATAATGTAATAAATTATTACATGTGACTAAGTGTAACAAATTCCCTTCTAAAAACATCCATATGATTACAAATAGAATTTGCCGCAGTTACACACCGGCCGGAGGGACAATTTTTATAATATGAGCTAACATGAAACACAGAAAAGTCTCGGAACTTCCGAGTGGGAACTCGTAGATCAATAATAATAATAATAATAATAATAATAATACTTATTGAGTTAAGAGCATCCTTTTCTTGCAAATACCCACCAATTAAAGAAGGATTGTAGAGGTTTCTAGGTTTCTGTATCACACACAGACACACACACACTCTCGGTAGGACTCCTCTAAACCAGTGATCAGGTCGTCGCAGAGGCCGCTGTCTACACAACACACAACGCTCACAAGAGTGCCTTCAGCGGGATTCAAACACGCGATACCAAAAATAAAGCGGCTTCAGACCTACGCCTTAGACTGCACGGCCACCGGGTTCGGCTTATCTTATTGAAATTTTGTATTTGATTCACAATATTTACTCCAATAAATGCACAACAATAAAAAGACAATAGTTTACAAACATACGGCATTCCTTCTGCGTGTTTCAATGACATGTATTGTATATAATTATGGTGGAGATAATAAATTCTAACAAATTTGGGTTTGAAACACTTGGGAGACCCAGGCGTAGATGGACATGTGGAAATGTACTATTCTCAGTAAGCATTCACATGTGAATGCTTGAGGCTTTCTCAGGGCAAAGCGACCGGAGCGTGAAAATGATTACTAATCTTCATCTAGTGCCGAGATATAGAATTCTTAGAGTATTACTACCATGCCACTACTCTGAATGGAGGCGTGGCCATTCAAATCTCGGTGGCTCTATCGGCTATGTTTATTGACCCTGTTGTGATTATGATCAGTTTGTCAAAGATAATGCCAGGAGATTACACTTCAGTAGGCCACGACCGCCTCCGTCCACGTCATTATTTAAGCCAATTCAAAGTTTATGACCGTCCCCGCATTACAGCCGTCGCTATGTGACGTCTGCATTCGAAAGTGTCGTGTCTAGTCTGACAGTCAATTAGTTGGTTACCAGGCACCCTTTATTTATTTATTTCTTAATCTGGCCTCTTCTACCTACTCATTGTAGGTGTAGAGGGTTATTGTTGCACCTGATCGCATTCAGTAACACACACACAATCGGTAGGACTCCTGTGGATGAGGGATCGGTCCGTCGCAGAGAAATGTACCTGACAACACAAAACATCCAAAAAGAGAGAGAGAGAGACATCCATGCACCGGCGGTATTCGAATCCGCAATCCCAGCAAACGAGCGGTAGCAGACCTACGCCTTAGACCGCGCAGCCACTGGGATCGGCAGGGACTTTTCCCCGGGTGAAATTGGTGGGAACTTGAAAATGATGTCCCACATTCAATTGGTGTCCAAGATAAAAATGTACAGAATGTCACATCCACTTTCCCCCACTTTCTGACGGCGTGGTACGGGGCACAGATAAAACTTCAGTTTCTTTAACTTCCATTAATATATAGATCTATATATATATAGGCCTGTGTATTTAACCTCCATATACGTGTGAAATAACTAGGAAATTTAGGATATTACTTAATAATGAACTTCGTGACGTATGCAGGTAATTTATTGCTGTTGAGGTACTGACCTTAAAGGGGTTGCCGTGGGTCAGAATTGAAAGGGGAGAAAAGGAATACCTATAGAAATTTGGCAAGGAAGTCTTTGTGAGATTTAGGGTTCTGAAAACCGTGTTAATGTAGAATGAAGTAGAATTATGGTACCGTGTAGATTGATATGTAATTGCCGTTATTCCGGCAAAAATTGTTTCCTCTAATTTCATGGCCCAAGAAGAAGAGAGGGGCAGCATGCTCCTCCGAAATCTCCGTAACTATATATCAATCTACAAAGCACTATATGAGAGAAGACTTTAATCTTCAAAAAAAAAACTACTTGCAAATTTTCCACTTGAGAGTTCGGAAAAGTGAGTGCAGAATAACGTTACGATGGATTTTATGGAAAACCGTTATGAGGATGGTAGATAGAATTCGCGTCCAGATCCAACTTTATTAAAGTACACACGGTGTTAAGGAAATCCAGTCACGTAGTGTATTAATTGGTTACGTGATGTTTAAATTTAATGTTCAGTAATATTTAACAGGCTGCAGCTGCGGCTGAGGTCGTCAAGGAAGGATAGTAAGAGAAATCATAACATAAAAAAATAATTTTATTTCAAAGACGCAACTTTAAAATTCATAGCTTACAAATGTATACTGCTACATCAGTTTTACCGATTGCTAACATTATGTTCATTCAGAATATTTTACATGATAAAGAAGGTTACGGTACCCATGCGACACATCGCACGGTCAAGCTTTCAAGAGTGTTAATATTGGCGTATCAACATATTTTTTTATCTTATATTGTTTTTAACTTTTTATATATATTTTTTACTGCAATGAAAAAAGGTAAGTTAATATAGATATATAAGTCTGAAAGATCAGGTATATAAATGCGGTTTTGGAAAAGAACGTCATCCTGCTTTGCTTGATTTGAATCATATTTGAAAATATAATACATATATTTTCAAATAAAAACGTTTATGTAGATTTGAACTGAATGAAACATTTCTGATCATTGAGGTATATTTAGTAGGGAGACAATGTAGTACATTTCAATAAATAGCGTTTATTTTTACACGAATCAGGCTATTGGAAAATAAGTTTGATTCAACCGTAGTGATGCCCTCCAGCACGAGCATGAGCAGCAAAGTGTGCAGCCTTGGCTGCAGCAACAGCAGGAGTATCTGCAGGGACACCGTTCACAAGTACCGGAACTCCAGCAAGAGGTCCGACATATCGACCAGCATGGTGACCGGCATAAAGACCTTCTCGATATTGCCCATCATCGCCGTAAAGTCCTTCTCGATATTGTCCGTCATCATAATGACCACCATAATGCCCAGGTCCGTATTGGCCATTGTCGTTGTGTCCACCATAGGCACCATGGTCTGGTGCAACTGCGGCGGCAGCAGCTGCGGCACCATAAGCGGCAAAGTGGGCAGCTTTAGCGGCGGCTACTTCTGGGGTGTCGTGTACGGGCAGGGGTGCTGCATGTGTAAGTCCGGCGGCATAGGGGTAACCGAGCCCAAGGTGTCCTGGGCGGGCATACACCATAGCGGCAGCCACCAGGCAGACGAAAACGGTCTGAAAGACAAGGAGCATTTTTAGAGTGGAATATGACTGCATGGTTGTTTCTTGGTTTCTGCTTAGGTTGTGTAATGATGTTATTAAAATGGAATAACTGTCCGCACCTACATACACACACACACATACATACATACATACATACATACATACATACATACATACACACATACATACATACATACATACACACACACACATACATACATACATACATACACACACATACATACATACATACCATACATACATACATACATACACACAACCCCACACACATACATACATACATACATACATACATACATACATACAACAACATACATACATACATACATACATACATACATACATACATACATACATACATTACGTAACATTTTAAACTTTTGTGATCAGTAGCAAGTAGAACTTAAATATGTTATTGTTTTAACCTGATCTCAACAATTTACAGTTCTCATTTTAAGTGATTTTAAGTCTGCAAATTTATTATTATTATTATTAGTAGTAGTAGCAGTAGTAGTAGTAGTAGTAGTAGTATTCTCTTATTGCATGTTTATTTATTAGTTTAATAAACAAGAACTGGATTGACTTGTTTCGAACTAAAGGAGAAAAATATAGCGTACAATGTCCGTTAACATTTTGGGCCGTCAAGCTTAATGTTTGTAATATCTTATCTTTAATCTATTACTTCAATTAACATGTATTGAGCGCTCAATTTGAAAACGTGTTTATTTAATTATAAAATGATTGTTAGACTTATACTGGAAACAAAGTGAAGAATAATTTGTAGAGGACTTAACGAAATGGCAAACTAGACAATTTTATAATTAAAAGTTTTATTAGACCAACATGTGCACTATATTCTTATAACCAAGTCAATCACTCCTACATATGTTTCGGCCTATAACAGACCATCTTCAGGGGGTCAAAGTTTCTTTACATAGACTTTACATCTGTTGTTAAATTTTAAAAGTAGTTAGTACATCCACATAAAGGTAAAATGAATCTTAGTTCCCAATGGATTTGGGTATTGTTTCTTTCAACTGTAAAATCCTAGGGAATGTGTTTATATAAAAGGTTAAAATTACATATCTGTTGTTATATATAAATTATAAATTAGTGGCAGTCCGGTCTTGTATGCTGTTATCACAAGGATGTTGAAGTTTTCCTGTGTTATGTTGTTTCGAGTTGTGCGTTGTGTACTGAACCGGCTGGTTGCGTTATGACTAGTGAATACAACGTGAAATTAGACAATTTTATGTTGGCAGATTTAATGCATTAATTACAAACGGCTGCTAAAAAGATGAAGCCTATTTAATGGAAGACATTCCGTTGTGTTTTTATAATTAGTAATAATTATTAGGATAGCGGCGACACAACTATGTATTTGTTATATAACAGGAAGCTGCTCTTACATGTTTCGGTATCAGTAGACCGTCAACAGACTACCATTTTTTTTATATTAATGGATTTAATAAAACATTTTTATAATAATACCTGAATACAACACGCATGTTGTGTTAAGTGTGCCACCTATTATACTGTATAATCTTTGTTATACAACCTAGTGTTTTTGAGATCTCTGAAGAAGTTTAATGAATCAGTTAATTCAATTTCTGTTTGTACACTCATGTGCCTTTACATGCCCTGTGTTTGTCTCAGTATTTACGTATTAATATATTCTTTATTCTAAACACAATTCCACTGCGCTACAAGTCGGAAAGGTCGCGGGTTCGGTTACCGATGATGTCATTGAGATTTTTCATTGACTTAATCCTTCCGGCCGCAATATGGCCCTGGGGACGACTCAGCCTCTAACGGAAATCTCCTGGAGGGTAAAGGCGGTCGTTGCGTAGGGCTGACAACCTTACCACTTTTATGTGCCGATTGTGAAATTCTGGGAGCCTCAACCTCCTGGAGCCCTAAAGGCCTGTCCAGGCGTGTAATGGAATAGATTTTAGTTAAACACAATTCACATGCAATACTTTCATTGTAGTGAGAACTACGGCGTATTCGTTATCACTTGTAATTTACACTGTAAATGTGCTAGGTTCGAATCCCGGTAATGTTGCTGTCTCTCATAGCTTATATATTTTTTAATTACGTAAAACCTGGAAGAAGTCTTTAAAAAGGTGTGCTGCTGTTATTGGGGCAGGGGGTGGTGGTGTCACGACCCTGCCAGTGACCGAGATCCTATAACGCAGAATCACAGAATGATATATAAATACTGAATTAGAATGTATTTGTAAGCAAGCGGTCATGCCCTGTACTTTTGAAAATATTTGTAGCCATGTGTGTACGTAGCACACTCCTTTCATTCAGCTAGTCAACAAATTTTCCGCTTTTTATGAAACACGCAGCGTCATTAGCACTTTGACACGTGTCCGCCAGTTTTACCTACCCTCAACTATTCGAGTCCAGTTCACATCCTCCAATCCTGTTTATTTGAGATGTATTTTAATATTATCCTCTTATCTAAGTCTGTTTCCAAGTGGTTTATTATCTTCTTGTTTTGTTACAAACACGTTGTTCCCCTGTATGTAGTATGAATTACCAACCGTGCCTTACCTGGAGGCTCTTGTTCATTGTCGCTTGCGCTCTTGCCGTCGGAACTCGTTAGAACCAAGCAGCCTTCTGGAACTGCACTTCCATCATCTTGACATATCCTTTATATACTTCCACACTGACATGCCATAAACCGATTTGTCCTTCATTTTCTTTAATCTCAAAAATTATTCAGATATATTTATATATAACATGTCTCAAGACACACCTTCTTCGGGTAGGTTCACCTTCTTGCAACCCGCCCATCGCGAAGCAAGTGATCTTGTCTTTGATCTCTGCACGAGGGAACGGCGCAACACCAGTTCCACCATTCTCCTTACTGGAATTCCGCCTTTACGTTGCCAGTTGTTCTCTGCCGGTGGCTATGTAAAACGAAATACTTCCGAAACCCTCCTTATACGCTCCCATTGCACGGATTGCACAGTTTCTTTGTATACTTTTTTTTTTTTTTTGTATGGCTCGACAGCCCTATATCGGCCTGGGCCTCCTCGTTTCGTCGAGGTTTCATGGTCACTCACTTTAGACACACCACAGTCGGTAGGACTCCTCTGGACGAGGGACCAGCCCGTCGCAGAGACCTCTACCTGACAACACACAACACTCACAAGAGACAGACAACCATGCCCCCGGTGGGATTCGAACCCACGATCCTAGGAAGCGAGCGGCCGAAGACCCACGCCTTAGACCGCACGGCCACTGGGATCGGCTCTTTGTATACTTAGGTAAGGTTTATTTAACGACGTTCCCAGTATCTCATTTTATAGCATCTACCTGAGTTTATAGTTAAATAAAACGTTATTTGTTGGTGCCGGCCGATCCCAATGGCCGCGCGGTCTAAGGCGTGCGACTTCGGCCGCTCGCTTGCTGGGATTGTGGGTTCGAATCCCGCCTAGGGCATGGATGTCTGTCTGTTGTGAGTGTTGCTTGTTGTCAGGTAGAGGTCTCTGCGTCGGGCTGGTCACTCGTCCAGAGGAGTCCTACCGAGTGTCGTGTGTTTGAGTGTGATCGTGAAGCCTCGAAAGTAGGTGGCCCAGGCCCACTGGGGGCTGTTGTGCCATTGGGAAAAAATTAGTTGTGCCTTATTATTCTTGGGATAGTGAAACCCAGGCCGTTATGACGGGCTTTAAGGTAGAAGAGTGGAGACGAGTGTCTGGAACTTCGATGGGGAAATTCGTCTGAAAAGCCCATTTTAAATAATGAAAGGAAATTTTAGAATGACGGATTTAAACCAATACTTTGTAGGAATACAGGATAGATGTAATTTATGCAGGGTCTTAAGCAATGTTGGGCTTTGGTCCTGCGGTGTTAAACTCTTGATTTATGTCACCAGAAAATTTGTTACTTTTGGGGAAATAGTGTCTGGAAGGGGGGGGAGGTGTGTGCATGGAACTACTTCAAGATTGTATCTCACGGCGGTCACTGGTACGAGTCCTTTTGAAACTTTACATTTTGCTACAAGAATGTTATTTGGTTCGATTAGTTAACACACCAATCTTCGAAATGGAACCCATTCTTAGCAAGGGTTGTAAGGTATACAATGCTGAAACCCTACTTATATTTCCGTGTGTTCTTTGAAGTTTTAAGCAAATCATTTAGGTTTGTGTTCACTTGCTTCGGAAACATCTATTGTAAATCTAATCGTGCTGGAGATGTCGCAATAAATATACGTGCAAATTTGATTTATTCGGAAAGAGATAACTGTTAGGCGTATTAAGAAACGTTTCAAATAAAGGATGATGCGTACAATGATGTAGTAATGGTGTTAATTACACGTTACGGCGCTTCATAACATTTACTCTTCATCTAATATCAAATTAAGGAGGACGAGGTGGGCAGCATGTGTCACGTGCATCTTTGAAGTGGGAAATGCGAACGACATTTTTGTCATAAAAACTCATATTTTCAGATGAGAGTAAGATGAAAATTGATCTGTGAGAAATAGGCCGTAAATATGTGATCTGGATTAATTCTCTGAAGAGAAAATTGTACCTTAATTGTATTTAAACATTCAGTCCTACCGCGCAGTAAGCACTGTCTTCATTAAAACCAATCCGGTAATTCTGTGCAGGAAAATAAACCTCAATTTTTGTGGTAATCATAAGAAAAGTGCAAATAAATTATGTGGGCAGTATGTAGGTTTTTGAATGTGACAACCGTCGGTACATATGGTAACCACTGGGCTTTAAATGGCTAAATTGGCTTAGGTTAAAACTAATGGCTAGCATCTGTGAACACTTTGTTGGAGCTTGAGGTTAAATTAAATCGGGGATTTCCCTCACTAGCTAGGTAACATTCAACTTCATGATAATTAGTTATTAGTCATTACGCATCACTATTTTAATTAATTAGGCAGTTGGCGGGTTAGAGTACTTGGGTCGTAAGTTTGGTTTTGATAAGGAAATGTGTTAAGGGTAATCAGGTCTCAGAGAGGAGTCAGCATCTTCGTCTCCCAAATATGAATCATTTGCTACCCACTCCCACTTTTCTCGTAGTGTCAATGGATCTTGCTTACATATGATGAAACAAGGAACAGAAGTTGTTCTTGTGCTCACGTGTCTGCCCAGGTATTTCAATGCCATATTGAAACCAGTCTTTTACCGTTCGCTTTTGAAGCCACCTGTAATTATGCAGTAGCCTATATAAAACACAGTTATTATGGAGAGACATTATTTGTTGTTAAGTGCAAGTGAATGGTGAGATGCGCGCTCCGATCGCTAAAAGATAATCATGCGCTCATTGGATAGGAACGTGAATGGACTCAGAGCTGGTCTGGGCAGAGTAGAGAAAACTCCCCATCTTCGCCGAAAATCGAACCCAGATATTCCAGTCCTTAGTGCAGTTACTATACTGAATGCTCTACGCGGCTCGCATAAGACAACATACGAAACAGTATGATGGACAAATTAAGGCCGAAACATGTGTAGGGTATAGTGAAAAAATTATTTATAATAGTGCATTTCTTTGGTTGAATGAGTGAATATTAATACTAAAATGCACGGTGAACACAAAGTAAAATGAATACGAAACAGTGTTTTGAATAAGGGCCTTCTATGCCTCACTATCAACTCTGTTACTTTGTTAAGGCAGATCATAAAATAGAGTAAACAAGGGCAGGTACAGCAGTGACCCTTGTACCTCGACCTTTTCCTACCTTTTGTGCAAACCTTTGCTTAAGCATTCAGCAGCCCGGCACTGTACCTTGCTGACGGAAACGTCGGCAAAGTCACCTGGTTTCAAGAAATGATTATCCAGGTGTCTAAATCTTAATACCGCTAGTACCTCACAGTCACGAAGAATATTTGATGACGTTTCAGATGCCTGTTTATGTCTATCACACCCGGGACTGTCTACCAGCACCAGTTTGAATAGATGTCCGTTTAAGAGACAGTGTCGTGTTAGCAGCCCCTTCGTTATTCTTAGCTGGTTTGTGCTGAAACTGAGTAAATCCCCAGCTCTTTTAGCAGAAGTTTTTTAAGGAATTCCTTAGCCTGACTCTGTCCACGAATGGACTGCCAATAGTTCTCGTGTTTCCTGCTCGTCAAGCTGGCAACCTTAAGTCAGATCATCAGTTATTGTCTTATTTTTTTTTCCCCAGTGGCTCGACAGCCCCTTGGGGCCTAGGCTTCCTCATTTTTCGAGGTTTCGCGATCACACTTTAGACACACCACACTCGGTAGGGCTCCTCTGGACGAGTGACCAGCCCGTCGCAGAGACCTCTACCTGACAACACACAACACTCACAAGAGATAGACATCCATGCCCCCGGCGGGATTTGAACCCACAATCCCAGCAAGCGAGCGGCCTTAGACCGCGCGGCCACTGAGATCGGCTATTGTCTTTATGCCACTCCTAATTCAATTAAACCGTAAACAGAATGCCAAGCATGCAGTAAAATGGCAGTGTGTAGATACAATACAACCGTTAGTCCTGGATCCAAGGTCGTTATAAATTTCACACTGCATTCTTTACCTGACCAGAGGAGAGACGGTGTCGTTTTTTTAAACACCAAGGTTCAACACCTAAAACAAAAACCTGCACATCCATTGAAAATTTTTGTTGAGTAATTCGTTGTTTGTAACAAGGTCCTACTATGTGAAACAGTTAATATTGTTCTCACCGTGCATGTTTATCAATATAATTTCACAATTCACCAACACATGCACTTCACTATTAAAATTAATAGTTTGTTAAAAAGCCCTACATATGTTTCGGCCGGTTAATCCACATCTCCGGAAAACTTAATGATTGTGTTTGTATTATGTAACTCTAGTTACCCCTGATGATGGCCGGTTAACTGCCGAAACATATGTAGGGCTTTTTAACAAACTATTAATTTTAATAGTGAAGTGCATGTGTTGGTGAATTGTGAAATTATAAGTGAAACAGTGTTTATGGGTGGTATAAAGGAAGCGATGTCTTTGCATAAGCTAATCATTTTACGTTCTGCATAATGCTTATGAATTCTATATGAGACTCGATCTAAAACAAATTACTTTATATGTTCCGTTCAGCACAAACTGTGTATAATATAAAAACTTGATACAAGGCAAAAGCGTAAAGTTTTTGTGAATCTCACAAAAACTTTACGCTTTTGCCTTGTAGTGACTTGTTATATTACACACCTGATGACGGTCGAACGACCGAAACATGTAATGTAAGAGTAATTAGTGAATACAGTTGTGCTGAAAGGAACATATAGAGTACTTTATTTGATTTTAGGCGCACAGCGTGATGGCTCACATTACGTTTATTGATAAGACTCGATCTTCTCACGATGGTGTCATCTCCTTCTAAGACACGACGTTCAGCTGGACCCCTTAGAAAGAAATAATCCCAGTTCACTGGTAGAGTTAATGAATTTCCAACAAATAGGATCCTAGTCGCAGTCACTAGTCCAGTGACTGCGACTCCAGTGAGTAGGATTCTAGCCTGAACCGCTGCACAAATGGCTGAGATTAGGATCCAAATTACTGGACATCCAGCCGCCTGTAAAATCTGTACTTGGCTCTCTTTCCCGGGTGTAAAGCGGCCGGGGCGTGGCGTTGACCACCCACCCCCATCTAGCGCCGAAGTTAAAGAAAGAGTAGAGCTATACATGGGGTGATATATGGTGAATTTTAACTTTACCTTTTTTTACTGGACTTCCAGTCACTGCGCAAGTGATTGAGACTAGTTGTTTTTAAGGGGCCCAGCTAAGTTGGGTCCTTACACCTCATGATGGAAAGAGACTTAGTTTAGGAAACGTCGTTTATAAAAAAAAAAATCGAAGACGATATACAATATTTAAAAAAGTTCCGCGATTGTTTTTAACAAAACATTATTCTTTTAAGTAAAAAATATTATATTTTAAAGCAAACTTTACGGAAATGTATTCACGGATCCCCTGGGATCCGCGAAGCACACTTTGGAAACTACTGATTTGGAGTATGGTCTAAATCAGTGGTATTCAACCTTTTTTGTTCGCGTACCCACAGATGTAATTTCTCTTCAACTTTGTACCCCCAAAGTTGTTGTGCATAATTCAAGTTATACATAGTCTATAATCTACATCTAAAATAATTTAAATAAATTACATCCAAAATAATGTATTAAATAATAATTTTTAAATGAAAAAAGGAGAGTCAAGCTATTAAATAACAAATATATTATTGCCTATCATATAAAATTAATGGAGGAACAAAGGTATTTTAGCAAAGCAAAATTATGTGCACTATGTGGAATAAAATGAAACTAGCCGCCCAGATAAGAATCGCATAAGGGAGAGAGAGAGAGAGATAGAGAGAGAGAAAATGGCGCTCCCAAATCTCATGTCCTTACGTCCGGGTCTCTTGTGGCAAACCCTAAATCTAGCCATGATTATTCAGTGTTTATCATAAAATAATACATTATTTTTTTTAATTTTACGTACCCCCTAAGATGTCTTCGCTTACCCCCGGGGGTACGCGTACCCCAGGTTGAATACCACAGGTCTAAATAACCGAAGGGAAAAACCACTATGAACACGTGTCCCTCAGTTTGATTACAATATTAAAATTTATCGTGGATGTATGCAATGTGAAATATAGATTACATTCGAGTGGTTCAGGTTAGAGTCCTATAAATAAGTGTCGAGAATACGGTTATGAACTTAATGATTCCGTAAGAGTGGATAAGTTCTTGACGATGTGAATAGGTATGTGCTTTTCAAGCAATACTCTGTACCACGGCATTTGTTATTTGAGTTAGACAGGGAGAAGTCATGTTTTTGTGGCGCTTTGTTCATAGAGTGAGCATAAGGTAATATTCTTAATAAGTATTTCTTAAATTAAATATTTTATTTTTATATAAAAATACATATTATCTACAGCTGAAAAAAACACAATTTACAATACTTTTGTTATAGTTATGTTTTTATGCATTTATTTTATTTAAAATCCTTCTACTAGGCTCGGCTCCGGCTAGAAAACAAAACAAAATGGATTGCTTATTTTAGTTAAGTTCTGATATAAACAATTAAAGTACCAAAGTAAATAATACTTAAAATCTGAACACATGTAATAAGAATCCAGGAGGCAGTAATAAAACTTTTCTATTATGAGTGAGTTTTACATTATAACCGACCAACTTATCAGCAAGGCGGCGGGTAGAGTAACAGGTGCAATATTAAGATATTACGAATTTAATTCAATTGCCAATTTGCCTTACGTTATAATCTTACAACATTTTGCCACCGATTATAAATTAACTGTCAGCAGATGTTATGCTTACTGTTACGTCACAATTTACTATCGCATACTAGGTATTTAACCCCTTGCTAATAATACCGTTCTCTGTCGTAAGTGAGGTACCACATGCCTCAACATTGCGGCTTTGAGCTTAGTGTACTCACAGAAGGATGCGTAGAGTACTTATATGAAAACCTAACGATGATAGATTTATCTGTCATCGCGTGACTGTCAGAGCTACGGCGATATCATCTGTCATTTTCTCTGGCTTTTATTGTAGTGGACATAAATGCGTCTTAAAATAATTACCACGAACTTGGCTCATATCCAGTAAATGGTATTTAATACAGTCGAACCCGGTTATAACGACATCGGTTTATACGACACCTCGCCTATTGCGTCAGATATTCTGTAATACTAATAATTCCTCACTGTTAACCATAACATTATACTACTCCGTTATAACAACACTCGTTTATAACGACACAGAATATTCAGTCCCTTTCATGACGTTATAACCGAGTTCGAATATACTTGTATGGTACAAAGCATTTACTGTCTCGACGGTTAAGTTTCACGACAAGGTGTCTTAGCCATAGTAATGTCCTCTCGCGTGAGCATGTGCGGAAAATTGGGCAGCCTTTGCTGCAGCGACCTCGGGGTGTCAACAGGAACTCCGTTAACAATGACCGGAACCCCTGCAAGAGGACCGGTATAAACACTGCCATAGGCACCATGGTCTGTGAGGCTGCCGTAGGCGATGAAGTGGGCAGGCTTAGCGGCAGCAACTTCTGGGGTATCGTGGACAGGCAGGGGTACCGCGTGGGAAATTCCGGCAGCATAGGAGTACCCGTAGTACCCGGGCCGAGCGTACACCATAGTGCCAGCGGCCAGGCAGATGAACGTAATCTGAAAGGGAATAATCCGAACACGTTGTAGGTCAATCAGCCAACAGACTTGCTTTGAGATAAGCTGCCTGGTTTCGATTACCGACAAGGCTAAGGATCTTTTTCTTTGCCAAAGGATCCATATTATTTCTTGGACGCGTTTAGCCTCCTATACACGGAGCAGTGATACAAAGTGGTTTGAAACCTAAAGTGAGAGCTTGACTTCTCTCAGTACTCTCTACTTTGTCTTCTGAATCCAAGTCCACTTAAGCTTTTTCCTTTAAATGGCCTTTTAAGGGTTAACTTACGATGTTGTCAGTGGCTCTTTTGACATGTATAGCGCTGAATGGCAGGATGATTTATGAACGAATGTGAAAGGGCTTGAAAAAAAGCGGTCTGGTCTAACAGAGGTATTTTGCCGGCATTTATATGGAGGTACTGAGGAAAACCCCAAAACACGTCGGTCAGAATAGCCGAGATCGAACCAGGCGTCTCCCGAATAGAATTCTGAACAGTGACTGTCACAGAACCCCACTGGGTTCAAAAATGGCAATAATGTTTCTGCAACGATAATATCTGGGACAAATTATGAAGCCTTTTTTACAGTAAATTCTTCTATCATAATAGAGAGTTAGGCGTGATAAATAAGCGTAATCACCAAATATTGTTTTGTTAGTGTAAATAAAAACAAGATAAATATTTTAAAACGAATGTAAATGCCCGTTTAACAGCGGTTTTTAGGCATGGTTACAACCTATTGTCAAATCGAATATTGTAATGATTTTTGTTAAAAGCTGTAAATCTTTATCATGAATGGGATAGGAATTAGAGGTCGCGCTTTCTCCATGTTATTGTTCAAAAGTTAACAAAAGCAGCACTAAAAATTTGCTTCTTTTTCGTAGAACCTATTTCACTGCTGCATATAACTTTAAATTTAATGGCTGTAACGTTTTTCCGAGAGAAATATATATAAAAAATAAATAAATTATTAAGTTATTTAAGGGTGATATTGTGTCGTAGCATAGAACGAGATGGGAATCTGAGTTTAAATTAATTGGGTAAGCAAAAATTTGGAAGAAGCTCTCTTATTCTACGAGTATATAAAGTATCTCTTAAACTGTACCGAAACGTCATTAACTGATCACTTCAGTAATACAAGATTAGAGCGTCACCGCTAATTTCATCTGCTCGATTCTCAGGAATACGTTCTTCGAAACTCTTGAAATATTCTTTTAGATATTCGCCGTGCTATGACGTCGCCTCATCTGCAAGGTCTTGTTCATCGTTGGAGTGTTGTCGGCCTGCTTGTAATACCCCAGAAGAATCAGGAAGTGATTGCCATCTCCTTTATATAGGCAAGCAATAAAGACAATTTGTCCTTGACTTAATATATGTAAAAGTGTTGTATAAACATTTCTGCATAACATTTGCATCCTCACACACGCCCTTAGCTTCTCGATTCTTATACCCGCCCTGCGTGAAGCAAGTTTCTGTCTCAAGTGACAGTGCTCTGTGCACTGAGATTACAACCGAAGGTCGCAATCGAGTGGCTAACAGGCCTGTTTCGTATTATGGAGGTTTTTGATGGTTTTCGCCCGTCTCTTGAAGAAAATTCCAGGAAAATGCCTCAAGTTTAATATCGGCGGCTTTCGTGCACAGCCTTCCATTCCAAAGTTCATTAATATTTTATCTTTCGACACTTATATATATATATATATATAATGTCTAACCTGAGATATTCAAAGTATCGCGATTTAAACCGCAAATAAAATTAGCTGTAACTGCACGAAGCACGATACATTGACATCAAAAGTATAGACAAAAACATATTAATTCATTCATTCATTCATTCATTCATTCATTGACTAAACATTTAACAAGTAAATCTCATATTTATGCAACTAACAAAATGTTGTACTAAGTGCTTATACATTCTATCCCGGGTCAGTAAATGTGGGATTTATGGTGGACAAAATGGCACTGGGACGGGTTTTTCCCCGAATACGTCGGTTTTCCTCTGTCAATTTCATTCCACCGTTGCTCCATTACAAGGAAAAATGGAAAAACTCATCATTTTCCTCACAGGGTTGCACAATAAGCCTTAATGCCGCGGTGCGTCCAGTAGCTTCTGCTGCGGGGCCCTTTGCCACACAAAAAAGTGGCTTATACACTACTAAGACATTCAGTTTATAATTTTCTGAGTCATTGGGTAAGAGGTTTACTCATTTGGTAGCTTACTAGTAAACTGCGTACTTACAAACTTAGTGAGCGACGACCTTAAAATCGCTCTCCTTAAAATGCAAATATGCTAATGTGCAAACTCAGTTACTAAGCAATTACCATAAGCTATTTATTAACTTACTTCCTAACTACTTGGAGAATTAAGTTAATAAATTGCGGTGGACTCTTTCTGATGCATATTCCAAGGCCGCATGTTTGATATCTGGCTTTGAAGCTGGTTATTCTGCCTGAGGTATCACGTAGCTTTCTTTAGTCCATGTACTTAAATTCTGACACTGTATGCCTAAATTAAAATGTGTCGCGACCGATCCTTTTTTGAGAAGGGCCCCGCAGCAGAATGCTACGGTCGCACCGCAACCATAAGGCTTATTGTACAACCCTATGATGAAGATAAAGAGAAAGGTGATCAGTTTTTTTTTTATTTTTCCAAGTAATGGAGCACCGGTGGAATGAAATTGACAGGGGAAAACAAGTACTCGGGGAAAATCTGTCCCAGTGCCACTTTGTCCACCACAAATCCCACGTGGACTAACCCGGGATCGAACCCGGGCATCTGCGGTGACAGGCCGGCGACTAACCGCCTGAGCCATGGCAGACGCCCTCGCGACCGTTCTTATTGACATTTTTTCAAGTCTGTTTTTCAGTAATCATCTTACAGTCGACAGTACATAGCCCAAAGTACTGACAGCATCGTTAAACAAAACATAGACACAAATAAAATTAAGAAAACAATCAATAAGGCTGATGTCTTGGAAATCATTGAAGTTAGGTTTAAAATTTTAATTTTTTTTGGGTAGAGGGAAATTTGAAGATCAATTAAACCTCATTTAATTTCCCACTCAACACCACAAAACCTCGCAGCCTCATATACAATAAGTACCGGTTCATTCTCGGGGGCAAAGCGGCCTGGGCGTGACATTAAACCATCCACCTCCATCTAGCGCAGAGATTAAAGAAAGAGTAGAGCTATACTTCTACTCCCCCCTCTGTGCCTTCGTGGCAGGTTTTAGAGTAAAGTTTACGTTTTACAATAAACCCTTTTCTCAAGTAGACTGTCCTTTTTCCAGTTTGACACTTAGTGAGTTTGTCCAATAGTCATTCAGTCAGACTGTCAGTCAGTCCGGTGTCTCGTCTTTGACTATCCGTAATTCGAAGATAGATTCCGCTATTCTCTTTTACTTTATTCAACAGGATTATGAATGTACGACCTCGTCTAAGACCAGAATTTTTCTTTTCAGCAACCCCGCATAATCACACTTGCTGGGGTTATTATCCCTTATTGCTGCAGACAATTAGAACAAGCAAATAACATACAAATATATCTCATTAACGCATGGCCTTGGATCTTACAGATCCGTTAGCACGTAACAACAAGGACAGGCAATCAGAAACGGTAATAAAAGATAATCTGCCGCCATGTTTTATGTCAATGCTGTCGTTACGTACAACTAGTTGAGAAAAGGAAAAAAAAATGGAAGCACTTGAAACAAGAAAAAGAGGGAAGGAGTAAAACAGAATAAATGACTTAAAAATAAAGGAAAGAAAGATAGGGGAAGATGAAGTATAGGAATATAAAAGAAAATTTGAAGAATGTAAAATGAAAGAAGGTCAGAAATAAATGGATCATTACGCAGAAGAACTCGAATTTAGACCCGGTTTGAAATAGTTTAACAAAGTACACACCTTGGCAAGCAAGCTACTTCTCTTACATCAGTAGCCTCCAGTATGCGGTTGCAATTCCATGTTTCTTCTACCCTTCGAGTTTCATCAAAATATTATAATTATTTCTTTTCTTTCCTCCCTGTTTTTCACATGCCTATCAAATTTTGACTATTATATGACGGGTGAAAATATTTAATTCAGTTATATAAACCCCATATAAAATAAATGGGAATTCAAATTTTAAAATGGCAGGTTTTAAATGTAGTTACAAATTTTTTTTTTTTTTTCTATTCTGTACACTCATGTCTTAAACCACAGTCGCACTGTGGAAACTTGATTCACCTCCCAAACGACTTTTGGTGAATGTTGGTACCAGGACTCTGCGATACTGATTGTTAGCTTATGTCGTATTCGGACCACAAATTTAGACTCTAATTTAGATGCCATCCACAGTTAATATCATCAGGTTTATAAGAGAAAAAATTCTTATCACAGAAGTATAGTATATGTGTTTGTGCTTTGTCACTGGCATCGTAGCGTGTAAGAAAATTATACTAAACAGTGTCTTAGTAAAGCACGTCATTTGCGTACACAATGAGCGAAAATCTTTCAGGATCGCGTCACAAAAAGGGGACTTTTGTATTTAACTTTTATTCCGTTACAAGAAAATTAATTGTAATTCAATTAATTAGATTAATTAATGTGAAAAAGGAGTAAGTATTTAAATTTACATTTTATTAGTTTAATGTCTGATAAAATATTTATACTGAAGTCAGTGACGCATAAATTGTCCCAACATTTAGCAGTCATTTCAAAATTCTTGACCCAGAATGGTGGTACAAAGCAAATTCCATACTGATGACCCACAAATATTATGCTCCACCATACAAACTTTCGCCACGGCGACCTGGCGACCTGGATTTGTGCATTACTGAATGAAGCAATTTAACGCAGTTTGTTGGTGTTACATGGATGCTTGTATTCTTTCTTATTATCACACAGGGTGTGCGATGTTGGAGGTTCTGCCAGCTCTGCGGGTATTTCTGGATACGACACAGAATGCTTGAGTCTGGCATAGAGAATATTCACAGAAATTATCCACTCATATTTTCTATTTTCTAATTGGAAGTCGTTAGAAGGAAAGCTGCAAATAATGCCGTTTTCATGCTATTTATTTCTCTGTTTATTTTACAATTGTTTTAGCAGTTGTCAAGAAAGAAGTGCAATACAAGACGTGTATTTCGAGAGACTTACAAATTACAATGCTGACAGTTCAATGAGATTGCCAATAGCCTCTTAATCATTAACCTTCAAAGAACTGAATTTCGATGTTGCCTACACAGACACGGAAACTTCCGTTTCTGATTGTGCACGCTAATGCTGAGAGATCAGTATGTGTGGGGCTATGTCGTTCCTTCCTCGCGAAGTGGACAACGTAGCCGCTATAACACTGGCGCTCAACTTGGCGTCAAATGTATAAGGGATCTGTCGTTACCCGCCAACTGTCTTTGCGTGACATTTTCAAAAGAAAGGATCCTTGAAAGGCTAATGACAATTATTTTTCTTCATACTTTGTATAATTATTTTACTTATAACAACAAGCAATAAAATCTCCGAACATAATTGATGGTAAAAAATAATGGTACATTTAGCAGATAATAAACTGTTATGAACAGTTACGGTGAAATTTTCATGTGCTTAATTAAACACCACACCACAGAGGCGTATGGGGATTGGAGGTACAGCTCCGAGCTTTCTTAACTGCAGTACTGGATAAATGTCAATGGTCAGCTTCAATCTCCGACCGTCTTATCCACCGTTTAAGTGTTCCCTGGTACCCATTAAATTGGAGGCTGGTTGGGCCCAAAAGCAGGTCTGAAAGGCATGGGACAAAGATAAATCTATTTTTTTTTCAGACAATCAAGCGCGATTTCTCCGTTGTCCATCCCGTAGGTTAGTCACTATATCTACTGTGCTATCCGGCGCGTATCATTGCATTCAAAGAAAGTGAAGGTCAGTTTTGTATAGTAAATCGCTATTGATATTAAGAAACAACCCGCTTATAACACTGTTTAAACATATAAGAATAGGACGAAAGGAAATTTACCACTGTGTCTAAGCACCATGCCACACAATGTTCAAGTGCTTTTGTCAGCATTCAGATATTCTTAATTTCCGCGCTAAGCGAATTAGTGTAAAGCGAAGCTGAATTCATTCTCGAGGAAAGTGACCGTGGAAACCCATTGGGTAGAAAGGAGACAGTCTGTACCTCCAAAGTGTTCTGAACTTGACAGCGAAAAGAAAATTGTTCTGAGGAACTAGACTGTCGAATTGCTTCCGTTTCGTAGTTAGGAAATTGTGACTAGATTTCCAGGGTTGCCAGGTATAACAGTAATTTACTAAGGTGTCACGCTATGTGTGGGTTGTTAGGAAGGTCACGTACGAATTATTTGAGACCCTGAACGGAAAACCAGTATGCCAGAACTCTGAAGAGGAATAATAAGAACAAGAAAGATCGGATGTGGAGAAGAAGAAAAAAGAGTAGATGAATAATAAAGAATAGTAGGATACGAAAAATATAGAGGGAAAGGGACGGAGAGGAAGAAACAGGAGACTAATGTGTAACAGAAGTACACAAAGACGACAGGAGTAGAAGATGATTTTGGTAAAGAAGAAGAAGATAAAGAGAAAAGAAGGATGAGGTTAAGAACGTTAAATAAGAATGAGATAAAAATGAAGATGTGGGTGGGGAGGAAGTGATTAAGAATAAAATGAAAGGGGAAGAAGAAAAGCATGAGAATAAAGCTTAGAAGAAAAACAGAGGGAAACAGAGGATAAAATGTATTTAAAATGTTTATGTAATTTTCGAATTTTTATTGGCCAGATTGTCGTCGCTCCCAAAAATGCCCTAATTCCTGATTAGTGGGGACAGAAGGGGTAATTATTTCAATACCGTTGCTCATCCTGTTCCGAACCATGAATTGTGTCACATCGTTGACTAAGCTTCAATAAATAAAGCAGTGTGTCAGCTAATATGTATTTACTTTAACCGTAACGATTGGCAGCCTGGGCGTGCGCGGCGAAATGGGCAGCCTTGGCCGCTGAAACTTCGGGTGTGTCAGCGGGAACACCATTAACAAGAGCGGGGGCTGCAGCATAAGGAGACCCATAGCCAGGCGCGGCCCCAGGGTAGCCTCCCCCATATGCAGGGGCTGGAGGTCCATATCCAGGGGCTGGAGATCCGTATCCAGGTGAAGCTGCGGCTGCAGAAGCAGCGGCATTGTATGCTGCGAAGTGCGCGGCCTTAGCGGCAGCGACCTCCGGAGTGTCAGCAACGGGCTGCGGAGCGCCATGTGGTGCCGCGGGGTAAGGGTAACCTGGGTAACCGTACTGTGCGCAGGTCATACTGGCAGCAGCGAGGCAGAAGAACACGATCTGAAAGAAGACGTACAGATGTCAGCGGCAAGTCGCGCACACCGTGCATGTTCCGAGCACTGGGATGGAACTGTAGCCTAGAAAATTTAGAGCAGCCAAGTATTAAACATTATCATTGTTTTTTCCCCTCATGGCTCAACAGCCCCTAGTGGGCCTAGGCCTCCTCCTAGTCGAGGTTTCACGATCACACTTTAGACACACCACACTCGGTAGACTCCTCTGGACGAGTGATCAGCCCGACGCAGAGATCTCTACCTGACAAGACACAACCCTCACAAGAGACAGACGTCCATGCCCCCGGCGGGATTCGAACCTGCAATCCCAGCAAGCTAGCGGCCGCAGACCCACGCCTTAGACCGCGCGGGTGAATAGTATTCTTGTAGAAAAGAGTAAAATTACTCTCTGCTGAATTAATTAAGCACCCTCCCCCCCCCCAGGAAGGATATATATATGTGAGTGGAAGTACAGCCCCGGTCTTTTCTAACCTTCGACACTGGACGGAAGCAGTTAGTTAGAACGCCCGAACGTTTTACACCGGGGAGTGAATCCCCGATAAACGTTGGATACGAGGCTGGGTTGGCCCCAGAGCAAGTCTGTGGCTTTTTGGAGAAAAGAGAGAATTCTTACCCGTACCGGGAATTGAAATACATTTAGTGCGGGCTTTTTTTTTCGGGAACTTGGTAATTGTTCAGGACCGATCAGAAGTATCCCCTTTCTCCCTCCCATGAGTAAATACTTCCTTTCCCTGGTCACTTCGACGCTGAAGATGGCAGCAGCAATTTCCCCCGAAACTTCAAGTAACATAGGCCACTGTCAAACAGAGCAAGAACCCTTATGGAGCTTCGTGATTGCACACTGCAGAAGCTTGCAGTCAGTTACATCTTCTACGAAATAAAGAAAAATTTAGGGAATTAAAATTTAAGTGTTCACGACCAATTTATAATTAAGAAATGTGCGCTTAAGCTCCAGCTGTATTGATGGCTTTCAGCTGTAAAGTTTAACTTTCTATTTTAAATATTTCTCTTTCAACATATATCATAAGGATTTACTGTCTTCCCTTTGTTAAAATTCCCTTTCTATACAGAAGCGTTTGTCTGGCACAAATTAACACAGTTACCTGCATAACCAATTAGACTGCATACAAGACTACAATACTGACAACCATGTTTCTGTTTAGTCGTCCTCTTCTACCTACTCCGGTTTTCCCGTTTCAGTGTCGAGGTTTGTAATTTCTTTTGATCACACTGGAGACACACCACAGTCGGTAGGACTCCTCTGGACGAGGAATCGGCTCGTCGCAGAGGCCTCTACCTGACAAAAACACACAATACTCACAAGAGACGAACATCCATGCCCCCGGTGGGATTTTTTTTTTTATACTAATTCCTGGGTTTACCCCTTTGATCCATTTTTGTTCTGTATTAATCCTTTATCGTCCTTTCGTGTCTCTTACGGTCCACAACCGTCTTTTTACAACACAACACAAACATCCATGCCCCCGGTGGGATAAGAACCACGATCCCAGTAAGCGAACGGCCGAAGGCCCACGCCTTAGACCCTACGGCCACTGGGATCGGCACCATGTTGTATACTTAGCTATTTCGCTGTTGACTGAATGTCTGAGACTACGTGATTCTTACCTGCAAACTTTTGTTCATTTTTCTGGCTTATTGACAGTTTGAGTTCAGGTAGCGCTGCTGGTGTTGATCCAGTATTCGCTGTGAACTGTATTGTCCCCCATATTAATGGCTCCCTTATATACCTACTCTGATCCATATCACAAAGACAACGTGTCCTTCGCTTTCATACATGTATAGAGGTGTTTCATACATGTGCGTTTATCATGCACTCCTTCATAACTTTGTTCACCTTCCACTACCAGTTACACCCTTCAAACGACAGTTTCCTGTCAGCATTGTCTTGTTTTTGATCTTCGGACAAAGAAACAAATACGATATCGGCCATACTGGGTAATGTGCTGGCTTTGAAGTAGCAAAGAAATTTGTTCCGTAAATGACCCATTGGATTCTCGATCTGCTAGTTGTTGACAGATCGCTTTTCATGGCCACCTCTGATTATAACAAATGATTAGCTTGCTTATAGCTCCTAACTTTAGATGCTATCGTCAAGGTCATTCTGCACATATCAAGTTGCATATTGTATGAATAAGTAATGCCGGTGAACAAAGCGAATTCGGGTGGGTCCGAATGTGGCGGAAGTGGTTTTATGATTTAAGAAGGCAAATTAATTTTATTTTATTACTTTCCGTAACGAACTGAAAATTTCCCGCAGATGCATTAAGGGAAATGAAAATTTGATAAGGATTTAATTCGTGTGAAAATCCCATACCTGGTTATTTGTGTACCCAGGTATGGCTAACGCTTGAAGACTATTTTCATCTGTGATATAAGGCCGTGTAATTTGCCAGGTTGGTACTAATATTTTGGAATAAAATACTGCCCCCATATTCAGCCTAGAACACCGTGCGATTTAAGGTTGTCATGGCGGTGTCTATGAAAAATATTATCTTCTGGTTTGTGACGCCGTGTAATTTGATGTAGACTATAGATACTGATGTCTCGGAGAAACTGCACCAAGTCTCACATGCCTAACCTCATCTTGCTTGTATAAATTAAATTGATTTCAGTAAAATGTTAGGCTAAAAATATTTTTTACAGTTTCTACACTGTGTCGTTTTCTTCACCATACTTGTTTTATTCTTTCCGCGTTTTTGTAAAATAAATCCGAATGATGAGGTTTCTCCTTCCTTCACACCCCTAGAATATTTAATGAATTTGAAGAGAGATTTTACTGGACGGTGCGCACTAAAAATATTAGACGAATTTAGTTTCGACATGTAATTGTAAACTTCAAAACTCAGTTGATATAATGGTCAATAGGAGCATTACCAATTTATTATACATAAAATCTTCAGCAAACAAAATTCATTCATGTAGCGTGGGGTTTATTTTGGACAGATGTTGATAAAAATTATATTTTCTTAAGGACTTTCAGTGTGAATTTCAGATGCCAAATTTCATCGACATCCATCAAATGGGCTCATAGATGATATATGCAGACGGAGAGATCGACAGGCACTTGTTCCCATTATGCATCCATTTTCGGTGTTACTTGCAAGAAAATCACAATCTTTGGACATCAAGGAAAAGGACGGGTTCAAAATGGCAGAAAGCTCATTTGACAATTCATGTATTCCAATCTGCAATAGTCCTAAATTTTCCAATTTTGTTTTTTCTTTCCGATGTCAGTTGCATTGGACCATCGCTTACGTGCTTTTGTGTTTCTCGAGGACATTAAACTTGCCTGTCAAATTCAGCGAGATCTTGAATTGTTGTAGGACGTAATTCTTAGGATTGACACATTGGATTAAATGATACTATCTCAACACGACAGTCAAAGATAATGTGATGTAAACCAAGGTCAGTGTGGGATGGTGCAAAAGTCTTTGTCACCCTGTTCAGGGCCAGTTCATGTCTGCATATATAAAGCAGGGAAGGCGAACTTCATCTCATTCAGTGGAAGTGTCTGTGTGGTTTACTTCTTTCATAAACTTACTGAAATTCATTACACAACAAATAATTAAACCTCCGGCAGTCGAAACATATGTTAAATCACCACGGCGGAAAGGAAAAAAAAATTATACCCTTATGGAACGTGACGCCGTGTATTGTGGCAGATAAGTACGGACTTTTAGAGGAAGTTTTCTACCCTGAAGATGGAAACAAGAGGATACTTCCTAACTTTTATGGTTCCCTTTCATATTACATGGCGTCATGTTCCAGAGGACCGTAAACAAATTTATTCTAATATTGTGCGATGAGAGGACTCACAGTTTATACTGCACGGATAAGGTGATGTAAGAAATACTGAGTCTGTAATGCGTTTTAGAATGAAATGTGGTCAGGCAAGAGAGGAAATAGGGCTGGTCAAAAATGGCAACAATGTGGCAGGCAGAAGAGGAATAGGGCTGGTCAAAAATGGCAACAATGTGGTGCATCGACGGAAAAAAAATATGCTTAAACTCAGATATGACGTATCATGACGTAATATTATGAGAGGGAAAGGTAATACGAACTTAGAACGACGGGAGGAGGTTAAATCTTTGCGACTTCTTTGATTAAAAGCTAATCTCCTTCCTTTTCTTGAAGATTACGGATACGATGTCATTTAGTGTGACAGAAATTCCCCGACATTTCGGAAGACATTACTGTCTCCTAATCTGACAGAGAGAGGTGATAAATACCTTCCAGACTACACGGCGTCACATACTGTAAAACGGTATCTACGTTTTTACTCTTGTGAGAATCTCAAATCTCTCCCCTTATTTTGTTTCTTCCTTCTGCAAATTGGAGAGGAAAGTGCAAGGCTTCCATATATGCCCTAAGCGCAAAATGGCCAATGAGAGACTATACTGAGAAACTAAGTTCTGAGTACAAATATCATTATAGGTTTTACCTGCCGAATGTGGTAAACGTTTAGAATCTTTTCTTCAGGGTTATTACATCGTGCGGTCTTGTAGGATGTCACCAAATTTACGGAGTAACCCGCTACAAAGTTCTTTCGAGACACTGGTAACAACATACCAGAATATTGTCATGTGGAAGCTCGAGCATCAGATGGCACGAAATATATGTCTTTTCTTAAGTGTGTCATTTAACGACGCTGCAAATATTTAAGTTTATGTAGCGTCGGTTATATATGAATGCTCGCGTATGGAGCACCGGTGGAATGATACTGACAGCGGAAAGCCGAAGTAGTCAGGGAAATTTTGTTCCATTGCAAGTTTATTTACCACAAAACACAGGCCTTAACAGTCATAGTGCAGCGATTAACGACGGTAAGAGTTGTCACGGCCCAAGATGTATCTCGGCCGGCTACCCTGCCTCAATGTTGTTGCAGTCCACCTACACAAACCCACGGACATCACTTTTTTATACAGCCATTAGTTTCCTTGTACATTTTTGTCCAATCTTTGTAGCGCTATGCTATATGTGACCTTTGCACTTGACTGCATATTGAATTGGGTAGTGTTTTTATGGGGGCTACGACCTAATTTTCACTACGGGTAAAATTTTCAAGGTGCATTATCCAAAATAAGACTGAGTGCTTCGTGTTACGTGTGAGGAAAAATTGGTGAACGGGACAATTTGTAATTGTAGGATGTGTTTTGATGTATCTAACTAAGCCAGAAAATAAAGCTTTCAATTAAAAAAAAAAACAAAAGGAATACACGGAAGACATGTCGTCAGTTTCATCCATAGCATTGCTTGTACCATATAACCTTTTGACACTGGCTTAACATGTGAGCGTCACCAATATGTACCAAGACTTTTCCATTATCACTGAGCACAAACACTCACAAATTTTCGAAAGCAGTCTGCTTTCGTCTTCAGGTGAAAATGTAAATGTGACATAATTTTAAAATGTTTGTTCCTTCATTGTTATGGTTCCAATGCTATTAGGCCTGTTACTGTATTTTATATTTGAGGTATACATTTGTTGTGTCTCACATGTGGTTCGTGGTAATTTGTTGGTTTTTGTTTAGTCAGTTATTTTTTTTATTAGTGTTTTCACCTGAAGACGAAAGCAGTCTGCTTTCGAAACGTTGCGAGTGTTTGTGTTCAGTGATAATGGGAAAAGTCCTAGTACACATTAGTGATTTTTCACGTAGTATTACCTGTTACAATCTCTAATGATCATCTGAATGAAATTAGTCCACATCGTTTGATTTTCGAAATTACTCGGCGAATTTATTTCGAATGTATTAATCAGTATTCGTGAAATATTAACTGATAAATTTCACATCAAAGGTGTAGTGCATATGTTGGTTAAAATAAAAGCTATTAACTGATAAATTTATTTTCATTTGTATAGTTTAATATTAACTGTAGTTTACAAAAATTACGAATCGTAGTCCATCTACCCATTCTTAAATTGATTATCATGTAAATATAGTCCGAGCTGACATCTACAAATATCATACAAATAAACTGCCAGTGTGGCGAACATTTTAAAAATGAAAGTGTATTTTTTATTAGTTTTATCACCTTGAATTTTTCTGAAATAAATAAACATAAAGTCTAAGGTATGTAAGACAACAAGGAAAGCAAATGAAACGAAAACATAAAAACTGAGCATTACATACATCTTTCTTCATTTTTGGGCGCGTTCGCACAATTGCGAAAAGCGATTATTCAATTTGTCATGTCTGTCTGGCCGCATGGAACAACTCGGCTCCCTCTGGATGGATTTTCATGAAATTTGACATTTTAGGATTTTCGAAAATCTGTGAAAATTTTCCAGGCTGATTAAATTCTGACAAGAATAGCAGGTACTTTACATGAAGACCTATGTACATTTATAAATATCTTGCTGAATTCTTCTTAGAAGGAAGAAATATTTCGGACAATATTTATAGAGAAAATCAAAACTCATATTTTATGCACAGTAACTTTCTCCGAATATCGTGCCGTTTATGAGGTAATGTAGAAAAAATATAGTAGAGCCAGACAGGCCACAGATGCCAATACAAAACGGCTCAAGCTCTTTGCATGCCGGATTCCTAAGGCAAGAATAAGCACACACACCCATAATATTTAATTCTTATTGCTTTTCCACGGCAACAATGGTTATGAGAATGAGCCCCATTGTTACGTTCCAGTTTTTATAGCTGCCACATCAGTCCTTTTGCGAGGATAAGGAGATATTTTACTGAAGGAATGTGTCTGTCACTGCGCACAAATTTCATTCCAGACGGAAATTTCCGTGTCCATATACCGGACGTTAATTTCAACAATTTGTTCCTGTAGCCCCAAGATTATATAAGTAGGCTTACCATCTTACTTAACTTAAAAAACTTGCATTTCTCCCACACAGTGTAGGCCTCTTTATGTTTAGAGAAGGGAAGAATCTCTCATCCTGGCAGCGGCAAGAGTTTTTCTCTTCTCAAAAACGCCCTGATCTGCTCTAGGACCCACCCAACTTCCTACTCAATGTGTACCGTGGTTCTTTCCCGAAGGTAAGGCGGCCGAAAAGTGATGTTGACCACTCACCTTTATCTAATACCGAAGTTAAAAATGAGTGCAGCTGTACCTCTGCTGCCCTCTATGCCTTCATGTCATGGAGAGAGACAACTTGACCTTTGCTCTTAACCATCTGGTATTTGTAATGGGAGCGCGAGGTGTTTTTGCGAGATAGGAAAGGGATTTTTAATATAATTTAGATGAAATTCGGGCGTCGAACTTGACAATATGTTTTAAAATAAAGCATTTTATTGTCTTGTACAAAAACATACAAAGGTGACTGCAATAATACAATCAACTACCTTAAGTGTGTTGAACTATTAGTTTTTACAATATTGCATTAATATCTTCTTTTCCTTGCAAGCATGTGGTGGGTTATAAATATTGCTTTGTGGTCCGTCTAGCTGTAGACAGAGTAAGAGCATGTCATCCTGAACTCCCTGCTGTAGTCACGGTAAACGCATTCACTGTTCTTTCGGTACTAATTTGTCACATTTAGGTTCTGACTAATTTTTTGTGTATTTTCTAATGCCCTGTAGATAGATATGTAGAAAATATATCTCTAAGAAATATAAGATACACATATTTACAATACAAATGCCTGTAATTCACTTATCAACGTCTGGACTTAAAGACAAGATCGAGATTATGCTAACAAACGTTACTGCTCAGGCTTCGTAAGACATTGATGCAATATCTTGTCGCCAATGACGTCAAAGTTGTGTGTTACTGGGGACGAAACTTTTTTTCGATAGTGTAATGTCTTTCTGAACCGGTCATTACTTGCTGTGTTTTAGTAAGCAGCACGTACAACAAGACAGTTTCAGCAGGACACTGCCTTACCGAATAAGCTAGAATCGCTGGTCCATGTTAACCTGAGAGTGCCCTAGCTTGTGCATGGGCAGCGAAATGGGCAATTTTAGCAGCAGTGACTTCAGGTGTATCAGCAGGGACTCCATTAACGATAGCAGGGACACCAGCAAGAGGGCCGTAGTAGGTGCCGGGGGCGGCATACGCAGAAATGAAGGGGGCTGCAATAGGTATGCCATCAAGGTCGGGGGCAGCAGCAGCTGCTACTGCAGCGGCATTCCAGGCGGCGAAGTGGGCAACTTTGGCTGCAGCGACTTCAGGGGTGTCAGCAACTGGCTGTGGAGGGATTCCGGCGAAAAGGTACTGCGGGCGGGCGTACGCCACGCTGACTACCGCCAGGCAGAAGAAAGCGATCTGAAAGAAATATCACGTAACTTATACGAGTCTCGTAGCACGCTGGTGTAGCGGTAGTGATGTGGACGTATTCTGTAGGTGCCTCGCATGCTGCTCGCTCGGCATGTCACCAATATGACTGAATTTTCGTATTTTTCTTTGTTTCTTTCAGGTGGAAACCAAGACAACGCCACTAACACCTCCTCCAAAATCCTTACCTGCATGATATTTTGCCCATCTCGTTCGTCGCTGAATAACTCTTGACGTTCAAATAATGGCATTAAATAACCAAATAATTAAACAGTTACATATACAATTGAATGTATTTTACACACTGCGTGAAATTTTTTTTTTCTGTGGCGCAACAGCCCAACTCGGCCCTAGGCCGTATCGTTGTTGAGGTTTCTAGATCACATACAAGTAAACACACACACACACACACACACACGCGGTAAGACTCCTCTGAACGAGTGATAATGTCTGCTCTTTTCGCGAAGAGACATCGAAACAGGGCAAAAGGAAAAAAGAATGCTGTTTCTTATATTTTGATCTTCAGGGGTCTAAATAGTGTAGAGAAGGATGACAACAATTTTCGAAATAAGAACATATGAAACTCTACAGAACATATTTATAATTTAATAATAATCCTCACTTATATATATATTCTTTTTTGTGGTGAAGGGCCCCGCAGCAGATGCTACGGACGCACGGCAGCCTTGAGGCTTATTGTGCAACCCTGTGATGTAGATGAAGATAAGTTTTTTTCGTTTTTCCAAGTAATGGAGCACCGGTGGAATGAAAGTGACAGGAGAAAAACCTGTCCTATTGCCATTTTATCCACCACAAATCCCACATGCACTGACACGGGTTTTTTTTTTTTTTTTGGCCTGTCCGGTGTTTTTTCCCCTTTGATCCATTTTTGTACTGTTTAAATCCTTTTCGTCCTTCATGTCACTTTACGTTCCATATTACCGTCCTTACAACAAACACAACACAAACATCCATGCCCCCGGTGGGATTCGAACCCACGATCCCAGTAAGCGAGCGGCCGAAGACCCACGCCTTAGACCGCGCGGCTACTGGGATCGGCATTCGAACCTGGGCCTCCGTGGTGATAGTCTAGCGACTAACAGCCTGAGCCATGACACGGCCCTCACTTATATTTAATCTCAGTCTAATATTTTTTGACAATGATGTATAGCTCCATTCTTTCTTAACCTCGACACTGCATGGAGGTGAATGTCCAGCTTCACGCCCCAACCGCTTTGCTTCTGAGAAAGAAGCCCGGTACCCATTAAATTAAGCTTGGTGGGCACCAGAACCCGTCCGAACGCTTTGAAGAAGAGAGAAATCTCTTGCACCTGCCGTGTTTCGAATCTCGGCAGGGAGAAGAAATGTTTCTGTCCTCGAGACCTTTATAGCTGATGACGGGAATAAATACAGTTCCCGAAACCTTCTGTTAGGAGAAACCCAACACAATTAAAATATCCATATTGATAGCCATGTTTACTGCTTTGTTTGTCAGTCTTTTCCATAAAATTGTATGGATTTAGTGTACTTAAACAAGAATTTTATCTGTAGTAAATGTACATCCAACGACAATGGTAGACGTGACGTCTTAAAGAAAGCTTTTGGAAGCAATGTTAACGTCTTATTCCACTAGCTTACCTGAACAATTTTGCTCATTGTAGAACACTCTGGGACGGCTCAAGTGCAAGAAGCTACAGTTAGCGCTGCTGGTATTGCTCCAGAACTCGCTAGGAAGGATACTGTAATGTCTCCCATTTTAATGACGCCTTTATATACTTTAAGTCCAGTCAATATAGCAATTTGTCCTTCGCTATGCGTCTCAAGAAACGTTTGTGACACTCCTTCCTGGGGACGGTTTACCTTCCATCTCCCTGCCCCTCCTTGTGTGGCTTCCGGCCTTATCCTGTTGCAACGAAAAGCCTTGTTACAACATAATGAATTATTTATTTGGCAGCCACGTTATATTATAATTCAAATCGAATGACATACCGAAAAATAATCCTATATAATAGAAGGGTGTGGTCCTTGTGAACACATTCTTTGTCATAATTTTGTTTCATTCGCTTTAAGGGCTAACAGCTCAAGTTCTTGATATTATTTGCAATGCGCAATATGACGTCGTGAGTTATGTGCGAGGCCTGTGGCCGCCATTTATAATACATTGTTCCAAATTTCAAATTCCAAGCTCTGCATCACTCTATGTGCAATATTTTCAAAAGCTGTATTGTCAAAGTCAAATTATCTCGCTAAGGAAACAGAGACCAATTTAGATGCGATATATTTTGCATTTTTGGATTCTTTTTCTGTGGCGCAAAAATCCAAATCAGGTCTAGGCCGCCTCGTTTTTGAGGTTTCTAGATCACACTCAATTAGACACACACACACTCGGTAGGGCTCCCCTGAAGTAGTGATCAGCTCGTCGCAGAGGCCGCTACGTACACAACACACAACAAACACAAGAGACGAACATCTATTGCTTCAGCGGGATTCGAACCCTCGATCCCAGCAATCGAGAGGCGGCAGACTTAATCCTTGGACCGCACGGCCACCGGGAAAGGCATTCATATTATTATTTAAAATGAAATATTCTGGTAGCTCTCGATAATTGCATTCAAAATTGATGGTGTCTATCAGCAGAGGTTGAAAGTCACAATAGACATGCAAGTAATTAATTAGGTTTTATTTCATTTAACACTTAGGAGTGTGAAAGTCTTCGGAATTAAGTTCACAGATTCGTCTCTTACCTGACAGTAAATATACTCCTTATTTGCTGTGACACAAGTCATTGTTGTTTAGGAAAATAATCCCTCTTTATTCTGAGAGCCATAAGAAACACAGAAGGGCACTGTGTGATCAAAAGAAGTATTTTTTAATGCTAATGCATTATGGTAATAGGATTCACTAGTCTACCAAAAACTGCACTATTAAAATAATATTTGAATAGTGCAGATGTTGGTAGACTAGTGAATGCTGATTCAGTTTGCAGATTTGGTAGCCACTACGCTTTGAAATTATGTTTTGAATGTTGTGTTAGCCTTCTGAGAAAGTCAGTAAAAATACTTTACATATAAAAGGATCAGTAAAGAAGTTAATTAATCTTTATTCGTGTGTTAAATTTGGTTAAATATTTTCCAGTGTCCAGAGAGTTATACACAAAAGTTACTGGAATTTAAAGAAGTCCAATTAAGAGTTAATAATGAAATGTGAAAGGCCATGAAATGGTAGATTAATGTAATTACAGCAGAACTGGTATTGTTTGATACGTGCTAAACTACTGTTTTCAGTAAACCAACATTTTAAACCTTAACGCAATTACTCAGCGAATGTTTGTATTTAAACGTGTATTTTTTTCTGAAAGTCACAAAAATTGGAAAGACAGCCCGAAAATTGTTATGTATGTGAACTCATATATTATTAAGAATCAGTTTGAAGATTCAAACCTTGTGGAATACACATAGATGCAGCAATCTTCTACGAAACTTCGGCAACTATTTACCAACTGATAAGGTGTTATTTCCCAGAATACGTGTGTCTTCATCGGCATTGCTGCGAGTCCCAGACCCCGCGGTACTGAAAATTTATGTTATAGGTCCCCTGGAAATCCCTCTATTTATGACAGTATTAGATCACTTCAGCCAATGTGAATAATGCTATGAGAGAAACATAAACCCGCAAATTAAACCAAGTGACAGAGGCGCAAAAATAGTAAGCATAAAATTTTTAAATGGCAGTTGTAATCTAGCTCTTCATAAGAAAAGGGGTATACAGTATTATTATTTTGATCTGGGCATTTTCTACCTGATACGTTTTAAATAAAATGTATTTTCTGTTTAATTTCTTTATTCCTAAACACAATACAAATGTCCTATCCATAAAAACACTTCTGAGTTGACCACTAGTTCAGACGTATGTGTTGGGAGATATTTGGTTCGAATCTCGCCACAGGCACCTGCTTCCTGAAGGTTTCCGTGGTTTTCCTCATCCTGCCAGAAACATTTAGGGGATAGCGCCTCGATTACGCTATGGCCGCTTCCTTCAAGCTCCATTCAAATTCATCATATATCAGTCATCCTAACCTTCGACGCCGTATAGTCCGCGTTACTGAGAGCGTCGTACAAAAATCAGAAAACACTTGACGATTTTTGTAATGGCAAGTATTTCATAATAACGAATTTAGAGTGAGAAGATGATTAAAATTGCTGAGTTGCGATGGGTGTAAAAGGGAAGCGGCCGTGGCCTGTCACTTCCGTGAACGGTAAAAACACTTCTGAGTTGACCACTAGTTCAGACGTATGTGTTGGGAGATATTTGGTTCGAATCTCGCCACAGGCACCTGCTTCCTGAAGGTTTCCGTGGTTTTCCTCATCCTGCCAGAAACATTTAGGGGATAGCGCCTCGATTACGCTATGGCCGCTTCCTTCAAGCTCCATTCAAATTCATCATATATCAGTCATCCTAACCTTCGACGCCGTATAGTCCGCGTTACTGAGAGCGTCGTACAAAAATCAGAAAACACTTGACGATTTTTGTAATGGCAAGTATTTCATAATAACGAATTTAGAGTGAGAAGATGATTAAAATTGCTGAGTTGCGATGGGTGTAAAAGGGAAGCGGCCGTGGCCTGTCACTTCCGTGAACGGTCTGATGAAGCCCACATAATATCTACAACATATTCAATCACCAATGCGCAGAAGCGGGGACTCCCCTGACAACAAGCAGATGTTTTAAAAATTATGCTGCGAAAGGACAAATATGATAATTTTGATTCATATATTGGAAAGTATTTGGAACAAAGTGGTCTGAGCGTTTTTCGGATACGATCAGAGTAATTGCCTCGAGGAACTGCGTACGTAATGACACACATCAGGCAATAGGTTTGGCCTCACAGACGAGATATGTAACATGACCTCCCGAGTAAGAAGCAAGATCGCTAGTCATTGAACCCTGACATTCTGAGACAATAACACGTAATAGAATAATTGCCACGTATCAAATAATATCTGTCCCGCTTTTGGGATTCGAACCAACGAACTTCGAAATTGAGAACTTCCATATCGGTGGAATTTAGTGTAAATATAGTACAGGATGCTTAGCGCCCTCTAAAATTTGCAAGAAATTCTGGTAAAGGCCCATTGTAGTCCAGCATGCAACATAAAGTATGTTTGCTTACCGTTAATCTTCACGTGGGTTATTAACATAATAGTTACAGACTTTTCTTTCAATGGCTCGACAGCCCCTTGGGGGCCTAGGCCGCCTCATTTTTTTTTCGAGGCTTCACTATCACACTTTTTAGACACACCACATTCGGTAGGACTCCTCTGGACGAGTGATCAGCTCGTCGCAGAGACCTCTACCTGACAACACACAACACTCACAAGAGACAGACATCCATGCCCCCCCCCCTGGGATTCGAACCCACAATCCTAGTAAGCGAGCGGCCGCACACTCACGCCTTAGACCGCGCGGCACAGACGTTTTTACGTATGGAAAAGCATTAATCGTTTCTATTTTCCCCCATAAGCATTGTTTTTTAGGTCTGTCTGGTTACATTCTTTCCCTCTTAGTAAAGTAATCTACGTTGACAACTCTTAGGAAGAGTTTTTATTTGTTGTATGAAATTGCGAGGTTTATATTCATAACCGCCCTTCTTCCTGCTTCTTTACAGTATTTTTTTTGTCTGTATTCTATATTTATTTATCTCCATCTTCCTTCCCCCTTCCCCTTCCCCTTTAAGTTAAAAACTTTTAGCCGAAAATTAAGGTCTTCCGGAATATTAAGCCCTGTCGACTGATAAATGTATACCGGCTTTCGAAGGGTCTTTTTTTTTGTGTGGTGAAGGGCCCCGCAACAGATGCTACGGACGCACAACACCCTTGAGGCTTAATGTGCAACCCTGTGATGAAGATGATTACTTTTTTTTTCGTTTTTTTTTTGTAATGGAGCACCGGTGGAATGAAATTGACAGGGAAAACCGAAGTACTCGGGGAAAAACCTGTCCCAGTGCCACTTTGTCCACCACAAATCCCACGTAGACTGACCCAGGATCGAACCCGGGCCTCCGCGGTGAGAGGCCGGCGACTGACCGCCTGACCAATTTCGAACGGTCTTTAGTGCCTTTATTTTCACGACGTCACATCTCTGATAAGAGGCCATGAGGGCCCAGAGGGGGAGTAGAGGTATAGGTCTACTCTTTCTTTAACCTCGGCGCTAGATAGAGGGTGCGTGTTCAACGCCACGCTCCGACAGCTTTACCCCAGGGAAACAGACCAGTTACCCATTTTACAGGAAGCTGGGTAGGCCCCAGGGCCGGTCGGGACGGGTGCAGAAAAATTTACACTAAACGGGATTTAATCCCCAGACCTTCCATCCCGTAGCGAGTCGCTATACCGACTGAGCTATCGTGGTCCTGTACATAGATTGCCCAAAATGTCGGCATAGCTATAAAATGGAGGAAGGCAAGCAGAAAAAAAAAACAAGAAAGCTGAATTTTAAACTGATGTTACTAAGGAGCAATACGTCTGAACTAACAAGGCCTGTACATTCCGCAGGTCGCTTCGTCTTTATCAAGACAAATTGTAACATCGTGGACAGCTCCGAAGGCGACACACAGCAGGCTAATTGTGGTGACCAACAGTAACCGATTTCTGCCCGTATTGTAAGGCGATTAGACGACCTTGCTCCTTCCGCGGATAATTAGATAATAGCACACAAGTTGACGACCTTCGATTTACGTTTAGTTGCAAAAGAGGAGGATAAATTTTGTCGTCGCTTTTCTTGGTAGACTCGTTTACACCGCATTGTTTTATTGCCGAGGCTAGCGAAGTAGATCAATGATAATCGGCTGTGAAGGACAGGGTTACAGTTTTGATAGATCGTCGTGATACAGGAACAAAATAACACATGTTGGGAACAAAAGGAAAGAAAAATTAAACTGATTTTTGGAGTAAAGGTCAGGTCCACACTCTGGTATTTTAGCTTATGTAAGACTTGAACCTGTCACTGTAACTAAATGACCTAACTCTGTCCGGTGACCGGTATTGTCAGTTTGGGTTAGGAAGTAGCAAGGATGATTTTCCGATAGGCGTTTATCGCTGTTTGGGTCATAACGCCTTGTGGATACAAATGTTGCGTAGGAAAATACTGAAGCCAAACGTTGTCTCCGTACTGAGACCTTGGTACCTACCCACCAGAATACAAGGTGTCATAACTAGAAGTCTGCATCACGCAATGCAGACCTAAAGCCTGCAAAGTTAAGATAGCAGACAGTAAGTCAGATGGCACATATCACTTATCTGTGGATGACTTAGGTATGATGTTGGCCGTGCCATGGCTCAGGCGGTCAGTCGCCGACCTTTCACCGCGGAGGCCCGGGTTCAATCCCGGGTGGTCCATGTGGGATTTGTGGTGGACAAAGTGGCACTGGGAAAGGGTTTTCCCCGAAGTACTTCGGGTTTTCCCCTGTCAATTTTATTCCACCGGTGCTCCATTAAAATTGAAAAGCAGAAAAAAAACTCATCTTTATCACAGGGTTGCACAATAAGCCTTCACGGCTGCGGAGCATCCTTAGCATCTGCTGCGGGGCCCTTTTATAAATAAAAGAAAAATAGGCATGATGTTTTCCTGGGTAAAAGGGAACTGGACGAGCCTTCGGTAAAGCAATGGCGCTGTTTGAATTGAAAATGTTACATAGCGTTATATAAAATATAAAGCTAAACGAGAATGGCAAGTAAGGATTTGAAAGGAGAAGGCCTTGGATTCCCTGTAGGGTCCATCCCAGTGTTCCGCTGCACAGGTACAAACTCACTATAGAACACAATATTCTCAACGGAGATCTGATCAGAGCACCTACAGAACACAACTTCAGGGCTTTGTTAGACATATCTACTCTGCTAGCAGAGGATTACAAAGTTAACTGTAAGTGTTGAGGTGTGACAGGCACAATTATTTTTTCAGCCTTTAAAGCAGCCGTTCTTAACCTGGGGTTCACGGACCCCTAAAGGGTCAATGGATAGATTTCAGGGGGGTCCGTGAACCTGAACAGGAAAAAATTACAACTTTATTTTTACTAACCTCTAACTGAAATTTAGCTTTACATTCAATAATGAATGTAGGCAACAAAGTAATTTATGGCCTCTAGACTCCAAGAATGTTTGTTAACTTCAATAAATCTCACTATGTGAAATTATTGTAGCCTAAGAAACGGAAACCAGAATACATTTGCCTTCGCACTGAAATGCCTTTTAAAAAAATGAAACTTATATTGCAAACTTATCTAGCTTTTAAATTCAATTTATTGTCTTGTTATTGATTTAATGGATCAATAAAGAAGCACATATATTGCGATATTACATATTTGTCATTTTTTAATATTTTGAAAAAGGTATTTGAGCCTAATTTGTTTCCCTTGTAATACAATTTATAATATAGATTGTAATATATAGATATTGATTCTACATCTATATATTTTATTTAATGCATTTAAATAAACTTTTTCTGAGATGTGGTCCGTAGGTTTCACCAGACTCTCAAAGGGGTCCATTGCAAATAAACCGCTGCTTTAAAGCCTCGAATTTACTATATTTCGTGCCAAGTTTAAAACGAAAAACTCTGCATTTTATCCACTCAGAGTATTTATGTGTCCCAATATGAGTCTTACAATAAGAAGTAGTTATTTACCATTACAGCATTAATCGATCTGTATATGTAGTGGAAGCTAATGCGTTCTCTGTTAGGTAAGGACTGTGTCTTCGTGTACGGGAAGTCTTTTTGTACCATATCCCTGAACACGGCAGTTTTATCGCATAGAAAACCTGCATCCAACACGACAGCTATGCGAGCTTTCGTGCTAGGGAACACGACAAAAGTTACAATATGTATAATGTGGAGTACTTTAGTCTTCGAAGTATTATAGCACATCAAAGTTTTTGGCTTTATTTTATTTTTTTATTTAACAATGCTTTGAGCAGCTCAAATTATATAGCGTCCAGTTGTAGGATTGTTAGTTTTTTTTTGGGGGGGGGGTGAAGGGCCCCGCAGCAGATGCTACGGACGCACCGCAGCCTTAAGGCTTATTGTGCAACACTGTGATGAAGATGATTAGATTTTTCCGTATTTCCGTGTAATTGAGCACCGGTGGAATGAAATTAACAGTGGAAAACCGAAGTACTCGGGAAAACCTGTCCCAGTGCCACTTTGTCCACTACAAATCCCACACTGACTGACCCGGGATCGAACCCGGGCCTCCGAGGTCAGAGGCCGGCGACTAACCGCCTCAGCCGCGGCACGGCCACAGGATTATTAGTTAATAATGAATTGGAAAAGAGGCCTAATAAAGCGCTCGTGACCTAATTTCTGGCATTACATACTATTAAATCTCTCAGTCAAAGTGGCCGGGCGGCGTGAGGCCTGTATTTCGTTGCGTTCTACCGGTCGTACAGGGACCATAAACTTCTAACTCGACAGGTAGCAAAAATGTACATGTGCATTTGTCAATGACTTATATCAGATATCTACAAACAAGATACGTAAACCGGGAAAAGGGAAAGCCCTGGTCCACATTAGCCTCTAGCACGATACAAATAGATATCACAAGGAGGGACTGAGAAAACCAACGAAAAGTGTCAATCATGGTAGCCGACCAGGCAGAGATATGAACACTGAACTTCCCGAATATGAAAAAGGAGTGCTTATCTTCCGACAGCGATGCTTGAATCAGGCTATAGGGGTTTTGATCGCGGTGCGGGTATCCAGGTGTGGTTACGTAACAACGAACGGTTCGAATCAACCGCCGTGGTTCAGCCGCTTGGAGTGCGTGGCATTAACGGTACCGAGCTAACACGTGACCTCGGCAGAAACAGAAGAGAAATGTTGAGAGACGTAAGGAAGGAATGGATCAAGAAGGGAAAGAGGGAAGTGATTGATAAATGCAATAGAAATTAAAGAAAAGGGACATGGATAGGGTGTAAGAAAGAAACAAGACAAGAAAAAGAGGAAGACAGTTCGCCCTGTAACATGCCATGAAGGCACAGAGCGGGATTAGAGGTATAGCTCTATTCGTTCTTTAACCTCGGCGCTAGGTAGGGAGGGTAGTCAACGCCACTCCCCTGCCGCTTTACGCTAGGGAAAGAGACCCGGTACCGATTTTACATAAGGATGGTTGGGCCCCAGGGCCGGTCTGCAGGGGTGCGGAAAATCTCGCCGCCACCGCGTTCGAACCCCGAACCCCACAGCCCGTAGCGAGCCGCTGTACGCACTACGCTCTCCAGCCCACGAAAGAAAGGAAAAAGAAGAAGATTATTGAAGGAAAAACTAAAGGAACGGCGACAGAAAAAGGAAGAAGGAAAGAAAGTTTCGAGTCGATTATCTCTCGTATAAATGTCCTGAACTTCACCGTCACACTAAGCTGTTCAGAAGTTGCTGCTGTGTGATGCTTTAGTAAACGAGAGTTACCGCCTGCAGTCACTTCCTGTTCCTTTGCACATTCCTCGACTTGGATAAGCATTGCTTTGAAAATGTGAGGGAGAAGTCTACGACGCAGGGCGTGGCCGGTTGTGGAAACAATGCAAGTACCTACTCTTGACATTACAACTCTGTCCGAGTCGATTCCCATCAATTAAAGAATATGTGCTGTTAATTAAGAAATGAGGATTAATTATATGATGTTAGCTGTATAGAAGTACTCCGTATTTCGCAATAGCCGTGGAAATATGTGATCAAGGTCACATACCGTGTATGGATTGTCTACGTAAGTCACCATGGCATATGTAATTCAATGGTGTGCTGACTGTATCACATATCACGGACCGGCTGCCACCGCATAAGGCAATCTGGTTTTGTCGCACGTCACTGAAACCACAACGGGAGCCGGAGAGCAATTTGGTCTTAATTACACACAGTGAAGCCAAAACTTCCAGACAGTCGGAAACCGAATCCGCTTCTAGACGTATTGTTCTCTAGGGTGCACTGGGTCAAGTGATGAATTGGGTCAGTTTTAGATTTCACATCCTGTACGAAAATCTAGATTCACTAAAGTAGCTGCTACTATCAAGGGTAAAGGTAAAGGTAAAGGTCACCCCATGACATGCCTGAGGAGTCACAGTAGGTAGGTAGAGGTTTAACGTCACCCATTCTCAACCTCGATATTAAAAGTGAGTGGTGTGGGCAGCACCACGCCCCAGCCGCTTTACCCCCTGGAAAGACCCGTTACCCATTGTGGGTAAAGAGTGAAACTTGCAGCGTTAGTTGAGGTTGACTGGATGTTTGTACACAAGCTACTGTAGCAGCAAATAGCGGAAGAAAGCAACTGTGCGTTTAGTAAGGTGGAAAAAATTACTGTCTCATAAGTATAGTACCATATTCAACAGAGAGACTTGATGTACACTTCGTGCCAATTCCGAAAGACTAATGCTTCATAATTAACAGCAGAGAGAGTTTTAAATTCTCACAGATTACCGCCACCTAAGTTAACAATACATTACAGCCAGCTGTTTAAAACCGAAATCCTGCAGTTTGGGCTAATAGGTTCACAAAATTTTGGGAGAACAGAATCAGTGTCTGTACACTTTTAACTCGCCACTTAACGGTGTAAATATTTAAATTTAGTTTAGATTACTATATATGTAACGAAGACGTTATATTTATGGACCGAAAATTGTAAGCAGGTGACTGTCAATATGTTTAGGACGAAAGGAATTGGCCAAAAGTTGCGTAACTCCTCGGAGAGCCTCATTCTTTCCTTGAAAGACTGTTGCACTTTGGTTTGGACACGACATTAAGGAGCAAATTTGGGCAGCGCATATTTTCCACAGATTAAGAACACATGTTGCTGTAAAGTATTCTGAAATTATGTGCACATTTGTTAGGAATAGATTATGTGCGCACAGTGTTGAGGAATAAATTATGTGCACACAACGGTAAGGAGTAGATTATGTGCACACAACGGTAAGGAATAGATTATGTGCATACAATGTTTTGGAGTAGATAATGTGCACACAATGTTTTGGAGTAGATTATGTGCACACTACGGTAAGGAATAGATTATGTGCATACAATGTTTTGGAGTAGATTATGTGCACACAACGGTAAGGAGTAGATTATGTGCACACTACGGTAAGGAATAGATTATGTGCATACAATGTTTTGGAGTAGATTATGTGCACACAACAGTAAGGAGTATATTATGTGCATACAATGTTTTGGAGTAGATTATGTGCACACAACGGTAAGGAGTAGATTATGTGCACACTACGGTAAGGAATAGATTATGTGCATACAATGTTTTGGAGTAGATTATGTGCACACAACGGTAAGGAGTAGATTATGTGCACAATACGGTAAGGAATAGATTATGTGCATACAATGTTTTGGAGTAGATTATGTGCACACAACGGTAAGGAGTAGATTATGTGCACACTACGGTAAGGAATAGATTATGTGCATACAATGTTTTGGAGTAGATTATGGGCACACAACGTAAGAGTAGATTATGTGCACACTACGTAAGGAAAATTATGTGCATACAATGTTTTGGAGTAGATTATGTGCACACAACGGTAAGGAGTAGATTATGTGCACACAACGGTAAGGAATAGATTATGTGCATACAATGTTTTGGAGTAGATAATGTGCACACAATGTTTTGGAGTAGATTATGTGCACACTACGGTAAGGAATAGATTATGTGCATACAATGTTTTGGAGTAGATTATGTGCACAAAACGGTAAGGAGTAGATTATGTGCACACTACGGTAAGGAATAGATTATGTGCATACAATGTTTTGGAGTAGATTATGTGCACACAACAGTAAGGAGTATATTATGTGCATACAATGTTTTGGAGTAGATTATGTGCACACAAGGTAAGGAGTAGATTATGTGCACACTACGGTAAGGATAGATTATGTGCATACAATGTTTTGGAGTAGATTATGTGCACACAACGGTAAGGAGTAGATTATGTGCACACTACGGTAAGGAATAGATTATGTGCATACAATGTTTTGGAGTAGATTATGTGCACACAACGGTAAGGAGTAGATTATGTGCACACTACGGTAAGGAATAGATTATGTGCATACAATGTTTTGGAGTAGATTATGTGCACACAATGGTAAGGAGTAGATTATGTGCACACTACGGTAAGGAATAGATTATGTGCATACAATGTTTTGGAGTAGATTATGTGCACACAAGGAATAATGCAAGTAGAATTAAATGTACAAGTGATGATTATGTGCACACTACGGTAAGGAGTAGATTATGTGCATACAATTTTTTGGAGTAGATTATGTGCACACAACGGTAAGGAGTAGATTATGTGCACACACGGTAAGGAAGATAAAATTTTTATGATTGCATACAATGTTTTAAGGAGTAGATTATGTGCAACAATGTTTTGGAGTAGATTATGTGCACACAACGGTAAGGAGTAGATTATGTGCACACTACGGTAAGGAATAGATTATGTGCATACAATGTTTTGGAGTAGATTATGTGCACACAACGGTAAGGTAGATATTATGTGCACACTACGGTAAGGAATAGATTATGTGCATACAATGTTTTGGAGTAGATTATGTGCACACAACGGTAAGGATAGATTATGTGCACACAACGGTAAGGAGTAGATTATGTGCACACAACGGTAAGGATAGATTATGTGCATACAATGTTTTGGAGTAGATTATGTGCACACACGGTAAGGATAATTATGTGCATACAACGTAGGAGTAGATTATGTGCACACAACGTAAGAGTAATTATGTGCACACACGTAAGGATAGATTATGTGCATACAATGTTTTGGAGTAGATTATGTGCACACAACGGTAAGGAGTAGATTATGTGCACACTACGGTAAGGAGTAGATTATGTGCACTACAATGTTTGGAGTAGATTATGTGCACACAACGGTAAGGAGTAGATTATGTGCACACTACGGTAAGGAATAGATTATGTGCATACAATGTTTTGGAGTAGATTATGTGCACACAACGGTAAGGAGTAGATTATGTGCACACTACGGTAAGGAATAGATTATGTGCATACAATGTTTTGGAGTAGATTATGTGCACACAACGGTAAGGAGTAGATTATGTGCACACTACTGTAAGGAATAGATTATGTGCATACAATGTTTTGGAGTAGATTATGTGCACACAACGGTAAGGAATAGATTATGTGCACACAATGTTTTGGAGCAGATTATGTGCACACAACGGTAAGGGATAGATTATGTGCACACAATGTTTTGGAGTAGATTATGTGCACACAACGATAAGGGATAGATTATGTGCACACAACTGTAAAGAATATATTATGTGCACACAACGGTAAGGAGTAGATTATGTGCACATAACGGTAAGGAATAGATTATGTGGATACAATGTTTTGGAGTAGATTATGTGCACACAACGGTAAGGGATAGATTATGTGCACACAAAGGTAAGGGATAGATTATGTGCACACAACTGTAAAGAATATATTATGTGCACACAATGGTTAGGAAAAGATTAGGTACACACATTGGTTAGAAATAAATTATGTGCACACAACGGTAAGGAATATGTTATGTGCACACAATGGTTAGGAATATATTGGTGCACACAATTTTAGACGTAAATTAGGGTAATGGGTTCTAAACACGGTCATGTTTGCAGGTGACCGAGCCATTTTTGTACGGGCCGAACGTGGGCTGCAACTACGTTAATACACACTGATTACGAAAATATTATTTGGAAATGTTTATTAAGAAGTGAAATTCGTTACCTTTTAATTTAAGTGCCTGATGTACACGGTGTGCCTTAAGTTCACCTAACAACGCGCCCTATCGTTGTCACAATGAACACTGCTCACAAGTGTATTCCCAATATGGCGGTGAAGGGTATTTAGAAAACTAAATGTCTCAGGACATACGCTGTGTAATATTTTGGACATTTTTAAAACAGGAAATCACATTACGAATTGATTGTGCAAGAATTTCATTTCTACTCTATACACTTGTGCATTGAATCTGTATTTATGTGTCTGAGAGTTTAAAAACCCGTCCCGATTAAAAGTATCAGTGGAAGCCGAAGGTGGTGGCCCATTACGAGCGTGTGAAAGATACAGGACAATTCTTAAGTTCATTAAGGCTATCACACTGCTAACCACCCCCCCCCCCCCCCCCCAGGAACCAGCAACTTTTATGATTATCATCAGACGTACTTCTACATCAAAATAAAAACATCAAGCAATATTTCACTGCAATAAAAACAGCTGCTAACGTTGTAAAGACATCGGAGGACCAGTGTCAAAGCTACTTTCCTCGCTTGTAACATGGGAAATGGCATGGAAAATGTGGACGAAATATGAAGTTGATACAACATCGGTAAATAAATCAGTAGCTAACAACAGTCGTCGAGTTGTATCTAGTGGACCGATATGTGAAGTTATTATTTTGGGCTCTGGTCCAAACTGTGGACAGGTATAACGCGTTATGGTGCCAATTGCTGTTTGTCCTTAATCACTGTGATTGACATTCCGGAAAGCAAAAACTGGTCTTGTTATCAGCATGTCGCCTATAACTGGATGATCCTACGCCTTCAGTAGCGGGACAGTTGTACGTACTTTGGGTGTAACCACAACAGTTAACCTGTTATTATACTCAAGGACACTGGAGTTATTATATAAGACACTTTTTTTTGTTAATTGTGAAGGTATTTCACCAGGGTGACATATATTTGTAATCATTGTTACACTGTTGCCTTATGAGACTTTTTGAGCTCGGTCAGTGTTGTGACTAGTGTGTGGGCTGGATGATCGAAGAACTGGGGTTTTGATGCCCAGTGGAGGCAAAGACGTAAATGTTCGTCACGGTGTCCAGGTTGGTCCTGGGGCCCACTCAGCCTGATATCCTGCTCTTTCCTGAGGATAAGGCGGCCGGGGCATGTAGCTGATGACTCACCTCCCTCTAGTGTAGAAGTGTAAGAATTCCTCCACACATCTTTATGGACAGGCTCTTAAGTAATTAAACAAGGAACAAATTCACCATTTCGCAGCAGTTTAAGTACATAATATAAAGAAGGAGAGAGTGTACATTAAATACAGTAAACTAGGCATCGACAATATAAAATAATTAAGATGGATTAAATTTTTCATTGCGCGTCTGTGATGTTTTTGTGCAAAGTGAGCTCCCATGTTCGTTTCTTATGTGTACGACAAAGACGCCGTGTTAGGTTTTATTATCTACAAAAAGAACAAGTATATTTTGAGCAGCCATTTGGCAGAAATAACCTGTATAATACGTGTTAACATTTTACAAGCACGAAGCGTGTAAAGGAAACGTGACAGCCATGAACTTGGCCCCACCTTTCTGTAGGAACAGTCTCAGAGCATATTGTTACTGTTTCGCTGCACATTATATGTGCTTTGTACAAAACACAGCTCTTACGCGGTTAAGGTCTATGTGCACATTTCTCTTCTACGCCATTTATGATAAATAAAGCAATCCCATCACAGGCCTAGACAGGCCCTGAGGGTTCCAGGAGGTTGAGGCTCCCAGATTTATAGACAATCTGCACATGAAGGTGGCAAGGTTGTCAGCCATACCGGCCGCCTTTACCCTATATTCCTGGTACTCATTTCTGTTAGAGGCTTAGTCGACCCCAGGGCCATAGTGCGACCGAATGGATTATGTCAATGAAAAATCCCAATGAACCCATCGGGAATCGAACCCACGACCTTCCGGCTTGTAGCGCAATGCCTCAACCAACTGCGCCACCGCGTGCCCCCTGGCCATTTATGATAAATAGTAATTTTATTTATTCTTTGGTGAAAACTAAACAGTTGCAATTAGGCTTGTATAAAAGCAAGGAAAGAAAGAAATAGGTTAGGTACCCAAACGGCTGAAATGATTGGTAGGCCTATTACAGCAAGAGACATATTTTTAGTTCAAATTATAGACAGTGAAATTAAAGAAGTAACACAAAATCTGGAGTACTGCAGCAGCTCTTGGAAAAGTGCCGCGTAAGTCGGGGGTACCTGAATATAAACTGAAGGCATGACGGTGAGGTCCTATTATCTCTTCGTATTTTCCTTTTTTTTTAAGCTTTTTTGTTTTTAAATATCGTTGCATGATAAAATGGTTACTGAATAAATGAGAAGAGTGTGAAAAAAGTGCTCATGTCTTAGGGGCCTGGCATGACCGAAAGAGACTGCGAAGAACATTGTTAAGACAGCAGGCCTTCATGGCCGATCTTTGACACGGGGGCTTTCTGCTTACAAGCCAGAACTGCTACGCACTGGCCGCGACGGGCGATTTTATTCCAGTCTTATACGTCGGAACGCAAGATCGCTACGTATGCTTGCCTTCTCAAGGCGCATTTCTGGACAACTCATGTTCGGTAAAGACGCCTACGCTTCCGGCTCCAGCAGGTTATACATATCACACGCTTGACTGCAGACACGCCCCAGACACAGCGACGCAGTCGTCTGATAGCGTAGGTTCTTCGTACGCGTCTGCCACCGTTTTTACATGTGTCTTTATATTTATTATTATTATATATTATTATTATTATAAACATCAAAGCATCGCGTCCCATTGTGCCTTAGAAACAAATGTGGGGTAATAGGTCTACTTGCATATGAGATTCACCTCCTAGGATGAGGAATCAGCCCCAATACAAGACGTATTTCTTCGCAGTTTTATCACATACCTGTAATTCTTGTTTCCTTCATCCTGCACGCCTTGTCCATCATAATCCCAATTGGTTTTAGTGACATAACAGTATCAGATGTCTAACAAATACCAGGAGGCTTCTCTGTACGTAATGGTTTAATTTCCCCATTTACTTCGTCTACCTTAGGCTACAATATTGTCCTCCTAACCACTTTGTTTCGGCACGCCAAAGTGACATAAATGTGCGAGTTATGAGCCCCTCAGAACGGTGTTCATGAAAATTGGTCTTCTGGGACATGATGCAGTGTAGATTGGTAGAGAGTTACTGAATTTAGTGTCTCCATCTTCAGGGTTTGTGTAGTCCAAAAAAAAAAGACTACTTAGACCCTGAAGATGGAAACAGCAAGCTCATCGAAAGCATCTATAACTATTTGTCAATCTGTACGGCGTCGTATCCCAGAAGATTTGAAACTTTGTTAACGTAAATATTCACAACCATAGAAAACAGCCGACAATAGCATTGTGAGCACATGTGTGTCTGTTGATCGTGAGGGTTTGGAAAGTTACATGGAATGAAAACTGTTCTGGAATCTAAATCATTGTTACTGTGGTTATATGTAGAAATATTTTTTATAAAGAAAAGGCCTGAAATAACAAAATTGTGACAGAATTATTGCGCTCATCAATGTATGTTGTGTAGGGTGATTAATAGGTTCAGTGACTACAGTAAAACTATGTACTTGTAAACTGAGTACGTCATGCAGCTGACAGTCTGCCACCTGCAGTCGGTATGTGTACAGAGCATAGCAGAAAACGACAATTTTAAAAACATTCTAACTGTTGTAAATGAATGATCCTGGAAGCAAATAACTTGTATCTAAGATAATTTCGTTATTTATATCTTTCTTGGAATAATTCGTGCCTTTTGTTCACATTGGCACACGGTAAGTCATTGTTGCTTTGCTGAAATGACCCGAAGGCCATGCTGCCAATGCGTTTACGTGGAAGTATTTTAAAAATTACAAGGACAGGATCCACGTAGTATATATTACGATGGAAATTAATAATCTGGCCATTGCGAATGGGCCTAATGATCGGCGATTAGACAAAATTACCAGCCAGGAATTGTACATAAAGGCCCGCTATTATTTACAGTTGCTAGTTAGACGTTATTACTGTAACCCTTCATAATTTGGAAGCTTAGAAAAGCGTACTTGAACGTAAGATTTACTTCTAGTATTTATTGTTTTTCTAATGTCTTCCGCAAGAGACTTTATTCTTATTTTTGTTGCTCACATAGATATAAAATTTCAAGGTGATGTGTTTGAATATTCTGATTTACCTAACTTATGCAGTTTTAATGTTCCTAGTGTAAATGATTTAAAACACTTCGAGACAAATGTAAGTTTACTGACTAGGGCCATCTTCAGACATTTCAGGGCACATCTGTTGTATAGAAAGTAGAAGACAATTGCTTAAATTAGCAAAACACAATTAACAAAATAACTTTCTGTGCCACTGCTACCAGCTGAATGATAGCGGAATGGAAATATAAACTGAACGAAAGAAATAGAAACTCGTGATGAAAGCCACATGATTCAAGGAGGTTTGTAGATAATTTTACGTAATCCTTCCCTCTGCATAAATGAGATACCCCATTTACAAACACTTGCCACTTGCTATTAAAATAACTAAAGGTGGTGAGAATTTACTTTTGGCTTCATTAATTTAGACTAATATAATTTTTAATCTTTATAATCTTTTTATAATCTTACCAATGCAAGCGTTTTACAGTTAATAGTACCGTGTATTTGGAAGCTTGGGTAGGATAGTGATTAGGCTACAGGCTGGTCGACCAAGAGATTATTTGATTCCGTGTATGGGGCAAAAGATTTTTCTCTTGTGTAAAACACCCAGACTTGCATTGGGGCTCACCCAGCTTCTTATTCAGTGGGTCAAGTGGGCGTGAAGCTGACCACTAACCTCCATCCAGTGTTGAGAGTACTCTTCTAATACGGTTTGCGCATAAAAATGTTAAACAGTTTCCTCAAGTTGCCATTAGTTGAATTTCCTCCCAACGCATACTGGCTAAAAAGCGTCCTCTCTTCGTGAACGTTAAACTTCACCGTGGATCCGACATACAGGTACGGAACTATGTAAAATCCGTGCAAACTGAGGAGTAAATAACGTCACATTTCTTCGCTGACTTCTACTTCCGTATTGCGTTTTATAGCACGCGCGTAATGACGAAGGACAGGAAGGTTGGGTGAGAGCGCATTGAGACTAAGCGGTTTTTACTTTGATTTAAATACGTTGGCGTATCCTGTGTGCGCGGAGTTTATATACATTTCTTGTTTATTTCAAATTGCACATTTGTCTACAGTGTTCATTCTGTTAGTCCAAAAGGCTGCGCATTGTAAACGAGGTGGTTGCTAAATAATATGTTCCACCCCCAAAAAATGGCTGAAGTGTGTGGTGTTTCATTGTCAACTTGAAATATGAGACAAAGTAGTTGGTAAGTAAACGGCTCAGCCAGAAAAGGGTGAAGGCCAAACTCAATAAGGTATGATCGGTATTTATGGAATAGTTCCGGCAGAAATGGCCATTAAATGTGTTATTTGTGCTTTAAAAGTGTTGTTTTGTGTTCAAAAATGTGTTGAAATCAAGAAGGTAAAACTTAAAATGTGGTTTGGTACTGAAAATGGAGTATTTAATGCATAATTTATATTGAATAATGTTATACTAAAGTATAACAAATAGTGTATTTACATATATTAACCAAAAAATGCATGTTGGAGGAATTTTCTGTGATTCTAGGTGGAGGGGAACTTTGTGTGTGTGTGTGTGTGTATGTATGTATGTAATGTGACATTGAACCTGGCTGATCCGATATATGCTGTCATTGACTGCGATGGATGATGGCACTATAACACTATATAGTACTTATGAAATGGTTCTGTATTGCAGTTTATTACCCTCTATTGTGTTCACTGCACATTATGTAGACTGAGATGCAGAATAAAGTTGTTCCTGCTGTGTATTAGCTCTCTCTCTCAACTGTCAGCAGGCTCAGAGAGTGTAATTATCTTTTATTTTTTATTTTTTATGGTACTTGCAGTGCATCTGTCGTGATGTTACTTTTGCAAGTGATGATAGACATACAACGTAGGGGCATTCAGGGAGGTTCTGTACCTCGGTGCTCATCAGGGTGGAAGTTACTAGAATATAGTTGTCTGTCATGACATATGATTTAAATTGAAGAATTGTTAGAAATATACTGGCAGGAAAGTTTTTTTATTAATGGGCCATCTTCTGCATGTAGGTGGATTAAGTTGACTGTTGTGCATTCTTTATTTTCCATGGTTGTATCCACCTGTTGATTGTCATGAAGTGGTGTTGGTGAGTTGCTGTTCCAGGTGCCCTAGGATATTGCCAACATCAGACTGAGGAAAATAGGTCCTTGGACATAGATGACACCTTGGGTTGCAAAGTACACGGAAAAGTGACCGTCACGAGTCGGTACCTGAATACAAGATTACACCACGACCACCCAGTGAAGAAGTGCCTGGTGCTGTCCACTGAAGCACATAGGAGCAAAGTCATATGTGATCAGAAGAGTCTCCAAGCTGAACTTGATATACTCCAGACCACCTTCTGAAGCAGCAGATGTAGCTCAAAGGAAGTCCGGTGCACTTTAAACCCACCTAAACAGATTAGACCACTTCAACACTGCCACATGAGAGTAGCCTTCCTTCCCTTTGTCCAAAACACTTTCAACTGCATTAGGAGGTTGGTATCAAAACGCAACATAAAGATGGTTGGCCTACCACCCAGGAAAATCTGTGGCTGCTGCGTATTGTCAGAAATGACCTGGACCTTAAATTGCCAGGCATATGTAGCATCCCCTGTGTGTGCAGCAAAGTGTGTATTGGATAAACTGGTTGCTGAATTGAGACCAGGGTCAAGGAACACCATTGCCATGTCTAACTACCAGCTGGAGGAGTCATGTAAGGGAACACAGCTTTGACCTCAGCCGTCAGCTTGTGCTCAACAAGACCAGCATCGTGCCAACAAATCCCAGCACATGGACTGGATCATAAAGGAAGCAATGAAAATTGACTGCATCCTACCGGCATGAATCAGGAGGATGGATTCTGCCTAAGCAGATTATGGAAGCCTCTAATCCATTCCCCAAAAGAAAGGATACAACAAGCATTCTCCAGGAATGTTATAAGTTCACCCTACTAGGCTACAAATCCCTTATCTCAGTACCAATTGATGCCCACACTGCAGTTAAAGTGGTTACTCATGCAAGTGCTGATCACTCCCAGTGCGGCTAAACAACAGGCAGTGATCAGAATGCGGTCGCTGTCCACATTATTTCCACATCCCATTACTGACACCCCCCCACCACCAAAAAAAAAAAAGGCTGTTCTTGGAAATCTTAACTCCCATTGGCTCAGGACAGCCCTATCACTTCTTTCCACCTTTGGTAGCTGTGGTTGGCCAAACATCCACTAGCTGTCCTGTATAATCTTCTTCCTCTACATCAGTTCAGCATCCTCTTGAACCAATTCAGTCACCATAAAGATGGAGGCAGTATGTTCCTCTGAATCGTCAGAACATTTGGCAACTACTTGGTGCAGAAACACCAAAGAAGACTGTCATTTGGGGTCCTGGAAGTTGACCTGGGACACTGCATGCTGATGGCATGGCTTCGCTCTTAAAGGTGTGTGTTACGTATATATTAGGTGATTATTAGTATGATCTTAGGAAGTTGAAAATTGAAGTGTAATTTTGAATTTGTTAGTCATTATATATGGCTTGACACTGTGTTTCCATTATTTGTTGCAGAATTTCAGGATTGCAGTGGTCTTTACTCTTTGTTACAATACTTTGGACACCCCTAGCCTTGTGTTCGGTATGTTAATTGTGAGACCTTACGAGGAATGTTGAACAGTTTTCAGAGTTCCTACACTTTATTTTATTTGGTTTTAGCATAAAATTTGTTGTGTGTTTTATTTTGGTCAGACCTAAATCTTCCCAGCAGTTTTGATTTGGAACGATGAACTGTGCTATGCTGCATTAATTATGCAACCCTGGAAATGGCAACTAAAATTTTAACTACTTATCACAGATTGAAGACATCTGACAATCCAGTGATAGGAATATCAGTACATTTGAACCTCATAACTTCTGTACTCACATTTATAATCTTTCAGTGTGTTTTTTATTTTTCCGCTTGGTATTTTTTATTCAGTAATTATGAAACATACAAATTTGAAACTTATATTTTTGCCTCACTAGTCTTTTGTCAAAATATGCTCAAATATCACACTTGAAATTCAGTAAGTACTGTTCTTTAACTTGCACAGGTTACTTTGTGCATAAAATAACCATGGCTAGATAATGTGATGCTGTCTGGTTGTATCTGGCTGTAAAGATGGGGAAAGGAGGGACAGGTAACCCTTTGAAGCCTTAGTTTATTGTAAGGAATATGTAATAACTCAGTCTTACATTCCATAAAAAATGCTGTGTCTCCATTACAAAGTGAAGGCAGTTAATGCTGTATTTTTTGCAACATTCATATGAAACAGACAGACATTACCATACCTCACAGGGCCTGAGATGTGATAACCAGATTGTTTATGGCTCTTCCTAAGAGTCTGTTTGTTTGCTTTGCTTGATGTGGTCAGGGGTACATTTTAATTGTTAGCAAGATATTTTTACTGTGTGTTTGTGATGGCTTGAGAGGCCTTCATGTAGTAGGTTGTCCACATTTTGTTTTTTGTACTGTTACAGCTGCAAACGTAGGTTTGGCTTAAACTAACAAGTAGGGTGTCCGACTTTGAAGAGATAAAGGCAAGAATAGGACTCGGTGCTAATATTGTTTTTATCTTAATTATAGAAATTCCAGTGTTAATTCCTACAGTGCCAATCTGCCATTTCTTTTGTCAGGGCTGCATGTAAGAACTGTTGAGTAATTAAAGTGTTACAAACTGTCAAATAATTTGAATATTGAAAACAGTTCAGTGAATTTGTTTTGCAGTCTGAAATATAAAACCAAAGTATTTTATTCATGTGAATTACATGTTAAATCCTTCTTCTATAATGCAGACCTTTCGGGTCCCATACTACTGAGGGGGGGGGGGGGGGGGGGGTGTTGATAGGCAAACATGAGATCCTGGACATGACGTTTCAAGTAATTAGATGGATCCATTGGTTATGACACACTTGTTACAGCCTACATTCTGATGTTTTATCTGAGGGTGTCATTATGTAAAAGAATAGCAGTAAAGATATCTTTGTCCTTTATCAAATATCACATCATAAAAACTTGAGGGAGTGGAGGTGTCGCTCCATGCCTTCTTAAACTTGGCATTTGTTGAATGAGAATGGTCAGTTTCATGCCTCAGCCACTCTTTTGCCACAGAATGGTAGACTTCAGAGCTGGCCTGGACAGTGGTGGAACAAAAATATTTGCCTCTGCTGGGGAAACAAACCCCAGTCATCCACCCAGTATCAGGTACTATATTGTCATAGTTATCCTGTCTCACCTTTTGTACTCAGACCACAGTTATCCAGCCTGTAGCCAGCCACTACAGCAACTGAGCTCCTCTGATTCATTTGCCCAGTCCATAGTCTACTGGTTGAGCTACCATGGCTCAACTCTTGCAGCCAAACCCCAGGTGTCCAGCCTGTAGCCAGACACTACACTGACTGAGCTATTTTGGGCCACCTCTAATAATGTAACCCAAGTTGTCGAAGCTCTGGCCAGTCTTTATACTAACAGTGCCCTTCTCTAGTCAAAGCTGTGCTTGCTATGTGGGTATATGGTATTTACATTTATAAAAACTTAGAATGTAGGCTAAGAATCTCTCCAAATATGTATTGAACAAGTAGTGCAGATAAAATGCCAACAGACGTCGCCAGTGCAGCAATTTCTGTAAGGTTGAAATTTTGTACCCTTGGCACTGTAGGTTTAATAGAGCTGCTGATGTTTGGTTCATGGTGTGATCCAGCAGTGTTCAGAGGTATGATGTGCCTGTTGGACATTCGGACATATAGGAACATGTTTCAGATGAGGGATACTGAACAGAAGGTGCAGGCTGCTTATTCTGTCTCTCAAAATGGTGTGGGGTGAGGAATAGCATTGGTTTATACTGTTGCAAATGTATGGCAGTTTCAACACAAAGTGCCAAATAAATTAGCAAATTGGTAATTGGTAACAGAGACCTTATATCGTAGAACTGCAGAATTTGAATTACATGATAAATGTAAATACAAATTATAGCAATATATTTACCAGCAATGGAATGATAAATTGATGACCTTAATGTTTGATTTCTGTGTTTCAGACGTGCATAGTTTGTGTTTTGAAACAGTTCATTTTTGGTTGTCTCTACCAGTCAGTCAAAGCTGGATACAATGTTATTTTTATTGTTATCCAGAAAAACTTGAAAAATAAATTTCTAAACCTCAGTGAAGTTAAATATAGTGTTTCTTGCATAGGAAGCTTTTGAACAGATCAGTGAAAAGAAATTCCTTGTAAGGGAAATGCAGACATTATGTTAATTTTTTTTTTGATCCACTTGTGTTTTGTGGTCCAAGCAATATTTCGTAATATTTCAGTTATAAATATCACAAATATACGTGGATGATAAGAAGGTATCGCACTGCTTCATTTCCATTTTTATTTTGTTGGCAGTGCTGCTAATTCTGTGCACAGCTGTAAGTGTAGAAATGGTTGCCATGTTGCAGTTTTGATCATGAGTAATCAGTTGTGTTACAGTAGTGGTGTTTATGTGGCTGCTACACTTGCTGTGTGCCACTAAGCAGAAGAGTGTGCAGTGATGTGAATTTTGTGGTGTGAAGGTGTACCAGGGCCAGAAAACCATCAAAAGCTTTCAGCACAGTATGGGAACAGTGCTTTACCAAAGCATGGTGTGTACAAATGGAGGGACAAGTTCAAAAGTGGTAGCACAAGTATAATGACCAGTGATCCTGCACTTCTACTACTGATGAGAACGTTGGAACAGGTCTGTGCCAAGATTCTGAATAACAGAAGGGTGACTACTGATGAAGTGGCAAAACACCTGCAAATAAGTTGTGGCTGCACTTACGAAGTCATCCACTTTGGACTAGGCTTTCATAAACTTTGTACAAGATGGATTCCCAAGCAACTTACAGAAGAGTACAAGTACAAATGCTTGGATATCTGCCAGTGCCTTTTGAATTGCTGTCAAAACAAAGGTGACTGCTTTCAGAGACATCATCACTGGGGATGAAACATGGCTCCACTGCTACAATCCAGAGAACAAATGTCAAGAGTATGGAGTAAAAGCATCTGCAATTGCCAGTCGAAAGAAAGCTCAAAATGCAGCCGTTGGTGAGAAATGTGATGCTGGCTATTTTTTTTTGTGTGGGGGGGGGGGGGTGTCACATGGAAAATACTGGAACACCATCAAGAGAGGGGCACAGCAGTAAAGTGCTTGCTGTTGTGAGATGTGTGATGAACTGAAGCCAGCGATTGAAGCAAATGATGAGGATAACTGTCAGAAGGTCTTTTATTGTTGCATGACAGTGCTTGTCCACACCCTTCGCTGTCTGAACCGTTGAAACCCTCCGGCAGCTGCACTGTGAGGTGTTCGAACACCCTCTGTATAGCCCTGACTTGGCGTATATGGACTGGACCTAATTGTTTCACTCAGGAATTCTTTAAGAGGCCACCAGTTTGCCAGTGACCAAGAAGTGAAGGAATGGATACATGCATGGCTTGCCACACAGCCAAAGAAGTCTCTCCCTCTCTTTTGCAGGGCCTGCAGAACCTTTTTCACAGTTGGACTAAACGTGTTGGAGAACAAGGGGGCTGTGTAGGAAGATGGTGCCCTTACACATGTTCTGTTGCTGTTGCATGAATTTTAAAAAGTACACTGCAGATGCTTTCTGAATCACTCACATACATTATCAGGGTAACTTTGGTATATATTTTCTTTAGTGCTAAAGAAAATTTGTGAATAATGGTCCACCAGAAAGTTTAGAAGTCCAGAGTCATTTGTTGGCCCAGGTGCACTTTCTCGTTTTGCAGGTCTTCAGTGCTCATTTATGTTACAGCACATTATCATTTACTACCACAAAATCTTGAAACCCACACTTGAAATTCAAATCTTGTTGCAACTTCTCTTTGGTACGCTTCAGTTAGTAAAAAAATGAACAACAAGAACCGAGGAACCAGAAATTGACGGTTGATAGGTTGCGTGCAAAGCGTAAAGTGGTCTGCGGTTATCAACAGTGGGACCGTTCAACCATTGAGGAATGAATAATGCATGTAAATGCTTTTAAACATATTAAATGGGAAATATTTGTTCAAGAATTCAAAGAAAATGAACTTCTAAGGTGGGAAATGTTTTTACATGAAAATTTTCTGTGCAGGAAAATTTAACATTATTTTAATGGCAGTTTTAGGATTTCAAAGATGTGCTAACTTACATGGGAAACTGTTGTACCCAGGAACTTCTTATCTGGAAACACTGCTTATATATGAATAGCTAATGCTTTCTATTTGTTTGTTATGTATGTTAGCAGATACAGAACGTAGAGATACAACTTCAGAACCTTTGAGATGAAGTTGGTTGGGAATGGATTAATATGCTTCTATTACTGGTGAAAACAGGAATTAACCTTATAGTTTGCTGTCTGTTTTAAGATGTGTGTCTGGTTACAACCACAAAAATTGGATGTGTTGTCAGATTTTAGTAGAACTTCCCCAGTATCAAATTTTATGAAATCTTGTGTGTTGGTTTATAGTTGTTTCGTGTAGCATACAGAAAGACAGTAGGTACAAAAAACATGCAAATACTGAATATGTTTGTGAAACTATTTTGGTTTAATTCAGTATGGTTGATGAACTGACCTACATAATTTTTGTCCACACTTTCGTTTTCACAGAACTGCTAACCACAAGTATCATCATGTAGCTTCTAACTTTGCAGTGTGTTCTAGTTCCAAACAGTTGTGTTGTATTCCGACTGTGCCTCGTTCGGTTTATCATGCTTCTCAGCCGTGGTCTGATGGGTGCAACATAGCTGGTGACACATTTCCACACACTGTGCATTCTGGTGAAACTGCCCTTTCGATCATATGCTTCTTGTTGTGGTGATTATCCCTTTGATGCTTAAAGTTCTTATAAATAATAATTACAGAGATTCAGTTCCTACTTCACAGAAGATGCTGAATCTCCATTACAAAAATCAGTTGGTTAATGTTGTTTAGAGAAATAATTGAGACTCACATTGAACAGACAAATACACTGTGAGCAAAATACAGGTTTTTTAAATCTTAAAACAGGTGGTGCTGTACTTTAAGGTGTTAAATGTCTTAATTATTCTAGGGTTAAGTGGGTAGCATGGTCTGGACCTCTACATGTCTTATGTAGCATTTATCTTGAGGATGAAGAGCTCATTTGTCTGTAAGCAGAAAAATCCCATGGGTGTTAGAGCCAATGTGGATGTTTTGGACAACAGAAAAATATCTTGCCTGTATCAGGAATTGATAAAGTATACCTCAGTATTCCACTTTATACGTTAGTCACTATAATGACTGGGCTATTCCAGCTGCCAGTTGTGTCCAAAAGCTTCTTTCACCACCTCAAGTTCTGATGCGTCACACAAGTCTACAACTAACTAACTCCATGGAGCAGAGTCCTTCTTGAGAAGCTAACAGGTCCTAGTCTACATGCGACATGGCCCCCCCCCCCCCCATCTCATTCTTCTTGATTTGATCACCTGAATAATATTTGGTGAGTACATATCATTAAGTTCCTCGTTATGTAGTCTTCTCCCTCCTAGGCCCAAATATCCACCTCAGCACCCTGTTCTCAAACATCCTCAGCCTACTTTCCTCCCTCAGTGTGAGCAACCAAGTTTCACACCCATACAAAATAACACGCAAAATTACTGTATATCTTAATCTTTATATTTTTGGATAGCAAACTGGATGACAAAAGATTCTGCACCAAATGATAGCAAGTATTCCCCGACTTCAGTCTTCTCCTAATTTCTTCATGAATGGCATGTTAGGGTTGTTCCCAAATATTTAAACTGTTTCATCCTTTCAAAGGATTTGTTGTCTAGCTTTGTGTTGTGATTTTGACCTGCATTCTGATCTCGACACATGACCATGTTCTTAGTTTTCTCAGCATTTACTTCTAGACCAGTCTCCTTAGTAGTGACTACTAAAGCTTCTGTGTTTTTCTTTATAGTATGCATGCTTCTGCCCATTATATTAACATCAGCATAAACTAGAAGCTGATGTGTACCATTTAATTTCAAGCCCTCCTGGTTTGCCTGAACCTTCTTAATGGCATATTCTAAAGCAAAGTTGAAAAGCAATGGTGATAAAAGCATCTCCTTGTTTCAAACCATTCTTAATAGGAAATGTGCCAGAAAAATGTTTGCCTACCTGTACTCTGCCATAGGTTTCATTTAGACACATTTTTATTAGCCTTACTAGTTTCACGGGGATACCAAACTCAATGAGAATATTATACAAGACCTCCCTCCTAATTGAATCATACGCTTTCTTGAAGTCTATAAATAGCTGATGCACTGCCTCATTGTATTCCCATTTTTTTCTCAAGTATTTGACAAATGCAGAATATATGATCAGTAGTTTTCCTGTTGCGTCAAAATCCATACTGATGATACCCAGTAATTTCCTCTGCATATGGAATTAACCTTGACAGAAGGATGTTGGATAAAATTTTGTATGTAGTTGGCAAAACTGATATGCCTCAATGATGACTACAGTCTGTTTTATCACCCTTCTTATAAATAGGTACAGTGATTGACTTCTTCCTCTGCTCAGGTAGTTCCTTCTTATTCCGAATAGAAGCATAAGTTTATGGATCTCAATGAATTGTCCTACCTCCTGCTTCAATAGGTTCTGCTGGAATTTGATCAGCACTGGTGATTTGTGTATTTTGAGCTTTTCATTAGCCATTTTGACCTCAAAGGCACTGGGCTCAGGCACTAGTGGCTCTACTGTATGTATTTCAGCCTTTTTAACATCATTAACCCCATGTACATTCAATAGCTGAGAGAAATGATTCCACCACCTGGCCAAAATACTGTGGGAGTCTGCAACTAGATCACCTCTCTCATCCTTTACTGTATTAGTTCTAGGCTGGTAACCTTTCTTAAAGTCATTGGTGCCCCTTATACAAGTCTCTGATATTGTTCTTACTGTTTGTTTGAAGTTCATGAATTTTAGCTTTCAGATATTCCTTCTTTTTGTTCCTGATATGTCTACTAGTCTCATGTTTACATTCTTCAGATTATCTACATTACTTTGGTTTGGATCTTGTAACCGCTGCATTTTAGCCTGCTTCCTTTGATATAAAATTGTGAACATTCTTCATCAAACCAGGATTTATGCTGCTTCTGTTCATACAGACCTAGACTGTCTGTAGCTGAGATTTGATATTCTCTTTAATGTTTTCCCAAGCCCTATTTATGTCCTTGCTATAATTGTTATCTAAAGCTGTAAACCTGTTTGAGATCTTAATCTGATACTGTTTCCTAACCTCCAGCTCACTTTGCTTCTTGAGATTAAATCTCTCCATATCATACTTTTTTGCTGCTTGTTTACTTACCGATAGTCTTTCCATAACTTTTGCAGTCACCAGATAGTGATCAGTATCACAGTCAGCTCCCCTGAAAGATTGTATGTCGAGTATACTTGAATGCCATCTCCTGTGTATCAGTATGTTATCAATCTGATTGCGAGTCTTCTCATCAGGAGAAATCCAGGTGTATTTATGTATGTTTCAGTGTTGGAACATCATACTTTTAACAACTAGATTTTTTTGATGTGGCAAAGTGTACTACTCTAACACCATTATCATTACTATCCTGATGTAAACTCTCATCCTGATTGTCGGTTTGAAAATATCCTTTCTCCTCAGTTTTGCATTAAAATCTCCTAACAGAATTTTGATATGGTACTTAGGAAAATATTGAAAACCTCTTCTAATTCCTCGTGGAAACTGTTTTTGAATCATCACTTTTCTCCTCAGTTGGTGCATGTGCTTTCAGAACAATGATGTTACACCAGTGACCTCTCAGCAGTATATATGACATCCTATCACTAAAGAGTCTACTCTTTTAGCTGATGATACTATTCTCTGATGTACAAAAAATCCTGTTCCCAATTGATGATTTTCGTTTTCTTTTCTGCACAAAAAAGTATAATCCCCTGCTCTTACTGTGCTCCTTTGTCCCACCTAACCTCCTGTACACCCACTAAATCTAATTTATACCCAACTAATTCCCTGGCCACTGTTGTAAGTGACCCTGACTTATACAGGCTCCTCATGTTCCAAGTGCTGAATCTCGTATCCCTTTTCCTTTGTTTAGGTTGTACCAAAAGATCAGTCGAAGTCTGAGGTGTACACAAGTCTAGAACGAGAGTAGTAACTGTTGCTTGCTGACCTTGTCAGGCAGAATCACATCATTTTGTGGCATGTTTGGAATAAACATTTGCGTAAATGTGTCTGTTACTTTAATGGGGCCCATTTGTCAGTCTGTATGTCTGCATGTAACAACCCAAACTGCTGAACATAGTTTTATGAAATTTTATATTGTGGTTTTACTAATTTTGTCATTTTTCCAATTTAAAATGGGACAGTAATGGGCATTTCAGGTAAAAGCCTGCGTGTGTTTGGGATCAAGAAGTGTCTGAAACAGAAGCTGTAGGGAAGAGCAATGTCTTGTGTCCAGTACACTTTTCCACAAGTCTTACACTTTTTGATCAATTAAAGACATGGAGTAATGCACCATAATCATTATGCTGTATTCAGATACCCTAATATGCTGTGCCTTTTGCAGTATCAAATATAAGGTCTCTGGTACTGTTTAATTTGGTGATTTGTAACATTTGTAAAACTGTTGGAAGAGTGAAAATTTGAGTTCATGTCTCAAGGTTATAAAAACAAAAAGAATGTCATAATTATGAAGAGACAGGTGAGTGATGCTGCAGAGAAGTGTGTAGTTAATTGAACTTCCAACAGTTCTTTAGTAAACAGAATGATAAATGTACAGTAGCACAACAAGATGACATCAAGAGGTTTATTTTTCACTACCATGTAAGATGGGAACTAAAAACTACTGAGACGTTGAAAGGTAAGAGGAAGAGTCAGTGGAATAACAGCAGTGCAGTTGAGGAAGATCAGCTCAAGGTAATGCATTATAACATTTTGGTGTGTGGTGTTCTTACACTTCATGGCCTCCTTTACTGATCCAATCACAGGACTCAGTTTTGGGGTAGAATGTAAAGTGTCTCTGTGCAGGAGTGACTTTAAAACTTCACACATTCTTAACTTCAATACTCGTGACTACACAAGAAAATTAGCCCTTGGGGTAAGAGCCACAAGTACTTGATGGGTAGGAGGGTGGGTGAGTTCTAGAGCCAATCTGAGTGTAGTGGGGAGGAAATAATCTCTGCCTGTACCAGGAATTGAACAGTTATTGAGTATTCTATAGGAAAATATTTATGGTGTACTGTATTGGGCTGTGAAGGAACTGGGTATATAATGCAAAGGTTTCTGCACCCAGGAATGTGTCTTACATTGTGCTAGTGTTTGAAGGTAGCAGCTGAAATTCACATGCTGTTTCTTAGTTAAATATAATTATGGAAGGAGAAACATTCCAGACATTCTTGTTTATTGCCATGCAGGGTAATTAGTAGTACAGAGATCATGTTTATTAACTTACTATAAGGTAACCAGCAGTTTTAGGTGTATGTATATGTGTTTTAACACTCTGATGAATGGTGTGCACCTGAATTGCTGTATTTACCAAAATATAAGATGATACTTTATCCTAATTTGTCATCTGAAATTGGGTGGGGGGGGGGGGGGGCCTGCCTGATAATTGGTATAAAGTTAAACATGTTCTGTATAGGTCTCCTCCCAAAAACTGATGATTGTCAAGGGGGTTCTTCTGATATTTCGGTAAATATGGTTCCTATCTCACAGAGAGCAGACTTCTCCATTATAAAGGCTAGTCAGTTAATGCTGTTTGGGAAAATAATTGCTGTAATTGTAAAAATCATTCAAAACAGAAATATATTGTATGGGAAATGTAGGGTTGAATGTTCCAGCAGGTGGTACTTGTAGTTACCACTGGGCTATAAATTGTTAATGTAATTACACTTATTGGTGGCATGAATGGAAGATGTTTGATCTAAGAAACTGCCCATGTGCAGACATGCTGCTCTATGCTGTGTAGAATGGTGTCATTTTGTACCTCATCACACATGTTACTTCATATTTCTCCAGGATTGAAGATGTACTTTGGATTTACCAATTTGCAAGTATTGTTACAGTGTAGTTGATCAAGAATTTCACACTTCAGATACTGCTTTTGTGCTAGTGTACGGTCTATGTGGAATATATTCTGGAGACAGCAGGTTGGTTGAAACCTTGTGGTCTGAATGAAAGAGCTTGCAAGCAAGCAGTAGTTATCCTTGTGTCTTTCAGCCAGTGACATTTATGGCATATGGGAGAGGAACTTTGTATGAAGTGTGGATGCAACCATTATGAATTTGCATGTCCTGCCGAGATGGTGTGCAGTGTAAAGTGGTAGTGACAGTTTCAGCTGTAAATGGTATTCTGTCTGAAAATGTGATCTTGTGAGGAGCTTTGTGCAGTGATCAGGTTCCGGGTATGAGGCATGTTGGAGGCACCTGTCTTGCCAACTGCAAGAGGTCTGTGGCCCTGGTGTTACAGATGTATGGAATATGTCACAGTATTGCACAGAGTTTGAACCGTTGGAACCGTAATAGGATTTATTAACTTCCAAATTTCATGTTGCATGAAGAGTAACCTGGAGTACAGGAGCAGTTAAACCTGGATGTGCAGAAGTGACATAATGATGAGTAGTGCCTGGCCAGAAGAATTAATCAAGAATCAGATGGGCAGTTAACAGGTAAATTGATGGGACCAGATGGAATTGTACTCAGTGTTACCCTCTGCCATATATTTTCAGTCTGGCACTTGAATATACATTGAAAACTTGAATGCAGGTCAAACAAGTGTTCGTATCTAAGCCAGCCTGCTCTGATCTATTATATGGGAGGCACTTTATAAACGAGTGTTGTTGCTGTATCCAGTAACTTTTTACAAACATTCAGGCAGTTAATACCTTCAAATATGCTTAGTTCCTACAACATACATTTTAACATCAGGGTTGCCAACACAGTGTCTTACAGATTCAAGTCATGGTACTATGTCACAAACATTTCATCCACCAACATACGTCTTCAGGACATGCAACATACATGAAAAAAGAAAAATGCCTGTATTGTTCAGATGGTAGGGTTTGAATGTTCAGATTAATGTCATGCACTTTAGCAGTAAATACAGTACAACCCGGATAAGAAGTCCCCACATAAGAAGTTTTCCCCTGTAAGAAGTTTGATTTTTAAAGTCCTGAAATCCTATTGCTTTTAATAAGCTTCCCTCTTAATAAGTCTTCCCACTTAAGGGGTCCCTAATCCTCTGGTCCCTTGAAAGACTTATTAACAGGGTTCTACTGTATTGCACAAAAGTCAGTGTTTGGGGTTCATATTAATTACAGACATTGAAGGAGATTAGCCCATAAATTTTCATTTTGTGTCTTCAGAACCACACACGAAACACATACAGAAAGACAGATTGGGCTCCGAATTTTCAGTTGGTGATAACAGTTTAGGCCCTTGCATATCATTTCATTGCTGGCCTTCTTCACAGATGTTCAACTTTGCATCACTCTTTATCTCAATTTTCCAGCACAATGTCCCATTTTGTATTTGTCATAACTTTGTGACTTCGCACAGTGGACTGCTGTTTTGTGCCTTGCATTTCTTCCTGAGCATGTACACTGCTAGATATAGTGTGTAGTCTGCTCTTCTGCAATATGGATGAGTGATGCATAATGTCAGTCTGTTTATTAACATGTGGATACACTACATCACAAGAACAAAGGGTCAAGCAGTATAGCCAAAGCTTCTCAGATACCTTACACACACACCTTCATGTCATATTCATTAGTCACTGTTAGCAGCCCTGATATGGTTACACTACCATTCCTTGCAAGGCGAATTGCACAGCATACTAATTAAGGTATGTGTATTATATTTACATGTTCACTTGTGTATCTTGTAAACATTACAGTGTTTTGAGATGTTTATGCATGTAGTACACAGTTTCATATAGTGGGATGTTGCCACTTCCCATATACCAGATTAGTTTCATCCAGGCATGTAAACTGCACTGTGGCTAAGCCTGTATCTGAACTTTAGAGAGGCACGTATAGCTGTGCATGCTGACATGCCACTACACCATCACACCTGCACACTTTATTGCGGCCTCTCGTCACATTCACTCAAAACAGTGGAGGAAGTGGTAACTAATTTTCTTTAGGGACAGGGCATTAAATGAATGTTTCTTGTACAGAAACCTAAATTCCTGCCCATCTGATAAATAAACTGAATCAGCTGGGTGCAGTGTGGTTACATGCACCGAGAATGCAGTTGGACATTGTGATTGTACAAGGAGCAGTGCTTGATAATGAGGAAGCATCTGAAGCATTACTTCAACTGCCGGAACACACAGAGTTGAACCCACTGCGTATATATGGATGGATCAGCTCCATGCTAAAACCAGAATCACAGAGCCCCACTTGTGGGAGGTACTCAGAGGAGCTCAAATGTAAATGCTGCTGCAGTGGAAGTTTTACTACTACTTGTGGATGAACCTCATGGCATGGCTGTAACACATCATTTGTAAGACTAAAATCTGCATACAACATGTGTTGAAATGGTCAGGCATTCTGTAAGCACTGAAGGGACAGAAGACATCTGGACTACTGGACAGAAGTGTGTGAAGTTCCATACTTTAGATCCATGTTAAATAAAACTGGGAAACTACTGCAACTGAATAAATCTGTGTAAGGAGTATGAACATGTTAGTCATTTAACGAGACACATCTACAATGGGATATGTTGATGACTGCATGTGTCATAGGTAATGAAATGGCCACACATTCACTTTGTTATTGAGTCCCTTGTAGGACTGAGGTGCTGTGACAAGTTCACCTTTTGAGCACTAGTGACTTTGAACATGCGAATATATGATCTATTTCTGTTTATTAAAGATGGCAGATCACGGCTCTGCTGCAGGTTGTTATACTGCATTGTACGTGTACCTTCATGGCTGTACAGTATATTGAATGGACATCATGCAATTTCTGCAAGCCAAAAGTGAACAAAAATTGACAAAGTTTTGCAGATACTTGAGCATCTTGGGCAGACTGGGTGACTGCACAGTCTAATAGTGTGCAGAACAGTATGAACTTTCATACTGTGGTCTAGGGCAGATGTTCCTGAAATGTTTATATTATAGAGCATGTGAATGTCATGCTTGCTGTACAAGACTGAAAAAATTATTTGTAAGCCATCATTTGAACTAGGAACAGTAATACTAGTAACAGTGTGATGCCATGTTATGCTGTGGAACTGATCAGATGGATTAGCATACAACAGAAAGTTCTATCCATAAGATTTATTAAAGTTTCAGTGCCCATTTCCAAATGCTTCTCATAGTCATCTTTTGCCGATAGCAGTTCACAAAGATGTATATCTGAATAGAAATTTCTGTCCATGAGCCATCTTTTCTAGCCATTTATTCCACAAAGTAATGTTGGTACTGAGGCATAGCAGCAGTCGGTTCTTGGTTAGCAAGTTCAACGCAGTGACACAGAATTAGTGTACACCTATTGTACCCTGTAACTGAACATGTATGGGGACCTTGCTGATGGGGCTGCACAGCAGATGGCTTGGCAGAGTACTGGGGCAGTTTATTTTATTGTAACTGTAATTTAGATTAATTTGTGATTTTTATTTTGTGTGTGATGAATTGTATACAGTTTTGGTTAGGATGTCAAGGAAATGGGACTGCTTGGAAGACCTACACATAGATTAGAGGATAATATTAAAGAAACAGGGTGGGAGGGTGTTCATGGACTGGATTCATTTTGTGCAGAACATTGGTCAGTTTGGGGCTTTTGTGAACACAGTAAGAAATGCAGGGAATTTCTTTAGTTGAGTTTCCAGAGAAAGACTGCTCTATGGAGTTAGCGTAACAAATCCTAGAATTTTGATTTTTGTTCGGTGCAGATACATAGATGCTTGTGGCTGTTATATGAGGAGGGTGAGATAAACATGGCAATATTAAAAATGTACATAGTGAAACAGTTATTGAGCACTTCATTACTGCGTATGGTTTTCATGTCAATTGTCAACCCCAGTTGTAAGTGAACATTGAGACAGTGTATTTGGAGGTCACTATTTGTTGTAAGAACACCACACATTGTTTTCACAATGCATTGATACTGCTGTGTTATGAACTACATTATTATTTGCAATGCACAACTTAAAATATATTGATTTAACAATGCACCTTTATGTGTTTCAACATTCAAAAGTTCAGTATCAGGAGGATTTACACCAAGCAGTAGTAACAGTCAAGTGATAACACTGTATGTGTCATTATACCGATAAATTGTAATGAAAACTGGTTATCATAAAATGTGATGAAAGATTTAGGTACCTCTTCATTAGCAAGTCAAAATCACATCAAAACCCAGCTGTGTTAGGATTGTGCGGCAGTCCTTGCAAACATATGTGCCTGTACCCTTTAATTTTTTTGTGGTTTGGATATGTCTGGAATCTCGTATATTTATGGTTTTCTGTTCCATCAAGTACTGTTGTGTGAAAATAAAGTACTTCCACAGAATGTTTTTTATGTATACGTTACACAAATGCATCACAAGTACGTGGTGTGGTTATGTAGCACTGTAAGAGATGTACTGATATAGTGGCTGGTAGAGGGTAGGGTTAGTAGACAGTAGGATTAGCGTGGTTACCTTCTTGCTTCATACTTTGAGAGAAAAAGGTCTTTATTGTATGGTGGCTATCTTTGTTCCTTTCCGCAATATATATGTACAGTTTTCCCAAAATTTCCATCTTTTTACCCTTGTTAATAGTGCCAAGTTTTTTTTTGCATTATGTCGTTATTTATACCAAAGGCATGATTATTTTTCAGAAAGTGTAGCATATCTTGATGCATCCTCAGTTGTACTTAATGTTGCAGATGTGTTCCTCATAGCATATTTTGAGTGTTCTGCCTCTGACGAGTACATAAGGTTCTTTCAGAAAATAAGGTAACAGCAGATTGTAAGTGAAATACCATTATCCTACTGTAGATTTCACCGTGTTACGTCAAATGTTGATCATATAGCCATGACAGGATGCCGTAAATGTGTGTATCACCTTGCAGTCAGTCTTATGATGGCAGACTACTGGAAACATTGTCAAGTGTGGGAAGTACACAGTGTGTTTTGGTTTTTGCATGTTGGTAGGTTTTGCACTGCCAGAATTAGTTGCCAGTTAGTGGAGGTGTGTGGAAAACGTGTAGTATCAGGAAGTGATGTGGATATGGTGCAGTGCTTTCAGTGATGACAGGACATGTTGGCAACAAGTAACAATCCAGACGCCAAGCATGTCCAATGTAGATGACGGTGTGTGTCATGCAGATGCCTGCTATTGGAGAGGACAGATGCATTAAACTGACTAATGTTGCCCAAGAGCTAGACATTTCTCTGTAGTGTGCACAGTATTGTCTACCCCCAGCTGAATTGCAGAAAAGTGTGTGCACTCTGGGTGCCAAAGAACCTCACATATGAGAAAGCTGGTTGTGTGGGTGTTTCATGCATTTTACCTAGTATGTTGCTCAAGGAGAACAGTTCCTGCAGTGAAATGCCTTCAACAATGACAGGATACATGTTGACAAGCAGCAACCTTGGCACTCAGTTACATCCACTACTACAGGTGACAGTATGTGTCATGCAGGCGCTCTTTTCAGAGAGGACAGACACAGTAAGCTGACAGACTTTGTCCAAGAGTTAGGCTTTTGCTGGATAGTGTGCACAGCATTGTCTGAACAACTGGATTGCAGACAGTTGCATGCACTGTGGGTGCCAAAGGACCTCATAGACACAGACACTGTCTCACACATATGATACTCTGTCAGTCAAGGAGAACAAAAGTTTGCAGCACATTGTTACAGGCGATGAAGCATGGGCTAGTCATGTGTCACCCGAACCCAACAAAGCATCCATGACATGGAAACACCTATCATCTCCCAGCAGTTCAAAGCAATGCCATCGGTAAGGATGACCATGGCAACTGTCTTCTGGGACAGTATAAAGGTGTGCATCTTGTGGATTTCCTTGACTGTGGTGACGCTGTAACTGCTGAATGTTAGTTTAGTACACTTGAGAAAACGTGGGAAACCATTCATTGCAAAAGTCCTGGGTTGCTGTGACAAGGTGCCACTGTTTTGCATGATGTCAGGCCTTGTACAGCCGCTCAGACTTACTGGGAGGTTGTGGACCACCCTACCTACAGTCCCAATCTCATGCCCAGTGATTTCCATCTGTTTCGACCCAGAAGCACTTGGCTGGCAAACAGTTTTCAACGGATGCTGACGTGAAGCAAATTGTCACATCCTGGCTACAGGCACTGGTGCCACAGTGTGACTTGTTATAAGTGTCATTGGTGATAATGTGTAATCTGATGTGTACCAATTGCTGCACATGTGCCATGTATTCATGAAGGTAAGAATAACCTTCTTGGCATCAGAATTTTTGTTACCTTATTTTTTGAAACACCTAGATGCATTTGTAGTCCAGGAAGAGAGTTCTTAAGTACAGGTGTTGTACAAGTGAATTGACCTAATACACTTGAACAGTTTAACTCTGACAGAGGCATGACATGTGGAAATTGTGTGTAATACCAACTAATTGCATATTTAATAATCACAGTGATATTACAGTGTCTTGCTGTTAACAGCTGAAACGTAGGAGATTAAACAGCGAGACATTATGTCACTGTAATAATTAAATGTGCAATTAGTTGGCATTAAATATGTAGAGTATGATTATTGCACGGATATGTATAACATTATGTGAAAATTACCTATTTCATTTTTAGATTCTCTTTCATATTATTCTACAGGAATTCATGTGAATTTTTTGTTAGTGTAAAGTTTTATCATGCCCTTGGTATACCAATTACTTATTGCTGTGGTGGTGATAGCTGTGTGATCCCTAGGTTTATCTGAGTTGCTGAGTCACAAATTATGTGCATGGTCGAGTAGATACCTATATGCATCCAGTTTGTACTTTTTGGGATGATAGATAATTTATGTAAGAAGCCAAACCCAACATGTGTATGCTGATGGATGAAATATTATGTACAATGAATTGTTGAGAGTTCCTGTAGATATCTATGTTTGATATTTTCATCACTTCTATTTAGGACTGGATCTAAAAATGCTGTAGAATCATATGGTATTAGTGTCAGTAACCACATTGTTTGTGTACCAAGTGAGGGAAATAAAGTTTAAGTCATGTGACTTGTAGATTTTACATAATGTAACTTTTGTAGTAATTTGTGACTTCGTCTGTTGCATGTGTGATTTGATTTTCTCATACTGTTCATCTTCATTTCACATTTCCTTTCTTGAATTTGTTTTGTTGTATGTTAGCAGGGGTCTTTCACTCTAAAGTAGCCTTTAGTTGCAATTCAGTGGCATGTACCAGATTCAGTTTTCATTTTGTACCATATTAGTTCGGTGTGAACTACTTTAGTGCCGATATAATGCATTACCAGTTCACTGAGATTTTGCAACAAAAAAGAAGGGGGAGGGGGGCAAAAACCTGAAAAATGTCAATGTGTAGTAATATGCAGGTGCTGGTTTGTATTTGCAAGTCTTGGGTGCTGCCACTTGACCAGTTTGCTGTTTTAAAGGCGGAATATGTCTGTTTTAAATATTTTGGTAACGGCACTTTCAAGCTAAAAGGGAGTAAATATGGAATTGCTGTTAGGAGGATGCTGGAAATGCACTGAATATCCGCTATGAATAAGTGATTGTGAAATGTCATGACCAATCTGCTGGATAGAAAAGATTTTTATCACTTGACTAACAGATTGCTGATGGTGAAAGTCCATTGGTGATGCCTTTTTGGATGTCAAAATATAGTGGTGCATTGTTATGTCGTAATTTGAAGTTGCATTCTGAGAGTATTAATGCTATGTACGAGTGACCACATGTGCTGTTCATGTACCAATTGAATGATGATAAAGCTCAAGGGCACCATAGATCCCATTCGTATCCAAGTCCACATGATTACTTAATGTATTACTTTGTAAAAATTTGTGGACTTGGTTTTGTGTATGTGTGTTTGTCTATTTATTTTTCCCTCATGCTACTGATGTGTATTCCAATTTTTTGTATTCCTTGTTCAGCTCCCCACCTGGTTGGTCATGTTTTCTTACATGTTTATAAAATACTTGCTTAACCAGAAGTGGCATCCACATTTCATGCCGATCCCATGGCCACAACTTGTGTCCTTAACTGTAAAAGTAGTCAGTAGATGAAATTTTATGGTGTGTACTATATTCAGGTCTTTGTATTTAAATTGCACATCAGTTTACTCCAATTTTGCAAAAAGTAAGTACCCAATTTACCAGAAAATGTACAGGCCTGGATTGTCCTTATTGCTATCATAGTGGTTTTGGTATTTTAAAATTGAATATATCATGCTGTCCAGTGATATGGCAGAGAGTACTTTCACATAAAGATCAGTAATCGTGTTTTTTTTCTCTCTCTTGAATGCTGAAGATTGTGGTAATGTGTTGGAATAACCGTGACACTTATACAAATGTAAGACTTCTTGACCATGTGACACAAAAGTTGTGGAATAGAGTTTGGTGAAATTTCAATTTTGCCATTCTTATCGATACTTAAATTTATGTGCTTGTGAGGTTGCTGGAGCTCTAAGTTGTGGCCATGGGAAAAGGTTTTGAGTTGGCAAGAAATGTGGATGCCACGTGTAGTTCAACACGTATTACTACCAACCAGTGGCGTAGAGAGGTTTCTTGGCGCCCAGGGCGAGTAATCGCAGCGGCTGTCCGTTGCAGAAACTGAGCTCTAAGAGTGGCGATTATGTATCGAGTTTTTCTTTGGCTTAACAATTGAAAATATTTTGAGCACATAAAATGTCTTCGTATAAAAATACTTTGCCGTACATTGAGCTAGCAGTGTAACGGGCGGTCGTACTTGCCCTCCCGGCCATAAGCAAATTTTTTGCATGGAAATTGTCCAAGGTGAGGGATGCTGCTATCTGGCGGTGTCTTGGGTTGTAATATGGGTTTAGTGGAAAACCGCCATCTAGTTTCATTTTGTGGTGCCTCTGGGCGCTGGTGCAGGTATTTCTCATAGGTTATCCTACTTGCACAATACCAATTTATACGAACAAAATGGTTTCGCAATTGGCAGATGTCAGAACCATTGTATTCTGCTCTGTGGTACTGGGGGGGGGGGATTCAACAACGTTGCCGCGCCTAATAGGCTCCATTGTATGGGAATGTGGCTGAATATGGAGTAACCCTGTCATCTACAGGCGGTGTTTGGTACTAGTACCTGATGGGGCATTTTGAGAACTGCGGACCGGCGCACTAGCAAAAATTTCCATGGCTCCACATTTTTTTAAAAAATTTCTCGCTACGCTAGTAAAATTTTTTAGATCAACGGAGCGCCAAGAATTGAGATTTTTGCTACTAAAATATTTACGGGTGTGGCAGTAAAATTTTTGTCAGCCAATATTCCCGCCAAAAGACTCGTTTATAAAAATTTATTTTTTTTGCTACACCTAGCTTTCTTTTTTTTCTCCCGACTTCTCTGGCGAAGTTCTAGTAGTAGTTACCAGATGTCACCTCTGCTGCTGTCTACCCATCCTGGAACCCGGTGGACTCGAACTGCTGAACCTTGGATTGCTGGGCCGTCGTCTTATCCACTAGACCACGAAGTGCTTGTTGAGAGAATAATTTTGGAACTTCCTGATGAATTGTGAGGTCGAGGAATCTTGGCAATAAATTTTCTAAGTCCAAGTCCTTGCTGCGGATTCGATCTGCTGTCTCCTGATCATAAAGTTTGCCGTCCAGTGCTTTATCCACTAGACCACTTCGTTCTTACTGACAGAATAATTTTGGAACTTCCTGATGAATTGTGAGGTTGAGGAATTTTGACAAATTTTCTAAGTCCAAGTCCTTGCTGCGGACTCGAACTGCTGCCTCTTGATCATAAACTTTGCAGTCCAGTGCTTTATCCACTAGACCACTTAGTTCTTACTGACAGAATAATTTTGGAACTTCCTGATGAATTGTGAGGTTGAGGAATCTTGACAATAAATTTTCTAAGTCCAAGTCCTTGCTGCGGAACTCGATAACTGCCTGCATATCTGATACATAAAAGTATTGTGAGGCCAGTCCAGTTGCTTTATCATCCACTTATCACGACCACTTAGTTCTTACTGACAGAATCATTTTGGAACTTCCTGATGGATTGCGAAGCAAAGCATATTTTTAAGCCAAAATTTTCTTTATACAGGCCTCCTGTCGGCCTCGAACCTTCACTCAGAAGGTTGACAGTCTAGTGTCTTAACCACTAGGCCACAACGCTCGGCGAAGTAATATAAATGCGGAACCCCTTGATAAATTTCCTATAAAGTAAAGTGTCCCCCATTCCTTCTGCAGAGTCTCTGTACCCGCACTGACGAAATTACATTGCTCCATCAGAACTGCCAGTGCCATGGTAGTGTTAAATTCAACAAACAGTAGTACTGTTGGTAATTTCAAATTGTATGATTAATCTTACGACTTTACCAATGCATTCTGCTATAGCACTGTATTTAGAAACTGACGTCACAGCCTTCATCTCTCTCAGCCTCGTAACATTGCGAGCAAACCGGACATGTGTATCGGAAGAATGCTGTTGCTACGTAAGCTTGCAACGTTACGAGAGATATAGAGATGCTGTGAAGTCCAGTATGTACCACCGTGCTACAACAACATGTACTGGCAAAGTCATTAGACAAACATACAATCTGAAATTACTTACAGTACTACTATTTATCGAATTTAACACTACCATGGCACTGGCAATTCTGATGGAACGTGATTTTGTTAGTGCAGGTGTTAGTCAAATCTGTGGGTATGAAACTTCTGAAGGTCGTCAGATTTAAGGTTAAAGTCTTGTGTGTGACGCCGTGTCGTTTGGTAGGCACGACATCAGATCCCAACAAACCGTAAGTGGAAGACAGGGTACTGTTGAAATGAATAAGGTAGGAGGTTGTGGCAACTTATACTGACTCATCCACATGATTTAGAAGTGCAGGTTCTACTAGGTGTAAAGAAAGTACCACTAAATATTGATCTCGCAGAACAGCGCTCTGCAATGTCACCAGGAACAGCCGTGTCGTTGCTCTGACGGTCAGCCGCTGACTCTTCTTGATGTGCTTCCCTTGGGAATTATAGATATACTTCCGGTGATGTAAACTACCCTGCACCTGATACATTCCATTTATTTTCAGTTCTGCCCTTTGTACCACTTCCAATTCTCTACGAACCCTCCCCCTTAACCTGCATTACCATGGCGTTCCATTACGTACCCCAAAGATACATTGTGTGAAGTTTCACCTGCATCTTCAATGGGTGTTATTTGCAGTATGCCGCAAGACTTCAAGGACGAATTATTTTTCGGGCTATTTACTGGGTCTCCTTATGTTTTATTAAAAATCCTGCATCGAAAGTGACCCCTTTTTTAGTAAGTGTGATAAATTCACAGCAACTGAGAATACAAAGCCTTAGCACATTTTAAGCACATGAATATTTCACTGTTTCTTGTGGCATTCTAGCCCTATAGCGTTGGGTTTCCATGAGGAAAATGGCTTTGCTGCCAATGTATAATCATCGACGAAAGTATTATGTTTTCTGCTGTCAGCATGCCAAGAGAATGTGCAGACTTGCGGTTGGCACGGTGTTTTTATTTGTTGTGTTGTTCACGTGTAGCTGGTCATTTTAGATTAAAAAAAAACTGATCCCACAACAGCTAAAGTGCAAAAATAGGCTGACATCCATTACTTATCGAAACCCTTAGCGACACAGATTCACGTTAAGAGATTAGAAGAGTTGATATGGAGTGTGTGTCGAGTGAACATTCTGATAGCGACAAATATGACTCTGAAATGTGCAAGTATAGCGAGTTTCAAATTTTTTGTGTATGCTCTGAACAGGACACAATCAACGGCACGGAGACGATAAACTCGCTCTGATTCCGGAAGTTATATACATGTCTGTGGGTCTGCATATATACCTACAGAATGTATTACAGCTGATAAAAACTCGTACCACTTTGTGACCAATGAAAATTTAGGCTCACTATACGAAAAGTATAGCGACTCGCTACGGGCTGGGCGATCCGCGGATCGAATTCCGGTGCGGGAGTGATTTTCCGTGCCCGTCCACACCGGCCCTCCAAGCCCCCTGTACAATGGGTACCGCGTGTTTCCCAGGGGTAAAAAGCGGCCGAGGCGTGGTGCTGACCACCCACCACTTTCTAGCGCCGAGGTTGCGAATGGGTTGAAGCTATACCACTGCCTCTCCTCTGTGCCTGCATAGGCATGTCATGGGGTGACCTTTTGTTTACCTAATGTGACAATTAAGTAAAGTACGACATCAAAATTTGGGTCTCTGATGAGACCAACATTTAGTACACTCGTAACGAGTTGGAGTACACCAAAAAAAGGTGAACCCTGGGAAAAAGAAAGGTATGAAAGTGGTGCAAATTTTCTTCTCTCTGGGACTGGAGGAGAACAACACAGTCTTCACAAGCTGTGAACTCACTCAGAACATCACACTTACTGGAACTCTCAGAAAGAATAATCAACATTCCAAGGAAGTCACAAAAGGTAAAGGCTCTGGCCTCCAAAAAACTAGGATGGGTGGAAAGTAGAAACAAATGCGGCATTATCTACACGTTTTGCTGCTCAAACTAGGAGATCAAATGGCATGTCCTACATCACCAAAGGGTCTCAAACGGTGTGGCAATGAAAGATAATGCGGTTTGGTACAAACCCGCAGAATGATACAGCAAACAATCCACAAATTCAAGGACGAAGAAAAAGGGAACATTGTCATTTATGTTCAGGTACGGCAGATGAAAACTGGACCCAACAATAAGATTGTACAAGCTACTCCTGAGAGATAAATCTAATTCAACGTTTTCTATGCAGTGCAGACAGCAATCTGACACCTATGAAGTTGTCCCTGTGCATGACAAGCAGGCATTCTGGACAGTGGACGTACAGCTCCACACATTCTCAATCACAGCACTGCAGTATATGAGTAGTCTGCTTCATCCCCCACCCCCCAGTATCCACTGAACAGAAGGCTGGGTGGGAACCAGAGCTGGGATGGACACTTCTTTGGAACAGATGATGAATATCTGTTTCCTGGCCAGGAATCAAACCATGATCCCTCAGCTGTCCAACCTGTAGCCTACTCAATATATCAACACTATGCTATGCTAGTTCCATATGCTTCCACTTAAAAGCAGCAAGGTGAACAGTGTGGCTAATTTCATTACCATGGGACTCAATGCCAGGGTTAATGATGCACATGAAATGAATGTGACCGTCTTATCTTCATGTATTTTTACGGCTATGAAACACTACAACTTGGTTCTGGGCTGTTCACTGACATTTGTTGGGCTAGTTCCACTTTGATTCACACCATTACCGTATGGCCTACCTACATCAAATCAAAATTTAAACAGTAGTCTGAGAAACAATGGCACGTAACATAAAATAAAAATCACATTGAAGAGTAGCTTTATTTAAAACATTAATTAATATTGTAAATATTTTAACAAAAGATATTTCTGCAATAAATGAAAAGCCAATATTCTCAGAAATGGCTCTGCTAGAAAGCAGTGTAGAGGAAATTAAATGCTCTATTCTTTGGAGTCTTCTCAGATATATTTTGGTAGGGTGAACTAAGACTTATGTTTGGTCTCCAGACAACACTTTTGGACTGGTTCACATACACCCTGACAATCAAACTGTTCACACATACAACAATTAGGTACCCTAACTTAAATTTTGATACCAATCACACTTTAGCCAAGATTTCAAGGAGTCTCATATAAAACAAGATTTGAGGTTCTCAATGTGGTGACTACGATGTTAACTGTCACCTTGGTCCAGCCACTGTTGCTGGTAGATATGTAACATCACCAGGAAGGAACCTGCCGCCTCCTTCACCCTGATGATAAAGTCGGCAGGTTACTCTGAAATGTCTATGTATCTGCCAGAGTACATGGTGCCACAACTGAGAATATCTTCGGTGTCAGATCAGTTTGGTGTGCAAAAGGGAAACAGCAACAACTTTCACATTTATACCCTCGGTAAATTGCACTTCATTCAAAGCATTAGGGTAATGCACTGTGAACAGGGCTGAGATATACCTATATGGGAATTTACAGTCTGATCCCCTTGCCCCCAAAAATGTTCTAACAGCAAAGAGTAACTATTCTTGTTGGACTGTCTGACCCTGAAGATGAAGGAACTATAATCCTTCTAAATGTCGGTAACTACTTGCCCAACAACACAGTGTCATACACCACAAGACTGGAACCTATTCTACACGAAATTTCTTACTGGCCAAGAATATTAATATGACATCTTCTGGATGTGACAGTTGTACCAGTAATTTGACAGGCGTCGATGTGTGAGGGGAAGGAATCACCTACATCTTCAGGGCAACCCTGACTACACAGCATCACACCCCAGTAGACTGTAATCTATGCCATTCCCACCACAATACACACAATGTTTAAGGCCCCCTTTATGCTTAGTATGGTATCTTTGTGTCTGCCTGCAAAGTAATGATACTGCTGCATGGCTTTACTTGTTTCTGCACACAGTGCTGAGATACTTTTATTGATTATCAACACATGACCCTGTTTATTTTCTTCATCTCTTTAAATTAAGCTTCCTACATAGTCAAATGCATCCAGTTTTCAACACACAATTTACATTTCAGTTTAGCTGCGAGACACTGGCCAACAGAAACGTCATGATACTAAGACCTTCAAGGATTCTAAAAATGCACAGAATGATTTGTGACAAGCTGACTGTATTTTCAAAATATGACCGCTGTGCACGTGGTCACTTTCCAGGACAAAGCAGTTAAGTTTTCTGATAAAATGCAAGACTTTCCAGCAGTCTTGAAATAGACTCAGAGCTCTGTAATTATGTGCTATCTACCCACATTCATGTATGGAGATTTGACACTGTTGGGGTCCACAGCCTTAACTGCCAGTAGTTTGAGACATGCAGTACAAACACAAGCACCTCACCACCAAAATTTTGGCCCCTTGGCCCAAAATGTTTTCCATCTCTTTTTGTTTCATTTTTTTATGGCTGCAAATTTGGAGTTAATAGAGTGGCCATTAAGTGTAAAGCCTAGTTCTCCTTTATGAAGGTTATCATGCAAGCATTATACAGCCTAAGCAGAACAAACGAAGTCAGGGAGCCCTCCAGTACATACAGCTGATGTCACTGGACCACAGTACTAGTGTTCACTGAAGTCAGCATGGGCTTGCAGTGTCATACATCGAAAAGGGCAGAATGTCAGCCCATAAACATAGCAGATAGCAGGATTGGGACACTTTACGCAATGAATACACATGACATAACGTGCATGCTTTCGTCTACAGCTGCTCAAAAACAATCTGTGCTAGACTAGGTAGAACCATCTGACCAATGAAATAAAACATATAGAATGCAGTTTCACTTAATGGCCCAACATAAAGCCACTGCTGCAGATTTAGACCAATGCTTATGGTTAAACCAGAAACAGTCTCCTTAAGGCACTCTTGTATCATTGCTAAGAATGTGACTCATACAGCCTTCCACTGAGGACTGCTGTATAAAGTAAAGTTGTCTCTGTCTGCACCATGAGGGCATACAGGGGGAGTACAGGTACAGCTCCACTCATTCTTAATCTTGGCAAAAGCTGGAGGTCAGTGGCCCACTTCATGTCCCAGCCACTTTATCCCCAGAAAAGAGCCCCAGTACCGACTGTATAGGAGGCTGGGTGGGCCCCAGTGTCGGTCTGCACATTTTGAAGAAAAAATCTCACGTCCCTACTGGGATTCAAACCTCTTATCATCCAGCCCACAGACTACTCATTGTAACTCACTCAGACCTCTGAATGAACAAAGGCTAATAGTCATGGACACCCAGTACATTGCTGTATGTAGTACAATGTATATACTCTGCTCATATGTCAAGAGCAATGAGTGGTATATGAAGGTTTTCTAGTCAATCTGTTTTTCTTTTGGGCTGCATCTCATATTTTTTTGTATTTTCAGCTAGCACATGTACTAAGCCACATTATATCACTATTGGCAATTGAATCACATATTAAACAATGGATTGATAAAATTCCCGACAGGTAACGGATTTAACTGAAACATACATAATGTAAGTGGATATGCACAGTTCATAACACGGCCTTCAGGGCTATACACAGACCTCACTGGTCATGAGCAACTGCACTTACAGCATTCTTGCACTAGATTATGTTCTGCTTAGGTCACTCTTACATCAAGGGTTGTGCTCTACTTGTATGCAATAAACATGTTCTCTCAACAATGAAAAAATCAATGTTGAGTCACTTTATTTCAAAGTATTACCACTTCCCCCTTTGCTACTAACTTCTGAATTTACCACCTGCTTGTGATCATGTCCTGAGTGTTATCTCTTTGTTCTTTACAATGTCTGACATTTCCAGCAGTTCACATGACAGTTTATGTTCTCAACTAGCTTACATGCAAGTTGCACTGTCTGCCCAGTGCAGATGGTAGGAGTCAGACTGAAAATGAGGATGGGAAAGAATTCAGCTTGTTATTATGCAAGCTGCATCCACAGAAAGCACAATCTAGAGGATTAATATTTATTATCAGGATATTAATTACACTTATGTTCATATTTATTTTATTTACAACAAACAGTGCAACCGATATGGTGTCAGACCTCTAGGGCTTAAGTGCACACTGCAAGCAACATGCACAGTCTCTGCACATGCAGTGCTTGCAAAGTGCATCATTCCACACCAAATTCACACACAAAAAGTTGCACAAGTTTCAACATTCTTTCATCTTTCAAACAAATCTGTCAGCCTGTAGACCCTACAGGAATGAAAATGCCAAACTTTATACCTCTACACCTCAATTCTTTTATAGCTGAAATTTAAAAATAAATAATAAATAAATAAAAGGGTCAACTTTCTGGCATTACACAGCTTAACTATGGCCCTAATTCAGCTATACCTGGTTCAATGCTCAGTTGAGACCACTTACTAAACAGAAAGCTGTAGCTGTAGCTACTGTCCTGCAAACATTGGATTTACCCAAGATTTGGGGTTGCCACAGCGATGCTATGTAGATTCTATTCTCCAGGGCTGTGACTCCGTGTAAATCGGTTAGAATCAACCAATCTTTTGGAGAAACGTACTGCTTTCCTTTATTATATCTTAAATGCCACAGAAAGGTTATATATTTATACCAACTGTAGCAGTGTGGCAAATGCTCATTTAAAATATACAAGTAATACTAAGTGTGTAGTCTCAACTGCACACTGGGCACAGTATAGGACAGCCATTTTGGGCTAATCTAAAAGCTAATGAAATGCTGGGTTATCTGAGATTCCCAGTCAGTGCAGACAGTATTTAGATTATGGGTTGTGGGATGTGATGCGTGTAGTATGACAGATGGGTACAAATGTCTCGGAGGAACCTGATGTCGCCATCTTCGGGATAGACTGTAAGAAACTCTTGTACCCTGAAAATGGGGGCAGCAGGGTCCTCCAAATCGTTTGTACCTATCTACCAAACCTCATGGTGTCACACACCATAAGACTGTAATCTCAATGAAATACAGTCTCCAGTACAATATGAGTAGGTAATTTTGCTCCTGTTAACTTCATCACTGTGGATGTGCAAGGTGCCTGTCCTACTGTAATACCATTTGCTCACATACCTGAGATGTATGGTTAAATTAAAAAATACACTAGTGGCTTGTTGTATGTGTAGCAAAATGTGTTGGAATTCTTGGGATGCACCGAACTGAAGTGCCATGTTACATGAGCCAAACTGAACTAGAGAAAGGATCACATATTTTTATATTTCTTAATGGTTGCATTTCATGTTGCAATAGTAGTATATGAACAATTGTTCTTATGCTCAGTACCACAACATGCAGGGTGTCGCGTATTTTACAAAACTCCACCGACTCTTGTGACGACAGTATGTCTTAATTTATTAATTTGCTTTAACTGCCACTCACTATTATGAACTTGCACTGTAATAAACATAATTTGTCAGTCCACAAAAGTCTGCAACGCTGATATTTTACTGCAGCAACTTTTACGAGCCGTATCACGGTTAAAAAAAATTAATTTTTGGTATAAAGAACAACATGTAGAGGACTATTTGGCATTTTCAATTGCTTCCATAGGGGCCAAAGCTCAGCATATTTCAATGAAAACCAAAATGGTCAAGCAGTGTGGTGTTGCCTTGACACAATTCATTAACCCATGTAACAAAGGACTGCAAAATCTGTAAAACACTGTTACATTACGACCTGTATGCTCTAATGCTTCAGGACACTAACAAAGCACACTCTGAATGCATATTTGTCTGTTCCATGCTACTGAATCATTACACACTTCACTTATTTGAGAATTTTGAACCATTCAATGTTTACCCATGTTAATAAGTGTCTAAGTGAGCTCTACTATCAATCAAATATTCTGACATTTTTGCAAAAGAAAACATATTACCCTGTGTTTGATCCTAATCTGCCTACTTTTTATGATGGTCATAAGGGGGGGGGGGGGGAGGCACATGCCCCCTGAGATGTGACTGTAGTATTCTAAGGGAAGACTCAACACTAGTCTTGTTACCTTGTGAAAGCCCTCTTTCAGTATCCCCTTTGTGCTGTCATTCGCACTGATGCAGCTCCATTAACTTCCCTCATCTGCAGCCTCTAATGTCTCCACTGTGTCTCAATGGACTGGCCCTTGCAGTCTGCAACAAACAAACACATACATACAGCCACAGGTACAACAATTTTATCAGTAATGGTCATAACATGCCTCATATCTCTTTTTAAAAGAGTGACTATGCCCAGCACAAAGGCTTCAATCATCCACACCCCCCCCCCCCCCCCCCCCTCTTCCCCAAAATCCCCATGTTTCTATGTCACAGCTTACTTATAAAAATTGTCATACATTTTGTTCTTTACCAGCTAAAGACTTACACAGTCGGTGTCAAACAACTTTTAAATTTTCTTTTACCATGTAGCTCATATTTAATTTCTTAAAACTGCTGCAAAAAGACAGTACCATCATCTAGGTACAACACTCATTTACACTAATTATAATTTTCCTCACTAAATGATTCCTCTTTGACTTCAGTTTCTAAAAAAAAAAAATTCTACAAGGTACAAGGAATGCACTGACACAATTTTTCAATGCTTGTATAGGTACGTTTATATCATGGTTGAAGACCTGAATCTTAGATGAAAGAGAATTGCATAATTTTGTTCTTGTACAACACACATCCCTCTGGCAACTAGTGAGGTGAGCTTCTGACACAAGCCATGTACTAGTACTTCTCATTATACTGTGTACTTTGGAATTTGTATGGTATTGTACCATGTTGTCCATAATGAGATCAGGCAGTCACTGCCAAGGGTAAGTGTATGACTTGCACAAGTAATTCCCTACAAAACACTTTTATTCGCACCTGCCACTAACCTGATAATTCTCTTTTATAAGGTAAATACTTTCCTGCTGTCTGGAAAATTTGCCCAAAAGGTATCTCCAAAATACATGGTATGAAAACATAAAGCATCTGTTGTCACGAGTGCATTTTGCATATGTAAAATAAAGCATTTAATCCTTCACTTAGGGGCACTCCTATAAATAATGATGTGCATTTCATTATTTACAGGACTTCCCCTAAATTAAAGTTTAAATGTATTTTACATATGCAATACACAAAATGTATATAACCTTAAGCCTAGTTATCATCAATTTGCATACCATAAAATGTAGTTGTAATTACTAATTTATTTTAGTACCACAACCTATATTTAAATTAATAAATAATTTATTGTTAGTGGCAAATTTAATGAAGTTTGGTGCATTTTTCTGCTTCAAATGGCAATTCAGAAATGGATTATCAAAGCAACTTTGACAGTGGTCTCTTTCAGAATGCTATACTATATATACTAGTAACACCAGCACCATAAGAGTTTCACCAGCAAACTGCCAGTGGGGGGGAAGGGGGTTGGGTCATTTATGTGTAACTTGGAAAACTTTTTGACACCAAAACCAAGATAAAGTAAATGACAAACCTTAATGGGGGGTCTCTTGTATGGAAATATTTAGAAAGTTTAATATTCTGCCACTTGCCAGCAAACCCTTACCCCTGCATTACCATATGCTATTGGGATGACAAATTTCTAAGAAATTAAGACTAAAAAAAAAAGAAAATACCACATGCCAAATACGAAGCCCGCAAATTTCCGAGTTTACGTACTATCCTGCAATCAAGTTACTCAATAACAGAAGTTAAAACCAACATAAATTATCGAGAACCCCCCCCCCCCCCAAACACTTATTCAATAACTTTCCCACTATCATCACAAGTTTAAATGCAGAAAAGTACTTTAACGCACTTCACAAACGCCAATTATGCTCGGTCCTACGCCGCACAAACATCTGACTTCCTTAAAAATTATACAAAACCTTGCAAGGTAAGTTTCTTAGATGCATGATACAGTGCGTCTAAATTGTTCATGACGTACCGTAAACATTACATACTTTTATTCAGAAAAGTGTTAGACCCTAATATCTTACAGACCGTTCGCTTAGTCCTATAAAGGATGCACTGAATGTGAATAAGTTAAAATTTTATTCTATACACCGACTACAACACAAGGACACCATTTTGTATTCTTGTTTATCTACTTCGTTACAAATCTGTTCTCGATTAATGACATAACACGTAACACCACGGCCAAGCAGTGTTCATAGCAGTAATTTGCACTATATAAAAATAAACTTTAAGAACGTTAAATTACACAGCATTGAAGAACACCATCACACGTTCCTATCAGAATTAACAGCATACTACCTCGTAGTAAAGACCTGCTTAAAAAACGCCGCCAACACATTACAATTACTATTTCCGGAGGTCGTTAAAAATACACCAAAAATCTTACCTTTACTATAGCTGCCGAACGTCATCTGCAAGCTCCCTGCACGAACCACACCACCGTTGTCCAGTGTCCAACACGTGTCCTGGATGCCAGGATTTATAGTGCATTAGATCATGACGTCACAAACGACGTCACCAATCATGGCGAGCTTCCGTTCATGAAACTCGAAAACATGCACTCTTTTCCTGCATGTCGCTTACCACTTACCTCAACCTAGCGCCAAGATTATATGAATGGGGGTAATTTTGAACATTCCAACCTTCTGTGATGTCACCACACACAAACGAATTTTATGGTCCTTTAATCTGCACACATTTATATTGGTCCTGCCCAAACTTCATATGAATATTACAAATTTTCCTCAAATGTGTGTTTGTGCTTCTTCCCATCTAGATTATACATTCAAATTGACCACAAACTGGCATGTTGCTATTGTTTTAAGTTACTGGAACTGAAAATCAGATAGAAATATCAGTAATAATTTTCTACCACTACAGTGTTTTTGTGTCACACACTATGTACAGCTGTTAACCTGGCTCAGCTACCAACACCAGTACATTCTTTGTACGCCACAAGGCCTCGGCCAGTGTTGGTAGCTCTGCCATGTTACTCTATTGTACACAATATATTCGTGCAGAAAAACTTCTACTAGTGCATAGAATACACGTTGGCTGCCCTCAGTAATATTCAGAACAAGGTGTACAAGTTTTATCTTGCATTCACCGTGCATTTTATTCAATATTTGTAACAACCAAACAAATGCACATTTTATTTAAAACTGTTTCATAGTTTTAATACTTTCCCCTACACATGTTTCGGTCCGATTTCAGACCATCCTCAGGGGGCTATAAACTAAATTTATATTACGTCCATATGTGTTTGTTCAATTTCATGTGTAGTGTAGTCACTTGCGTTTTATCATGTAGGTGTGTAAATCACTTTCAAAAAATCACTCTTAAAAATCACTTTTAAGGTGTACAAGGTTCAGCAGAAAACCAGGCACTAGCAACTTATTTAAAGGACATGTGGAGGAAGTGCACTGAATTACATTTTTAATGCAATACAATATGAATTCAGTGTAGTCAAACCCTGATACAGTGTGCATAAAAGTCTGTGAACAGTAATTAGCTATTACAGAGTATATTTATTTACTGCCACAAACTGTAGTGAAAAAACACTGGTGCTGTATCAGCATTCCTATAAAATTTCAACAGCCACATAAAACTTCATGTCTTGATTTTTACATTCATTTTAAATGGTCCCTTCAAAAATGTAAAATCCAGATTGCATCATATATAAAAGTAAAGGGACGAGGGAGGCAGCCAGCTCCTCCAAAACATCAACAATAAACCAATTTACATTGTAACATATCCCACAAAACTGGAATCTTCACCAGCCCCACTGTGAGAACCTCAAATCTCATTAAGTGAATTTCTATCTCCATGCCTGCATTTCTCAATAGTTTGGCAAACTTGTTTCATTATGACATCACCGTTCATGCTTAATGTGCCTGAATAACTTAACTGTCTCCAACTGGAGGAACTTCCACTGTGCTTTCAAGAGGGAAGAAGCCAGTTTTGTAAAATACTGAAAATGTCTGCATATTTATTCACAGCTGTGTGTGGAGCAGGCAAACATATCATGATGACATGGGTTGAATCTGATGCGTGGTGAATCTTCATGTGGTTTGCAAAAAGAAGTATGTAATCATTTTTTTAACTTTATAATGTTGCCTTTTAATATGTGCACTTTAAATCACGTTCTTGCCAGGCATATATTAGTGCTAATTGTGTTAGAAGTCAACAAGAATGCAAAAGATGAAATTAACTGGAGGAAGATTAACAGCATAATAAAAAAGGCCATTTTACAACTTTCTGGGCAGTGATAAGGTTTTTAGGGCAGTATGCTTACAAGTACCAATCTCTAGAATGAGATGGATCAGTAGGGATGAATGTCAGTAGTGATTTGTGTAGATGATGGTTTAGAATGGGCCTCATTAAAATGCTAAGAGCATGCATGACATTTCATACACATGCTGAAAACAAAATCTGGGAAATCATTTGGAACTTTACTTGCCTATAAACTGGGAATCTATCCCCACTTGAAGGTCTGTAATGTAAGCACAGTTCAGAAGTGTGGTTAGGGTAAATGTGCAGAAACAGTGGAATTAATGGGATGTGTCCTGTAGGCTCATAACAGTTGGTTTTCATTCCTAAAATTTAATCTCTATGCAGGTGATGGCAATGCTCCACATGCCTATTTAAAGCATACACTATATCGCAGCATGGAAAACTAATGTTGCCAGCACAGTTCCATGAGGCAATCTTTTTGAATTTTGAAAGTCTATGTTGCATTTTAACTGGATAAAATCCATAAATTCATTCCTAGCCTAATATGTGCATGCAGACTAGGTATTATCTGGGTTGAAGATTCCTGAAATTCAAAAGATTCCACTTCCCTCAAAACCACTACCAAATGTGCTGGCAAGAAGCTATTTTTACCCCCCTCCCCTGTGCTTCTAGTTATCTTAAGAAGTGTAATGTAAGGTCTGAATTTTGGGATAATGGTATTGATTGGTGCCCCTGCCACAGTCCACAGGATACACACAGTACTTCATTGTAACTGAAATGTCTTTCTTTAGTGTAAGATTTGAGATTTTCATCACAGTGACCCAGCCTTCTGGGACGCCCTGCTGTGTAGTGTGATACTGATATTCATTGGAGTGTCAAAACTTTTCTACTACACAGCACAGTCAAATCCCAATGACTACATTCATCTTTCTTTCAGTACTAACATTTCAAAGCAACTTATTGCACCCATCTTCAGGAATCTGTGCTTAGTACACAGTTCAAAAATGGGGCAATAAGTTTCTATTAAAAATGCATTATTCTGACTTTATTTTCCTTGCTCACAGGTTGGGTAGAACATGAGGATAATGAAGGATGGTTTCACACTGCAGAGAATATGTGTACAGCCTCAGCAAAAGTGGTGCATTTCGAGATAGTGCGCAATAGGATCTCCAAATTTCAACATCAACACACAACACAAAATGTAAGCCATCTCTCGTTCTTTCTTTTCAAGTCCAATCACTTGCACTTCCTATATAACAATACACAAGCAACATAAATTCTTAGTTTTATTTCACATCTTCAATCTTCAAAATACAAATATTTTTTGAAGCTGCTATAGCAGTATGCACTTCAGCAACACTCTACATATACATACTTTTAACTGTGTAAATAAGCTGGAGAACTGTACCAGCAAAGAGTGGAAGGGATGTAGCAGTATTGGAGGAATAAAGTATATTCCACTATCTGTAGAAATAGTTTTCTTGCAGAAATTGAAGGCCTTTATGCACATTACCTTGAAACATGCCCTTTTTCTTTTCTGCCACTGTACACATATCTCTCCACTTTGTTACTTCACATCCTCCTTCCAGCAACATAAAAAAAATCTTTGTTAATTTTCATCATAATCATTAACAAATATCTAACTCAAAATTATAATAAAAAAATACTTAAAACTGCTAAAACACAAACTTGGAGGCAGTTGGGTTTGAACCTCTGTTCTTTACAGCGCTAAGCTCATATGCTAACCACCAGAACACTAGGAGCAACTATAGATGGCTGACGTAACTACACTCAAATTTCCTTCAGTTCAGATCGAGCTCATGTCTTGCTTTGCTAATGACCTGTTATACTTAATACAATCTGTCAGGTTCCTAGTGACCCTCTGTTCTTTGTGAATGATTTTTCCTTTGTCCAGTGGTGTTTTGTGGTACCTATACAGATTATAAGAGAACTACAGAACACAATGGGAAAGAGGAGAAATAATTCACCAAGAACAAAACAGAATGGCCCACTGTAGTGAATATACTCCTTCTGTTTTTTCTTTGTGAATGGTTTCTCCTTTATTCTATTGTGTTCTGTGATACTGTATGGATGGCATGAGAACCAGAGATTTTTACAGATAATCATAACAAGTATTAGAGAGCATCAAAACTGATAAGCATCTGATGTGAGGCATACCTTTAAAAGAAAGGCCCCCTCATGAAAGGTGCGTGGCTGAACAGACGGATATCACGGAAGACACATAGCCATCCTTCATCCACAAAACAGCTTTCCTTTCATTGATGCCACTTTAAGATTGCCAAGAGAAAGCAACAAATGCATAAAGCTTTACAAACCAGAAAATCTTGAGTAACTTAGTAGTACATTAACCTATGAGTCTGTTAATTCAAGATTCTATTACACTAAATTTAGAATCTGAGAAGATTAACCTCCAGATCAGAGTCTGCTAGCAGTTCTTGTGCAACAGGCAGTGCATAAACCTTGTTGGTCACTCTCACTCTTGTACAACACTATGTCAAAATGGTAATGATCACTGACATTTTGTCTTCAATGCTAAAAAGATGTGGCACAAGCTCCTTCCAAATGTCAGTAACCTTTACTCCTTCAGCACAGTGCTGTACCCAAAGACCCTACAAGGAAACTGAACTGCTGACAAATTAAAACACCTAATGTGCTGCCTCCTCAGTCTGGCATCATGGCATGTGCTGCTGGTACAGATGAAACTGTCTCTCCAGACCTGTCAAAAAATAGTAAGAATTATGTATATTCATCCTTACCTAATTACATGTTACAGTCAATCTGCAATGCTACAAGACAGATGTGGAGCACCACACAATGACATACTTAACTTGTCTGCCCAGGAATCCAGCCAATGTGCCCCAAGTTATGCATTTTCCTCGCAGCTTTGAAGCCCCATCCCAACACTGCCGACATGCTCAGACTCTAGTCCTGACACCTCAGCTTGAGGAGAAAGGCCCTGGTCTCATCACATGCTAAGAATGACTTTCAATTCTGGATATGGATACAGAAACATTTAGAGAATTTCTCTACAATATCAGTTCTTGTTGATTACAATATATAACACAAGCCACTTTTTGTACTGCAGTACCATATACCACTTATCCCTTATGTTATCAGCTCCTTCTGTAAAAATTTTTAATAAATAATTTTATTAAAAGACACAATTCTGCACCTGTCCTTTTTGAACACCTGTTGAATCTGATTTCAGATCCTTTATCACAACTTGCTACATCTAAAATTTGTTACTTCAAGTGTCAGATCCTTGCTGCAACTCTGACAACTGTCAAAGGGACACACTATTTACCACATACACGTATGTAAAAAGATCAGCTTAGGTGGTAGCAGTTACCTTTGTCACTCTTCTAAAATGTTTACTCCCTTCACCACCACATTCTAATACACAAATAACACAATACTTTGCACTGAAAATGGTCTCTGGAGATTATTCACTAGTAAGATGTTACTCATTTCCATTCATACGTTTGCTGCCCAAAAATGCAATAAGAAGCCACACATCACAGTGTTTATTGTAAAATTATTTTGTTAAAACTACAGAATTTACTTACTTTTCATAGATCTTTCCTAGTATTAGCCAAGGATGTAAAACACGTAATGTTGTAACACAATACTTATATCAAATACATATCATTCACTTTGTTATAATAAAAAATGACATCAAGCTAACTCACAGTTTATACATAATTATATTTATAACTGGGGTAAATTCTTGTACGAGGAGGTAACAGATACTCACTTAACGATAACTTTAACTCTTTCATATTATGATTTCAACTTTCGATGGTACGTGTACAATGACTGAAAAATGTGATGCCGGTAAACTCCTTTTTTATATTACTGAGGTTTGTACTCCGTACATAAAGGTAAAATCTGATCTATACCTATGTTTTATATACCTGACTTTCTCTGAACTTCTTCCACGTTGCCCACAACAAATGATAAGTACTCAATGGCAAATGGACGAATATTTCCCTACATAAGCCTTTCATTTTTGCGTCTGCTATTATTCTAAAGCTTTCAGTTTGAATGTAATACTTTTCTGGTCTGCTGAATTTCCCCATACCACACTGGTATGTTCACAGGACGATTCAAAAGGGCAATGGTCAACCATATTAACTTAACCTGTCCTTAACACCAGACAGTGGTTGTCTTCCTGCAACGAATTTACCTATCTTAGGACGATGAAACGTGTATACGTCACAGCTCACATACCAGTCACTTGGTACTTACTTGGAAAATCTTATTTCGCCACATCAAAACAAATTAATGTCACTGTAAATACGTCAGGTTTACGAAATTTTGAGTTTCCTTCCGTAAAACGCTTTCAAAACTCGACCACTTACACCCACCTCTCAAAATGGCTACCGTCTGCAATTTTCGTATTGGTTGAAAACAGCATCACGCACGGAACCTCTTATAGCAAACTCATTGCCATTGGTAAACGTATAACCAATCATAGTAAAATAAGGGAAAAACGGAAGCCTGGGTAAGAGACGGCGGAGAATTAAAAAAAATATTCTAGGTGTGAATCATTAAATTCAAGGATGTTCACGATAAATTGTAATATATATATGTATAAAATAGAGACAGCGGGAAAATAATTGGAAATATGACTTTCAAGATCCTTCTAATTTCCGTTGGTACATCTCAAATTATCATAGTTTTCGTATTTCATTCAAATTGCCTCAAATTATAGACCTAAAGTCTAATCGTACATAATTTTTGGCAACTCAAGAACCTAATAACGATTATAATAGATCATTGCGTTCGATTGGATGAATTGTATCATTGATGCCTACACCTGCCATTTTTATTAGGAAGACCTTAAAATTGAATGCAAATTACACGATTTGGATGGGAAATGAATATAGTATCATAACTTAGCAGTTTATCACTAACTATTATTTTTGCATGCTGTGTAAAATACGTTTTAAATATAATCATTGGGTAAAAACAAACCTAAGATCAGTGGCTCCGACATTGTTTATCGAATACGAAATGTCGAAAATGTCGATAAAATGATAATTAATTAGAATACTGTATGAGAGAATAACTAAAACGTGGGCCAAGCATGGCGGCGAGTTTCACAAGGTTAGGATTTAAAGCGCATGGCCTAACTGAATAGTGACGTCAACCATTTATATATGTATTTCGTGATTAATATTTTAAAAATATTTACCAGCTGAAATAACCAGTTAAACAAATCTAAAAGAGAATTAGACTTCTGCTTTATAGTATTTTTACGTGAAAAGGCGAAGTAATCTGAGAGCATGATGGCCTATCATAAGCACTATTTTGTAATTCAATTCAGGATAACTGGTATTCCGTGACAAGTGTGTCCCTGTCACCACGGCATGGCGTGTCCTCAGGTTGCGGATGGAGGAACGCCTCCGGATATGGAGGGTAGCTGCGAATAAATTGAATAAGCAGTCGCGGACGGCCGACAAGGGGTGGTCCTCCAGCTAGGGGATTGGGCGAGTGCTAACAACTCCTCGCCTTAAAAAATTACCATGTTACGAAACATATCTCAAAGCCTCGGACCTGGACTGAAAGAGAGGGACAGGTGGCGGGCTCTTGTGAATGCGGTAATGAACCTTCGGGTTCCATAAAACGCGGGGAATTTCTTGACTAGCTGACGACCTGTTGGCTTACCAAGAAGGACTGTGCTGCATGAGTTGGTTAGTTAGTTAGTTAGTTAGTTATAACTGGTAGTTCGATTAATATTCTAATCGGTTTGTCTCACGAAGGAGAACAGGAATGCTATCGCTGCAGCGAATCTGTTTAGTGACAGGTTAGATGAAAATGCACATCACCAATTTGTACACAAAGTCGTGGTTCAGTAGATGACACTTCTATTTACATATGGGGGATCAATAATTAAGCGGCTCCTCTGTTTACCGTCTATACTGACTTCGAATTATCGTCATTTTGTAACAGTCCCTCGACACAAATGCTGGACTCTCATTTTTATATTTGCCACGACTGCGTCCTTCCACACTCTTTAGCCCCAGTGACTATAGGCTACATAACCTGTTTTGTTGAGAAAAAGTTGTTAGGTAAATTAGGGGCAAATAATCAAAGAGCTTTTTTAAATTATCTTAAGGCTTTTATACGGAAAGGACTGAACAGGGGAAGGGAACATGACCTTAGAAGGCAGGATGATATTGAGACTATAACAAATAGTTTGAGAAATAGATCCAATTTTATTACAGTTGCAACATGACGCCATGTTAATCGTCGATATCCAAATACGGTACATATAAAATCTTCAACAACCAGCTGGTTGAATAAATGACATGCCAAGGCAAAGAAATCGGTAGGATTCTAAGTGAAATTCTGATCAAGTTTGGACTCTGCTCATTCATAATTAAAATTCAGCTACGTAGATTTAACTTAAAGACCTTCGATTTTTAATTTCGTTTTAATGATGTCATTAATTTTACCATACAAGATGTAATCTATTTGAGCTTGAGTTAGATGGACTTCATGCTTTCCATGTTTACCCTGTGGGATCCTTGAATTTCTATGCTTCTCATTAATTGCAGTAGGGCAAGAAAAGCATGGATAGGAGATGCCTCCACTACAGTTCAAATTTGTGCCGAGGTTAAAGAAAGAGTAGAGCTATACCTCTACTCCCCCTCTGGGCCTTCGTGGCCTGTTCTAGGGAGAACTTTACCTTTACCTTTTACGATTCAAATTTAGGGCAAAACTGAGTAGGAGCTATAATTCCTACCCGCCTTAAAAGATAATTATACAAGTCGCGTAAAAACTTTTAAAACGTAAAGAGCTGCACATTAATTGCATTATTACAACAAACTCCTTAACACAAATTGAGGGAACTAGATGGAGAAAGAAGGGCAAATATAAGTATCACACCTACCGTATTTACTTGAATGTAATGCCTACCTAAATTTGAAACGTTAGGTGGAATTAAAAAAGTGTTTAACACATCAATTGTACAGAATTAATTAAATATGGTGTGAATAAAGCAACAAACATCGACGTACTGAACATTATTGTGATATTAAAGTAGAACAATACATGTAACAGGATTCAACATTTGTCATAAAGGTGCAGTTAACATTTCTAGAGGTATCTGAAGATAAAATTTACGCACTGTACTCAGGCAAATACGGTAGGATATTTAAATTTCACGGGAGTAAACCTTATGAATTGATGTCTGTTTAATAAACATACTTGAGAGGCGCGTGAGCTGTAGCATAGCCGGATTTGGCAGCAACAACTGCGGGTGTGTCAGCGACAAGTTGGTTGTCAACGACAACGGGAGACACAAGAACTTTGTGCACTACATAAGAACTTGGCCCGACTGGGATGTTTGTGGCAGCCACTCTGAAGCCACCGACGTCGTCAGCTACATAACTGGCGCTTTGCACGATGCCGTTCCCATCGATGTAGGAGTATTGGCCGCGGGTTACACCGTCCAGGGTCTTGGTTTCGACCTTGGCAGAGGGGCCCCCGGAATATCCGTAACTGTATTGGCCCAGGTCATCTTGTACATGGTACTGGTGACTGGTGGAAGATGCCAGAGCGGAATATGGCACTGTAGATACTTGCTTCACATCCAGCACAGGGGCCTGAGGGAAAGAAACCAGAGTAATGAGACTTCTACAATTTCAGTCATAAAACGTACTTTTTTTTTACATGGTGAAGGGCCCCGCAGCAGATTCTACGGACGCACCACAGCCTTAAGGCTTCTTGTGCAACCCTGTGATGAAGATGAGCAGTTTTTTTTACCAAGTTTTACAATTAATGGAGCGCCAGTGGAATGAAATTGACAGGGGAAAACCGACAACTCGGAGAAAAACCTGTCCCACTGCCACTTTGTCCACCACAAATCTCACATGGACTTGACCTGGGATCGAACCCGGGCCTCCGTGGTGAGAGGCCGGCGACTAACCGCCTGAGCCATGGCACGGCCTATAAAACATACATGATATTATTCAATACGCATGACATACTTCGATACCTAGTGCCATCTTCAGGGTATTTTCAAGTGCTGTCTCTTCTTCAGCATTTATTTCAACACATTATTTCTCACGTTCTCTCTGTTACTCTTTAGCTATTAGTAAATTTATTATTTATTTTGTTTTTACATGCAGGCTCTACATCAATTCCACTATTGGTATAATTTTCTTTATAATATCTGCTCTAATTTGCTACAATAATTACGTAATATAAATTTTTTTCATTAACGCATTTGAAATACTGATTTGCCTATCTGAGTTCACAACCTTAATCTGTAAGCTCTTTTAGTACTATTACTGTACTGAAATATATTGGACGCCAAGACTTTTAAACCTGTTGTAATTATAATATAGCCTAATGTAAATTATAATTGAGAGGCAATTATTACTTATTGTATATATATTCTACGGGTAACACCAATTTCCATAGTACCACCAAACTGAAGTAAATACAGAAATATAGTGAGATGATTGAACATTTCTCTACGGTGGCTTTTTAGACTGAAATTGTAAAAGGCTTTCCAATAAAGCCAATGATAAATAACGCAACTTCGAAGGTGAAATTTAAACTTACTACAGGAATATTGTCAGTGGCGAAGGAATATGACACTGCAGCAGGCGCTGACACCAGGGCGACTGACGGAGACGTTGACAGGGTTGAGTAAGAGAAGGCCTTAGAAGGGTCATCTTTGACAACACCAACTACAGGAGACACTGGGACAGAATAAGAAGTGGCATCGGAAGTTACAGCAACAGAAGGAGAAGCTGGCACTGAGGAATAAGACAAATCTGTGGAGGGTACTTCATTGACGACGCTTACTGCTGGTGGTGACGCAACGTAGGAACTGAGAAGTTTGGCAGGAAAGACGACAGCCTCACCCACGTCTGGCGAAACAGCGGCAGCATAAGCAGCTTTGTTATAGGCTACAGAATGGGCAAATTTAGCAGCAGCGACTTCCGGAGTCTCGTAGACTACTTGATTGGGCAAGTTCGTGGCAGCGACTCGGAAACCGTTGACATCGTCGGCGATATAGCTGGCAGTCTGGACGATGCCATTGCCGTCCAGATAGGAATAGCCTCCACGGACAACGCCATCCAGGGTCTTTGACTCGGCTTTGGCAGAGGATCCGGCAGAGTATCCGTAGGTGTACTGGCCGAGTGTGTCCTGCGCGTGGTACTGGCTGGACACAGACACGGGACTCACAAGAGTGCGAGCCACAAGGTGGTTCACGGCGGGTGTGGCTGCCGCCAGGGCAAAGCAGCATAACACAATCTGCAATATAAACACAACTTCGCACTCCAGTGTTTTACAGGTGATTTCTATATTATACACGTACTATATACATCACTGACCTTAATGTCCATTCATTGTAAATAAAATCCAACGAAATTCGTGGTTCAGTGGTTAGACCGCCTGCTTTATATTTAGTATTCCTGGGGCCGGGGCGTGGCGGTGACCACACACCCCTATCTAGCGCCGAGGTTAAAGAAAGAGTAGTGTTATACCTCTACTCCCCCTCTGGGCCTTCATGGCCTGTTCTAGGGTGAACTTTACCTTTTATTCCTGGGTTCGATATTCAGTACAGGTAATGAACTTTTCCTGATTATTAGGCACATTCTGGAGTAATATCTTAACCAATTAGAGACACTGTGGTTATTACATGTGCTACCCGTTGGACATGAAAATAAAGTTGTCTTTGTGCATAACACGAAGGTGTATGGGGAGTTACAGCACCACTAATTCTTAATCTCGGCACTGGATATGATGAGTGGCCAGCTTCACGTACCACCCTCTTTACCTCCGGCGAAAGGGCCCCTAATATGCTTTGAATAGGGAGCTGAAAGGGCCACACAGCCGGTTTGAAAATTTTGGAGAAGAGAGAAATCTCTTGACTCTGTCGCGGATCCAATCACGATTTCTCAGCCATACAGCCCGTAGCCTAGACACTATACCGACTGAGCTATCCCGGCTCAGCCTCTAATGACACAAAACACTATATTCCTTCACGTAATGTATTTACGTCATTCATACAATGCTCATAGTAAATAGCGATTATTTCACTAAAGGTAAAGCAATCCCATTACAGGCCTGGACATGCCCTTAGGGTTCCAGGAGGTTGAGGCTCCCAGATTTCTAGACAATCGGCACATGAAGGTGGTAAGGTTGTCAGCCCTACGCACCGGCCGCCTTTTACTCCCCAGGAAATATTCCTGGTACTCATTTCTGTTAGAGGCTGATTCGACCCCAGGGCCATAGTGCGACCGAAAGGATTATGTCAATGAAAAATTCCAATGACACCATCGGGAATCGAACCCGCAACCTTCCGGCTTGTAGCGCAGTGCCTCAACCAACTGCGCAACCGCGTGCCCCCGATTATTTCACTAACGCCATTAATTAGTTGTATTTATAACGGAGAGACTGCTAACAAAAGACAGGATTATTTCCTTCCTCGCCTTTGTCGCCTCATTAGTTACATAATTACCCTACAGAATTAGATCCTGCGTAGCTTAGAATGTCGGAAAAACACTGTTAAATAACCCACAAATCATATTATGGTATTTTACATTGACACCGTGTAGTCTGGTAAGTGTGTACCAGCGTTGCGGAGGAACATAATGCTTCATTCTTCAGTGTTCTCAACTTTACATATGGAGGCACTTTTCCGTCCGAAACGTTGGTACCGACCTACTGGACTACACGGTGTCATTACCCTGAAGACAGCAGCATGAATTTTACGGCCGTCAAAAACAGAAATCTTACAGCGCAAATATCGGTGAGTGTTCAACAAAAAAAGTCAAAAGTAGCAGAGTCGCCTTTACGCCTGCAGAGTCGATGATATGCTGTCAGCAATACAATACTGCCGCAGAAGTTGCCGCAAGAGCACGGCGATGCAGATCCGTCCGATTCTGATGCTGTCTCCAAGAAGAAACCTGTTAGCCGCACAGCAGTTTGGCTGCACTTTTAGGTGAATATCGAAAAATAAATTATTTCGTTCATATCCGATTGTGGGTCAGTAACAGCATCCAAACTACGGGAGCGATATGGAACAAACTCAGTGAAGTCACTGTAATTTTGCTTTAGCTGCCTTTTAACAGAAACATATGATTGTCTACCCCAGAGTGTCCAGACGGGCTGTGAGGCCCACCAATCCTACTGTCTAATAGCTATTGAGGGCGGCCGAGACGTGAATGTAACCTCTCATCTCCATATGGTGCTGAGGTTAAGAATGCGTGGATCGACACATTTACTCCCTCCGTACCTTCATGGCGTAGGGCTTAATTAAGAACCAGAACTTTACATTTATTTCAGATCTTCTTCAGACAAACTTCTTTTGTGAATCTAAACAAAATTTGTGTATACTTTTCAAATTATTATATTTATGTTTAAATTTAATGCTTTTAATACACTAAATTCCATTGAATCAGTACAGCCACACGTGAATCTGAAGTCACTTATAACAGATCATTTTAATTAAGCTCTTTAATGAGCCTTCGTACATTTTAGGTCCTCTGACTGGTGTTACTGGATATACGGCACATATGCGAGTGACTTTTATTTAATATGATCGAAGAAAGGTGAGACTTTAAGAGAAAGTGTATTCGGCACCAAATAATTTTCTTTTTCCTGAAACCTTCTGGAACTACTTCCTTCTGACAAATCCTTATCGACGTATGATCGAGAGGCACGTTAAACTGCACATTGGCGCAGCAACCCTTAGAGGACCAGGGTCTCCTTATTCTCGAGACTTCACGATCACACTCAGACACACCACAATTGGCAGGACTCCTCTGGACGGGTGATCAGTCCGACGCAGAGACCTCTACCTGACAACACACAACACTCACAAGAGACAGACATCCATGCCCCCGCTGGGATTCGAACCCACAATCCCAGCAAGCGAACGGCCGCAAACCCACGCTTTAGACCGCGCGGCCACTGGGATCCGTATTATCTAGTTAATTCCTAATATTATTAATTTGAACCAGGTTAGTAATTACACTAACTTTTCATTAACCCTCAAGCATAAAGTTCAAATAAGAATTATTTTAAACTTCATTTCCTGCTTCACAGAAAACATTGTGTCTCCATTACAACATCCAATTACATCATGCAGTTTGAAAAAAAATCTCTGTTTATTCTGAGAAACATAAGAAAACCAGAAATGTATTATGTTGGTAAAGACTTTACGGATGCTAAGAGGGGTTGTACGCTTATTTAACACTGCAATTTGAAGGGATGACTTTCTCTTCGCCTTGCTGTAATGTGGCAAACTGCTAACATATTCCTGCGCAAGTTAGAGCTGCATAGACCTTCAGGCAGTACCGCAAAAAGAACCCTGTCCAAGCGATGTTTACCATAAGCAGATCTACAAAGAGTGGCGGCAATAGCTTGTTGTCGCACTTTGGCATTGAATTATGTAATGCAGAGTAAAGCTGCAGTAAGAGTGGAGCGCTTGCTCCAACCTTGATATCCCCACGCCCAAGTCGTTACTGATTTGGTCCTGTGGATATGTGGCCTTGGTGGACACCAGGATCGATATGTGGCCTTGATGGACACCAGGATCGATTCCGAATACAATTCGACGCTCCGATATTTTGAGGCGCAATAATTACAATTTCGAAATATTCAGGTATCTCGACGATAGTTGTCACAAAAATCGTGTTTTTCCTCAGGCTTTCAAAGTAATTATCGTGCTAATAGCTGAAAATAACCCTAGATCATTTCGTTCCAGATCACATCACGTGGTCTTTTATTGGATTAAGTAATTATTAGTAACTAACCATGTGTATATAATGAAGAGTCCTTGATATGAAGCTGACTGTCAGTCAGCTGGTCAAGAAAATGTTTGCCACTCATGGAACCCAAACCTTTATTACAGTTTTTAGAAGACAATTTCACTGAACTTCATTTCACGTTATTTTAATCCAATCACACCTAAAAATCTTATTTGTTTAAAACCCCATTTTAATAATATCACTCCACTTACATCTATGTTTCCTAAATGACATTTTCACGATTTTCTACTGTAATGTTATACTTATTTATCACGTCCAACATAAGCTATATACTTCACTTATCTTACCTTCCTTGAACTGACCGTCCTGATAATGTTTAGCGACGAGTAGAAATTGTGAAGCTCTTCAATCTATAATTTCTGTGTCTTGTTACATCCTGCTTGTTATTGTGAAATACCAACTTTTAGATCGACACAAAACGCGACATAAAATAAACGAGACTGTAGAAACAGTGAACGTGTAAACCGACACTTTGCACTGAGGGCCTTCTTGATATTTCTCAGTCCCTCCAGCCAAATTCTTAGAGAGTAAATTAAAATATATCGTGGACTCTTCGCTCCGATATATCATTCTTTAATCATACTACCATCGAACACTACGTAGCCTGAGCTACTAATTTTTTTTTCCAATGGCTCAACAGCCCCTTGGGGGCCTAGGCCACCTCATTTTTCGAGGCTTCACGATCACACACTTTAGACACACCACAGTCGGTAGGACTCCTCTGGACGAGGGACCAGCTCGTCGCAGAGACCTCTACCTGACAACACACAACACTCACAAGAGACAGACATCCATACCCCCGGTGGGATTCGAACCCACAATCCTAGTAAGCGAGCGGCCGCAGACCCACGCCTTAGACCGCACGGCCACTGGGATCGGCGAGCTACTAATACCGTCGTTAATTAAAGCACAACTGAATAAACAAATGAGAGATACTCTTTTTCCGGCACAGCAAGTTGGTCTGTTTCACGTGATTTTCAGAAGCACACGTAGTCATTCCCTAAACACTAAAACTTTATAATATAGTCCCTTGTGCTTTCCGAGAATTAATACTTGAATTTACAAACATTATGTAGAAAAACTTCATTCTTCAAATCATTAAATAAAAGTTTCCTTCGATTTTCGTCGAAGACATCACGATATTCCTCTGCCACACCATTTTCTATGCAGCAAAACTTTAAAGGCAAATTTCACGTAACGACTACTTAAAAACTGAAATCCTACCTCACATTTAACATGCATGTTCTGAATTACCAAATCCAAACCTTTAAAAATGCGCGGGGAATAATCCCCACAACACAAATCACTGGCCTCGAGATGCAGCAGCGTGTAACTACTTACCAGAGATCTCATGGTGCTGTCTTCACAAGCAGAGTCTACAACGGTGTGCAGAACATCTCCGCCCTCCTTTATATACGTACCTTTATCACGTCGGACGCTGCCTGCGTGGTCAGTCTTCTTATGCAGTGGAATCGTCTGCATGCATGAGGCATCTATGTCATGCTATGCGCGCGTTGGAACGTTGGTCAAATGAAGTAGGATGCAACTCAATGTGATATGTGCAGTTTCTTAAAATATTCACTGTAATGTGAAATACAGTTCTTTATAGTATTCCTCTGACGTGTAAATACCGTGTAATTTTGTACACAAGTACCAATATTTCGGAGGAACATCTTGCATTTATCGTCGGGGTAGACTCACCCTGAGGAAAATAACAGTAGATTTGTCAGAAACTTTGGAACCTATCTATCAATCCACAGACTGCCCATTCCACAAGAACATAATCTTCGAGCTCACCGCCATAAGAAGATAAAAAGTAAAAAAAATGACCATAAAATCTGAAAAATCTGAAACTTATGAAGTGATTTAGTGCTAATGATGTAGAATTCCTAGTTATATCACCATAAAACTAATTATCTAGAGAATAAGACAAGACGTTCGTCGCTTAATGAGCAGGACAACTCATTGCTTAAAGTGTGAAGAACAGAATGTTAATTGGGAAGCTAACAGTCGCCAACACGATCACGGAGTTGCTCGCCATTTATGGATTTTGAAGGTTTATGGCTTTACTCACACGGATCTGTTTGGAACTCATCCAGAGCCAGATTTGCATGTTCAATATATTTATGCACTAAAACTCATTTTATTACTATCCTTCTACCCACGCCTATATTTCCGAAGACGTATTTTCCCTTCAGGACTTTTATCGAAACTTGTGTCTACATTTTTCATTTTCTCATTACATGCTACACAGTCCGTCTCCTTCATTTTCCTTGATATCAACACAGTAATAGCATTCATTATTATGAGTCTCTTCATTATGTAATTTTGTCTATTCGCCTATCATTTCCTTCTCTTAGATCTATATAATTTTCTCAGACTTCTCGATTTATATAATGTTTATTATTTTGTAACATATTTTACTTCTTAAGATTATTCAACAAGTCCACCACATGGTTAATACTTTTACACTTCTTCCCTGTAATACACAAATCCTTTCAGATTCATTGTGGGGTAGGAACCAAATTTTTGAATGGAATGTTAAAACATGTGTTTCAAACGGCCAACAAGCAATAATAACAATTGATCACTACATTGCTTGTATAGGACGCAGGCAAAGAAACACTTCCGAAGACACCTTAAAAACCATATGTTTGTGACATTCAGAGTCTTTGCCTCGCCTCTATATGCTTTATTGTCCACAATCATTGCTGTCTCTGTGAGCAGACAGTGGGCGAATAACGTCTGCTTGCTCTTCCATGGCTGAGGAATATCTGTCTGAGCAGGACGATGCAAATCATTTTACTTTCCTTTAGTGGCCAAATTACTGTAGTGAATAATAATGTAATTATATTAAACTACGAGTACAAATTTCATTTCAAATGACTAAACAGGTGTCGATGAAATTTAATATATAGCCTACAAACAAAACCCAACTAACAATCTTCTAATTAATGAAGTAAATAAATAAATAAATAAAATCTGTAAATTTGTGATTATTATTACTGTAAGTAGTTACAGTGTCATAGCCTAATATTGTTGGTTTACACAACGTTTCGAAAAAACCTGCTTCTTTCTTCCTTATCTTTCCAACCCTAATAGATTGTACCATGAAGGTGGAGGTAGCATTTTCCTCTGAAACGTCGACAGCAATGTACCAAGGTTACACAGTGTCACAAAATTTAAAGCCAAACTATAGATAAAGAAGTACGAGTAAGCAACTAAAATATCAACACTGAGAAGTGAATTAAGCCAGAGCTGCTACGCAGTGCTGTGACGCTTATTGAGATGTCCGCTATTCTGCTGAGTGTCTTCGTACTGTGACTCAGTAATCAGCATTAAACCTGTAATCTCTCAGATACACTATGTTTCCGGCGGTGAAATAAGGTATGGGAGTCAAAAGTGACAATGGCGAGTTTAAGTCAAAACCAACAAATGTACAAGATTGTTAAGAAGTATAAGACGTATTTTCAACCCCTAAATATGCTTCGACAAATGAATTATCATCCTCAGGGATTATTGATCAAAGAACTACAAGTGCTTACTACATCCAGATGTACAATAGGTGGTTTCACAGTAGAAGTATTTACGTATAATGGAGTGTCAATAGAAGAGATAAGATACGTGAAAGAACGGAACACAAGCTTCAGCAAACAGACATTAAAAAACTCATTCAATTTTAGGAAATGTGTCTCATTTGCACAAAGCACGTTTAGAAAAAGCAATTTTAAATGTAAAGTTATGTACTTTATCGACATCAAAGATTCAATCAATTATTTCAAGACATACTGTCTACGGGCTGGATGGTCCGGGGTTCGAATCTCGGCAGGGAAAGAAATTTTCTCTCTCCCAAAACGTCCATATCGGCTCCGGCTCCCAGTCAGCCTCCTATTTAACGGATACCGGGGATCTTTCCTGGGGGTAAGGCGGCTGGGGCATGAAGTTGACGGCTCGCCTTCACCTAATAAAGGTTCACCCTAGAACAGGACATGAAGGCCCAGAGGGGGAGTAGAGGTATGCTTCTACCCTTTTTGTAACTACGGCGCTAGATGGGGGTGGGTTTTCAACACCACGCCCCAGCCGACTTACCCCCAAGAAAAAGACTCGGTACAAATTGTACAGGAGGCTGGGTAGGCCGCAGGGACGGTCTGGACGGGTACGGCAAATCTCGCCCTTCCCGGGATTCGATCCCCTGACCGTCCAGCTCATAGCGAGTCGCTATACCGGCTACGCAATCCTGGCCCACAACTCCACCTAGTGCCGAGGTTAAGAATCACTGGAGTTACTACTCTACACCCCCTGTATAACTTCATGGCGTGTAGGACAAGTGCGCCTTTATTTTTTACTTCAGTATAAATGGACTGTAATCTGACTTACTGACTGTTTGTGTATAGAATAGCAAGTCAGATTTAGTACAGTTTAGCACGGAGAAACGTGGCCCTGACTGTGACCTTGAGCTCGTAGGTGCTGCTACTGATACAGTTTCAAAATTACAAGTCATAAAATATTAGTAACTGGTTTCCATGCTCTGAAAAAGAGTTAATTTAATTTCTTGCTAAAATCACGTCGATTTTTTTTTCTGTCTGAAGTACAGGGCATACACAAAAGAATGGTGCGGTTTTAATAGTGTTCACTATTAAAACCGCACCATTCTTTTGTGTATGCCCTGTATAAAAATAAACGCTTTGTAACTGCGCGTTTCTAGACAATGTTTTTTACCAACTAAATGCACTTGTTATAAAACACTAAAACATTGAATATAAAATAAAATAAATAAATAAATAAATTAATTAATTAAAATAAATTAAATTAATTAAATAAATAAAATATAAAATTTGAATATTTTAGTGTTTTTATAACAAGTGCATTTAGTTGGTAAAAAAACATTGTCTATACTCGAAAAATGCACGGTGAAAATAGAATAAAGTTTGCGCGTTTCTGTTTGATCCTACTGAAACTTATATTACATTTAGTCAAAACAACTGCAAAATTCTCTTACCTTTCATTCGTTAATATGACATTCAAAAACTTTCGTTCCCCTGTTCCTGATTCCAAAATTCGGTCACGTCTAACTCCCTGTAGGTAAGATACAGTCAAACCAACAAACGCACTACAATTACTAACAAAGTATATCTTGCAGCCCCTACATAAGGTTTGGCAACTAATTTGCCATCTTCAGAGAGCAGACCAAAAAATCACAGTTATTCAAGGCATCCAAATACGCGTACAGTCAGCATCACAACAAAAGCACATATGCCACTATCGACACTAAAATTAAATTGATGTACACATTCACAGAATCACACGTTAACAGTAAGCAGCACGGTTTGTCCAAGTCAGTGCGAGCCAACACTTCATATATCACAGTAAACCTATCACATACGAGTACATATGCTGTTATATGATATACACTTTGTTAGCAATTGTAGTGCATTTGTTGGTTTGACTGTATCTTATAACAGAATGCACGGTACATATAATATAAAATTCCCCGCAGGTAGTTTAAGTCGTACTCATGTTGTTACTTGGTAAGTTTGTCTCTTGTTCCGCACCGTTAAAGAAGCCTGGTTATCCCCCAGTGATTTGTACGGGGAATTTTATTTGTCAAGACTAAAAATATAACAAGGATCTAGAGGGGGGGGGGAGGGGGAGGAACAGGTGCCTTCCTTGCTATCTATATACTACATTTTGTTGCTTCAGAAAACATCTAACCTCGTCAAAGTGACATAACAGGCAGGTTTCATGTCTGAAGTTTCAGTGTCCATTTATTTGTGGTTTACTTAACGAGGTTTTCGATAGCCCAGGTTACAGCACCGAACGATGTGCTAATTACTGTACAGTGAATGGGAAGGGACTGTGAGAAAACGGCCATGGCGTAGTGTAAAGTGTTATTCCAATATTCGTTTAGTGGGACTGGGTAATATCACGAAAAATAGAGGATGACCCGTGTTCTGGCGGAGAATCGAACCTGGTATCTTCTGAATACAAGTCAGAATGTTATGTATATACAGGGTGTTGTGGAAGGCATTTGGTATTGCTATTCACGAACTCCGAAGAGAAGAGTCTTGTTTGAGAGGCTGGCACTGGCTCAGCAAGTCAATAATTTCCCCATTTGTTGTGGAAAGAGAAGGTTCATTACACGTGATCACGGAGGCTGACTTCTTCAACCTATTCTGACCCAGCGAAAAACAGGATAGCCATACTTCGATTTCTTTAAATTCTATTTAAGTTTTATATTCCCATCTATAGCTAGGTCTCGCAAGGTCTCTCGTCCCTTAAATTCCTTTCGAATAAAATTTTTCATCCATTACTCATTTTTCTTATTTTTGCTGCAAGTCCAAATATAATATGTCCTTGTGTAGCTCAAAATGTGTTTGTGGAAAGCATCATGATCACTTGTAAACTTAGCTTCATTTATGTGAACCTAATTGTATGTATGTTTTTAAAACCGACCTAGTCTGTACTAGATCAAAATAAATACCATCTGCGGACTGTTGTGGTCACGGTGATGAGCTCCCTGGTTTCAAGAAAACACATGTTTATCATTTTCATAATCATAGGTTCTCTAAAAATTACCGTCTTGTGAGACCTGACGCCGTGTTGTGTGGTAGAAATTTGCCAACATTTTGGAGGAAAATACTGTCCCATCTTCAGAGTAAAAGTCTTTCTTAAGAAGGCAGTAGTCTCTCAGCTTGTCGGGAAATGTCCTGTATTTTCTATCACCTCTTCTCTCCTGGAGAGAAAAGCCAACGTTCCTCCGAAACGTCCGTAACTTTCTACCATACTGCGCTGTTCTACATCCCATCTTACAGCAAGTCCCATATAGGGTTTCTGGCTTCCACGGCGGTGTGTGTTCACTCTGTGGACTTCTAAGATGTGACACCGTGTAGACTTGTAGGTGAACACCAACAATGTCTTTACCCAGAAGCCGGAGAGGATAGGTTCTTCAGAAAGGTTGGTATCTATCCAAAACACTGCAAGGTGTCACTTCAGAAAACAACAATTTCTCAGGAGTTTTCTCGATGAATGTTCTAACTGCCAGTTAGTAAGCTAGTTTGTGTTTCTTGAATGTACAAAGAATACAAGCGAGTTGAAAAACCTTCACATAATTGCACTAATCTAAACTCTTGGTTCCTGTGTACATTTCTGAATCTCTAATTGCTACTACTACTGCTACTACAAGGCATTAGGAAGCCGCTATCCTTGACAAGTATAATCACGCTTTGTTCTATTTCTGGCAGTGTTGCAGTATCTTTTCAAATAAAAAAGACTTCTTGCAATACGAACTCGCCAAGTCGAATAAACCAATTAGCTAATTAATGCCTTCACGTTCCATTATAAACCACAAATTTAAACTGTTATTAACACCAAGTATTGTAAGTGTTATTTTGTTTTGAGACATTGTACCCTGCCCTTGTCGGCCGTGCGTGTCTATTTTCACACACGCACTTTAATATAGTTACTGGGGTTCAGATGGGAGAGGTGTCTGTCAGAGTACGTTGGACGGATGTCTGCTGTGTTCCTCTGTCCGTTGATTGGAATACAAGTGTTGGAAGTCGAGTTACAGAAAAAGAAAGAATAAAAGAAAGAATGGGCAAGGATGCAAATAGAAAAAGTAAGAAATTGACGGAAGGAAACAAGAGAAGAGGCAATAAATCAAACAATGGGAGGCAACAAGAAGGAACGAAACACGAAAGAGAGAATAAAATAAATTACTTAAGAGTTTTTGACGAATCCTGCTCTGCCCTTGATTGTCATTTTTTCTAGTTGCTCTTCGTGTCCTTGTTGACAGACCACAGGCTCCTTCCATCGCATTCGCCTTCACTAAATACCAGACATACGTGCTGACGATGAGAGCAATTTAGGAACTAAAAGTCAACTTAGTCACAATTGAAACAATTTTGACCACCTAGCAGTGTTTGGAACAATAACATGAAAACTGTATTAAGGACAAAGATTACGAGGTTGTGGGCCTCGGGATAGGTATACGTTTCGGATTCGCGCGAAACATGTTAACGACCTTTCTTGTTTCAGAGAATTCGGTGAATATATTGTCTAGTTAAGCAAATATTACACTTTCAAGACAGACGTTTCTGAATTATATTAGCGGAAAATTAACAAACACTCTGGCTAAATGATGACAAAAAGCAAAATTTGTGGTGGACAAAGTGACATTGGGGCAGAATATTCTTGGAGAACGTCGCTCCTCTCCTTTCACTGTCATCCCACCAATGCTCTGTAAACATTAATCTATCAACATCAGGATGGGTAATGGGTCCGTTAGAGACAGCAGCGAAATTAAAGAAGAGGAAAGGCAGTGTAAATAGGGTTTGAATGCGAGGCACGTGTAGGTTTAAGTAGGTTTAACGAATTAATATAAGATAAAAGTACACGATATATAAGCATGCAAATACCATTTTATGTAAATCCTTGTACAACAATATAGAGGTAAAATGTCATCAAATCTATCACAGAAGTTATGGTAAATTTTCAACAAAAAAATTACCTTTAGTACATATCTGCATAGGAGAACAGATCAGATATGTAAAGAATGTTCTCGATACAATAACATTACAATGGGCAGAGCTGTAGTGATTGTCAGTAAGCACACTAGCTCAGGTCACAACTAAGGCAACGTTTCAAGCTAACCAAAGAGTCGCTGTTTTGCTTCAATATGTGCTGCAAAATGTGCAGCCTTAGCAGCGGCGACCTCGGGGGTGTCGATGGGTATTCCGTTCACAAGAATGGGGGTTGCAGCAGACAATACTGCAGAGTAGAAGGCAGGGGAATAGGTAGGTCCGATGGACTGAGCGGAGTATGAGAAACTGCCAGCTGTGTTTGCACTAGCCACGATACCAGGAGCAGTATACGTGTGAGCCGTAATAAATGGCGGGCCATCAGCTGCAACAGACGCAGGAGCGGCAGACTCTTCGGGGGCTGCAGGAGTTGCAGAAGCGGCGGGAACTGCAGGAGCGGCGGAAACTGCAGGAGCGGCAGAAACTGCAAGAGCGGCAGGAACTTCAGATGCGGCGGAAACTGCAAGAGCGGCAGGAACTTCAGATGCGGCGGGAACTGCAGGAGCGGCAGGAACATCTGCTTCAGGTAAGTCTGGGGCGGCAGCTGCAGCTGCGGCGGCTTCGTTAAAAGCAACAGAATGAGTGGCTTTAGCTGCAGCGACTTCGGGGGTGTCAGTAACGGGGGTATGGACATTACCTGGGAGGTTCGTGGCGGCTACGCGGAATCCATTAACGGGATCAGACACATAATTAGCGCCCTGTAGTATGCCGTTAGGGTCTATAAAAGAATAGCTTCCTCTTGTGACGCCGTCAGCTGCCTTTGACTCCACTTTGGCACTTTGACTTCCGGAGTATCCGTAGGTGTATTGTCCCTGGCCGTCTTGAGCGTGGTACTGTGTGGAGAGGGACAATTGCCCCGCCACAACTGCAGCAGGGGCTGAATATACCAGACTGTTTATGTCGCTGTGGAGTAAGTCGGGCCTAGCCTGGACAGTGCCGACAGCCACCACACAAATACAGATCTGAAACACAAAATACTGGCAGTTCTACAGACGCGTTCGTAAAGAATGCCATGGTAAAATGCACTTCTTTTTCTTCCCACATTGTTGGCCTGTATTGCTAAGATAAACGGCGACTACATGGGAGTTGGAGAAGCGAGTTCCTTTTCTGGATAAAGGAGGACAATATTTTCTTCATCACTAATAATAATTCAATCAATTGAATTCAATTCTCACTTATTAAAGTGCCAATTTAACAGCAAAATGGCCAATTGCAAAACTAACACAAAATAATTACAACACAAATTACACAAACACACAAAAAAACACAACAAAACAATCAACAAAAAGTAGGCTTATGGCTTAAATTGAAACACAAGTTAGCTAAATGCTTAAAACCATAACTCAAATGAAACGTGCTACTACCGTAAAATTTGTTTCAAAGATCTAATTTGCTTACTAAATGTATCTATTTCTATATCTGTATATCACTGCCTACAAAAGTTGAAAAAACGAATTAGTTGAATAATTAAAACCATAACTCAAACGAAATGTGTTACTAGCGTAAAATCTTTCAATAATAATAATAATTATTATTATTATACAGACCTAAAGCACAGCTAACGAGAATGTGGCAACTAAACGCAGTCTATATTATACCATTAGTAGTATCCACAACGGGTATTATCCCCAAAAAATTACACGAAAATTTGAAGGTGCTTAATCTTCGCCCTGGTTTGTATATGCTGATGTAGAAAGCAGTAACACTCAATACATGCCGTATAGATCAAAAACTTTTAGCAGAATAATGAATAAGGAGTGCTTGGTCAGCGACCTGTATTCTTTGAAAGCCAGCTACACCGCCGTGAATTCAAGATAATAATAATAATAACAGTCATCACTACCTCCAGGCCGGTACACGCATCCTCCTCTCCAAAATGTTTTGGAGAAGATTTCCATTGGGTGAAACAGCCACAGCGGACAAATGACCACCGATCCAAGTCCAGGTTCCAAGCTCATGAGTGAAGCTTTGCATTCAAACACCTTGTATGTTTTCATGGAGTAATGTCTAGGCACAGGGTGTACCTTACGTGTGCGGCAACGCGGCCTTCGTCTTACGTCTGTGTTCATACAAAGAGGTGCTTCTGTAATGCCAAATAACTGACTCCATGAAGCACACACGGTCCTGTGAAGCCAACAGTTGCTAATTGTTCAAAAATACTCCAGATTCTTTAGCCCTGGAAGATTCTTTACCGCTTATGAAGGATTCAGTCACTGGTGCCTACTAGAAGCCAGACCAGTGTTTTCTAAATGTTTTTGCTCGCGGACCCCTTTCAGCTTCGAAAAATAACCACAATTCCTCACGCCCTTTTTCACGTAAATGTACTGTCCGGATGATAGGTATTGAAAATTAAAAATTTATATCTCAGAACTGATTTTAGATAGCTACGAATACATACCAGTAGCTTATGTAACAATGCATTGCATGGTTTGACCTTAATTGAAATGATTACCGCTCGCTTTGTGGGTACAGGACATTTTTAATTAGACATTCAAACGGTCATACGAAATAAACGTATCACCAATTAAAGATGATCCACGACTATTTTTAAAAAACATTATTCCTTAACCTAAAAACTAACTAAATTTCAAAACTGCCATTACAGAAATGTGTCCACGGATCCCCTGGGAAATGGTCGCAAATCCCTTGGGATCCGCGGAGCACATTTTGGGAACCACTCAGCCAGACGAATTCAATATACATCTGCAGGTCCTACCTCTTACCCGTTTATTACATGTATATATATACATGTGTACACACAAATCATTTGTACACAAGACAATCAGAAACACGGGAATACACGATACAGAGCGGTTTCTAAAGGCGGTAATGCGCGCCGTAAAGCCGAAGACATTTTTGCTGCAAAGTGTCCGATGATGCCACAAGCTATGCAGTGCTCAGTCTCGTGTTAAAGAAATACCGTGTCTTCCATTTATATTCCTTTAATAATACATGTTTCCTTAGCTTGTCCACAAACATCGTCCAGTGTACACCCTGTTATCATCTGATGTCCAAAACGAAAACCCTTAAAATTACATTTCGCAAAACTATAATTCTACTTATTTTGTATACGTATGAAGTTATGTCTTTCAGCCTGAGGGCAGTTTATTGACTGATGGTATCTGAGAACAAACTACTGAGATAATAGTTGCGTGTAAGAGCAAGGTGTGAGAAATTAAATATAATGATAAGTTTCGTACTTTATACCACTCACATTAACTGTCATGGTGGTTTAATTATGGCTGACAGAATGAACGATACGTGTAACACGCACATGAGAGATAAAAATGCATTCAAAAGTTTAGTCGGAAAGTATGGAGATGAAAGGTCACTGGGAAGACCTGGGCATAGACTACAGAGTAATACGAAATTATGTCTTGTATGGCTGAGGCGTAATGGTGTGAAATAAATTAATAATTTCAGGAAAAAGTCGAGTGGTGTCTGTTTGAAGAATGTGATAAAACCCTAAAAGTGTCTAGTTAAGTGGCTATCAGACTTTTAAACTAGAATTATTGTCAGCAGCAACTAGTTTGTTAATTTGTTAAACACACAGCTCATGGAACTTCAAAAACAATTTTAGATACTGAAGTGTTCTATATATTTTTACATGATGAGTCTCTTTCTGAAAATTGAAGGTTAAACATAATTTTTCCAGGGTTTACTACATGTGAACTCACCATAACAAACGAAAGTATGACATAAATTTTGATACACATTTTGTGCATTTGTTTATCACATTCAGCCATTTATGGTCCATGTGCCAAACTGTCATTCATTAAAAGTACATAATACCTACATACACCCCACCTTGCACTCAATTATTATGCGTTTCATTTTCCTAATATAAATACCTTCCAACGTGCCATACTTTCTAAAAATCTATCACGATACATTCTTGAAGATCTTATGTTCTATGTCATTTACTACCTCGCGCTTTCAAATGTCCGCCATTTTAGCGATATTTATGATATTTAGCGATATTTAAAATATAAATGTATAAAGACAGAGTTTTCTCAAATACCATTAATTTCAGTCACAATTGCATGAAAACTTTTTCATTCAGTGTTTATGATATTAGCATCTCTAAATAAGTGATTGGATTGCAGACGCTCACATCATCTCAGTGAAGTTATACACTGATCTATACCTTACCTCCAGTATCATGGTGATATATCCCTAGCGCTGCTGGCGTGTTCCAATACTCGCTAGTTGAATTGTGATGACTTACCGTCAGATGGCAGCAGCTTTATAAAGGGTCCAAAACTGAATGGAGGGAGTCAGGGTGATAACCTTGTCTTCAGGCACAGTTCAAATCCCGACAATGACAAACCGCCATACTTTGTCCTCTTGATTACAATAGTGTTAGCTACATCTTTCTCTGTGACATATAAAGGCAGCAAATATAGGGGCGTCAACTTAGGGAGGGAAACTTGGACAAGTTTCCTGAATACATTTCTTGTACGTAAACAGCGTGGCCTCGAAACGCAATGAATGTCACGGGTCGTCTTAAGTGCAAAAAGGAAAGTATATAGTTGCCTGCGGCCTGAGTGATTTCGTAACTGGCAGTTACCGCCTTTATTTACAGCACAACGCATGTTGATATCGAGTGTAGCGTGAATGTACCAAGTACATGTACTTCAGAAAGCAGTGTAGTTTCGTCAGAACAAAATTGTCCTTTACGCACTCAAGATATCACCCATTTTATGGAACCCGAAGGTTCATTACCGTGTTCACATCAGCACGCTCTCTTAGAATTCCATGTTGCCGTTGTAACAGAACTGAATTCGACTCAAATGAAGTGGATATTTGTGTCAGGCAAGAATTAAAAACAAATGGGAGTGAAAAGTAATTAATATAAAATTCGCGTCCTTTTTTATTCATACTATATGCGATGTAAATTTTGGAATGTTTCGCTTTCCTAGAAAAAAAGCCTATGAAACTTTACACCACCCTGAACTCGGTTTCTTTGATGCTGGTTCCGTCACTCAGCGACCCAGTAAGTCAGTAAATGAAGCAGAAAATTTTTCAAGTAAGTCTCTCAGCTAGTCAAACAGTCAGTGAACTGACGAGTCAGTCGAGAAGGAAGTAAACATTTGCTCGGTGAATGAGTCAAACAGCTAGGAATTTAGCCAGGCAGTCAGCTAATTAACGTCAGATAAGCCGTCACCCAACCAAATAGGAGTCGGTCCTTCTTTCAAATAATCGGTCAGCCATCCAATCAGTCAACCAAACATTCAACCAGCTAATTAACTTGAGCTGATCATCAGACAATTAACAGTAAGACTGTCTTTCAGGTAATCAGCCAGTCAGCCAGCCAACGAGTGAGTCAATGAGTCAACACCAATTTACTCAGTCGAGGACACAAGAGCTAGTTACTTGAAAAATCATTCAACCAACTAGCCAATCAGCCAGCAAGTCAGTAAATTAACAGTCGGTCAGTCGTTCAGAGAATGCAGCCAGCCCAACAGCGGTCCTCTCAGCTACATCTGCATCCGGATTGCTTCGTGCCACCAGGCCCCTCCCTGGCGTGGCCCTGAGATTCCCCCACATCGACCGATCAGCCACGAGGAGTCCACATGGTCTAGTTATTAAGGAGTTTGGGTCTCACATGTTGAATTCAGGGACAGATATGCAGAAATACAACACCATCAACAAATTCTTAATTCAGGGTTGATCAAATATTTCACCAAGTCAGGAAACTTCTTTTAGAAGTTCAGTCGTACAATACTCTAAGTAAAGTATATTCGTTTATTTAACTAATATAATAATAATAATAATAATAATAACCATGGCTCGACAGCCCTAAATGGGCTTGGGCCTCCTCTTTCCGAGGTTACTTGGTCTTGTGCATTTGTGGCAGTGAGTGACCAGCCCACTGGCCGCGCTGTTCGACTCAATCCTGATGTGACTGCCAGAGCCATCTGGCAGTCAGTCAGGAGATTTGGGTGAGACGAACATTACTAGTTATATTCATGCCCGTAAGGTTTTTTACATGCCGTAAATCTACGACATGGGACCGACGGCTTTACTTCCCCTCCGAAGGAAGTGGTGCTCTGGATTTTTATCACCTTTAAAAATCCATCGACCTCGAACCCGCGAACCTTGGGTCCAGTGGCGAGCACGCTAACCACTAGTCCACTGAGGTCGACTCGTTTATTTAATTACTGTCCATTAATTATGAAGTTATGCAGTATCAAAACAAGGGATTATTAAGAATTCTGACATGAAATGACATAATTGGAAATAGTGTCTTACTTTAAAGCGCTTTCCTAGGAGAAAACAGTCCGGGGATCGAATCCCGTTGGGTGAGAGATTTTCCGTCCATCCACATAGACACTGGGGCCCACGCAGCCCCCTGTATAATGGGTACCGGATTTTTCCCGAGGGATAAAGCGGTCGGAGTCTGGTGCTGACCTTTACCTTTATTAGAAGGAAATGAGGAAACGCACGCAAACGCTTCAGCTTACGCTTTGTGCCGAGAAGCGAAGTGGGGCCGTCAACTAATGAACCGCATATAATGTAGAACGTTGTCAGTAAGTCACTTTACAACACGGGTGCCCAAATGCTGCGCACGAGGTCGCCCGGGCGACTAAATTTTTACGGCAGCGCCTAATATTTATGCTTCCTCTGTATAGAACTTGCTAAATGCCATCTTTCAGGCGCCAAGAATTTTGAATTGGCTCCTAAGTTTTTGGAAAATTAGTACGTCTCTCTTATATAACGTGTAAAATAACATGGTGTTTGCAAAAATATATGTTTAGCCTTCAGTTTATTGCAATTAATGAACTACTTGTAAAGAGACAGGTGACGTTTGTTGTAGTGATATGGTACGTACAAACGTACCGAACTGTATGCAATATAGCTTACGTTTTGTGTCAAAATAAAGAGGAAAGTGAGAAAACCTGACCTGTTCTTGACAGCAAACTGGCTTCATAAATGGTTTGTATTAAGCACAAGTATGTATATAACCAAACCGTGTAATTATTAGTTTATAACTTAATATGTCCACTGTCCACGAATGAAGAGTACACTGAGAGTGATAAGTGTGATTGGAATAAGGGAAAATAGCAGACTATGGAAAAGACGGCATAATTAAAAGCTTCGTAATCTATATTATGCAATATTATTAAGTGACAAAACTGAAGAGGATGGAAAGAGTGGCAGTTGCATCTCGCGTGACAGAAAAGAGAATTATTTCAATATTAGACATCCCCGTTGATATGTACATTGTAAAGTACATTTTTATTCTTATTAATAGTACAGTCACAACCAACACACACACTTGCGACACGCAATCAGGCTACCGGTTTCAGCTCAAAGAGCCATCATCAGGCCTATGACAGAAAACTATGAAAATCAAACTCCATACATTTGGTAAGAGGAAAAATTCCCCATTTTTTTATGATTACACATATAAAATGTATATCAATATATAAATGTGCTAACATACGTATTGCAAGTGTATGTGTTGGTTGTGACTGTATTATTGATAAGAATAAAATATACTTTTGAAAGAAAGTTATGTACTAAATTTTAGAAAGAATATTTAAAGGAAGAGATCAATGGCGAGACGTAAGCGTAGATGGGAGAATAATATTACAAGAGATATTAAATAAATGTGTTGACTCGATTCAAGTGGCTCAGGATACAGACAAGTGACCAGCTCTTGTGAAAAACATTATGAAAACTCAGCTGATATAAAAGACGGAATATTTTTGGCTAGTTAAGCGACTATTAATTGATCCTCAAATAGGTTTCTTCTTCCTTTAATGACGTCATTCTTACATGAATGGAAGCGTACAAAACAGATTGTTATCACATTTGTGTCCCAAATTGCGACAGAGCCTGTGGCTTAGTAGTTGCATTAAATTTCGGGATTCGTAAATAGCCTGCTACAAACTAAGAGAAATTTGGCCATATCTTGGACACTCTTATGCCATTTGTTTCTGATAAATATTTCTGTGAATGTCATTATAGTTTCACCTATTCCGTCATATCACAAAAGAAGCTGATCTGTCACCTATGTTTGGAATTGCAAATTATAATTATTGTCAGAGCTTCGACTGAATATTGATAAAGAAGTAAGCAGTGTTTTGACTCAATAAATATGACACGTTGTTTGAAACTGACATTTGATCTTAGATTGACAATTGAAAGGCGGGGCAGAACGTATTTCCATACATTGTTTCGTATTATATGTCTGTATTTAGCCAATTAAAATCGGCGTAATGCAAAACAGGGCAGCACTACGTAACAAGACCTTCCTGGCCTTCACAAGCCTTATGCAATCTAGCAACTGAATAGTCAAGACTAAGCTGACGTTGTTTGGCGCCAAATGCGACATTCCATTATGTTTCTATGTCTAACTCAGATATGATTATATTTAATTTCTTCCTGAAAGGAATTTCGATTTGTTAGGGTTGTTCCCAATCAGCGAGATATTATCATAAATATTTATTGCTCTTCATGTAAATTACCCGTTATTCTTTTCTAAAAGTACTTAAATATAAAATTTAATGAAAATCCATTCAGTGGGACCCGGGTTATTCCATGAGGACGGACGGACAGACAGATATGACGCAGCTAATAGTCGCCTTTCCAAATTTTGCGAAGGCGCATAAAACAGTCTGAAAATGTTTATTGCCCACTTCCCTTATGCTATTCGTGCCAATGCCGAAAAACTATATGTACCAGAAATGTCAAGGCGCACGTTATGCGCCTACGACCTGTAACTTCAAACGGAAATGTCAAGAGGCAGCACGTTATGCGCCTACGACACCTGTAAACTTACAAACGAAATGTCAAGAGGCAGCACGTTATGCGCTACGCATCTGTAACTTCAACGAATGTCAGAGCAGCACGTTATGCGCCTACGACACTTAAACTTACAAACGAAATGTCAAGAGGCAGCACGTTATGCGCCTACGACATCTGTAAACTTACAAACGAAATGTCAAGGGCAGACGTTGCCTACGAACTGTAACTAAACGAAAGTCAGAGGCAGCACGTTATGCGCCTACGACACCTGTAAACTTACAAACGAAATGTCAAGAGGCAGCACGTTATGCGCCTACGACACCTGTAAACTTACAAACGAAATCCAGTTCAACCCTTGAAAGCCAGACATTCATACAGACAGTACATCAAATTTCAGGCCCAATGTCACGCAAACACACTATATTTCCTTTATATTGAGCAGCTGATTAATCATGTAATGAGGAATAGTGGCTTTTTTGTGAAATCACATAAAACATCAGGTACAAAACACTTCGCAAGCAAAATGCGGAAATTTGAATGTCATACTGAAGGTGCATGGCAACCACTAGAATTTAACCTTTTAAAGCCTAATGGCTACTTGATGCATCAACAGTTTTAACATTCAAAAATTCTACATTCTGCCCACACTGTATTTATGTGTTTTGTATTTATATTAGAACAAACACTGATTTTCCGTTATGTAACATAAATTGATTTGTTTTTTTAACCGAGATGAAAAGTGTTTACTGTGAGGTACGAACTGGGTCTTTAAATGAAACAGTTTACGCTTCGTCTTTAAAGGGTTAAGAAACTTCAACGCACATAAATAAGAGTAACTCCATGTAGCACAGTCCTTCTTGAGAAGCTAACAGGTCGTCAGCTAGTCAAGAAATTCCCCGCGTTTTATGGAACCCGAAGGTTCATTACCGCACTCTACAAGAGCCCGCCATCGGTCTCTATCCTGAGCCATATCAATCCAGTCCATGCCCCCCATCCCACTTCTTGAAGATCCACTTTAATATTATCCTCCCATCTACACCTAGGTTTTCCAAGTGGTCTCCTTCCTTCAGGTCTCCCCACCAAAATCCTGTATGCACCTCTCCCCTCCACCATACGTGCTACATGCCCCGTTCACCTCATTCTTCTCGATTTGATCACCCTAATAATATTTGGTGATGAGTACAGATCATTAAGTTCCTCGTTATATAGTCTTCTCCACTCCCCTGTCACCTCGTCCCTCTTAGGCCCAAATATCCTCCTCAGCACCCTATTCTCGAACACTCTCAGCCTACGTTCCTCCCTCAGTGTGAGAGACCAAGTCTCACACCCATACAAATCAACAGGCAAAATTATAATTCTGTATATCTTAATGTTTGTATTTATGGATAGCAAACTGGAAGACAGACGATCCTGCACCGAATGATAACAAGCATTCCCCGACTTCAATCTGCTCTTACAGGTTGTTCCTGCCTTATCTTACTTTCTGAAATACTGAAGACATAAGATTCTGTTTTAAATAGTAGAAAGAAGGCCTATACTCCAACAACGTAATCTGGGTTACAGGCTTTTTTAAAAGATTTTCTTGCGATTTTTCTTACCACATTCTTGTTGATGTTCATTTATTTGAAATATATTTATGCCATTCTCCCTGGGCTTTTCATCAACATTAGGCGTAACTCCTACATTATGATGCTTAGGCTACACGCTGTTCTCTGCAGTCGGAGAAGTTGCCGCACGAGAAAAGCATTAAGTTTCGATTCAATTACCACGAAGACGAAGAGGAAATAGTGGGCCGGGATAGCTCAGCCGGGATAGCGACTCGCTACAGGCTGAACGGTCCGGGGATCGAATCCCGGTGGGGGCGAGATTTTCAACACCCGTCCAGACCGGACCTGGGGCCTACCCAGCCTCCTGTACAATGGGTACCGGGTCATTCCCGGAGGTAAAGAGGCCGGGGCGTGGCGTTGACCACCCACCCCCATCTAGCGCCGAGGTTAAAGAAAGAGTAGAGCTATACCTCTGCTCCCCCTCTGGGCCTTCGTGGCCTGTTCTAGGGACAGCTTTACCTTTCTACTTTTACCTCGATATAAGAATACCCCTCGAGGTACACGGTGAACATAAGGCTCTGATCACGAAACACATACAGTGTGACCAAGTGCCTTGTTGATAAACGCAAAAACTTCACGTTGAGTTTCAACGGGTTTTATAATATTAACCCTCTAATGACTAAAATTAAACTGCATAATACATAAAGATTCAGTTCGTACAGCACAGTAAACACATTTCCTCTCAGTTATAAAAACCGATCAGTTATTGTTGAATAGTGAAATAATCGCTCTTTTTTGGGCATAACCTTACAAATCCTATAAACACACTTTGTGACAGAATGCAGAAATTTTAATGTTAAACCTGCAGGTATATATAGTTACCAGTAGGCTTTAATCGGTTAAGTAAAAGGATGTGAAAGACGCTTTGTTACATAAATGTGCCCTGAAGCTTTGTGACAGTGAAGTGTTTCAGTAGCGCACTGAACGTTGCCAAGTCATGACGAAACCTTGTCCGTTTGATCGTCATCCAATCAGGCAGTGTTACGGTCAACATAAAGGGTAAGGCCGCGTCCTTGACGCCAGACTTAATTCTCAGTTACACTGACATTAAGTAGCTGGATTTGTTCCAAATTACTTTTATCTTTCACATCTTTCTGTCTGCCTACAGTCCCACAGTCCTTACTTTTTCAGGACAACTGGTAATATTACTATTATTAAAAATTTGGTTAAACGTATTTGATTGGTTTCACATACTTGAAGCCCGTGTCATGTAACAGGCCGTTGGTAGCTGGCTTATCACTGCGGAAACCCAGGTTCAATTCCAGGCCATTCAAATATGGGTTTTATGGTGGGTAAAATGTTACTGAGCCATTTTTCTCCCCAAGTTCTTCAGGTTTTCACTGTCACCATCATTCCACCAAGGCTGCTTACTCATATATTTATCTCCTACGCTATATAAAAGCGTCGTTAAATAAGGCACTTAGAAATATAATTGAGTGTGGAGACATGTGATCTACGAAAAAGATAACATCTTATAATGCAGATCGTGGCTTCGAAGCAGACGGCAACTAGGTTCTATAACTTCCTCATTTATTTTTTCCCCAATGGCTCGACAGCCCTAGTGGGCCTAAAACTCCTCATTCTCGATGTTTCGCCATCACTCCTCATACATATCGAAGACAAATTTTGTGACTACGATATACACAATAATTGTAGGACAGTTCGGGAGTCGCGATAGCTGAGTCGGTATAGTGACTTGGCTACAGGCTAAACGTCCGACGAATCGAGGTCGGGTTACCGAGGAATAAGAGGTTTATCTCTGAGCCAATTTGTCCAGACCGGCTCTTTTTTCCACCTCTCCTCATATTGAATGGGTACGGCAGACTATTCCTCCGGGAGTAAAGCGGCTGTGACGTTGAGCTACCACACATACCTACCAAGTGCCGAGGTTAAAATGAGTGGAGCTATACGCCCACTTCCCCCCTCTCCACCTCTTACCTAACATGGCTATGAACCTAACTTTACCCTTTGGCACATGGCCTAAACTGATGGACCTTACAGGTCGGACAATGAATTATTTCAAACAATGCTGTCTTGGTTATGATCCGTGCGATCTTATAGAAGGAATCCAACAGCCTGCCATTCTGCTTCTCCTACCTGTTGAACTCTGCACCAGAATACACAGAGTCACAGCCTAGAAAAAGACACGTTTCATTATCACAGTTGTGCAAATCACAATTTTCACATGTAAATAGTTATTTATAATACAAGGAAATACCTAGACCTGTTACAACAGTATTACACTGAACAATGTACATTGCCTGAGGCATTATTATTTTTTTCATTTATTGAAGGGCCCCGCAGCAGATGCTACGGACGCACCGCAGCCCTGAAGGCTTATTGTGCAACCCTGTGATGAGGGTGAAGTTCTTCATGCTTTTCCAATTTAATGGAGCACCAGTGGAATAAAATTGACAGGGGAAAACCGAAGTACTCAGAGAAAAACCTGTCCCAGTGTCACTTTGTCCACCACAAATCCCACATGGACCGACCCGGGATTGAACCCGGGCCTCCGCGGTGAGAGGTCGGCGACTAACCGCCTGAGCCATGGCATGGCCAACATCATACCTCAATCCTCCACAGATAAGTGATATGTACCATCTGAATTACTGTCTGCTATCTTAACTTTGCAGGCTTTAGGTCTGCATTGCGTGATGCTGCTACTACAGGCATCAAACCCCAGACTTTAGAAGGACTGTGATGCAGTGTGCAGAATTGTTTCAACTTGTGCTCCGCTAGTGCTTTTTCCTATGAGACTGAACTTCTGGGACAACCGATATATGCCATGCGCGTTGATACTGTCGCTGTGGAATGCTATAACTTCCGCACTATGTAATTGCAATGTTTTGCAACTTATTCTCATAAATATATTTGTCAGAGTAAATCGCACACACGTTTTGTTCAGGAGGGCACGCTAACTACACTCCTCCCTTGTTTTCTATGGAAATACTTTACTGACTTCAATGTCTTAACTTCAAGGTAACACAGGAAAGCTGCGATTTATATTTCACATATGTTTCTACAGCAGTCGCCTATAAACTGGGTGTGTCACACATCCGGAACCAAAACGGTGTTTATCTACTTGTTTCACATGGCGGCTCTCTTAACTATAATACGTTTTAAAAATTACAGGGCAAATAATCAATTCAGGCACTCTACAACTATCAATTTCCTGACTTACCATATGTTTTTATATGACACGTCCTCAAAAAAAAAGAAGTATGTGTTACTGGCTTAGAATTCATAATGCCCCATAGATGGCTGCACTATTGAGAAAGAAACCTAAATGTAGCTATGTATCCCTAAAAAATTAATAGCTTCATAAGGGAATGTAAATTATTAATGAACAAAAAGTGTGTACAGGAGGCTTCGTTAAAGTCCATGTTTTTATTCTTGTTATTTGTATTAATTTTGTGATCTGTGGCCTGGATTGATATCGCTGAGGATAGGGACAGGTGGCGGGCTCTTGTGATGCGGTAATGAACCTTCGGGTTCCATAAAATGCGGGGAATTTCTTGACTAGCTGACGACCTGTTAGCTTCTCAAGAAGGACTCTCCTCCATGGAAGTAGTTATTTGGTTAGTTATTTTTAATTTTTAGGAAACAGTAGCTTTTCTGTAAGAAATAATCTTGGACTTATGGTTAGGAAAAAATAGGGACTGTAATGGAAGGATAAAAATCGAAGAGAAATTCGCTCAAGACGTTTCGAGTAGATCATCAGGACCATCATTACATGTAACTCCTTTTGTAATCTTTCGGCATTTCAATGAATTTACTTTAACTTGTGTTGTACAATATTCAAGTGCATGTTTATGTAATTTAATGCAATAAATTGTAAAATTAATTAAGAAGAGAGGACAATAACTGCAATTATGTGTATTGTACAATATGTTTTGTGAAGCCGGTGTGGAAGTTCATATATGTAATTTTATACGTTTTATGGCCATGCAAGTTATCTATGTGTGTATGCTGTACTCTCACGCCTGTCAAAGATGGCAGCCTTATTTTCGAAACTACGCCATCTGAAGGATAAAATTATAACTTAATTCGCTGTTTTAATGGAAAATGAAGGGATGGAATAAGTTAAGAAAAGGATAAAAGAAAAAGAGAATGTGAAAGAAGAAGGCACGAAAGAATTGTCTCGCCGTTGAATTTCGTTGGATTTTCGGTGGTTTGTCCAATATCTGATAGAAAGTTTCAAATAAATATGTAGATTGAAACAGAAAGATAACCCCAAGTTATGAGACCATCTTATTCCTTCTCGGTGCAAAACAGGTACAAAAACAACAGTATATTTAAGATTATTTTCAGCAAAAAAGTATTAAATAAGAAAAACATACTTGCTGTTTTTATAGCTCAATTTTATTGCATGTATATTTCATACTTTTTTTTTACATTTTTCGCTCATTTGTAATATATAATGCTGCAAAATAAGAATACTTAGCAGTATAAAATTATGTACACACTCAGACAAGAAGAATCGAAGTTAAAGGTTCAGCTTCCGCGAGGGTGGTAGATGACTATGGTTTGGGATCCCGAAAATATGTAAGAAAACTGAAGTTAGAGGATTGGTGTTGATAGAGGGCCCTGATAATTTGAAAGAACAACAGCATAATATCTTTCTACTTCACTAAACTTGACTAAACAGATCTTAGGACGTAGAGATGGCGGTCACAGCTCTGGTAGTTTCACTACCCAGCTGGTGAACACCGAAGCACAGTGCTCGCTATCTTGATGACCTCTGGACTCCAGCGAGGGCTCCAGAGAGGGGCTTTGTGATCGTCTCCTTCAGTCCGATGCACATTGAAATTTTAACACTTGATACTTTGGTTCCAGTCTATGGACTGCCTATAACCTGAGACACCTCGTAGTGTGATTTCCTGTCCGTGTCCGGTGCTCTAAAAGAATAGCGGTATCCTTGTGGAGTGCTGGACACGCACCAGAGTTAGCCTTCTGCTTGCAAAGTGATCAATTTCCAATATGGACCAATCTCGCAGGTACGTATACAGAGAGCAATCTAGCCAGGATATGGAACAAGGGGTTTATGCAGGGCCCACAGGGAGGTTGGTGGCGGCAACACGGAAGCCGAGGCCATCGGCGTGGTACTTCACGCTCTGGATAAGGCCGTGGCCGTCCACGTAAGAGTAAGCTCCGTGTGTAGCTCCATCAGCGGTTCGGACTTCTTGTTTCTGTGAGTTGCTGTCGGCGTATCCGTAGCTGTATTGTCCCAGGGTGTCCTGAGCCTGATACTGGCTGGAGCCGGACACGACGGGGGCGGCCACTGCAAGAGGAGCAGCACGAGCTACAGCAATAGCTGGTGCGGGGGCGGCGAATGCAACTGGGGCGGCACGAGCTACACTGATGGCGGGAGCGGGGGCGGCTACAACAAAAGGGTTAGCGTGGGCAGAGACGGTGGAGTACCCGAAGCTCTTGACTGGCTCGACGACTGCGACAGGGGCGGGAGCAGGGGCGGCGAAGGCAACGGGGGCAGCACGGGCTACAGTGACAACTGGGGCGGGGGCGGGTGCTGGAGCGGCTACAACAACAGGGTCAGCGTGGGCAGAGACGGTGGAGTACCCGAAGCTCTTGACTGGCTCGACAACTGCGACGGGAGCGGGGGCGGGTGCTGGGGCCGCTATAACGACAGGATCAGCGTGTGCAGTGACGGTGGAGTAACCAAAACTCTTAGCAATGGGGGCGGCTGCGTATGTTGTATAGGCCGCGGGAGCAGCTGCGATTGGGGCGGCTGCGTATGTTGTAACGGCCGCGGGAGCAGCTGCGAGTGGAGCGGCGTAGGATGTAATGGCCGCGGGGGCTCCGTGCAGCAAGGTAGGGCTGCGCTTCTTGCGACCCAGGAGAGCCTTAGCCTCGACATGGGCGGCGAAGTGGGCGGCCTTAGCTGCGGCAACTTCGGGGGTGTCGAGGGGAACTCCAGCGATAGCCGCAGGAAAAGCGATGGGGGCGGGAGCAGCTAGCACAGCGGGGGCAGCTTGAATAATAGGAGCTATGGGAGCAGCGGGGGCGGAAGGGCCGACAGGCAGGTTAGTGGCGGCGACACGGAAGCCATTAACGGGGTCAGAGACGTAGCTGGCACTCTGGACTAGGCCGTGTCCGTCGATGTAGGAGTAGCCCCCGCGGGTGATGCCATCGGCGGTACGTGTCTCGGTCTTGGCGCTGGGACCACCGGAGTATCCGTAACTGTACTGGCCCAGAGTATCCTGTGCGTGGTACTGACTGGACACGGAGGTAGCGATGCCAATAGGAGCAGCGGCCACATATGGTGCCGCGTAGGGCAAGGCACCAAGGAGGCCGGGCTTTGCGGCGGCCAGAGCCATCAGGCAGGAGACGATCACCTGCAGAGAAACTGCCAAATGTACTGCACGCCCTGATCAAGGATATTAGTAACTGGAGCTGTCTGACATGGTCAATAAGCTGTAATTGGGATGGTGCCTTACGACACCGCGCAGTGTGGTTAATGGTTACCAAAGTGTCCGAGAAACATGAAGATAGGTAAATGATCCTTCGTAAATTTGGTAGTCACCCACAAGACTGTAAAATCTATGTCTGTCGAAATCCATGGAGTAGGGTCGCCATTTAAAAACTAACATTTCCTCCGCTAATCAAGAAATTTCCCGTAATGTATAAAACCGGTATGTTTGTTACCGTGTTCACAAGAGCGCGCCATTTATACCTGTCATGAGATAGTTGAATCCGGTCTTTTTTCTTTAATATACCGGTACATTTTAATATTATTCTCGCATTTACGCCTAAATATCATGAATTCACGGACATGAAATCACAAAATCATGCATAACTATTCCTATTTCTCCTAGCCCGCGTGCTGTAATGCAGATTACTCAAATAAGAACAGGTACCGCATATTTGCAGTTACAGTGTATTCATCCGTGAATACTCAAGATGTAAGCACGTCTTAAAAAGGCAAGAATTCTGTTTGTGTCACTCTTAAAACAGCGAAATACAAGTCAAGAAGGAAACAAGAGTGCACAGAGGTAAATAAACTGCTATCTCACTGGAACGAAAAGGCGCGAATATAATGTAATAACGGGCACTCTATTGCCGCGAAAAATTTTGCGTTTATTTGTATCGACGACTTTTAAAGCCGTAACATTAGAATGTGCTCTGTTACATCTTTCCCAAAATGTATTTTAGTTGTATTTTATCGCCACGCATACTAAAATAGTCGCCAGTCTTTTTTTTTTATTAACCTTCCCGGCCAATCCCTTCTCACAAAACCGAATTCCAATTTACAGCATTATTTGACTGTATGTGACGGTAAAATTAAAAATAACGTATTCTATATAATTTAAATGTAATTTAATTACTTTTATTGCAACTCAGATATCACGTACTTATTTTTGAGGTGCGTTACGTTCTGTGAATTTTTAATACTTTTCAGGTTTTATTTTTCATACCAAACCTAAAAGAAATCTTTATGTGATTTTTTTTTCCTGGGCTCAAAATTTCTGAAGACTGGAAATAATTCGAATGTAATTTATGAGCCATTATAAGTGTTGAGTATATAAGGGGCTGAACAGCTATAAAACCATTTCTCGAGGCAAATAAAGGTACACAAGCTAAGAAGGAGTCTTAAAATGTAATTGCAAAGTAATTTTAATTGGTGATATTAATGATATTTTAATAGACCCTAGCTGAAACAATATTCTTTGTTTGTCTATACTATTTCAGATTTTGAGACTCTTACGTCACCCAGCATAAAGAACCTCAAATGATTTGATTACGAAATATTTTTCACGAAATTTCTTACCACAGAATACTAGTTGTGAAAAACGTAAGACAACATACGTTCTAGTTTACATGAAAGTTTTGAACCAAAATCTTAAGAATTATATTCTGTAAAATAATGATAGCTATGTAAAAAATAATTGTTATAGACTTGTACTGAATAAATTTAACAAGAGTATCTACATTTCAATGGCAGTTGTTAACATCTTCAAGGTTATCTTTTGATTCCTATTGCTCGCTGCGAGCCAAATATTTTATGTGCTGCACGAGCCCAAGCAGGGCATGCGCACAGGATAAAAGAAAGGGCTATAATATAATGACAGATTCCGGTGTGATTAACTTCATTATTAGGACAGAACTGTATTATGGAAAAACAGATCTGAATTTTATTTTAGTGCGCGGATAAGAAAATTAAAAGAAAACCGTTCTATGTATCACCACAAAAAGCTCTCAGAATATCTCCTTTTATGGAGTTCTTGTAGCAGCAGTACGAATTCCACGTGTCGACATAAATCAACAGTTCCCAAACAGTATGATGTATAAATCGATTTGAAAGTTTACGATACAGTGTGAGGCTCGTAAGCTACAACTAAACTATACGAGATTTAAGGTTCTCAAAGCGGTATTTCTGATAATTTAGATATTCTAGGATATGAAGCTCTGTCGTTGGATGTGTGGTGTCCGACATTTCAAAGGAGCATCACGCCTTCGTTTTCAAGGATTAAGCAGTACAAGAAGATTTTTTTTTCTTTGACTGCTTGATTCTTGAAGACTAAAGCATTAGGTTGCGTCGAAATGTCTGGAACAACTCACCAAGAGACAGTGTCAAATCAAAAATACCTGAATCTTTAAAAAGTGAAAGGCTTCCTTCGTGTCTTCATAAATATATACTGCTTATTGTCTTCTATTTGTAAGAGTTCACGATTTAAATGTTTTACTAAATGTCTACTCGAATACCTTGAGTACCAATAAGAGTGTAAAGAACGCCTAATGAAGATACTATCTTTAGCCCTACTGTTGCATTTCCCACGACAGCCATCTGACGCTGTTACTTCGGACAAGTCAACTCACCAGACACTTCATTGTTGCGAGCGCTGTTTCGCGAGCTGGTAGCTAATCCACGAGCGACTGTGACCAGACCCTTGATCTCACCTTCTTATATACCCATTCCCTCTGATACAAGACCCCGGCTGTATTTTAACTTTGCACTTTCAATAATTGAAGTGACCAGTGCTTCCGTGGCTGGGAAGTGGGAGAGACGTTATCCGTGACCTAGACCGAGCCACAGGGTGCGGAACCCCCCCACCATTAAGCCGAGCCAGAGCTGCCTATTAGAGAGGGGGCTATGATTTATGCGTAGGCTAGGAATTCTATGATAAAGCTGCTTTAAGAACCATGTTATACTTGCATTTCACATATCATTGACATTTGGATTAGGCGGAACTGCTAAGGACATCTGGATCCAAACTCTCTCCTATCCTAAGGGTATAAGGATTCATTCCCCGGGGAAGAGAGCGGTCTGAGAGTGACGCTTGTCTGTATTTGTAGGAATTGTAGAAACTTAAGGTAGACTAAAGCTATACGTCTACTTCCCTATACGTCATTCCTGGCGTGGTAATCATTAATTAAACATAAACCCACATACCTTTATCTTTTACAAAGCAGGATGTAATTTTATGTGATTTCCCCAATACAGGATATAAATCAGGCCACATGTGTCCTCTGAAGACAAGGTACACCCCTGTCATGCATTATGCTCGGTAGAACGGACATGAAAACGGAACAAGGCATGAGACAAGTTGCGTAAATCTGTCCAGCTAATTAAATGCAACTTGTTGGCAAGTAGGATAAAACTGTGATTTTGTCTTAATGTAATTACGCCAGGAATCTGAGCCACCAAACGTTTCAATAAATATTAGTCAGTAGATATTTAATAGTTTACAATAAATAAAATGTAATTATTTATATAATAACTATACAGGTGTTGGTACTTTTATCTGTGAGGGTAATAAATTGTTCTTCCGTTATGTAGGATTATAAAATTACGGTCTTCTCAGATGTGACACAGTGCAGGGGTAGACAGATACGTACCAACGTTTCGGAGTAACGAGTTGCTCCCTACGTAAATGTAGAATAAGCCGAGAGGAAAAAGCGGTAGCTAATGTGCAGGAGGAATGGCTGGGACCGGAGATATCAGTGAGCCAATGAAAATTCCCATCCGTACATTACGTACCATCATAGTTTTTATACCCTGAAGATGGTAGCAGTATGGTTTTCTTAAACGTCTGTCTATATCTACTAGATTACGGATTCACATACAAGAAGATATTTTTCTTCGGATTTCTATTGCATTTTTATGTGGGGTACCTATATAATACAGGGGGCACACGGTGGCGCAGTTGGTTGATGCACTGCTCTACAAGCCGGAAGGTCGCGGTTTCGATTCCCGATGGTGTCATTGGATTTTTCATTGACATAATCCTTTCGGTCGCACTATGGCCCTGGGGTCGACTCAACCTCTAGCAGAAATGAGTACCAGGAATATTTCCTGGGGGTAAAAGCGGTCGGTGCATAGGGCTGACAACCTTACCACCTTCATGTGCCGATTGTCTAGAAATCCGGGAGCCTCAACCTCCTTAAAACCTAAGGGCCTGTTCAGGCCTATAATGGGAATTGCTGTACCTTTTACCTATATAACACAAATGATAGACAGTAGACGCATAACCAAAAAGACAGTATCATTTTCACTCGTCAGTATTTTGCAGAGCTGTTTATAAAGATGCAAGTCTTCTGGAACATGACGTCATGCGTAGTGGTATGCAGTTACCGAAATGTCGGAGGAGCTTTTTGTCGCCATTTTCAGGGTTGTCTTAGACTGCCCTGAAGATGGAGATAACAAGATTCTTCCTCCAACTCGAGGAGTTCATTCTACAAGTCTATTCCCAATATCCAGAAGTTTTAAACGATATGTTGCTAGTGCTTTCGATTATTGCAACGTTCCTGGTTTTCTTGGGTTATAAGGGTTGATTTTGGTGCCCTACATACGTTTTCTGACCTTAGAATGCTAACAGAAACGTTAACAAATAAAAAAATCGTAATTCCACATAAAACCCTTGGGTCTTATCACATTAGGTCTAACGTAGGCATGAAGAAAACAAGTCGTAGACTATACTAACCAAATGTCAAGGTTTTATACAAAATATTATTTGCATTTAATGAACGTAATGCACAGAACGTCTGAGAAATATCACCGACTTACGTACAGACACTGATTGGGAGTTTAACGCAAGTATAGGCGTGAAGTCGGAGGAACTTTAGTTATATGGTTTAGTAAACGACTGTCTCACAAGCCCAGACTAAGTATCGTTGAAAGGTAGGACAGTTATCGAGTATAATTTGAAGGAACGTGGAAAGAAGCGGCAGGTGCCTAAATCTGTGGTCACATTCCGTTAGATGAAAGACAGGAAAAGCAATTATTTACCTAAAGCCAAGACCAAAATTCCGTAACTTCCAAATTCACGTCATCCATCTATGTTTCCTCTTTTTCCAAGATTTTCCTTTCTGCGATATTTCCATACAAAAATCCGGTATATATTTTTTGTTCTTCCCTATTTCCTCCCTACATTGTTGCTTATAAGTTTATTTTATGAAGCTTTATCAAGAGATTAGTTCATGTAGGCTAATTTCGTCAATTGTAACTGATGATGTGATATGGGTGTGAGATAAAGCAGTCGTAGCCTCTCTTGAAATGTGCGAATTTTTCTGGCAAGACTAAGTAAAAACAAATTTTTCAATCAGAGTAACAAATATATTTGTCGAGATGAGGGCTTGAGAAGTCCCGAATATAAAGCAGAACTGCTAGCTGATTTTCGGAAAGGTGTTTTGGCACACGCTGTAGATAGCAGTGTAGCCAAGGTCAAAGTTGTTACAAGCAATTTTTTATATTTTAAGCAAAAAATCTTATCGGAGAATTATTATTAAAAGTACTCGACATATAACGATGCTGTGTGCTACAAGTTGTCTATATTTGGCATCAAAGCCAGAACTTTTTTTTCAAGTAAAAGAAGGCAACTCAGTAAACTCAGGCTGCAAAGCTCTGAACCTCGCCCCACTCTTAGCCGAAATATATCTGTAACCCCAGAGTGCCTAATCACACAGGTAGCAAATATTAGGTACATAGATAATAGCTACAAAGGATTTTATAGCAGACAAATTCTTTTATGTTCTGATGTTAAAAATGGGAGCCGGGATAGCCAAGTCTGCATAGTAACTAGGCTACGAGGTGGGAAACCGGAGAATCGTGGTTGGATTGCCGGCAGGGCAGCAGGTTTTCTCGCCTGAAGAGCGTCCAGAGAGGCTCTGGGTTCCACACACATTTCCACTGAATATACACCTGAGGGACTTACCCCGAGGTAAAGCGGCCGAACTGTGACGTCAATCACTAAACTCCTTCTAGTGCCGAGGCTAAGAATTAGGGGAGATATGCTTCAACTCCCAACAAGATGTTTTGGTTTAAGCACAAGGAAATCTTACATTAATCAATGTGAATGGATAAATGATTTCTCATTAGAAAGTAAGGTGTATGGTTCAAATTATTAGGCATAAAAATACTAGTAATTTTTATCTACGAGAACCCACGTTTCAAGAAGAAATTCTGTGAAATACTCGTATGTACGACGCGTAGCATCTTAACACGTATATGACGGGGCTAACAGTAGCTCTAATTTCACACTGCTAGACTTCCATTAGTATGTATTTCTTTTATATTATCAGATATAACCTCGAAGTTTACCCATTAGGCTTGTTTTAATTAAACTTATAATGAGGCACACCACGGCTGATTCGACATCACGTATCCATTCAAGTACCATTACTACAACGTCAAGATACGTAAACCTGTATGTGTTTAAATTTTACAACTATAATAACTAACAGAAATAAGACTAATTGAAATTCGTGTTAAAGCTAGTGTCTTCTGCTATGTGACGATACGTATGCGTGATTTCAGGCTTCCGCCGCGATCTAGACGAGATCTGCGCTCTTCGGGGATATTACGCATCGTTGAGTGCTATTTCTGTACTGACACTTCGGGACGACATATCGGTCCGATCATCAAGGGTCAAGAAGTCAAGAAGTCTCCTTGGATTTCTTGACCCTTGGAGATGGGACCGTTATGTTGTCCCGAAACGTCGGTACAGAAATACCACTCAACGCTGCGTAATGTCCCAGAAGAGCGCAGATCTGACGACATGTATTCTGGTAGAGATTTACGGACCTTTCGGAGGGATGTACTGCCTCTATCTTTACCTTCCACCCTAAGGATGGAAGCAGTCTATTCCTTCGCAACGCCCGTAAAATTCCACCAGACTACACGGCGTCACATCCTAGCTACAGTAACCTTCAGAGTCACCGCCCTAAAAACATAATCTTCCTGTATGTCTGCTATGAGTGTATCTCTACAGAGGACTCAGGGAATAAACGGTAGGTAGTTACGATACTGTGTGGGCCAGGATGGCGTAGTCGGTACAGCGACTCGCTACGGGCTGGACGGTCCTGGGGTCGAAGGCCGGTGGGGGCAAGATTTTCCGCACCCGTTCAGACCGGCCGTGGGGCCCACTCAGCCGTCTACACAAAGGATAACGGATCATTCCCGGGGGTAAAGCGCCAGGGCGTGGCGTTAACCACACACCCACATCTAGTGCCGAGCTTAAAGAAATAGTAGAGCTCTACTATTACTCTCCCTCTGTGCCTTTATGGCCTATTACAGGGTTTACTTACCTTAGTTTTAGTTTCGATACTGCAGTACGACAAACTTCGCGATTTATACAGGTCATAAGGCAGTAAAGAGTAGGAAGTCACAATGGCTTGGGCATGTACATTCAATGGAACAGACACGAAATTAAAACAGAATTTTGGTATTAGCAATGTAAGACCTTTAGTTGGCCATGCCATGGCTCAGGCGGTTTGTCGCCGGCCTCCCACCGCGGAGGCCCGGGTTCGATCCCGGATTAGTCTATGTGGAATTTGTGGTTGACAAAGTGGCACTGGGACAGGTTTTTCCCGAGTACTTCGGTTTTCCCCTGTCAATTTCATTCCACCGGTGCCCCGTTACCTGGAAAAATAAAAAAATACTGATCATCTTACTCTTCATCTTCATCACAGGTTGTACAATAAGCCTAAAGCTGCGGTGTGTCCGTAGTATCTGTTGCGGGACTTTCTCCACAAAAAAAAAAAAACCTTCATTTTTTTTAAAGAGACAGCGATCGGGTCATTAACTGTTAATTGACAGCATCCTTCATTCCGAAGTGATTTCTGAAGTCCAGATATTTTCCTAAGAATTTTAGTTTCATTTTTCAGGTCTTAAGTAAAGTATCTACTACTTCCTTCCATGAAATGAGCTCCACTTGACAGTCTGTTTCCGTGTAAGTCTATTTTTAAACAAACCTGATCTGAGGCATACGTCGTGCGAGTCGATTTTAAAACAACCAGAAAGTCGTTTTCAGCTACTACAGAAGGAATGCTTTAAAAAGAACGCGTTGTTACGTCCAGTAAGGCGAGTCAGCACTGCTTCTGACCAAACACCGCTCTTGAGTATCGCGGATCGAATCCATAAATGTCGTTTGTCGGAATACTCAAGATTCTTCTACAAGCACACTGAACATCGAACGCAGCTACAAATTTACTTTCCTACACAGACAAGTTCTTATTTTTGTCCTCAAACTCTTACTATCCTTCCTTCCATTCTCTCTCTCTCTCTCTCTGTTTATTTCTTTCTCCACCACTTTTCCCTTTTCCTCAACCTCCTCCTTTTCAAGTGTTTTCTTCTTAGCTGCCCCATTTCCTTACTTTGCATCGAGTTTATTTTTTTTTGTGTATTTGTACAAACTTTACGTGGCGCGCGGAGTGTTAGAAGACAAAAATTTGTAACTTGTCATTCAATAAAAAAAAACAGAGTAAGTTAATTTTACTGCAACGGCATAATGCAAATAAAAATTATAATATACAGATGATAATACTATTATTAATGTTAATGTTAACACAATTCAGACATTTAGTTCACTTTCTTTATATATCAACTCCTTATCTTCGCAGTCTAAGTCCAGACTTCTATGCATATGCCTCTCTCTTTTCTATTCCTTTCTGTTAGTGGTTGGTTGATGGTTGATCTAATCCTATAGATATTTTTCCCCTGTGGGAAATTCAAAATATTCGTAGGCACTGTCAGAAATAGTGGGCCGGGATAGCTCAGTCGGTATAGCCACTCGCTACGGGCTGGACGGTCCGGGGATCGAATCCGCCGATCCCAGTGGCCGCGCGGTCTAAGGCGTGGGTCTACGGCCCTCGCTTGCTGGGATTGTGGGTTCGAATCCCACCGGGGGCATGGATGTTTGTGTTGTGTTTGTTGTAAGGACGGTAGCATGGAACGTAAGTTAACATGAAGGACGAAAGGATTTAAACAGTACAAAAATGGATCAAAGGGGAAAAACCCCGACAGGCCAAAAAAAAAAATCCCTGTGGAGGCGAGATTTTTCACAGCCGTCCAGACCGGCCATGGGGCCCACTCAACCTCCTATACAATGGGTACCGGTTCTCTTTCCCGGGGATAAAGTGGCCGGGGCGTGGAGTTGACCACCCAGCCTCACCTAGTGTCAGGGTTAAAGAAAGAGTAGAGCTATATCTCTACTCCCCCTCTGGGCCTTCATGGCCTGTTGTAGGAAAAACTTTACCTTAACTTGCTGTCAGAAATATCGTAATTTTATGATTTGAAAAAACCGGGACATTTGTTGTCCAAACCGAATTTTGCGGGACACTTGGACAGAGCTCTATAAAACCCATAAAACACTATGCGGGATATATGTGACAAATGGGATGCCTAAACTTTAGACATCACCTGTTTTCACTGTACCATTTTACAACTGCGTTACAGCTAGCTCTGTCCTTTATCGCCAGTTCCTGTAGGCGTAACCGTAATATTTCTAAGAAACTATAAAGCCATGTATCATGCCGCAACGCCGGACATTTACAAATAAGGCCTTGAGAGTGCCGTGTCTCCTCAGTGAGTGGCAGGTCACGGAGGAAGAATGCGACATGACGGTCAGGACTGTCAAGTTGCTGTTGCTACTGAAGGAGGCGCGGAGCACGTGCGGCGATTGTTCGAGTTCATTAGCACCAGCTGACGGACATTAAACACAGATATTTTTAGATCGGATCGCTTAATGCAGCGACGTGCTATGAAACATGGAGCAGAAACTAGAGTAAGAGTCTGCAGGCTACGGAGATTTTAATAGGACGATTAATAGTTACCAATATGATAGAAGATGTCCATCCTCTTAGAGAACCGGAGGGCTTATTAGTGCGCTCTATTAAGTTAGTCGCTGTCCACAATATTAAGATAATTCAGTCACGCGCGCAAATTTATTAGTCATTTCTTGAAGATCAATTTTAATATCATCCCGCCATCTAACCCTAGGTCCCACAAATGATTTCTTCCTGTGACGTTATCAATCAAAACAAAGTTCTCTATTCATTTCATATTTCCCAATAATAATAATAACAATAATAAACCTCTGAAAAGATACATAAATCTTCTATTTCCTTTTTCCATGAAAATTTCTAATCGATGTTCTTCGCCTATTTCTTGCTGTTGTATTACGAATATTACTATTATGTTAATTTTATCATCACAATCATTACTTTCATAACAACCTCATACAAACGTGCATATGTTTCCTTAAAAGAAACTCCTTCCACAGTGGTAAATTTTCAGATTTTGACACCGTGCAGTCTTACAGATAAATGCCCAAGTTCCGGAGATATCTGCTGCCTTAGTCTTCATGGTGGACTCTGCAAACCTCACAAATCACAAGACCACAATTGAACTCTCCCTACTACGTTCTGCAACCAACACTGCACGGATTTCTTACATCCGCAATGGTTATGTTAGTGTACATTTATCATCTCCATCATCACCGTCTCCACTTTAATTTCCCATAACGATATATATAACATATATATATATATATATATATATATATATATATCAATGGTCCACTTGACCCTCACTCCGAAACGTCGGGAACTGCTCAACCAAAAATGCAGCGTCACATCGCAGAAGACAGGAATCATTTATGATATATATATATATATTATATATATATATCACTGTACACACATTAGATGTTTACGGAGGCATGATCCCAAAAAAATTGTGTAACATTTTCATACTTATTGGATTATTAACTTACGATTTACGAGATTAGGTTCTCACAGCGGTGTTGAGGAAGAATCAAGTCTTCAGCACATAATTTTATTACCACCATAATACAGCATAAATATAAATATAGAGCAAATAAAATGATCCAAAATAGGGCGTTTGATTTCATCTTATTTTGCTTCTAATTTATTTCGCCCAATTTGCATGTCTGGCAGTAAACGTAACACATTCCATCACGTTATTTGAACAAAAGGGGCTCTGTCCTTGTGGCGAAACTGAAACTTGGTAGGTGGAACCTTGTCAATGTCGGCGAGAACTAGGTTCATGGGTAGTCAGGAACAGGTACGTTGCACCTTCCGACCTCTATCCTTCTTCGGCTTTCACCAGTTAAGACCTTCGTGCTATTTATTCAGAACTGATTCTAACATAATTATTGCTTTTTCACATACCTGAAGACTCCGTGACGAGGAAACAAATTATCAGAATACCGCAACAAAACTACGAATTGCTGTTAAATTTTCAGCTGATACATTGCCGTTAACGGGGCCGGGATAGCGCAGTCGGTATAGCGACTCGCTACTTGCTGGACGGTCCGGGGGTCGAATCGGGGTGAGATTTTCCGCACCCGTCCAAACCGGCCCTGGTTCCCACCGAGCCTCCTATACAATGGGCACCGGGTCATTCCCGGGGGTAAAGCGACCGGGGCTTGGCGTTGACCACCCACCCCCATCTAGCGCCAAGGTAAAAGAAACAGTAGAGCTATACCTCCATTCCCCCTCTGGGCCTTCATGGCATCTTCAAGGGTTAACTTCACCTTTACCTTCACATTGTCGTTAAACAATCACTGAGACAGCGGTTCGCCGGTCGAAACCACGGATGAACTACGCCAGTTGAAGTTTGTCACAGTGTCTCTACAAGTGCTCTGTACTCCTTACGTGGCTACAAGTTCGCTTCTAACATACTCTAAATTTCATTTTTATCTCTTTAAAGCGCAGTGGTAACTACGCGTACCACCATGTGTGACAACAGCGAACTCGTTAATTTTGACATAGAGTGTATTTTTATGCTCTCACACTGAGGGAGGAACATAGGCTGAGGATGTTCGAGAATAGGGTGCTGAGGAGGATATTTGGGCCTAAGAGGGACGAGGTGACAGGGGAGTGGAGAAGACTACATAACGAGGAACTTCATGATCTGTACTCATCACCAACCATTATTAGGGTGATAAAATCAAGAAGAATGAGGTGGGCGGGGCATGTAGCACTTAAGGGTGAGGGGAGAGGTGCGTACAGGATTTTGGTGGGGAGACCTGAGGGAAGGAGACCACTTGGAAGACCCAGGCTTAGATGGGAGGATAATATTAAAATGGTTCTTCAAGAAGTGGGATGGAGGGGCATGGACTGGATTGATATGGCTCAGGATAGGGACAGGTGGCGGACTCTTGTGAGTGCGGTAATGAACCTTCGGGTTCCATAAAACGCGGGGAATTTCTTGACTAGCTGAGGACCTGTTAGCTTCTCAAGAAGGACTCTGCTGCATGGAGTTAATTAGTTAGTTAGTGTATTTTTATGTAAATCTCAAAGTACATATCGTTATTTCCTTAGACATGATTTACCTGCTGACCCTTATAATGGTTACAGACTCGGTTCTCTGTAAAGTACGAACTTATATTTTAAATATACTCATAATTTTCACCACTGTCAGCCCTCAGGGGCTTATTCTCCAATCGCTACAATCCCTGCTTTCCTTTGTCTCTTTCTTTCTCGTGTATTTCTTTGTTTCATTCCCTCTCCCTTCTCCATTTACTGAACTAATTTTGTTTTGCTTTTATTTCCTTCTTAATTTCTGCATTTGTTTCTTGTTCTGAAAACCGAAACGCAAAGTGGGCATTCGTCCTTACTATCCGATATTCAGAAAAATCTCCAAGAGCGTCCGAAAAGCATTCACTGTCCTGCATTAAGATATGTATCAGAGAGAGTTCAACGTCAGATGCCGGGTCTTTTTTGATAAGCTGACATCACGAAATATTGTGACTTCTACTGAAGCCGAAGTAATTACTGACCGCACAAGATCCCGCCCTGCTGAACTGTGCTCCACTGTAATATTATCGTCCTGTCTAAGTCTAGGTGTAGGAAGAGGTCTATTCTTTCCAGAAATTATCACTTTCCTTTAAAAAATAACTTTCTTCTTAACCACCAAGTGCCGATTATAAATGAGGTCGCCCCAAAGACACATGACGTGATAACGTGCTGCCTGGCCAGGGCTATCGCAGGGTCATATATGGACATGGAGCAACGAGAAATATTAATAAGTAAGGGATAAACGAAGGAACTCGAGTATAAGTGTATTCCAAAGTCGTTTCTTCCAGCACGAGTCGACTTGATGTTACCCGGGATTGAATCCGAGTCTCCAAGGTGAGAATTCAGTATCTGACCGCATCAGTTATGGCAGAGCCTCTCTAAATCCTGCTATTGTCATCTTCTTGATTTGATAACGAAATAATGTATCCACATTCGAGCTGTTACTTAACACGTTTTAAGAGGCTTGTTAGGTAAAAAGGCACAGCAATCCCATTACAGGCCTGGACAGACCCTTAGGGTTCCAGGAGGTTGAGGCTCCCAGATTTCTAGACAATCGGCACATGAAGGTGGTAAGGTTGTCAGCCCTACGCACCGGCCGCCTTTAGCCCCCACGGAGATATTCGTGGTACTCATTTCTGTTAGAAGCTGAGTCGACCCCAGGACCATAGTGCGACCGAAAGGATTATGTCAACGAAAAAATCCAATGATGCCATCGGGAATCGAACCCGCGACCTTCTGGCTTGTAGTGCAGTGCCTCAACCAACTGCGCCACCGCGTACTGTTGGCTTGTTAGACCGACGCCCAAATCCCACACTTGAAGTCCACCCCCTGTCGGCTGCCTGACAGTATATTCGCAACTACCCTCTTTATCTAGAGGCCATCGTCTCCATGAGTTAGCCAAGGCCGCGCCATGCCGTGGTGACAAGAGACTCGCTCAACGCGGTCCATTGTTTCCAATGACTGTGCGATTTATCCTGGCACTTGTCGATGTTGCTTCTTTTTGCCAGCCCAATAAAATCCTCACACTTAAATTTCATTCAAGGCAATAGAACAAAAAATAATCTTTTTCACTGTTCCAGACTCGTTTATCACTTGCCACTTTTTGTCAAGCATGTATTTCGAAGGTTGAAGTTTAAGGGACTAGCATCAGAGAGAATATTTCATACCAATATTTTAAAATACAGTGGTAACTATGTGTACCACCTGCTTTGACACTCCAAACTTCGTTTTTCCCGCACGGTATATATGTATATTGCTTATGAGCCTTAAAATAAACAGGAAATATTACTTTACACAAAATTAACAGGTTGGTACTTCTAATGGTAACTTACTACATTCTCTGTGTGATAGGGACTGAGTGTTTATATATAATATAGTTTAATTTTATAGAATAAGTTTATACTTCAAAGGATCAATGCTCTATACTCATCTTCATCTCAATACTACACTTATAAGAAGGACAAGCGGGCGAAGCCTGGATACATATAAATAAAGCATGGCTTTTCGAAAATCGGGAGCCATTGGAGAAAGCATTTCATTTTTTTCAGGCTTCAAGGTGTTCTGATATACCTTAGGGACCTGAAGTTCTAACTAAGTTGAACTGATTTAACATCGAAACTAAATGCAAGCATTTGTGAAAAAGGCATTAGCCTTTCAAAACCTATTGGTTACTGTATTTGCCATCAGGTTTAACATTAAAAATCGCACAATGTGCCAACAGAGTGTATTTATGTGTTTTGTATTTATGCCATAACAAGCAGTGATTATATTCCTATACAGCACTAACTCACTTGTTTCCATAACAGAGACCGAAAGTGTTTACTGCGCGGTACGATCTGAATGTTTAAGTTATTCTTGGTTTTTAAAGGGTTATATTGGGTCTTATAGTAGTGGGAACACGCGGTAATAAAATTTCTGGATCCATAAAAGGTGGGGAATTTCTTGGCTAGCTAAGTGACTGTTAGCTTCTGAAGAAGGACTCTGTTACATACAGTTACTTACTCAGTCAGTCAGCCAGTAATTCAGTCAGTTAGTTCGTCACTCAGTCAGTCAGTTAGTTAGCTAGCTAGTAAAGGCTAATTTTGCCTAACGTGGCAATACCAGTAAAGAGCAATGTTGGAGTCCTCCAAAACAATATGCCAACACTTTCCTGAAGGGACTTAAAAAAATTATGAACATTTTAAATTAAGACAGCAGGCCTCAGGGTCAAAATTAACGCAGTGGCTCCCGGTTACAATAGAATTCTCATAATTACAACCGCAACTGAAACAAATCTCCAAAATATTTTGTGATTTACACGGGTCACATATTACTGCTAAACTTAGAATGCTACAGAGCGTTGACACGTAGCTAGGATGGCGATTTAAAGAATAAGTGAAGAATTTTGGTACGGAAAACGCCTGCAGAAAGATCATTTTTAATTCGAAAAAGGAGATGGAAAAATAATACATTTATGGCAGGGAAATTGGTTGTGAGGCTCGGAGGTGGATGGAAGAAACTCAGGATTTTATCCAGTGGCGGATTTTGGTATTAGCGACGTTGAAACTTCGGGTTCTGCTACCAGAGTTAGTTAATTAGTGAACTGGATCTGAGGGACATAACCTGTGAGGATAAGAGATGGATGAAACTGGCTCGGGAGCAGGAGAATACCACTAGAGTTAAAACTATAGGCTTCTACTAACAGATGGTTAGCCAGAATCAAAGTGGGCCTGACACTTCGGAGGAAGATATTGCCTCTATCTTCAGGCCAAGAATATTCTACTGCACTGACAGAGGGTTAATGTAAATTGATACCCACGGCAATACGCGGTATTTTATTTTGCCCCAAGGTTTCTTGCTTCTCACGCTCGGCTATAGTACGCCAATCGCCTTTCACACATGACCCTGAATTTTACCGACAGAAACTCAACACTGCGGCAGCACGGATATGCAGGAAGCAAAGGAGTGTATAAAGTCAAATAGTCCCTATGAACACCATGAAGGTGTATGGGGAGCGGTACTAGTGATCCACGCATTTTTAAACTCGGTACCAAACGGAAGCCAGAAGTAAACTTCACGTCCCAGACGCTTTATTCCGGAGGAAGTGATCCCAAATTCTATTGACTAAGCAGGTGAGCTCCAAAGGAAAGGGACGAATGCAGATTGGTTGTTTATCTGACACATAAATTGTTAGATCCTTCTCTAATTCAAGAAACAATTTTAATGTTTACAATATAACACATACAGGTTGTACGCTAATGTGTTTCCAATTCACCATATGGTCATTAGACCCTTAATAGGTTTACTACAAACAGTCCTACACATGTGTTATCTAGAGGGATTTTGACATCGTGTCTTCTGATGATGTGAACTGAATTTCGGCGGAAAACACTGCCTCCGTCAGCTGATACTCTGAAAATGGAGGCACTATGCCCCTCCAAAACATTCGTACCATCTACCAGACTGTACGGTATCATAATCTGTAAGACCACAATATGAATATTCACCACCGCCAAAACCTCAAAGCTAGCGTGTTAACTCAGTTTTACGACAATATTCTTTGGAAACAAGTTATTCTAAGATTTTAGTGATACTCCTCAGTCTCTCCCGGAAAATTCCATAACACTACAGCAAATTACACCACCGCCGCTTAATTCCACGCCTTTTCCAATTCTTAATTCGCTAATCATCCAGCCATTCGATGCTATACAGTCTGAGCCACAGAGTCATTTAAATACGCCAAGAATAAGAAAATTCCTCTGAGTGCATTACTTGCAGCCTGACAGGTACTATTACATAGACATGTAGCTACGTCAACAATATTACGTGAAAAGCACTAAGTATGAAGCACCTTTATGTTACTTTCTCCAGTCTGATAGTGCTTTATCTCTCTTTGGTTAAGCACTTCACATCTTTCATTCTGAGCACCTACTTCGTCCAGATTCTGTGCGGAAAGTAAGAACCAGTACGTGGCAGTGTGTTAATTTACAGAACAATACAATATTCATTATATGGGGTTTACCCATATTTGCTGTTAATAAACATATTTCAAAACAATAAGTCATTATTTACTGAATAATCTCAAGATATCATCAAGCTCTGCAATCAATTCTGCTACCCAAATTATTTCAAGTAATTCAAGGTCCGTTATAAGTAATTGCGTTGCGCTTTATAGAAAATTCTACCATCTACGTCACATGCCTTTAAGCAAATTTATTTCATGTAGTCCTCCTTCAAGTCCGGCATTACCCCACTACACCGAGCAGCATTGCATAGCGGTAAGGCTGTATATCGTGTCTGTGAAGTACCGGCTTTGAATGTCCGTCGGAATGCAGTATATCATTACTGATCTGTGTTGCTGTTTTCCTCAGCCTCTCCCACTTTCCATGTAAAACCCCAACAATTAGAATGTACATAAGTATAATTCTACCCCATTTTTATAGGGGTGGGAACTTCGCCTTCCTCTCTAACGAAGCGAAGTCATTTAATGTGCTTGAGGTCAAAGTTCTGAGGAAGATATCTGGAACAAAGCGTGTTAAGATCATGGGATTTGGAGTCGTGACGCCGTATAGTGTGGTATATACATATCAGCATTTCGGAGAAAGCTGAACGATTTACCTGAACCAAAGTTAGTTAAGTGAAAATGAAGGTGGTACGTGCCTCCGAAACGTCTGAAAAACTTACCACCCTAGACGGTGTCAGAAATCAAAATACTATAATTTCACAATGGCGCAGTAGCAATCATATAAGTCAGTAATTTATTTTCGACGGAAGTCACCCAGAAAATCTTTCACAAACAGGTTTTCTTGAGTAGGTTTTTAAAAGTTCTATATTCAGGATAAAAAATAACTTTTTTTTAAAACAACTTAAAATTCTGCTATACGGTACTTGTTTTTTTTTATTTGTCACTTTTTTCTGACAAATCTTCACTGAAGTAGACGCCAGGCTTGCTCCCCTACTCCTCTTGCCCCTTTGGCGCCAATGACAGCACTCTGTGCATTCCACCAACTCTAATGCGCTCTGACACACATCTCCTAAGACATTATTTCCTCGCTTATGACTAACGGCCCAGTCTGTCTCCTCTACAAGGTGAACCAGCCTCCCAGTATGCTTTTTTTAATCGTTAATTGATAAGCGCGTAGCGTGGCCACTGGTTACCGAGTTGTTCTCTGAAAGGCAAGTGGCCACCAAAATTATAATTATATATGACACCTCCCAGTCACAGGTAGGTTTCTATAGCATGATCCGAACGTCACTGTCGAGTGGGTAGCAATACTGTTTCTTATGCGGGAAGTCCTGGGTTCAAAACGTGAATTTTCAAGTCAGTTACACTTACGGGGGATATGCATGGAATTCGGAAGTACCTCCAGGAAAATACCGGGATAGTACATCACATAGGCCACGGCCAGTACCTGTTATATCCTCTCCAGTATTCAATAACCATCTCCTCATTGGACTCTATGTACCCTGAGATTTTGTTTAAAAAACGCAAATAAATAAATAAAATGCCTGTTTATTTGCAATAAATAACTATACATAAAGTTAAAGTTGTCTGTGTGCAAGCCATGAAGGCATATAGAGGTAAAGCTCCACTCATTCCTAACTTCGGCACTAGATGAAGATGAGTGGTCAGCTTCACACTCCGGCGGCTTTACACTCGGAGACAAATACCCCCCCCCCCCCTTTCCAGGTGTCAATTCAGTACAGGCTGGGCGGGCCCCAGAGCCGGTCTGATCCATTCTAGAACAGAAAAATCTCTTATCCGTGCCCGGAATCAAACCACGATTCCTGGGACACCCGACCCGTAGTTCGGTCACTACAATGACTGAGCTATCCCTCAAACATAATCAGGGTTTTGACATATAGGAATAAAAGAATTAAAAGTTTAATTAATTTAACGGAGGCAGCTCTCACCCTTGGACTAGACAAGCACCGCCCACGCAAACCTCGACATGTCAAAGGCGCCAACTTATAATATTCGTACTTAGTTCAAGTGGGTCACAGAAATATATGAATATGCATTGAAAGGACACACACAACAGTCAAATAGATTGTTGTGTGTTAACAACACCAATTTCCTGAAAGTGACGCCCTATTTTTTGTTAGATACATTAATATACGCTGATGCCGGTGGCCGTGCGATCTAAGGCGTAAGTCTGTGGCCGGTCATTGCTCGGATCACGGGTTCGAATCCCGCGGAGGCCATGACTGTTATTCTCATGTTGTGTACGTAGCGGCCTCTGCGACGAGCTGATCACTCGTTCAGAGGAGTTCTACTGAGTGTGTGTGTGTGTGTGTGCGTGTGTCTAATTGTGTGTGATCTAGAAACCTCAACAACGAAGCGGCCTAGGCCCGAGTTGGGCTGTTGCACCATGGAAAAGAAATATATTAATATACAGCGATTTGAACACTCCAAGAGCATTTTTACATAAAACGAACAATTGCAGATTGTGTTTACCTGTCTTCCTGTCCCGGTGTTTATCTTTTGAGGTACTAAACGAAATTCAAATAAATTGTCATTGTGGGTGACATACACTAAAAGTATCAGGGTAAGATCAACAGAGCCCGTAGTCGGTGCAAATTTATTACATTTCCTGTAATTCTACTATTTGGAATATTTAAATGTATATAGAATTATAATATTAAAATAGATCTTAAACAAATAAATTTGGAGAGTGTGGGCCGGATTCGTCTCTAGGACAGTGACAAATGGCAGATTGTCGTAGAAACGGAAATAAACTTTCGGGTTCCATAAAAGTCAGAGAAAGTTCTGTACCAGCTCAGTGACAACTAACTTCCCCCACGGAACTCCGCCTCACAGAGTCTCTTACATGAAGGCCAATTATAACTTTATCACTTTTCTGACAAGACGCTCATATAAGGCAGAGGAATGAATGTTCACTTCGCCATGACCTCCAGACTGGTACTGGGGGACCAGCTACTCTACCAAATCGTAACTGATGGTCGTCTAACCGGAGATTTATGCTTCTGTATATTGTAATTTATAATAACTAACTCCATGGATCTGATGCTTTGCAGAACAGATAAACTTCTTGCGCCTGTCGAGAATCCAACCATGAAACCTTGAAAAAAATGCATATGGATACTTTAAAGTGCAAATTGGGACTCATAATATAGTGTCAAAATTTTAAATGCAATTACTAATAAACACATGTTCAGGTTTTGATGAAATAGTTTTCAGCAAACGAGACGGTAATCAAAAATTTTCTCTACGGAAAAAATTATGCCTCTAAAGATGACTTCATGGGCCAGTTTTTACTAACCAGGCTTGCTCAGAACTTATTTCGGGGTTCCGCGAGAAATCTTGGAATAAATAAATAAATAAATAAATAAAGTTCTTAAATACCGCAAAAAATTCCAAATATTACTCAAAATATCGCGGGAATATTTTTCCGGCAATTGGCAACACAAGTAATATCCGTGCGCTACCAACTGCCACTTTTGTTTGCTTTTGCTTTCATAACTAGGGGTTCCTCAGTTTATGAAAAATTATTTTAGGGGTTCCTGCATGGAGGGAAGGTTTAGATACACAGCATTAGGAGCTCGAAATACATATGGAGAGATAAGCGACTGTAACCAGAACATGACCACGTATTTTTTTCTTTCTCACGGTGCAACAGCCCCTAGTGGGCCAAGGCCTCCTCATTATCGTAGCTTCACGATCACACTCAGACACACCACACTCGGTAGGACTCCTCTGGACGAGTGATCAGCCCGACGCAGACATCTGGACCTGACAACACACAACACTCACAAGACAGACATCCATGCCCCCGGCGGAATTCGAATCCGCAATCCCAGCAAGCGAGCGGCCGCGGTCCCACGCCTTAGACCGGGCGGCCACTGGGATCGGCCCATATATATGTTAGTATCTAAATGTTACTCTATTGACGGTATTCGTTCCAAAGATATGCATTGGCAGGAAGCTTAATATCAGGATATTATCTTCTGACCTCTTTATTATATATACTGTATATCTCATCAGTTCTGCAAATCTTCATAAAAACAAAGTCATATTTTACTAAAACAGAAAATCCATAGTAATGAAACTTATAGCATAAACGAGAATGTAACCTGCAGGAACAGCGAGTGAACTCTTCCTTTATAATACTCGTGCCATACGCAGACCACATAAAGTAGTCTGATGGATTGCCAAAATCCACATATTCATCGAGCTTCTATTTTCCAGCATACTTTCCCCTCTACACGTCCAGCCATTACGTTCTCACAAATTTTGGTTGCGTTAGTCACGTGATAAGCTTCAATACAGACAATCTGTTTAGGTTGGTTCACATACGTTAAAAGGGATTCAAGGGGAATACAACAGTACGAAAAGCGAGGGAAGACTTGAATGTCTTCATCACCATCATCCGTGAGGCTCCTTTCCTTGGCCTCAGTGTATGGTTTCAGCGGTATATACGAGGTACTTGAACAATCTTGATGGTTGAGGACCAAGCACGGTGGAGCTGTTTATACAGTCTAGCCGAGGTTATCAGCTTATATCACCTGGCAACGCAGTAGAGGTTCATGAAGGCACCATACGCAGTCATTCCTCAGCCGACTAATATATCCAGTCTTGCTGACGAAGGTAACGTAGAGGGGCTAGGCCTAGTTAAGATTCCTAAATACATTTCCGCATGCAAGGAGGAGACGTCACGCATCCTCAAGGTATAACTCAAACTTTACTTCTATGTAATTTTCTTGAATTTGGTAGTGGCACACCAGATATAATGGTTATACCGTCATGACTCTGTTTCTTGAATTTGGCAGTGGCATTTCTTCCACACCAGATGTAGTGGTTATCCATTTTATTCCTTACATTTCATGCATATGATGGCGAACAATGTAATTAAGATTACTGTCTTCTGGAATGTGACGCCGTATAGTCTGGTATAAATTTATCCACATTATCGTGGAATCTGCTGCATTAGTAGTGTACCGTCACAGTCATCTCAACGATAAACTCAAATCTAGCTGATCGTTTAGTTTCATTTAAATCGCTGTTCAATTTTCAGTTTTTCCAGCAACAGATTGGGTTATGCTGAGTAATATTCCGAATGCCCCTGTAACTGCCTGGGGCCACTGGCAAGGTCGACAACTGCAGAAACAGCCTCTCAAGGTTGTCATGACGACCTTCGGGGGTTCTCTACGTACCACGCCTTGGACCAAAACACTAGACCACGCCCTGACTGTATTTAGCAGCTGCTTACATGTACCGTAACCTTCAGCGCGTGTGGTACATATAACCCGTATATAACGGAAAGCGGTCCGTTATATCTTGGTGTTATTGGACACCAGACATTCGATAGCCAGTTGGAACTACAAATGGAATATAATACAATATGCCCACCTACTCTGCTTCTGATAATAAAATTACGTAACACTCGATCAAGAACAAACACAAATGTGACGTATTTCATTAATGAAAAGAAAAATAGCTCCCTGACGGAATGACTGACACTTTCAAGCCTGAGTTCATCTACGGCGGTCAGAAAATATAGTGTAAGTTCACATAACTTATACTTTCGCAGCTAAAGAACCTACAGTGATTGTATTTGTATCACGACACTGGCCGCCGAGCGTTTATTATGTTTCCAGCCCTGAAGCAAAATCTTGGCGGCCACATATTTAGATGATCGCGAAGTGGAAACATTTGTGACACGATGGCTGATAGCACAGAACACGGACTGAAATCGACAGCGAATAGAATCGCTCGTTTCATGATATAATAAATGCCTCAATGAAAGGGACTACGTGGAAAAGCAGTGGGATAGCAGTACAATTAAATGTGAAATGTCGTTTTTAGATTTGAAAATAAAGAACACAAACTTATTTTCTGGCCAGCTATCGTAAATATTTAAAAATTCAGTTCATACCTAATGAAAACACACTGAATTCCCATTATAAAAACCAACAGGTTAAATCTGTTTAGGCAAACAATCTGCTGGACAGATGATTTTCTGATTTTTAAAGGTGGTATATATAACAACCACTTCACTTAACACGTTCTTATCACATTTTCAACGCTTATTTGTAAGTAGCAATGTGCATCATAACAATTTAAAGAGTAGACCTGCCCTAAAATTTCAGCTCGTACCTAACAGAGGGGCGAGCGGCACAGTTGGTTGAGGCACACCGCCACAAGATCGGAGGTTCCGGGTTCGATTCCCGGTAGGGTCCTCGGAAATTTTCAAGTGACGTATTTATTCTGTCCCAATTCATTAGTCCTGGCGTCCACCCTGAGTCTTCATGACTTTTTACAGGAAAGCTTTACCTTTAACTTGACCTAACAGAGAACACAGCGCGCTTCCATCAGAAACACCAGTCGGTTAATGGCGTATAGAGAAATAATGTTTGTTGTTAAAATCATGGAGAACACATAAAAACACCGTGTAGACAAAATTCAGATATTTAATCATGCCTGGCGGTACATACACCAACCACCAGGCCAGTTATTTACTACAAAATGTACGTTTTGATTTTCTCTACAATTTTTGTCTGAAACATTATTCAAGCTAAGAAGAGTTCAGCGAGACATTATCATAAATGCACATAGGCCGTCACGTAAAGCACCCGTTATTCTTGTCAGATTTCAATGACACTCAAATTTTCTCGACAGAATCCCGAAAAATACTCAAATTTCATGAAAATCCGCCCTGTGGGAGCCGAGAGGGATGGACAGACAGACATGACGAAACGAATAGTCGCTTTTCGCAATTTTGCGAATGCGCCTAAGAGACTCATATTTAAGTGATCAGGGCGTTCAGGTACGTTTAAAATACAGTAAATAATAGCAAGTCATGCTGAGAGTCAATACATCATCATGAACCAAGAAAAAATTAAATAGGCCGTGGGGTGGCAAGTAAATATTGTGGCAGCTCGTCGTATGAGGGTCACGTGGCTAGTACGATAAACAGGAATCTGTAAAGATGATTTTCAGGTCTTTATAGCATTAAGTTTGCCATCCACACAGTAAGAAAATTCGTTTTGGCTACTATTCTAAAATTGCGCTCCTTGGTAACAAACACAAATGAGGTTGAAACAAACATAAAGGCGAGAAACATTGCCGGTAATAAATGGTACCATGAAATAGGCCATATACTAAAGAAAAGATATATAACGTATCCATTAGTAGGTCTCTACAAAACTATAATAAGAGAAATATGACCTATGGTGACGAATCATAAACCCTAACGAATAAAATGGAAAGAGCTTTAATTACGTAGGAAAGGAAAATCTTGAGAAAAATATATGGGCCAACATAAGAAAATGGTTACTGAAGAATACAATTGAATCAAGAAATTTATAATAAATTTAAATCTCCAGATATTTTAATTGCCGATCCCAGTGGCCGTGCGGTCTAAGGCTGGTCTTCGGCCGCTCGCTTACTGGGATCGTGGGTTCGAATCCCACCGGGGGCATTGATGTCTGTCTCTTGTGAGTGTTGTGTGATGTCAGGTAGAGGTCTCTGCGACGAGCTGGTCCCTCGTCCAGAGGAGTCCTACCGACTGTGGTGTGTCTCAAATGTGTGACCATGAAACCTCGACGAAACGAGGAGGCCCAGCCCATATAGGGCTGTCGAGCCATAGGAAAAAAAAAATTTTAATTGTAATTAAAGTATGCAGATTGGAATGCTGTAAGAATGGGTGGCGAAGGGATAGCAAAGAAGTTAGTGGAAGAAAAACCTGAAAGAGGGAGAAAAAAAGGAACAGATTAAGGTGATGTCGAATTGGACTTGAGGAAGATGGAGAACAAGAGCTGTGGACAGTACAGAATGGGCATCTGTTGTGAGGAAAGCCATGGACAAACTTTAAAGGGCTGTAGTGCTAAAGAAGAATAGTAATAAGATCATGAAGCATATTTAGGTCACACTCTGGTCAGAATTGTATGACTTTATGTGACCAGAAGTAAAATACCCAAAGCTTAGGGGAAAAGCATATGAAGTTCCTGGGCTTTGATTTACTCAGTTTCCATTACACTTCTGATAAAGACATAAAATTCTAATGTTTATTCCATTAACTTTATAGGTACAGAATACACCAATGAAAGTCCACGAAATTACAATACATACATGAAGCACAATAGTTTCTTTTCTTTTAAAACGTAATAGTAGAACTGATATACCCACACACTAACATACACTTATACAGTATATATAGTATCTACATCACATAGGTCAATATTTTTGTTAGAGGTATTGTTCACTCTGTTCATCAGAATATATATACATCTGTTTTGTACTTGTGCAAACACTCCCAGCCATTCTGACTCACCATATACACACCCACTGACACGCTCACACACATGCCACACAAATATTACATTCAGAGTACAACCTTAGAAATTTTCTCATATTAATTTCCATAAAAATGTGAGAATCTTTAAATCTGAAACATCAAGGAAATTTTAAAGTGTTCTGACAATGGTATATACACTTAGGATTAACTGGTTTCTAGACTTTATCCATCATCTGATATTGAAAAAAGAAGACACTTTTAACGTCGCATCTGAAACAGAACACAAGCTTATAATCTCATATATATATATATATATATATATATATATATATATATATAATTAAAAAAAAAACACAACTATCTTGCACATCACACATCAAGATCTCTAAACCACAAATCCTATTCTTCATATATTGAAATGTCATGGGAATGTTTTTGACTTCATCCTTTGTCTAAATAAATGTGTATCTGCATATGAGGTTGGCACCATTTACATCTTCAGGTAAATGAACAGGGTACTGAATTATTCACCCTTTCCTTTTACTTGTAGGACACAGGACCATTCTTCAGAACGTTCTTTATCCAAGACACTGGACAAATTCAAGAAAATACTCCCCTAACAGCACTAAACCACTGTCAAGAAACTTTAGAACCTCACTATGTAGCAACATCCAGTATTAATATGGTATTATTTTCAACAGCTATTGTATGGAAGAATTGTCTAAATTTTAAATACAGCTGCATAAACTAGAAAATGCCTATGTAATACTTTCCAATATTTCATGGTTAGAAACCTCCCCCTCCTTCATGTAATATATATACATATCAAGCAAGAAATAAGTTACAGAAGCAGGATTTCATAGTTCAACTGATATTCATAGCTTCGGCGCATCAAGTACTGAAAGAATTTCTCATATCATGCACTGCATTAGGCCTCCTAGTTAGACACAGATTTTAACCATTTTAAATCTATTGTCCTATCACTGATTACATCACTGTAATCCTGATTTGAACGAAAATCTGGAAATTACTGTCCAATGGAAGATATGTAACAAAGTTTCAGAGGAAACTGCTGCCTCAAACTTCACTACCTTGATGATGAAGGTAGCAGGTAGCTCCAAAACACCACTTCCTAAATATCAAACTACAGCGTCACAAGACAGCGATCTTCAACTCAATTTTACATTTTTCAATATGATTTCTCTCTTCAAAATAATGTTAGGACATACCTACAAGGTAAATTTGCACATGCTTATAGAATGGAAGGAGACTTCCACATATTCTACATCTCTGGACTAGACAGATATGAGTCGCCAGTCCCACACACCAGCAGCTTTAGACCAGGGAATGAACTCTTAGTATCCACTGATTAGGATGACATGTGGGCCTGGCAGCTGGTCTGGACTTAGTGAGGAAGACGGTGATGGAGGCAGTAAATTCCTCCAAAATGTTCCTACCCACCTACCACATTACAACACAGCAATCCCAAACCAGAACATTCACCATCGTGAAAACCTCAAATCCTACACACTCATTATATTTTATCAATAATTGATTAAATATAATGTAAAAAAATAACATAATGAGATATTATTTCTTTTCAACAGCATAACAATTAATATACCATACTTCCAACCATCTAACAAAAAAGTTGCCTATGTCTTCTACCCAACACATAATTGAGGTGTATTAGATGAAAGGAGGTAAACAGTGTCAGCATTAGATGGAGGTAAGTGGCGAGTTTCATGATAGCTACTAAGGCAGAGTTGTACGTACACAATGGAAAGGCTGCTGAGTGGATTGCAGAATCATTCACAACACAATGATGAAGGGAAAAGGTCTGAAGCCTCCTACCAGAATTTGAAATCTGTCTATCTGGTTCATAGCTCATTAGTTTCCAGGGCCTTCATGTTCCTTACTTTATAAGAGGTAAAACTAAAGTTGTCCCTGTGCTTCATCAAGCATCATGACATGAAGACATGTAAAAGAGACAAGGCACAGCTCCACACATTCCTAACCTCAGCACAAGGTGGAGGTGAGTGGTCAGCTTCTTCACGCTCTGGCCACTTTATCCTTGGGCATTATTAGCCCAAGGATAGAAGGCTGGGTGAACCCCAGTGCCGGTCTGGACACTGTGGAGAATGGAAATATTTTTGCCCCTACTGGGAATCAAACTCCAAATATGGAAACGTCCAGCCTGCAGCCTTGTTACAAAACCAGCTAAACTATTCTTTAAGTCCTAAATAACTTCTAAAAGTACTTTGTGTTATTCATGAAATTGAAAAAAGTGAAAGTTGTATGGATTCCACACACAAAATTTAAAATTTCTCTGCATAAAACAGTGGATTCCAAGAAATAATGCATTTGTACAATCTAGTCTTCTAAATATTTACAAAACTTGCACTGTGGGTTTCCAATTTTCCTGTATCACAGTTTGACACAAATAACAGAATGGTTATTTAACAATTAAGTGTAACTGAGGGTTTTCATCATTTTCCTCAGCCCTTCTGGGCTAGGACAGGACCTCAAATCAGGCCACAACTGCTACCTTCCACCTGTGTTTCAATTCAGTATTCACTAATGAATGCCACTGAATGCTGTACAGTATGAGGCAGTGACAGAGCCATTCAATAAACCACAAGTAAAACAAGTACAGGATGAAGTGACACAAAACGCTGTAACACAGCAGTTTGCATTCCCATTTCATATTCATGAGACTCAAGGTTCAAATCTTGGCTTGGGAAGTACGTTAATGTGACAATCTGTCATGATTATCCTTCACAACTCCAGGTAAATCTTAGGGCAGAACTACCTTCTTTCCACATTATTTCCAGTTCCTCATTTGCAACATGTAACCCACTCATGTGAAACAGTGTCATTAAACACACAAAACAGTCAATCAAGTGTCAAACACAAGTCCTGATAAGAACACCGAAACTGTACAATTCCAACAATGTCAACAGAAATGAAACTACAAAAGGCTAACAACTTGGTAATAACAGAGATCTGTTACAATTTGGTAATAACAGAGATCTGTTATAATTTGAGGTTAACACAGCAACACAAATTAAGGTTGTCATCTTCTGGGTTGGTAGTACCAACCCAGAAGATGACAGGGTACCAACTTGGTACCCTTGGTAAACACATGCAGAGGCAGCACGTTCCTCTGTAATGTTGGTGGCCATGATGTCATAAGATGAAAGAAGACAATTTCATAAGTTTACTGTCTCTTTAAACTCACTCCTAACCCTATTCAAACCATTGGCAATCCTCAGAATTTCGTGAGTACATACTTCACAAAAACATGCACAACAAACATATTTTATGTTAGATAGATAACTCAGGAACTGTGAAAGGAACATTACCCATCCCTCACATACCATGGATCAATTATTATTTACTTCAGAGTAGTTTTCAGCTGGTTATGTTACTTACTGTTGAATGACAGGACAACTGCCAATAACAAATCCTAAAGAATGCAACAGTATAACACAGTGCCAATGTAACTAGTTCATACTTCCTCTCACTAAGTGTATATGAAGGTCTGAGACAGATGTTATATTCTTTCAATCACTCGTAAGAACTTAGATTCATGGCTTAAAATCTGGTCTGGCAGTAATCTACATCCAGAAAACTGTGTACTGCATACCAGTTATCCCAGATAAACTGCGTTCACCTCACTTTATTTAAATTATCACATTAAATTTCCATATCACAAACACATACATGCACACAATAATTTATTATACGTCTTTATAATAAATAACTGTACCCACATTTCAAACAGCACTTCAACAAAATAATATTACTTTTAATATAACTTAAAGATAAAATATTTTTATAGAAAGCTGAGTATATCAAGATGATAAAATGTGCAACTGACTGCTACTGGGATTTCCAAAGTGTCCATATTACTTACACATACACTATTTACATTAGAACAATGTAATAATTAAAAGCATCTTGGTTAACTGTAGCATTGTAATGAAAGTTAGGCAGTTTGGACACAAAATGTATTATTATCTGCATTACCTTACCTACGTCATGACTATGAAACTCAACACAGGCCAGACTACATAGTGGAAACTTGTCAAGAATACTTAACTCTACCAGATCCTCTGTTTGACACATTAAAAAATCATATTCAAACATCATATCAGACTGAAAACACCAAATTTAAAATTCACATAAAATAAAATCAAGTTCTACCTACTGATTTGTTTACTGTCAAATAAATGGACAGAATTCATTAAACTTAACCACATCACCTCCAAAATCAGCTCAAAATGACTACTTTCCATTGCAATAAATAAATTACTTCTATACAGAAACATACAAGTGCACAATGCAAAGGCAAATAAATACAGTAAACTGTCAAAAAGCCCTCCAGTGGACTCCAATGTGAGCAGTTCATCTAGTTTGTATCTTCAAAATGTATTTCCCAGCATTTCACTTCAAGACTAACCTTTTTTCTATGCCTTAAACTGCTAAGCGATCTCTTAGAATTAGTATAAGATTATGACCTTCTGGGATGATGCTGTGTATTAAAATAAAAGCAGTCCCATTTTCTGGCTGGAGGTTCCTCCAAAACACTGGTACCTATCTACCAAACTATTGTTCATTCCTGTCATTCATCACGTATACTCCACCTATGTCAATTAAGAACACTTTGGTCAACACTATAACCCAAAAGCATTATTAAATTCTTAAAAAATGGTTATAAAACATATTAATTTTGTTTTAAACATTTCTCAATATGATGTATACTGTAAAAACATGAAGAAAAGACTCTTATATGTGGTAATACCTATTGTTCATCAACTGTATCAGCAGAATTTACATTTCTTCATAGTCCTGAAACTGTGCTAACAGTGCATACTGTAGTAAATACCTTACAGTTGCATAATGCTAATATCTTAATTTCAATATCTGATCACAAATATGAACTCAAGCTTCTATCTGCTAAATTTAAATTAGCATAAAATTTAATCTTATAGCCAAGGAAATGCAAAGTTGTCCCTGTGCTTACTTATGCACCATGCCATTAACACATGGGGAGTGGAGGTATAGCTCCATACATTCTTAACCTAGGCACTGACTGATATCATTTGTCAACTTCATGTGGGGGGAGATAGCCTAATGTCCCCACTGGCTAGGAGGCTAGGTGCACCCCACAGCCACTCTGAAAGCACAGGAAAGATTAAGGCCTCTGCCTCTGCAGGAATTCAAACCCCAATTCCACAATCATCCAGCCCACAGCCAAGTCCCTGCACTGCCTAAGCTAGTCCAAATACACATTTTAAAAATTTCCATATTGAGGATCTACACATTCTTGAGATGAATATACAGAATTTTCAAATAACAGAAAGTTTAACATTTTTCAGAACTACATTTCACCAATGCCTTGAGAAAAAACAAGCCCATAATTGTGATAATAAAAATTCATCCATTTGTACTCTACTGACAGTATCTGTAAATACTGAACGTCCCTCACCAAGTGGTATCCGCATCTCTGAGCTGTCTCAACTAAATTGGCTTACACCCTGTTTGGCTGTAATTTGTGTGTTTGCTATCAGGTTACATGCACAAGATGTTGGTTTCTTCATCCAGACAATGAACACTGTCCACAGAAGTTCTTCCATAATGAAACAAAAACAGTGCCACAGACCTTTAGACCACAACAGTTATGTTACTTCCAACTCATACAATCTTGGCTCAGCTACTGTCAAGACCAATGAAGCATGTGGGCTGGGATAGCGTAGTCGGTATAGTGACTTGCTATGAGCTGGACGGTCCGGGGATCGAATCCCGTGTGGGCGACATTTTCAGCACCCGTTGAGACTGGCCCTGGGGCCTACCCAGCCTCCTGTACAATGGGTACCGGGTCATTCCTGGGGGTAAAGCGGCCGGGGCGTGGCGTTGACCACCCAACTCCATTTAGCGCCGAGGTTAAAGAAAGAGTAGAGTTGTACCTCTACTCCCCCTCTGGGCCTTCATGGCCTGTTCTAGGGTGAACTTTACCTTACCCTTAACAATGAACATTCGAGGAACATCAGTGTGCTCCGAACTAGAGCACACCTTTGTTTAGGAATGGTTTGACAGAACTTTCTCCATTCTCAAGTATGTATGAAGCAAAATAATATAGCACTAATGCTGTAAGATTTGTAAGGTATGTGGTTCAAATCTTTGCCAGGTTACTGGGCTGGTCTTAAGGTTTTCATGGTTTTTAATGCCTCTATAAATGAATGCTGGGATAGTATTCTAAAACAGGTCATGCCCACCTGCTTCAAAAACCTTCACAATACACCATTCATGACCAACATCCCATCCCATTCAAATCTGCATAACCAGAGTAGTCAAAGCAACTGAAAGTAAAGCAAACCCTGTGTCCAAGCACCACACTATACAGGACTGAAGGTGGCATGGATGTAAAGCTTCACACTTTCTTGACTTTATATTTGGCCATTTAGACTCAGTATGAATTGGATGAGTAAATCTCATAAATGACATGTCAACAATACTGGACTATCTTCAGTGGGTTTTAAGTTCAAGCCCTGGTCAGATCTGTGTTCACATTTTTTTACCACCTCGTTCACTACTACCAAAGATAAAATGCAAAGAATACCAGCCACACCTACTGTGGTTAGAAGCCCATGTTAGACTGTAGGTCCCCTCTACTGACCATCATTCTAATAATCACCCTATCACTGGGGTAACAGGATCTGCCCTATGGGCACACAACATCTGAAATGGATTATATGCCCTTGCTTAGTTGTGCTGGGCCCAGAAACATCAAACACACCACATTTGAATGCAGAAAACAAACAACCATACTAGAAATAAGGAAGAAACTCTGAAAGTTATACAACGCACATACCCAGTCAACCATACAACAGTGATTGTGAAATCTTTTACCCCTAGCTATGACACAGAACATAATTTATAATACTGAATGCTGTTGCACATCTCACAGGTGCATTACAGGCCGAGTATTACACCACAGGACTGTCAGCCAGTACGGTTTCATAGCATTGGTGACAGACGAAAGAGTATGGAGCATTCGTAGAATGAAGACACAAACAATCCAAAATAATCAAGACAAAAATCTGTCCTACTGCAAACCCGTGCACCACAAATCCCACAGGAACTGGCCTGGGACTGAACACAGGCCTCCACAAAGAGAGGCCATTGACTGTCTAAACCATAGCACAAACCCTAGTAAGTAGACACATCTCTGTTAGCTTATTAGGTATAAACATGACCAGCATGAGCTTATTAAAGAAATTCCCGACAATTTACAGAACCTGAAGGCTCATTACCATATTCACAAGTGACTGCCACTTGTCTCTATCCTGAGCCAGATGAATCAAGTCCACACCCTCCAATCCCATTTCTGTAAGACAATTTTAATATCATTCTCCCATATATATGTCTAGTCTTCAACATGGTCTCTTTCCTTCAGGTTTTCCCAACAACACCCTGTACACAGTTCTCTTCTCTCGTGTTCCACATGCCACATCCATCTAATCCTCTTTGACATATTACTGACCTATCACTACACAGTTAATATTTACATGGTGTTTGACAAATGATGTCACTTGCAACTACAAAGGACATACTTAATCATTTTAAGCCGGATATTCATATAAATAATATTAAAAAATTCACCTGCGCAAAAGGGCATTGTGTATCAAATACAAAGACTAAAAGGTTAATGCACAGGCACACCCAGAATTTTTCTTGGGGGGGGGGGGGCTATATATAATTTATGTTTCATTTTAAAAACTATGCTATGAAAATCATGTCAAATCTCTGAGCCAACATCTAGTTAGTTTACAGGGAAAATTAAAACTGAAAAAGAAAAAAAACCTACATATTTGTTTTTATTACATTTTTCAATATTCCAATGTACTGGTCATCAGCTGATTTCAGTAGCTGATTGTGGTTGAAGCATAAATCATGTAAAGCCTTGATATCATCATGCCTACAACATTTGTTTTCTAAATTTTGCTTTTGGAGGGGGGCTGCAGCACAGCAGCACCCCCCACCAGGTGCTCCAATGGGCTAATGCTGTTCAGAGAAACAATCACCGTTTATTCTAAGACCCATTAAAAATCTACAAATACATTCTGTCTGCAAAATAATGTTATCACTGGGCTTTAAGGGGTTAATTATTTGTCCAAAACAACAACTGGAACTACAGAAGAACATAAAATTAAATTAAATAAATTTTAAGCAGGCAGAGAACAGCATCACATAAATAACTTCATTTCTGTGGATTTATCTCAATCCTTTACACTCGTCTACTTCAGAATAAAAATTCTTTCTTGTAACATATTACTATAGGAACATATAATACCTACTGTTGGGAAGCCACACATAATAAGCTTGCAACTTCTTTGATATGGCAGAAGAGATATCTTTCACTGCTTTTATCAACCAGCAAACAAATTCAAATAGAGTCAATATTTTATAAGGAAGGTATATGCATAGCACAGTACATGTTAAATAATACCAGCACTGCAAACATGTCATTACAAACATTTTTCAATAAACCTCTTAGAAAGTTGCACATACCTCCTAGAGTTCACATACCAATATTTGGGAACTTCCGACGTATTCACAATTGACACATATTATGTACAGAACCTATGCCCTGCAGATTTATGAGTAAGTGGAAAGATAACTCCACACAATTTTAACCTTGGCACAATATGGAGGTGGGTGGTGAGCTTCTTGGCCTGGCAGCCTGGGGAAACAGCTCCCTGTACATAAGGCTGAGTGGCCCCTAGATAGAATCTGGACACTGTGAAGAACAAAAAATCTCTGGCCCTGCTGCTAATGGAACTCCCAGTCATGCAGCCTGCATATAGCCTCTATACTGACAGAGGTAACATGGCTCATCTATTCTAAAAGTAGGCAGCAAATAAAGTGACCAAGACAGTACTTAACAACATGTCTCTAAAACAAGCGTCTACAATATAGCATCAAAAAAGCACAACATTCTTATTTAAAATCACTAACATAATTACTAATATTTATAATAAGCATACACCGATATAATCATAATAGCTCATAACCTGTATGGCCATAATTACACAACGCACATAGTGATAAAAAGGACTGCACACATCTCATGATGCAAAATTAACGTTTAAATTATAATTCTCTGTATTTGTGGACAACTTGAATTCCAAGAACATGGCACATATTGATTAGGGATGGGATGAAACTCTGTGACTTCTGCTACCTTTTACCTTAAAAATGTAATACTGTATTAACCTTCAGCGTACGGCCTTTTACGTGCCAGGTTCCTGCTGTGGCCGGAGCTCTATTCAATTTAAATGTTTATTGTGGGACAATGTTTTCACTTTCAGACAGAAAGGATGTATATTTACTGGGACAATACTGTCCTGTTTGTCTGTTAAAAGGCCAAACAAGATACATATTCTATCAAAACCTTAACTCTTGTCACCAAGCATAATTACTTATTTTGAGAAGTGACACATGAAGCACTGTGTTTAATTTCTACATAAACAGAAAGGAAAAAATACAAATGTATCAAATTTTTCAATACAGGCATACAAACTACACATGGAACATGCTGGGGTCACACAGTGAAAGGTCTGAGCCATAAGGCATGCCTCAATGCCTTAATGACCTCTATACTCCTTCACCCCAAAAACTCCCCAATGCACAGCCCATATACAAAAAACATGACTCAAGCATGTCTTCATTTCAATGCTCTATGGATCTTCCCTCTGAAACGCATGGCCCCACGTTCAGTAAATGAGTAGTGAAGACTGCCAAATGCAGATGCCTCTAACTCCACACTCAAAATCATCCTCACACCTACATTAAATTACACATTTATGCCTACAATATAAAATCTCAAAATTCATTTATTTAGTCACTTTCCTTATTTTATATGAAAAGAGTCTTGTGCATGGAAATAGATAACAGAAGTTGGGTCATGGAAAGAATGTGCACAACTTCTCACCTTTCCCATCTAACCAACAACTACCACAGCCCCCCCCCCTTCAAAAAAAAACCTACCAGTTGTCACTGGTATTGTGACTTTCCTGTGCCGGCTCTCTCTCTCTCTCTCTCTCTCTGTTTATTACTGGTGTCGATGAAGCACAAGTGTGCAAATTTGAAGGAATGCTCATAATACATGTTTTTCATACAACTTGTGAAAAAGTGTTTATCACATAACCTTGTGTCTCATATCATTCCATCCCTAATAATGCTTACATTCTTCTATAGTCTGAAGATAAAAAAATAACTGGCATTTGGGTCTGATAAAAAACTAACCAATTTTTGTTTGCACCGTGCTCCAGTTTTATCACATGTGACAAATCAGGCATGGAACATAAAGACATTGCAGCTAATAATAATGGTATTTGTTGGCAAGTTTACCTGAAGTGGAACTTAAAAGCCACTGACACTCCTAAAAATAAAAGCAAAAATACAATCATAAAACTTAACTGCCAGCAGTGTTAAAAGTTTTATGATAACATTGAGCAAAATAATGCTTTTGTACTGACACTAAATCTGTAAACAGAAACTTAAAAAATGAATAATTTAAAGACATAGTTTTAACATTTTCTTAGTATGATGTTGCACATTTTTATCACTATTTTCTCATACTTAAAAGTCACAAGAAGATACAAAATATTAATCAAACATACTGTTTGAAATAACTTACAATATCCAACAAAATATAAAGAAATTCCTGAATCATTATATAACTTTAAACAGACTTGAAGTTTCAAATATCCTGGAATATGACAACATTTGCATTGACTTACCAACTAGGCCTATAGCTAACTATTTACTACTCAACATGGTGTCACATCCCAGAAGACTTGACTCATCAACACCACTGTGAGAACCTCAAATCTTGCATTAAAGATACTGAAACACCACTACTATTACCAACATACCACAAAACGTTTTGGTATTTCCATTGTCAGTATTAAAAGAAATATGATGACAAGACACATACCAACAAAGAACAGCTGCTAAAAACAAAAGCAAATATTACAAAATTACGAGGGTTATCCAGAAAGTAAAGATACAAAAGCAATACATTTTTTTAAAAATATTTATTAACAAAATCGAGTAAAAAAACTCTTAACACATACCTTTAGCTATTTTTCAATATAATCACCACCTTTGTCAAGGCATTTGTTTAGCCTGGGTACGAGTTTTTGTATTCCGATGTCATAGAACTCCACCGCCTGTGCACGCAACCACAGTGACTTCGTTTTCGTCTTCGTGAAACTTCTGGCCAGCCAGATGTTTCTTGAAATGCAAAAACAAATGGAAATCGCTGGGAGCGAGGTCTGGGCTGTAAGCGGGATGGTCTGAGGTGATTTCCCTTCCCCTCCCACCCGTGTTGTACGAGTGTTGCACAGGCGGCGGAGTTCTATGACATCAGAATACAAAACCTTGTACCCAGGCTAAACAAATGCCTTGACAAAGGTGGTGATTATGTTGAAATACAGCTAAAGGTATGTGTTAAGAGTTTTTCACTCAATTTTGTTAATAACTGTTTTTAAAAAAATTTATTGCATTTGCATCTTTACTTTCTGGACGTCCTACGTATTAACAGGTTTGTTTTCCCCTCACTCAATTATTCAACAATATCCTCATTAACCCTTTCAAGGTACAGACAACAGTACGGCCAGGTCTGCACTGCAACAATATAAATTTTTATATATACTGCACAGGTAGTAACATAATGGTAAACTTCTGCTGTGATATATTCCAAAATTAACAGAGAAAAAAAATTATTGCACTGTGCATATCTACAGCCCAAAACACAAGAAGTACATCAAATACAACCTACAAAGTAGAAACAAAGGTACAGTTTACTTCCACAAAACCCAGTGTATGTAATAAAATGTTTGAAAACTTTATAGTTCAAACTGTAGCCAAAAATGACAGAAAAGTCTGTGTTATGCAATTTGATCTATGCTATATAAGAGAAGAATGGGAAAATAGTTTAATCTTCATTGGAAAAAATTTATCATGGCAATGAAAGTGTTAATAAACTATCTTAGTGTTAATAAATGATTAGCAGTCAGGGGTATTTAATAAAATCCAATCACATTCCAATAAAATTATATACACAAATTAATTCCCGAAGAAAATGCCAAGACAGAAATATCTCTCGTAAGCAAACACTGCTACAAAGAAAAAAGAAAAAAATAAAAAATAAAATAAAATAGAAGAACTGACCACATCTAATGTCTGTATGAAAATTATAACAAATTTTATTACAATTTCTGTGCCCCAAGTGAATGCCTCCCTCACCTTCACTTTATAGCAGCTGTGCCTGATAATTGACACTGTACATTTGAAATTACAGTGAACTGAAATGTGTACTAATACATGAACGGAGGTAAAATTCACAAGCTTACCAAAAGAAATAATGGCTCACAATTACATGCAACATATGTATCTACATAGGTAAACTAGTGATGGAGAAGTTGTACTCTTTAGGGTTTTGACACCATACAGTGTTGTACATTACCACCTACATCTTGAGGGTTGAAGTAATTGAGTCCAAGTTGAAACTAAATGGCTGAGGTGAGAATTGGTCTGATTACACTGGCAGAGTGCAAGGAATGTGGCCAATCAGAACTATGGGAAGAGGGAAGGAGACAGGTCAGTCCAGGACAAAAGAACTGTGAACCTGGAACAGTGAGAAACCAGGATGCAGAATGATCCTTTCCAGTGCCACAAGAATGGGAAACATGAATAAGATTTTTTTTCCCATGGTGCAATGGCCCCTAGTGGGTCAGGGCCTCCTCATTATCAAGCTTCATGATCACACTCAGACACAACACACTTGGTAGGACTCCTCTGGAAAAGTGATCAGCCTGACACAGAGAACTCTACCTCACAACACACAATTTTCAAGAGACATCCACGACCCCGGCGGGATTTGAACCCCCAATCCCAGCAAGTGAGCGGCCGCAGACCCACGCCTTAGACTGCGGAGCCACTGGGATCGGCGTGAATAAGATACAGGGAGAAAAAAATCACACATACAGCATTTTCTGTGCTTCAACAAGTGGGACATGGGAAGTGATCAGTCCTATTTATCAGGACACAGTTAAGATAGTGTTACCTTAACAGAATTACACTACCCTGTTCTTGGAGAAAATCTGCCCCATTTCTTCAGAGGGTGAATGTAAGCATCCCTACAACACTGTACACTGTCAAAACTGCAACGTTAACAATGCCAACTGTGCAAACGTGAAAACTACTGTAATGTTGAACACCTACATATACCAAAGTTTCAATCTGTATTCAAGAAACTGATCTTAATATCACTCTGAAACAACCAAAATCAGAGACTTTGATCAACCATTATCCAGCCTGATATAAACACCTGAACATTATTTTGCTTACGTAACAGACAAATCACAAATTTATGGATCTCAAATTTGCAATCAATTTTCTTGTGTACATATGACAAATAAGATGGGAAAAAAGACTCAGAGTAAAACGTTGTGCACTCTATTACAAGCTTTTAAATATTAACTCAGAAGAAAAGATACACAACAACCCTGAGGATGGAGAGAGTCATTAAATATACAAGACCAGAACAGCCAGCAGCCTAAATCATGCTTCAGACAGGAGCCACATGATACAAGATGTGCAACTACAGCCCACTCTGTGCCTTGACCTTCTTGTAGTGTTACAGCTTGTCTGGCTTAACATCTGGCACTAGATGGATGTGAGTGATTAGCAACATGCCCTGACCACTTTATACCTGGGGTAAGAGCCCCCAGCACCCACATTTTAATGCAGGGAAAACCATTCAGTGCAGGTCCCACTTACACAGGTAGCTATCAGGCTGTGTATATGACTTTCCTTTACTTTTCATGTCACATGTTTCTTTACACAGCATCATATTCAAGGCTTATTAACACATCTGACACAACTTCAGAACATTACAGTTGCATAAGCTGCACATAATACAGGCAAATCACTGTTCATGCACGTGAAGTACAGTTTAACGCAAAAGGTGTTTATTGTCAAAATCTACATGACAAAATCCTACAAAAAGTGTCACAGCAAATTTGTAAGTCTTTTTCCCGGTGTTCCAGCTCCTTCAAAATCAACAATACATCACTGGTGTACAGATTTTTAACTGGTTCTTTGTTATAAGATGAAGTGAGAGCAAGCACAGGATGTTCTATTAAAAGAAACAACAGATTATAATGAAGCACATTCATAAGCATGTCTATGAGAATCTTTTCGTTAGAGTATGGTTTGTAACTGGTGTTGTGAAGCAGTGCAGTAGTGAAACTGACCCACTACTAACTTATTTAATGGATGAGATTACTTAAACAGTCACGTAAGTACTCAAAATAACTGACACTGATGGTATACAATCCAAAAATAATGCACGAGGTGCCATTATGACACGGAGTATGGTGTGCTGTCAGTGTGACAACAAAAATCGAACACATCTTCTTTTTAGATACTATGAATTCAGAAAGGTACACTGGACAATTCTCAAACAATTTTTTGAAAAATTTAAGTGATGAGGAGAATGAGTACAGATTCTTCTACCAAACAGTGCAACTGCCAGCCAATAATTCAATGGCTGCTGTACATGACGTTTTTGGGGACTGAATAATCAGTCATCCTTTGTGGCCTGCTCATTTATCTGATTTGATGTAATGTGAATATTATCCGTGAGGATATTTCAGACACAATATTAATAAAAACAACACAGATGCATACCCATATGCCTACCCCCACCACACACACACACACACACACAAGACCAGAGAGAGACAGACAGACAGACAGGGACAGAGAGAGAGAAGGTAGGGGGGACAACCTTAAACAAATTATCTGGCATGCAGTACCAGAAATGCCTATACAAGAACCTGAAAACGGCTGTTAATAATCTGTTCACCAAGTATCAAGTATGTCTCGAGAGTTGTGGGAGGTAATTTCCAACACCTGTCTGTAGCATATGGTAAGCTATATCATACAGAGTAATTTAGAAAGAAGGTTAGCACTTTCACATGTTGATGATGAAGTAATCAGTGAGCCTCCAGTAACTGGCTTTCCTCACAGCAAGATAAAGACTTGGATAGCTATATGTTCTAGGAAGACGGCACTCTGCCTCATTTTCATCATGTGCTGTTACCTAAATGAAAGTGTCACACCATTGGATTGGATGTGGTACTGCCACTGACTTCTGCTTCCACACTTGGTCTTCTGGGTTACCAGATCTCACACCAACTTCTTTCTTAGGGGGTATGTTAAGGATGCAGTCCATGTATCACACTTGCCAAATGATGTTGAAGAATCAAGACAGCGCATCATCATCATCAACATCACCACTGTGGCATCGAGAAAGAGGAACACGGGAGAGAGCCTGGGCAGAACTGGACTATCAGACTGATGTGTGTTATGTGATATTGGGTTCCTATGCTGAGTGGTGTATGGTAACACATCATGACCTTGGGAGTTTTCCTAATCTCTATCATGTCACTGTAGGCTCACTGGTCATTTAACTGTAAACAAGTGGAAGTGTTGCATTTTTTCTTTTAATAACCCTGTATAATATACAACATTAATGGTGATTCTATGAGTGGGTCCTGCATTAAGTGGTCCATCCTGCATATACCTAGTCAGTTCACATGAATCTGTATATACCCAGTTAATTCACACAAATAATCCTACTCCAACATTTTCTGTTCATTTATTTCATGCAAAGAAAAGTCCAGAAAACAAAGTCGGCATCTATTACAGTACATTAATGAAATTGAAACTGTTTTGACTGTTAATCAGAGGAAACCTCTGTAATTACTCCCTCCACCTCTTCCAGTTAACCATCAAAATGCTCCTATATCCTGAATTTAGTTACCATCAGCAACACTACTATTAACTGAAGGGAGAGCTGTCCCTGTCTTAATGAAGAAATAAAGTGTGGAAAATGGAGGCACAGAAGGAAGTTTCCCCCACTCCCCCCCCCCCCCCCCCCAAAAAAAAAGATAGAGGTATGGTAATTCTAATAGAAGAGAAGTACATATTTGTATCAATTATTTTCAAAGTGCTCTTGATAAACAAGGAGAAACAAAACTGCAAAAATTATACTCACCATTAAAACAACAAGACCCATGAAAAAATAATCACATTATTCATTTCCAGTCACATAGTACTCCTGACATTCCATTTCTGTACTGATGTCAGGAAGCCACATTCTGAGACAGTAACCCATTCACCTGAGGTCTCTGCAATACTTCTGTCACAATTTCTAAACAAAACATTACATATAAATTTGGCACATAATATGTTATGACTGAAAAATTATATGTTAAAAAAAATTATGAGTTTGGAATGGAATCTCTATTCCTATGATTAGTGGAGGGGTACCTGAGCTAAAATTTGTATTCACTGCAAGTTAAAATACCAAATCTTTCAAAAGTAAAATTATTCAGCAGGCAGACAAAGTATGTATGAGCCTTCATGCTTTCAAGAGCAGTTTGATTCCATTCTTGAGTGATCACATGCAACTGGTAAGCTACGACCTTGATGACAGCAACACACAGAATGCAATGCAACTACTAAGCTATCAAACACTTCTAAGTTTAAATAAAATAGCTCTAATAAGGGTTGTAACACAGTCTAATCCATTTGTCTACCTCCCTTGATAAAATAGTTGAACATAAAAATGGCCGTACCTCCTGATCCACATAATATTTCATATGAATGATTTATTAATTCATTATATGTCACAGTAATAAACCCATAAAATACACAATTTCTTAAAATCAAATAAAGCTATAACGGGTACAATATATGTAATTTTAAATTACTGCTAGCAACGGACAAAGTTTGTTTAATCAACTGAACTACTAAAGATGCCATGGTATCATATAAATTCCAGTACTTCCTGTCTGTATGAACTATGATCAAAAATATGAAAATTAAATTGAGAGCACAGCAAAGATGGTAGACACAGCTAAGGTAGCTTACATCTTTGATGAATTAACTCTTTGGCACCAGAATTAAGTGTCCCGTGCGATGTGCAGCAGAGCAGAATTTAAATGGGGACTGCATAATAAAGGCCAACATAGGCCAATGGTTATACCCATCATTCAGCATTTCGAGCAACACACTACATGACAGGCGTACCTGACGTTTTTTAAGGGATTACCTGCAGACAGTGATTTGTATCTTAATGCAAACCCCTGTTGTCATAATAGAAAGTGTCTCAGCTGTCTGAAGTGGCGACTGTACTGGCAAGAACATTTCAATCAGTAAAAAACAGTAAACTTATAAACTGTGCAGCACAAAGAGAGTCACGTTAAGTTTTAGTAATAGTGCTAAGCTGATGATAGTGCAAATGTTATTTCTCTGCATTAAAATCTTTAAACTTTTAGGTGTGTGGATTACTTCAGGAGTTATGAATTCTTTTGTGAAAAGCTGCTTTTCTGCAAAAAGTGCTCAGGAACTACAAATAAGAGCAAAACCTGTCAGCTGCATAATGTTTATGATGAACAAAGTGGAAACTGCGTGGACTGGATTCATCTGGCTCAGAACAAGGGCCAGTGGTACTCTTGTGAACACTGCAATGAACCTTTGGGTTACATGCAATGTGGGAAATCCTTTGACTAGCTCAGTAACTATTAGCTTCTCAAGAAGGACTCTGCTCCATGAAATCAGTTATTAGTTACTTAGTTATATGTACATGAATGAAACAATAAAGTATTCAATTAATTTTGATCCTCTTACAAGGTTCTAGAACTGCAAAGACCTCAGCTGAATTAGCAGTTTGTCACCACACAGCAAATTAGCCCATACAAAAATGGCAATATTGCACTTGCCTGTTACAATGTCATGAACTCTGCTTACAACTATTTTGGCACATCTATTAAGTTTGGTTTCATCCTGAATGTTCTTATGTATTTGTAGGCTCACTGTACGATAGGAAATTAATTGCACCTGCTCTCAGCATCACATACCTCAATGGCCCATCTCCACTTTACATGCAACCACTGTACAGTCCAGTCAATTATACTCTTCACCACTTACTGCCTCCCTCCCAGCAATCATAATCAACGTTGCTTTGGTGTACATTACCTGATAGGATCCATATCATAGCTACCTTCTCAATTCAGCTACCCTCGGTTATTTCAGGTCCATGAACAACATCTGGCAAAAAGGACATGGCTATTTATGACTCTTCCAGCCATGTTAAAGCAAAATGTCAAAAAAGAAGTTCTACATATAATCTCTGATATACCTCATGCCTATGTTGAACAGTAAAACATTTGACTAACCTGACAGTAATAATCGGCACGTGACAGCAACACTATCACTTGTGCTACATAGTAATACATTTAAACAACTTAGAACTGCTACTGTTTCAATTACCATTTTGCACTGTCTTTGCTAAGACACACATACACTGCAAGTAGAAATTTTCACATTACATGTTGTGTCGTCTCCTGGCTTCTCAGTGTCTGATGATGCACTGTTAGGACCCTTTATCTGAGAGGCTGTAGCCTCAGGTAACTTTACTTTATTGGCAAGAGTGAGATGTCTAATTATGGTGGGACTTACACGAACCTCAGTAACTGTTTCATCACAACAGTTTGATGATTCACACAAAACATTCTTCTGTTCAGCATCTGGTGTGTTGAGATCCACATCACGCACATTAGAGCAAGCACTTCCCGGTGTGACTGTGAGTGGTGCAGGAGAGATATATGAGGACTCACTGTTATCACTTGATATTGGCATATTACTATCTGTGTTGAGGAAGACAACTCCAGAGGACATGCAGGTCGGAGCAAGTGAATATGCAGCTTGTTCTGCTGCACTTCTGCTTGACAAGTCAGACAAAGTTGCCCTCATTCTGTTCCCATCCCCTGTGGATTCCACCTTACCCATGGTGGGGACCGAATGCTCTGCCCCACTGCTAGACAGGAGCTCCTGACTGCTACTACTACTCACGGTGTTCGCTGGCTGTCACCATGTCTGGGCCTCATCTCGATATGTTGAACCCTGTTTCAAGTACTGCTCCGCGACAGGAACTGGACGCATGCGAGCACTCTGCTTCTTCTGGATCAAAACATGATGCACATTTTAAAAATAAATCAAACTGTGTGCCACTTTTATGCAAGTGTACTGTAAATATTTAGAAACCATAACACAGTAAAAACTTATATAAAACTTCAAACTGGTAGCTTGAAGACGGGCAACTGTGTGAGCAGAATCCAAAAGTCAATGACTAAAAATATGCCTTGCCAACAGTACGATGGACTAACCAAATACAAGCAACCGATTACACAGCATCATCAAAGACAAGCTGTAATATTAATGAAAAGCAAGATGTGTTTTTCAAACCAAAATATCATCCCCCCAAGTTCTCTGGCAAGAAAATAAATTGAGCAAATTGATCAACTGTTAACAGAAAAAAGAAGAGGTGGTATAGTCTGCAGGAATATGAATCATAAAAGTAACATACACACAGGGAGAGCTGAGAAATAGTTGTGTTCCCATCAGATACAACTGCTAATTTAAAATGCAAGAAACGTTCAATTCTCATGAAGATATCACTTTATAAAGATCATTAACTGTAATAAGACATTTATCATCAAAGACATAGGATACTAGCTGCTCAAAGTAAGAGGAAAGGAGAAACACATGCATTAAGAAAGAAAACTAATAAAAAACATTAATGATAACAGAATAGAGCAGAATGGTGACTGTATCATACCATATTTACTCGGATGCAAGACGAGGTTTTTTCCTTAAATTTGGCGCTTAAATACGTGAGGTCGGCTTAAATTCGCATATGAAGCACCAAACCCGACCATGCAGAGTCAAACCACGCCCCGCATCGCCAAATCGTCATGTATAAACAAAAGACAACAAAACACAACTGAAAATAACTGACAAAATTTTCTTAAATGTCATGTATAAACAAAAGAGAGAACAGAACAGAACTGAAATTAACTGACACAATCTTCTTTTTTGGAACATTATCCGTCTTATTTTTTAAAGAAAAGCCAGCTCTGGCTCCGTTTACATTTTCAGGCTACGAAGCACCTAATATGGTGGACCCCTTAGATCAAGCTATTATTAGTCACTGGGTACCACAAAAACAGTAACTGAGAACAGATCTAGTCCAAGGGTAATAACAGGAAAATGGCTACTGAAAAATTAAAAATTAACCACAAGACTCAAAAATAAAACCTGGATGAATGTACAAATTAAAAACCATAAAAAAGAGCCATGAACTCAGACCGATCAGACCACTGACACAATTCAAAAATCCAGAACACATGTATTTAAAATTCTTAGCACCACTAACACCATCTGTGGAGAAAACTGTGAATGTTTATGGGTTCTAGTAAATTTGTAAACCAAGAAATATAAATGTATTATATAGTCAATGTGGATCATAACGGCATGGGAGCACATCTCACCAGAATTGACTGTGAAGGGTCTTAAGAAGTGCTGTATATGCAATGCAGTGAATGGGACTGATGATGATATGTTGTCAAATGATAGTGAAGAGGATGGGGATGTTAGGAGTGAGTGTAAGGAAGATGAAGACACTAACTGTGAAGATGGAGACAGTGACACTGATTGGTAAAGGTAGACAGAATCTGACATGCTTTGTGTATTAAATATATGAAATTAATAGTAAAATATTTTTTCTTAGCAGACAAGTATTTTTGGGGGGTCATCTTAGATTTGGACAAATACATTTTCCCTTGGCAGATGTGTTTTATATGGGGGATCTTCTTACGTTAGTCGTCTTGGATTCGGGTAAATACGGTATATGTGGTATGTACAACTGAAACCAATTTGCAGCACCGCTGTGACAGTGTAGACAGTGCAGTTGCACACATGAATCAGTAGACACACTGGCAGACACTTAAGTATAACAGCACAGTCAACCAGGTGTGTAGTTAGAACAGACAATATTACAGTACAGCCTGAAGGTGGTCAATCCATCCAAACAGGACCAAAGGGTAGTGATCCAGTTTCTTGGAGCAGAAGGATGTCAACCTGTCAACATTCTGAAATTCATAGGCAGACAGATGCCATTTATGTTACTGCATGGGCAACGGTTGCACAATGGCTCTGTATGTTTTGAATGGACAGGCAGCAAATGATGGACATGGTAAGAACAGGACAGGCTTATACTGTCACTAATCCAAAGAACACTGCACAAGTTGCAAACACTGCGTGCAAGGACAGACATCAGATCGTTTGCTCTCTGTCAATGGAAATGAATATGAGTGGGGGCACCATGCATACAATTGTACAGGATCTTGAATATTGCAAAGTGTGCTCCCAGTGGGTCCTACACATCTGACAGACACACACATGAAGCAACACGCGGCAATATCACTGGGACAGTTTGCAGTATCACCTTACTCAGGGTGATGCATTTCTGCAACAGACTGCACTGGGTGATGCGACATGGCATCACCATTCTGAAGCCACAAGACAAACAGCAGGTATGCAATGGGGAGACACCCCACTGCACCCCAACCAAGTCACAAGCATCTGCCAGGAAAATTACCTCTACTGTGTTTTTTGACACTGAGGGATCCCCTGCTTCTGGACTTCAAACCACGTTAATGAAACAAACAACGCAAACTTACTGCTGAACACTTCAAAAAGCTGTATACCAAGATCAAGAATGGGCATCAGGGTAAACTCCCTGATGGCTGCTGCTGCTAATGCTGTACGACAGTGCCCATAACCACATGGTGCACGGAGTTCAGAACCAACTCCATACCTTGCAATGGGAGGTGCTCAAACATTCGGCATACAGCCCATGTGATTTTCACACTTTCTAACCATGAAAGAAAGCCCTCAAAGGCTGTACAGGCATGTTACACAATTATGTACATGAGGCTAAAGTACAGTGATTTAGGCAGTAGTCAAATAAGTTCTTTGCAGATAGGATGCACCAACTTATGCAGCAATGCAACTCCTGTCTAAAGGCTGGTGGTGATTTTTTTTTTTACTTTTGTAATACCTTCACAAGTAAACATCCTCAAACTAGTTTCAGTTGTACATGCCTCATACATATAGCTGAAATGTATGTACAACAGAACCACAACATGTTATGCCAGAGCGATCGTGTGAACACAAAAAGCAATTCATAACTAGCTACAACTGTACAAAACTCTTCTTGTTCAAACCCATAAATGGTACTGAGGTTAAACATGCCAGACACCACAATAAACTCTAAAGATACAAATCATTAAGTATAATTCAGAAACACAGACTTTTATGTATTACCATAATAAGAATTTATGTAACTTCATCTCTTCGTACAATAAGAATTACATATTTTAAACTCATCATAATTACATTTTTTAACCCTCTGTGGTATGCACACCACCACTGGTACGCAAACCACTGTTTACTGGTACGCGGTCTTAATAAAGAATCAAACTGCAAAAAAGGATAAAAACATAAAAAAATAAATAAAACACAATCCACATACATTTGCTGATATCCAACATTGCTGACAACATTATATAACTCAACCCCGCTGTCAGCCAGTCTTTGAAGTTTCAGCTTTTTTCATTTAAATACAAAAAAATATTGGTGGTAGATTGAAATTGTTAAATTTCATTTAGTGGTAAGCCAGTAGAAAAGTCTGAGAACCCATCATAATTGTATGACATGCTATGGGCTGGAATGTGAACAGAAGCATGCCTGCACATGCCACAGAATTTCTTAACAAATTTTCTACCATTACAGCAACAATATAACGTTACAGCACCACTGCACCTGGCCCTCGTTTCACATCAAAAGGCCTGGACAATGACAAGATTTTGTCGGTGATCAAGGTCACCAGGTCACTCTTCTTGGACTACCATGAAGATGGAGGCAAGAACGTCCTCCATAATGCTGATATCTAAATACCAATCTACATGGCTTATAACCCTGAAGCCTGAAACCTTTCAGACCACCAGACTCCACAATCCTTGATTTTTCCCTTTGAGGCACTCTGAAGTCTACTACCTATAAGGAGTGTGCAAGAACCGACGAAGAACTAAAGAAAAACACCATGTCCATGTGCACCAAGAGTTCAGACATCATGCATTAGCATAGTTTCAGATGTCTAATTATAGGCTGTGGTCATTTTGTTTCATTTGTACTTAGAGCACTTGCTGTTAATTGCACAACAGATGAATACCTGATGTGCCTTGTTCCGTCAAAATTTCAAGCAAATACCAATGAAAACGAAACTTAATTCTAAAGGGTTCTGACAATATTATAGTATACTTAAGACTACTGAACTTCGTCCATCATCTATCATTCTGGAACAGAACACAATGTTTCATAAACTGGATCATTGACAACCTGTTGTGAAAACGTTTGCAGGCAGTTGGGGTAGTTTGAAAAACTCAAGTCTTACTCATTGGACCAGTGAGTTGAGATTAAGGCTTTCTAACAGCTCAAACTCTGTAGGTGCCTCCCCACCCTTTCATGTGAGCACAGCAACACGTCAAGTTTCTGAAATTGTGTGTGTTCTGCTGGGAATACAAAATGATGAACAAAGTCCAGAATCCTATTCACACTAAACTGAGGTTTTTGTTTTGAAATGTTTCTATATAACACAATTCACTACAAAATTTGAATACCTTTCTTCTAAAGGGAAAGCATCCTCTCTTCTCCGGCTCTGGAATGGCATCTATGATTAAGTCTATCGTTGGGGTATTGTTGGGCCCAAATATGTTAAGTTCTTTAAAACATTCTGTCTCAATCATCTGTAATGCAAAAAGGGTAATGTTATTGAAACTACTAATACCAAAGCCCATTCACTACTGCATGTGATACTGATCCAGTTCCATTCACCTCCTGTCCTTAAATACTACTTCCCTATAATCTAACCATCCACCCACTTGAAGGACACAAAGATTGAATACTACTAATGCCAAAGCCTACCACCAGCAATGATAATGTTAAAGGTCTATCCGCATCCCATCCTCAAAACTTATTTCTCTAAGATCCATCTTAATCCTATATTTCCTTCTTGGTCTATACTTAAATTCTGTACACATTTCTTGTCTGTCACATCTAGCCTACCTTCAACTATTAAGACTATTAGGTGATCTGTGAAAATCACAGACTTACTCATCATAAACTGACAACCCATTCAAAGCTTTGGGTCCAAATATTTTTTTAAACTAACTTTTTCACTGCCATGCATGAAAAAGTGTTTGTATACATCAGATGTAAAATGTTGCAGGAACATGCTTACAAAAAGCTAACTCTGTAACTGAATTTATTTGTACTAGAATTCATGCTTGTACCTCCTGCTGCCACGGGATGGACACAGATCCAGTGTTAAACTTGCTATAGAAGGTATCGTCTGTTGCATCCAGGTTCACACCCTTCACAGTTGAGAACTGCTCAATATCCAGCACATCTTTCGCATACACGGCATGTGGCTGCAGGAAGGGGTACCTCACTCATTAGCATACCACACAAACCAGATTACAGCATACAGAATCAAATGCTACAATAGCCAATAAAACCTGCATCTAGTTAGTTTTACGCATCACATACACAGAACACTAAGGAAGAAAACACAACATAAATTAAGCCCAAAGACAGTTTCAAATGTACTGTATAAAGTATTCATACATTACGTGACAATATTTTCTAAATACAGACAAACTTGGTTATAACATTATGCAAGGGACTGAATACTTTGTGTCGTTATCAACAAGTGTTGTCTAACCTACGAATATAATGTTACGGTTAACAGTCAGGAATTAATTGGTACCACAGAATATCTGACACAATAGATGAGGTGTTGCATTAACCTACATCATTACAACCGGGTTCAACTGTATTATGACCAAAAACCATATCCACTGTTTACTTTTTTACCCTTTCATACAACATGATGTTCAAATTCCAAGAAACTACTTTAATATTTAAAAAAATCAAACCAATACAAAGCAGTGTTTTTTGTAGGCAGGGATTAAATAAAATTCTGTCAATTTTGATTTACACCAACAATATACATACATTTGTTTTCTCTTTTGAGCTGTATTAAAGGCTTAAGCCTAGTCCCTTTATACTGAAATTCACAAACACGATACCTAGGCCTTAAACCATAAATAACACCTCAGTAATATAAAGATACACACACACACACTGGAGGCTAAGTTATGCCCCACTACAGATAATATAAAACATAAAAAAACAACATAACAAATCATAACAAGAAGTTCTGGCAAGACTTGCTGTCCTTCAAATTTTTCGATCTATATGGTAAGGTTAATCAACTAACTCCATGGAGCACAGTCCTTGTGAAACTAAAAGTTTCTCAGCTACTGAAGAAATTCCCCACACTGTATGGAACTCAAAGGTTCATTACCATGTTCTCAACAGCCAGCCACTTGTCCCTGTTCTGAGCCAGATCAATCCTGTCCATACCCCCCCCCCCCCATCCTACTTCATTAGGATTCATATTAAGTGGATCCCTGTAACCATGGCATGGTGCATCCTCAGGTTGCAGATGGAAGAGACAGCCCCCAGATATGGAGGCTAGCTATGAATATACTAAATAAGGATCGTGGACAGCCAACAAGGAATGGTGCTCCAGTCTGGGGGCTGGGCAAGGGGCCAACAACAACTCACCATAAAAACAGCATGTTATGAAATGTTACACAGGGTCTGTGACTTGGACAATTGTATAATTTAGTGATCCATTTTGCTGCAAAAATTATGCAAATATGAGTACAGATTTCAGTATCATCAAATCTGTCTGATATAACCTCAAAGTCTTGCGTCATAACCATATTTGTAACTGTTAAAAACCTTTTTTAACCTCTGTAGGCTGGATTATGACACTGTAATATTCCCATACTTGCCCACTGTCAGAAAACTTGTACCACCAAGTTTACAATAACAAAGCCACATTATGATTGTATGGGAGCCTATACTTTGCTATCATGGTGTAAAGTGGTTGTTAAAATTGTCCTATCTGAATGACAGATGAAGTGGTTTGACAATTTAGGATTTAGATTCCCATTATGAAAGGCCCACAAAGCTTCCTGTTGAACAGGTACCATGGGTTCTTTCCCTGGGGGTAAACAGGCTGGAGTGTGAAGCTGGCCACTCACCTCAATCTAGTGCTGAGCTTAAGAATGAGTGAAGCTGTACTTCTATTTTCCTTGTATGTTTTCATGGTATGCACAGCAACAACTTTACCTTTGTCAAAACTCAATATTAAATTCCTCAAAAATCTGTTCAGCAGCTCTTAGATGTTATGTGTGCAAACACAGGCAGATGGATGTAGCAATTTTAATGGGATGCGAATGCGTCTAAGAACATGTCTTTGTGTGTATATTAAACAACAGTCAAACGCTTTCAAAGACCTTCTGCTCCACTGCAGGGTTAAAGGAACAAATGCAACTAGTAAATAAACACCACAGTGATCGGAGGAGTTTCTATGGCACTGGATCCCCTTCGTACCTCCAACTGCCATGAATGTGATACAGCACCAGTTGCAAACTGTTCATATACTCTGAAATCCCATGGATCCAACACTACATCCGACACAAGAGAGAACAGCTTTATTGCGTACACAGGTTTCGCATACACAGCACAATGCTAAAAAGAAGCAAGAGCTCATGAGATTTGAGATACTCATGGTGGACCATGGTGGACAGCATCAACATTACTGTCTTCTGGGATGTGACCCAGTGCACCTTGGTACAGTCTGCTATCCCGCATACGGAGGAAGCAGGTACCTCCAAAATGTCTGTTCCTTCTTCTGAACTACAGGAAGTGGAGTCACATCCCACAAGACTGCAGTCTTGAAGGAAGAAAGAAATCAGTGTATCCAGCACTGAGAATACAGTCAAGCCCCTATCTTAAGTTCCCACTTCTTGCATTCTATGCAATTTTACACACATGCTGTTACATCCCAGCCCAGTTCCCATACAAACAATATTAAATATTAACAGATTTTATACTTCCTCAACCTTATATTTTCCCAAGAATTTACACTCAATGTTTATAGTTCTAACCATGGAAGTTTACATGATTTTATGTTTTACAGTTTACACTTACATCAGGCATAAACGGGGGATCCTGCATACCAGCTTCCAGTCTTTTCCAGTTGAGGCACTTGAAGAAATCGTGATACTTCACTTCACGTGCCCCCATTCTGCCACACTGACATCCAAGTCTCTGTTTTGGAGACTTTTTTAGGAGCTGCCAATATATCAATTACATGTAAAGCTCTCTACCTTAGAGGAAGAAACACAGCTTGACTATGTCTGAGAACAAGGTACTTAAGGGGATGCAGGTTTTGAGGTCTTCACAGCAGTGTAGCTGAGAATTCCATTCTTCTAGGTATGAAGCTGCTTCAATGGGTAATTGGTTCCTGATGTTTTGAGACACAGCAATTTGCTCATCTTCAAGGGTCCACACATCCTACACATGAAGATGAGAACAGTATGCTGCCTTAAAACATCACGATCCAATAGCCACTGACACAGCATCATAACCCAGAATGGAATCCTCTGCTGAGAAGGATATTTGGATTCAGAAGATATTACCACCCAGAAAAGTTAAAAAAAAAATCACGACATTTACAATTGGCACTCTTCATATATTACTGTTGTGATTAAAATTTAAGAGATAAAAATGAACATAAAACATGCATGAGATTTTGGTTATAAAACCTTCAACAAAGACAGACAAATTGAGAGATCTAAGCACAGATGAGTGGATAATATTAAATGGAACTTGAAGACATCACATGACAATGTGTCTGTTTGCTACAAACTAACACTCAATTTTGTTGGAATAAGAAGATACTGCAGTGACACTGAAATGCAATGTTACAAACCTGCAAAAATTGTTCAAAGTAACATAATAATGAAAATGTATAATTTGATATTAACATGACATATGTACCAGCTGACAGATAGACTTTGCTTCTTCACTGAACTTTTGAGAATACTTCTCTTGGTCATCTTTTACACGTCTATCAACTTCTTCCCGCTTTACCTGAAAGTAAAACCAGAAAATACAAAATGCCGTTACAAGATAAAACCCAAATCAGTGATGGGCTAATTAATCATTCAATGTGTTCAGAATGATGCTGAAGGATATGTCTGATCTTACAATTAAAAAAACCCACTACCTTTCATTAAAGATGTAGAAGAAAATATAATTCAATAGATGCATATAATATACGCAATGGCTGTCACTTACCTTCTCTTTTCTTGCACGAAAAGGTGCCTGGCCTTCTATCATTTCATAAATCAAACAACCAAAGCTGAACCAGTCAGGGCTGAATGTATACTTTTCATTGTCTATCACTTCTGGAGCTGTAAAATGATATTTAAATGTAGTACTTTGTAACTTCTTTATGTACTAAAAAACTGAAAAGTTGTAATTTTAAAAGCACATTTCACATATTAATGTGAAGCAAAACATTCTGCCAAGGACAAGTTAGTACTGCTTATAATATGAAGCTAAGAATACAAACATGGTGAAATCTCTATTGACATAACATTCATACTAAGGTACACAGAAAGCAGGCAATAATGTCTGTGGTTCAATCAAATGAGATTTGGGTTCGCATGGCGGCAACTGTGGTTTTGTGTGTTGTAACAGCACTTTGTAAGTAGGTGATTATGAAAATTTCAGAGGAATCTGTTGCCTCCATCTTCTTGGTATAAGTTCAGGAAGACAGCAGATTCTTCTGCGATTTTGGTAACCACTTACAATACATGGCATTATAATCCAGATCACCACAGTCATAAGCATACGTAACTTCCTACCAGGACCCAGTTCATTCAAAACATCCAAATAAGTACAGACAGTCCTCGTCTTTTGCAATTCAAAGTTACGCGATTTCATACTTCTGCAATTTTAAAAAAGTAAAAAAACACTAAAATACTAACATTTTTTAAACATGTGCCAAATTTTCCCTTGTGGGAATAACAGTGCGATGAGAAGAACGTGGTGGAAGAATACTGCTGGGTGATAACACAGGTACTAAAGCAGTCATGCTGTGACCGATCAGGTTCCAGCGTGTTCAAGTTTGGATTTCAACTGGACTCCCTTGTATACATGTACATAGTTGACCACATGTATACTCAATTCTGACCTGCACAAAACTCTGCGTGTGTTGGACCTTCCGGAACTACTGTGCAAGTCAGGGAGTGTCTGTACGACATTTTGTCTAATCTGACATGAAACTAAAAGTCTGTAGGAACTTACCCATGTATCCCACAGTTCCCACCCTGCCTCGCACCATTTCCCCCTCCGGAATTTCCACCGCTAATCCTAGGTCTGAAATACGCACGTGTCCATGATCATCTAAGAGGATGTTTTCTGGTTTGCAGTCTCTATAGACAATACCTTGCACGTGAAGGTGCTCCAGCCCACACAGAACCTACACTCAATAAAAATCATTGAACTTATATGAGACAGCATCCTTAAAACACTCGTGACATGAAAAAGCATGTATACATATATACACAAAACACATTCAAGAACAATGATGCATGTTCATTAGTTGCATACACTTAACTTCACCATTTCCTAGGTAAGTCATCTGGCTTCATGATTTTCACAAGCCTTCCAGCACTAACTTTACAGACTTACTGACATGTTATCATCACATGAACATGACATGCATGACTTTCAGAGCTCCCTGACTGCGCCGTGCAATTTTCTTCCTCGGTGACATTGGGGCATGCCATTCAGCATTCTGTTGTTTCAGCTGAGGATCAAATGAATGCATCCATGACTCGTCAACCGTTAAAATGCAATCGAGGAATGTATTGCCTTCATTTCTCCAACGCTGCAGAAGGGTGCTGGCGAGAAGAACACGCATGGCTCTTGGTCATTGTTGAGCACGTGTGGAATCCACTTTGCACAAACTTTTCTTTTCCCCAAGCTGTTGGTGAGGATACGGTAAACACTTGCTAGCGAGATTCCGACTTCTGTAGCAATTGCCGTGCATGACATACTGCGCGTACCTTCAAGGACAAATTTCACTTGGTTGACATGGAGTTCATCGGTCGCCGTCGTTGGGGCTCTACTGCGAGGGGTGTCGTCTGTCTGTTCCCGGCCATTCTTAATGAAATTTACCCATCGGCGAACAGTTTCATATGAAGGAGCATGTGTCCCTAAACCTTGTAACACTCTAGAGCACTTTTACCCAACAGAACATTAAATGTTATTACTGTTCTCACGTCCGTCCGCGATAAACTTTCTTGTAGTCTTTCCCGATCCATAGCTAAACAGCAACTGACGTCACAAAGACAGTGCACCTGTGTGACAGCAGCAATAGAGTCACTGGCACCACACATGTAATTTGAGTTCAATCACATGACGCACTGTACGGTGCTGCCACCGTACACAAAACTTCTGAAATGGCCTTCGTAGTACAGGGGATCAACAGATAGCAGGAGTCATATATTTTTCCACACAAAAGTGTTATTATTATTTTCACACAAATTAACTTGTGGCTGGTATGAATATGGACAGAAATACAACAGAAGATGAGAAAGGCATAAAGTAACAACGGCCCAATTCTTTACCCTTCCACATGACTTACAAAAATGTAGGTTACCTTACGTTTGAGACTTCACTATAGTAGGGCCAATAACGTTCATATTGTAGCATAATATGGCAACTTCAATACTAACCTCAGCTGCATAGAAGCGAGAACGATGGATGTCAAATCCAGGGTCCCCACCCATATTATAGATGTGAAATTTCAGGTCCCCTCCGTTCATGATAGTGAGTACAAGACACAATGCATCTTTTGTTTCATATGCATATGCCAAGCTCACCTGTTACGCAACAAAGAAAACACAGTCGGTCAGTTTGTATCAGATAACCTGAGACCACACACTCTGTTGCCATCACACTCTATACTATCCATAACCCACAAGCCGCCACAGAATTCGCTAGCCACCTCATGGCCTTTTCATAATTTTTTCTTTGTTCATCATGATTTAACTCACTCCATTAATGGTTATTCAATTAATACTGTATTTTACACACATCTGAACATTTCCACAATTTCTTACTGCAAAAAACTAAAACATCTCACAGAACATTAAATTATATTGCACTTAGTTCACCAATAGCTCTTATTACATTTTTATATTACCTATTACCTAATTTTATTACAGAAAATGTGAGGTTTTCATTATCATTAGGTCTACATTTGTTTGTATATTATCCTAACAACACAGTGCTGGAAGTTAGAGTGTTCTGGGATATTATGCATTGCAACTGGTAAGTAGCCACCAACATTTCAATAAGATGGAAGTGCCTTTAAAATTTTGTTATTTACCAATCAATATGGTGTAACATCCCGGAAGTCTTGAAACTCAGCGACATCAACACAGAACCTCAAATCTCACAATGCACAGCTGACTAGACAGAATGAACACTCACCACAAACTTAGAATTGATTTTCTGAAGTATTTGTTTTTCAATAAGCACCATCGCCTCGCCTTTTCTTTTCTTTATGCGTTTCTTTTCCAGCTTCTTACAGGCATACATTTTGCCTGTAGCCCGAACCTGACATGCACACACTTCACCAAATCCTCCCTTACCAAGCACACGATACATTCGAAAAGTCTTGTATGTAACAGGCTGGCTGCAAAACAAAAAGACATGGATACAAATTCAGAAAGTGGAGCATTTAGAAGTTTCTGCATTCAACATGAAACACGATGAGAAACACTAGATAAAACCTGAAATGAAATATCTACCACACTGTGGAACACAATTTACAGAACCTGTGTAACGTGGTTTTCTACAAACATCAAACACTACAGCCATCATTCAATGTAAATAATTGGATCCTCATAAAATTATTTACTTTCTCCAGCTGCTCCAGTTTCCCATTTCTTCTTTAGCCTTGACTGTATATTATGGTGTTTTACAGTTGTAAAACAAGTGCACTGCAATTCATCATTTGTGTAACCTACACCTGACAATGTAATCAAATCTTGGGCTGGCAGCCACATCAGGTGGTTCAAATCACCCAGTGTTTCAGAAACCAACTCCGTCTCCATCGCCATTGTTGTGATATGGCTCAACACCCATCCTACCCAGATTACACATCAGTGCCAGGGCAAGGCTTGTGGCAGGGCATCAGCCAATACAGTTACTGGCTGCCTGGCCTTAATTCCCACCGCATGCCTCTCTGGTCTGTGGTGAGTAAATCAGTTATGGCCACCATGCTCAACTCAACATGATGCCCACATCCCTACCTCACATTTCTGTTGCTCCTTCACCAAATTATGCATGTAGCATATTACCTTGTCCAGACTGTACATATGCAGTACATGCTGGAAGCTTGAGGCCTAAGCTATCCTTACTGTTCTTTTTTTTACTGGAACATGGAGGAAGGTGTCCAACTGGAATCAAGGCCAGTCACAGCAATTTTTGGACTCCATCCACTAACCTCACTGGCTCGCACCCTACCATGAGCCCTGGCCTGGTACTGATATATACTCTGGGCTGGATGGGTGTCAAGCCATAGAACAATCCTGATAATGGGGATGGCGTCAGTTTCTGAAACACTGGTTGATTTGAATCACCTAATGCAGCTGTCAGCACATAATTTTATTGAATTTTGATGCCATAAAGTTTCAAAACATATACACCTGATGAAGCAGAAAACAGCAGACACGTGTAGCAGAGTCAAGTACTCTAATGAATACATACAAATACAGTTGTATTATGATGGAGGGAAACACAGCTACAGAGTGGTAATAATGAAGGGATATGCACCAGAAGTAAGCCAACTCAGTGACACCTAACATTATATACACTAGCAGCAAGTCAACTCAGTGTCACCTAACATTATATTCACCAGTAGCAAGTCAACTCAGTGTCACCTAACATTATATGCACAGTAGCAAGTCAACTCAGTGACACCTAACATTATATACACTAGCAGCAAGTCAACTCAGTGTCACCTAACATTATATTCACCAGTAGCAAGTCAACTCAGTGTCACCTAACATTATATGCACCAGTAGCAAGTCAACTCAGTGTCACCTAACATTATATGCATCAGTAGCAAGTCAACTCAGTGTCACCTAACATTATATGCACCAGTAGCCAGTCAACTCAGTGACACCTAACATTATATACACTAGCAGCAAGTCAACTCAGTGTCACCTAACATTATATTCACCAGTAGTAAGTCAACTCAGTGTCACCTAACATTATATGCACCAGTAGCAAGTCAACTCAGTGACACCTAACATTATATACACTAGCAGCAAGTCAACTCAGTGTCACCTAACATTATATTCACCAGTAGCAAGTCAACTCAGTGTCACCTAACATTATATGCACCAGTAGTAAGTCAACTCAGTGTCACCTAACATTATATGCACCAGTAGCAAGTCAACTCAGTGACACCTAACATTATATACACTAGCAGCAAGTCAACTCAGTGTCACCTAACATTATATTCACCAGTAGTAAGTCAACTCAGTGTCACCTAACATTACATTCACCAGTAGCAAGTCAACTCAGTGTCACCTAACATTATATGCACCAGTAGCAAGTCAACTCAGTGTCACCTAACATTATATGTACAAGCAGAAAGTCAACTCAGTGTCACCTAACATCATATGCACCAGCTGAAAGTCAACTCAGTGTCACCTAACATTAAATGCACCAGCTGAAAGTCAACTCAGTGTCATGTAACATCATATGCACCAGCAACAAGTCAACTCAGTGTCACCTAACATTATATGCACTAGCAGCAAGTCAACTCAGTGTCGCGTAACATTACATGCACCAGCAGTAAGTCAACTCAGTGTCACGTAACATCACATGCACCAGCAGCAAGTCAACTCAGTGTCACGTCACATTATATGCACTAGCAGCAAGTCAACTCAGCCCTCCCAGGGGACACCGCCTTAACGAAGCACTGTCCGTGCGGGCGGAGAGGGTTTGAGTGCCCCAAAGAAGCTGGGGGCTAAACCGGCGGTAGCTTAGCTACTGGTAGGGTCTCCCAAGCCGGGCAGGCCTCACCTGAGGGGCCAGACGAAGTGTGTTCCACAACGACCTGTCTGAACCAATAACCTTTCCATAACATCCTTCCTATTCACCCAAGTCAAGGTGTGAGGTATCGTGCCGAGGACTGCATGGCACTGGGGTGGAAAAACAGCAGTGCATTTACGATCCCCTCGGGGAACCGGGCAGCACCCCGTTGTATTTATGCCTTCCACCCGTAAGGGGCTCTGCGGGTGGTGACTGTTACTTCCCCATTACTTGTGGGAATAAAATGGACACAGTAATTAATGGACTTGATCAAGGAGTGGCTGAGGCTGTAGACTTGATACAAGTAAGTTCTGAGCTGAGTTCTGATGAACCTGATCAAGGAGCAGCTGTGGCTGCAAACTTGATACTGAGGCTCTAGGCTTTGAGCCTTTCGCTGTTTCTTCTGATGAGGACAGACTGGCTGCAGGTGTCTATACGACTAGACTGCAGTCCAGGCGACTCTCGGGAGTGCAGCGGAAGTAGCTCATTAAAGTAAGAGAAGGTGGTGGCGAGAAGTAGTGGAGGTGTGAGAAGACCCCACTCTTACTCGAGTATTCCACCTTCGATGAACCTGTGAGCCTTTTGCTATCTCTGCTGATGAGGACAGACTGGCTGCAGGTGTCATTAAGACTAGACTGCAGACCAGGCGACTCTTGGGAGCGTAGCGGAAGCAGCTCGTTAAAGTAAGAGAAGGCGGTGGCGAGAAGTAGTGGGGGTGTGAAAAGACCCCATACTTACTCGAGTATTCCACCTTCGATGAAAATGTGAGCCTTTTGCTATCTCTTCTGATGAGGACAGACTGGCTGCAAGTGTCATTATGACCAGACTGCAGACCAGGCGACTCTTGGGAGCGCAGCGGAAGTAGCTCATTATAGTAAGAGAAGGCGGTGGCGAGAAGTAGTGGGGGTGTGAAAAGACCCCACTCTTACTTGAGTATTCCTCCTTCGATGAATCTGATCAAGGAGCGGCTGTGACTGTAAACTTGATATTGGGGCTGTATGCCCTCAGCCTTTTGCTGTCTCTTCTGATGAGGACAGACTGGCTGCAGGTGTCTATATGACTAAACTGCAGTCCAGGCGACTCACAGGAGTGCAGCGGAAGAAGCTCTTTAAAGTAAGAGAAGGTGGTGGCGAGAAGTAGTGGGGGTGTGAAAAGACCCCACTCTTATTCGAGTATTCCACCTTCGATGAACCTGTGAGCCTTTTGCTATCTCTTCTGATGAGGACAGACTGGCTGCAGGTGTCTTTATGACCAGACTGCAGACCAGGCGACTCTAGGGAGCGCAGCGGAAGCAGCTCATTAAAGTAAGAGAAGGCGGTGGTGAGAAGTAGTGGGGGTGTGAAAAGACCCCACTCTTACTCAAGTATTCCTCCTTCGATGAACCTGATCAAGGAGCGGCTGTGACTGCAAACTTGATATTGGGGCTGTACGCTCTGAGCCTTTCGCTGTCTCTTCTGATGAGGACAGACTGGCTGCAGGTGTCACCAAACTGCAGTCCAGGCGACTGTCGGGAGCGCGGCGGAAGCAGCTCATTAAAATAAGAGAAGGCGGTGGCAAGAAGTAGTGGGGGTGTGAACATACCCCACTCTTACTCGAGTATTCCACCTTCGATGAACCTGATCAAGAAACGGCTGTGGCTGCAGACTTGATAATTGAAAGACTAAGGGTTAGCACAATAAGCCTAGGGCTGTGGTGCGTCCGGAGCTAATGCCGACGGGCCCATAGAGGGGCTGTACGCTCTGAGCCTTGCGCTGTCTCTTCTGATGAGGACAGACTGGCTGCAGGTGTGACCAAACTGCAGACCAGGCGACTCTCGGGAACGCAGCGGAAGCAGCTCATTAAAATAAGAGAAGGCGGTGGCGAGAAGTGGTGGGGGTGTGAACAGACCCCACTCTTACTCGAGTATTCTACCTTCGATGAACCTGATCAAGGAACGGCTGTGGCTGCAGACTTGATAATTGAAAGACTAAGGGTTAGCACAATAAGCCTAAGGCTGCGGTGCGTCCGGAGCTAATGCCGACGGGCCCATAGACAGAAGAAGAAGAAGAAGAGAAGTCAACTCAGTGTCGCATAACATTACATGCACCAGCAGCAAGTCAACTCAGTGTCACCTAACATTAAATGCAAGAGCAGCAAGTCAACTTAGTGTCACCTAACATTGTTTCCAAGATGTGTGTGGCCTCTCTGTACAATTTTACATCTCAAAGACATTTTTAAGTTAAAACTTACACGCTAGCACATGGGCATCCAACCTTTCTATAGAAAAGTGCCACACCCGTTATTGTGGGCAGGCTTGTGGGCCACACATGAAAAAATAACGATAAGTGGTTTATCTAACTGCCTAAATTACTGCGTCATTTTTATGCATGTAGTGTATACGTAATTTATCAATGTGGCCACGGGCCACATAATACAATCTGTTGGGCCGCAGGTTGGAGACCCATGCTCTAGTAATACTTCAGCTTAACATAAACAGAAGGCAGCTTTATGCTCATCCATGTTCTTTCATCAAAAACTGCATTTATTTATCAAGACACACTGAATATATTTTAAGTTAAGATTTTAGTGTCATGACACTAAAAGGGCAGTGATGTGCTGCCATTTAAATGCAGCTACAAGGTTAGGGAGGGTGCTATTTGAATAAGCCTTAAAACAGCCATACTCTGTGGCAACAGTACACTTTACAGAGTAACAAATGTGTCACCACTTGTTACACAGATGTGTCCATATACAAACAGCAAACTGTGCAAAACTGTTCCAGTTACAATGCCCCATACCACCAAGCCATTCCATGTCACACAAATGTGTTCAACAAACATCACATCACTATTACACCTGAACAGTAGTAATAAACACTCAAATACCTTTCAAGCCATTTCCACTGCAAGTAACGGTGAAAATACATGGAATTTTCAAATAGATGAAATGGTTCCCCAGCTAGAAATGCCTTGACTGCTGCCATGCATTCAAGAAACAGCTCCTTGTTGCCAGTAGCAAGTTTCTCTTTACAATGCTCAATTACTTCTGCATTTAAAACGTCAACTGCCTCACTTGCCTGCAATCATAATAAACTAGCACGTACTTTCTGCTTGACATCCTATGAAGTGCAAACACTATCAACCTACAGCAACACCTACTTCACAGAAATATAGTTTAACAGATCTGAAAAATTAGTACTTCTTTTTCACTTCATAAAATTAACTATGACTGTAATAAAAACATGCCAAGCCGAACATCTTAACCCAACTTCTAGCAGTAAGTAATCACTGCCTGTCAACTTTCTTTCTCATTTTTTGTTCCCTTTTTTTATTTAAATGCTACGGCTCATTTAATTAGTACTGTTCAGTTCAAATTAACTGTTAAAGAACTAACAGTAGTACCCAGTCTTTTTATAAGGATGTGGTTGATATTCCTATCAGTACCACAACATGAAACAAACTGTTCCCTAACTGTGCCACTGGGATGATACTAAATAATTCTTCACAATACATTACAGCATATTACAAACATCATTACTATGTACAGATATAGATAGCATTCTAGTACAAGCCTCATTATAAAATGTGTGCAAAGCACTACACTGAAAGAATAATGTAACAACCAAGCATTTCATACTTTGGTTTTAGTAGACACATTCTTTACTGAATTCTCCAATTGCTTGCAGTTTGTCACTAACCGTTAGCAAAGGTTGCTAGCCTTGTGCCTACGTTAGTAGACACATTCTTTTATATTGATTTTGATTGGCTATTGATAAAGTCATAAAGTGATGTTGGACAATTCCTATTTGTTCCCCATCACGTCATAATGGAATCCTCAAAATTATAAAAGTAACAAAATTGTAGTTTGTGGCACCTATATTCTACACCAAGTGACGCGGATGCAAGTCGACAGGGAAGATCACAATGATGTACAATACATTTGCAGTGATTCTACTAATTTTAGGTGAGTCTTGTTACTCCACATTTTTGTGTGAGTGATTTCGGTATTTTCTATATTTTCAAAATTTGTGTGTTAAATTATTATGCAGAAACTGTAGACAGGTCCAATCTTGAAGGGTCAATAATAAGGATATTTCCACACCTTAGTCTAGTTATGCAAAATGCATATAGTGTGTAACAAAATGGATGTGTTGGGAAGTGCCTTAAAAGATGTGACTAAATGAACTACTTTTTATGCTGTCAGCTTCTCTCTTGCAAAACATTTGACAATGATTCTAAACTACGACCTGTAGACAAGTGAAATTTGCTCGATAGCCCTCCAGACTCTACTATCACCAGAAAATGCAAATGGAAGTTACATTTTTATATATACTACACACTTACGTATTTTATAGTCAGCTTTCTTGACCACTATTTATGTATGGACTATGTCAGCCCATCATATCTCTAATTATTGCCTTCAAATTAATGGAAAACATAGTGACATATAATAAAATTTCCTACATCATGAACTGTGTGGAGAATGGGAACTTGCAGAGTTCGTTTTCTGTTAAACTTCTACCCTAACCAACCAACCAAAGCAACCATGAAACAATGTCTTGTAACAAACTAAAACTGAAAAACATGTAATCCTTGTCTTTGAGATGCCCTTACAAATATGAAAACTCACCTCTCTGTCTAAATATGTACGGTAAATAGTTTGAGCTACTTCCATACGATTCTCATCTGACTCGATCTCATACCTCTCCTGTGGATCACCAGAACAAATTAATGATATGTAAAACGCAGTGAAATCCAACAATAACACAATTATCTACATGACAGTTTCAGACATGCCAGCATGTATAATTTCATCTATTCTTTATTTTGAAAACATAAATGATTTTATTTTCCCTTTATATATATTTTTAATGTACCATGTTTCCTAATTATCATCAGCAACCAACCGTGTACCTACAATAACTTCTAGGGTAATTCCTATAGCAAACCAGATTCTATATCACAAACTGCAAGTCTAGGATGACTTCTATAACAAACTGCATGACTGCAATAATGAATATCTAGAACTAGTATGGCTTTTACCACAAGCTGAATGTCTAGGATGGCTTCTAGCAAACAGTGTCAGTAAGGGAAATGCCAGAGGGATATGACTTCACAGTTGATTACGATACGTAACAACAAAATGTATTACATAACAAACAAAACATTCTCTGAAATTCAACATTTCAAACCTCCAATCCTAAGATGGTATAACTACACAAATTGTTTGCTTACAGAGGCTAGATTAATGGGGTTAAATCTGTAGCAGGGACAAGGTTTTTCCTATGAATCTGAGGCCTTCCAAAATCAGAGTGTGCCATGGGCTATTTCCTGTTGGGTAAAGCAGCTGAAAGCATAAGCCCAAATGTCCAATTCCCTAGAGATATTCATGATGTGATGCTTAAGCACATGGGACACAACTTTACCTTTACCTTAACCAACCTTCAAACATGGGCATTCCTTCAGACTATGTTAGCATTAAGTGAAAATTTTTCCACGTATCTTCCCCAACCCCACTTGCTTCTAATGGAATAAATATTTTAAGAAAAGGACGTAACATTATGCCAACATACACAGCATATGCTGTGTCATGTCCCCTGTAGGGAAGAGAAAAATTCATTTACATTAATCAGACTTACATTACATAGAAAGGGTGAGATGAAGACCAAGGTGACACTGAAAAAGAAACCTCTGAGACTCGTACAGGCATTTCATGACTAATATTTGATGAGAAGAGAAGGCAATATTTCTGATTTATCCTTACCTGATTTAATAGCACTTCTCCAAATGAATAGCTTATATAGTGATGATCGCTATATACAAAAAGATTTGGTAGGTGGCCGTCATGGCCTATCTATCCCAGCATTTTTTCTGGAGAGGAAAATCATGAATCCTCAGCCAGAATAGCAAAAAGTCAAAATAGGCATGTCCTGAATATAAAACTACAGCACTTCTACTACACCAGTCCACCTGATATGATAATGATACGCAGAGAGATTTGGGTTAACATTCCCCTTGGTATTTAAACAAATGATGTTACTCAATCTGATACACAGTACTGCAGTTTTTCCAAGCTTCCTTTTTTTTTTATCATGCACTTAGGTGAAATAATGGCAATAGTGTAGATAACACAGTGACTTGGCTACAGCTGGATGTCCAAGGACCATTGTTTGATTCCCAACAAGGGCAAGAGATCTTCTCTTCTCCAAATCATCCAGACCAGTTCTGGGGCTCACCCAGCCTCATATTAAATGTGTACCAGTGACTCTTTCTCCAGAGGTAAATTGGCCAGGGCTCAAAGCTAATCACTCACACCTATCCAGTGCCAAGGTTAAGAATTAGTGCAGCTATATACCTCCATTCTCCCATGTGCCTTCACGGCATGCACAGGGACAACTTTATCTTTATTGTCACCTTCAGGTGGAAAGGATACTTACAAATTCCTAATCTTTTGGGACCCTAGGTATAATATTACCATACCCACCCACATGACAGTCACCCTACCTAGAAGCCCCAACAGAGCAGAAATTCCAAGATTATAGTCCTGAAATGTAATGCTGTGCAGTATGGTGGACAGCTGCCAAAGTTTTGGGGTATGACAGAAGTAGCTGGTTCCTCCAAAATGTTGGTACCCATCCACCAAACTGTACATTACACTGCATACCAGGAATCCATAGTCACAGCCATGAAAAACTCAAATCAAAAAAGCAGAAATTTCTTCATATCCTCTCCACCGGAATACAAATGTAGAATATCATATTTTGTAGTTTTCTATAAAAAATTAGGATGACAGACAAAGTCCAAATGCACAGCCTCATGTCATACGAGGTCTGACACAAAAAAAACGAGACTGTGTCTGTAACTATTTCTGTTTGACAAATTCAGCAAATTAACTACGATCGCCTTCAAAGTAGTTCCCTTCTGAGTTAAAACACAGCTACATACGATGCTGCCAACGTTCAAAGCAATTCTGCATGTCATTTTCTGTCAGACTGTTGAGGATCTCCATCGTTTTTACTTTCACATCTTCTACCGATAAAAAATGGGCCCCTTTGAGCACCGACTTGATCTTTGGGAAGAGGTAGAAGTCACAGGGAGCGAGGTCTGGCGAATAAGGTGGGTGCTCCATCACAGTGATGTTTTTATTGGCTAAAAACTGCTTCACAGACAAAGCGTTGTGGGCTGGCGCGTTATCCTGATGCAAAATCCACCCGTTTTGCCACAATTCCGGTCGTTTCCTTCTCACACGTTCCCGTAATTTCGTCAACACTTCAATGTAATAGTGTTGATTTACCGTCTGGCCGCTAGGTACCCACTCTGACATCACAATACCCTGGATATCGAAGAAAACAATCAACATGTCCTTGAACCTCGAACGACTCATGCATGCTTTTTTTGGTCTTGGAGATGATGTTGACTTCCACTGCATTGATTGTCGCTTGGTTTCCGGATCATACGTAAATATCCAAGTTTCATCACAAGTAATGACCGAATTCAACAAATCTGGTTCATCCTCAATGCGTTGCAAAAGGTCCGAACATAATTCCTGGCGGCGTTCTTTTTGTTCATCTGACAGAATTTTTGGAACCATTTTTGCACAAACCTTTGTCATGTTCAATTCTTCCGTTAGAATTCGTCGAACACTTTCCCTGTCCAAATTAACTTTCTCAGCTACTGCTCGAACACCCAACCTTCTGTCTTTTCGAATCACATGTCGCACTTTTTCAATGTTGTCATCGTTAACAGCTGTGCGTGGCCGGCCTGGGCGATCATCATCTTTCATACTTTCTCTGCCTTCCGAAAATCGTTTGTGCCACTCAAAAACGCGTGCACGAGATATGCAATCTTCACCATAAGCCTCAGTCAATAATTGAAGAGTTTCCGTCGCGGATTTCTTCAGTTTAACAAGAAACTTGATGTTAACTCGATGTTCACTTTTGTAGTCCGACATTTTCCGTCCGAAGGTAAAAACACGCCTATATTTGAAAAAGCGTCAACTTGTACTGAGTGAAGCGATCGAGCTGAAACTTGTAACACTGTGACAGGACAGATCATGTTCCATAGCCATATATTTGTTTCATCCCCCCACTCTTGGTTCCAGAGCTATAGGGTGAGTCTCATTTTTTTTTGTGTCAGACCTCCTATTACACCATTGTTAAGTAACATGAATGTGGTCAGAAATTCTACCGTGATACATTACATTAGGTTATGGAAGTGATATGTGTCATTTACTTTCCAGCCCCACTTACATTTAATGACAACCAGATATCTGGTTACCTCCTGCCATCACTAATTAGTTACGTTAATTAAACCGACACCACTGTATCATCACTGTTGCTGAAATATAACTTCCTTCTCTCAGAACTGGAGCAACCATATGAGTAGCTAACTGATGGTCTCCCCTTACTAACTAAAACATTCTCAACATTTTTAATCCCATTATTACCTACAGATGCATCACTATCATCATCAGCCATTTGCATCCAGATTGGAATTACTGTCTACAAGTAATTCCTCAATAACTTCATCATACATACAAAACTGTTTCTACCATCTCCACCTTGGATTGGTTACAACTTAATCTGACTCATTTACTCTTACATGCCATTGAGACTGGGTCTACTTGAACTATCAAAGAGTCCACGATATTCAGAAGAGGCAAATTCATAAAAGAAATGGTATACGTTACTGATAACAAACTGTATATTTATACAAATCTGACACACACCAGAATGCAATATGGCAATATTGGCTGCATGGTGGTAACATAAGACGGACACAATAATTTGATGGCAGTACTCAATGAGTCAATATCTGCCTCTTCAACATTCCATACATCAGTTTCCATGCCTTATAATCCCACCCTTTATTATAACCAAATGATGCACATATTCATGAACTCACAACAGAATCGAGGAAGATGTTGTAACGATGATACTCTGGTTTTGCATCCTCGCAGAATTGTCGGAAGAGCAACAGGCCGATTGGCTGCTGATCCACAACATACGAATACTTTACATCTGGTTAACAAAGAGAAATTATTTGAACATACATGATATCAAGCTTTTAGTGTTGGTGATGATTTACATTGTGTCAGTACGTATCACTTTTCGTGTGGTTACCAAAAGCATGTTCCTCCAAAACACCAGCAACCACCCTCAGGCTACATATCATGATAACTCAGAGGAATACAACAATCTAAATCTTCACCACCATAAAAACCCTAAAGTATAAGGAAAAGAAGTTTTCATTCAACTGAAATGCACAATGGCAGATAAGCATAACTTCTCACATTCACTTAACACACTTTCTGTAATAATTCTGAATCAAACTTACCTATTTTATTTTTTAAGTCTATACACTGTGATATGTGAGGGAACTGTAAAATCTTCCTCCATTTTTTACTTTTTCCTTTGTTAGTATCTGCACCACCTACAACAAGAACAGACACTTTGGTGTAGATATCGTTCTGCTTGGGAACATCAGTACAATAACAGAAAAAAATACAACTTGTTCCTCCAGTTTTTGTAAACTCATACTCCTACTGCCTCTACACAGCAAATTACAGGAGGCTGTGCAATACAGGAATAGCCTGATACTTCCCAGAATAGGGAATATGGTAATTTAAATGCCCAGGCTGGGTTGTGCCAAAGCTCAGTTATTTGCCAACTTCTAACTGCAAAGGCCTGGATTCAATCTCAGGACTACCCATGTGGGATTTATAATGGGAGAAATGGCATTTGAGCAGCGTGTCCTCTGATCAGTTAAGTTTTCCACTGCCCCACCAATGCTCCATACTCATATATCAGGAGCTAGTACAATAAGCCCATGTGAAGATGTGGTACCAAGGGACTCAGCCTCATTCCACACTTATGATTAATCCCTGTTAGTACAAGGCTGACATCTAGGTTTTAACTCTGCCATAACAGAATTAGTACCAAATTATGTAATGCTGTGCCATATGCAACATGTGCATGCACCCTTACATTACTGCAACACATGGCCAAAAAAGATTAATAAAAATGTATCAAAAGCATTGTGTATCCTCAGGTTGTCAATGGAGTAGAGAGACAGCCTCTGGATATAGAGGCAAGCTGTAAATGTTGAATAAGCAGATGTGACAGCTGGCAAGAATTTGGGACTGCAAATGTGCAATAACTCGATCCTCACAGAACTATGATAATATCACAAATGCCCTCAGGCTCACACAACTGTCAAGTTCTTGTGAACACTCCAATGAATTTCTTGTGCCAGAACCAGTCTGGATGTGATGGTAAAGACAAAAGTCCTGCCCCTACCAGTATCAGACCCAGGTCATCCAGCCTATTTTATTTAGCGAAAATGACTCTGTGTCACAGGCAAACAAACAAGAAACATGGGAATAAACTTATGAAGAGTTTGTAGCATTAAGCACTATGGCCTGTGTTATGAAACTTCTACAAAAACTAAAGTCTGTGCAATTCAAAATCACATATCTGTACGAAAAACCCAACAGTAAAGTATTAAAGCACATCACAATCAATGTTGCACTGTATACAGAACAGATGGTATACATCACATGTAACACTTCTATCAGTATGCTACAGGAATTTCATTCTTACTCTTACATAGTCCATATTATTAACAAAATTTTGACATTACACTAATACATCACTTCTATTTATAAACCATTTTGTTCAACAACATGCATGACTAAGAATCAGCTTTACAATATGTTACCCTGTACTTTGGCATCCTTACTATCCAACCACATATCACCTACTCCCAGACTTGTCAAACAGTCCATTTCAATTATGCCTTCCTATCTCAAAACAAACATAATGTAAAATAAATCAAAATTAAGCTCAACCAACATAACCTATCACCAAATTTATATCTGTTTTAAGAAATATAAAAGTATATCCAATAAAAAAGAAAATATGTTTTGCACTCATCTGTATTAGACACCTACTTATAAACAGCATAACTGTTTGAGCAGTATGTTTACCCACCAATGAAAAGACAAGAAATTCTGTTTCATCTAATATTTTTCACATGCTTTCAGCTTCCACTAATACAGCTGGATAACAGCTGCTAACATATGCTATGCAGAACACAGTTTAATAAAATTGACCTAATAGTTTTCAAATAAATCCGTATTGTTCACAGTGCAGACCACTCTTCCAGCTTACAAGTGCCACAGTTTACAACCTTCCTTCAAGTAAGAGGCTCTACAAGTGGAACATCTGTGACTGGTAAAGGGATTGTCTACAAGCAGTACATAACAACAACATGCACGTAACTGCAACACTATGGACTCTAATCACAAATGCAGTAATTATTCAGGCACAACTCTGCTTCTAAAGGCCTAGGCAGTACAAAAACCATTCCAACACACCTGAACATACACTATACACACCATAGCCTACAACGCTCTCCAATTGATAGTATGTTATGCCTACCTTCTCTCGCTTTTAGATATACAGTATTTGCAACAATATTCTCTAATTCCATGAGTTCCAGTTTGCCTGATTTCCCGATCCCCGGGCCGATATCGACCCTGTCCCATCAAAATGTTTACTTCGGTGGGGGTGTGGTGGAGCGGGAAGATGGCGACCGAGACCTTCACCTGAAACGTCAATTTTTATTGCATGAATTCTGATAACATATCATAGATGTTCAGTGATGAGTTGACTATATTATACATGACTATTACACGTACCTCAACAAACTTCACAGTGCAACTACTAGTCCGTGGCGGAAGTCCCTACGCACAGGCCTTTAAACCGAGAAAGCAACACCGAACACATGGATTATAGGCCTAGCACTGCCGGCTAGATTGTTAGCTTGTTTCGACATGTATGATCTGTGGCTTGTTTACATGACGACTCCAACGCTGGTTGGATATGTGGCGGCACCAAGACCTCCGACATTAAAACTCGCTATAAAACAGCAGGCCTCCTAAAATTCTTTACGCTGTTAGAGTTGATTTGGTGCTCCTCGTTATTACGCGAAATAAGTAATATGCAAGTCCGAAATGTACGTTACCTTGGATTTACGTAAGTGTATTTCTGAGAGTTGAGAGGTTAGAATAGTCATTCGAACTTCTTTTACGAAACAGGAACAAATCTGGATCGATTTAATGCGGTGGTATTTACCATCTCTGAAACTGTTAACAGTAAACAAATCAAGCATATTGAAGGTACACATTAAATGTATGATACGGATTGTAGGCGCCGACTGAGTGCGTGCTCTCCTGCCTTGGCATGAAACGACTGCAGGGGTTGCAGCCTTAAAGACAAGAACAGGAAAAGATGCAACGTTATGGAAAAACGGTTGCAGTACACGAAAAAATGGGGGTCTTTTTAGACTGAAAGTGATTTACAGGATTTTGCATGGAAAATGCCAAGACAATACACCTATGTCTCACTAAATGACGCATTACCCTACAAGTTTTAATCCTGTTTTCAAAATTCACTATTTCGCGATTTGTCTGGCATACCCCCACCTACACATTGGTTCGACGTCATCTGCAATTCTCACAGAAAAAGGCACAGGTGTTCCAAACCGAGCAGGGTGACATAGCAGCAGTGCTTCTGCTTGTACTTATTTCAGACGCATCGGGCACTTGTTATCCAATTTAAGTTCATTAATTGTTTAATTCAGTCTCTCCAGGGGAATACAAAGATTTTCTCCTGCATAATCCTTGCCTACTCCCCATTAATGATAAACCCTCAAGACATTGTAACCTATAAATTATAAAGGTAAAAGAGGTGAAGTTGTCTATGTCCACGCCATGGAGGCATGCAGGAGGTTAGAGATGTAGCTCCTGTCATTCTTAACCTCGGCACTAGAAGGAAATGAGTGGTTAACTTCACGCCCCGGCTGCTTTACCCCGGTACTCACTGAATAGGAGGCTGGGTAAGCAACCAGAGTAGCTCTGGACGTTTGGAAACGAGAAAAATCTCTTGCCCCTACCGGAATTCGAACCCCGTGTTGATCATCCCGTAGCCTAATCGTTATACTGACATATATCCCGGCTCTAACCTATAACTTGTAACATATGTAATTAAAATAACGTCATCAAAGAACCAAGGATTCATTTATAACATCACAATACAAATAACGTCATTAAATAACCAATGACTAAATTATAATATACATAACTAAAATAACGTAATTAAATAAGCAACAACTCAAATATAACATATGTAATTGAAATCACGTCATTCAATTACCAATGACTCAGTTATAACATACATAATTTATTTTTTTTCATGGTACGTCAGCCTCTAGTGCAGCGATTCCCAACCGTTTAGGTGTGTGACCCTAAAGTAGCAAATGGTATGTGACCCGTAACCCTACCATGGAAACGGCAATAGTCAGTGATATTTACTATAAATGAACGAATACTAATGCCTTTTCTTGAACACTACATAACATTGCCACTTATTAAAAAAAAAATACTTTATTTTTTGAGTCAATATTAAATACACAGAACATGCAAGAAATAAATATTTATTAAATAACTCATACATGTGCTGGTTAGACAAATCATTTCCTTCTAAATAAAAATTTGTGATATACTGAACACATGCTCCAGTATGTTTAAAATTAATAAACACAGATTCAATAATTACATTTTCTCGATCATTGTTTGAATTTAGATACAAATTTTGATTTTTTCTTAATAATCGGGTTCAACATAAAATCCTCTTACGACCCTACGTCAGACCCCCTGCGACTCTACTGTGGGTCGCGACCTGAGGTTGAGAACCACTGCCCTAGTGGGTCAGAGACTCCTCATTGTCGAGAGTAATCAGTCCGACGCAGAAAACTCTTCCTGACAACACACAACACTCGCAAGAGACAGACATCCATGCCCCCGGCGGGATTCGAACCCGCAATCCCAGCAAACTAGCGGCTGCAGACCCACGCCACTGGGATCGGCTGTAATTGAAATACCGTCATTAAATAACTAAGGAGTCAACCAACGCCATTTCTTAGCAAATTGGATTACTGGGACCAAGGGGTATAGGCGTAAATGGGTGGATAAATTAAAATGGAGTTTAAAGAGAGAAGAAACTAATGAAGTGTTTTTGTGAGCACGGTGGTACACATTCGGTTTAAGTGAACGCAAACGGAATATCTTAACTAGCTGCATCTATTATCTTTCCACGGAAGTTCTTATGTGACGGAGTTTGAATTTCAAGTGTTGTTCGTAGCAGCCGATAGGAATGACATGCGTATTACGTCATTATTGTAGCATTAGTTATACCCACGAAAAACTTCCAAGTTATGCAACGAAAGTACCTGATGGCGGTCACATAGCGAGTTCGAACCAACAGTGGAGTCCACTACGTAGAGAGCTAACTCTGTTGCACATGGACTGACTCTTGTGGAAGTTTTGTCTCACGTTAGTTTTAGTTGTAGTCCAGGGGTGGCCAACTAGACGAACTTCGTGATTTGCACTTTAGGAGGCAACTTAAGCAAGAGCTGTGCACTAATAAAAAAAATATTGTTTTTCCTGATTTGATGACTTCTTTTTTCTGTTCCTCCAAATAAAATAGGTTATTATCAGTCATTTATGAGTCCCCTTTATTGATAAAGCTTTTTTAAAATTCTGTTCACGGTCAGCATCGTGTGCATGGAAACTACACGAATATTAATTTTACAGACAACTTGCGCGAGTCGTACCAATGCTGTGCGAGTGTCGGATGCGGCTCGCGAGCCGCGTTGTATTACCGCTGTTTTGCTCAATACGTAATTTGCCTCGAAGAGAAATACGAGAAAATTCTTCAGTTCCTTTGGGGAAATAGGGTTCCAAATTAATCCGCTGTAGATATCTACGCTCTTCTGGGATATTAGCAGCGTCGAATGGCAATCCTTTACCGACGTTTCGGGACAACGTATCGGTACAATCTTCAAAGGTCAAGAAGTCCAAGAAATCACGGATAATCCGTATGTACTTCATTTTCTTAAATTTGTAGTGATTTATTAGTGTTTATTAGTTTCAAATTTTCAGTCTGCCATTAGAATATTTATTATTTTGAAATTACACTATCTAGCTAAACGTCTAGCAGTGTGATAGAGTATCAAACTAACAAATTAAATAACTGCTCTGGCAGTAGAAAAATAAAGCCCATCAACAAATGAGTCAAAGCCGTTACCGCTTAAGCAACGTGCATTACCTGTAATGAAACATCTCGTCTTCAAAACAGAAGTGGCAGAAAAAGTGCCCGCGCGGAATTCGAACCTGCTGCCGCAGCATGTAAGATCATTTTACGGTCCAGCACTGAGTATCACTGACGACCTGCATGAACTCTTTTAGTGACGTCACTGCTGAATATCAATGTCAATAAACTTAATGAAGGCTGCTGTATTTCGAACAGAGATCATAACTCCATGACGGTGTTTACACATGAACAGATTTAGCCCTCAAGCATGTTGTTAGCCGATTGTGTGTCTCTACCGTGCTACGTACACGCCGTTGTCGACTCTTCAAACTAAAACAAAAACAAGAGGTTCTGGGTGGTACTTATGACACCTGCTTTCCGTCAGGTGTTTCAACCTACGTGTAAGACAACAAGCAGGATCTGTTGACTCTAGTAGTTTACAACCGAGTGATCTAGTCTGTTCTTGTCTATAATTTCTTACAGCAGTGTGACCTTGATGAGGTGGGCGGGGCATGTAGCACGTATGGGGGAGGGGAGAGGTGCATACAGGATTTTGGTGGGGAGACCTGAGGGAAGAAACCACTTGGAAACCCAGGCGTATATGGGAGGATAATATTAAAATGGATAAACTTAATATTATTCATACCGTACATTTTCACTTTATACGAGTATTAACAGTCCGACAAAATGTACAATTCAATCACATTAATTGTGCAATTCCACATGTAGGACAGTGGAATTGCACAATTAATGTGATTGAATTGTACATTTTGTCGGACTGTGAATATTAAAATGGATATTCAAGAAGTGGAATGGGAGTGCGTGGACTGGATTGATATGGCTCAGGAAAGGGACAGGTGGCGGGCTCTTGTGAATGCGGTAATGAACCTTCGGGTTCCATAAAACGCGGGGAATTTGACTAGCTGACGACCTGTTAGCTTCTCAAGAAGGACTCTGCTCCATGGAGTTAGTTAGCGTGACCTTGTCTGTCATACACAGCACCCGTAATTGACACTGTCTGGCCGTGCCATGGCTCAGGCGGTTGGTCGCCGGCCTCTCACCGCAGAGGCCCGGGTTCGATCCCGGGTAAGTCCATGTGGGATTTTTGGTGGACAAAGTGGCACTGGGATAGGTTTTTCCTTATCAATTTCATTCCACCGGTGCTCCATTACACGGAAAAACGAAAAAACTAATAATCCTCATCACAGGGTTGCACAATAAGCCTCAAGGCTGCGGTGTGTCCGTAGCATCTGCTGCGGGGCCCTTCACCACAAAAAATAAATTGATCCTGTCTGAAACATTAAAACACAGCACATTTCACACAGAATTTGTATGTATATTTACTACTTTATATCTTCAATTTCATTCCACCGGTGCTCCATTACACGGAAAAACGAAAAAACTAATAATCCTCATCACAGGGTTGCACAATAAGCCTCAAGGCTGCGGTGTGTCCGTAGCATCTGCTGCGGGGCCCTTCACGACAAAAAAATAAATTGATCCTGTCTGAAACATTAAAACACAGCACATTTCACGCAGAATTTGTATGTATATTTACTACTTTATATCTTCCTGCATACATACATACGTATATCCAATTGCCCACTTCGTCGTCTTCTTCTTCGTCTTCTTCTGTGGCTCACTATCCAAGAAGGAGAAGCACCTCCCTAGTTGCTCTTCTCCATTCATCCCTATCTTGCACTACTTGTCTCCAATTAACAATTCACATCTTTCTTGCGTCATTCTCGTTGTCCCTCTGCCATCGCCGTCAAACCTAAACTTAATATAAATGTCTAACAGTAGAGGTGCTTTTATTTTAGATTATATAAAAATAACCTGTACGTATTTGCATATGTTTCTAAAACATATTACGACATGAATTCAAGAATTCTGCTCCATTATTACTAGTGTTGCTCCAGCCTGAAAAGTTCGCACGGTCACCACATCATTCATGGTTATCTACATTGTATTACTAACGGGAAATACCAGAGATTTATGACGAATTTGGGTTACGCGGTTCGATTCCCGATATGGTCATTAAAATGTTTCATGGACGTAATCATTCCGGCCGCACTATGGCCCTGGGGTCGAGTCAGCCTCTAACAGAAATGAGTATCAAGGGTATATCTTGGGGTAAAGGCGGCCGGTGTGTAGGGCTGATAACCTTGCCATTTTATGCGCCGATTTCTAGAAATTATGGGAGCCTCAAACTCCTGGAACCCTAAGGGCCTGTCCAGCTCTGTATAGGGATTGCTTTGCTTTTATGACGAATTTAGGAGAGAATCTTTTATAAAAATAGTATTTATTTCAGAACATCGCAGAAAACATTCAGAGTTTTTTAAATTACACATGTTAAATCTTACACAAAACTTGGCTATTTAAAGAAAATCAGCGCCTTTGAAAGCACTGCAAGGCCTCCAGCTGCTGTGAGCCCAGGGCGTTGCGTACGGCGTCTATATAAACAACAGACGGACGTCATATGCAGATGAAACTCATCATTTCAATGTCACGTCCCCCACCCTGAAACGGATGCATTTTTCAATCCTTTTTATTGCCTGTTTGCACGAAGTGGAAGCCAGGATATTTTCAGTCGGTGTAGTGACTAGCTAGTGGCAGGACAGCCGGGGAATCGTGTTTCGAATCCCGGCAGAGCGAAGAGATTTTTTCTTCTCCAAAGCGTCCAGATTGGCCCTGGGACCCACCCAGCTTCCTACTCAATGCTTACTGAGGGCCCTTTTCCCGAAGATAAAGCGATCGGAGCATTAACTGCCAACTAGCGCCCAGTTTAAGAATGCGTGGTACTATTCCTCCACTCCCCTGTGTGCCTTTATGGCGTGCACAGGTACAATATTGTCTTCTTTAATTTATAGAGCATACCCACCTATCTGCCGCTCCTTCACGTCTACCTCCCTAAAAATTTTAACAAACGTGTAGGCCAATTCAATTTTTAAGTGGGACCTAGGTTGGCAAATTTGTTATAATCTAGTAACTAGGTTAGGGGCTGGGCGATAGGAGAGTTGGGGATTAGTGTCCCGGCAAGGACAAAAATAATCTCTTCCCCAAGGTATCCAGATTGAATGTGGAGCACACCCAATCTCCTATCCAATGGGCACCGGGGGCCCTTTCTTCGGGAGTGAACGGGAAACGTCGTGTAACTAATCACTGACTTCCATCTACGTAGTGCCAAATTTAAGAATATGTGGACCTATATCACCATTCGACCATAAGCGTTCATGACATTATGTTAAATTAAGCAGAGGAGCAACGTTACCTTTACCTATTAAATTTGGGACTAGCGTTCCGCGCTTTAAATTGTCACATTTAATGACTGAAAAAGCTTCGCACAGTCATAGATTATAGCCGGCCTCTGGGCCTGGAATCAAGCGCGAGACCTCAAGAATATAACGTAAGAATGAGAAGCACCTATGCAAGGCAGGTGGTTTCTAGCAGGCTGCGTAAAATGTCAAGATCTATGCAATAATTACGTTAGCTAGGAAGAGAAAAATTTCAGACAGTTTGTCCTCTAATAAATGACGAAGTAAATTTGAAGCCTGTTTGGAATCTGAAGAGTGTCACGTACGCCACAAACACTATCAGAAACTGGCGCACAATGACGTTACAGTAACGTAACATACGAGTATGGTCAGTATTTCACAACAGCTGGACCACAGCGTACTTCTGGCTGTACACATTGGAAAGAAAGTAGGGTGGCCCCAGACCGGGTCTCGACTTAGTGATGAGTTTGTACTCTAGTTGCACACGAGCTGACCCCCTCAAAACCTTTCGTGTTTTGACCCCCCAAGGCATTTAAGTAAAATTCACCCCGTGGATGGCGGAAATATATTTCGTCGTTACCAATACAACTAACATATCAAAAGCCCAGAATTTTTTCGGCGTACCTCTATAGCAGCTTGAACAAAAAGGAAAGAATTCTTCCGAAAATTTTAGAAAAGTCTTCATAAATTATAAATATTCTTATGCATAAAGTACTTCGCCTTCTATATATCTTATGCAGACAAATGTACACTGTTTTATGTATTTAACACAATTCTTTGATGTTTTTGTATTGATAAACTTATTTTGCCTGTCTGGCTATGGTAAACTTTACGTTACTTGTACGGTATATTTTTAATTATATATATCTTATGCAGACAAATGTACACTGTTTTATGTATTTAACACAATACTTCGCCTTCTGTTGTTATGCCCGACATTAAAAACACAAAACTATATTTAAAATTGACTGAATGTGCAGCATATGCAGAAAATACTTCACAGATACTACGAAGAGTTTTTTTTATATAAAACAAACAGGCCTGCCGTCACAGGTGAAACTGACCTGTGGAGAAGGAAAAAAATGTTGTGACTCGGAAACAGGCCATGCTGGCCGTTTGCTGTACAGACAATCCCTGACAAATGCGAGCCGAAACTTTCCTTGTGAGAAAGGAAGTGCAATGAGACCAAGCTGACAGAAAAATACTGTTGGGCGATAACACAGGCGACGGGGCGATCATGCTGCAGCCGATCACATTCCAATGTGCTGAAAAGTGGACTTCACCTCGACTCTCTTGTGTACACCTATACACAGGCCTACAGCTGACTGACCATACGTATACTCGATTCCGACTTGCGCCGGACATTCCGAAAACTAACCACTGCGTAGGTCATGAAGTGTCTGTACTTTACTCTGCCGAGTATTGTGATTCGGCCTTCACAATCTCCCGTCTTTCTCTCACGCGCTTACCAAATGTTAAAGTCATCAGGTCACATGTTTATGTACAATATGGAAAGACTCATTTCTACTGCTGAACACTCAACCCTTCTCCTATCAAATAATGTATGTCTCAATGCTATTCAAGGATAACCAAAGTATATCGCTTAGGCTACATAACTACATATAGAAGTTCTACTTGATAATCTGACTGTCCTTCAGCTGGACTTTCATAGAACCAGATTCACTATTATGCTTATAAGAGCTGACTGCTGGTTCCTATCCTGAGACACATGACTCCAGTCCGCAAATACTTTGCAGTCCATAAACTATACATGTTTTCAGCACTTCTAACACAGCTGTTGGTTTATTTTTTGCCAGGGTTGAGAGACGTCAAGCCAAAACATTTATCCTAACGCTGAGCTGCATATTCAGATTTAATACACAACCGTAAGAGTGTTAAATTCCTTTCCTAATTACAAACTTCTGGGAAGCGACACGGCTTAGTCAGGTAGACAGTTACCAATATTTCGAGGAAAAATGTTGTCTCCTTCTTCAGGAAACCGAAATGTTGGTATATTATATATATATATATATATATATCAAATAGCAATGAAATTCAGAGCTATCAAAAGAATTGGCTACAACATGTTAAAAGCATTGGAACACTCACGAATACACAGGATGGCACTGGAATGAAAACCAAAAGGCAAAAGCGACGTAGGTCGACCAAAAACAAGATGTAGAGATCAACAGCATCTTCAAGATTGAGTTTTCACAGGACAAGACCCAGGTGTCCTACATCTGTTTATGTTCACAACGATGGTGATATACCAAAATACACAGTGCCGTGTCTTAGTATACACTACTGGAATCTAGATTCTTGTCGTCGAGGTAACCCAAAATCTGAAATTATCTTCCACTCTTAGGAGTTATGATCCTGACCTATTTTGACTCAAAATTCCGAGAGTGTGTACATATTTGACACGCGGTATATCTCCTTGGTAAGGGATCAGCCCACCACAGTGCTTCTACAATCACAAAACAGTACATAAGATTACATAATTTGGCGGGCAGAAGTTCATGGTCCGAATGAACAAGAGTCCCCTGTGCGCATTGGATATGGAACTGGCTATACCAGTCTGGACGATGTAATGAAGATAATTCTTGCCTCTGCTGTCAACCTAACCCTGTTCGTTCAACCTGTAGCCAGTCATTTAGTGACTGAGTAAAAATAGTGAATCTTTTAGGCCTGAAATTCTACTAAATGGTACGTAGAAGTTTATTTCCTACATTAAAGGAAGCTCAACGCCTCCCCATTTTTACTAAGACCAACGGGTTAATGTTGTTTGGGTTCTTTATCTGCAGAATCGTAAGAAATACGTAAATACACTGTGCGGGCGAAATACAGTGTCTTTGAGAGTTAAAGCACGTAATAACTGTAGTTACTTTTCCGAGGGTAAAGCGGCCGGGGCGTGATGTTGACTAATAGCCTCCATCTACCGCCGAAGTTTAGACTGAGTAGAGCTATACATCTAATCCCAATATACGCCTCCAGGAAGCAGGAAGGGAGAAATTTTTTACTCTACCTGTAGTTATCATTGCACTGTAAAGGGTTACAATTAAATACAAGTGTTAAAGGTAAAGGTAAAGGTAACCTGCCATGAAGGCACAGACAGGGGAGTAGCTGCATAGCTCCACTCTTTCTTTAACTTCGGCGCTAGATGGGGGTGGCCGCTTTACCCCCGGGAACGAGACCCGGTACCCATTGTATAGGAGGCTGGGTGGGCCCCAGGGCCGGTCTGAACGGATGCGGAAAATCTCTCCCCAACGGAATTCGATCCTCGGACCGTTCAGCCCGTAGCGAGTCGCTATCACTGTATTGTAAAGGTTTAAAATTAAATACTGATGCACAATTACAAAAGTAAATCAGATGAGTTCACCCAGATGTCCGTGGTGGAGTCAGAGAATATAAAGCCACACGGCAGCTGAGGCAAATTTTGGGCCACTTTTCATTTACAGGTTCTAAGGATAATGATCGTTACACTTAATCTAAGGAAGGAAACACGTAGACAGGTTTGCACATTGAAACAAGATCTACATGACAGTATAATCTGTTACTTTAATGCGGCCGGCTGCCTGAACACAAAATTCTACACCCACCTTCATCTGCAATGCAGTGTATGTGTAAACTGGTTGTAAGAGTAAGGAGAATCTGTTGCAACCAACAGCTCTCGGATACATCTGGCCCGCAACACGCATTCCACTTCTTGGAGAGATTGAGGAAAGAGTTGAATAACTTCAGTAAACATAGGCAATAATCCCACCCGCTTTGATTAAAAAATTAAACATGTTTAATCTGTGTAAGATAACGAAAAGCCTTAACACAAAACAGTTTTTTGATGGGATTAAAAGACCGGAAAATGTTTCGTTCAAAACAGTTTTTTTAAGTGAGGTATTTACTTCTAGGCAGAAAGTATTGCACTGTTTTTAAGCCACGTGCACTACCGATTTATGACCGAAATAATAAGACACAAATTCAGTATATACTGCACTTTTACTGATAAGGTCACACTCAGCTACCTGTCTGTATTTAATTAATTTTTCAATAACCTATTACAATATTCTACGCACATTTTACGGACAGTAGCCCTTTATTCTTTTCCAAATACCGTACGATTTTATGAATAGTACTACCGCTTTGGAAGGTCCCAGATTCAAGCCTCTGCCAGGAGACTTGCTATCCTGATTCAGACTTAAAAATGTCTCCTCAGTTACCCTGACAAGTGCCTCAGATCTTGTTGCGGCTCTCTGCATCCTTTCCAGCCAATTATCCCCATAAGCTACTACTGTTCGACTCTACGTTTTCTGAGCTGTTGGCATCGCCATTAAATAAACAATAAAGGCATCTAGATCGCACCCTGTGGAGAACTCGCTTTGGAAGAGGCTACGGACCTGTCGTAAGACAGAGTACAGAATGAATGAAATTCATAAGTTATTTCACATCAACCTGTTTAGCTCAGTCGGTATAGTGACGATGATAGAGGCTGTACAATTGCAGGGGCATGCTGCCCTTCTCCGGAAAGTCCAGACCGGCTCTGACACCCACACAGCTTCTTATTCAATGGGTAAACGGGGCGCTTTCCCCGGGGTAAAGGGAGCAGCAAGTGAATTTGACCACTCACATCCATCTAGTACCGAGGTTAAAAATGAGTGGAGCTATAAGTCCACCACTCCCCCCCCCCCCTTCTACTCATTCATGACGTACACAGGGACAAATTTAACTTCAGTAAATCACATATATTTAGGGAAATGAAATACGGAGAATAAATGGCAGGAATATAAAATTTTAAGCATTAAATCCTCCCACTTTTTGTTAAATTTTTGTTGTTCATTTTGCAGTCTGGTTTAAGTTTTTTTTTTAAATTATAGGAACTTTATTTTCAATTTCTCCAACAAGTATAAACAAAAGATCTACATTTTTCAAGCCGTGCCATTTACCACCTTCTGGAGCCTCTACTGGGGGGCCGGAGTCTCCCCTGGCATTTAATATAACAATGACAACTGATAAGTATTAAGAGTAGTGAAAATTAACAAAATAGCATAAAAAAAACACTACCTGACATCCAGCTCTACTCAGAGCAAACAGTGTTTGGGTCGCTTATGCTTATACTTTTTATGCTGTTTGTGTAAATCACCAAGAGTATAGTGGCCTATAGATCTGACCAGTGGATTTGAGCGCATGTAACACTTTGAGTAAAAATCGGCAGCTATTCGTCGACCGGTTTAAGTAGTTTATGTTTGTTAGATACAATAACCCATCAACTCACACATCGGAGAAAGTTTCCAACAAACACAGGTTTCTAGGGCTCTTTGTAGACTGGTTTTGCCTTACGATCCTTTCGATTACTCCTTTCAGGTTTTGAAACTTATAAACTGAACCATCTGTTATAGATATTGAGTACATTATTATTTAATGTGATGCCGTGTCGTCTGGTGAACGGTTTACCAATACGTTGCAGGATGCTGCTGCCTTCATCTTCATATAAAAATATTTAATCATCCACATACATGACGTCACGCCCCAAAAGACCACATCTTAATATTCCCTGCCGTAGAAAAATTAGACTGTCACAATATGTAGCTTATGATAGATAGCTCTAGGTGATTACATCTCAATAGCAACCCTAACCAAGACGAGTGCCATCATCTAAGCAACTCATATCACGAGTTCTCTTCGTCCCCCCTCCACCTTCCACAACTTCCAGCACATGGTAGTCTTTACACGCCCACCATACTGAGATTAACCGGTTATATCACCAGTTGCTGTTTCTTAGCTCAAGAAATAAGCTTTGTGGTGACTCGGATGGACAGACTTTAGGGCCAAGTTGAGTGACGCAAAGACCGAGGTCTGAGGAAACGTTGAAGTGATCATTAAGTGGCAGTTATACGATAATACAAGATTTAATTGAATCCATTATTTGTCTTAACAGGATATTTATTCATGTATATTTAGGGAGTGAATTAGATCAAATATTAATAACAGCATTAAAATTTAAATAATTCGTTTGCTTTGATGAAGTTTTAAGAAAAACTTTTCCATGTATGCTTATTTTATTTAAATTGCGAAATATGTATAATTTTTTGCAAATATTTATTTCAGAAACACCATAACTTTTGTGCGAGTAATATGCTTTCTAAAAGTGTACAATACAAGGCAATATTCTTCATAATCTTAAAAACCTAGCCAATCACTAAACCTTACTTTCAAAAAAAGTACGTCACAAAAGACAATAACCACAAACGGAAGAAAATAATTGGTTTTTTACCATACCCTAGATCTGTATCACGTGACAAAATCTCCTGCAACCGCATTTTAATTAAAGACAAAATTTTTAGACGATAAACAAAATGGCGCGTTTGCAAATCAGGTTGTATTGGGTGATATTCATATGTGTCGTAATTGTCGGTTGTGTAAATTGTGCAAGAGACCAAAAGGCAAACAATACAATAACAAAGCAACATCGAGAAAAGAAAGCTCACCTTGTGAAGAAATACTTGAAGCGCCTGAAGAAGCCAGAAGGACTAGTGAGGCTACTGGATGGTCGAGGAGACTACGAAGGTATGATAGAGACTACGAAGGTATGATAATGCAAGTTATCGTACATTACAGTGCGCATGTTCGCTTATTTTTTTAACGTAATACTCTGCACAGCCCAACAATTATAATTTGCGCATCGACGCCATGTTTATAGTCAGAAATACCAACATAACATCTCTGTTTCATCAATACCGCCACCGAATTCGTATTTAATAATGACGTGTTAGAAATGTTTGGAACACGCGCTCTGTAATAACATTCAGTCTTTCGTTGATGAGTTATGTGCTTTTCTATCAAATTCTTTATCCAAAAAAATTGCATGAAACTTAAAATAAACGAACCTAAAATTTCGAAGTAAATCTTTTTGCTCCAGATGCTATGATTACATCACAACAATTTGTTTCTTAAATTAGGTAGCCGTATGACCTTCGTAATTTTTACACAGCCACATATCGGTTTCTAAAATTAGGTAGTGGCGTTTCTTTCATGCAGATGTAATTTTTACTGTCATGACTTCTCATGTGTTGAAGTTTTCCGATTAGGAATAACAACTGGCCCACTTAAATGCTACTCACAAGACCACAATATAGGAGAAAGTGTAACTCTGTCTGATTATATCATAAGAGCACCGATCAAAAGTACCTTTTCACTCCGTCAACACAAATGTATTATTACACAATCCATCTTGTGCACAATACTAGCTTCATGTTGCGGCTTTTTAGCAAAGCCATCCTCAGGCTAACCACTCTAAAAATGTAAGGATAAAAAGTAACTGATATCACATATGAAATCAATGTGTAGTGGGATCTCACAGCTGACAGTAGGTCCTTATATACACTGTTCAGTCCCACATTGATTTGGTACATTATATAAAGCTACTTCTATATATTTATATTTTTGTAGTGGTTAGCTTGAGGATGGCCCCAGTAAAAAAAGCCGAAAAACGTAGCTAATATTGTAAACAAAAAAGATTGTTTAATATTAAGTTGTGTTGACGAAGTGAAAAAGTACTTTTCATTCAGTTCATGAAGCACAAATGGAAGACTTTTTTTTTTTTTTTTTTTTTTTTGGTGCAACAGCCCAACTCGGCCCTAGGCCGCCTCAGATTTGAGATTTCTAGATCACACACAATTAGACACACACACACACACAGTAGGACTCCTCTGAACGGGTGACAGCTCGTCGCAGAGGCCGCTACGTACACAATACACAACAAACACAAGAGACAAACATATATGCTCTCAGCGGGATTTTTTTTTTTGTATTAATTCCTGGGTCTTCCCCTTTGATCCATTTGTACTGTTGAAGTCCTATTTGTCCTGCATGTCACTTTTACGTTTCATGCTACTGTCCATACATCTAACACAACACAAACATCCATGCCCCCGGTGGGATTTTTTTTTTTTTTTTTACTAATTCCTGGGTTTTCCCCTTTGATCCATTTTTGTTCTGTATTAGTCATTTTTCGTCCTTTCATGTCACTTACGGTCCACAACCGTCTTTTTACAACACAAACATCCATGCCCCCGGTGGGATTCGAACCCACGATCCTAGTAAGCGAGCGGCCGAAGACCCACGCCTTAGACCGCACGGCCACTGGGATCGGCTATTCGAACCCGCGATCCAAGCAAATCAAGCGGCTGCAGACCTACGATTTAGACCACAGGGCCACTGGGATCGGCTGGGGTGCCACATACCAAGATAATTATTGGTTCTTATTAATGTGGTTATACCACAGTTATTAATCCAGTTTTAATGTGTATTACACAGAACAAAGTCCGGATTACTAAGTCACTGAAGTACCTAACTATGATTTGGACGGTTCAATTTCGATTCCCGACAGAAGCACAAGTCCTTTTGTCTCCACGTTCGGAACAACGCAGCCTCTCGCTTAATGAGTACTGAAGGTTCTTGTTAACGAAAGCATCCGAAACGTGAAACTGACCAATCACCGCCGTGCAGATTCAGGTTAAAAAAAAAAGCGTCGGGCTTTACTCCCACTCATCCTATAAGCTTTCTTGACGCGGTGCTTAAAACACACGAATATCTCTGTGTATTACTTTCCTTTTATTGCACAGAAAAAGGGGCAATCGATTAGACAACAGGCAATTTAAAGAGCGTTGACGAAATGGATATTTTTATGGCTCTGTGGGTCAAGTGGACTAGAAATCAAAACAACGTAGCCATAACTTAATGAACCACAGGGCCGATAGGGTGTTCCAAAATCGTCTTCCCTACTATGAGTTAAATCATGACTAATCCTTTGGTTATTTAACGGTGCTGTTTCCTTTGCAGGTATTATAAAATATACTACGTCTGTCACAAAATAAGTTTACAAAACATTACTAGAGTTTCGGGCTGTATAATGTCAAATCTAATGACAACAGTTCACATTAAAATTTACTGCTATCACATTATAACTCTCTACACAGTTCATGCATTTATCATACCGTGGTAATGAGCACTGTTCCCTGTTGACGTCAGTCCGTGTCCCGTGTCGTCGCCCGCTGCGTCACAACTGTTTCCATCTCGCTATGGTCTATAGATTTTGCTTCAGCGCTGTAAACAGATGACAGTACCTGGGAGATGAATTCCCCTGATGTAATCGCAGTCATTGTAGCTTCTTAAGTTAGGCCGTTGTTCGGCATTTAAACTTATTATCTGATTGACTGTCGTGGAATATGATACGATATGGTTACATAACATATATGATGTGATATAGTATGACATGATATCATGAATTGCGAATAAACAAGACTTCAGAACGAGTCGAACGTGGCCTGAATAAATGTCTTATATAGGACTTTGTCTGGAGAGACACAGGGATATATGGTGTAAGCTGGCAGAGATTCGATTTCGTAAAAAGCGGGAAATATTTGATCAGATGACTAACTATCAGCTTCAAAAGAGGGATGTGAAATTAAATTACAGTAATTTCCTGTACTTCACGTTTTTGAACTACCTACTTCTGTATTTTGCAATTTCTTTTTCGGGTTCCGAACATGAACTCACTTTACCAAATTTAATTTTTACACTTTGTGCTCAAATCTGATAAGTGTACTGTGCGATGGAGGCAGAATATTTCAGTCGGTATTGCAACTGGAGAACTGTCTGCATGACGGAGTAATCATGGTTCGTATCCTGGCAGGGGAAAGAGATCGACCTTTCTTCAAATGGTGCAGATTGGCCCTTGGAGCCAACCAGCCTCATATTCAGTGGGTATCGGGAAGCATTTCCTGAGAATACAGTGGCCCGGATATGAATCTAGGCACTGACTTCTATGTAGTGCCCAGGTTAACAAGACAGGCAATGCAAGTATAGTGTAAACAGTGGCGCGTTCGCGTAACTAGTCCAGTGGGCGAACACGGACGTGTTAGGATAATGTAGTGTGTTCCTGTTATATCTTTGCTGAAACAACTCGTTGTGGTAGTGTTATTGATCTACATACATCTCGGTACATGATGGAGAGACAACAATGTTTTTTTATTGATCTACATACGTCTCGGTCAACAATGAAGAGACAACAATGTTTTTTTATTGATCTACATACGTCTCGGTCAACAATGGAGAGACAACAATGTTTTTTATTGATCTACATACATCTCGGTACATGATGGAGAGACAACAATGTTTTTTATTGATCTACATACGTCTCGGTCAACAATGAAGAGACAACAATGTTTTTTATTGATCTACATACGTCTCGGTCAACAATGGAGAGACAACAATGTTTTTTTATTGATCTACATACGTCTCGGTCAACAATGGAGAGACAACAATGTTTTTATTGATCTACATACGTCTCGGTCAACAATGAAGAGACAACAATGTTTTTTGCATTGCTGCGCTACACATTGCTGTAAACAATGCTTTTATGACCATTTTATGTCGCCGGCAAAAATAAAACATACTTGCTCCTTCATGCAATGTGCCCGATATTTTTGTCCGATTTTAACCAAATTCGGATCTTGATGGCGCAGTTATATGAAAGTCCCCAATATCAAATTTCACGAAAATCCGTCAAGTGGGAGTCGAGCTGATACGTACGGACAGACAAAGAGACACGACGAGGCTAAAAGACGCTTTTCTCGCGTATGCGAACGCGCCTAAAAGTGACTGAATATATATCTTGAATCCTTCCGTTTTGCCTTCATGACGTTTTGTTTAATTAAGCACAGGGACAACTTCGACATCTCTTACGTTTTGCAGCGCGTAATTCTATCACACACTGTCGGTACCACGCACCGTGCTCCCACTTAACCATTATGAAAGTGCCCCCCGGTGTCCCCTTCCACGTTTTCTGCAATTTCCTCCCTGAACGTAGGAGCATAACTTCTCTATTGAACAGTGGCATTTGTCTAGCTCTCCCGAGACTTCCCTTTAAGTGGATTATATTTCGAATTGGACTGATCCAGACAAGGTTTGTTCTGGACATGGTGGATATTACCTGACTATTAGATTTTGACATTGATTCGCATTTCACTTGTTTATATAGAACTAAAGAACAATGGAAAGCTAAAAAAATGCCTATATGCGATTTTGAATGCCTTGTAGTTGCTTATATTCATTTAGAAATATATCAAATATGAGTGGGGCACGTGGCACATTCTGAAAAGGACAAAATTGCATACAGACTTTTGGTGGGGAAAGCTGAAGGGAAGAAATCACTTTGAACACCTAGGCGTATCTATGAGGATAATATAGAAAGGATCTAAAAGAATAGGGATGAGTTGAAGAGGGGCAAATAAAAAATGTGGTTAAATTGGGGAAAGGGGTGTATGTATATTACGGACTGGTTCAAACCAATCTTCCCCTTCTTTCTAAATTGAGTACTTCCTATATTAAAATCCCTAACACCCACAGTCCACTTTGCCCCCCCCCCCAAGTTACGTCTGTACATTCAAATACTGAATATCATCACGATTGTCTCCCTAGTCCCCAAAACTAAATATACTGACCGATAGGGCTTTTTGTTACGCATTCGTTTTACGTGACACGTTTAAAAAACTCATAAAATTTCATTGACAACTAATGAAGTCTCATTAAATAGCTATTCAATACCATGTGTAAGCAGCTTATATTGGAAACCTCAAACCGAGGGTTATGAATTACAGGACTAGCGGACACAATTAGTGTTCTGTAGGCGTGCTTCAAATGCGGTACCCCTGCAGGCATCCAATGTTAGTTACTCGTATACTGACGCCAAGCCAGGTTAGCACAGCAAACAGGACATAATACAAAGCTACTGAACTCCGATATGACGCCAGAATTTCATCAAATGTTTTTCATATCATTTTGAGGTTATGTTTAATAAAATTCATACTCCCTAATTTGCCTTTTTAGATCTCCTGTAAAAAGTAATTAAGAACGCCTTACGTGAAGAATACATCCGTCCATGTGTCCGTATGTCTGTTGTCTGGTATCAGAGACTAAATTCTTTGCTGGATTTCCGTTCTTTACAGAAAGTTATCGAGCTAGAATGAGCTTCGCGAAAATTGGCTCAGTGACAGTCATGCTTTACTTAAGAGCGAGAAGGAATTCTCCTCTTATATTTCTTGTACTCTTTTCCGTTAAAGGTTGAGTCGACCCCAGGACCATAGTGCGACCGAAAAGATTATGTCAATGACACCATCGGGAATCGAACCCGTGACGTTCCGGCTTGTAGCGCAGTGCCTCAACCAACTGCGCCACCGCGTCACACCCACGACTGCTTTACCCAGGGGGGAAAATAACCCGGTACTCACTGAATAGGAGGCTGGGTGGGCCCCATAATAAGTCCCCCTATAGGAATTTGAACCCCGGACCGTCCAGCTCGTAACCTAGACACTATACCGACTAAGTTACCACGTCTCCTACTGATTACTTTTCCTACAATTCAATAAATAACTAATTCCATGGAGCGGAGTCCTTGTTGGGAATCTAATAGTTCCTCAACAAGTCAATAAATTCCCAGCATCTTATGGGAGCAGAAAGTTCATTACCGTGTTCACAAGAGCCCGTCACTTGCCTCTGTTCTGAGCTAGATCAATCCAGTCCACGCCCCTATCCTATTTTTTTAAGATCCATTTAAATATTATTTCCCATCTACGCCTAGGTCTTCCACGTGGCCTCTTTCCCTCATGTTTCCCCACTAAAACCGTTTATGCACCTCTCCTCTCCCCAATACGTGCTACATGCCCCGCCTATTTCATCCTTCTTTATTTGATCATCCGAATAATAATTGTTGAGGAATACAGATAATGAAGATCTTTATGCACTCTTCTCCACTCCCCGGTTACCTCGTCCCTCTTAGGCCCAAATATCTTCCTCAGCACTCTGTTCTCAAACACCCTCAGCCTACGTTCTTCCTTCAATTTAAGAGACCAAGTTTCACACCCATGTGATACAACAGGCAAAATTATAATTCCCTATACTGTGTTATAAAACATTTTATATTTCAGTAGAATATAAATTTAAACGCCAGTGAGGCACAGCATATCGATTCCAAATAAAGAATCATCAGTGATAAAAATCACAAATTGGTTTACAACGTAGTGAGGATCGATTACAATCAGGCATTGCTAAATATTAATTTCAGTTCAAGTGTTTACTCCATATTAAAATTTAACATTAAGTGCACGTCAGTTTTTACAATATTGTAACATACATTAATTATTAAAATGTAATGATACTGTGCCGATCCCAGTGACCGCGCGGTCTAAGGCGTGGGTCTACGGCCGCTCGCTTGCTGGGATTGTGGGTTCGAATCCCCCCGGAGGCATGGAGGTCTGTCTCTTGTGATTTTTGTGTGTTGAGAGGTAGAGGTCTCTGCGACGGGCTGATCCCTAATCCAGAGGAGTCCTACCGAGTGTGGTGTGTCTAAAGTGTGTGATCGTGAAACATCGAAAAATGAGGACGCCTAGGCCCCCTAGGGGCTGTCGAGCCATAAGAAAAAAAAATAATACTGTAGCAGTTGTTGAAAGTAATTAGAATGAACACAATTTAAAATGTTTTAAGATTTATGACAGCTTTATAACAATATGGCGTCCTTAGGAGGAGACAAGCACACTAAAGTTCCTGTCAAACATAATAATTACGTCGCTGGGGATGTGTGCTGGAGACAGCTAGATGTTCTTGGCAGGTAACGTTTCAGACAAGCGTATTTACTGTCTAGATAGAACGATCTAGTGCCACAAGCGTTCCCAGCGTATGAATAAATTCCCGAAGGGCTCCTCAACGCACTGCTTGCGGGCCTATAAAGATAATCGCAACAGGTAGTTTTCCTCTCAGCTATACTTAGCCAGCTGTGTACACTCGAATGAGAAATAAATGGGTAACACATGTAAAGGTGAAAGTGTTCTGTGCTTAATCAATTAACCATTTTAAGCATCAACAGATTTAGTGTTCAAAATGTTTCCATTTTGCCCGCAGATCATGTTTATGTACGTCTTAAGATGTTATAAATAAACAGTAATTATTTCCTTAAACACCATTAGGTGGTCGTCGAAATATGGACGCAATTTTTCTTCTAAAAGACATGAACTAAATATTTAAACATTCAACGTGTTTCGCTCTTCAAATGTTTTATCACTAGGCCAAGAATTACATAAACGAAAGTGGAAGTATAGCGCCAATCTTTCTTAAGTTTGGTAGTAGACGGAGCTGAATGGTTACCTTCAGGCCCCGACCACTTTATCCCCTGGAGAAAACCTCCCAACACCCATTAATTATGACGTTGGCTGGGCCCCAATGCTGGTATTGACATAGTGACCATCAGACAATTCTCTGCCTCTGCCAGGAATCAATCTCTGACTCTCCAGTCATCCAAAACGTAACCTAGGCGCTATACCGACTGAGCTATCCATTGCATGAAAGGATGCTTAGTCGTGGGTGTGCTTCACGCAAAAGTGGTTTAATATGAACAGTTGAATTCTAGTCATTCCGAATTTCATAAAAATTCTTTTGATATTGTTCATTCCGTGCAATGTTTTATACTTATTTTATTGAAAGCCAACTAATTGCTCATACAAAGCATATATACATATGATATTCTGTCCTACATGTTTCGGCGGTCGACTGTCATCGTCAGGGAGTAACACCTAAAACTTATAGTTTAAAACCTGATGAAGCCATTGCTTGTGTAAAAGGTAAAGCAACCCCATTACAGGCCCTGAGGGGTCCAGGAGGTTGAGGCTCCCAGATTTGTAGACAATCGGCACATGAAGGTGGTAAGGTTGTCAGCCCTACGCACCGGCCGCCTTTACCCCCAGGAAATATTCCTGGTACTCATTTCTGTTAGAGGCTGAGTCGACCCCAGGGCCATAGTGCGACCGAAACGATTATGTCAAGGAATTAATTCCAATGACACCATCGGGAATCGAACCCGCGACGTTCCGGTTTGTAGCGTAGTGCCTCAACCAACTGCGCCACCGCGCGCCCCCATTGCTTGTGTAAGAAAGTTAAAATGACATAGCATAGTTACTGCATATTGTACAATAATAAATAAAAATAGCAGAATGATAAAAAGTTGGATTACAATTAGTTACAAGTCATTCAGACCCCTTAAACGTAAAGTGCGATATTGTTATTACAATCTTTGCTATAGGATGCATTTATGTAGATAAGTACTACATATTATAGTAGGTGTACTATGCTTCTTGGTATTGCAGAATGTGGCACGGCGTCATGTTTAGGGGATCTGAAGAACTTGTAACTCACTTTAATCCAACTTTTTATCATTCTGATATTTTTATTTCTTATTTTACAGTTAGCAATATATGTGTTATGTCAACTTACGTAATTACGCAAGCAATAGCTTCATCAGGTTTTAAAATATGAGTTTTAGGTGTTACTCTCTGATGACGGCGATCGACCGCCGAAACATGTAGCAAGAAAAATCATACGTACATATGCTTTGTATGTGCAGTTATTTTGGCTTTCAATAAAGTAAAAAAAAAAAAAAAAAGCAATCCCATTACAGGCTTGGACAGGCCTTTGGGGTTCCAGGAGGTTGAGGCTCCCAGATTTCTAGACAATCGGCACATGAAGGTGGTAAGGTTGTCAGCCCTACGCACCGGCCGCCTTTATTCGCAGGAAATACTCCTGGTACTCATTTCTGTTAGAGGCTGAGTCGACCCCAGGGCCATAGTGCGACCGAAACGATTAAGTCAATGAAAAATTCCAGTGACACCATCGGGAATCGAACCCGCGACCTTCCGACTTGTAGCGCAGTGCCTCAACCAACTGCGCCACCGCGTGCCCCCTTTCAATAAAGTAAGTTCATGAAAATTTTTCTAGTAGTTTCAGAGATGAAATGCGAGGACAGACACGAGTTCGATGTTGAGTTTTCATTTTAGGCATTTTGTATAAAGAAATGTTGACTACAGTCTATGAGACAGCACCAAGGTTTTGTGAAATACAATAATATTGGGAAAAGTATAGTCGGCAATGCAGTAAACAAAATTCGTTGCAGGTTATTCAACTTACTTCCGGCCTTCTTTATCTATTTATTACCTGAATGTGATCGAACTTTATTGTGGGTTAAAATGGCTAGAAAAATGTATTGCCCGAAAACTCCTGAAATATTTAATTTTTTAAAAATATATCCATCGGTATAGGTGCTGGTACTTGTCACAGACAGACTTGATCTCCATATAAGGTTTCATTTTCTTTTTTTTACTTCGTAAAGAAGGCCTGATAATCTTTATACGGGGACACACACGTGGCTTATGATGGGGCACAAGGTCTTCAACTTTGCAGCCTACACCGTGGCATGCAACCCACTCAGAATGACGCACCATATAAATAGAATCACCTGAACTAGGGCGCTGTTCTCTGTAACAGGGGAACGACCTGTGTGACGGGTTGTACAAGTGCCTCGACTACTCAAGTTAATAGTGCAGAGGCTCTTCCACAAAATTAGCTTGTATTTCGGGAATTTAAATTAATTCTGGCAATCTATCAGTCTAATCATAGTGTATAGACTATGGTCAGCCTGATTATAACCCATTGTAGTATAAACGTGATTAACAACGTTTCGAAGAAACAAGTCTCTCCAGTCTTGCCCCGAAAATGGCAGCCACAAATTCGTCCGAAAAGCTGGTAGTTATCTACCACACTACACGTTGCCGTAACACACTGCCTCTAACGTCTACCCTGAATACGGGGGCCACAATTTCTACAGAATCGTCAGTAGTCATCTACTGGTTTACACAGTTTTGAGACCCAGAACCTACTAAAGTGTTGCTCAAACACTTCTTACTCTTAATACAAATGGGCCTCGGAACCAAATAAAAGACAAAAGCCGCCAGATACCCTTCACACACGCAGAGCTTGACCCCCCCCCCCGCCCCCCGCCCCCCCCCCCCAAACAAAACGCGCCTCAGATAACTATTGAATAAGAGGCTGACAGGGCCCCACGGCTGGTCTGGACTCTGCGCTGAACAGGAAAATTGTCTGCTCCTGTCGGGAATCCCATCCTGCTTCCTCAGTCATCGAACCCACAATGCCAGCTGAACTCATTTCGTTAATTCCGTAGTCTGTCTTACGACAGGTCCACAGCCTCTTCCAAAGCCAGTTCTGCACATATTGCTATCTAGTGCTTCCTTTTTCAATTTCCGGTATCCTCTCTTTTCCTTAAGGTCATCCAATAGCTGCTTGCGTCTTCTGTCTCGTCTTCCAATTATTTCTATCCTTCCCTCTATCTTTCCTTTAATAATGTGTTTTAGAAGGAAGTTTCTACGCAAGATGTGACCAATCCAGTTAGCCTTTCTTCTTTTTATTGTATGTAGGATATTCTTCTCCTCCTTGACTCTGTGTAATACTTCTTAATTTCTCACACGATCTGTCCAACTGATCTTCTCCACTCTTCTCCAGCACCACATTTCAAACTTTCAAGATATTTCTGCTACTTGCTACGGGCTGGGATATCCGGGATCGAATCCCGATGGGGGCGAGTTTTCCCGCGCCCGTGCAGAACGGCCCTGGGGCCCAGGCTGCTTCCTACACAGTGGGTATCGGATCATTCCCGGGAGTAAAGCGACCGGGGCGTGGCATTGACCACCTACCTCCTTCTAGCGCCGAGGTTAAAGAAAGAGTAAAGCTATACCTCTACTCCCTTCTGTGCGTTCATGGCAGGTTACAGAGTGCATCTTACCTTTACCAGGCATTTCTGATCTACTTTCCGAAGTGTCTAATTTTCAGCGCCATAGAAAGCTATGCTCCATACGTCAAGATGTCACTAATTTCTTCCTTAAACTTAAGTCCAATTTCCTGGTGAAAAGAGTCTTAGCCTTGTTGAATGCAGCTTTTGCCATGTAAATCCTGGATTTAAATTCACGTGTACATTTCCTGCCTGAGCTATCCACCGAAAGATACTGTACATCCACCAGGGCTCCACACTGCATGATTCTACGTCAGCCTATGCCAATATGTAGGAATTTCAGCGTGTGCGTATCTGCGAAGATGTTCAACAACTAAGGGTACCTAGGCTGTAACTTTTGTGTTAAAGAAGCATTTGACTCTATTTCTCTTTAGGACGTAGCAGTGTGGTAGGGGTGGGCCGTGCCATGTCTCAGGCGGTTAGTCGCCGGCCTCTCACCACGGAGGCCCAGGTTCGATCCCAGGTCAAGTCCATGTGAGATTTGTGGTGGACAAAGTGGCACTGGGACAGGTTTTTCTCCGAGTTGTCGGTTTTTCCCTGTCGATTTAATTCCACTGGTGCTCCATTAATTGTAAAAACTTTGTAAAGAAACTGCTCATCCATCTATCATCATCATTGGGGTTGCACAAAAAGCCTTAAGGCTGTGGTGCGAGGGCCCTTCATCACAAACGAAAAAGAAAACACTGTGGTAGGGGTAACATGAAACAGATTGCGCAAGAGTCAATCAGTTGCTATTCATGGCAAAAGTTGGTGTGCAATGGAAACAACATAGGAAACTTGGTGTCGTAAAGAAGTTCGTAGTGTGATGAAAGTTTCGCGGACGAAATACACCTATTGTTCCACCATCTAAATTCACAGCCAGTTGAGAGATGCTTACGGTCATAGCGCAATAAGAGCGCAGCATGTCACAAAATGCTGCATCAAGTTCGATACACATCGATCGGACATCCATGATGAGCCAAGCACGTCAAGTAGGGACGTAAATGCGCACGAGCGAAGGAAGTGAGTTTGTATTGGATCTGTGTATCGGAATTGGAAATGCCTGTGCGTGAATGGCTGCAAAACCAATGCGAAAGCAAAGGCCCAATTTCAACCGCGACGAAATTTTTAAACTCATGTTATTATGGGACAAATTCATCAACGTGCCCGGGTGATTTATTTTAAAATTAAGATAGCTCAGTGGCATAAATGACCTACATTCAGCTTTGCATTAAATGTCCTTTATTTCTTCTATTTGAACATTTTTGTGTGTATGGTCCTTAAATACCTCCGAAAATGTGAATAGCGTATGAATTCATTTTATGTACACCTGCAGTGAGTGACAGCAAATTTCCAGTAAAATGTGTTACATTTGTCCTTGACATTCAGATGTGACGTATTGTAGCCATGTGTATTCTGCTACACATTCAAAGAACATCTGTTGCTGTGATGCAGTGCACTTGACTATTACACATTCTATGGGCTATGAGGGGAACACGCGGGACAGTACAGTCAGGGCAGTCGCCGATGAAACTTCCCGAAAATATCCACGATTCTTTCAGTATCAACACCGACATATCAAGAAGGCACATTTAACTTTTCGCTAGAAGCCGACAGCCACATAATCACTTGTTGAAATATAATTAAAGTCTTCAGATTTATTGAATTTTATTCCTAATAAATTACAGAAAGAAGACTGCAAATAGTTTATTTTCGATGTGTTACGTAGACTTTAACAAGACGTCCTGTACTTTGAGAGAGTCATACGGTTTCACGATACACGAAACACGCAATTCTCTTTACTCCCATAATAAGCGTACGGCCTTCCCCACGTCGATTTCCACGAATCTCATCATTATGCAACGGCACTTCATATAGTTCCATTACTGCGCATTTCATTCATCGGATAATAAATGTGGAAAGTGTGGATATAAATTCATTTACGCTCTTATGTAAATTATGGCTTTCACTCTGTCGATTTCACGAAACTCGCGATTCACTCAATGAATTTTAGTGGACATATCCTGGATGGAATTTTATTCAAATCGGACGAAAAATGTATAAAGCATTGGCAATATTTCTTTGAAGTGTTTGTGCAAAGTATGGCTTTCACTGCACCACTTTTCAAGAAACTCCCAACTTATGAATGGCGTTACTTAAAACCCTGTTACGCCGAATGTTACCGAAATCGGCCATAAATGTGGAAAATACAAGCAGAAATTTATATGCGCTCCTAAGTAAAGTGTGACTGTAACTGAGTCGATTTTCACTAAATTTACTTTGGATCAACAAATTCGTGTAATAAAAAACTTCTATGCAGAATTTTATAAAAATCTGACAAAAATTTAGAGATTTAGTCGTTGATAATACGTCCCAGACGGACAGAGAGAAGGACGTAATTGGTCTTCAAATAAGGGTTTTTTATCAGCTTCGAACGCCTACAAATTTCGTATTCCATGTTGTGTGATATTTTCGAAAGTAATTTAGCTTTCCCCTGTGTAACATTTTAACGGCGCTCGCGCCATCCCTCGATCATAAGCTTCACTGCCTGTCTCACAAACTGGAAATTTCCCACGGTTTGCTGGGTCAAGGGAGGACCCCTCCCGCTGCTCAACTGGCTGATCATATTAGAGTATGAGTAAGCCTCATAATTAAAACAACGATGAGCAGGTTAATGCGGCCATAACTGTGCTATCTAGACGTGCATACAGAAGGTATCCAGATCGATTTTCGTCTTGGCTACCGGCCATTATATCGTGGGTTTTCTCAGTCCATTCAGCAAATGCTGTCACATTAGCTTCAAACAGGTCACAATTATTGCCCTAAAAAACATTATTTATTTAAAATTCTTCATAATTTTCCGTCTAATGTCACATTTTTAACTTCTGTAGGTAAAAGCATCGTTAAACTAACAAACTTGCTTCTTCATATTGTGAACTTCTAGGTTAGGAGACCGGTCAGACTGCTAGGTGTGTACGAACATTTACGATAAAGCTGTTGCCTTCAAATTCTCGCTTGAAGATGAAAGTTATAAGTTTGTGCGAAAGGTTTGTAACTGCATGAGAGACTAGAAGGTTGTTGCGAAGAATATTCAACTCTGAAAAATAAAGCAACAGATTCCTCTGAAACGTCGATAGTTACTTAAAAACTGCACAGAGTCTTGACGTAGAAAACCATAAGAAATATTAAGCTCATGAAGCTGATATGAATGAATTAAACGAGAAGAACAGAATAATTTAATTCAACTGCACTGGCCAGTTAGGGCTCCCCATATTTTAATTTATATTTGGAATATCAACGCAGATATTTATTAATAGACCGAATTGTTAGTCCCTCGGCCACTGAATTGCGAAGAAAGTGTTACGGATGATATATAAGCGTAATGACATCAATAAATCCTTCTGCTTTGTGTATTTTCCAAATGTAACTGGATTAAAAATCCATTCAGAGTAAAGGGAAGCTTATAAAGTTTTCTGCAATAGGTTATATATCTCGTCAGACATCCAATTAGTACAAATTTTTAAAGAAGTTTTTCTAATTACATCTTGCCGAGACTTACGCCAAGGGTATTCAGTTTCATCAAGACATGCATTTCGTCAGCTGATACCCTTGCCCAGCACATGCTTGTGTGAAAATGGCTTCTATAATTACGCAGGAACGAAACTAAAATACAGACACGGACTAAATGCGGCACTAGATAAGAGAATTCATCTTCCAAATATGAAGAGAAATATAAGAACACTTTATGCACAGAAATGGCACGCAATCATCGCATATTAAAATGTAAAAAACGCTTAATTTGTCGTATATACGAAATGCGACTTTTTCTAAATATATGTAATTTTAAATAATGTTGTTCCCTTATCCTTGTTTGGTATTTATTTATTATCCTTCCTTATTTGTGGTCTAGGTTTTATCGTCGTAGTTCAATTTTTATTAGGGTTTCCGCTAAATTCATTCGAGTTTAAAACGTCCAATGTCCAAACTAAACTGGCAACAAATGGCTCAGGCTATATTACAGTAAGTATGATAAACAGCGAGACCTGGAGTCGAGTGTGTGCGTTATGGGATAGATTACACGGGAATTGCGCCCAACTCTTCAGCATGAGTCCGCCTTCTTAACAATAAAAAGACGCACATTAGCTGCTTGCAACTCATCATACTCGCAGAGTCTGTGTACCTTGTTAATGACCCAAGCCGTATCACACAAGGCAATGTTCAACTTCTGTGAGTCTGATATCTGGATTTTATTTGCAGGAAATGTGGAGATCTATCACATGGGCAAGTGGGGAAGCGTGTGTGACGACGAGTGGGACATGCGGGAAGCCACGGTCGTCTGCCGCCAACTCGGTTACGAGCGCCCCTACAGAGTGACTCACAGCTCGATGTTCGGACCTGCCAGAAGTAAGTCGCTTCACCGCTATGTGGTTTATTCCTTTGGTCGTACCTCGAGCCAGGAGTCGCGACATAATTCATAAATTATATTATTTGGTTGGGGGGGGGGGTGGATTCAGGCACGTGGATTTCGTCGAACAACAAGAGAAGAAGTGAGTCAGGTCGGTTTGCTACTTGACTTTGTGCAGCGTAAACCATCTCTTACGGATGTATTTCACATTCACGCACATCCCCTCCTGCCATAATTGCTGACGTCATGTGTAATTTAAGACGATTTGTCATTATGTACGTATGACATGTAAAAAACTGTTTGTGTTGAAGGTGTGTAAGTACTTTTTTATATTATATGTACCGCGCATTTTGTCTTAAGTTTAAGTTAAACCAACTAATGCACAATACTTATTAACAAAGTATATTTGTAACCCCTACATACGTTTCGGCAATCAAGTTGCCATCCTCAGGGGGCGCATCAAAAAATCACAAGTATCTGTGGCATCCAGATACACATACATTTGGCAAAATGGATGGCAACTTGATTGCCGAAACGTATGTAGGTGTTACAAATATACTTTGTTAATAATTCTTGTGCATTAGTTGGTTTAACTTACGTGTACTGTTTATTGAGAAAGATGGTTATTACAGAATGTGGATCATCACACAAAATGGAACAGAAATGTGTACTCGCTGGCATTCAAATCACATGTATCTCCAATACAAACAAATAAATTTAGTGATATTGCTAAAATTATCGGTGTGTACCTGCTGTAATTAGCTTCCTTTCATAAACTGTATTTATTGTTATTGCGTTTATTAAAGCCCCATTTTGCCACACAAAGTGTGATCTATAGCGTGTCTGATAAAATGGGAAAATACCAAGTAAGGTTTTGAAAAAGTTACTGAAGATCGCTTTCGAAAGGTTAACACACCTGCTCCTGTAGAAGCACCCCAGTTCAAATCTCAGCTGTCCGGAGGTCTTTAAAATGATTTCCTCAGTCCCTCCAAATAACTATTGAAAAAATACATAAAACTAGCCTACTACCGTGTCTTACGTTTTTGCGCTATATGTTTTTTACTACCACTATCACTGAAATTAAATAGTCTGAGATACGCCAAAGTTGAATACCATATAATGTCACAAATTCACCAACACATGCACCTTTGAGCATGTGTTGGTGAATTTGTGACATTATTTGTTAAACATGCACGGTGTAAGCAATACTAAATATATAAGTGCCCAACAGGCAAAACCAGTATACAAATACCAAAACATCAAACAGAATTTACAAAGAGCAAACGCATCTATTTGATTTAATAAGGTGTGCAGGGCAGAACAACTACAGCCCTCGTATATAGACATTCGAATCAAAGGGAACAGTAATAGAGACCAGCAAACAAAACTAGCAGCGGTAAAGCACAGAATAAATTTGGAACTAAAACACCTATATAAGAAAAAAAAAAGTGCATGTGTTGGTGAATTTGTGACATTATTTGTTAAACATGCACGGTGTAAGCAATACTAAGTTGAATACCATAAATAAATTAATATTGATAAACGCGATGGTAGTAAGATATTTTATTGGAATCCACATGAAGAGCCTGAGGAAAACCACTAAAAACTCAGAACAAGATTCGAAATCTAAATAAACCAGTTTCAAAATGTTGGCAATAAATATTAAGGAAATGAACGCGTGTATTTCCAAGTTAAGTTTAGACAAACGCTAACGGTACGTAAAGTGCCATCATCCTTTCACGTCGGCCTCCCTACAAGACTTAAGAAAAATTTCATAGCTACACACAAATGCTTCGAAGTGGTAGAGGCAAAAGTGTAGGCCAGAAGTGTCAAGTAATATAAATTTACACTCCTGAGATATTAAAATTAATGACGTATTGTAAAGTGAGGCAATGTAGTAAGATATACACTTAGTATCGTCTCTGTAGAACTGCTGCTTTGTTTTATCAGGGCATTCACAGATGTATTCACAATCTGACATCCTGAAATCTCAAAATTGGTGATATAGCTAAAATAAAATTGTAAATTTTCTTTCTCTGGAGGCTGGTATAGTACTACAATGACTTGCCTAATTTTTTGTGTAGTATACACTCCAAACATTCAGTTATGCATTTCAACAAAATATTGTAATTGTGGTTCTTATGCCACCACAGAACGCTTCTGGATGGACAATTTGTACTGCACCGGAGAGGAGAAAAACTTGTCATCGTGTCGCTTTGATGGTTGGGGAGCCAATGACTGTACCAGTAGCGAAGCAGCGGGGGTAATCTGCATGTCGCCAGAAATAACAGCCACAGAAGAACCAACCACCACGCCCAAACCACCTAAGAAAGGCCCTCTCATCCGAATTAAAGTACTGTATTCCTTTTACACTATTTTTGTATAATGTACGCCATTTAAATCTTTATCGTTTATTCTGCTTGAATAACACAGCTAAAGGTATCAGGGAAAAGATGGAAGAGAGTAATTTGTCTTAAATGTAGGAGGTAACAAAAATGGCGAATATTATACGACAAGAAGCTTCACAATTTGTACGTCTCAATATTGTCTGGTGATTACATAAATAAAGATACAGTGGTTATGGCATGTAGAATTTACGGAGTAAAACAGGAAATATATACACAATTTTGGTTGGAAAATACCATAACAAGAAATTAATGTGGAAACTTAGGATGCCTGGGCGGATGTTCAGGTAAATATTATGGAAAAAATCATGAACATAGCAATCAGATCGAAAGGGCTCAGGATCAGCTCTACAGACAGACTCTTGTGAATACGGTGATGAAGAGTCGGTTCCAGTATTAACTGTCCAAAAACCTCAAATAATGGAGATTGTCTTGGTATGATGGAGCCGATTGGAAGAAGGGCTTGCATGGAACAAAACTAATAATGCTAATGTCGAAGTCAAATGCATATTTATAACTTCTGTTATGGATTAGATAGCGCCTTCTTCGTCTTGAGTGACGGATTGCCCTACAGAGCGAGGGGCGGTGTTGATTTCGCGTTCTGTAGCTGACCGTTACGTCAACCAGGAAATGCACTGCAAAACATCGGTTTTGTTATCCTATCTAGGTTATGATGTGCGGCCCGGCCCGTTATTTACAGCTCATGCAAAACGATTTACTCCTACGCCAGGGGTGCACAAATGCCAGGCGCCAGGTCGCTGTGACAAACAAATTTTGTACGGTTTTGCCCAATATTTGTGGGTCCTCAGTATCGAACTTGTTTAATCTGGTCATCTGGAGCTTAGAATTTTGAGGTGGCTCTTATATTTTTTGAATGTTTTTGCGTACCTGGTCTGCGCCTCAGAAATTTTAAATTGCGATTCTGTTGCTATGCTTAAGAATAAGTCATAAAACCACGATGGAGAATGGAGGTAAATATCCATGCTTTATTAAACTTGGCACTGGGTGGAGGTGTGCTGTTAGCTTCAAACTCCGACAGCTTGTCTTACTGGGAAATAACCTTCTGTGTCTGTTTTACAAGAAAGTAAATGGGATCCCAAGCTTTATCCCTTCTCCTGCCAATAATCGAAAGTTGGTCGTTCACCCTATGGTTGCTAGCTTACACTAACTCAGCTCCCTGGGGTAATCATAACTGCCGTACAAACTATTTAACTTTCCACTTCCCTATTCCTTTCTTCTTCGCTTCCATCTCTTTTTTTTTCCCTGTTCATCTCTCTCATCTTTCTGTCCGTTATTATTCCTTCTTTCCTTCCGGATTGCCGCGAAATTACGGAAAGCAACTATTAGCTTCGTCATGTCTGTCTGTCTGTCTGTCTATCCTTTCGTCCGTCCGCATGGAACAACTTGGCTCCTACACAAAGGATTGTCACGAAATTTGGTATTCAAGTATTTTTAGAAAATCAGTCGAGAAAAAAAAATCAAGTTCGATTACAATCTAACAAGAATAACGGTACATTACATGAAGACCTATGTACATTTATGACAATATCTCGCTCAATTTTGAAACTGATTCATATTACTACATTTTTCGGTGTTTAGATCTGAGAACTGATGGTAAAACAAATACGAAGTGTTGTACAGTTTTAGGTGTTCTATCCAGACTAAAACAGACGTTTTATGCGGCTGTTATATGTGTAAGTCTCTTTGTCTGTCCGTGTGTCTGTGATCAAACATTAGCACCTACATCTTTTAATTCGGCTTTCACTAAAGATGTCTGAAAATTCCTACTTTCAGCCACACTGATCCAGTTTGGAGTCCACATTGCATGAGGCCATATGTATTAAGAGGTTACAAGTATAAAGGCGGTGGCCGCGCGGTCTAAGGCTCGGGTCTGTGGCCGCTCGCTTGCTGGGATTGCGGGTTCGAATCCCGCTGGGGGCATGGATGTCTACCTCTTGTCAGTGTTGTGTGTTGTCAGTGGGCAGGTCAGGTCAGGTCAGATCATTCATCCAAAGGAGTCCTACCGAGTGTGTGTTATTGATTATGATCAGGTGCAACAGTAAAGGCTCAATTAGACGGCGCGTGGCTCGGCTCGCTTTACGTTATAACTGACGTCATTGACAAAGAATTGTATTCAAACGCGCCATGTATCCGGCCTTGCGCGGCGCGGCTTGTGATTGGGCGAGCGAGACTCGTTGGATCGCCGCAGAAGCGGTTTTTTCACGATCCTCAAAGGGACTCGGCGCGGGCAGCTGTTGCAGCTACACGGGGCTTGCAGTCTACGCGCCAAGCCAGTCGCAGGAGAACAACACGACGCGTTATTCCACAAGCCGAGCCGAACCTACCCGAGCAAGGCCGCTGCTCCGCAATTTGCCGAGCTGCGCCGCGTCGTGTAGCCAGATTGTCTTTTCTGTTCCGATCTGTTGGCCGAGCAAGTGACGCCACGTCACTCGACGAGCCGCGCGCCGTCTAGTCCCGGCTTAACACGCTACACCTATAAAGAGTATGTAGAAAAAGGTCGGAACAAGAAAGAAACGAAGAAGTACACGCGCTGTAAAAAAAGTCGCCGGTAATCTTTTATAGGTACTTAAAGGAGTTCAAAATTTGCAGTTTCCTTTCTTTTGTGATTCGTAACGCAGTATCGGAACCTGTGGCTTTATAAAGCCGGGATTAGATGGCGCGCTGCTCGTCCAGTGACGTGACGTTATTTGCTCGGCCAACAGATCGGAACAGAAAAGACAATCCGGCTACACGACGCGGTGCATCTCGGCAAGTGGCGGACCAGCGGCCTTGCTCGGGTATGTTCGGCTCGGCTTGTGGAATAAGTCGTGTTGTTCTATGAACTTAAAAATTCCCTCGTTTGACCACTCCATTCTAGCCAATACCAATTGTGGGACAGAAACTTTCACTCTTCGCGCACCCCGACAGCAGAAAACAAAGACCAGACCTAAGTGTATACAGGCTTGGACGAGACTGGCTTGGCGCGTACACTGCAAGCCCCGTGTAGCCGCAACAGCTGCCCGCGCCGAGTCCCTTTGAGGATCGTGAAAAAACCGCGTCTGCGGCGATCCAGCGAGCCTCGCTCCCCCAATCACAAGCCGCGCCAGGCCGGATACACGGCGCGTTTGAATACGATTCTTTGTCAATGACTTCAGTTATAACGTAAAACGAGCCGAGCCACGCGCCGTCTAATCCCGGCTTAACAAATACCTAATGTTGCTGTTGTCCAACAGGACGCGACGGAGCAAAACATGTCCATCAGGCTAGCCGGAGGCAGAATGCCAGAAGAAGGAAGAGTGGAAGTCAAATTCGGAGACTCAGGTCAGTAAAACGAGGTTTCAAGAGGTCTACAGCAGAAATCGCTGCGTCTGGTGGCATGGTTAAAGGTTAGCCCTTTAAAACACAGTGGTAGTGCTATGTACCACATGCTTTAACATTAAAAACTCTGCATTTCGACCCGGAAGTGTATTTGCGTCTTTCGTAAGATTCTCACAATAAACAGCGGTTATTCCCCCATTCAACACCCACAGGTTTGTCCTGATCATGGAAGCGCGGTGTTTTGTTTGAGGCAGGAACTGAATTATTAAATATTGTTTAAATGAATTTCGAGTTTAAATGGTTGAAGTCCAAAGAAAGGCTAATCTACGCGCCTCTCCCTTGGCAAGGTAAAATCTGTTACGCCCTTTGTCAAACAGCTGGCTACCTCCATAATGCAGGGGTTTTTCCTAAAAGTGTTTTTAGGAAACCGATAATGAAATTCTAACCTTACGGGGCACGAAGTTTCATACTTGTGTTTTTGGAAACACGCCTATTACCTGAAGCAATTTAATTGAATCCAGACCCCTCATACCCAACACTTTAAGACAGTCATTTTCTCGGCAGTGGCAAAAAGATTTCCATCTTCCGTAAAGTGTCCAGAAAGGTTCTGGGGACCATAGAGTCTCCTATCCAATGGGTACCGGTAACTCTTTACCCGTGTGTAAACCTGCCGAGACGTGACGGTGACCACCCACCCTTCTAGTGCGGAGGTTGAGAATCAGTGGCACTATACTCCAATCCTCCCATACACCTTCATGACGTACTCAGCGAAAATATAATACCTTTTACTTTGATATTAATATCTAAGCTTGCTGCTTGTTGAGGATGTGAAATCTTAAGTCTGGCAGAATGTTGCCGACGTTTCGGATTGTTCAAGTGAATAAGATTATTCATATGCCTTGAAAATGGAAGCAGCAGAATCTTTTAAAACGTCGGGTCACATGTGCTTATTCGCCTCATCTTAAGAGATTAAGTGATGGGCAAATTGGCAGTGAAAAGGCGAGCACTTCGACTTCCCTAAACAATTACCAAACCACCAGTGCTCCACATTCATTCTTCTGTCATTCGAAGGATGGACAATGGGCCCATGAGAGGTCGCAGTTCCACAGAGATGTAGTTTTACTCCACCCTCAAAATAAAAAATAAGTCGGAGAAAAATATGTAACATTACCTATGGCTTGAATCACATCCTTTCACTCAGACCCTGCTGTATGCCACGATTCCAAAGATGTTTACTTTGTTACAAGCACGAAGATGTTGAACAGCATTTGTGTGTGCATTCGACCTTTATTTTCTTTCAGGAGAAAAAAATATTTGTGAAAAGCAGTGTACCTTCATTTTAATTGGCTAGGTCAAATGGGAGGCTGAAAGGAAAGAGAGACAGAAAGAGAAGAGTTACTTGTTAAGATGGAAATTCTTGGAAATTAAATTATACATTTGGATACGCCTATTCTGGTATCTAATGGCGTTGTAGAAAACGAGGGAATTTTTTTAAATGGCTCATTTGTTAAGGAATGACGCAAATGTTGGGGAAGATCCATCAGCTAAAAGGGGGTGGGCAGCACAATTTAATTGAACATATTTGCATATTTAAAGCATCATATAAAATGTCATTATAAATGAATAAAGACTCAAGATACTGTCAAAAATGATACATTCAGAGTATGAAAGTATCTTAATTGTCACTTTAATTTTTCCTTTGATTTCGATGCCCCTTTCCTTTTCAAAATAAAGAAAACTGGAAGATAATATTAAAATATAACCAAGAAATACACATGCCTTATTTATAAATGATAGGAGTCAAGATAACTCAGTTAGTGTAGTGACTAGTCTACGAACTTCAAGATGGAGGAATCGTAGCCCAATTCCCGGCAGGAATAAGAGAATTCTCTCCACCTTAATGCGTCCAGACGGATTTTGGGGCCCAACCAGCCTTATGTTCCGTTTAGAAACAGGGGTAAAGCGGCGGAAGTGTGAAGCTAACCAATAACCTCCTCTTGTGCCTAGTTAAAGCATGTGTGGAGCTACACCTCCACTTCCACATATGCCTTCATGGCATCGTGCTTAATCAAGTACAGGGATAAATTTAATTTACTAAGTGTTTAACATGAAGTGCCTCATAATGGGAAATGTTTGTTATTAGCAGTGTTGAATCTTTGTTTTAATGTTAAATCCTGGAAGTAATAGTATAGTAGCATTCATTTGTTTAGCTGTTGAGTGACGAGATGAATAGTTAATAATGAATTGGAAAGGATATGGTGGGAAGCATTCGTGGTCTTATTCAGGGTACTGATCTGACATTTGCTGTAGGAACTGTGAAAAAAAATGAATAATCTCAGCGAAAATTTGAACCGGTTCTCTAAAACACGAAGGAACAGCGCTATCTACTGGAGTGCTTCCTATAGGTGAAATACTAGTGGTAACATGAAACAGATACTGGGTGTTTTAAATGTGTTATTTAAAAGCCGCTGCCAGTTTCTAACATCATGTAGCATCAGTTACAGATGTGTATGGCGCATTGTCGGAATGATATTGACAAGAAAAAACCGATATCTCGAAGAGAAACCTACGTTAGTGCCACTTTGTCTAACACAAATCCCACTTTGATTGGCTTAAAATCGAACCTGGTCCTCAGACGAATGAATGCGCATGAGGCGTTGGTGGAATGATACTGTCAGGAGAAAACCAAAGTTTTCGGAATAAAACATCTCCTAGTGCCTCTTTATCCACAACAAATCCCACATGGACTGGCTTGGGATCAAACCCAGGCCTCAGATGAATGAGTATGGACCATTGGTGGAATGATCCTGAGAGACGAAAACGGAAGTCCTCGGAGAGAATCATGTGCCAGTGCCACTTCATCCACCATAAATACCACGTAAATTGGCTTGGAATTTAAAGCAGGCCGACGCGGTGAGAGGCCGCCGAGTACCCGCCTGAGACATTGCACTTCCAATAGACTGCTGGCTAGAAGTATGTAACAATAGACTGCACATTGGTGCCCTAAATTTATGAACATCATATACTAGGCAATATCCGGTAAGTAATGTTGTAGCGATGACAGTCTTGAAATGTGTTTGTTTACAAAAGATACGAGTGTTATTTGAAGATTAATAATCAGCCTGTAGCAGTAGTAACAGCTGTAAATTATGTAGCAGATACTTCTGACATCTACTGTAAAAATATACTTCAAGGACGTTTTAAGTTATTTACATGAGCTGTCTTGGTCCTGTTGATTTATCTTCCGGCATTTCGCATGTGTTGAACTGCAGCAACACAGTGTGTGGGACGCATGTTAAAACTGCACTGTGGCAGAGCGCGAGCTAGTACAGTTCCGTAGGCACTCGGCGATGAAACTGAAGTTTACGGTGATCCAGAATGCTAGGCCATGTGGTTCAGTAGATGATAGGTGCCAACGAGTTTCACAGAAAATACCGCCGCAGACTCTGCGGCGCGGAGGGTCCTGTGGGTCGAGAAACGGGGGGCAAACGCACAGAATGTTAACATACGTTGTGATTTTTTTTGCACGGAATTATATTCTCCTGACAAAAGGCAGTGTTCTGGATCCCTAGTACCAGCTCTAGAATTAATTTCGTTATTGGCTAGAGGGGCCCACAAGCGGTTATCTACCCCATTTACACCAATGTTTCAGAAAATGGTCTTCAGGGTTGAAGACTGTAAAGTAACTCCTACACAGAGAATTTAATACACTAAAATTTACCATTATCACAGCTGTAAATATTGTGGTCTTTTAGGGTGAGATGCCATCTACTGTGGAAGAGAGATATCGACGTTTAGTTAAAAACGTACTACTTCTAACTTCAGGGTAGAAAATTGTGGAGTAGACTCTTCACAGATGATTGCTGTTGTACATGATGTTCGCATGGCCGTGAATTTGATTTCTGTGGATATGACACCGTGAGGTTTGGTAGATATTTACCAACGTTTCAAAGGAACCTGCTATCTCCACCTTCAAGGTTACTCATTTGCTTTCAAGTTCTTATAACCAATACTTTACTTGTTATACTACGTGTTATGTTTGTTAGTAGTTTAGATTTAGTAAATTTCTTTCAAACACAACTCCTGTAATAATTATTTTACTTATCAGATATTATTAGTAGTATTATTTGTTATCACCTTTATGGAGGATATATACAATTATACACCTAAAACAACCTTGTTTCTACGGATATAAATTTTGCATCTATTCTGTGGTTACAATTTGTGATACATGTATTATTATTTATTTATTATTAATTTTCAACCACAGTGCCCGTACCAATTATGTTATTTTAATGTTTATTGTATGTTTATTAAACACCTCTCAAACACGGTGCACTTATCGAACCATTTACTTTTCATTATTACTGTTTGAAGTGCAGTGAAGGCCTTTTTGACCACAATGCCTAAACTCTGTTTCTGCTGTTGCAGCCTGGGGTCTGGTGTGCGGGGACGGCTGGAGTATATTCGAAGCAATGGTGGTCTGCCGCCAGCTGGGTCTGGGCTATGCCAATGACGCTATACAGACAGACTTCTTTGGCGGTAATGCTTCGTCCATGGTGTTGAGCGGGGTGCAGTGCCATGGTGATGAAGATTATATGTCTCACTGCCTTCACGGTCAGATGGAGAAGATATCATGCCCGGGGCAACGGGAAAACATAGCAGCTGTCGTCTGTACCTCAGGTAAACAGCAGAGAACTGTGCTCCATCTGTACAAGTAAATGTCCCCGTGCTCGGGTACAACGGCTTGGAGACGTATGGAGAAGTGGAAATAAAGCTCCACACATTTTTTTTCCGAGGTATTGATAAAAGGAAGTGGTCAATTTCGCGCTCCGAAAGCATTACACCGGAGAAAGAGGGCGCTGTACTCAGTGACACGAAGCTGACTGGGCCCTTAATCTTGCCGGACGTCAGAACAGGTCATGTTGCAAGCAATACGTCACTGAATACTGTAAACATATTTTCCAATTTCCCTGCGTTTTTCGGTATTCTTCACAAGGGAAGGGCGGCCTTAGCCTGAATTCGACCACTCACCTCTATCTAGCGTCGAGATTAGGAACCATTGTAGATGTACCCCTACTTCCAATATATACCCTCAAGGCCTGCACAGGGAGACATTACTTTTGTCATTGGGTATTTGTAGACGCTAAAGGCAAAGGGGCCTATGCCAGTGGCCGCGCGGTCTAAGGACTGGGTCTGCGGCCGTTTGCTTGCTGGGATTGCGGGTTCGAATCCCACCATGGGCATGTATGTCTCTCTATTGCGAGTGGTGTGTGTTGTCAGGTAGAGGTCTCTGCGATGAGCTGGTCCCTCGTACAGAGGAGTCCTACCGAGTGTGGTGTGTCTAATGTGTGTGATCGTGAAGCCTCGGTAATGAGAAGGCCCTGACCCACTAGGGTTGTCGAGCCATTGGAAGAAGAAGAAGAAGAAGAAAGGCAAAGTTGTTCCTGTGCTTAATTAAAAACCACACAATAAGACGTAAAAAGAGTGTGGTATATTTCCATGCATTCTTAACCTCAGCACCAGATAGAGGTGAGTGATCAGTTCTACATCCCATCGGATTTACGCCCAGCTAAAGCGCGCAAGTACCCACTGGATACGAGGCACGATGGTCCCCAGCTACGATCTAGGTACCGTTGAGAACAGATAAATATCTTTCCCTGTAAGGAATTGAAAACCGATTCGTTGCTCATTTATTCTATGACCGATCTATTACGATTAATGCCCTGCCATATAGTACAGCCTGGAAACATTTTCTCTTGTATTTGATTAAGCCTTCGTCATAATTAAAGTTTATTAAATAAGATTTCAGGTCTTCGTAAAAGCTATGTAACAGCTGTGTCACGTACTCCTACTAACTACTCTGTACCGCGAGCAGACTTTGAGAAAACTGATAAGTTCGATTAGAATTGCACATAAAGTCTAAGGCATAGACGGCCCGAGGAATCAAGTTTCCATTCCCAGCAGAAATGGAAATTTCCCTCTCTTCCACAGTTTCTCGACCGGCGCCTGAGTTTACGCGGTATCCTTGCTTTAAAGCGGTCGGGGCGTGAATCTATACACTCGCCTGCATCTAATGCCGAATTAAAAACACGTGGAGCTGCACTTCTACACCTCCATAAGCCTTCACGGCATTTTTAATTGAGCACAAGGACTAATATAAAGTCCAACCCCCTATAGCGCCCCCGATATCGCGCCACCCTCACTTAGCGCCCATGAAATTCTGTGAAGATGATATTATACTAAGATCGGGCACTCTCGACATAGCGCCACCAACGCTAGCCGCCATCCGGCAAAGAATTTGGCGATAAAAGTGTGCTCATAAACATTAAATAATGTGCGATATAGCTCCATGCTGGAAGGTACAGTAAATTATATTGGATCCAAATGGACCAAAATTAAATTATCCGATAAATGTTACTGTAGACACCAAGTACAAAATTTCTCCTATTTATTTAATTAATTTCGGAAGTGGTATATGAGAAGCGACGGAAGCGACTTTCCCTTTATGCGTTAATGCGTTGACCTATGTATTGTCCATAGACAAGGAGATGGTCCCTACTCGAAAAGCGATACATGCGCATGCGCAAGATTTCGTGGCGAATGACGACGAGTTGCTACTACCAATTCTGAAAGCATTCGCACAGCGCACTCGACTACTACACGCTGCTCGAGATGATGGCTATTGTCAGTCTCTGTGTAGCAGTAAAACAGTCTGTCGCTTCTATGAATAGAAGTCCAGTTATCCCTGCTACAGCCAGCAGTCCCCCGCACCGCGCCAGACACCTACCCCCCAGGGGGATCATCTCGTGGTCTGTGGTTTTTACAGTTCGTGAAAAAAGGAATACAGCTCAACCTGGCATGTTACAGTAATGGCTGACTTAGTAATTGATCATCTGGAGATTATGCGCACGGCGCATCTGGAGGACCGACAGCTGTACTTTCTACAATGCGCCATGGAGGAGAATTGCCTGGCTTCAGCAGCCTACAAATTGCAAAGTGATAGCTCTGTTAATTGGCATCTGGAGACAAGACGTCTCTTGAGATTTACAGCCCGTATCCTGAATGCAGGAACTGCCGATTTTAGGCCCATGGTGCCGAAACACTTGTGGGAGTTCCATCAGTGTCACATGTAAGTCGAATTCTGGAATGTTGCACTATAACAGTTGCCTAAATTGCAATTGAACCTTTACAAACTTAACAGAACACATGCTGTTCTCTAAAATATACTGGCGAATGGCCTAGCATGCCATATGGCGGTCTCTGTATGTCAACTTGCTAGCAATTTAAATGTCCATGCAAAGCCAAGAAAACTAGGCCTTCAAGGGACAAAATTCATGTTTAAATCTGTCCCCTCAAGGTGAATAAATTGTTTTAGGACATCATACTACCTACAAGGTTACTTAGCATAAATTACGTAATAAATACCACCTTCAATTTGTGAGTTCATGCTGAAACGCGTTTTTTTTGTGGTGAAGGGCCCCGCAGGCTTAAAAACCTCCTGTGATGAGAAAGATGATCAGTTTTTGTTTTCATTCTTCCAAGTCATGGAGCACCGGTGGAATGAAATTGACAGGGGAAACCGAAGTACTCGGGGAAAACCCTGTTCCAGTGCCACTTTGTCCACCACAAATCCCTCATGGACTGACCCGGGATCGAACCCGGGCCTCCGCGATGAGAGGCCGGTTACTAACCACCTGAGGCATGGCACGGCCAAACGCCTTATTTAATAGTATATTTACATAGAAACGAAGTCCTTAGACAAACAGGCGGAACAAAAATACAAAACAAAAAATTTTTTTCACTGATACCCGTCAGCGTAAGAGGTAGACTGTTCTTGGTGGACACTCCAGTAAGTTTGCACGAGATACCTTGTTCGCAGCGTCGAAAGGGACGTGATTTTATTTTAATTGTTTGGTGCTTTGACAGTCACGAATGATTGCTCATTTGTATGACCACATTATGGACACAGTAATCAACTGAAAGATTTCTTTTACCCCAGGCACTACCACAGCATGGAGGTGTTTGCGACTTTCGACATCGTAAATTCTGAAGGTGTTAAAGTTGCAGAAGGTCACAAGGCATCATTCTGTTTAGAGGATAACCAATGCATACCAGGAGTAAAGCCATTTTATGCTTGTGCCAATTTCGGTGATCAGGGTATTTCTGTCAACTGTTCTGATATATACCGGCACAACATCGATTGTCAGTGGGTGGATATTTCAGAACTAAATCCTGGAATGTATACCTTTAAGGTAAGCAGACTGTTAGATGGAAAGAGTAGGATGAAAAAGTTGATATTTTTCTTCTTCATTCTTGTCTCCTCAATTTTCTAATATTTATCCTGTTTATATTCCCTTCCCCTTCATTCTTCTACTTCTCTTAGCCAATTTCCTTGCTGTCGTTACTTTTTCTCTACTTTTTCGTCTTTCTCTCCCCAGTAGTCCTTGCATTGCTTCCCTTCGCTTTTTACTCTTCATCTCCTTCTCAATTTTACCAATTTCTACGCCTCTTCCTCCCACCTGTTTCTCTTCCAGCATTACGTCAAATGTCAAATGTAACTCACTCACGATTGACCTGTTAAACTTCCGAAGCATAAAATCCATCTAAATGTTGTTTGCAGTTCGGTACCTACGTTCTGTAAGCACCGAACTGTGAATGCTACTGAAGAAATCAATCGCGCCTTTTCATCAGGTCATATGAACATAAAGACATGCACTCTGTGGACAAAACTCAGTGATCTTTCTTATTAAAATATACATGTAAGAGCCACCATACTTTAAAGAGTTAATCGCTAGTTGGCTCCTCTGTAAGTCTTCCCTAAAGACAGTAGATCAATACCTTACCAACACCTGTCCACACTTCATGCACAATTCTTTAGTTCTAGGCAAGAATTACATAATATAATTTGCCCATTGGCATTCAAATAATATGACGTTATTTCTGCGGTTGGCTTAGAACAGCCTTTCAAACGTTTTCATAAGGTTCGGCACAGAGAAAACGTAAGTAGGCTACTTAATATTGGTGTAAGTAAAAACTGACAAAATCTGAGTTCAACTCTTCTTATCGAGAATTAAGCAATTACCTATCCAGTACATTTGCCACAGTATAACCACTGCGTGTGAAAGAACTTTGCTAAATACTCTAATAATCAGCCACTAAAACCTCAGTTAGGACAACCTCCCTACGATATAAGATTCGACGTCTTAATATAAAGCAGGCCGATCCCAGTGGCCGTGCGGTCTAAGGCGTGAGTCTTCGACCGCTCGCTTGCTAGGATCGTGGGTTCGAATCCCGCCTAGGGCATGGATGTTTGTCTCTTGTGAGTGTTGTGTGTTGTCAGGTAGAGGCCTCTGCGACGAGCCGATCCCTCGTCCAGAGGAGTCCTACCGACTGTGGTGTGTCTCTCAGTGTGATCAAAAGGAATTACAAATCTCGACACTGAAACGGGAAACCGGAATAGGTAGAAGAGAAGAGGACGACTAAAAAAAAAAAAACAGGATTTCCAATCACTAAATGCCAAATTCCAATTTAAGTTTATAATTAATAGACCGTAAAAGCAGTGCAGTTGACAGACATGCTGTAAACCCAGAAATCAATGGACGCAACATGTTTATACGACTAAGTCTGCATACAGTACCTCATTCATATGGTATAAATTGAAGCCCAAGTCCTTCCGTCGTCACGATGTAAAAATAGACTGATCTACATAAAAAAATTCAGAATGCGGATTAGCGTGCAATAACGTAATGCAACGTAAGCAGGGCCTCGCACGTGCCTGTTGATTTGTTATCAGCCAGCTATCTGTGAGAGAAAGACATATTAATGTTTAACCCTTTAAATAAAATGAGTAATGTATAACGATTTTTTAACGTTAAAATCTCTACACTTTCCCCCAGTATTTTTCTATTTATTTCTTATTATTTTCACAATAAACAACCATTATTTCCCTACACGACATTACCCAGTTAATCTTGGCAAAGGAAAAACAATGAGTTTTCTATAATGTGCAAATTTAAATATTATTTATTTTAACTTCGGGTTTTCAAAGGTCTACACGTTTGCTTCTTAAAGTAGAATTCGAAATTATGTAAATTTGCAGGTGGCATAGCGTTGTTAAATAACTTAACCAATCTACACCATGCGCGCACCCAAAGGGGAGGCTCTCGAGCTGCAACCATCAATGCCCCTCCCAAAATTGAAATTTCAAAACAACAGAATTTTTAGACGTCATTATATCTACAGTTTTACGTGATTTCAGTCACTGAAATCTGCTGATGACAAGTAAATTGGAATTTTGAAAAATAAAATAAAAAACTTAGAAATTCTTAGAAGAACTTAAAAAGACCAAGATTAGACGCTAGATTGAAAACGAGTCCGTAATGGATGGTGTATGTATTTGTGTATGAATGCAGTTGCAAAAGATGTTATTTTACAGTTATATGTATGACACAGCCCCTATTTTGTAAAAAAGGACACAAAGCACAAAACATCAATTTTAGAGAAGAAGCAAGAAGATGGCTCCGTTTTACACATTACAAATGCTTTGACAGGTAGGATATCCCTCGCCTAACTTGGTTGTTTTTGAAGATGCAGTTGTCACCTTTTTACATATTATAGAGGCCAATTACTTGAATGATTTGCCAAACATAACTCAATTTAGCTAAAAGTGGAAGTTAGCTCCTTTTTACAAAACAAGGAAACATGATTTTTATAAAACAATTTTTAAAACCAAACACAAATTATACATATAATCAGGGTCAGTCACCTCCCCCCCTCCAGTGAAAACGCTGGTAGTGCGTGTGACCTACACTACTAACGCTATTATTTTTTTTATACCAGGTGTCTATCAACCCAGAATTCAAAGTGGCTGAGATGACGTTTGACAACAACGCAGCTGTATGTTCCTTGTACTACACGGAATCCTTCGCCCACATATTCAACTGCTCCATTCAAAGGCCGTGACGCTAACACCGAGTCTTAATGCATTTATTCATAATGAATACCAACTAGTCTAGCCTACGACTGGAGACCGTTACGTCACAAATAATAAATCAATGGAAAAGGCCCGCTGAAATTCGCTGCGGAATTACTTCTTATCTTCACCCCCCACTCATTTCTATCTCTTCCTTTCCTTTAGCCCTTTCTTAACTGTCCCCATTCCTTTCAAACTCTGACCTATGTTGCTTTAAAACATTGAATTAAATGACATCGTTATCCTTCAGATGTCACTATTTAAAATGTAGAGCTGCCACTTATATAAGTGCGAGAATATTGCATGTTTCCATGGTACCTGTTGCCCACTCTCACAGCTGAGAAAAGTAAAGTAAGACTGGTCAAAATAACGTAACTAAGCCTTCCGCTGGATATGCATAACATTTCCTTCCCAGTCCCCAGTGAATTAAGTACCATCAGACAAAATATTGTATATGTGGCAGTGCTATATTAAGTTAAAAATATCGGTTGATATTTTCATCTGTTTTTCATGTAAAATGCAAGAATACATTTCAAATATGTACGTAAATATTTATTTTACTTGTTTGCCTCATTTGCAATATGTGGGTAAACGTACCAAAGGAATAAGATTTGCGCCATTATTGCAAATTTTTCGTACAGGTACGTTTGGTGTCCTTGGAGGGAGGCTAGAAGAGGACAAAGTTAAACAAAATTAAGTATGATCTGCATAGGCAGGAGGATAAATTTACTAAATTAAATGAAGCAACAGCTCATGCAAGTTTTGACATTTCACAAAATACTGCAAGGAAATAAAAACAATTTATGGATATTAAATAAGAAAATGAACGTAAAACGATGGCAGCAGAAATACTGTAACTCTGCTTCACCTGCCTTCATGGCGCGGTGCTTAATCAAGTGTAGGGACAACTTTGCTTTCTTTATTTAGCTAAATATTGTGCCTTAGGCACTATATAGTCTGAACTACTGGCAGCTTTTTAAGTAAGCCATAAACAAATTGCCTACACTCCTTAGGTGAACACAGACTAAAGGCTTCTCAGAGCAAAGTGCTGACGTGAACATTTGGAAGTGACTCACTACAAAGACCAGAATATGGGTTAGATGGCCGAAGAATCGGGGTTCGAATTTGGTAGTGGCAGAAATATTCCTTTGCATTCAGAATGTCCAGACTGGCTCTGGGGTCCACTCAGCCTTCTATTCAATGGGTACTGGGGCTCTTTCTTGAGCGGTAAAGCGACCACAACACACCAGAGCACCATCGGTGGAATTACATTTCCACTGCCCAAAATGTCTTCATGGGTGCTGCTTAATTAAGTAGAACCATAGGCATATCTGGGGGGGGGGGGGGGATGCGGCCGCGCCGGGCGGCAGAGTTTGAGGGGCGGCAAATTAAATATTTTAAAGGTAAATTTTTTCTGTGTTCAAAAAACTTTAAATTATTGAACCACTAAAGGAAATTCAGCAAATATTTGTGAATATTTTAAAGTTCATAATTTTTGTTAGGGGCGACGATTGTGATTAGTCGCCCAGGGTGCCAAGAACTGCGCTACATCATTAAGTACAGTGAGAAGTTTATCACTTCTTTACTTTAATTTAGGATACAGACCTACACGAGAAGATGTTATAAGCATGGAAGACAGTCGTGTATGATATGCAGATTTGTAATGCATGGCGGAAAAAGGACTGATTTTAGACAATCATTAAATAGATACATTAAGAATAATTTTGAACGTGGGCCTAAGTTATATTGATTCAGTGATGTCTGCATTTACTGATATGGAAATTGCATTCATAAATGCAATTCAGTCTTGCAACTGTTTCTTTAATCCTTTAAACGACGTTGATTATAACGCAAACCACCTCTTAATTTGACGCTGTCCATTCCGTTGTGTATAAAAAATTACATAGATTATTTTACAATGATGTAAAATCCCCTAGTGGGCCAGGGCCTCTTCATTATCTTGGCTTCACGATCACACTCAGACACACACACTCGGTAGAAATCCTCTAAAAAAATGATCAGCCCGACGCAGAGACCTCTACCTGACAACACACAACACTCCATGCCCTCGGCGGGATTTTTTTTTTTTGTCTGTCTGGGGTTTTTCCCCTTTGATCCATTTTTGTACTGTTTAAATTATTTCGTCCTTCATGTCACTTTACGTTCCATGCTACTTTCCTTACAACAAGCACAACACAAACATCCATGCCCCCCGGTGGGATTTTTTTTTTTTTTTTATTAATTCCTGGGTTTTCCCTTTTGATCTATTTGTACTGTTGAAGTCCTTTTTGTCCTGCATGTCACTTTATGTTCCATGCTATCCGTCCATACATCTAACACAACACAAACATCCATGCCCCCGGTGGGATTCGAACCCACGATCCGTAACGATCGCGAAGACCCAGCTTAGACCGCACGGCAGGATCGGCAGGGATTCGAACCCACATCCTAGTAAGCGACGCCGCAGACCAGTCTTGACCGCAAGCCACTGGGATCAGTGATAATTACATTGTAATAGTGTTATTTATGTAAACCACCTCTTTTACAAGCGTCAATCATATTTGCTTTGTAATTAAGAAGTGTTACCTTCCGTAACGCAGGAATTCAGATTTGAAAATTATTTGTGTAAATTTCAGGCTGCATTATATCAAGAATGCATTAAGATATATCACCAACTCGAACAGATCTTCACACAAAAACATAGCAATATTTAGAAACGGTTGGTCACCCAGATGTCAAGTTTCCCACCATTACCCGAGAGCTGATTGTGATCGGATTGCTGATTCACCAGCAGCAACATGCAGATTGTAGTTCACAGGTGGAGGGAGGGGGGGTATAAGCTACTTTGCCTGTTCAAAGGGTTGTCACGAATTGTTTGAACTAAGCATTTGAAATGAACGTTACTCACGTAAACCACAAACCACGCATGTGCAAGGGGTGTATTGAAACACTGAAACATCTGTCCAAACACTGCCAAGTCATGGCTCTACAAATACGGTAACTGTAGTAAGTCATTTTCTCATTCAAGCAGACCACGTTGTGGTACACTTTTGTTTATTTAATCTTCATTCATATAACGAAGTTTTGAATACCTTACACCGCGTCAAATGATAAAACAATTAGTACAGAATAAACTTGAAGGACTTTGGAACGTGTTGCTCGCAGCCAATTTGAGGTACTTCCGCTGTAGTTTCGGAGAGGCACGAAAAGGTATCGGTAGGTACATGCCCGTCATATGAAGAGCTACCATAACTACCGTAATATTTACACATTACTTTACGGGTTTCATCTGTCCGTTCTTTACTCTTGCAGCAAATCAATCGCTAATATTATCTATGGAAGTGCTGCCGTCTAGTTGTTCTGTATTGTATCACATGCTCGATGCTCAATTGTGTCTTCTGGCTCAGCTTGGATGTCATATCAAACCCACTGTCTCAATTAGAATAACTCTTTCTTCGGTATCTGCAGGAACGAGTAAATCAGAGACAGCTGTTTCAATATGGTAGCCATAGCAACGAGGATGTCTCTTGCTCACACAGGAGTTTTATGTGTAAGGAGATAATGAAACAATGCATATTTCTTAATCTATTCAATGGGATACCAATAATCACTATCAGAAGATCTCAAAGCCACAAACATTTGTAGATTTCAACTTTCGTCTTCAAAATTCAGTAGACCTATTCATTCAAATCTTACGAAAAGAGAAAGTAATAGCTAAAGTGAGCAATAGTGTACATTGTGTTTACATCCCCAGCTCGCCAATACAGACATTCGTATTTGCCGCGCATCCTGCAGTTGAGTCAGCATAGCTCAGTCCATATAGAAGCAAGTAGGCTACGAGTTGGACGACCTAGGAATCAAGGTTCAATTCTTGTCAAGGACAAGAGAATTTTCTCTTCTCCAAAGCGTCTAAACCAGCTCTGGGGCCCATCCAGCCTCTCACTGAAAGCGTACCTGGAGTAAAGTGGCCGGGGCGTGAAGCTGGCCACTTAACCTTCTCATAATGCCGAGGTTAAGATGCATTAAGCTAAATCTCTACTCCCTCGTATATCTGTATGGCTGATGCTGACTGAAGCAGAGGGACAACTCCACCGTTACATAAATGGATAAGAACATTCGTCTCAGTACGCTTCCTGTCTGCATTTCAGAAAGGGCAACACTCACAATACGAGGGTAAACGGTGGCGCAGTTGGTTGATACACTGCGCTACAAGTAGGAAGGTCGCGGGTTCGATTCCCGATGGCGTCATTGGAATTTTTCATTGACAAAATCCTTCCGTCGCACTAAGACCCTGGGGTCGACTCAGACTCTAACAGAAATGAGTACCAGGAATACTTCCTGGGGGTAAAGGCGGCCGGTGCACAAGGCTGACAACCCTATCACCTTCATGTGCCGATTGTCTTGAAATCTGGGAGCGTCAACCTCCTGGAACCCTCAGAGCATGTCCAGGCCTGTGTAGGGTTAGCTTTACCTAACACTCAGAATACAACGTAATAAATTTACCTTCCTTTGTGCCAAGCCACAAAGGCCTCCAAAATAGTGACACCCAGTGTTAATACCTGTGCTGTATGGACGCCCTCTTGGGGCCCCTGCAGCTGCCACAGCAGTGGGAATGTGGTGTACTCGTATTGATTGTGGCACCATGCAGCGTCCATACCTGCCATGCGAGATGTCTACAGTTGCCGGCACATAACTAGGCCTCCAACACACCTGGCTGGTTATGTCTCAAATTTAGGAAATATGAACGCTCTGAGAAGCTAATGTTAAACACAAAGTTGTTAGCTATTTTTATGCGTCGACTAGCTACAGTATCAAAGTACGATAACATTTCCTACGTATTGCGGAGGGGCCTATTTCCAATATACGTAAGGACATTGACTAACCTTACTGAGGGTATTGTGGTAGTCCTCAGTTCCTTCAGTGAAACACCGGGGTAGTAAATTAAATTATGTCACGACTATTTCCTTCCACATCCTTTGCAGTTCATTATTCACTGTCATCCAACCACTCAACTCTATATAGCCTGAGTTACTGCTAGCATATTTAAATAAACAACTAAACAAATTCAAATTATTATCCGTAAATGTAATGCCTTGTTGTTTATCGGAGTTTCTGAGGAACCTGCTGTCTGCATTTTCAGGTGAAATGAATCAGCAGGTTCCTCCGAAACGTTGGTAACCACCGACCCACAGTGCGTTACACTTCATAAGACAGTAATTTTTGTGTTCACTACCGTGAGAAACTCAACAATTCACAAATACACCTAAAAAACTATAATAAATAATGCCCAATAGAGTAATTACCCTCTCTTCCCCTACTCGCTATGTTCCGGCAGGTGTAGCCTGTGCCCACGTGCTGCGTAGGGTGATGACGGGGTGGCATACAGTGCAGAAGCTCCCCAGTTACCAGCCTGAAACACCCACGCAGTGTCTATCTTGGCGACTACCGGTAAAATTAGGTGCTGCTGATGGCATAGTGTTCACAGTTAATACAATCTTTTGTCGTCTTGTAGTTCATGTACTGGGGTAAGTTACATGTCTTCATAGATACATACGAAAATATATATTTAGAACCTAACATTAATATAAATTACATCTAAAGTTCAGTTTCTCTGTCAAAGATAACACAGTCTGCTTCCATTACAATAACAAACCACTTAATGTTGTTTAGGAATATAGTCGCTGCTTTTCTGAGTATCACACGAAACATAACTAAAACACGTGGGCAGAATGCAGACTTCTTGAAGTAAGAACTATGGTATACACATATATATGTATATATATATATAGATGAATACCTGTGGGGTTTCAGATAATGTACTACTAAAGATTAATATCTTATGGAATATTGCTCCTTGTAATCTAGTAAAAATTCACAGACGTTTCGGAGAGAATTCTTACACGGCATCACGTTCCGTAAGACACTAATCTTCACGGCAATCGCTGCCATAACCTCAAATCTCGCAAGTCATTAACAATCATCGGCTGATAATTGTCTTACTTAATTATTCTTTTTCAAACACAGAGATTTTATAGGACCAGAAGAGATGAGAAAATTATTATAAATACGCAGTAGGTAGGGATTTGTAAGGAGACACATCGTGGTATTATATCACTAAGGATTAGACTCCTGTAATATTAACGCAATATTTATATTCATATTACATACTTGGGATTAAGTCATAAATTTTACTAGGTAGACAAACGTATTTAAGAAAGGGTTTTGGCCTTTTGTAAGGCCATATCCTTATGTTTATCGGAAGAGACTGGGGAAAACCGACATAATGTCATAATAGATGCCAATTAGTCTGAAATGTTAATCCGATTTTATCCTTTTGCTGTTTTTGATTCATGATTGGCCTTCGTGTCAGTATTGCACAGATAATAGACAAGCAAGTTTTAATTGTTTTAATGATTCTGACTGAGGCTATTGGCGGCATATCAAAGCCCCACCATATAAATTACAAAATAGTAACTTTAACTGGGACATGAGGTAAATCCCAACTAACCAAACACGATCATCTTCCTATACCGTTTGACGATATATAACCTTTCGTGGTCAGTAAGAGCAGCCTAAATAAAAGACATTCTGAAGTGGGTAAGTTGGCTAAAGACATGTATATTGATGTGGAATAATTATTTCTGACCGAAGGTCCAGTTACTGTACCTTTAATTTAATGGCATGTGGACCAGAATTAAGACTTTGAAGTCGTTCGAAGGAAAAGCATATGAAGATCTAAATATGTTCTCTAGAGTTAATGTAAAAAAATGCTGGCAAAATTTGATTTTGTGACTTCTTGTTGCATAGAGCTAGATAAATATTTTATCAGTAAATAAAAATTGCTGTTAAATAACCTAGAAATCGTTCAAATAAAGCTGTTTCTATTACATAAGCAAGATTTTATCAAATTTCTTGAAATATACTGTAAAAAATGTGTAGGTAAAGCCATCCTATACAGGCCTGGACAGGCCCCTAGGGTTCCAGGAGGTCGAGGATTCAAGATTTCCAGACAATCGACACATGATGGTGGTAAGATTGTCAGACTTACACACCAGCCGTCTTTACCCTCCAGTTACTAGTCCTGGTACTAATTTCTGAAATATGCTGTAAATATAAAACATTTCGGAGTTGAATGTTGCTTCCTTTTTTGTCATTTGCTATATCAACATGGAAAGCGTGGGAAATTCTGAGTGCAAAATTACAGACATTGGATATAAGGTATGAATGTTGGTGTGGCAAAAAAGAATATTTGGAGAGTACTACACAACCTTACTTGACATTTTTACGGGAAAGACAAAGCTACAATATCCATCTCGCAAAATAGCATATTTTGTAGTGACGGCGATGCGTCATCGGTCATTCGTTATTCGTAAGGTTGTTTTGAATTATAAAGGCTAATGACTCACAAGGGTTGTACTAGCGTCCTTTTAGTGGAGATGTAAGCAATAAGTCTGTGTGTGATGTGGAAGGCATTACGATAATTCAGCTTCAGTTTAAAGAAATGGTTATCTCAATACAATGGCTAGACAACGGAGTGAAGAACTGAAGAATAGCAGTTCAATGTTCATTTTGGGCGAAATTTGTAGCGACAATAATATTCACTTTCAATACTACTGCAATTTTAAGTTAGTCCTTACTTCTCTATATCCTTCATCTCGGGCGTTAAATTTCTCAAACAACTAGTTGCCATTAAATAAGATTTGTGTTAAGAAGTAACAAGTTTTAAACGTCAGAAAAATATAATATTTAGAAAACAACTCTGTAATGTAAATTTTATATTTCAGTATAAAACTCATGGAGGTTGGAAAATTTTTCGTAATTCTAATGTGCATGGAGATTATTCCTGGCAGTTTGTGGGCTGAAGAAGACCTGTGTGAAGTACCCAGTACGTCAGTCACTATACCGGGTGATGCCACTATTATAGGTAAGTAAATCTTATTTCAACTCTTCTTAAAACTGAATTCAATAGTAAAAAACTAGTAACACCTCCTATCGAATAAGCAACACACGTGAGCGCGCGCACATATGTATATAAATTACTGTACCAGTTGTAGCTGCCGATAATAGCAGATGATTGAAACTTCCTTCAAACTTTGTCGAATTGTGTTAATTATTATACTGCATATTAATCAACTGTTTACATAACAGCTTCAGGTACTGTTTCGAATGGTGAGATAATAAAACTGATATCTCCTATCATATTAATCGGGTTGTTTATATCAGATATTTTTTTATTAATTATTGGTAGTGAAACATTTTGTAATGGGTTCTGCTTCAACAAGTGTAAGAAGTGTTTCAGTCAGTCAACACAACATATATTCATCAAGGACAAGACTACATGTTTCGGCTATAAAAGAATACCCATCATCAGGCCTGAAATAGAAGACATAAAAGGGGGGTTAGTTACAACTCTAATTAGGTTACAGATCTCAACGTTTACAATAAAAACTTACATATACTTTAAACAGTGGATAAGGATGTAAAAGGTGTAGACTGCCTGCAGAGTATAGTTTGAAGGTATAAAACACTAAAAATATTGAATAAAATACCATAATATAATTAACCGACTATAAAATATTGTTTTTAGAAGCACGTGTATTACGTTGCCATCGGATCATCGAAGTAGCACTTCGAAGCTTTGGAAAAGTGCGTGCGAATTATTTGTAGTTTCAATTCGTACTCTGATTAGGCAACGTGATGTTCTTGTTGTTAGTTTTAAATGTGTTTACGGGGTTGTTTAATTACTTAACATTGTTCAGCCATTGGTATATAGAACACGCCACTCTTTCAGATCCGGGTACACGTCTTGCTGCCTTCGTATTTGAATGCCTAATTGAGATCATCAGCATTATGCTTCAGTTTCGCTAATACAGATTTTCTTCGATTTACGACAGGCACTACACAAGTGTCACATACAGTACTTACGACAGGCACTACACAAGTGTCACATACAGTATTTACGACAGGCACTAAACAAGTGTCACATACATTATTTACGACAGGCACTACACAAGTGTCACATATAGTATTTACGACAGGCACTATACAAGTGTCACATACAGTATTTAAGACAGGCACTACAGAAGTGTCACATACAGTATTTACGACAGGCACTACACAAGTGTCACATACAGTATTTACGACAGGCACTACACAAGTGTCACATACAGTATTTACGACAGGCACTACACAAGTGTCACATACAGTATTTACGACAGGCACTACACAAGTGTCACATACAGTATTTACGACAGACACTACACAAGTGTCACATATAGTATTTACGACAGGCACTATACAAGTGTCACATACAGTATTTAAGACAGGCACTACACAAGTGTCACATACAGTATTTACGACAGGCACTACACAAGTGTCACATACAGTATTTAAGACAGGCACTACACAAGTGTCACATACAGTATTTACGACAGGCACTACACAAGTGTCACATACAGTATTTAAGACAGGCACTACACAAGTGGTCACATACAGTATTTACGACAGGCACTACACAAGTGTCACATACAGTATTTACGACAGGCACTACACAAGTGTCACATACAGTATTTACGACAGGCACTATACAAGTGTCACATACAGTATTTACGACAGACACTACACAAGTGTCACATACAGTATTTAAGACAGACACTACACAAGTGTCACATACAATATTTACGACAGGCACTACACAAGTGTCACATACAGTATTTACGACAGGACACTACACAAGTGTCACATATAGTATTTACGACAGGCACTATACAAGTGTCACATACAGTATTTACGACAGGCACTACACAAGTGTCACATACAGTATTTAAGACAGGCACTACACAAGTGTCACATACAGTATTTACGACAGGCACTACACAAGTGTCACATACAGTATTTACGACAGGCACTACACAAGTGTCACATACTAGTATTTACGACAGGCACTATACAAGTGTCACATACAGTATTTACGACAGGCACTACACAAGTGTCACATACAGTATTTACGACAGGCACTACACAAGTGTCACATACAGTATTTACGACAGGCACTACACAAGTGTCACATACAGTATTTACGACAGGCACTACACAAGTGTCACATACAGTATTTACGACAGGCACTACACAAGTGTGACATACAGTATTTACGACAGGCACTATACAAGTGTCACATACAGTATTTACGACAGACACTACACAAGTGTCACATACAGTATTTACGACAGACACTACACAAGTGTCACATACAATATTTACGACAGGCACTACACAAGTGTCACATACAGTATTTACGACAGACACTACACAAGTGTCACATATAGTATTTACGACAGGCACTATACAAGTGTCACATACAGTATTTACGACAGGCACTACACAAGTGTCACATACAGTATTTACGACAGGCACTATACAAGTGTCACATACAGTATTTACGACAGGCACTACACAAGTGTCACATACAGTATTTAAGACAGGCACTACACAAGTGTCACATACAGTATTTACGACAGGCACTATACAAGTGTCACATACAGTATTTACGACAGGCACTACACAAGTGTCACATACAGTATTTGGCTCTGAAGTTTACGTTACTCTGTTCGTGTAATTTTTCTCTCAGGCTGCAATTCAAGACTTCACCTGATTTGGTCTGACATCATTTGGGAACATTATTTCATCTCCATAGCTTGTGTAGCGTCGAATGTGATTTTAAGAATACGAATGGTGAGCTGATAAGAATTTGGTAGGAGGCCGTCTTGGGTTACTTTATTCTCACGGCATTAAGAGGTCTCCTGACCAAAATTTGACATGTAGTGATCGTCCCGAATAAAAAATCCTTTTGAGAGTTTTGAGGCTTTAGCGGCGATGCTCGTGAAGACTCTCATGTCCCCTGGGATATGACGCCGTGTCGATTGGTAAATAGTCCCGATGTTTCGCAGGAGTTTTCTGTCTCAGCCTTGAAGAAGAATGCAGTATAAAACTATTATGTATCATTCCTAACATTTCAGGTCTATTTGACATCCACGAAGGACCAAATTGCTCTAGCCTGGTAAGCAGAGGGGTACATCAGATGCTGTCAGCTAAGTGGGTAGTGAAGGATCTAAACGGACAAAATTTCATACCAGGTGTCACACTGGGTAAGTGCTATGAAAGAACAAGTTATTTAAATAAAACATAATAATAATAAAAATAATAATAATAATACAATAACAATAACAACAAGGTTGCGTGGACAATTTCCACGTAACATAGGCCAAAACTGGTGGAAAATGAACAGCCCTATCGATGGTTAAAATTAGGAAACCTCAAGAGAGAAATGGGAAGTAAAATAGTGGCAGCCCAAGACCAAGCAATGAGTACAAACTATTTTAAAAATAAAATTTTGAAGTAATAAAATGACTGTAAATGCCGGTTATGTAAACAACATGAAACTATCGACCACCTAAGCTCAGGATGACCCATTTTGGCGAAGAATGAATACTGAATGAGACAACATAAAGTTGGTGCACATTTAAATCAATCAATGTGCAAAGCACTGGGCATCGAAACGACAGATAAATGGTACACACACACACACACACATAAACCAGTATGTGAACATGAAGATGTGACAATGTTATGGAATCAAGGGTTACAGAGAAAGAGAAGTTACAGCAAATAGGCCAGATATAATAACTCAAACAAAAAATAGAAAAGGTGAATACTGAGAGATGTGGCAATACCAGCTGACAGAAATGTCACACAAAGGGAAGCAGAAAAGGAACTAAAATACAAGAGTTTATGTGTAGAGATACAACAAATGTGGAACATGAAAGGTATGATTATGCCGGTAGCAAATTGGAGCCAGTGGAATAGTAAAAAAAGGTAAAAAAAAATGTATAAACCATACCAGGAAAACATTCAACAGATTCACTAAAAGGTAAAGCAATCCCATTACAGACCTTGACAGGCCCTTAGGGTTCCACGAGGTTGAGGCTCCCAGATTTCTACACAATCGGCACATGAAGGTGGTAAGGTTGTAAGCCCTACGCACCGGCCGCCTTTACTCCCCAGGAAAGATTCCTGGTACTCATTTCTGTTAGAGGCTGAGTCGACCCCAGGACCATAGTGCGACCGAAACGATTATGTCAATGAAAAGTTCCAGTGACACCATCGGGAATCGAACCCGCGACGTTCCAGCTTGTAGCGCAGTGCCTCAACCAACTGCGCCACCGCAGTCTAATGTTCTACGTATTGAACAAATTTGCATTACTGGAAGATTATTAGTCAGCGTAAAGCTACGGCCCTCTTCCTACCGGAAAGCAATAGAAGGGACGTATGTCTTGAAGCTTTCACAGTGACCGAATTCGATAAAATGTAGCGAGTAGTAATTGTGAATTTTGTGAAATGTTTCAGATTTACATCTGTACGACGCCTGCTCCGATCCTCAGTTGGCCCGGAAGGCGTTAAAGAAGGGACTGCATGAGAATAAATGCAACAGCGCCTATCCTTTAGGTCAGTGTTAGATACGTCATATTTTTTTTTCAGTGTTATATAGGGAATAAAGTTGTCACTTCAATATCAGCAATAAAATGAATGATATGATTTGAGTTCTTCACGCGGTGAAGTTCACGTTCCGCATTCTGATAGGCGATTACCAACATTCCGGAGAAAAATATCACCTCCATATTTAGGTAAATGGCACTTGAAAGTGACATGTTTCTCTGGAAAACTGCTATCGAAAAAAGAGACTACACTGTACCATAATCTAAAAGACACAAATCAGGACATGATGATGAAGTGGAAAATGTGTGACCCATTTAGAATTTCCTTGTCCGAATTAGTAACTGAGCTAAACCACTAAAATCAATAGGCAGGGTAGCAATTATCCGGACCTAGAATTACATCCTGACCGCAATACAGTATTAAGCCTTTGACTGTGGTTTTGGGGTAATGAAAGGAGTCGGGTTACTGTAGTAAGTGTAGAATCCAGGCCATAGGCTGGATGATCCGGGGCTTGAATACCGGCAGGGGAAATAGATTTATCTCTTCTCCCAAACGTCCAGACGGACTCTGGGGCCCACCAAGCTTCTTATTCACTCGATACGGGGGGGCTGTTTCGCGGGGGTAGAGCGACCGGGGCGTGACCACTCACCTCCATCTAGTCCGGAGTTTGAGAATGAGTGGAGCCTTAACTCCACTCTCCTTATATATTTATGGCGTGTATATGTAATTTACCTTTTTGGGATAAAGAAATCCTGCGTAACATGGTCGTTTCAGAGTGTTGCTGAATAAGATTGAAGCATTCTGAAGTATAACGCCGTGTCACTTCGTATATGGTAAAGCAACTTATTCTTGCGCACGAAGAAACTCTGATCGTATTTGCACAGGAACACATTCGAACTCTTCAGTGCTCCCGAACTTAAATCTCCTCCTATAATGGAGAAGATGTTTACGTTGTTTCGATATCGATTGCTTCAAACGTGAAGCGACTTCGTCTAGCTGTTACAACTGAGGCCATGAGGAAGCCATACATAAACCCTGTAGGCAGAGGTCAGATTATTTTAATGTTAAAGTGGGTGGAATATATAGCAGTAGATAACATTGTACTGTATTTTAAATGCCAAAGCCAGTTAATCGGTAACTTCTGTATTCATAACAATTACTGTGCAGGTATTGTGACCACGCCAAGTATTTCAAGTTACGTCGAAGATCTGGTAGCCACTTCGCACCTGCCCATATTCACGACAAGATCCGAGCACCATCTAGTAATGTCTACCCTCACAGTCACCCTCTTGGCGGCCCTCAAATGGACCCATGTCTCAATAACACTCGCGCCTTCTGGTGAGATCATTTCAACTTTCGGACAGGTAGCCAGTAGACAGGGCATCTGCATCCGCCATCATGCAGTGATATCTGACACAAGAAACTCGTAAGTATACTAAAGAGGAGGACGTTACTTTATTGTTGTTGGTGTTACAATTATTTTTGTTATTGGAACAGAGGTAAAGCAGTCGGTATAGAGACTAGACTGCGGGCTGAACGATCCGGACTTCGGATTACGGTAGAGGCAGGAGATTTTTCTCTTCTTGAAAACGTCCAGTACCCTTTCTGGGGCCCAACCAGCCTCCTATTCATTTTATACCGGAGGCTCTTACCAAGGGAATAAAGCGGTCGAGGCCTGAATCTAACAACTTATTCTGACCTAATTCAGACGTTACGAAATTTGGAGCCATACCTCCATTCACCCACATACCTTCATAGTGTGGTGTTAGTTAAGGAAATGGACAAATTTTTAAGTTTTTTTTGTCTTACGCATCTTTGTGTTTTTTGTTCAATGCCAGATATTTAACCCTATCCTGAAACAGTTATATTCAGTCAAAAACTTCGCACGCTATTTCTTCGAGGTTGTATTGGTATACAATGTGTTACGCCAGTCAAAAAGGTAGTTGGTAGCACTTGGAGGTTACTCCAGTATTACCAATTGCCGCGATATTTCGCGTGGTATTTGGAATTTTTCGCAGTATTTTAAAATTTTTATCTACTTATTTCAGGATTCATCGCGGAACCTCTAACGATATTTTTTTGCACCCCGGTTGGGACACAATCTGTTATGTTGTAAATATTGTCAGTATTTGCTACTGAAATAAAAGGCTACTGTATGCAGGTTCCTATGCCAGCTATTTGGACACATGACGGTAAACTGGCCACCTACCTGCGGGCACATGTAACCCAGCTGCCAGACCAAAGGTTTCGGTACACAGTGGTAAAATGTGTGTACTCAGCCAAAACACGATTACTCAAACACACCTTTTGTTAACATGGAGGGAATATAGAAGTAGTGCTAAGGGAAACAGCTGAAATCCAACTCGTCGGTCTACAAACCAACATGGATGACGTCATTACCGTCAGTATCGTAAATACACTGATTCTCAGTGCCTGAGGTAACCCTGGCAAGTCCAGTGTAAAGAATGTGGTGTCTGGTTTTATAATTGTGACAACTGTGGTAAATCAGAGTGCAGTGGCCTGTTGGTAGTATTGATGAGGGTATAATCAAGTTCCACTCGCAATTAACCATTGTATATTTTTAATATTATACAGTGCGTGTATAGGACTATGCGTGTTTTCCTACCTGGCTGCAGAGACGCCCTAAACCTTCCCATTGCATCCGCACTATAGCGAAAAAGGTAAAAAGAGATTTAAAATTTTCCCTGTACTCAGCCTCACGTCGCGGCCGCTTTACTCCCGGTAAAAGCGTCTAAGGCCAGCCATTGACTAGATGGTTCAATGGGCCCCAGGTACAGTCTGGGCGTTTTGGAAATAGAAAATCTGCTGCCCCTGCCGGGATTCTTGTCGCCGTAAACTAAATGACCATTGGCCGAGTTTTTTTTGTGAAGGGCCCCGCAGCAGATGCTACGGACGCACCGCAGCCTTGAGGCTTATTGTGCAACCCTGTGATGAAGATGATTATTTTTTTTTTACGTTTTTCCGTGTAATGGAGCACCGGTGAAATGAAATTGACAGGGGAAAACCGACGTACTCGTGTAAAAACCTGTCCCAGTGCCACTTTGTCCAGCACAAATCCCACATGGACTGGCCCGGCATTGAACCCGGGCCTCCGCGGTGAGAGGCCGGCGACTAACCGCCTGAGCCATGGCACGGCCAGTGGCAGAATTAATATAAGTTATTAGTAATTCGGGCCGATTTCCTGCGACCTGCATATCGTAGCTATTCAAACGTCAGACGGTGACAGCTATGACAGAGACCGCAGATACTTGCTAGACCGAAGTACAATAGCTATAACCCCCAGCTGCCCTCCGAGTTCAGTTGAAACCCGAGCTCGCAGGAGGAGGAACTCCCTATAGAACTGGCAGTGGTTAAGAAGGTATAAGCCGCTGCAATGTTATCGACTTAGTGTCACGCTGCAACAGCGGCTGAGTCACCGTAGTCAACTAGCTCTTATATGAGCGAAAAATTGAATTCAGAATCCTAAACCAAGAAGAAAGATTCTTATCCCGACAAATAAAATGGTTTATTATAGGGATTTATGTGTTATTTAGGACCTGGGTGACGGCCTTTCAGACTTCGGAGCCATGGGAACCAGGACAAGTTGCAGTGGTCTTTGGTTCGAGGAATGGCATCATAGAAACTATGCAAGCTGTTCATCATTACAATATGACTGCCGTACTGCAGTGGGTGTTTGTACTCTTGGATATGCCTGGAGATTTTTCACCTCTCGGTATGTGTACATTGCTTTCTCTTCCCTTAGAACAAGCCTGTCAAACACTCGGTTCGCAGAGGTTTATAATGTGGTCCACGCAGACTTTTTGATATGTATAATCTTTTACTCTCATTTTTATTATTTTTATTGCATAATACACATCAGAAATCCTGCAAAGTTAAGTAAAATGAGTGCTTTACTGCCCTGCGACTCTCTACAAATGAGAAATTTCGAGGGAATGTGACACTGTACGTAGCTGTCAAAGATGTCAGGTTGGATACTGGATATGGCCCGCAAAGTGTTTAGAATTTAACAGACCTGCCGTAGAATGATTGATTTTCTTTCTGATCTTTTGAACTCATATTATTGTCATACTCAGTCAATATAAAACAAGTATTGCTAGGTCGCTAAATATACCAAATTACGGACTAGAAGATCAAAGGATTATGGTTTGATTCCCAGCAGAGCAGAAAGTATTCTTTTCTCCACATTGTCGTAGCCTAGCTCTATATTAACTAGACTATCCCCACTTCCCTAAAAGTTACGTAACCTAAAATTATCTTTTGTTTAGTCTTACTTCACCGTGCATTTCTAAACTACAAACAGTCACCAACAAATGCACAAACAATCAATAAGGTATAAATTAACCTTTTATCATAATTAAAACCTTAACATGTTTCGGCTCGCGAGGAGCCATCATCAGGGGTTACAGTAGTGCTTATCAAATGCTGCGTTGGGTCTGTTGACGACACTCGTAATGTTACTTCACAGTAAGTTTAGAAGATCATAAAACGTTTGTATCATATGTTAAAATCGTGAAATAAAAGTATGGAGTTAAAAATGGTAGAACTACACAGTTCACTGTTACTTCCAACGTTTAAGGTTTTCACCGCACATCTAGGAGTTTCACTAGACTATACACTGCACTGCGTAAGATCTGTAGTGGAGCTTGATGAAGATGAGTAATGGATGGAGTGGGTATTGTATGAGTTCATCAAGCTCCACTACAGATCTTACGCAGTGCAGTGTATAGTCTAGTGAAACTCCTAGATGTGCGGTGAAAACCTTAAACGTTGGAAGTAACAGTGAACTGTGTAGTTCTACCATTTTTAACTCCATACTTTTATTTCACGATTTTAACATATGATACAAACGTTTTATGATCTTCTAAACTTACTGTGAAGTAACATTACGAGTGTCGTCAACAGACCCAACGCAGCATTTGATAAGCACTACTGTAACCCTGATGATGGCTCCTCGCGAGCCGAAACATGTTAAGGTTTTAATTATGATAAATGGTTAATTTATACCTTATTGATTGTTTGTGCATTTGTTGGTGACTGTTTGTATCTTTTGTTTGTTCACAGAAAACCTTCCGTATGATTCTTTAATAGTGACACCCCGAGCTTCAGTCATAAAAGAGTTAGACAGAACAGTGGAGTCAATGAAGAAAATGAATAGCAACTACAGTGTGCCTCCGGCCATCACCAGCAGTCCTTTGTTTCTGGAAGTAGCTTCACCTATTGTTAATATCTCAGGCATATTAAGAAGTGCGCAGACTAACTATTGCAAAGCAACAATGAGAAACAGCAGCGCAGGATTGTGTCGCAATCTGCCTCCATTTCAACAACTTTCTTCTCAGTCCGCATCTCTTTCAAATCACCTTCCTGACAGCAGTATCAAAACACTTCTATTGTCCAAAATATCTAATAACATAAGTTTCTACTCCCTTCACCGTGTTAAGAATGTTTCAAAACTTAAAATGGAGGAAATCGGCACATTTCAGATAGATTACAACAATACAGTTCTGTTTAAGTTGGCATCAGACGATATTAACGTGACATTGATTTTGGATTTTGACACTGATATGGAGAAACACTCTAACTGTCCGAATAGCAATTCTTCCTGCAGGGATTTCTGTACAAATACAGAACAAGACCAACAAAATCAGAAAAGTGTTCCATCAAGAAACGAGCGGATATTAACACTACCAATAACTTGGAGACAAGAACCTTGGGTCGCCGCAATAGCTTCCGTTGCAGCTGTTGGCATTACTTGTTCACTTGCCGTTTGTACCTTTATGATTATTCGGATCTGCAAAGGCGACGTGCTAGAAGGAAACCCCTGTTCCTCTTTCTTATTGTTGATCGCCATTAAATGCACTTATTTCTCTATCCTTCCATTCAGCTTCTATTCTAACGAGCCATATCACAGAGGTGTTCTTTGTGGTTCTCGCATATTTGGTACTAGTGTCAGCTACGCTTTACTCTTCTCTATCATGCTTTCCCGGGGTTTCATGTTAGCTTCTTGTGATCAAGATGGTGGATTCATGAGCCACATCAACGGTTATTTACAAACAGTACTTTGCTTTTTCATAGCTGGGGTACAACTGGCCTTAAGTGTTCAGTTCTGGGCCATAAATTCAACATTTCTTGGGTCTCAACAGTGTTCGTCCATTTATGAAGGTCACTTTCTTCTTTTGCTCCTCAGCTATGACATGTTTCTCCTTCTTCTGCTAGTATGCACTAGTCCTTTCATCGCGCGCTCCAAGAGAAACTATCAGGAAGGAATATACTTCACCGTCGCTTCCTTTCTATGCCTTATTGTCTTCATTGCATGGAGCACTGCTTACGTGCTTGTACCAACGGGTTGGCAAGACGCAGCGATATCTGGAGGACTTGTAGCCACAGCAACAGCCATTCTGGTTATTGTCTTCATCCCCAGAACGTATCTGATGATGACAGCCATTGTAAGAGATCACCTAGCAAGCGCTCTGCCATCACTCGCATACACAAGCACCACAAGTATTCAAGATATCAACTACCGATCCACACAAGTCTTATACGATTCTGTAACGCCACACACTCTTGTCCGTCCGTCCGAAGTGACAGGACAAGTGAACCCAAATTTTTATTCGGAACAGCCCCAGTCACCACATGACTCCAGCCCGGGGACGTCGACAAAAAACCCAAATCCCCAAACTGGTTTTGGTGACAGGAGAACGACGTCGTCTGAAAACACCTACGAGCGGTATAACACTCCACCTTCACCTCATAAAGTGACGCGATTTTAGAAATCCACCGCTTCCAATTAACTTCAATCGAAATAGCAGTACACAACAAATATTTTGAATGTTGAGCCCCAAACTAAGAATTAACATTTGGGAGCATGCCAAAAACAAGTCAGGTACTTTTCTATCTAATTTTTCCCTACCTAATTTTTCGAAAGAGCGTACCCTTTGTCGATATTATACGTAAATCTTCAGGCTCTACCTTACAGAGAACACAGTCACTCTCCATTATATAAATCAATGAGTTAAAGCTGTTTGGGAAAATAATGGCTGTGCACTGTGAGAATCGTACGAAACAGCAACAGAGCCTGTAGTTTATACGGTAACCACTGCGTTTTCTGAACTATGCGCAAAAAGCCATTTTTAAGTTATTGATATTAAAGTTAAAAGACAAATTTCAGTCATTGTAGGTACTGCACATAAAACAAAACTATAAACAAAAGGAAGGTACTATTTTGCCCCGAAATCAAAGCTTCATTGAATATTGTTGTCTTCTGTGAGTGACGACGTGTAGTTGGCACAGAAGTACCGAAGTTTCGGAGGATCGTGCTATCTTTCTATCTTGAATAACAAGGCAGTGCTTTCTTTAATTTTGAAAGTCGAATGAATGTAAAGTGTCATAAAATCTTCGATACTTCTAGCAAATGCTATTAAAACAAAGTTTCGAATAAAAACTGTTTTTGCGTTTAGAAGAAAAACTAAGTGAAATATTTAGATATTATTCTTTAAGTACAACTTTTGAACTAACATTCATAAAGTTGAAATCTGTGGTCTTCTGGGTTATTACACGGCGTCGTGTGGTAAATAATTACCACACGACGCCGTGTAATAACCCAGAAGACCACAGATTTCATCAACATTGCGGCGGAAGCCTAAAATCAAGATTCATAAAATTTCTCTGAAATAGGACTTGATACAGAAAATTGTTAATCCTGCACGTAACATAAACTTAACCTAGATAAAGTTAGGTTGATATTTTTCTTTATGTAAGGACTTTGTAAAATTAAGTATTCATTGATCAAAACATTTTTGTATCCGTTTTGACACAGTAGACAATTTGGGAAATTGCTGTATAGTGCAAGTATTTTAGTAAAGCATTCCAACACCTGAGAAAAGAAAGTTCTGTGTCTAATAAGCTGAAATCATATTTGACGTGTTACATGTAGTATTTGACGTTTTTCATTTTCCACTCTGTTATTCAAAGCACAGAGGTGTAGAAAGCTTACTGTGCCTTCGTCAAGAAGTAATAAACAGGAGATAAGAAACCCATTATTTTGGGTCCATTAGAACAAATTTAATCATTTTTATTTTTTATTAATATTATTTTTTAACAAAAACCTAGGCGATAGAAAAAGACAAATAAAGTGCTACGTGTCACCTCAGCATATAATCATTACAGGACTTTAGACTTATCCTGAAAAATATTTACTGCACCTAACACAATAAAAGTTATGAATGTAGTCACTGGACATCTTAGGATCCTCATAATTACTTCTTATTTTATTTAATGGAAATTTGTCACGCTCTAATATCATGCAAGTAGGAAAAAAGTACCAATGGCAAATTGGAGGAATATATTCATGGCCTGCTTGAGATGTCTTTCCAGAATTTGCCTGAAGCGATTGAAGTACCCCAGGAAAACTCTCAGTTGTTATTGCAGGTTTCAGGACAGATCAAGCTCGACGTACAATTATCACTTATTATGACATTTTGTCCCTAAACGTGACTTAAATGACTAATTGTAATTCCGTCCTATTTGTAAGTGATGCAGGTGGCCTAAGATGTTAATTCTTTGAGCACTTATGAGGGGCCGCATATTCGGAACTTCACTGCTCATTTTATAGAAGGTAAAGTTTTCCTTGTCCCTATACACGCCATAGAGATATATAAGGTGTGGGAGTATATAGGACAAATCAGAAGGAAATCAGTATTATGGGAGGTGATAGTATCGGTCATTATGAGAAATAAATTCTTATGAACATGTGGCTAATTCTGAATGGTTACTGAGAAAGAGCTGTTTGAATCTACAAATACAAAAACATTGTGAATGAAGGGGCCGATCCCAGTGGCCACGTGGTCTAAGGCGTGGGTCTACGGCCGCTCGCTTACTGGGATTGTGGGTTCGAATCCCACCTAGGGCATGGATGTCTGTCTCTTGTGAGTGTTGTGTGTTGTCAGGTAGAGGTCTCTGCGACGAGCTGGTCACTCGTCCAGAGGAGTCCTACCGAGTGTGGTGTGTCTAAAGTATGTGATCGTGAAGCGTCGAAAAATGAGGCGGCCTAGGCGTCCAAGGAGCTGTCGAGCCATTGGAAAAAAAAAAAAAAAATAGTGTCTCTAGATGGACATGAGTAGTCGGCCTTAAGCTAGTCAATTTAGAACCAGGTGAAGAAGCAGCGGCACCAATAAATATAAGGCTGTTTATTTTATGACACTTAATAAAATAGAGAAATTTTTAAATTATATTTATCGTCATGTATTAGAATGATGATTTGTGTTAAGAATGTTCAACAGGCACTTTAGAAACACTGTTTTATAGTTAACAGAGTGCGTCACTTGATGATAAGTCTACGTACGTCATACATCGCGCGTCCACACCTTGACAGAGAAGGCATCATTACGAATGTAGATAAACAATATGAGACACAGACAGTTTGAGGAACATTTTATATCTGTTAAAATGATGTCCACCAACTGCAGAATATAACCTTCCCTCCACAACAGAATACATATTGATTAAAAGAACTTAGAGCTGCGTAATTTCTTTTTGTTTTATGGTTGATATAACTACGCTGCTAGTAAGTAAAACTGCACAGAAGAGAATGTAAGGCATGATGGAATTTTTAAGGAATAATAAAAAGGACGGAATCGGCCATTTTCTAATTTGAGGTCTGGGGGGACTGAGGAAAATGACGGCAAGTCGCTCAGGAATGTAGGGGTACCGGCCGATATTCGAACTGCAAGCCTCCCGAATACAAGTCAAAAGCCTTACAGACTGAGTCAATTACGACTGTGTAAGTCCTGTGTAAAAAGATTTTGAAAGGTAAAATAATGTAAATAAACTGGCTTACAAGAAAAATGTGCCTTGATATTCAGCTAATGTTTTCAGCGGGGCTAGTACTTACTAACCGTAATGAATAGCACCTTCATAGTTTGGTCGCACGAAGAATTGGATCTGTTTATGTATTATATAAAGCAATTTAATTATATTTATCTTAGGATTAAGGTATTGATACAAGAACTATGTAAATCAAGGCTATTTTGATTTGTCTCAGTTTGACTGTAAGAAGAAAAAGAGAGAGGAAAGTTTTGTACAAGGTATTAATTCTGCAATAAACATTTTTATGGTATTATTCTACACAATTCATCATGCCCACCTCACATTCCTATTACGTTCTTTTATTGGTCAGCACAGTTGAAAATCGGATTTAACTGTCAGCTGTTATTGAAAGTCTCCCGCATGAAGGTTTATACAAATCTGCCTAACTGTTTAGGCGCCAACCCGGTCACACACACGGATGGACATGACACGCACGTGGCGTTCTTTCTGTCTTGTAAAACACTCCAGATAATTAACCCCTAAACATGTGGTCCTTTTTACAACCCGACTTAAGGGAAGCCGGGAAAACGTAGTCAATATAGTGACTACGCTAAGGGATGGAGGATCGAGGAATCGTGTTTCGATTCCCCCTAACAACAAAATATTCTTCTTTTCACATATTCCAGACGACTCTGCGTCCACTCAGTGCCGGGGACTCCACCCTCGGGGGATAAAGCGGTACGAGTGTGAAGCTGACCACTCAGGTCCAGCTAGTGCCGAGGATAAGAGTGAGTGGAGCTAAACCTCTATTTCCTCCGCATGCCTTCATGTTGTATACATGGACACGTTTAGTTTTACCTTACTCCTTCATTAAGAGAATGTACTTGGTTAAAATATCTTTAGACCTTGAAAATCCACTGCAAAGTCCTTCATCTACAGGCGTCTCGCTCAAGAAAATCGAACAAAAGAAAACCCGGATGTAAAATGAAGGGCACATAAATAAACGTTTATAAAGCGCCTTGCTTGAAATAGAGGGGACTGATTGTGCCTAAACCTGCATTGAAATATACAGCGGCAGCAAGGCGAAGAAAATGGAGAAACTGATTTTACTGTCAAGTGAGTATGCTGATATCTGGAATATAGCATTAACTTGTAATTTACTATGAGTTCATTTTGTGAAATATAGAAATGGAAGTGAAGAAAGATCGTACAGATTTTCTGTTTGTAAAAGTATTTCATGTTTTCGTGTTTTGCTTCTTTTACTGAGTATACAGTTGAGCCGTGTGTACGAACGGCTATGAGAAAATCAAAGTTATGCTAAAGCCAAAGAGGCCACAAAATTATCATTGTTTTAAAATTATGTATGACAGACCTATTAAAAGTCGTCAGTCAATTCCGAATTCCAGCCGTATTGACAAGAGATTTATTATTTTCAGGCAAGATGTGAAAATTATATCCGCGACATGGAAAATATTGGGAGGGAAGTGGATGTCATCTGCTATAAAATTCGATAATTCGGGCTGGGGCCACTGAGAAAGGCCACAAAAAATCCTATCCGAATAGCCACACAGGCAAGCGGTATTCATACGCAATAAGGCTTCAGACTGTTATACAACCTGTGTACATTTTTAGGCGCGTTTGCGTGGTCGTGAAAAGCGCCTATTGGCGTCGTCATATCCGTCGGTGCACATGTACCAGCGCGGCTCCTAAGAGACCGATTTACGTGAAATTTTACATTGCGGACTTTTATTAATATCTGTCTAGAAAACCCAAATTTGGTTAAAATCGGACAAAATTATAGGGCACTTTACACGAGGACCGAAGTAGGTTTTATTGTTACCGGTGACATTAAATGGCCATAACAGAGCGGTCTTCGAGTGAAATGTTATCAGGCTGCTAGGACAGCAGAGGAGGTATAACCATTAGGCGAAAGCGTCGCATTGTTACGTTATACGTACATCGCCTATTTGTTAAGTATGGTTTGTATCTGCGTTGTGAACTGTGGCGTAAGTGATATATGGATCAGAGTAAGGAGGCTTGGTGGAATTATACGGACAGGAGAAAGCCGAAGTACTCGGTGGAAAACCTGCCCAAGTGCCACTTGTCCAACCACAAATCACACACAGACATGCCTGGGACCGAACCCAGGCCTCCGCGGTGAGACATCGGCGACGAACATCTTGAGGTATGACACGGCCACTTATTTGTGAAATAAACATTATTTATTAACAAGAAGAAAGTATTTACAGTTCAAGCAATTTGGCTCGGGCAGTAAACATTTAGAATGTTGGTCGAGTCAGCGACTAAACTGACTGAGATTGTTCGTGTTCTTCCCAGCTCCTCCAGACAGTTTCATAGATTTATTTTTGTATATAGAAGGGCCCCGCAGCAGATGCTACGTACGTACAGCAGGCTTTAAGGCTTATTGTGCAAACCTTGTGATGAAGATGAAGAGAAAGATGATTAGTTTTGTTTTTAATTTTTCCAAGTAATGAAGCACCGATGGAATAAATTGACAGGGAAAACCGAAGTACTCGAGGAAAAACCTATCCCAGTGCCACTTTGTCCACCACCAATCCCACATGGACTAACCCGGGATTTTGTTTTTTTTGTATTAATTCCTGGGGTTTCCCCTTTGATCCATTTATACTGTTGAAGTCCTTTTTGTCCTGCATGTCACCTTATGTTTCATGCTATCGTCCATACATCTAACACAACACAAACATCCATGCCCCCGGTGGGATTGGAACCCACGATCCTAGTAAGCGAGCGGCCGAAGACCCACGCCTTAGACCGCACGGCCACTGGGATCGGCGGCCCGGGTCTCCGCGGTGAGAGGCCGGCGACTAACCGCCTGAACCATGGCACGGCCATTTCAAAATAATAAATACTTCATATTGTGACTTGACCGATTCATTCCACTTACTTTCACATTCATCAGTCATTAATTACTCTACGATATATAAGTTATGTTTCTGTCGACGTAGTTAAATAAATAATAAATAAATGCGCAAAGACGGCGCAAAACTTTTAGGCTACGCTTGACAAATTTAACTTGACTGGGGTCTACACTAGTGGAAATTACGAAAATAAATGGATCAATAAAATGTTTATTTATTGATTTATGGTACTAACTTCAATATACGTGCCAATCCCAGTGGCCGTGCGGTCTAAGGCGTGGGTCTGCGGCCGCTTGCTTACTAGGATTGTGGGTTCGAATCCCGCCGGGGGCATGGATGTCTGTCTCTTGTGAATGTTGTGTGTTGTCAGGTAGAGGTCTCAGCGACGAGCTGATCACTCGTCCAGAGGAGTCCTACTGAGTGTGGTGTGTCTAATAAATGTGATCGTGAAGCCTCGAAAAATGAGGCGGCCTAGGCCCCCAAGGGGCTGTCGAGCCATTAAAAAAAACTTCACTATACATGGCCGTGCCACGGGTCAGGCGGTTAGTCGCCGGCCTCTCACCACGGAGGTACGGGTTCGATCCCTGGTCAGTCCATGTGGGGTTTGTGCTGGACAAAGTGGCACTGGGACAGGTTTTTCCCCAAGTACTTCGGTTTTCCCCTGTCAATGTCATTTTACTGGTACTCCATTACACGGAAAAACGTGAAAAAAACAAATAATCTTCATTACAGAGTTGCACAATAAGCCTCAAGGCTGCGGTGCGTCCGTAGCATCTGCTGCGGGGCCCTTCACAAAAAAAACTTCACTATACAGAGAGACAAATTTTAAGGAAAGCAACATAATCTTTTCTACAAAATCTTTTATTTTACACTTAAGTCAGAAACTTACTTCCAGGTTTATTCGATAGCAGTGTTACAGGTTATCTGGGGGGGGGGGTTCCAGAATTCAAATCTCAGCCCAAGAACAGGCTATCATAAAAGAGGTTTCCCGTTGTTTTATGCAGTTCGTCCAAAAAATGTTGGAATATTACCGGAAGTTACGCCATGGTGGCTGCCTTTCAATTCATTAACCTTTTAAAGCCTAATGGCTACTTGATGCATCAACAGTTTTAACATTCACAAATTCTACATTCTGCCCACACTGTATTTATGTCTACTGTATTTATATTACAACAAACACCGACTTTTGCCTTATATAACATAAATTGATTTGTTTTTTTAACGGAGATAAAAAGTGTTTACTGTGAGGTACGAACTGGGTCTTTAAATGAAACAGTTTACGCTTCGTCTTTAAAGGGTATTGAGTCTAAATAAACAAAACTTCCTGTGCCGGTTCAGTGACGCCAATACCTCACAGCAGTAACTAAATAAATTATAACAGACTCCAGCGCCATCTGGATCTCTGCCCCAACCTGTTCTATTATTGTTGTTGTATCATATTTAATTTTTTTGGCGAACTTATTACTTCAATACGGATGATGTAAACAACAAATCTGTTTCATATAAATTAAAAAAGCTCGCATCTTCCAAATGTTTATGCTAAGAGAGATAAACCTAGTATCCAACCAGCCACACCCTCTGAACTAAATCAATTACTCCTTTCAACCATCTCCAAGAAGTTACAATTCGTTCGGTCAGTCACCCCGTTATCTAGTATGACAACGGTCACACAACCACGCAAAATGAACCTTTGCATGACAAATACTTAAACAAAACCACGCAATTCTGCTACCACTTGAAACTGAAAGGACAGTCCAACTACCGATAGTAAGGGGTGTAGGGTATCGTCCGGTGGATCTCCTGGGGATGCCGCTACTATGTCACGGCACAAAACAATTACGGTTATGGCAGATATCAACGACACAGAGCATCAAGTTTAAAATTACAGTAGCCAATTTGACACGTCTGTTTTACTGCTATGGAATTATGAGTTAGTGTAAAAGTATACTTGCTTTTTGTTTCTTCGTGTAATGCACATAATAGATATTATCAACAAAATCACACAAAGCAGGATATAAAGAAAGCATTCCCACGTTGTGTCTGTTGCACAGTCCGGCTTTGCTACTTTCCAATTTAACCTTTTAAAGCTACTTGATGCATCAACAGTTTTAACATTCAAAAATTCTACATTCTGCCCACACTGTATTTATGTGTATTGTATTTATATTAGAACAAACACCGACTTTTGCCTTATATAACATAAATTGATTTGTTTTTTTAACCGAGATGAAAAGTGTTTACTGCGCGGTATGAACTGGGTCTTTAAATGAAACAGTTTACGCTTCGTCTTTAAAGGGTTAAACATTAATCACAGTATCATTCAATGTCATATAGCCTGAGATACTGCCATAGTTATTAATGAAATCATAAATTGGAAATAAGTAGATGAAACCTGAAATTTGTGACTTATAATACAGTTGTGATGGTTGTTGCGGTGTGGACGTTGTGTCGAGCACAGGGAACGGACAAACCTCAGTGTGACCACATCGGATACTCTCCGTTCACAATAAGGGAGGAAATATGTGGCTCCGATGGACAGACGTACAGCAATGAAAAGCACCTAGAATATGAAAATTGTGTCTACAGAAGAGGTGAGGAGAGAGAGATGACTTACCACTGCGACATATTAGTGTGCCCAATAATGTATCTAATGTTCCATACCAGGGGATGTTATTGTTTTAATATATATATATATGCATTTAATAAAAATAATTTATCTCCACACACAAACATAATTCATCTGAAAATTTAACGTGAACATTTCCCCGTTATAAATATATTTATTTCACTCTACTTTCATTATGACGTGACATTTGCACAAACTGTACAAAATAAACTAACAATGAGGATGATATCTGCGGTCTTCGAGGGTATTACGCGGCGTCATGTGGTAATTGTTTACCGACGTTTCGGGACAACGTATTGGTCACATCTTCACGGGTCATTAATTAAAGATCTTTTAATCTTGCTTGTTTCTTTGTCTGTTTTTAATGTGAAGATTGCAAACGTCCGAAAACTAAGTAATAATGCATCAACTTCGTGCCAGTATATAATACTAATATAAGTCGGGCATTTTGTTTGCCGCAATAAAATATAACAACACATTAGTTCAAATACATTTTACGTACTTACTGTTTGCACATCTAATCGCATTTTGAAACAAAATTAAAATTTAATCAAATTATTAAAAAATTCTTCATTTAATTTTTCAGCAATTACCAAAGTTAAAGATGGGTGGTGTAAAGAGGAGGATCAGAAACGGGCAGAAGCAGAACGGAAAAAGCTGCTGAAGAAGAGGCCAAAAGAATTCAACACTTTCTGGAAGATGGCAACCTGTTTGAGAAGCAACGAAAAGGCTGTTACATTTTGAAACATAGCTGCTATGGGAATAGAACTGGTGTACATATATAAATATTATTCTCATAATCTTTTATTTACCGTAAGGTTCAGTGATTAAATACTTTGTAAAACGATAATCACTTTTAGCTTCTGCATTACTGGCATCAAGTTTCCTGTACCAACCTCAAGAACCAGATAAATGTGGTGAGAGTGCTGAAGACTTAGGACCTTGTTTACAAAGCGCAAAGATTTCACTGTCCATACTAATTACAGACGTAAATAGGGAAGGGGCATTTAATATTAATTATATTATGTCATTTACGAAATATATATTCAAGGGCAAAACTATATGCCCAAAGAAAATATTCCCATGACGATATAGTTATTTTTTTGCCAGATAACTTCCTTAATTATATGTAATTTTATATACATGTATATAAATCCTGTTAGATATAACTGATATTGTTGTCACAAATTCGCTCTTCATTGCACTCATAAAATTCAATACAGGTAATATTGTACTAAAACCACAAGACCATGAACCAGGTCCTCACGGCCAGAGGTGGCCACAGCCGATCGCGATCTACCAGTCTATCGCCGCCAATTGTTTGGTCTCTATCAAAATTGCCGCTTAAGTACGATCAATAGCTCTTCGTCTGACAGCATTCTTAGTATCAAATTATCTCTGCGAAGAAGCCTTCCCCAGATGAAGATAATTAAATCAAGATACCGAAGCCGTCTGACTGATGAACAAATAAAGTACTGCCTTCACTGATGCCTGAGTAATTATGAAAGCGCTATCAGTAATTTATCGCAAGATACGCAGTGTCATGCATCAGTTTCACAACAGGAAGGCTAATGAAAAACACCTTTTAATTACGGTAACTTTTTTTAGTTTGAAAAGATCAATTTGTAATAAATGAAACAATTTTACTTTTATATGTTTGATGTTATTATGCTACTTTATAATTCTTTGACTTTTTTCTTTTTTTCCAATGGCTCGACAGCCCCTTGGGGGCCTAGGCCGCCTCATTTTTTCCGACTTTCAAGATCACACACTGATAGACACACCCACTCGGTAGGACTCCTCTGGACGAGTGACCAGCCCGTCGCAGAGACCTCTACCTGACAACACACAACACTCACAACAGACAGACATCCATGCCCTAGGCGGGATTCGAACCCACAATCCCAGTAAGCAAGCGACCGTAGACCCACTCCTTAGACCGCGCGGCCACTGGGATCGGCATTTCTTTGCCTAGTTGACCTAATATTAATACCTCATTTACTGTGGTAGATGGCGAAAGATTTTCTGTCTTTAGAGTAGATCACTGAGTCCAAAAGTCTTGTCACCTATGCCTTACGGTATATCGACCTAATATCCTTTCTGACAATATCAAAATATCTGTCTTACCTGTGACTGCCTTTCAAGATTTTCCATACTGAAATCCTTATGTTATGTAGCACATCGTAACCTCGCTTGTTTGACTAAGTGTAAAAACAATGATTGTGCTTGTCTGAAATGTTGCGTAGTGTAGATTGGAAGTATGTCACCGACGTTTCGAAACAGCTTATCGTTCCCATCTTCAAAGGTCAGAATTTTTCTTTCCTCTCGGATGCTTGACCCTTGTAGATGGGAGCGACAGGTTGTACCGAAACGTTTGTTAGCAACTACTAAACTACTCCGCGCCACGCCCCAGAAGAGCAAAGACCTCAATTACACGGCGGAGGACGCCGTAAATTTCGCACACGAACAAAATTTAGAAATGTGAGTTCTGAGAATTTCACATCTGTTCATTCACTGTGACGCATTGTAGTCTTATTCGTGAATACCAAAGTTTCGAAAAAAAAAAACACGCTGCTTGCATCTTGAGGGTAGAATAGGGGAGGGAAGAAGTGTGCAAGACTAGACTATAGTCAGTTTGTAACAACGGTCGACGGGAGAGACAAAGGACGCAAAACCCGATTCGGGCTAATGGGAACCTTACACAGATATGTACTGTGTTCATTGGTACCCCAAAAAAGGAAGCAATATATTCCTCCGAAACACTGTTCCACCAATAAGGCAACACAGAAGGCCATAATATGATTAATAATGTGAGTGTAAACCACGAAATTTCTAGTTATGTAACGCTCTCCATTCTTCTTTCCGGTCCAAGGTTTTCTGACCAGACCTGCGCCCACCTTGGAAGAACTTTTAGAAAGTTTCTTTACGTCATCTGAGCCTGCGCTCATGAAGGTTTCGTTAAACATGTAAGATAACGAAGGAAATCTTTCACTGATCATGTAATTGTGTCAAGCAGAAAATCTTCTTTCCTTTAATAAGTCACAGGTATCAAAATACAACAGCACTTACATATAAAGTTCTTTTATCAAAATTCCGACATATTTCAACTCAATCCGTCCATCATTAGAAGGATTCCTTCCACGTGTGTGCAACTAGCAGGGACTGCATTTAGTTTTTACAGACTGCATTTATTGCCTTTAAGCCATTTGATTATTCAGACTAACTAACGGTACATCAAGTCTAAATATTTCAGCAGGTCGCCCATACCAGAAACAACGGTGACAGATTTTTATTAACTCATCGTAAAGAAGGCATCGCCGATCCCAGTGGCCGTGCGGTCTAAAGCATGGGTCTGCGGCCGCTCCATTACTGGGATTCTGGGTTTGAATCCCGCCGAGGGCATGGATGTCTGTTTCTTGTGAGTGTTGTGTGTTGTCAGGTAGAGGTCTCTGCGACGGGCTGATCCCTCGTCCAGAGAAGTCCTACCGAGTGTTGTGTGTCTCAAGTGTGATCGTGAAGCCTCGAACAATGAGGCGGCCTAGGCCCCCAAGGGGCTCTTGAGCCATTGGGGGAGGGGAAAGGCACTTACTTTCCTAGTGTTCACCTTACAGTTTTCGCTCTCTCCCCCCCCCCCCCACCCCATTGCATTACCAAAGCAAACAACACCAAATACTGGCAGACATCCTTGACAAGTCCACTGAGATGTGCTTACGGCTACTCCGTGACTGGATCTGTGCCCCGTCCTCATATAAAAGTGTGTGGGGGGGGGGGGGGGGAGGCATTCCGTGCGCTGGACGGATATAGAGGCAGTTTCCAAAATGCCATGTTGCTTTTAGGAAACCAGACAACGAAAAATCCCCAGAAATTTTGTAATCCTATTTGTTATACGCTAGCGGTTAAAAAATTCCGGGTTTCATGTCGCCCGGGCAAAAAGATTTTTACCGTGAGGCCTAACACTAGTGGGTTCTTAGTGTGGAACTTGCTTCTTTTACCATTCTGGCGCCTATAATGTCTTGATGTTTTCTAAAGTTTTGGAAAATTTGTTTACCTCTCTAATACGCCATCTTCAGAACCACTTCGAATTGGCTTAAAATTAATTAGAAGTTTAGAAAGCATTTGGTACATGCCTCAGTATATTAGCTTCAATATGTTATTTCAAAATTTTTGGAAAATGTGTGTACCTCTCTAATACGCCATCTTCAGAACCACTTCGAATTGGCTTAAAATTGATTAGAAGTTTAGAAAGCATTTGGTACATGCCTCAGGTATATTAGCTTACATATGTTAATCTACAAATCAGCCCGCAGTTTCGCGGTATTATCTTTTATATAGGCCTATATCCGCGACTGTGTTATCGAATAATATGGTTTTCAAACTGACAGGTTTGATTATCCTTTATGTGAATATCAAAACGCCTATACAACTTCTGTCTTCCGTCTTCTATCTGAGAATGTATCTGTATCCCTGTACAAGACCTTATTTACTTGAGGAGCACAAGGAACGTATAATTTGAAACTGTTCGATTATTGTGTTGTGTTCGGACGCAGCAGGTCTGAAAACTGCGAGCTTCCTTAAAAATGAAAGTTTTTATGGCTGCTGTTCCGCAATATACGCAATATATCGTACATAAAGAAGGTACACTTGTCGGTAAATTGGCACGGTAAGAAATGATTATAAGACCAGGTCTAGGAAACGTGCGTATAAAATTTAAAATAAACTTCTCTTTCGAAACCGCGGAAGAAAATTTCCCAAACGATTTAGCCAATAACGTTGTTCAAAATGTATGCGTTATTTTCGGTAAATATTTCTCTGTAAGAAACATTCAATACCCGACAAAATGCGTAATTGGCGATTGCATAATCTCGTTCTATTTACACAGGTGACAATTTGAACTTCAGAATTATGTAAATTAAACATAGGACGTTTAAGAAAAAAATGCTGCAACATGCCACTGTAAAATGCTGAAGGACGATATAATTATTTTACGGTATTAGGGCACTTTACTCGTCTACTTGCTTTAAAGTATAGATGAAAAGGATTTCGTTCATATCCGTATTAAGCACGTAACCAACAACACGTCATTCAGTTACAGCTCGACGAAGGTGTTTCGGGCAGTACAGACCTGTCTAACATTTAGACGTCCAAGATACACAAAATCATGTTCTTTATTCTCGTAATGTGTGTGACTGCACAGACGTCAGGACATATTCACTCCCATATGCTACAGAGTGTGTGTGACACCGTGACACAACACGTCACACCAGGACACACCCTGGTCGTCTCATACAGCACGCCAGCACACGCTCCAGACGTCCCTCAAAACAAATCAACACATAACCTAGTCCTTCATCCAGGCCATAACACAAATCAGACGGCCAGGAAAGACGTTTTCAGTTATCTGCAATCAAGCGAAGATTTGAGGCAAATGATACTGGCGGAATTCAACAAGTTTGAAAAGTGGTCCTTGCTCTTCTTTGACGCAAATAATGAATTTAAACAGACATTTCCATCAAGAAGTAAGCACGAAGGATATGTACTGCTGTCTTCGTGCCAGGAGCAAAAAGACGTTTTGCAGGAGATAGGAGAGCAGGTGAAGAAACTCAGAAATAGTTGGGACTGGAATCCACGGGCAAAATTTGTAATACTGCTTATGGGGATACGAGATATAAATACAAAATTGCTCGCTGAAGATATTTTTGCTGAATTGTGGACATCAAGAGTAGTGAATTCGGTTGTGCTGATTCCAGCGCTGGATACACACATAGCAACAGGCACTGTGAACATACTGGATGCGTATATTTGGTTTCCGTATCAGCCTGCGGGTAAATGCATTCATGTCAAAGACGCCGTCCTCCAGAATCGCTGGATACTGGACAGTAATAGCACAGGCTACTTTATGCACAACACCTCTCTTTTTCCACAGAAAATTCCCAGGGATCTTCATGGTTGCCCGCTAACAGTGTCTACGTTTGAGTTACCACCTATGATTATGAGAAAGAAAACTACTGAAGTAGATCCAAAAAACATTATATACGACAAAGGCCTGGACATATATATCTTAACAGAACTTGCGAAGAGTATCAACAGTTCCTTAAAATTCCGGGACTCGCCACCTGACGGCGGAAACTGGGGGTGGGACCTCGGAACGGAACGTGGAACGGTTTGACAGGAGAGATCGCCAGGAGTTATTCAGATATAAGTGCATGTCTTCTATGGTACAGGTGTCACTTGGTGAAAGAAATCGAGTGCCTGAGACCCTATATTATCGATAAGGTCAGATGGTATGTCCCCTGTGCCAGGCCATACCCTCGATGGATGAGCCTCACTAGAGTGTTCCAAATGTCGCTCTGGATAGGGTTCCTTACAGCGTACGTAATTGTTGCAGCAATCATGTGGCAAGTAGTGAAAATAAGCAGCAATATTTTCATCGAGGCAGCACAGAACCAGGCTTATGCCGGCTTCGGCAAGTGTTTCCTCAACTTCTGGGCCATTATCCTTGAAGAGTCCGCTTCTAACCACCCTCCTAATGTTGCTGTAATCAGAGCTGTATTCTTTGCGTGGGTGTTGTACTGTTGGGCTGTGAACAACGTGTACCAGGCATACCTTACAAGTTTCTTAATAGAGCCAGGTCTGCAGCACCAGTTATCTTCAGAAGATGAAATGCTCACCTCTGGAATCGAGTACAGTACTGAAACAAGCTTGATATTTTTATATCCCGTTCTCAAAGGGACAAGATATGGACACATGCGTATTGTTAAAGAGGTTGCGTGGGCCGAGAAACGAGTGGAGAAAGGTATGCTAACATTCCTGTTCTCGATGTTTCTCGTGCAATATCACATAGCTCTCTATTATACGGATGCAGATGGTATGCCGAGAATTTGCTATATCGAAGACGATTTTGCCTTCACTTTAATGACCATGTTTGTTCCGAAAGGTTTCCCGTTTAAGGCGTGGTACGACCAAGTCTTACTTTATTTAATGCAAGCTGGGTTGGTGAATTTCTGGTGGGAGGACCTAAAGTATACGGCCACTCTGGAAAAAGCCGGAGATTTCAATCTGCCACCTGGAGAATACATTACCCTGACAATGGAGCATTTGCAGTCTGCGTTCTACTTCCTGTTATTGGGGTACGCGATATCCGTTATATCATTTTTAGTAGAATTATGTCAGTACCGTCAGGGGTACAGAAATGAAAGGATGAAAATTAATAGAAACTGAAAACAGAGAGCCACGCTGACAAACAGTCACAAGAATATTGATTGATTCCTTAAGTTAATATGAAATGTTGTTTGGGACATGATGCCTTTTACTTTCATGCCTGAAACTGGAGTGTTTTTATGGAATTTGTTACGTAAGGACTGGAGTAAAATTGGACACTATAACTTTTCTTTCATATGGTGAAGCATATAATTTGCTCTAAGTGACATTCAAATCGAAATGTATTTCTTTCTTTAGAAAAATTTCAACATCCATTAAAAAGAAAGTTTTTTTTTACATGATGCATACTTGACGCAATACAACAAAAAAATAATTTTTAACTATGTAGTGGGAATTCACACAGAAACCCAAGTTTATATCTGGAAAGTAAAGAGACAATTATAACTGACTCCTTTTATTGTTTAGAAGAATACATAATTACAGCCTATACCCCTTTAATAATTCAGGTTTCGTAGAAAAATATTTTTAAGTACATAATTCAATAAACGTAAAATAGTCGTTCAAGGTTCAAATGTTTCGTCACATGCAGAAGGATTATTTTAAAATGTAACGCTTTGTCGCTTCCTGCTTTCAGAACTGAAAAGAAAGCGTAACTACGAAATTTTAAAAATGTATTGTACTTATAAATAAATCTATACGAAAGCAGAACCAATGCAAAATTATTTTCCAGACCTGCAAGTTGCATTTGTTTTGAAAAACTTGTTTTAAAAATGGTTGTTTTTCAAAATATTTCTATCAGTGACAATGTGTAATTGTAATTACTGTATTGTGTTAAATTACTTTTTTATCAGAAAATACGCGTTAATTTCCTGTATGCACATAATGAACCACTCTATGTCATTTCCAGACTACATTACAGGTCATACACACCTTTGGCCGTAATAATAAAAATTTAAACCAATATATCTATTACATCATATTTCATGGAAAAAAGTTGTTCCGAGTTGGGAATATTAAGATTTAAGATTCGATTTTGGAAATCATTTAATTTCTAATTAGAACAGCGAGTGAAATAACAATAATTAAATGTAAAATTGTGACAGTTTCGGGGTTTATTAATTAATAATGCACTGCCTCTATTTGTGGATTGTGGAGAAGAATGGACATAACATCGCTTTTCATGCAACACGATGTTTGTCGTTTTGGCTGTAATGAATATAGACAGACACAGGACTTTTATTGACAGTGAGCTGCAAATTTTAAGAAATAAAGATAAATACATTAATTATGTACTAAAATTATTAGTACTTGGCCTACACGGCTAAATTAATTATCCAATATGTCGCTTTATAGCCTAAAAGTATCACTTAGAATAATGATCCATGTACAACTTGACTCTTTTAATATATATGACATTAAATGTGCTCTTGATTTTTTTCTTATCCTAATTTTAATTCCTAAGACCTGTTATTATATCCGAATACATAAGCTCTGTTCCTTTTCCAATAAATCTTTAGTAGTTATATTTACAGTCAATCGCCGATATAACGTCCCTCGATACAGGACCACCCTCACTTGGCGCCCGTGAAAGTTTGTGAACAGAAATTCGCTAGTGTTTACAGTATTTCCATTACAGCCACTCTCGATATATCGCCACTGTCGACTAGCGCCACAAATTGCGGTAAACAAACGGGGGACGCTCTATCAGTACTTGACTGTATAATATGATTTTGTTTTGTTTAAATATGGATCTGACATATTAATCTGAAGATTGAGTCGAATATAATTTAACAATGGTGTTTCAGCTAGTCATTTAACATTGAATATGTAAGTCTATTACGTAAGGTGAAATGAAAAAAATAGTGATGTACGTAATTACAACGTATTTTGATTTATTATCCTGGTTTTATTCAGCCCGTAATGAGAAAAATTACAAAAACCGCAATCATGATATTCTGTGTCTCACCATCAGCTCAATAAAGAAACTATAAGACAAATAGGAAAGGCAAGGTTACATGTGACTTTTAAGCATCGCGCTATAACGTCTTATATGACAGCAAGTGAAAAGAATGAGGTTGCACTTGTGCTTCATTATTACCACAGTATGAACGTGGGTGAAGAAGTGAAAGTATAGCTCCGTGCATTCTTAACCTCCTCTGTAGCTGGAGGTAAGCTGTCAGCCTCACGCCCCGGCCACTTTACTCCTAGGAAAAGAAGCCCTCAATACCCTTGGGTACGAGCCTGGGTGGGAGGCAGAGCCGGTCTGGATGTTGTGAGGAAAAGATAAATTTATGCCCCTGCTGGAAGTCGAACCCCTGTACACTGCCCACAACCTAGTCACTGCACTGACTGAGGTATACCGACTCCAAGACGACATGTGTCATGAAGGAAGAACTCCATGCATTCTTAACCTCTATCTGCTCCAGATGGAAGTGAGTGGTCTCTTTCATTCTCCAGCTGTTTTCCCCTTCTGGAAGGATCCCTTATAATGCATTGGGTAGAAGGCTGGGTTAGTCCCATAGCACGTTTAAGTATCGTGTCCTGGGTGTAGAAGTGTTGCTTTTTGTCTTATCTCCTGCTCTTTTTAGCTTGACTTCCTCGGAAGGATGAAGTTTTAAGATATTTTTCAAAAGCAACCTTAGTCTGTACGGGCAGGGCATGTGGCATGTGTGGAAAAGAGGACAGAGATGCATACAGGGCTTTGGTGGGAAAATCTGAGGGAGGAAACCCACTTGGAATACTTAGGCGTAAATGAGAAGACAGTACTAAAATGAATATTCAAGAAGTAGGATGGGGCGTGGACTGGATTAATCTGGCTCATGATAGAAACATGTGACGAGCACGCACAGTAATGAACCTTCGGGTTCCATAAAATGCGGGAAATTTCTTGACTAGCTGAGGACCTGTTAGCTTCTCAAGAACGACTCTGCTGCATGGAGTTAGTTGGTTATTTCGTTGGTTAGTTATTACTTAGTATGTTAGCTAACCTTCATTTACTTGGAAATTTTCACGAAAATGCATGAACTTTACTTTTGCAAATTCACAAATTGCTTCAGCTACTGTAAATGACAGTGGATGCCACTGTCAATATTCCTCAAGCTCCAAATAAATTCAAACCAGAAGAACCTAGGATACTTATGAGCAAAATACTTTATGCAGTGCGTAGACTGGGTCCATGGGAATGTCCATGGCAAATAATATCCATTCTGCCCTCATTGATAAAAAGTGTCCAAACGGTGCTTGCTAGCAGAGGGAACCTACTTTTTTCTATTGCGAGATATGAGTTTCTCCTAAGGTCGTAGATGAAGATTCAAGCCTTCTGGGATAACATGATAACAGAGAAATGCAGATAGCAGTATCCTGAGTTGTATTCGAACCAGAGGTTGCTAGTACTCAAGACGTGCGGCGCCTGTGTTCTGAATAATGCTGCTGTCAATATGAAATATGTCTCTTAAGACTCCAATTTTATTACGGCCCCTTAGTGTTTCAGTAATCCTTTTCGAACAATTAATTAACAAGAGAATTTCTCAGTAAATGTCGCGTTGTAGCTCTAAAGTGGAAAGACGAGAGGTATTAAATATTTATGCTTCGTTTCTGTTGAGAATTCTTTGCGCATTCAGTCAGTAAATAACAAGAAATAAGAAACGGGCCACACAAACTCAACAAAACCTTTCACAACAAACAAAGTATTAAACACGTCATCGCAGTAGCATGGTTTATTCATCGTTCTATCAAGGTATGAAAGACTACAAAATTAACATTTCCAACATCAAACAACGCAACGGAAATCGTTTGCTTGCATTAATTTCTTTTTGTGTTTGTCTCTGTATTTAATCGTCCAGTACGCCGTACATTTCTTCTTTCGACTACGTGACGCATTTTATATGTCTAGCTTTTACGTATTTTCCCTTAGAACTTCCGAATTTTAATTAGTCCTGATACCCAAACCCGTTATAACAACATTCGGTATATGTGCATATTGTATAGCCGGCCTGAAGCTGAATGGAATTTCTGCAGCTCCCTTTATTTCTTTTAAGTTCTCTAAGCGAATGCCGACTAGTGAACCGACTCCAATCCTTGATCCGCTTTTCCGGGATAGCGTACCCGGTATAGCGACTTGCTATAAGTTGGACGGTTGGGGGATCGAATTCCGGTAGGGACGAGGTTTTGCGCACCCGTCCAGACCGTCCCTGGTGCCCGCACAGCCTCTTGTACAATGGGTACCCGGTCTCATTCCCTGGGGGTAAAGCGGCCGGGGCGTGGCTTTAACCACCACTCCCATCTAACGCCGAAGTTAAAGAATGAGTAGAGCTATACCTCTACTTCCCCTCTGGGCCTTCGTGGCCTGTTCTAGGGTGAACTTTACCTTCTACCGTTTACCTTTTACACGAGGCGAACATTATGCAGTACCTTGCAACAGATCATGGCTGCCTCTCCCAGTCCTTTCCGCTTTACTGTGCCCTACATAATCTACATCTCATCTAGACATGTACCGTTTGGGGATCTTTTAATATAGCTTGCTTTTTATTCATAAGACCTTTCAGATTATATGCTAGATTTTTGAAAATTTTCATGCCTGCATGGTATACACTTTTCTCAAAGCATGAAAAGTTGGCAATTCGTCTTTGCTGACAGTGCTTACTGCGCCTGTTATCACTATGTACAGCTAAACTGGTCTTAAAATATTCTTCTTTTTTCCCCCATTGAATTTCATAAATAAAAACAAATATTTTCACAAAGAAGACGTAGAATCTATAACCCTTTAAATAGATTTGTACGTGAATTTATAGGTTTCACTGCAGCTATAATTTTAACAATTTTATTTTGTAAAGAAAATATCTTTTTGCTGTCAGATGAATCTCACCCCATAATCATGCAACACCTCATTATGGAGTGAAAATTGGTACAATAAATTCGTTTCGTGTCAGTGTAGCTAATATGAGACATTGATCTAACCGCATAACGTAATCCACATTACTTGGGAATCCGTTAATCAATATGATTTTGCGAGTTTTCAGGCAGTACGCCGTCTCCTAACTTTCGGTAACAATCAACCAGAGACGGGAACCAATATCCCAGAACAACGGATATCTCGGGTATATTTCTCATTTTAGTGTTCGTTGTTGGCTACAATGACAATGAATAAGCATGGCGGGTGTGGTTCCAAAGTCACATAAAACGTCAGGTAGAAAGCAGTGGACCTTACACGGTAGGTTATTTGGATTTATGTTTTAATGCCATAAGTGTCATTAAGCGTGGTGTTGGTAGAAGACGTTATAAATACAGGGGCTAAATTAAATAGAAAGTATTTACGTATATATGTACAATGACATAACCTTAAAGGGTAATTTCTGTGTAGTAAACAGCTCTGAAGTCTGGTAATGCCATGAACAGTGTTTTGGTCGTAGAATGTTAGGTGCACAGCAGGAAAATCTCTGAATTTTGAACCTATTACAATTGAATATTCATAGTCCTGTCGTTTTACGGACAAGAGACTTTTCTCTTCTCCAAAATGTCCAGGCCGGCACTGGGGCTCATCCAGCCTCCTACTCAATGGGTACCGACGTTCTTTTCTGGGGTAAAGCGGCCTGAGCGTTATGTTTACCACTTACCGCCATCTAGTGCTGAGGTTAGCTAGACTGGAGCTATGCATGTACTGCCTCAATATGCCTTCATGGCATGGACAGGGATAACTTTACCATCTTTACTTTACCTTTTTCACTGAAAGTACATGACATTTCTTTGTGTTGTTTACTAAAATGGTTATGGTTGTTTTACAATGGAAATCAATTAAGTTTTGCATTTTGAAACCCAGTGTATAAAATTATGCAAATTTTGTAGAAGAGAAAGGAAGGAGCATGTACAACAGGATCTTGACACCCTGCTTAAAAGTACTATGTATTTCCTGTAAGCATGCTGTCTTGTATTATCAGTGCTTTCTGTTTCAAAAGTGTGGATCAAATTTGTTTTGTATTCCACTATAGAGTCCTTGGGCACGTAACTGCTCCATATAAAACGATATTACATATCTGATATCATGGTAGCATTGCTGTGAATTCACTTAAAGTCATCTTGTGTCTGTTTACAGCAACTTGCATGAGGATAAGATGGATTTGACATATTGCTTTATGTGGTCAAATTAAACTACCTTTCTGTGCAGTGGAAAAGAGTGTATGTCTTTTTAATACAGTGACTATGTGCTTGTGTTCATTTTGCTATCATAGCGTTTTTAACTGTTTCACTATTTACCAGCTGGACATATTTTTATATATCTTCAACAAATGTAGACTCACAGGCAGGTTATGTCACAGTACTTCAAGTTATATTGTATTTGTATTGGTTGTAGAAAGTGTAAACAAAACAGTTTTGCAAGAAATGTGGCAGTAATAAACATGTGGGTGTGTGGTCAAGTCACTCATTCATCAGTATTCTGTGTACACATTCGTTTGTTTGTCATCAGCACTGTATAGTGTTGATACTGATAGCATTGTTGGGTGTCTTATTAAAAAAAAGATGAGTGCGTGGTCTCCATAATGTAAAGTTGCCCCATTGTTACTAATTATTTCTGTTGTACTTCTTAATGTTAGATGGTCCTAGAGGGTCACTCCGACGCCTGCGAAGTCAACTAGCTGAAGATGGGTGTCCTGAATCACAAGTCATATTGGCAAAACATCTGCTTGAGGAGAAGTGTGGTAAGAATTTTGTCATTGTATGTACACTAACTCTTAATTTTAAGAACAAGAGAGAAATAGCATTGGTGGTATTTGCACTGTTGGTGGAATGGTACTGACAAGGGAGAACTGAGGTTACTCTGAGAAAACCTGTCCCAGTGCCTCTTTGTCCACCAGTTTTAAGAACTGAGAAAAGAATGTGTTCCTTGAAAGTAATTTCCTAAGCAAATACAGTAAAACCACTATTTAATGAATTGCTGGGAGATTAGAATATTCAATATAGTCTTCTCGGGCGCACGGCCGCGTCAAATCGTTTGAATACAACGTTTCGGGGACTAGCTCCGTCCCCATCCTCAGGCAAAACTGATTTAACATAACGAGTTGACGCGGCTGTGCACTCGAGAAGACTATATTGAATCATGTCGCTGCGAAAGTTTTAAAACTTATAGATTAGAATATATTTCACTAAATCGAGGTTTTCATTAAATGTAGGTACATTGTTTATATGGAACTATTGTCGGGACATGAAAAAATCATCACTTAATCCGGGATTTCACTAAATGCGGGAACATTAAATCGGGGTTTTACTGTATTTGGTAAATGGAAGCACCAGTATCACCAGTCTTATAGCAAAATGTGTATAACTGTAGTTAAATTCTGCCATTACAGTACTGTTTCTTTGGAACTCCATTTATCCACTCAATACAGACATTGAATGGCATTGGCTGTCAAGTTACTGAAATTATTATTCTCTGATGTTGAAGCCACTGAAGAAAAATGTGGCAGGTGTGCCAGTGACCAGTGACGGATTATGCAGCACATGAGATTGCACAGCCACCGACATGATTTGTTAAGTTTTTTGAATGAAGGAAAGTAAATGTAGACCTAAACTATACTTGTTAGTTGCAGAATTCCACTGTCATATAGCCAAAGCAGCTGATGTATATTAATCCCCTCTTCAAACAGTGTGAGTTACTGTAGGTTGTAATATTATACGTGGATTGCTTTGGGTATTATGCTACTTATATTCGTTTATTATGTTGATTAATAACAAATTTGAAAAGTATAGTATTAATTGAAATAATAATACATTATAAAGGTACAAGAAATTACAAGTATAAGAGGTACATGAAGCAACCATTATTTGACAGTGATCGGTGATGATTCATTTTTTGCTTAGTGTGTTTTGAATTTAATTTCTTTTTATTGTAGCAGAAGTGAATTACATGTACAGAGAAAGTGGTATTAGTTACTGAAATGCTGTCATATGAAAATTCGTTTATTGAACATCTATAACAAATAGTAGTGAATGTACCTTTAATATCAGAATTGTATTTCAAACAATGGACAAGCACATGCAATGAATGTTCAAGTTCACTTTTTCTGGGGAAGGGGGAGAAAAAACTCTTCATGTTGTAATATTTTGTTTTTGTTGCTCCAGTTGATTTTCAGATATCATTAATTCCAACACATCACTATTATAAGGGGTGCCATGAACTGAAAGACAATGAATCAGATCAGAAAATTTTCTGCTTTGATATATGGTGTGAAAATAATGAGAGAGATGGAAGAAACATGCATGAAACTGGACTCCGATAAGTGTGTTAGCTATGCAAAGTGAGTAGTGTAGATAACTTCATATCTAATAAATGGCATCAGCTGTTCACATGAACATGCTATATTCCAACATATATTATTCATCTGAAGTGAATGAGATACACATACTGATTCTGCATGCACTTGTCCATAAGTGAGTCAAATTTAGCATTTTATTTGCATGAGAGTTTTATCAACATAATAAACCCGAGAGAAGACTTCTGTTACTATGATGTTAATTATGCTGGAACTCTTTTTGAATGTTTATTTAAATTCCAGCAACAACTTAGAGGAAGTAAAACATGCATGAAAATATTCCTCCATAAAGAAGCTTTGACAAAAAACAATGAGTCATTGTGGAAGTGAATGTTTGAAAGTATGTGTTGGTATCTTGGTCTCTGACAGCCTACCTTTCTGTGACTACCAAATTTTCTGCAATTTGAATGGATTCTGCTGCAATAATTTAAAATATTTAAACTCATTCTTTAATCTGCTCATAGTTTATGCCAGATGACTACTCTAACACAAAGATTGTGTTCTGCTAGTATGTGATGCCATATAGTTTGGTAGATATGTACCTGCTGCCCCCATTTTCAGGTTCGAAGATTGTGGGTTCTCACAGCAATGAATATTGAGATTATAGTCTTCTGGGATGTGACATCATATGTTTTGGTGGATTGGTAGCAGTGTAGCAGAGGCCTTTCTTTCTATTCTGAAGATGAAGGCGCTGTGTACCCCTAAAATGTTGCTAGGTGGGGAGACCTGAGGGAAGGAGACCACTTGGAAGACCCAGGCATAGATGGGAGGATAATATTAAAATGGATCTTCAAGAAGTGGGATGGGGGGCATGGACTGGATTGATATGGCTCAGGATAGGGACAGGTGGCGGGCTGTTGTGAGTGCAGTAATGAACCTTCGGGTTCCATAAAACGCGGGGAATTTCTTGACTAGCTGAGGACCTGTTAGCTTCTCAAGAAGGACTCTGCTCCATAGAGTTAGTTTAGTTAGGTGTATACCAAACTGCACTGTGTCACATTCCATAAGACTATGCTTTTAATATTCATTGCCATGAGAACCCTACATCTTGCATACAACTCTAACATTGTAAAAATTAACTCCTGCATACTTTTGACTTAATGTGTCACTGTCAAAGAAGCCTGAAATGGTTGTCAGATGATTATGAGGAAAATCATGGTGAGATAAATGAGTATGATGACAACAAAATGGGAAGGAGACCAGGCTTACTGGAGAAGCATCATCGTCAGCTCATGATTATGTCTCATTTCTGTTTGACAAATTTTGGACAGAAACACTGGTGGCAATTATACTGTAATGTGAAACATGGCCTTGCAGAATTTTGTTGAAAAGAAAGGAGGAAATGATTGTTACAAACAGCTTTTATTTTGTTCTTGGATGTGTAAAGTGAATATTATGCAGTCTGTTGAATACAGGGCGATATTGAGATTTATGACCACTTTTTATACGGACTTGTCTTTTTATGTTGTTCTTTTGTTTCAGAACTGGATGTGGATAAAGAAGAGAATAGCAGGGTTGGAGTGTACTGGCTGATAAAGGCATCTGAGCAAGGAAATGTGGAAGCCACAGATCTTCTAAAACGGTGTTTAGAAACGGGACAAGGTAAGGTTTCATTTGAAACATTACTCTTCTGACACATAATGTTAATGTCAGTCATGTTAATAAAAGTTATTGACCAGACCTGACTGATACAGTGTTTTGTTTGGTGTGTTATTTAGGAATAACAGAACATAATTATGTAGATGTCAAATCTTGCCTGAGTATGTCTCAAGATGAAAAACTGGTGCGGAGAGCTGCGCGGGAAATGTTTTCCAGGTAATGAAAGTTGATTTTTTGTTACTACATTATTTGATGGCAGTGTTTTGCAGAGGCTATGTATCATTAACTAGTTTTGAATAGTGATGAATGATGATTGGGTAAGGATTTGGGAACAGACATTCATGGCTTATTACAAGGTACTGTGGTCCCGGCATTTACCGTAACATCCAGACATATTGTACGACATGGTATCATCACCCAGAAGACAATCACTTCATATTCCACTTTGTTAATTATTGGTTCTTGCAGTCTTTCTTCAGGGCAGGATTTTATCACAACAGATCAACTTCAACGAAGAATGCGAATGGTAGAAAAGAAAGAAGACAAACAGGGAGAACCAGGCCATGTTTTATTGGAGGAAAATGAACAAAAACAGGAAGGTGACAGTGATCTGTCTGCTGGAAGGGAAGGAGGAGGAAACCAGCAAATAATGAACAAAATGGCTGAGGAAGGTAGTGGAGGTAAGGATGGATTTATTATAATATAAGTAAAGGTAAAGATGTCCCTATGTATGTCATGCTGAGGTATGGGGGTTGGCAACATAGCTCCACTTTTCTTAACCTTGGCACTAAGTGGAGGTGACTGGTCACCTTCACACGGTAGCCAATTTACACCTGCAGAACCATCCCCCAGTACCAACTGAACAGCAGGCTAAGTGGGCACAGATCTAATCTGGATATACTGGAGAAGAGAAGATTCTCTTGGCCCTGCTGGGAATTAAACCATGATTCATCAGTTGTCCAACCCATAGCCTAGTGACTATATCAATTGAACTATGAATTATCCTGGTTCCTAGTTATGTAACAAGTGTTACTTGAAATTTTTCAACCCAAAATGTTAGATGCCTGTTTTCTGCATGCTACATGCCTTGCTAATACTCTAGCTGATTTAATCAGCCTAATACTTGTAGATTAAGAGTACAAACTGGAACGCACTATGTAATTTTCTCCATCCCTGTTACTTCCTCCATCTTATATCGAGACATTCTCCTCAGCATCATTTTCACAGGTGCCTCAATCTGTTTGTGATGTGGGAAGATAAAAGATTCTAAAGAGAATATTAGCTTCAGTTTCCTGAATTGTATGTACCTTTAATTTCAACATGAATGTAATTTTGATTTATAGCTGTTCATAAGTATTTGAACTGTCATCATATTTTCAAAGTGTTTATTAGCTGTGCTTATACTACAGTTGATTTTGTTCAGTATTTTGTTGTTGAAACGTGGAATATATTTAGTTGTATATTTCTAAACCAGTCACATTAGTAGTTTTGTACAGCAGTTGGTTTCTTTCTCCTCATGGTGTTCGTGTTATTGCCCAATAAATTAATAACATCGGCCTAGACCAGTAGCTGTTGTGTTTCACTCCAGATCCATTCTAATTATTTTATATTTTCATAATGGTATCTTTTAAAGTAAAGGCTGTAAGTGTACATAACTGTAAATCCCTCATTGCATGGTGTGTGACTTGAATGTTACGGTCAAATGGTTAGTACAGTAGGCCCTCAATTTAATGGACTTCAGGTTTAATGGACAAAAAATTTCTGTCCTAAAGGAAAAATTTAGAACTTATTTTTTATTCGTGAATAGAGCACGTCGTAAATTTATTTTTGTATTTTTAACAGATGTTTTAGTGGCATGTATAAAGTACTCAATGTACATTATAATAATATTTTATTCATACTTATACATTATCATAACATTTTAATACATCATGTACATTGTAAGTTCATTATTAATATATGTTTCTAAAATACTTTCGATTCAATGGACTTTCGGCAATAGCGGACACCCCTTCCCCCCAATTAGTCTGTTAAATCGAGGGCCTACTGTACTCCTACCTCTTATTCCAGAGGTTAGGAATTGAAATGTTTGCATAGACACTGGCTATCCTGGGGCACGCGGTGGCGCAATTGGTTGAGGCACTGCGCTACAAACCGGAATGTCGCGGGTTCGATTCCCGATGGTGTCATTGGAATTTTTCATTGACATAATCGTTTCAGTCGCACTATGGCCCTGGGGTCGACTCAGCCTCTAACAGAAATGAGTACCAGGAATCTTTCCTGGGGGGTAAAGGCGGCCGGTGCGTAGGGCTGACAACCTTACCACCTTCATGTGCCGATTGTCTAAAAACCTGGGAGCCTCGACCTCCTGGAGCCCTAAGGGCCTGTCAAGGCCTGTAATGGGATTGCTTTACCTTTACCTGGCTATCGTACTTGAGGTTTTCACTGGTTTTCCTTAGTCTTTCCACACAGACATCAGGATAGTGCCTTAAATTAAGCCATGTCTACTTCATTCCACATCTTTTCTAATTTATTATTAAGTAATTATCCTATCATTTCACACAGTCCAAACAATTGAAAGTATCATTAAATAAATCATGATAAATAAATAAATCCGTAGTGGAGGGTTTTCCGTGAACAGGTATAATTTCTGAGCTGGTCAAGAAATTCCCTGCCTTTGTTCAGCCAGAATTTTTATTGTAAAGTTCATAAAATCCCACTATTGGATCCTATCTTGAGCCAGTTTACATCTGTTTCTTTAAGATTCATTTTAATACTATCCTGCCATCAATACCTAGATCTGTCAAGTGGTCTGTTCTCAGGAGGATTTGCAAGAAACATTTTATATGTACATCTTACTTTTGTAGTTTTTTCTAACATACCCCACCTGTTTCATCTTTCTTGATCTTCTGTCTGCTGCAAATACACATTTTCTTGCTGTGAAATGGGTTTTCATTAATATCCTTTTATGTACTGTGACTTACACAAAACATGCAGTACTGCCCTGCTGGCATCATTAATTTAGTAGGAATTTTTTTGTGAATTGCAGACTGGATGGGCCAAGGAGAGTATTCTGGTGAGAAGCTTACCGAAGACCATCTTGTATCTGCTGCAGCCATGTATGTTCGAGGGGAGCTACCTCTGGTTCATCAAGTGTTAACTCTCACTGGTCAACAACATCGAGATATTGATGCTATGAATTTTCTTCATCGGGTCTTCTTACACCCTCTCACAACTCTCAGATCTGTTTATGGAAAGTTAGTGGACATCTTTGCTAAGCAAGGTGGCCCTTTAATGTCGTCACTCTTTTCAACAGCACTGTCACATGTACAGACCTTGGTTCTACTGTTCATATATTCTATCTGTAGTGCTGAAAGCTTAATGTTGTTTATTCCAATGGCTTTGTATTTTGCATCCTTTTGTGTTATGGTTGTCTCAACATTTCAGATGTTACATCGAAGACGTGACTTCAGTAATTTCCGAGTATGGTCACAGCTTTTCCTTAGCTATAGCGGGGGAAACTTCAACCCAGAGGAAGCAGAATATCAATATTGCAGCAGCAAATTAAGACCATATGGTCATTTCTTTCTTGCTCTGTTAATTAACCTAGTTGTCTACCCCCACATAGCTCCTCAGTGGACACCACAGTCTGAGGTCACAATACTGGCCATTTTCTTAACAATTCTCACTCTTTATTCTTTCATGGATGATAAACGCATTCCAGATTTTTTGATCTTGTTCTCGTTTGCTGTGCATGTTCTTGCCAAGTATCCATATGAGACAGATGCTGTGGTAACACAGGGCTGGAGGTTTCTTGATATACGAGTGCCTACATTTGCTTCATATGTTGTTGGTAATGGCATAGAGTTCTGTCTCAATTTTCGTGTTGTGTTCTACCTACTCATTCCAGCTGTATTTGCTAAGATTGCAGCACGAGATAATTGGCGCGGGACATACAAGACTCTAATACCACACTGTGTCACATTATCATGGTGGCAGATGGCTGTAATATCTTCTCAAGGCGCAACATGGTATGGCCTGATCCGGAGCACTCTGGCATTAGTTGGACTGGTCTTATTCTTGCCACTGGCTGGCCTGGCCACCATTTTACTTCCTGTTGCTGCTGTAGGGAAGTATCTGGCAGATTCGGCTGTATGGTTCGTGTGACTGCCACAGTAGCCCTGGCATCGATGCCTCTCGCATTGTCATGGTATCTCGGCCGCTACAGAGCACATGGTACAGCCGGAGGTTTCATTGACAAGCTTATTACAAGGATCCAGGTAACAACTTACTTAGCAGGGTCTTCTTAGTGTGCTATGTTCTTATTCAGCTGATGAAAAGAGTCCCTTGTTTCATGGGTCCTGAAGGTCATTACATTGTTCACCAAACCCTACATCCCATCTCACCTTTCTTTCATTTTTGTCAGTGTCTTTATTTTTTACTGTCTGTCATTCTTTATTTGTTTATTAATTTATTATTTATATTCCTGTAATACCCATTGAAAATTCAAAGGAAATATTGGACAGATCACATCTGCAGCTACCATTTTCACAGATACCTTTTCACTGATCTGTTATGCATGGTAACCCTCACAGGACACTTTGATGTCGTGATTTCATTGAGAATGCATGCTGTTAACTTGAAAGGTTTTGGAGTTTTTGAAAGGCAGTTTGATAGAATGATGATGATAATGATGATGATCATCATCATGGATCATTATTTTTTCATTATCAAGAGGTACTGTTTTTTGGTAACCCACACTGTTGTTTTGTTTGTAACACTGAACATCACCCCCTTCACATAGCATAAAGACAGTCCCATTTAATAGTGGTGTTGCAGTGTGATCTAAGATAGATTTTTTCCAGCAGTGGCCAACAATAATACCATCTAAAGTGTGCATTAAAGTGCCTTTTATTGCTGCCATCTGGTGGTGCTATTTTAAGTAACTGAGAGTTTCGTTTGGTTTCCATGGGAGTGGAGAAGCCATCAAACCAACAAACATCCCAGCAAACAAACATTGTCATGATTGGTCTAATTATGTTCTTATTAAAAATTTTGTGTATGGTATAACCCACATTTAAAAAATATGCAGTCATGTATAACTACTCAGCATGGTAAACTTTGTAACAATATTCTGTATTGGTAATAAAGTAACATCAGGCTTACCAAGGTATGTAAATTAGTGTTGTCTTCAGATTTGGTGCTGATGTGGGTTATATTATTATATACAAAACCAACAGAAGTTTGGATGTATTTCTGATGAAACTATGACAAACATTTTCAACAGTAATTTTGATGCAGCTTGTAACCTGAAAGATGTGATGTGTGGGTGAAGTACTGAAAATGACTCTGAACATACCACAAATTATCCTGCATTATGTCTGTCACTGTTTGACCAGAAACATATCAAAATTATATGATGTTCTGCTGGATATATTTATAATAAAATAAACATAAACATACTTATGTAATATTCCAGTTTCCCATGTAACTTACATCTCTGTTCCTATTTTGGAACACACTTCATTTTCACATAAAATAACAGTGAGAAAATTATTGAAGTGGAACCTTATACATATGACTTATCACGATATATGGTTGGAGGTAAAATTTTCCCTCTGCAAGTTATGAAGACGTATGGGGTGGTGGTAGCCTTGGCCACTCTACCACCTGGGAAGGATTCCCCAATACATATTGAATAGGAGGCTGGGTGTGCCCCAGAGCCAGTTGGTACTCTGGAGAAGAAAAAAATATCTTGTCCTTGCCAGGAATTGAACCACAATTCTTTGGTTTTCCAGCAGGTAGTCTAGTCATTAGCACTGTTATCTACTGATATGACTGCACATTGGCACAACCCAGAAGGCCATACTGTGAATAACACATCCTGTCTGTCTTCTATGCCCAGATCATACTTGGTGTAGTGGCTGCTATATCAATGCTGCTGCCAGCACTGTCTGATATGGCTGGACACACAGACATTGTGGACTACTCAGAAGGTGGTGGAGGAAGACTAAGCTGGGAGCAGTACCAGAATCATTGTCACCAGCCAGCGTGGGAACAATTATCAGTTGCCTTAGTACAGCTACGCTGTTCCCACCTTGCTGGCACTCCAGTTGGTTGGGATGGCTATGTGACAGACGTTAGGATAAGGAGCATCAGTAATACCTTGGAAGCAGTTTTTTCTAGGTGAATATGCACATGCTATTGCTGTGGTTGTTAGCCAGAAATTATGATGTTGAATATGCTAATCACAAAGGTTACTGTGTCTGAAACGCGTTCAGTATAGGAATTGTAGAACTGACTGCCCCTCAGAACATGGGTGTACATCCCATTTTTTTATATGTTTATTTCCCTATGTCAGTAAACTTGTGGCAGTTGACTGATGGCTGTGTAAGGAGTCCTAGTAAATGTCTAAAGGTGTCATTGTTTTATAATGAATTTTGAATCACAACAAGTGAAATATTTTGAATGGAAGTATAATGGAAGAACTCTTTTTCCAGTCTAAACCACAAAGACTTGGAATGACCCCGAGTTATGATCAGAATAGAAACTGCTTACAAGATTTTGCTTTGCAGTATAATTGAGAGATGGCATGCTTGACTGACTGTGTGCCATATGGCTTTGTATTTCCACAAATAAAAATATCATTTTGTGTCATTTTGAAGCATTCAAAACAGTGTGATGTGAGTACTGAAAGACGCTTAGAAAATAATTTTCAGCACTGTTGGCAAGCATGGCAAAGACATGGAAATGTATGTGTACAGGGAAATAGTGAATGGATGTAACCACATTCACGAATTGTTAGGTGCAATATATTGTTTTTACAGTCTCAGTCCAATTATGTGATTGACAGCCTATGTATGAGGGGAGGAAGTAAACACTTCTTTGTGTCTTGGATTAAACTACAATGAGTAAGTGCGCTTAGGAAAACATGAATACAGCAGCATTTCTGAACAGGTCTCTTACAATCTAAAAAGGGAATATTTTATTTCTAACAACACAGATTTAAACATTTCATTTGAACAAGTGAATTATACACTTTACTAATCTATTTTAGAAGAAAGGTGTGCTGTGTTTTAGCCACATCTGGGAAAAGAGAAATGGAAAATTTGACTTCATATGGATGCCACTGTTTTACATAATGGTATTTCTGTTACTGGAATGTTCACAGGTTGCCAACACGTCTGCGTGAAGCCCTGACATGCTTTTATGGTGACAGATATGATCCTGATTGTGATGTAGAAACTACACCTGAATCTGCCCTGACAAGCTGCAAATTACTCAAAGACTTAAGACTGCAGCATGCAAGGTGTCATCTTGAGGCTTGGAACAGGTACAAATATCAATGCAGCAATAATACTGGTGTGGGTAAATGCAGATTTGAAACAGACTGTCGTAAGTTCTTCTTCTTCTTCGAAGAACTTACAACAGTCTGTTTCCAACCTGACTTTAAATTGAGATTATCCATAATGTTACTACACACACACACACACACACACACACACATTCCAGCTTTACCCCTAATAGCTTATTAAATTTGGTGAACTGACATAATAGTGTTTAAAGATCAACATTTTCAGACTATTACAATTTTGGTATTCAAATTTGTCTGCACTGTACTTGAGCATCCTTTCATTGTTATCATTATCATAAACATCACAATCATGTTATTAGCATTGTCATAATTTATTATTATTATTATTATTATTATTATTATTATTATTATTATTATTATTGTTGTTGTTGTATACATAGGAGGATAATATTTTAAGTGTGTTATTTAACAGTGCTGTTAATTTGTAAGATTATATTGCATCAGTGATAGATGAATGAGTTAGGGAGCATTGGTGGCTGTCTACCACAAACCCCACGTGGAATGGCCTGGAATTGACACCAGGCCTCCACAATGAGAGGCCTGTAACTAACCACCTGAACCTTGGCAGAGTCCAAGATAATATTCAAATGGATACTAAAGAATTAGGATGGGAGCATATGGACTGGATTCATCAGGTTTGCAGTAGGGATCAGTGGCAGGCTGTTGCGAATACAGAAATTAATGTTGAGGTTCCATAAAATGCAGGGAATTTCTTAACTAGGTAAGAACCTGTAAACTTCTTAGGAATAACTCTGCTCCTTGCAGTTATTATTGGCGGTGTTGTTACATGTATTAATTTTCTGTCCTCAGGTATAAATTTGAAGTTGGAGTAAAAATGAAGTCGGGCATGTGGGGGAAAGGAGCTGAGGTGACGCTTATTGCAGAAGATTCGTTTCGTAACTTCACCTTGGCACTTCGTCCTGGCGATCGTGTGTGGTTCGCGGGCTATCTGATGAATGGTGGTGGGAAAGACAGTAGTGACCATGTACTGGGTGGTTTGAAACCACAGGTGGATCTGGAAGAAATTGGTTGCTTGGGGTGCCACAGGAGTGACTTGCAAATACATAGGAAAGGAAGTAGGACACTGAAAAGTGGGAGTCCTGCACTGTTAGTAGCATATGGATATGCTGGTTTGAAGTCAGTATTGAACTTCATATTCAATCCTATAGTGATATTTAAATGAAAAACACTTTGAATGTTCAAGAAAATGTGAAGTATTTATGTAGATTGTATGATTTGCTGTTCAGTGTTTGATGTGACAAGATGTTGGATGTTTCCCAACAGATTGTGACTGTTCAATTGATAGTTATGTCTGTTCTGTTCTTATAACTTTTGTGTCTAATTGCATGATACCTTGACATTTTATGCCCTGACCCTTTCACTGGAACAATTCTGATGCATGGAAAGGTGCTGTGTACAGTCCTGCTGTAATGTGATAATTGTGTTCTTGCGAGACGAGACGTGTTATAAAAATCATGTAATAAAATTAGGGTCAGATCAGAAAAAAATATGGCCCATTATCCAACCCTATACATATATGTATCTTCACAGTGGTTGCTGAAATCACATAATAACCAACACACGTATAAGCAAGTTGGTGTTATACGAACAGCGTTAAACTATTCATCAATGACAGTATAGCCAATTTGCATTAATGAAACGTGTGTAATGGCAGAACTGACTGGATTAAGCATGATACATTTCTGTCACATAGAAAAGGACTTGGCATGTGAATGGAATTATTCTGCCAAATTTTGGATTATCCACATTTGTTAGTAATTTGATCTTATACTCCACTACATCCGCCTGGCTGAGGATGTACTGTACCACAAGTTTTCGCCATTTTGAAAATTATTTGTGTCCCCATTAAGCACATGGATAAAACTGCATAAAGAGGAGCCTTATGATCTGCACTCTCTGTCATCCTATTTGGATGATCAAATCGAGGAGGATGAGATGTATGGGGCATGTGGCAAGCATGGAAGCGAAAGGAAATACATACAATACAGGGTTTTTGTGGGAAGACCTGAAGGAAAGAGATCACTTGTAAGGGCTAGACATAGATGGGGGACAATATTACAATGGAAATTAAAAAACAGAATGGAAGGGTGTGGACTGGATTCATCTGGCTCAGGACATGGACTAGTTGCAGGTTCTTGAGAAAGAGGTAATGAATGTCTGGTTTCCACAAAATGCAGGGAATATCATGAGTAGATGTGCAACTATTAGTTTCTCAAAAATAAATCTGTTCCATGAAGTTAAAGTATATAGAAGAACAAACTGGTGATTTGAAATGCAAAGAACAGATTCACAGGAGCATGAATACTTGATACACTCGCTCAAATGAGACAGACTCAACATGGGTGATGTGGATTTATGTCTGCTCACCCATTGCCCAATGGGCCGGGATAGCGCAGTCGGTATAGCAACTCGCTACAGGCTGGACGGTCCGGGGATTGGATCCTGGTGGGTGCGAGATTTTCAGCACCCATCCAGACCGGCCCTGGGGTGTACCCAGCCTCCTGTATAATGGGTACCGGGTCATTCCCGGGGGTAAAGCGGCCGGGGCGTGGCGTTGACCACCCACCCCCATTAGCGCCGAGGTTAAGGAAAGAGTAGAACTATACCTCTACTCCCCCTCTGGGCCTTCATGGCCTGTTCTAGGGTGAACTTTACCTTTACCTTACCCATCCCCATACAGGCAAGCCTCCCTTCAATTAACATTAATAACAAAGTGAGAATGTGAAGAGAGACAAGGACTGATATCCAGAACACAAGTAACACCTGGTAGGAGTTGGGGGGAACAGTGCAAACAGGTGGAGGAGGAGTGACTTTTATGAAATTATACACTGCAACATGGTGCCCTTTAAATCGTCTGAACTCTATAGTACCAACATGGTGGACACGCAACTTGTGATAGACATACACGAGTTTTGCGACTTTCAGTATTAAATCGGACAAACACAACCTCTTGAGAAGTAAGCATGTGATCAGTTTCCTCAGTGTGAGCATGCCAATTCGTCCATCGATTTCCTACCGTACGGATGACATTTCTTCGAAGTTCCTACTGCCTTTCAGTTTCCAATTTCCTTGCTCTGAGCCTCTTGACTGTGTGCTGACGTAACGGCAAGCCTCACAAAGACAGGTGTAACACGGTACGTAGCCATAACAGCATTTCTGTGACAGGAATCCCCAGACCCGCGCATAGCAACGGTAAAACGAAATGACATGTGCACGTGACGGCAGAGCGTACACCTGCGTATCGCACGGCAAAGTTGATTTCTTCGTTCTAACCATTCCTGTAACTCGCTCTGTTGAATGGACACCACGCAGTCTCACGATACTGCTTTTTTGGCATTGCGCAACAGCCCCTAATGGGCCGGGCCGTCCTCATTATCGAAGCTTCACGATCACACTGAGAGACACACCACACTCGGTAGGACTCCTCTGGACGAGTGACCAGCCCGTCGCAGAGACCTCTACCTGACACACAACACTCACAAGAGATAAGACATCCATGCCCCCAGCGGGATTCGAAACCACAATCCCAGCAAGCGAGCGGCCGTAGACCCACGCCTTAGACCGCGCGGCCACTGCGATAGGCAGGCGTTCTTTACGACGTAAAAAAAGGCCTGATGTACAGAACATTAGTCTGTGTGCGACGCAGAAACAGCGACGAAACGGTTTGTCGGACTTTCATGAAATGCAGCATAGGAGTTATTTACCACACACACACACACACAAATTATTGTCGTGGAAGACGGCACAGTTACAGACACTTTACTTAAGGGCGTAAATGAATATCTACCCATACTTTCCATATTTCTTGACCGATTTAGGCAAAATTCGGTATAGGTTTCCAAGCACCTCCGTTGAACTTCCGAGTTTTGTGAAAAGCCGGTATAGTAAAAGGAGTACTTTACTTGGGGGAGGGTTAATGAAATTTTGCCTGTATTTTCCACATTTTTCTTCCCATTCGTATAAATTCCGGTACAGGAGGTGTCCACAAAGATTTACTGAGTGTCTTTGGGCTTCGAGAAAATCGACGCAGTGAAAGCCACACTTTACTTGCAAGAGTAAATGAGTTTCTGTCCGTATTTGCCACGTTTGCTGTGCGATTTGGGTGAAATGCGGTACAAGAGAAGTGCACATAATGCTGTTGGGCCTTTATGGGTTTCGTGCAGACCTGCGCAGGGAAGGCCACACTTTTCTTATGGGTATGACTGCAGTTACATTTACACGTGTACCGTAAGTTAAAGAACGCCCTGTTAACTAAGATACGGAGCACATCTGCAAGCTTGCAACCTCTCACGTTGCATATATCATCCTACCAATCAGAACGCCAGTACTCAGTGCCCATCGAAGGTCCAGTGACGTCATAGTCAAACCACCTGCATTCCCTTCAAGACAGGCAGTCCACTTGTCGGTGCAGCAGTTAGTCTGTGCCAGATCTGTTGCCTTACGTAACGTGTCATTGCCTTCAGCTAATCACGGCATGTTGGTTAGTATTGCACCAATTGATAACACGCACATTATCATAACAAAACCTTACAAATGCTGATTTACAATGCACTCCTATGTGTTTCGACGTCTAAAAGAGTGGGATTCGATAGTCGAATAGAATACTTGGTACTGCATGTCCAGTACCAATTTACAAATGAAGATAGTCTTCAGACAACTAAGACGTAACTGAAAAGTTAGCGTCCGTACGCACTCATCAGGGCATACAGGGCTTGGTTGAGGTACGGCTGAAACACGTATAATAATAATAATAATAATAATAATAATAATAATAATAATAATAATAATACAGTTACAGAGTAGAGTCCCCCCGTCTTCACTTGTGTTGGGACCACCGTCCGATTAACCCCGGGTTGCCACAGTGGAAGCCGAAACATGAAACAAAGTACAAACAAAAGAGGCACTGTATGTATAAACGCAACATACATACTCTGTGTGTCTGCAGTCTTAGTTATCCCCCCCCCCCTTCGTGGCACAACAGCCCTACTAGGGCCCAGGCCGCCTCACTGAGGTTCCTTGACCACACACAGACACCCCACACTCGGTAGAATTCCTCTGGTCGAGGGATCGGCCCGTCGCAGAGACCTCTACTTGACAACACACAACACTCACAAGAGACAGACATCCATGCCCCGGCGGTATTCGAACCCGCAATCCCAGCAAGAGAGTGGCCGCAGACCTACGTCATAGACCGTGCGGCCACATCTGTAGTCTTACTTAATGGCATTTTAATTATAAAGCCTTACATAAGTAAAACAAACAATTTATTAAACGTTTAACAGACTACAGCTCGTACAAGTGTGCACACACCGAAACAATTATATTTTTATAGTGATAGTCGATACTTTATTTGCACACACTGCAGCTATTGCCAACACATCTTAAAGAAAAATAGCTTCTCAGTTTACGTAGCCGTTGCAAGACTGGGCATTATTCACGTTTCTTCTCCTTCTGTTTATTTCCTTCCTTTTATAATTTTTTCTTCTTCCAAGTCCAGTATTTGGTCCTACAGAAGAGTTCCGATGTTCAGAACTTTTTAAAAGTGGTTATTTCTTCCAATTTGGGGTCTTCTTACGTCTCTCTATTCTTTGGGTTTGGTGTCCAGTTCTGGCTGTCTATCCTGCTGCGCCATAGTGACAGGTCCTTTCAAATTAATTGGCATTTCTGTACATAATATACTTTGGGAATTTGAGGTTTTCATAGCAGTGTTGAATGTTGAACTGATGTGGGATATGACACCGTGTGGACTGGTACAGCAGACGATTCTGAGGAGCTTGCTGCCATCTTCTGGGTAGAAGTGACATCTTGTAGTTGGTAGATAAATACCAACGTTTCAGAGGTAGCTGTTGCTTATCTTTACAGTAGAAGAGTGACGCCGTGTACTTTGGTATATAAATACCAATGTTTCGGAGCAACCCGCTACCACCATCTTCAGGGTAGACTAATCTTAACATTCACTGCGTGAGTATGCAATTTCTCAATTTTGTATTTCTCACAAACTTTTAGTTTGCGCATAACAGATAATATTACATGAGGGAAATATCGATGTGAATGTAAAGCCAGTCACTCAGTAACACTGCACACTAACACTTTTATTAAAAAAATTTTTTAAGACTGAGAGATTTGTGTATGAAATTCTAATGGCAGGATCTGATTTGGTTTGATTTGAGGACCATTACCTATGGTTTTACAGGAGGGTAAATCTTGAAGACTTTAAACACTGAATGTTTAGAGAAGGTCTTATTGGATTTAGCATTTAGGAAATTACAAATTTCAAATGATCACATAATGAAGTTTATCCTGTTTAGCCAAAGAACGATGCATTCCCATAACTGACATTTTAAAGTTGCTAGATTCACCAACACAAATTTGTGGCCACACAACAGATATTTAAAGGAAAGTACGTGATTACATTTCCATCAGCAGACCTATATGATATGAAAATTTGTTACATCGGCACTTTCTGTGGATACTCTGTGTTAATTTTCTCTACAGGTCAAGATCAACAGTAGACATTCCTCATATGCATTACAGATTTTTAGAATCTCCAACCGAATCTTACCTTTAATTTCGCGCTTTCCACCTGTCTGTTCCGTCATGTTCATGCGCCCACAAATAAAAGCGTCCGAACATTCTAGCTCATATTAATCACATTCGGTGTGGTAAACATACACACAATTTCAGTGTGTTTTCATTTTTCTATAATTTGGTCGATTTTCAGGGCACGTAACTGATTCACGCACCCTAAGTAAATTTATAAAGATATTTCGCGGCACCTTTAACAGTTTAATGTCGTCTGTAAAACTAAAGGGAGCAAAATTATGACTGGACAAAGTGGCGAACAAACACATGGAAGCTAACAGGTGTTAAGCACAGTTACGAAAGGAGCTAAAATGTCTAAAGGCCACATACTCGTAGAATATATCCTTACACACGCACTAGATTAAAAAATACAAACAAAATCGGGCACTATTCAGTTACTGTAATTTTGACTCCAACTACGGGCATGCACCGTTCTTTGTTTCACCCGCTCGCCACGGTGAGGCACAGGATATGAGCGGGACCTGGAAAAGAAAAATAAATAAGTAACATGTTCCTTACAACAGTAACAGACACACATTGCAATACACAATTATCAATATGAACAGCAAACTTACCTTCACATTTTCGTCCTGTCTTCTTTTATGTATATTCGAAGTAAATGTAAATTTCCTTTTCCGATCTGCTGTACGTTTTAAAATCCTGATCAAGGAAGGCGTATAACTGTATGTGCCCTTTGTTCATCGCAGCTGTACATATTAAAATGGACAACTCAGTGAAGCAGAAAGTACTCAGTTATAAGCCAGCTAATGCAAGGAATTAAAAAAGAGTCGCAATTAAGTCAAAATTATCTCAAACTTGTACTTTGAAATCGTCGAAAAGTGAAATCTCGAAGTCTTCTTCTGTTAAAACTGGAGCTGAAAGGTATCGCTCTCTAAAGACGCCCGATTCACTTCGGAAATCGAAGAATTCCAACAAAATGTAAAATTCCTCACCCAATCCGCTGCACGCACATAAGCTTAACTGTGTGTATCGCTTGCTATCGCAGCTGTGCATATTAAAACGGACAACTCAATGAAACTGAAAATACACAGCAATAAGTCATGTAGTGCACGGAATTAAAAATAGACGCAACAAAGTCAAAATTTTCACTTTCGATTCAGTACTAATAAATCGTCTCAAAATGAAATGTCGACGGCATCTTCTTGTTAAAACTGGAACTCAAGTATATCGCCCTAGAACGACACTCCACTCACGTCGCCAATCAAATGACGATGAACGTGGTCCAATGAACGACATTTTTCTTACTTGGCGTAATCTTGCAAAAAATGCGTCATTTTAAAAGCCTAATGAGATGTCTGTCAAATGTAACACAGCCTGGCTGCTAGTAAGAGAAATATATAACGCTATGAAATTCAGTTGTCTTATCGTTTTGTTAATTAAACTGTTGTTTATATAGAACCCTAATTACGTCAGTATTTCCTTTACTTTTGTCGACACGTGTAATGTAAATGTTGTTTATGTGTGTGTTTCTCCAGTATTAGACCTAACAGCGTCAAAGACGCAGCTTTCATTGTTGACAGTCCATGTGCAAGGCGTTACTTCCGTTGTTGGCAGTCGATGTAGAAGATGCAGCTTTCGTTGAAACTCGATGTAGAAGACCTACCTTTCGTTGTTAGCAGTCGATGTAGAAGATGCAGCTTTCGTTGAAACTCGATGTAGAAGACCTACCTTTCGTTGTTAGCAGTCGATGTAGAAGATGCAGCTTTCGTTGAAACTCGATGTAGAAGACCTACCTTTCGTTGTTAGCAGTCGATGTCTTCTTTAATGTTGAACCTTGAGTTTATTTTGTACATTGAATTCACAGCACATTCACAGAAAATATATAACATGTCACTTTACAAGTTCCACTCAACATTTTGCAAATTCTTACAGATTCAAACACTTGTCTTTCAATACTGAAGTGAAAGACGGATCAAAGCAGAATTAGGTTCCGCTTTCCTGAATCCTTGCCCTTCCAATGCGAGTTATTCACAGGGAGAAACTATTAAAGATTCTTTTTTATCTCTCTCCCTCTCGCATTGATATCATTGGTTGTGCCGACCGAACCCTGTCAAGCTGACACCCTGCGGTAAAAAAAAACACACACACAGAAATACTTAAAACGAAACCCTCCTCACTGAACGTCCTGCCTCTGGCAGCTAAATTCACGCGACCTATCCCATCCTATCCAGAAATCCTAACAGGGGCACCTAACAGGGAGGGCAGGAGGACAGAACTTACAAACTAAGTAAAAAAAAAATTACATCCACAGGGTTGTCAACCCGACCTTAACCTACGCCCTGAGTCATGGCGGCTACCGCACCAAATACAGAGTTGCCTGGCACGGCGGTTATTATCATGACCAGCCTGGGGCCGGACTGACATCATGATAAGCTCGTGTCGGTGCTATGGCGTACCTGATTTGCTACGAGTACCCAGCCCATCCTCCTGCGGATGGGTCCTCAATTGCTAAAGGTTCAGCCGACACTGTTTTGGTTTTAACGTTACGGTTTGAGCGTTGCTCCGTTCCCTTTGGTCCTGGGTTCTTCGTCTGCTGCTTGTTCCACTGGAATGTTGCAGTCGTTGACAAAATGGCACAACACTGTATCACAGATACTCAGAAAGTCGCTGCTATCACGCACACATCACAACACTTTGCTCCACATCCATGGAAATGAACAACACGCAAAACAACGAAACTGTGTGACTCGAACGGTGGTTTGAAATACGTAATGTGACGAGTCTATATCAGGCACAAAGAGGTGTTTCCACACTTTTGCGATATCTACAGAAAAATAGCACTAACACACGGAAAGAAATTCACTACCAACGCACTGCCTGCCACAGAGACAATTTGCCTGATAATTTAGTAATTATTAGAATTCGAAATTTCACACGTTTGACGCTGCTATCACCGGTGCATGAAGTCCTTCTACATTAATATGTTCCGCAGCATCACCTATGGAAATAATTAATTCTTCTACTACCGGGGGCATGAAGCCTTCTACATATATCTCGTACTTGGAAAACTATCTCTATTCGGCTGAAGCCTTACATCAGTATCTGCGTGTCATTATGGAAATAACTAATCCTCCTATTTCCGGGGCATGAAGCCCCTTCTACATCAATATATTCTGCAGTGTCATCTATGGAATAACTAATCCTCCTATTTCCGGGGCATGAAGCCCCTTCTACATCAATATATTCTGCAGTGTCATCTATGGAAATAACTAAACCTCCTATTTCCGGGGCATGAAGCCCCTTCTACATCAATATATTCTGCAGTGTCATCTATGGAAATAACTAAACCTCCTATTTCCGGGGCATGAAGCCCCTTCTACATCAATATATTCTGCAGTGTCATCTATGGAAATAACTAAATCCTCCTATTTCCGGGGCATGAAGCCCCTTCTACATCAATATATTCTGCAGTGTCATCTATGGAAATAACTAATCCTCCTATTTCCGGGCATGAAGCCCCTTCTACATCAATATATTCTGCAGTGTCATCTATGGAAATAACTAATCCTCATATTTCCGGGGCATGAAGCCCCTTCTACATTCAATATATTCTGCAGTGTCATCCTATGGAAATAACTAATCCTCCTATTTCCGGGGCATGAAGCCCCTTCTAAATTAATATATTCTGCAGTATCATCTATGGAAATAACTAACTCCTATTCGGATAATGCCTTTCACTCAATATTCTGCGTGTATCTATGGAATAACATCTCTATTTCGGAAGCCCCTTCTACATCAATATATTCTGCAGTATCATCTATGGAAATAACTAATCCTCTATTTCCGGGGCATAAGCCCCTTCTACATCAATATATTCTGCAGTGTCATCCATGGAAATAACTAATCCTCCTATTTCCGGGCATGAAGCCCCTTCTAATCAATATATTCTGCAGTATCATCTATGGAAATAACTAATCCTCCTATTTCGGGGCATGAAGCCCCTTCTAATTCAATATATTCTGCAGTATCATCTATGGAAATAACTAATCCTCCTATTTCCGGGGCATAAAGCCCCTTCTACATCAATATATTCTGCAGTATCATCTATGGAAATAACTAATCCTCCTATTTCCGGGCATGAAGCCCCTTCTAATAATGTATTCTGCAGTATAATCTATGAAATAATAATCCTCCTATTTCCGGGGCGTGAAGCCCTTTTACATCAATATATTCTGCAGTATAATCTATGGAAATAACTAATCCTCCTATTTCCGCGGCGTGAAGCTATTTCTTCATTCACATATCTCAAAATATAGTTTATACAATTATTTAATCCTCCTATTACGGTGGCATGAAGCCACTTCTACTTTAATATAATCTAAAATATAATTTATAAAAAATACGTGATCATTATATTACTATGGCATGAAGCTGCATATACGTACATCAATGCATTTTAAAAAAGCAAGAAAATGTATTTAATCCTCCTATAACCACGGCATGAAGCCCTTTCTACATCACTATATTCTACAGATTCTTAATTATTAAGCTTTATATTTTTTCCTCTCATTCAGTCCTTCCAGAATATTACATGCAATCGGCCACGACAGCATCCTTCCCACCCGCTTGTACTGTACATAACTCACCTGTTAGTGCTTTCCTTCCCAGAATTCGTCTCCTGCAGTGCCTTGTTAAGTGTGTTATTGTTAACTGCAATATTTGTGTCATTATTCGCTCAATTACAGAACTGTGTAACTTGCTGTGTGCCTTATCAGACACACTCAATATAACATTAGTCTGTTCCAATTTGCTCTGCCTATGGTACAAGTTCAGTACTGCATGTTGCTGCTGTGTACATCTGATTGAACCCTCTTATACGTATTTAAACATTGTATTTGTTATGTAACTAACATGTTGTAGCAGAGTTCTCTTGCAGAATATAATGGACCCTCATATAGTCGAGAAATTTCCTGCATTTTATGGAACCCACAGAAACATTGCTGTGATGATAACGAAAAATTCACGGAAACACTGAAGCCTTTATAGAGTGGACGCTGTAACTAACATTTCATGAAGTTTATTTATAGAGATGTATGAATCGGGAGAATCTGTCTAGTAAGATTATATGGAATTTCATATCCTAATTCGTATGAAGAAACTCGCAAACAACCTTCAAGCAACACCAAACATCCTGTATAATATTTATTTTCTTTAATATTTCATGAGTGTTTCTGTTTGTTATTGTTATTGAAGAATACATTGTTTTATCCGTCTCTTTTTATCATGGATGCAAGTCAGTGCCTTGCACTAAAATTGTTACATTTTTGACATCTGAAGTGCAGAGACTGGTTAAAATAAATTTGTCAATATTCCGCGTAACACACCCTGAGCCAAATTGGTGTGATGTAAACCTGCTTCTTCGAAATTGTTATGCATTGTTACAGAAAATCCAAATATATTCAATGTCCCATTACGTGAAGGGGTTTTGAGAAAAGGAATTCAAGTAATTTTTTGATTCAAATTTAACTCACAAGATAGTGTCAAAGGGCACATATGAACGTACAAATTGTGTTAGTTAGTGTTTGCCGGCCATGCATAAGTAGAGACAGAACGCACAAACAGACTACTAAAGAAGGGTTAGTTCTGTTACTGCTATAGTGTGTTAGTCATACAGAGAAATGGAGTTTTGTACGGTCATATGTGGAAATTTCCATTAAGTATTATTCTATGTCAAAATCTGACGTCATTATATATGCAACGTCATTATTATTGTCAAAATGAGTATATAACCTAGAGTCGACTGAAAAACAAAATGACTTACCACATTATTAAATAGTTTTACATGTGTTCTTGAAGTTTTAAAATTATCATAATGCTGGTAGACTGCAAGGGTACAGCTTGCGTGTAATTAACAGAATATATCGACCTGTAATTATAAACATTCCTGTGATATACGTGTATAAGGTACGTGACTCAGAACAGCTTTTCTTCTTATAAAGTTAAATTTTGAACGTCCCTTTGCCGTATTGCCTGTAATGAGGGTGTGTGCAAAATTGATAGGATGTAAATACAAAATTTGTTTGAAATAAAACAGCATTGGCGTTCTTTGCTTCTGCTTCTTTACAACGACTTGAATGGATGGGAAAACAAGGCTTTCATGGCTCATTCAAAGGTAATATCCCAGAATGAGTGAAAAAGAACAGAAATGAGAGATTGGAAGATCTCGGTGTAGACGGGAGAATGTTAAAATTGATCTTAAAGAAATACGATTGAAATATGTGGACTGAATTCGTTTGGCTCAGTACTAGTATGGACAAGTGTGGGGTCTATTGAGAACACAGTAATGTATCTGTGTGTCCTATAACATGCAGGGAATTTCTCAAATATATAAGGGTCCGTTAGCTGCTGAAAGAGAACTCTACCGCAAAATATTAGTTTACATAACAAATATAATGCTTAAATATAAGAGGGTTCAATCAGATGTACACAGCAGCAACATGCAGTACTGAACTTGTACCATAGGCAGAGCAAATTGGAACAGACTAATGTTATATTGAGTGTGTTTGATAAGGCACACAGCACGTTACACAGTTCTGTAATTGAGCGAATAATGACACAAATATTGCAGTTAACAATAACACACTTAACAAGGCACTGCAGGAGACGAATTCTGGGAAGGAAAGCACTAACAGATGAGTTATGTACAGTACAAGCGGTTGGGAAGGGATGCTGTCGTGGCCGATTGCATGTAATATTCTGGAAGGACTGAATGAGAGGAAAAAATATAAAGCTTAATAATTAAGAAACTGTAGAATATAGTGATGTAGAAAGGGCTTCATGCCCTGGTTATAGGAGGATTAAATACATTTTCTTGCTTTACAAAGAATGCATTTGGTTACTTTATATACACTGTTAATAAAAATTAACAATTTGCTAGTTTCCAGTAAACCTACACTAGAATTTTGATAAAATTTTGGAAATAAGTATGAAGTTTATGAAACACGGTAATTATTAATGTATAAAGTCGTAATATAAAATGCTTTAACATTGAACCCGAAAAGCCAGATATGGCCATGAACATTTGTAATGAATGCATTATGTTATTCACCATGTAAAAACGAATAGTCCGAGCTCTGCAAGAGATTTTATATGTTCTGTCAAACACCTAATTAATAACTGCAAAATAAGACTTTCCTTCAGAGCACTTCACGTATGTAACTGTCTTGTGTCATTGTAAACGGAGCGAAAATGTTCTACGAATTTTACAACCAATTTTTCGTATTTCCAGTCAGCACCAAACTTACCTCTGGATTTATGATAATAAAATTTCGGAAATTATTATGAACTTAATACAACATTGTAATTGTTAATGTAAACAGTGATGACAAGGTTTCCTGTAACACTTCATTGCGGCCAAGCAACAAGAAAATCCAAGATGTCTGCAAGAGCTTGCATGAGGCGCCAACTATGCCTATGAACTCTACAACCCGTTCTTCACATTTCTAGTCACCAGCAAACTTACGTCTGGATTTCTGATGATAAAGTTGGAAAATTATTATGATGTTAATAAAATGTTGTAAATCTTATTGTAAATACTGATATTCCTGATTACTGTAATATTTATATGTGCGCCAAAATAATTGGAAATCCAAGATGTCTACAAAAGTTTGCATGAGGCGCCAAAAAATTGCTATAAACTTCACAACTCATTCTTCGTATTTCCGGTCATCATAAAACTTACCTCTGGAATTATGATAATAATGTTTGGAAAAATTATTGTGAACTTCAGTAAAACATTGTAACCCTTAATGCATAATATTATAATCGAGAAAACTGTAATATTTACATGGGCGCCAAGACAGTGCAAATCCAAGATGACTACCAGCCTTTGCATATTAATTTTTATGGTTTGTAATTATATAAAATATATTTACAGCCTACCACAGATTTATGTAATTCTTATATTTCGCATAAAAATACGTATTAACTTATGACTATGAATTGCACGTAGAATACCTCAAATACGCAACTGTCTGGCCTAATTATAAAAGGCGCCAAAACGACTACGAAATTTGCAACTCGTTCTTCTCGCTAATTAATGGTTATTTTAAATAGAAATTCAACTGAATTATCTTTAAATCATTTATACTTGCAAATCGCCTGTTTAATACAACTTACTGTAAAGAAATTTGTTCAACCACAACACTTATATACTTCTCGTGGTGGAAAAATCTGGGCAGGCAGTGCACGTCTGCTTCTACCGGGTTTCAGCGACTCTCTGATGTCACTCGATCAGCAATCACATAACTTCGAGGGTTAGTTTTAATCCACCCCGTTAGATGTCATTCCTATCGATAGTGCCTTATGATTTCACTGGCGGCTCGTGAGAATTTTGTTTCATGTGATGTTCAGTAATGAAAATATGACGATGTGACGCACATACAAACTTGGTTCCGGGAGGTACCAGTTTCGAATCTCGGTCGAGTCATCGTCTATACTGACCGAAAATCAAATTGGTTCTCCTAGTTCCTCCAGACAGGATTGTAAAATCTCAGTTAGGAGACAACATCTTGCTTTCTAATCCTTTGCAATTTTTCATTTACCAGTAGTCATCTTACCTTCGACGTTACATAGTCTAAGATAGTGACAGCGTAGTAAAATAAACCACAAAATATATATTTCACAACCATTTATTTCTAGGGTTCTCAGAAATGCACCTTACAGACATTTATCCACAAAATCATGCATTCCTTGTTTTTTTCATAGTAGCTACACGTCCAGCCCATCGTAACCTCTATGTCAGTACCCTAACTAACAACACTTGGCGACCGTTAACAGTCTTATTTTCCACTTACTTATTATACACAAACATTTTTCTGGTTACGTTGTTGTGTTTCTTCAGTTACAGCAGAAGCCACGTTCTAAAGCCACTCAAGTCATTGTTTCATTTGTGCTACTTCCGGTTTTCGAAACATGTGGGTAAGGAACTCGACGTTCGGTTTGTTAGCTGCTGCCTGAATCACTTAAACTTCAGCCGAAAGGTAATAATTGTCCCTGTGCACGTCATGAGGGCGTACAGGGGGATCAGAGTTACAGCTCAGCACAATCTCAACGTCGGCATTAGAGGGAGGTGAGTGGTCAGCTTCACGCCCCGGCAGCTTTCACCCATAAGGAATGCAGTACCATTGAAGAGGAGAAGAGTACCATGTGTTGTCTCACTACAAGAAACTTCAACTATATATTTTAATATTACTTTTTGATTTTCCCAATTGCTCTTCGTCTGCGAGGACTTCCATCCACCATTTTTAGGTCTGGCTCTTATTGCGGATGCTTACGTCACGAAACACTTTGCAGGAGTTGTAAGTCTCGGATTCCTGATTCATTTAACGATACTGTTATAACTGCCAAGGGACTCAAGCAGCGGTCCGCGGGTAGCACGCGACAAGTCAGTTCACTCTCTACACTCGTCTCTCTGACCTTATTCCAATGACAGAATGCGGCCCGGCTCGGTGCATACATGTTTTCATTTAAAATCCTTTTGGTCACGGGCCTTAAGGCTCTAGTCTATCCCTGAAATGTAACACGCCACACATTTCAGCAAAGTGATAACAGTGTAGTAAATTATAAATTCGATAAGTATATTTTGATTTTGTTGTTAAAGTATAAAGTATTCTTAATGGTGTGTTTAATTGCAACAAATATATCCTCGTCATTACTTACAGTGGCGAGTGATCGACTTAATTTTCAAAATTATCCGTTTGGTCAGCGTCATGTTTGATTTTGAGACCCTTGACCTATACTACATGCATAACGGAGACTGACTGTGAATGGCTAACTGAAAATTTGTGGGTCTGGCCATTGTCCAGTTTAGGCATCACTCCACCACCTGTCTGATCGAAATGAGGGAAGTTACGACATATATCCTTGCCGAGGTTCAAACAGGAGACCTTTTATCGACAATACAACTGGTCACCAAGTCAGGACTGCCGCGATTCAAGGCCCGCTACGTATAGATCAAGTTTTCATTCACTGTACCAGAACTGCGTGGACCGAATTTCAAGGTGAAGTAGTATGCTACCTTGCTCCGTTCTGTTTAAGCGCGTTGTTTAACGACACTGTCAATTGCTAAGATTATATGGCATCAGTGGTGGATGAATGAATTAACATGAAGCAGGTATTCGTTTTATTATTAGTGGTCTATTTGTGTTGTCTACTAGAGGAGCCGCCACTGCATTCTTGCATACGAGTATAAACAAATGAAGTCGCAGAGCGAACCAACCAATGACGACCCATGATGCAACCGTGCGACCAACCCACCTCTAGATACACCTGCGCTGCGACAAGCCTTACATGAGGAATAAATGCTCAGTATAGGGCCTATGCAGATGTGCAGTACAAATATACATCCGTAACCTAAAGCTAATGAATTATTACGTATGTCTTTAGCTACAGAATGCAGTCATAAAAATTTATTATAGAGTAATGTAACTAAGTGGTTGTGACGTGCTATTACAGCTCAGTCCATTAGTGCTCGATTTCCCGCCGAGAAGGCCTGGGTTCAATCCAAAGATAATTCGTGTGGGGCTTGTAGACAAAATTGCACTGACACAGATATGTCTCTGATGACTTTGGTTTTTCGCTGTCTATTATCATTCTATAAACGCTAATCCGGTGGATAGACAATGGCTCCATTAAAGGCCACAGTTATACAGTTTCATCCCACAAGAGAATAAAAAATGAACCACATGTGAGTGAAAGGGTATGGAATTGAATGGATTCATCTGGCTCTGGGTAGTGTCCAGAGGGGGGATTTTGTGAAGACGGTAATGAATCTTCTGGTTTCGTTAAAAGTGAACAAGTTCTTTTAGTAGTTTAGCAACTATCAGTATTCAAGACTCTGCTCCATTGGTTTTACGAAGTTGGTCTAGCCAGTTCTCACAGCCCTTTTGTCAATGTGGTATACGATGTGGTGCAATGTCGTATACTACTCATGCATGCAACTCATCAATGCCACTGATATATCCCATAGCCCACATGTAAATCACCTGATTTTCTTAATGGTTCTTTAACCATTTTATAAAAAAAGAGTTCATGGATTAACCCCAACTTCCTAACTCATAGGCTATCTGTATTTATAATTTGATGGTGAAAATTCACTGTGCAAATAAATGAAATGTCTGTTATAATTCAAAGTTTCTCCACAAAAAGGCTTTGGTTTTGTTCTTTTTGGTTATACTGTCAAGATCTGATGAGAAAACTAGACTCAAATGGCTTGATGGTGAAGAATCAGAATCATCCATGGCAAATGACTATTTTAACTGGTTAATACCCTGTTATTTTACAAGAATTGTGTTGTGGCTGAGTTCAGTTTACTTGCTTTTTGGATTGTGTGTGATGAGATATGATTAATTGAACTGCTCATTACCAAGTTTCTCTTTCTTGCCACACACATGTGCATGCACACACATGCCCATGCTTGGATGTCCATTGCAGCCTCCAACTTTGCCAGTAGGATGTTACCTCTATGTAGCAGCACCTCTTATTCTGCCAAGCTCTTTTTCAAAGACAATACTCTGCTGTATGGATTTCTCATACCTTTATTACAAACATTTTGAGGAACCACAAGAAGCCATATGATTCACATACAATCAACAAAAATAGCAGTCTTTCAAAAACATAATCTTACATAAAACAGAAAAAGGAAAACTGTGATGCAAAATGTATCAAATGAGCGATCTTAACACACAGCACAGTTGTACAAGAGAAATTCAGACACTAAGTACAAGGCATAAAATTTTCATATCGCTCATGAAACTGCAATTTGTTGTAACCCACCGGTACACAATTTTACAGAAGAAAAAAAACCTTGACCGATCTCAATAGACCAATACTTAAGCATGTTACGTTTTTACGAAAACATAAAGACAAGCAATTTTTTTGTAGACACCAACATTTTGACAAAATTGTATTTGTAAACCAACGGGAATCTCAGTTTCACGAATTGTATGTGTTACGACAAACTGCCGTTTCATGAGCAATATGTAATTGTTACACAGACTATTGTTCCACATAATCACCATAACGACTGCAGTACTTTCCACCTTATAGGGTTTTATTTCTGCCACCTGTACACAGATGGCAGTGCCATGTTTTTATACCCACTCATTTCATTTCTGTCCCCATATCATCAGTTTTGTTATCTCCTGCCTTCTGGATACTGCTTCCATGTTAGAAACAAATGAACTAAAATATGGAAAGCCAAGACTGATGACATGCAAATATTAGTGAAATAATGGCAGAAACTACAGAACAGTAATTTTTATGAACAGGGGACTAGTAGTGTAAATGTACATGGTGACTATGTAAAAAATAATTTACATGTAGAAGACGATACTGTATTATGGACATCAAAGATTCACCATTTCCAGAGAAGCCATATGAACCTGCTACCCGACTGCCCTTCATACAAACAGTATTGAACCTTGCTTTCTTTCATAGATCAAATATTGAATGTGAGGGTCTCACGGCAGTGACAGTTAAGAATAGTCTTCTGGGATGTGATACCACATACAGTAAAATACTTTCAATCTGGCAACCCCACACGATCAAGACAGGTGCTAAATTATCAATTTAGATTATAAGATGGTACCTACACTGACCTAAGTTCTTACATGAATATTTTTTTATTGCTCCTATATTTAGGTAACACAACTAATCAGAAGAGTATGCCATTTGGATATCTCCTTCAGCTGCTGGTTCAGTGGCATCAGGGTCCATTTCTTTGTTTTATGGAGTCTTGCAGTTTCTAACAGGGATGCTGAAGGACCAGGAGACTACAGATCAGAAGTCTTCATAGCTGAAGAAGTTTATAGAGTAAGGGACTAGGGGCCAGGACATACCACAACTGCCAAAGTACCAGGATTTGCACAGTATTAGCATCTGGATTAAAGGACTTATACTAGAGTTTGGTAGATAAGTGTCAATGTTTAGAGGAACCTGTGCCTCCATCTTTCAAGCAGAACGGTGACAATGGAGGCAGAACACTCCTCTGAAACACCGATATCTATCCATCATACTATGTGGCATCACATCCCAGATTTTGTATTCTTAGATCTGATCCACTTCCTTCCTGTCTTGCTAAATCTTCATACAGTTGCAGTTTAAAATGTGCTCTTATTACCCACAAAACAACTGCATCTCTACATAAGTAAAACAGACATTAATATTAAAATGAGAACGTATGACTAGTTTCCTGTTCCAGCATTTCTCAACCATCTCCACATGTGAAGATCATGACATTACAATTCAGTATGCCAAGACATACCAGTTTATGCAAAGTTGTTTGGTTGCATGCATGAACTCATTTATATTATTTTATTTTGTATATTTATCATTCATATAATATAGTTAGTAATTTGTATTATAGTTCACTAGGTGTGGACTCTGGATTCTTTTTGTGGGGGAGGGAGGCTTAGAATCAGAGCCACTACAAAAAAAGTTCTGGGAACAAAGTCACAATTTCAATATTAATAGTTGCAACATTATCATAAAACAAAACGACAATTGTATCCCAACAAAAATGCATATTTCATTTTGATTAAGTATCTGTGGGGAAGAGGCTGAAGCCCAGCAGCTCCCTGGCCCCTGGGTGTACTCCAGTAGTTCACAGAAAAATGTAACTGATTAACCATAATAATGTTGCAGGAATATAAATAAATGAGACAAAAATTAAACACAAAGATTTAAAATACTATCTGAAAACAAAAGTATGCAAGCGTAAAAAATAAAATAAACAACTTCATGCAGCAACAGCTTAATGAAGAAACAGCAGTGCAAGCCAAAAAGATGACAAAACAAAAGACACAGGATTTCACAATCACCACATTCTGTGAACTCCAAAAATGCCCTAAGGGAGACCCAAGACTAGATGGAAAAATGATGTACAGAATGACATAATATGGGAATTGTTAATTGGAGACAAGTGTGACAAGATAGGGATGAATGGAGAAGAAACTAGGGAGGTGCTCATCCTTCTTGGATAGTGGAGCCACAAAAGATATTATTATTCTGTGAACTATTATTAAATGTGTAAAATCACATCTGAATTGCAATACTGCAGCTTACAAGTGTACCCTGTGGGCCTGACAGCTGGGTTGGAACCATAGACATTATGGCAGCACTGATGTTATATGTGAACCATAACAAGCAAAGCATCATAGCATGATACGATGTATTAAGTATGGAACTGCCCTTGTTAAAACCTGCAGGCCTATAAGTGGCTTGTGACAGTATGAACAGATAACACAAAAAACCACGACTGTTAATGGGAGTAAAACAGAGGGCAAGTTCAAAAAGGACAAAAGCTGGAAAGACACAACTACTTCACTGCAAGTAAGATAAAATGGAAATCACTGCATAGTTCAAGTACCTGGGAATACCCCTGCAATCAACCATAACATTTATCTTACATATTCAGGATAGAGTTGCAGCTGCAATTTGAGCAATTCATGACATCCTGAACATAACTGTACTACCAAATGGCAAAACATCATCACTCTGCAACCTCAAAATTTCTCCTATAGCAACCTAGAGCAGTGTTTCCCAAACTTTTTTGCTCGTGGAACCTGTTTGGCTTCAAAAAATAACCACAGGCCCTCACAGCCTTGCTCACGCAAATATAGTGTCCAGCTGATATGTATACAAAATTAAAAATTTATATCTCAGAACTGATTTTATATAGCTATGAATACATGCCAGTAGCATATGTAACAATGCATTCCATGATTTGACCTTAATTAAAATGACTGTTGCTTGTTTCATGGGTACAGGAAGTTTCTTAATTAGATATTCTAACGGTCATACGAAATAAACATATCGCTAATACAGAAGTTCCGCGATTACTTATAACAAAACATTATTCCTTTAATTTAAAAAATAAGTAAACTTCAAAGCAGCCATTACAGAAACATATCCATCGGTCCCCTGGGAACTGGTCGCGGATACCTTCTGCGAAGCACACTTGGCAACCACTGACTGACCTAGAGGATACAGATGATCTGGTAAAACTTTACAAAAAATAATCAAAAGAAGCAAGACAGCACAAATGCTGGATTCATACAGAAAATATTATGCATCAAAATATTACAGCATACCAATTCGCACTGTGGAACAGCAGTTGAGAAACACTGTCCTATTCCAACAACTTCAGATTTGATTTACACTTATGTCATTTTTACAGAAAACATTTCGTTTCAAAATCTAACATTACAGTGACATATCTCACACAGGAGGTCTGCTTTACATCAGAGAAACCAGAGTTCAGTACCACTTTGATCCAATTATATTGAATAGAACTTCTGAAAACTTATGTCCTTCCAGATTTCCGGGACGGTATCACCATACTTGCCCACTTCACCAGTACATATTAGCATATCATCAAACATGACACCCTAAAAAAATCACAGGCCTATGAACTATACAAAGAATATATATGTTTCCACAAGTATCTGTGGTAAACAGTTATATTAAGGATGTACACACCACGAAGTATTTCACTGTACCTCTCAGTTCCTGCATGCATACACCAGAGCTGTACCTTATATGAAGACACCATCACTTCCGATTCTTCATCAATCACTGTGCTACCTCATGTTAAATAACCACAGGAAGTTACCTTGTACAGTAATCATGCAAGTAAGTAATAAGATTCATACAGTTACAGTCTTGGTACCACATATAATATTGAACAGGCAGCAACATTTTGGAGGAACCTGCTGCCTCCATCCTCAGGGTAGAAAAGTAAGCTTACAAGCAGGCCTGACGATGGACACAGCAGATGCCTCCGAAATGTTGGTAGCTATGCACCCAACCACACGGTGTCACATTCCAGAAACTCTGTAATATGAAAACTTCAAATCTTCATACAATCCATGACACTGAAAATGACAAATGTGTTGAAACCAATATAAAGTGTGAACTTTTGTATGTTTATAGCAACAGTTGCTTCGTAAAGCCATACATAAATTTGTCCCTGTACACACCATGAATGCATATTATGGAGTGCTAGAATTAACCACCCCTATAAGTAATAAAAGCTGATAACTTATTTTTTTTCACGTTCAGTAGCATAGATAAATGGTCTGGGGGTCCCCTGCAACTCGGCAATTACTATAAAAGTTACTGCCAGATCTCATAACAGAGATCCAGGATACTGCCTTCTGTCAGAAGCACGGACTCCACTGTCAAAAGAATTCACAATAACTTTAGAATTCGTATGTTTGGAGCCCCTTCACACAGGGCCCCCTGTGCCGTGGGATCCTCAGGCACCTTATCTATGCCAGTGCTCAAGTTCCAATTACACAGGATAGCAGAAACTGCCAGTTTGTCATATAAACAGCAATGTTGCAAGAGTTTCTGTACTTCTTATGCGTTGCAATGCTAAGAATTTCTTGCAACTGATCATATTATCACTGTACAGTTCAGTTTACTTACTGATAGCATATTTAATGATGCTATTAGTAACTCAAGACTACACAGTGTTGAATGGCAAAATGATAAACAAATAATGCAATGGAAAGAATATATAAGCAGCTGATGTTTAATTAACCCTTTGGAGCCAGAATTAAGTGCCAGTTGACTCTACAAAAGACCCAGGATTTAAATGGCCACCCATTATTTTGCAAGTTCTTGGCTGATGACTTTAGTGAACGTTCAATTTTCTCAGTATCAAACTGCACGTTGATTACAATCGACTTTCAGCACCAAAGGGTTAACTTACTACCCTGGCATATGCCTGGAGGACCTGAAGAAAGCAAAGAGAAACCTCAGTCAGTATCCCAGCCAAGATCCAAGCAGACACCTCTAAAATGAAATTTAGAAGTGTTGCCTTTGAGACAACTCGCTCAGTAATTTTTATGACCTTATCTCATTCAATATTACCACGTATTTACTCCAGATTGATTCCCCTGCTGGCAATACATCTCGCTGTCATAACCCTGACATCATATGGTTCAACAATGCAACATGGCTGCTTTGTGCACCAATAATCTAAGGAAGTAAATAATATGAAGGGCAAAGCCTTATGATACTGTTTCAATTAGTCTCAGCATGTGACAATCAGTGCTTTGGCATGCTGCCCAGCAACATGTCTGTCTTTTGACATAGCTGCCTTTCTGTTGACAAAGAAATGTCACCTTGCATTTATGCAAATACGATTAAGATCTATAAATTTGATATTCTTGCTACAGATGCATTTTCAATGTGTCTATTACCAACAGTGTTACATTTATACATATATCTTACAAGTACCACCCTACACACACCTTTACCAAAACATTCATTAAAAGTATATGGCAGCATTACTATGCATAACTCCAACTAATCCATTTAATAAAAAAATGTACAACTTCGCTGATTTGTTTAACTTTCACTTTCCCAAATTCAAATTAACAAAAAGTGGGAAACCAATACATATAAGCAAGGCATAATTATCTATCCAACAGCTATGTACAATGCACAATCTGCAAAATACAATAATGAAATCATGAACACATTACTACAATTAACTTCATTGAAATATTTTACCTTTCAAACACCAAGTTTTCAAATAATTATTATCAAATTGCAGCACACCAATCATTTTTCATATGTCTTGAAGATTTAGCTGCTCCCATTGTTAAAGGCACTTGGTAGCATGAATGATGGAGAGATAATGACGCGAAGAAACAATGTACAGCATTCTTCAACCATTAACCACACAACGCATGCAACAATATTTCAGATTTGTCAATGTCTGGCTCCAGACAACAAACATAATTCTCTATGCCTCAAAATTAAAATAAAAATATGAACTCTCCTGTCCAACACAGAATCATACAATATGGCAATTAACAGAAATGACGAGCATCGTTAACTTTATATGACTATAATCAGACAAGTCATATTGAGCGGTCTGATGCATGCTTACCTGCATCAGCCAGCCTACTGGCAGAACTGTATCCTGCAATGCATATCTTTAAAATGATGCAACATTCAATCTATGCAGAAAATTGTTAAAATTGTCAAGCCTCAAACATGTCTATGGCCTGTTCCATTTCGACCTTGATTGGGAAATAAAACAGAAAATCACAACACAGAGTTCAGGTGAGGCTTCTTCTGAAACCTTCAATTGTTGCTTGGATAGTTGTATGAAAATTTTCTGTCCCAAGCAGTCAGAGCAATGTGTTGTCAAATTCTTTTTATTTAGCCCAAGAAAATGAGTGATTCAAAGAACACTATGGTAACAATTGTTAATTTGGTTTTGTACCACATAATCCAACCTAAACTTGCTGAAAGATGACTACAGCTGGCCCACCCCACACAACCAACCATCTGCATAGTGTCAGTGTGATTTCTTTTCATCCAAGGTTCACAAGAAAAGAAACAGGTCATACCAGCATTAGAGACTGAAAAATTCTGCACAGAGAAGTCAACATAATGCTCAAAAAGGTGAATCAAGTTTTCTCTCCTTTTAGACTCTCAGTACCCTGAAGATGAGGCAGGAGGTTCCTCAGAAACAATGGCAACCACCTACAAGACTACATATCAAAACCCATAAGCCCATAATACATATTTTCATTGTTGTGAAACTCTTAAATCTCCTATTACACTGTTTCTACTAACCTACTGCAATAATAAATCTTCATCACACCTAACATGTCAACCACCTACAGAAACATCTGTTACTGGTACGAAATAAAGTTACTACAAATTTTAAAATTTGATGTGGTGCAAAGATGGGTCTCCTAAGATCACAGTGGCAACTATGAGACCAACAGACCCACAGAAAACTGCCCCCCCCCCCTTGAATAAGTAAATGGAAAGGAGCTGAATTATATGCCTGATTATGCAAAATCATAATAAAATAAAAACAACCATAATTTTAGGCCGACATTATGCCCGCTGCAATGACTACCGCACAGAAGGAAATACTCTGATGTCACTCAGAGTAGAAACACAGGGTATTAGAAGCCCTTACTGGTGGGGTCATGTATGTTAGATTTCTGAATAAACTAAGTTTGAATTATATGATGGCACTGTGACACAACATGTAAAGCTATTTATTGGTAGTCATCCATCATCTTAGTTCTTAATATAATAAACACACCATTTGAAAATGGGTTCTACTTCCATCTTCAGGTGGAGAAATTCCTACCCTGTTGAGCCCCCACATAGCTACTCTCTTATTTTGAGACCACCTCTAACATACGGCCCAAAATAGTAAAAATTTCTCTGACTCAAAAGGAAGTACCACAATATCCATTTCTGAAATGCTGCGACTTTTTATTAAAAACCGACATAATGGACAGAGTCCAAACAAACAGAATTAAACAGCGTTTTCCAAATGTTTAGCATTTATGGTTTTAATACTCATCATACTACCAGCAGGTGTGCCTGTAACATGACATCATACAATTTTCTTAAGCCAAATGCTATAATTTATCATCAACTGACACCACACCAAAAAAGTTTTTGTAGTTGCCATTGTTTGCAGTTCTTTTCAAAAGAAATCACCTCACTATAAATGATGCAGGCTGAATGGACAGAAAGAGGAATGTTAGTATGAGCAGGGATGTGAATGCCTGTAAAGTGTGTTATACACCAGCAAGGACAGTACCTCAAATTCAATGGTGTAGCTAGGCAGTTTGGTGCCTGGCACAAGTAATCACAATGGCCAATCCTAACAGAAATTATAAACTTAAAAAAAATCACTATCATTTATTAAATTTCCTTTTATTTGGCTCAATAATTTAAAACCTGTTGGAACACAGAAAATCAAATTCTTTCATTTAAAACACTCATTTTGCTGCCCCTTGAACTTGACTGAGAGAGTGGCTGCACCACTCTGGGTGCCCCCCCCCCCTCCCCCCAGCTACACCACTGACACCTGACACATGATTAACAGGCATAGCAACTTGTGAAAAGTCAGTTTGAAATAAAAGCACAAAGGCATTCCAGATAATAGTTAAATAAATAACTTCTGGCAACTAGCAATACGTACATATTCTTTCTCTTCATCAGTGCCAACCTTAATTTTGTGCCTTACATTTCTATTCACCACTTTCGACACTTTACCAAATATCCTATATTTTCAGAAAATACACTACTGGACACCTTGAATTATTCTGTATGACATAAATGCACATGTAAACACACACACATACCCCTTCTCTTGTACAGATACCAAATTGGAACACTAGTGTATAACAGTGTACTGTATTTAATAATGTATACAAATGTACAAGCAAGTTGAATAAATCTCATATTTCAACATTTCCAATACAAGACTGAAACCAAAATGTGACACTACAGACCAACTTTTGTACAAATAAGAGAATCCAATATGCATGCAAAATTTATACCACAAATGTAGCAGATGCTGAACATTAAATCATTACAGTATCCACATACTAAGGTTGGTATTCGTGAAGACTTTTCATGTGTGCCAATGTCTCAGAATCATACTAAACTTGCAAACTCATATTTGGCACAGAAAATGGCACTGAACAGAACCAACTGCTACACAAATGTTTTGTGGACAGCAATTTGCAGATATGACTGGAAGGGAGGCACAATGTCTTCTGCACGGTTTGAATAAAATCAATATGGTACCCTCACCACAAACCACTGTTCTCAATGAACAATGATGCACATGTCGGAATAGTCTCATTAACGCTTCTGTGGCCAACAACAACTTGTGCCTGGCCTAATATATACTTGCAGGACACCATGAAACTACTTGGTCAATGTTTAAAAACAATTCCATCTCTTCCCCTACATAAAACACAGTAACATGAAAAACAGTGTAATCGTCTTCCATCATTTGGCCACATTTTCCAATAGCAGGCAGTTCTTCCACAAACAGTGGCAGAATTATATAAAATTATAATTTCATGTAACTTGACGTTTATGTCATCACACACAATGCAACATCATATCTTATGCCCTCCGGTGTTTAAAAATCATCAATATGCAGCAGGTCATAACCGTTATTGTTTTTCTACTGATTTTTAAGTAAATAAAAGAAAATATCTCCCTCATTGACATAAATTTCAAGTAGATATGAAGTCAGATGTACCTAAAACCAGCCCAACAGTAACAACTCATAACATGGAATCTGATCCGTACCTCCCAAGGAGCTATGACTGACATAACACAATTTGTGAATGACTATACAAGCTTCAAAAGTATAATGAAAAATGCCTAAATGGCTGTACGGAAGTACAAACATAGATAAGAATGAAGTGCACTTATTTCTTTACCGTCAATCTTCATTTCTGCAAATAGAGACATGACAGGTACATGACAATTTTATAAACTTAGCACAAGAAATTCTGAGAATTATATCCATACCACCTTTACATTAAGGTTATCAATCTTCAATAAATCAATAAAATCGTTTTCGGGAGTTTTCTTGGTGTCTTTGGTAGAACATGATTCCAATTACCACACAAGCAATGACAGCTAACGTTCCAACTAACATCAACAAGAAAATCTTAATTCCATTTAGTGATGATGGTTTTGGATCATCAACGTGATCTGAAAACAAAAGCAAACACATTGCTTCTGTAAACAGTTTATTCGATCAACTGATTTATAACTACGAAAGTTATTTAGCAGTACACTAAATTCCTCGTTACAGAACCTGAATATTCATTATTGCGTACACAAAACTTTGCCACTGAACCCAATCCTGACCTAGTCAACACTTCAGAACCTGATTCTCTAAACAGACTTTAACCTTTTGGTGCCACAATTAACTCTGGGTGCAATTTCCAGAACAATGGGATTTAAATTACAGGATTTAATTTCTTCATGCACACTCCCCCCCCCCCCCCCCCACCAGAAAAAAGAGAGAAGGTGAAAAAAAACAACAACAACAACACAGCTGTACAAGAATGGCTACAACTGGCTTACACATATGCTCTGTTTTTAGGAAATTCAACCCTCCACCCTGTGACGCAGCATATGCATCATTTGGTGCCAAAGAGTTAATATTATTTTCCCATTTACATTTTGTGTCCCAAGTGGTATTTTTCCTCTTTCCCAATAGAATTTTATTACTTCATCTTTCATTCTATGCCATGGAAACAATGCAGATTATCATACCTCTTGGTGATTCAAAAAATGCTGCTGATGGAGATATCTGTGAGCGATCTTCCTCCTCTTTCACCTGTCCGTGGAAACGTAAAAGAATTAATCATCAAATACTTCTACTAGGTTTCATTATGAAGATTACGATCTTCTAGAATGTGATGCCCTATGGCCTGGCGCACGTGTGCACGCATGCAAGCAAGCACGCACACAACACACACACACAGTATTTCAAAGGAAACTGCTGCCTCCAACTTCTACTCTGAAGATGCAGTTGACACAGTCCTCCAAAACACTGGTAGCTACCTACCACACTATACTGTCACATCCCAGAAGACCATGTTTTTTAAAATAACGACCACAAGAATTTCAAATCTCAAAGGTTTTGTGATGTTCATGTCTACTACATTGCCACATCACATCAACAGTTAAATAAATGAAAATGAAATGCAATTTCTTAATGTAAAGAGTATATGCATTGAGCACAACTGTACTTACATCATCTGGTAAATCTAATTCATACAGCCTGACTGACAGGACGTCATGGTTGTCTGAAAGATCACCAGTTGCTGCAGTCATGCCAAAATAATAACCTGTTGGCAACCGAACTCCTTCGACAGACAGGCACGGTTTCCAAGCCGCCTTGTTCTCAATATCAGTCGACACTGAAACAACACATATAGGAGATGACCAAATTATGAGAATAGAACAGAATGCATGCAGCAGGAATTAAGGCACTCAATATTCAAAGGGCCCACATCACTAAATGAACAGTGACAGAAGTACAAAAACCAATTGATGCACACAACAAATTAATTTAAATGAAACAACTAAACAAACATATGAGTACAGGTGAAAGATCTCAAAATGCACAGCACGCAATTTTCATACTTCAACATCTGTAGAATTTACTTCATCATGCTTTGTATTCACAAGGGGCCACATTCGGATCTGCAACTGGAGATGGGACATTGTAAAATGTTTCGTCATTTACCTCAGTCACTACATCAAAATGTTTGAAAAGCATCATAAAATATTCCACAATTCTTTCTTTCTTTCTTTCGCATAGTTGATTCATAGTCACCCTAGTAAACACTGCAGTCAAGACGATAACATTCCTGTTTTGCAACCAGAAGGTGCTGAATGTGAATCTTGGCTATCATGACCAAATGCCATGCTGTTTACCTCAGTGTTCAAGGCAAACAGTACCAGAAAACATCAGTTCCACATCCTTATTACTTCACCGTTCATATAATCTTTTCTGTCATATAAAAATGTAGATCACGAAGCACCATTACATGAAGACAATCAATAAAAATAATTCTGAAATGCAAAAATGGTGCTTGAAGTTCAATTAATTTTGTTGTTTAAGAGGCTAAATAATAATAATTCAATTCAGTTCTTCATTACTAATGTGGTGAGTCAACAGCCAAGTGGCCAATAACAGAAACAGCACAACATAACAACCCAAATAACAAACAACAATAAACAGGATACATATGAAACAAACGCAAACAAAACAAACAAAGAACACATAAATAATTCATTGGGACACCTTACAACATAAAACCGATAATAATATATCTAAGTGTGATAATTTGCCTTCTGAAGATATCAAAATTACTACAAACTGCATTTGCCGGTGGCACACCTCGTGAAGGGACAGTTTTTAAAAGATGGACTAACACGAAACAAAGGAAAGTCTCAGAGGTTCCTGGTGGTAACTCAAAGCCCAACAATGTCCACAAAAGAAGGCCAAGATTTAGAACCCCCCACCCACCAAAAAAAAATTAACAACAAAAATTGTGTCAAGTTGATGCATTCTCCTGCGCAAAGTCTGTAAATTGAGATGGTGAACAACAGTACCATAATGATGGCCACTGCTGTCAAAGAATCGATTATTGCAAAGAATCGCAAACTTCTACTAAATGCATTCTAGTGTTTTAGCATCAGTAGAGGTAACTGAACTGCATGTCATTTCTGCACAATATTCGGCACTGTATACAATCTAAGAGTAAAGTGGCTGTGAAGACTACTACACACAGATTTTGCAGCCTGAATGTCATCAAAATGATGTTTAAAAATTCGGTACCTCCTTTAAAAAAAACACTAAACCTCCCTTAACACACACCAGCATGGCAATGTTGCTTAGGGAAATAATTGCTGTTTATTATGGAAATCACGTAATATAAACACAACGTGTGTGCAGCACACACACTTCTTCTCTAATGCTTCAAACCAGGTAGTATATACACAGATACACAGTGTCTCTTTTATCATGTCCCTGATTGCGGCAGCATTAGAGCAGTGGTATTCAACCTCTTTTGCTCGCGTACCCCCAGATATAATTTCTCTTCAACTTTGTACCCCCAAAGTTGTTGGTGCATAATTCAAGTTATAGTCTATAATCTACATCTAAAATAAGTTAAATAAATTACATCCAAAATAATGTATTAAATAATAAGTTTTAAATGAGAGGAAGGAGAGTCAAGCTATTAAATAACAAATATATTATATGAACTATGTGGAATAAAATGAAACTAGCCACCCAGATAAGAATCGCATAAAGGAGAGCGAGAGAAAAAAATGGTGCTCCCAAATTGCATGTCATTACGTCCGGGTCTCTTGTGGCTAACCCTAAATCTGGCCCTGATTATTCAGGGTTTATCATGAAATAATATATTTATTTTTTTGTTAATTTTACATACCCCCTAAGATGTCTTCGTGTACCCCCGGGGGTACGCGTACCCCAGGTTGAATACCACTGCATTAGAGCATAGAAAGCCTGCATCTGCCAGCATATCCCATGACAGCTGCTGTTGTAAGGGACACAATGAGACTGACGCCCTGTAGCAACCACTATGCTTCACAGGGTTAAAGAAAAAAACATGCAAATGCAAGCATGCACTTCAAAATGCATACAAAACTACGCAGAAGTACTTTCATGCTGCACTTTGCACTTAAAATTTCTACTACAGTGTGAGCAGTTAATCGAGTCCTTCCCCTTTAAATAATATACCACAACACTTGCTGCATACCAAAGCTTAGCTTTAGACCTGTGTTACAGCTCCTTCCTCCCCCATCTCTCTTTCTAAGCTATGGTATCAGCTCAAGTGGCATCAGTGTTCCTGTTCAGCATTTTCACATCAGGTCTAGATGAACTGCTCACACTACAGATTCTGTTTGCAGCATTGCTGGTAAAACAAACTAAAGTAACTGTAAAGGCAGATTACGTTTACTTTAAGTTTTCATATTGTGGTCTTCTGGGTCACAACACCATGTTATAGTTTAGAAGAACAAACAGCCTCCATTTTCTGTGTCGGTACCCGCCTATCAAACTACAATATGATACCACATCACAGAACCACAATGTGAATTTTCACCAATGCACAGATCTCAAATCTCTCCTTGAGGATGGCCACACAAATGGCCAAAACATGTACGAGGTATACTGTGTTTATAGTATACTTTCATACACTTATGTGGGGCACGCGGTGGCGCAGTTGGTAGAGGCACTGCGCTACAAGGCGGAAGGTCGCGGGTTCGATTCCCGATGGTGTCATTGGAATTTTTCATTGACATAATTCTTTCGGTTGCACTATGGCCCTTGAGTCGACTCAGCCCCTAACAGAAATTAGTACCAGGATTCTTTCCTGGAGGATAAGGCGGTTGGTGCGTAGGGCTGACTACCTTACCACCTTCATGTGCCGATTGTCTAGAAATCTGGGAGCCTCAACCTCCTAGAACCCTAAGGGCCTGTCCAGGCCTGTAATGGGGTTGCTTTACCTTTACACTTATGTGCCCTCATATCTCAAGTCTCATACTGCAAATTTGTACTGCTGTATATGTAAATGTAAAGTACATCAGGGGTGCAAACGTTTTCCAAAAACCTAGCACCCACCTCAAAATTCTAGGCACCAGAAGGGTAACATGGCACATACCCTTGATTCTATATTATAACTGCATCATGCATGATAAATGTTAAATACAACACATACTACACCACAGGCACAGAATCTACTGCAGTCATAATGTAATATTTAGAGTACAGTCTTGATTATCCAAGTTAATGGGGCAGGATTAAAAAAGGAAACACAAATAATGACAACTACCAACAACCCAAAATTACTTCTACATTCTCACACACATTGCAATGCCACTCATTCTTAACCTCGGCACTAAATGGTCCTCAGTTGTCAGCTTCATGCCCAGTCGCATTATCTCCAGGACCCACCAAACAGGAGATTGGGTGGGTGTCCGAACCAGTTTGGACGGTTTGAAAAAGAGGGAAGTCTTTTGCTTCTGCCAGGAATCCAAACAGATTCCTCAGTTGTCCAACCTGTAGCCTAGTTATGATTCAGGCTACACAAAGTGTATTAACCAAAATCTAAATTTGGTACCTCGGTTACACAGAACACTGTCTCTCATCTGAAGTACACCTACATGTATTAGCCATAATGTGTCTTATAACCATAATCAGAGACCTTTTTGTTCTTCATCAGTGGTGGTTATTTGGATTAAATCAAGAGCCATTCTGAATACTTATCATGTTTGCAATGTGCTGGTCAAACTGAAAACATGAAGAGAGGAGTCGAAAGAAATGAAATATCACATACCATAATTACCCAGAAACAAAATTATTTTTTCCTAATTCGTCACGTGGAAAATTTGGCATCACCTTAGAGTCACACACAAAGTTAAATACAGTCTGCATAAGCATTTTCCTGAAAAGGGAAAATGAATGCATATAATGTACGTGAGACCTGGGGTTCTTGTGGTATTGAGTATTAATAGCATGTAACACTACGTAGTTTGGTATAAGTAACAATGTTTCAAAGGAACATATCACCTCATTTGCTAGAAACCTGAATATGGAGGCAGCAGGTTCATCCAAAATGTTGGTACATATCCATTAAAGACATATCTCATAGGATCATAATTTATGTATCAATATCTTAGTCAAAAAACTCCAACAAAAATGTTGTACAATTAATCAACCAATGCCCAAAACTTTAAAAAAGTAAAGCAGTCCCTGTCCATGCCATGAAGGCATAGACAGGGAGTAAAGGTATAACACCTGTCACACTTAACCTTGGCAGTAGACGGAAGTGGATGATCAACTTAATTTCCCAGCCACTTTATCCCTTGGGAAAGAGCCCAGAGACCCATTGAACAGGTGGCTGGGTGGGCCCCAAAGTCAGTCTAGACATTTTGAGAAACAGTCTCTTGCCTCTGCCAGGAATTGACCCCTGGATCATCCAGCCCGTAGCTTAGTCACTATACTGACTATGCTACCCTGGTTCCTCACAAAACTTTAGACAAACATAGTAATTTGAATGTTTGTAAGTACACCACAATGTTGGGGACCAGAGAACTGTCTATTGCTCTGCACCTGACTCATCAAATCTGCCCCATACGTCAGACAATGTGGAAGATGCAATAGTACATACCAGTGGAACAACACAACAGGAAGAATAACAGAGGAATGAGTAGAAAGTCTGGTTCACAAGTACCTGTCTGTATCAGAATTACTCATCTGAGACATAATGACATGCAGTTTGACAGATAGGCACCAACGTTTTAGCACTACCTGATGCTTTCATCTTTACTCTTCTACCTGAAGACAGAGACAGCAGGTTCTTCCAAAATGCTGGTACCATACAATATGTCATATCCTGAAGCCATAATTTTGTTACTCATGGCTGTGAAAGCCATCAATCTCACACACCTGTTTACATGACAACATGCAATTTTATAAACCTTCATAACCTTCAACAGACAAACATGACAACACTGACCCATTAAACACATCCTCTTTGTCCAAACGGGAAAACATAGTGCTGCAGTGGGCATTAAAACTGAACAGTGCTCCAGCTGCAGCAAAATCCTAGGCTTTAAAAGGCCATATTCTAAAGGTTAAATTCATAAAGATAGTGAAATAAAATAAATATGTGCATGGACAACCTGAAAACCCAATAACTGATGCAGCTAATACAAGTGTGTACTGTATTCTATAGTCACAAAGGTGCAGAGGTCAAGAAATACACTGTAGACAAGACACAGGCAATATGCCATGCATTACAGAAGGATGCAACTAGACAAATGTGGAAAAGGCCTCTGAATCAGTAAACACTAGGTCCAATTAACCTTAAAGTATCTGTTCTCCATTCATCACACTAATCTTTCAAAGTAACAAGTCTAAGCACACAACTGTATTAGAGATTACATGATATAAAGCCCATTTTATATCACGTTTAACAGTAAAATGTATTTAATTTATTTTTTCCTGAGTTAGAATCAAATACAGCTGAAAGCAATTAAATAAAATTAACATTCTACATGCTGTTAATTAGTTAATTGGTTCTAAATGTATTTCTGAAACCTCCCATCCATACCACAATTTAATCTGATCAAAACGTATCAAAAAGCCCTCATGAGTTGGTAAATGTAAAATGTTAAAATTTCTTTCACCTGTCACCTAAGCTGTATGGCAGTGGCTACTTTAAAAAAACACTGACATGCACATATTCAAGAAATATCAGTTTAAATATGGCAGGGCAAAATTCTATTACCACAATGCTCTATATTATCTTACTGTCTCAGAGGCCAAAAGGAGACATAAAAGAGCAGAATAACTACCAAATTTTCCTTTCTTCTGAGCTTCAATCACCACGGTGTCCTTTGGATAAATATTCACTGGGCAGCAGAGAACAGCGCAGAGACAGTTAAACAAAAACAAAGGGAAAGAAGAGACAGAGAAAACCCATGTTAAATGAGAAAGAGAGTGTGAAAGGAGATAGGAAAGGAATAAAACAATACAGATGAGTTTTGAGTACAGTGTGGTATCTATGCACAGGAGCAGCCAGTACTATTTGACATTCCATGCACATAAAATAAAGTCAGGCCCAGTGAAAGAACAAACACAGATTCTCCACCTCAAATCAGCACTCCCCACCCCAATAACTGTCACTTATACTCTGGTTATCATTCTACTTTGAAGTTCTTGGTTTGTTATTGGTGTTGACACCATGGACGCACAAAATGTGGATATGATGGGGGAGTAGGTGGCTATCATGAATGCATACTAAACATGCTAATTCTTTCCCTGACACATGTGTAGTCTGTTTACTGAAGCTACCAATTGCAAGTTTGGATATTTATTATGTAGTTACATTACCCACAGCTTTGTGAGGACATATTCCATTATCACTTGCCAATTAAAATATAATTTATTTCTCACTTTCTAATAAGAATACTGTTAAGAGTCTTCAATGTTAACAGCTCAAGCTGACAAGTTTCACTGACACTGGCATTATCATGTTATCATTATCACCACTGTCATCATTATGATTGCTACTGTATTTACTACTGTCACTGTCATTACGAGTATTCATTTCCATCATTGTTGTTGTTCTGTAATCTAGCTTCTCTTTAATCCATCTCTAATAAAGACTCTATATCTACCATGATTTCCTTGGACTATGATTTCTCTGCCACAAACTCCAGTTTTTGTGCAGTCTATTTCCAGTCATGATATCTTAACACCCAAGTGCCATATCCCAGGTACTCCCATTTCCCAGTAGTCTTATTTCTAACCAGGACACCATAATCCCTGTGTACCTCCTCAGACTCTCTTGCCCTGGTATGTGTATCTAATCACAATTATCTAAGCATTTCATATTTCCTCCCAGACACTCATATGTTAATGCATTCTGTTAGCCAGGATTACATAAGTGGATATACAAAATTGTAATGGCATCTCAGCCAGTTCATATGTTTATGGTGTACAGGAGATGAAAATGTGTCTGAAAAACTTAAGAAATGACATTCCAAAGGTATTCTGAATGGGTGAAGTTATAAAACAAACAGTGCAATGAATACAGCAGAACCCTGTTAAGAAGTCTTTCAAGGGACCAGAGGATTAGGGACTCCTTAAGCGGGAAGACTTATTAAGAGGGAAGGTTATTAAAAGCAATAGGATTTCGGGACTTCAAAAATCAGACTTCTTACAGGGGAAAACTTCTCATGCGGGGACTTCGTATCCGGGTTCTGTTGTAATAACAGAAAGATAATACTTTCTTTAAGTAAATAAAAAAAGGCATTAAAAAACTAGACTGATCACATTAATAGAATGGAAGGTGAAAGGTAAGTAAAGTAAAGGTGGATGGGTACAGCTGTCAATGTGCTTAATTATACACCACACCAATAGGTCCTGATGCCTATTGAATAGAAGACTGAGTGGGACCCAGGGCTGGTTTGGACATTGTACTGACAAGAAAAAATATTTGCCCCAACTAGAAATCAAACACTGTTTCCCAAGCTGTCAAGGTAAAATAAATATTAAAGTATAAACCAAAGGGAGGTAGATTAGTGAAACCTCTAAAGAGATGAGAAATTTATTATAAAACAGGCCATAAAATCTACTCTGTGACTTGGACATAATTTTTGGAGGTATAAAAACATCTGGCAACTGCTACAGCACTGCTGAAGTTACCACACTGTACTCCATCTGCAGCATGCACATGATGGGAGAGTCGCACACATATATCAACATACACAAGAATCCAACACTTGAAAAATCACTCTTGATACACTAAAACAAAAACACTATGTACTCAAACAATATAGCACCTCATAACAGTAAGGTAAAACATCGTTTTATCATACATAAAAGAAATTGCAAACACAACACACAGATACGACAAGAACACAAACTTTTCCAACACTAAACACTGACCACTGAAAATCATTCAAATCAAATGCAACATTTAGGGCTATCTGAACAATTACATTATTCATAAAAGTAGAAAAGATCAGACAATAATATTAACCCTTTCCATATTCCTTTCCTATATGGTAGAACCAAGTTAAAATCATATTCAGGAGTGACATAAATGAACCTTGACAGCGTTAGTAATTGTCTGACCCTCAGATTTCTGCCTACAAGAGAACACAATTAATATGTCTTACTCATCCATATTCATGTTACATTTATGTGTGTCCCAGAAGTGTTTCTCACTGCTGAAAGTGAAAAAATTCAAAGCTGACATTCCAACACTTCTACTTCTACCACACACCCACAATACCAGGGATGCACAAATATTTTGAAAATCTAGGAGCCACTTCAAAAACGCTTGGTGCCAGAAGGGTGACATGAAGCAAGTTCCACACTAAGATCCACAAGTATGTATTAGGTGCCACCACACAAAATTGGTCACCATGGCGACCTGGCACCCAGGATCGGTGCACCCCTACCTTTGATGATACACAATGTCAGCTGCTGACCTGGGTTGTTACATACATTGAATTCATTAGTTTGAATGGAAGCTCACTGTCACTGTCTTAAAATGGGTCATTATCAATGGGTTTTCAAATATAAATCTTGTTCCCTCTGTCAGACATAATTTCAGTTCCTCTTTTTTGAACCATTACTCAGCATTGAGTTTCATGAATACAGACTAATAGCAGCAATGGCAATAGGATGCATCACACCACCTCCGATTTCTGTTAATTACGTAGTATTACTTATTCAAGAATTCTGTACAAGTAAAATTCATCAGGTGTTTGCATTTCCCCTGGGTACACTTCAAGAAGCCCTTGCACTTTGTGAAGAGTAATGTGGGAACCACTGGTTTAAATAAATCTTACTTGACTCAAAGAAGAACTGTGGTATGTCTACATTTTAATGTTTTATACACTTGTTGCCATCACATGAATGATGAATTCATTCACACCAAATGTCACAGTGCAGTAGTTGGCAATTCCATTCCATATTTGGGAAGTCCCAAGTTCAAATCTTGTCCATCAGTATAATGCTATCCAAGATCATCATGACTTTCTTCAGGCCCTCCACAATCATGAGACAGTGCCTTAAAATAAGCCACATATGCTTCCTCTCAAATTCTTATCAAATTATAATTTACAATTACTCTGTCACTCTCAGTCACCACACATAATCCACACAGTTGGCACAATATCATTCTCCTTTCACTTCACTGTATCCAGAAGTGACATTACTCATGCTTGTCCCCAGCTTCTTCCTCCCCATGTTCTCTTATTGATTATTCAGAATCTTCAGAGGATATTTTAATGTAACAAGACACAACTTCAGCAAATAAACACAGCATTGTAAATTTAAAAACAACCAAATGAAGTTACATTTTTTTATGGAATAAAATTTAATGACAATACCAGAAACAAAACTTTGATATTCTGGTACATTTTTAAAATACCGAGACCAGTTGTGTTGGGCAAGTTAAATTACTTATGTGAAGGCTAGTTAAATTAAAATAAAAATTCAGTGCTATGTCAGATGAAACATCAGAACGTTTACATACCAGTCAGAACATCCCTCTCATAACGGACGGCAATATGTGTGTCATGGTCCAGATTACGAAATTTCGCCTCACATCCTGCCAGCTGTGTATGCGTACCATCCCGATCATGATCATAATGCAATGATCCATTGTTTACCATTGCTGAAATATATGGGTGCTGATGCTGAAACAGTTTACAGGAGAAACAAGTTTGATTTGTAAATCTCTCTCAGCCAGTAACACCCAAAAATATCACTCTGCAACCACACGACACGAACGTCACGCAGCTCGTCCAGTACATACAGATGACCTCCTTACTGCAAATTAAAATGCACTTGCAAAGAACTACAAGGCCAAACTGCCACTAATTTTCTTGCTGACTACAAATTATGTAATCATTTTAGCAACTTTTTAATCCATTTTATAGTAATTTATTTTACATACTGTACGAAGTGGACAATATCAGACCACTCATATTCTACATATATGAATATAACCATATATGTAATAACTGTAAGGTCTATGCATAATAATCTCTACGACCCCCTGAAGATGGCGGTTTAAACCACCGAAATACGTATAGGGGAAATTTAAGAATAAACTATTGTGAAAAAAGTTTATGTGCATTAGTTGGTGTTTATTGAACATAACCCAAAAATATGCCTATTTAAAGCATCGTTCTCTGCCTTAGTATTCAAAAAGTATTTGGACCTTCTTTCTGAGTTAAATAGTCTCTTGGTGCGTTGATAGACCATAAGGTACGTGGGGATCATGTTGCAAGTTGTCTTAACATAAAATCATGTTTAAAAAACCCAACTTTAGTCAAAAATGGGATAATATCTGTGTTCAAGGGACCATTAAATGAGCTTGGGAGAGGGTTAACATATCACAGGTTTAAAGCACAAAGATATCCCAATTCTTCAAAATTTAAAGGTGCACCCAACATATTCTGGCATGACACACCATACTTCTTAATCACTGTTCCTTCCATCAAGATAATTCCTGAATTTACAGTATCTATGCAGAAAAAAGGTAGTGTATTTCACAACCAAGGGCACACAATAACTCACTAGTCAGCCAGTAATATGCACAAGGACAACCTGTACACCTACCGCAATGGAAAAAGTTTGTGGAACTAGATAACCCCGCCTCATAACCACTGTTACTCCCAATCTGCAGTGCAGATATAGAATGATAAACAAATGAAGAAAAAGTATGCCAATGATATAACAACTATAGAGCAATAAATACTACACGATAAAAACAACAGAACTTTGTGGTGAAAAAAACTTGCAAATACATACATAAAATGTAAGGAGCACACGCATACAACAAAACAACCCTATACCTAAACTAATGTTATAGCTATGTGACCCATTACATGACAGTAAAACACAGTATAAAACAGTGATTAAAAATTAACAGTAATACTAATGCAAAAAGCTCTTTAACTTTTAACTTTTCAGAAATTTGAAGAGAAGCACAGAAATCCATTTATGGGATCTGCTTCTTAAGAAATATATAAAGAGTTCTACACAGAAAATTTGGAGGATCTGAAGTTATAAAATCAAAAATATTTCAAAGCATGCAGCTTGTGGGGAGGAGTACTGTCCATATTTTTAGCAAAATATTTTATACAATGTTGGCTACTTTACAATACGAATCATTTTGGAAACCTGGCATTTTAATATGAATGTTGTTTGTAAAGAATGAGATCTCATTTTATTTTTGACTTGATGTTTATACAACAGTATTTCTCCTCAAATTGTCTTTTTAAGTGGCAGTACCTGATGGTGACCATTAATAAGGCCAGAACATGTTGTACAGTGAAACCTCTATCCATCGTTTTTCAGGGGACCGGAAAATTTGAACGATACATACGGGAAATGATAGTACCGGGAAACCATTAAAAATTATAGATAAGAACAATTTAATGATAATTATTACTTCTTGCTGAGAAAATCTTTCATTGACGTTTGTTTTGAGCAAACTTTACTCCTCCTCAATTCAAAGTACGATTTTTCAAGGCCTAGAACACTTTCACGATCACTGTCACTCGTGCTGTGCGCATAAAAGAAAGATCTTACTTCCATCAGCGCTTCATGCGTCTCAGCAAAGCTCGCCACCTTCTTCTCCTTCTTCCCGCTCCACACTCCCGGACGTCACGAGGCTCACGCACAGCTCCTGCACTGCTTCTACACCACAGGTTGCCACGTGACTGTCCACAGAGACGTAGTCCTCGAATTTATCTTTGTTCATGCAACTGAACTTTTCCCAGTCTTGGCGGAAATCGTCGTCATCGTTGGTCAATACGACGTCACTATCGCCTGAAGATTGTCCCTGCACGTAACCAGCTTTCCGAAAACAATTTTCGATTGTCTGCTGGGTTACTTCTTGCAAGGCTGCCACAGTGTAGTGCAAAGCTTCCAACACGTTTATCTTCTTTTTCGTATCTTTGTCTGCATCCATTAAGCAAACAGCTGTTTGCACGAGGCGTTTTCTATAAAGCTGCTTATAACACTTTATTACCCCTAAATCAAGGGGCTGGAGCACACTTGTACAATTTGCCGGGTACCGTATGACTTTTACATTTCTTAGAAACGATGTATCCTTTGGATGTGCGGCACAATTGTCCACAAAGAGGAGAATGTTCCTGTTTTGTGCACCCATACTTGCGTCTAATGAACGCAGAAATGAAGAAAAAATGTCTGTGGTCATCCACGCTTTATTGTTCGCGTGGTACTTGGTGGGTAATTTTTTTACATTCTTGAAACATCGCGGTTTCGGAGATTTTCCGATAACAATCGGCACTTGTTAGTCAGTTCCATCACTGTTAACACAAAGTAAAACAGTAAGTCTGTTTTTACAGTTTTTCCCTCCATGACAAGACTCTCCTTTGAGAGCCAAGGTTCTATCAGGAAGCACGTTGTAGAAGAGCCCCGTCTCATCCGCGTTGTAAATATCACGTTCGTAGCCCTCCAACAAAGATGGCAGTCTTTCCAGCCACGCTTCCGTGCTTTCGCTGTCCACTGCCGCACTTTCTCCGACTAACTTCTTGTATATTAGGCCATGCCGGTCCTTAAACCTCGCTAAACCATCGCTTCAAATTTAAAAAAAACTATCAGTGCGGGAAAATGTTGCGTCAGGACCGTGATTTTTCAACTATTGGTGCGGGAAAACGACAGTTCGAGGAACAATGGAGGCGGGAAAAAATAGTGTTATTTATATGGGGCTAATTTCGGGACCAAATAAGGCAGACGATACATGCGGGCGAACGACGGTAACGGGAACGATGGATAGAGGTTTCACTGTACTAAGTGACAATTAATTATAAAGAATGAGTTGTGAATGATGGTCTGTGTATCACTTTCTCTTATTACCTGACAAATTATTTTAACAAACACCACAATTGCAAAAACCTGACAAACTAATTTTCATATATCCTACAATTGGAATTTAAGTATTCATTCTGTAATATCAAATGGATGCTGTAGTCTCATGATGACCAAAACAGTCAAAACATGTAAGACTACATCAATGTAATTTCAACTAAAAAAGTTTATGGAAGTTGCACATTGTATGATTTATACCACACAACTTTAGTTGAAGACAGGTAGAAAACTATACAGTCCAAAACCTATAACATGACAAAACATTCATATTCCACAACAACCCACCTGGCCAAACATTGACATACAGTATTCATGTTTTAAGCCATCAATATGCAATACAGCCTTCATCATGGGGTCAAAATGGTTTTCATGTTATTAGTTTCAATTTGGTCAACAATATCCACTCATTTACAGTTTCTTTATACATCTAATCAGAAAATATGCACAAGTTATAAGTATGTTATTAACTACACTGATTTGTGCAAGATTTGAGGCTCTCACTGTAGTGTTATTGAGAATCCTGTCTTTGGCAATGTTATGTTCTTTTGACTGGTAATTAGTTATGGACGTTTGGAAGGAACACAATGCCTTTATCTTCAGGGTCAAGCAGTCCAAGAACTGCATGATCCTGAAGATGAAGGCAAACACTTGAATCTACAAGACTTACGTTGTGTGGGCCATTATGATTGCTGTAGGTGTCAAGAATGATGGCCAATCCTTGAAAATAATCCGCATTGCCAAACACTTGACCAGGAGCCATACGATCCTTTGCATACCAGATAGCAAATCCATCTCCATACAGATCTTTGCCTTTTCCATGAACCTTAAAATGTACTTGTAGCTCCCAGTTACGAACACTGCAAGGCTGAAAGGAAGTTACAAAATTTGTAAGAACAGTTAATTTTATCAGAAAATGTCCATCAACACACTTTCAGACAAGTTATATTCATTACACGGTTATGTTGTGCACAATGCGATTATAATACATAGTGTACAAGTGGCACAGGCTATCAGGGTAGGGACATTTAAATGTGCTTCAAACGACACAAACATTGTAACCTACCACGGAATTCCACAATAATCCTTGTTTGCTTTGAGAATCTGGTGTGAGTCTAACGTAATTGTTTGTCACCATAGTATTGCCCATAAAATCCCAATACGGTATAGTCATTCCAGCACCTACAAACAAATCCACAATTATTACCTCCGAAGGTTAAGGTTAACCATGCCCACTACAACCTCAAAGGACCAGTACATATTTCAGTAGCCAGAAAACTGCATTTACACTTCACCTTGATATGGCTTGATTAAAGAATGTTCCCGTTTCATATAATCCTTCGTATTCCATTCTGCGTTTATTTGTAAGAAAAGCAACAACAAAGTCAAAAGTATACTTGTCACATAATAAACTGTCATGCTGTATGCGTTTCGTGCTACACCCACGTTTACCTTCACGTTTTACTTCTAGTCAGTGCTCATAGGCGGTGATTTTTAACCTTCAGTGCGCAAAACGGAAATAGATGTCCCTCACAACTATAATCGGCACTGAACATTGTACTAGTTAATTATGAATTCACACCAGTTCAGAGAATAATTTTCATGTGCAAATATTTACAGCTAATTTTATAAATGGTCCTTTTTATATACAATACGCTTCAACTGATAATATGCTTACTGCATAACCTTGCCGTAGTAGTAATCTGTGGCACGGCCCTTGCAGTTTCAAATCTACGAACACAAATATTGCACTGGCATGGTGTCGGCAATATTGACTAGCTCGTATCCGTGGTATGTACTGCCAAACGTTCGAAAGTACCTATAATTTCTTTGCGAGGGACATTTCTGAAATTATGTTGCATTAGCGCTGCCCAATATTTCAATCGATGATCGACCAGTATTCATTGGACCAACCGATTGGTCCGACTGCAGCCAATCATATTTATTCAGTTGTGAACTTTATATTCCTTCGATTACATCAAAGGAAAAGTTTGTATTGTCGGAAATAGTGTGATGTAGGTCAGGCGATGAAATGTTAGATCCTGCGGAGCAGTTGTTACATTTATGTTGTTATGGTTGCGTGAATTACATGTGAACCGTTTTGGAGACGATCGAAGTCATAAGCGTAATTTTAGCCATGACACCTCCAAATGTTGTGTTGCTTGCATGTGGTGCATTCAATCCACCGACGAATATGCATCTGCGGATGTTTGGTGAGTTTGTGTAATGTTTTGAAACGTAACTTTTTCAGTATTAATTTCTTTTATCTGTGTGTACCGCCTCACCGATTTCGTGATATCACTGTCATCGTAGTAGCAGTTGATTTTCTAACAATTGGCTGTAAGTCGCACATTAATATGTCATGAATAAATGGCGGTTACGAAGATTAAAATGTCTTATATCTGATAATGGTGGTTAAACGCTGAAACCTGTCATGGCTTGCTCCGTTCGTTGTTTAGTTTTACAGCTCTTCCAAAATTGATGCACCATGATAAGTGTATGTGTAAATGACGATTGAGTCGTTACTTACTCAAAATACGTAGATTACTCTTTCACGTTCTACGTTTGGGACTAATGCATACACTACATCACTTTTTTTTAAGTAAGCTGAATAACTTAGTGACCATATATGTCAGTGCTTACTCCTCAGGACATATAAAAAAGAGAGAGGTGTGTAGTTGTGGTCTGTAGGTGTGTAGTTGTGTCTGTGTGTTGGTATTAAGAACATCGATGTTCACTTTTAGAAATTGCTCGGGACCATCTGCACAGGCTTGGTTACTGTAATGTGGTAGGTGGTATTCTGTCACCAGTTCATGATGCGTATGGTAAGAAAGAGCTTGTATCAGCAAAACATCGCTGTGAAATGCTCCGCCTAGCACTCCAAAATTCTGGTTGGATCCGATTGTCAGACTGGGAATGTCATCAAGAAGGCTGGACAAGAACTAGACTTGTACTTCAGTATCACCAGGTAAATAGTTCATAATGTAATTATATTCAATAAAATGACTAACTGAAATCTTGCTATGTTAGGGAGGTTGTATAGAAAACTGCCTGGGGGGTGGGAAGTCCCTGGAGTTCATCAAGATGTAATGGAAACCTGCCTGAAGATCAGAGATTAAGGTGTACTGCAAACCTACACAGAAGTAAATATAAGTCATTATGATTCAGTGGCAACCTGTATGTTGATGTTACTAGAGATAAGGTTCAAGATTAAGATAATTAAGATTACAAGTGGCTTTTAACTTTGCTTTAGAGTATGCCATTAGGAGGGTTCAGGCAAAGCAGGAGGGCTTGAAATTAGATGGTACACATGATCTTCTGGTTTATGCTGATGATGTTAATGTATTGGGTGGAATCATACATACTATAAAGAAAAACAGAGAAGCTTTAGTAGTTGCTAGTAATGAGATTGGTCTAGAAGTAAATGCTGAGAAAACTAAGTATATGGTCATGTCTTGAGACCAGCATGCAGGACAAAATCACAACATAAAATAGGTAATAAATCCTTTGAAAGGGTGGAACAGTTAAAATATTTGGGAACAACTCTAACAAATCAAATTCCATTCATGAACAAATTAAGAGCAGACTGAAGTCATTGAATGCTTGCAGAACCTTTTGTCTTCCAGTTTGCTGTCCAAAAATATGAAGATTAAGATATACAAAATTATAATTTTGCCTGTTGTTTTGCATGGTTGTGAACCTGGTCCTTCACATTGAGGGAGGAATATAGGCTGAGGGTGCCGAGGAAGATATTTGGGCCTAAGAGGGATGGGGTAACAGGGGAGTGGAGAACACTACATAACAGGGAGCTTTATGGTATGTAATTCTCACCAAATATTATTCGGGTGATAAAATCAAGAAGAATGAATGGCATGTGTGGGAGACAGGAGAGGCGCATACAAGATTTTGGTGGGGAGACCTTAGGGAAGGGACTCCTTGGAAGACGTAGGTGTCGATGGGAGGACAATATTAAAATAGATCTTCAAGAGGTGGAATGAGGAGGCATGGACTGGATTGAGTGGCCCAGGATAGGGGCAGGTAGTGGGCATTTGGGAATGTGGTAATGAACCTTTGGGTTCCATAAAATGCAGGAAATTTCTTGACTAGTTGAGGACCTGTTAGCTTCTCAGGAAGGACTCTGCTCCATGGAGTTAGAGATCACAAATGCATGTTTCTGTGTTATGATGGTGAAGCTATATAACTGCCCTAGTAAATGCCTTGGTGTTGTATTTGCAGCTTTCTGTTTAATTTATAAAAAAACATGACCACATGGGCATGTAAAAATAAATATGAATTTTTAAATAGAAATGCCATTGTTATTGTTTCAGAATCAATTAAATTCGTTACTGAATTCCAATAATGAATCTCCTAACAAACGGCAACGCCGTGATGATTTGTCATGGATACCAGATGATGTCAGATTCCATTCTGGGGGACCTGTTCAGGTTAAACTGCTATGCGGTGCCGATTTATTGGAATCGTTTGCAACTGCTGGACTTTGGATGGATGAGGATGTGAGTTAATATTTCTGTTTAAAGTGTTTGTATTTCTTCCTGAGATTTCCATTTGTGGAAATATTAAGATTATTTTAAGGTGCATTTTGGAATAATACAGGACCATCTGTCCATCACTGTGCATGTAACAGCATCGTCAGGATGAAAAGAAGTTGAATAAATTTGGTATTGTGTATCTGATTTCAGATTGACACAATTGTTGGTCAGCATGGTTTGGTAGTTATTACAAGAGAAGGGAACAATCCAAATAAATTCATTTATGAGTCAGATTTGCTTACAAAATATCAGGTAACCAGCTTGTCTTTTGTGTTTTATTAGCTTTTATGTATTTCTGTTAATATATATGAATATAAGGAACTAAATAAATAAGTAAATAAATAAGCAAACTTTAATTTTGTCAGTTATTTTGTATGGCTGTGAATTGTGGTTTTTTATTTTTGAGAAAATAGTATATGTTACAAGTGTTTCAGAAGAGTTATCTGGAAAATATTTGTACCACAGAGGGGCCAGTTAAGTAGTATGTAATGAGGAATTGCATTTTGTGTGCAGGTTACCTGGTGTTGTAGGGTAGTGAACTTACATACTGTGTATATATAGTGCTTTTCCGTTTTGGGGTGTATCCAGTTTGAATCTTGACCACCAGGGTACTATCTATCCGGACTGCTTCAAGTCTGTGTGGAATGACTGGTACCACAATATAATGTGGCAGGTCAGAGAATGTCTGGGCATGCCTGTTTCCAAATGGTTATTCAGGCTGCAGGTTTTACCTATATTTGGTTTCAATTTGTGCCGAATTTTGGTACACTTGATAAGGAATAGTGTATGAAATAATGTGAATACTTGTAAGTAATGTAAAGTATAATGGCCCTTGAATTCATACAATGAACACTGATACATTTGTGTTCCTCAGAGTAATATAAACATTGTGACTGAATGGATAACCAATGAGGTGAGCTCTACAAAAATCCGGCGAGCATTGAGACGTTCCGAAAGCGTCAAATATCTGCTGCAAGAGTCTGTTATTGATTACATTCATAAACACGGATTATACGGGACCAAGGATAAGTGAGTACCCCACTGTGTTACGTTACATAATGCTCACATATTACCTGCAAAATTTTTGTTAACAGTGAAATCTCATTCATATTAACAAACACTTTGTAAATTTACATCTATAATGCTCTATATATGAGTGTAAGGTGTTTCACTTTTATACTTTGTTATATCATAAGATTTCTTTATTATGCAGGAAATATTGAGGTGCTAGACATTTCCTCCCTCCACATTTTTTTTTGCATTTTATTATGTTTGTAAAATATATTTAAAAAGACATTCTGAATCATGGAAAGTGTATAATGTGCTGTGTAGTTTATCATCAGTCTGCAGGTCTGATGTTCTCTGTTGCGTTAGAACTGGAAGCCTCGCTTTTAACCAGAGTATGGATATTGAATTTCTTGCCATGATTTGACTGTTGGTGACAGCTGGTTAGTGTAGCTGTGACTGTGTGTTGTTTAAATGCCACTATGAAAATAAACTGCATGGTCCAATTAAATGTGAAACATTGCCAGTGTCACGTGTAGAATTAAAAGTCATGCTGCTTGGCATAACAACCATATAAACCATAAGGCTAAGAGAACATCAGAAGTATTGTGTTTAATGTGTTGCTGTGCCCACAGCTTTGATTTGATAGTAGGATACAACAGGTAGTCTGTGTTATAGCTCAGGGGGTTGGTCACTGGCTTCTAACCGTGGATACCTGGGTAGGTTTTTATTCAGGTGCTTTGTTTTCTGCTACAAGTTATCATTTCAGCAATGCTCTGTACTCATCTGTCATCAGAAGCTTGTCCAGTAGGCCCACTTGAGGCCCAGTACAAAGGCATTCAGTCTTATTCCACTCCTGTGGGTGTAATGAAATGGTGTAATGTGTTAAATCTTGCCAAGGTCATGGAGCATGAATGTGCTACCATAGCTCTATGTCAGTATAGTTGTTACATGAAAAGTGTAATGAAAAAAAAAATCTCAGTTTTAGTGTTAAAATTGGTAATGATGGAAATTAATGTAATACTTGTTGTTACATCGACCTGATTACGTTGTCTTTCTTTTCACTGCTTTCATTGTTGTTGATGGAATTTCTTTCGACTGGACTGAAACAGTAAGTACTACTTGTACCCAGACAGTCAGTCCCAAACAAGTATCCTTACACCTTCCCCAAGTGATGTAAATATGGAATCTCCTAGCCCTATTTATAATTATGGGAAGTGTTTTTCTGAATCAGTAACTGTTGAAGAGATGACATCAGGCACTGGGTTTGGAGGAGCTACTTTGTTGAATGGTCCATTGGCATACATTCATAACAAAAGCATTGAACGGGAAAGAAATGAGATGGAATCTCAGTATGCAGAAAGAATTGTTAATGAAGAAAATTCGAAGAGATCAGCAGTGAGCATGGGTTACCCAGGTCAGGCTGTTCAAATAGTAGCAACACAGAAAGGAAATAACATATTACGTACTGAAAAGGTGAGCATGGACACCAATGATACAGGAACAGAAACAAAAGTTACAGAGGAACCTGTGGCAAGTGTTAAAATTCATATTACCAAAGATGGAATCAAGGTTATTAGTGATAAAGAGACAACGGTTTAGTCTGTCGCGTTACAAATCGACAGCATCGTAAACGCTTGTGATTTCCACATCAGTCTGTATTTGCTGTGGAGTCTCCTGGATATTGTGCAGGATTGAATGGGTGGAGTTTTTTTTATTTGTCTTTCAGTTAGCAGCAGCATTTCTCATGGTCAGTAGTTGAACAGGTGACCATTTGGGGACAACACATGGCTCAATTATATCTGTATATTTTTTTTAATACAGCAGTCATAATTTGTGGCTGTTTGCTATATTCTGTTATATATCCACAGTTACTGCTGTTTGATCTGTTTGGCCATGAAGAAGGAGGTAGAAATTTGTTTAAAATATTGGTAATTTTTACCAGTTCAACATGGTGCAGTAACCAGAAGACACTACAATGAACAACTGATGTATGATGATTCTTACAGCTTGTGAGGAATACATATTGTTACACTCCTCCGCTGTGTTACGTCGAATTTCGAACTAAGAACAAGATCTTCCCCAAAGATTCCTGTCTTGTGGGATGTGATGGGACTCCTTTCGTCAGCTACTCCAGTTACCTGCCCTGTCCTCCCCTCTGCACAGCTCACTCTTTTGGACTTTCCTGAAGATGGAAGCAGCAAAACTCCTCCAAAAGCATCCCAAAGACAGGAATCTTCATCAACATCATTGTGAGAACCTCACATCCCACAGGATCTTGCCTGAGTGTTCACTGCAGAAGGATGATGTCTGAGGTTCTCATGCCATAAATGTGAAGACTGCAGCCTTCTGGGCTGTGCCATTATGTAGTCTGGTAAATAGTTATTAGCATTTCACTGGAACATAACTGCCTTCATCTTCAGCACAGGGGAAGTCACATCTACTCTGAAGATGGAGGCAGCAGATTCCTGCAAAACGTTGGTAATCATGATGTTGCATCCCAGAAGACTACAAGTGTTGACATTGAAGGAAAGATAGGAATAACGCTGTAGTAACATACTGGTATATGGGGTAATTAACTTTCCTTGTTAGTAAACACTCTGATACATCACCACTGTGTTCACAAAAGTCAGGCATTATATCCTATCCTGAGACAGCTCAATCTAGTTCATATCTAACTCAAACATACAGTCTTCCTTGAAAAGATGATAGTTACTTAGATGATCATGATGTTCCTGTTTCTGTGGAATCCAAAGGTCTGGTGATTGTGTCCACAGAAGTTTGTTATTGGATCATGCCCTGGGCCATTTGGCTCTAGGTCACCTTTATATACTGTTCCTGGTGTCTGTAGTAATAATGTATCTTCCCATCTCTCTGTACCTAGGTCTCCCAAGTGGTCAGTTTTAAGTGGTATCTCCCCCCCCCAATTTTCAACCAAAAATCGTATGCATCTCTTGTAACCATCAAGTGTGCAACAAGTCCTGCTGTCTTGGTTTGATTGTGAGCCAGGACATTAACTATCCATATTCGGCTTCTGTGGTTTTACTTAGTCCTCTTCAGACAAATGCCCAGACAGTAGCTTGAAGTAGGCCATCACTACTTTCTGGTCAGTCCTTTGAAGCTAATTGAACATTTTCATCGAGTCATATTGACACTAAATGACTTCCATAATCATCATCGGTGACCATGCAATCCTATAAATATGTAGTCCTGGAATTTTCTTGGCAACTTGCAACTTTTCTATAACCTGAATGAAGACAGTTGTTCACTGATTAACCCTTAACAGATGAACGGGACAATGATGCCCCGTTAAGTATACATTCTTTGTGCCTGAAAGGGAGAACATTGCCCCATAGTGAGCATTTCACTTGAACAGTGCTCCAGCCTAGCCAAAACATAGGATTGGAATGGCTGAATGCTGCACAATGCAATCTGCTTGCAGTTATGTTGATTTTGAAATTTATAGTACTGGAGGATTAAAGTGAATCACACTGTTAGTACTTTTATTTTATGTTTTGATAGTTGGTGTTGTCATTTTGTTATAGGGTTTGTAGTCATGGTGGCCATGAATGTTGATGAGAGAACATTGCAGCATTATGAATTCCATCTTACTATCATCTACAGAGCTTTTTATCAGGATAGGCTGTCTTATATAAAGCTGTTTCCCCCTATGCATTTTCTGTAATTGGTCCTCTCGTATCTGTGCCCGCTGTTTCCCTACTTTTTTGTTGCATCATTAGGTCTCCATAGTGGTGGTTACTAGAATCTTCATTTTTGGTGTTGTCAAAGTAATTCTCTTGTCATGCATATGTAACCCACATCAGCCCACTGTATACTGAATTTGACTAGCATTGTTGTGCTGAAAATTGCCAAATGTTACTTCATATCTGGGAGGTGTCAGGTTCAAATCTCAGCCCAGAGACCTGCTATCATTACTGAGCTCCACCCCTACCCCCCACCATCCCACCAGGCAGTTGCCATTATAATGCCAGAGATTATGCCACACTCTTCAGTTCAGTACTTGCTAATCATTGAACAGTTTGATGCTATGTAGTCCGAGCTGTAGCTGGGATAGCGTAGTCAGTATAGCAACTTGCTACAGGCTGCACAGCAGGGCAAGAGATTTTCTTTTCTCCAAAACCACCCTGGGACCCACCCAGCCCCATGTTCAATGGGTACTTGGGTTCTTTCCTGAGGGTAAAGCAGCTGGGGCATGAAATTAACCACTCACCTCCATTTGGTGCTGAGGTTAAGCATGAGTGGGGCTACGTCTCTGCTCCCTGTACATGCCTTCATGGTGTGGGCAGGGACAAGTTTACATTTGCCTTTTAGTCTGTGCTACTGACAACACCCTTCAACGATAAATAAGTAAATAAAATAAGCATTTCATGTAGCGTGCTTACTTTCAGATCTTATCCATTTTCCTGATTTGAGATCATGTGCTTTCTTCTGTTTCTTAGTATCATATAGAAACTTTATTTCCACTGTGTATAATCTGTTTGCATCCCTCTTAGAGCAGATTTTATTTTAACAGCCGTGATATGGTACGTATTGTGTGGTTTTGATGCTGTGATAAATGATGTTTGTTTCTCTAACTGACAGACTGGTGTTAATTGCTGGGCATTGGCCTGATGTATGTTGAAATGTCCTTTATGAAATACTTATATACCAGTATGTTATATAACAGTTTATTGCTACCTCCAGATATAAGCAATATAGTATGTTTTATGTACATATTTATTGTGCATATGCTTCCCCTGCATGCCATACGTTAAGTAAATTTACAAAATAGAGTATATACTTCCTCTTGCGTGCCAAATATATTTAGAAGTGAATCTTTTTATAAACTGATTACTACCAGTCTGTAAATAAGTATTTTTGTCACTTTTCTTCTCACTGTTTCTGACATTCATTGTTTTCAGATTGATGTACTGTGCTTAGTTGTAGTTTGTAGTACTCATGTAGTTTTAAATGAGATTATGTGCCACAATGTAGGAATAAAGTAGCCAATGTTGGGAATAGTCTTATTGTATAAATAGTTATTCCACGAATCACAATGCTGAACATGTCAGCAATATGGATCACTCTAAATTGTGTCTGTTTTCCACGGAATCTTTAATCATAGATACATTTTAGAATGTTCTATTTTTGTCCTGAATGTGTGTGATAATTAGGAGAGTCGAGTATTGTTCAAGAGAAACTGTCTGAACCTTGAGCCCGGTTTCAATAGGATGGGTTTTTAGATGTCCAGGAAGTGCTTGATATTTGTGTTACGTTCCTGTCGTATTATAGAGTGACCAATGAACAATCATTAATGTTTCTCTTTCATATAAGGTTTGTCTGCCAGGTATTGCAGTACAGTGGTCATCATTCCTAAACTTAACTCCATGGATCAGTGTGCTTCATAAGCTGATAGTCACTTACCTAGTCACGAATTTCCCATATTTTATGGACCCTAAACGTTCATTACTGTGTTTACTAGAGCCCACCACTGGTGTGCATCCTGAGCCATTCTATGCTGCATAAAATCCCAAAAGAGTGCATCTCTCATGTGAATCCAGTTCACAGCCAAACTTCAGTTTTCTTTAAGGTCATCATCACTACCACCACCAACATCATCATCAACAGGGTGTAAGAATTTTCTGGCTTATTCTGTCTTCATGGGCATTGGTCTTGCCATCTTTTCCTTGGTTAATCTACGTTTCTTCTGCTAACTAGGGAATGCATATGTTATTTATTCTTAATAAATGTTGTGTCAACATATGTGTGTAATCCACAATAATTTCATATATATATTTCATTCTTCTCTTATTTCTTGATCTGTTTTGTGGTCATATAATGTATATCCTGCAATTGACCTGAAATATTTCATATTTGCTGCTTTATTTCTTCTGTTATGTTGTTTCATAAACCCTTCAATGCTGGCCTTGATGCTCTGCATGGACCTTTAATTCATCACCTTCTGCCGACCTCGGTGCACTGTATGGTCATGGCTGCATTTAAGGGCACTATTAATTTAAAGCCCCTCTGTCCTGGGTGGTAGTTGGAATTTAAACTCCAGACACACTAGGTTAAAGGCCAAGTCTTACACAATTTAGGAGCATTGCTACCACCATTGCCTTCTGTAATTTCAACATTGTTTTCAATGTGCATCAAATTGTTCCACTCATAGTATATATATATATATATATATATATGTGTGTGCCTATTATGTACCACATTATTATTTATATACAATACACTGCACCGCAAGTAGTTAAATTCTTTTATTTATTCAGTTTAAGATTCATTTTAATATTATCCACCCATCTGTGTCTTCATCTCCAAAGCTTTCTCTTACACTGTCACGCTTGCTTCATATTTGCAGACCCTTGGTCATCTGTTCTGACAGATTTGTCACAAGGTTTCCCATTTGTTTGGAGGGGGGTAAATATTACATTCAAATAGACCATGCCTGTCATCTTCCAAATCCTCATCTACCCATCATTTGTGATTATCTTTGCATCTCATTCAGCACTACATACGAGTATATAGGCTGTGAAATGGAAACAGAATCATTTAGTAATCAGAGAATCAAACAAGTTCTGTTCTCTTGTAAGTTCAGCAAGGAAAAATTGCATTTGTCAGTGAATGCCTTCTGTGCAATGTCTGTACTTGGTTGATTTACTAAATGATGCAGGGTAGCTTGTATTTCATTGTTTATGCACAGTACTAGTACAAAGTCTGTTAAAAAGTTCTTGGGCTGCATGTGCATCTGCCTTCAAAACCATGTAATGGTTGTGTGATGACTAGGTGTGGTTTAGTAGACTGGATCCTGTTGCAGCCTTACATTCAGTCTGAGTATCTTTTGTTGGTGAGTAAAGACAATTATTTGATTTAGAGAAAGTGTGTATTTGCGATTTTTTTAAAATGTCAACACAACAGCGCCTTTGTGTGATATTGTGTTATAAAATGGAGAAGGCTGCTTGGGAAACAAGAGCAGCAGTCTTGACAATGGAAGTCAGAAATGTCCTCAAGACCAAAAAAGTATGATGGAGCACATTGAATATGAAGACCATCCTCTTTGATATCTTTGACTGTTGAGGCTTGATGCATTATGAAGTTCATTCCTAGAGGTCAAACAGTGAATGAAGAATTCTACCCAACTATTTTGTGACATCTATGAGAAACAAGGCAAAAGATACGACCAGAATTTTGGTGGGAACACAGCTGGTTTCTTTGCCATATTAGTGATGCAGTGCACATGGCACTCTGTCCTGAAGTTTCTTGCGAAAAACAGAACTCCTGGGCTGTCAAAACCATCATATGGCCTTTATCTGTCTCCAGCAGACCTCTTCATGTTCCAGAAATTGGATGTTGGCTTAAAAGGACGTTGACATTGATATGGATCAGTAGAGGAAATAAAAAGGAAAAAAGGAAATGTGTAGAGAAGCTAACTTGCATTTGTTCAGAATCACAACAGACTGCTTGCAAAAACTGAACATCATTTGAATCATTGTATACTGTAGACGGGGACTATTTTGAAGGGATAGTGTATTATAAAGTGCATGTGGCATGTACTGCATTTTATTTAATTGCTCTGAGAACTTTTTGAATAGACTTTGTATGTGAACACCTTTCTGACATATTAAGTGTAAATGATATCAAGTCATGGAACTACAACTCGACAGTGTCATTACATTCCTTCCATACAAATATAAAACTATGATAGCGAAATGGAATTAAGTTTGGGAAATCAGTCATGTGAATACAGAATAAAACTGCCGTATTTTAGACAGACTGTGAGAGCATTAGTGACACAAAATTTATATGTTTTGTGATGGTTTTTTTGGTAACTGGACTAGTCCCTGCTTCAAATTCTGATGACTGTTTTCTAATAATGATAGAATATGAAGCTGAATGGTGACCATATTAGACATAATAACTTACTGTTTGACATTCACTTTTGGGGTTTGGCTGCGTCAGGTATTGAAGCTGTTGCCATATATTGGCATGCTTTGTAGTCACCATTTTCACTCCAAAGCAGCGAAAGTCCGAAAGCTGAAGCCACATATTATACACAGACTGCTAAGTCCTAAGGACAAGAACAGTCATTTAGATTAGCAAAGGAGCCAAGGTTCTGGGCATCAAGATGACATTTGATATCACTGGTGTTCTTGTAAAGGAAAGCCAGACTGTGTGAATTCTTTAGCTGTAGAAGGAATTTAAAGTATGGATTTTTAAGGGTTTCATCATGTGAGAAATTAGAGTGGGCAGTTAGTAGGAGCATATGGACACGTAACATATCCACTCCAGATGCACTGTTTTTTTAAGTGTTGTTTCTTCAGAAGTGAGGTAAATTGAATGAATGATTTTTTTTCATTGCTATTAGCAGTAGTGTATGTGTACAAGTTGCTCAGAATAAAATTGTAGATCTATTTTCCAGCACTATTTGACTTATTAATTAGTGGACAGTGACTGAATATTTTCACCAAGCATGCTAACCCTTCTTTATAGCACTAACCGAAGCATAGTGTAGTGGTCTAGTTCTCAGATAATGAAGACTGGGTTGTTTTAAACCAAGACACACACACACAAATTTGACACTAATTTGGTCTCTCATCATATAACTGTTTCCAACGGTTGAAGACGTTGGTCTCTCATATGTCAAGTTTCATTCTCTGTTGATGTGACATGACCCAAAAGTCATGCATTCCTTTCTCTACATAGTTGTAATTTGTAATATTTTGCAAGAAATTTTGCAGCAAAGGAATGACAAATCATCTTCATTCTCTTGCTTAATGTATCAGGTCAGGATGCAATAATATTCAGTGTATAGGGTCGTTCAAGACAAATCTACAGTCACTGGACCATAGATAGATTAATGCTTTGTATATGATCATCTTACAATATCCTGTGGGCTTTCAGGAAGTACAGTTGGTTTCTGATATTTGGGAATGGAAATATTTTTTTGAAGTAATGCAAAGAGCTGTTTATCTCATTCTGTAGTCTGTCTTACGACAGGTCCGTAGCCTCTTCCAAAGCGAGTTCTCCATTGAGTGCGATCTAGTGCTTCCTCTTTCAATTTACAGTATCTTCTCTTTTCCTGAAGGTCATCCAGTAGCTGCTTACGTCTTCTTCCTCATCTTCCCATCATTTCTATCCTTCCTTCTAACTTTCCTTCAATCACGTGTTTCAGAAGGCAGTTTCTACGCAAGATGTGACCAATCCAGTTAGCCTTTCTTCTTTTTTTTGTTTGTAGGATATTCCTCTCCTCTTTCACTCTGTGTAATACTTCTTCATCTCTCACGCGATCGGTCCAGCTGATCTTCTCCATTCTTCTCCAGCACCACATTTCAAAACTTTCCAGATACTTCTGATCCATTTTCCGAAGTGTCCACGTTTCAGCACCATACAAAGCTATGCTCCAAATGTAGCACTTTACTAGTTTCTTCCTTAAATTTAAGTCCAGTTTGCTGGTGAAAAGATTCTTCTTCTTGTTGAATGCTGCTTTTGCCATGGCATTTCTGGATTTAATTTCACATGTACACCTTGCATCATTTATCATGCTGCCTAAATAATTGAAATATTCCACATTCTCCAATTGTTTTTGATCTATCATAATTTTCATTGGGGATGGTTGCCTTGAGATTCTCATTACCTTAGTTTTTTCCACATTCATTTCCATTCCATAGCATTTTCCAATTTCAATTAGTCTATCAACCATGCCCTGTAGTACATTTTCTTCCCTAGCCAGTAGCAGAAGGTCATCTGCATATTTCACAGTGCTAATTACTTGTCCTCCTATTTTGAAGTCTCCAAACCCTTCAAGAGCTTCCTTGGTAAGGTACTCGCTGTATAAGTTGAACAGAATCGGTGACAAGCAGCAACCTTGTCTAACTTCTCTTCCAATCTTCACACTTCTCGTCTCCCCTTCGTCCAGTCGTATTTTGACACTCTGTTCCATGTACAATTTGCTGATCAATCTTCTTTCACGCCAGTCTATCCCAATTTTCTTTAGGATCTGCATTAATTTGGTCCAGTTGACACGGTGGAGATACCAACAAAGGGGAGAACTGTTCACCTGCATAAAAAATATGGAATAGTTTTCAGTGAAATTTGGTAAATTATTATGTAAATTTAGTTTAGGCCCAAATTGATCCCACATTGGTTCGGTGTAGCCCAAACCTTATGCAAGTGCTAAATCAGATTTTATCAGTTTTCTAAATGTATGAACAATTTTTGGAACAAGATGTCACTTTCATGAGGATCTGTGAGTTATAATTAAACCAATTTTCAGTATTATATATATATATTAAGGAAATGTAAGAACAAATAATTTACATCTGTATGCTGTGCCTACTAGTAGTTTTACAGCAATAGATATGTATCTTCTGTAAATCAGCATTACGATGAACTGTGAATGACTCGTACACTTTGCCTCTTAAGTCTGGAGGTGTGTTATTTAACTAATACACATACTGGACATTGTGCATATGTTTTGAGAATTTGTTCTGAAGTGGCTCTGTTGCTGTCATCAGATGAAATCCATTTATTTGGGCCCATTAGTTGGGGCTAACCTGTATCTGTTGCTAAAAGTAGTTATAGTTTGGGTATATAAACTGTACATGTGAGAAATTAACAGCAGGAGACAGGAAAATAAACTACTCCTTAAAAATTATGAAAATACTTTTGACCGCAAAACTAGGGCACCAATTCAGTTAAAAGCAAACCCCATGAAAAACTGAGCATAAAAGGTAAAGCCAAAGACCAATTTTGGAAAGATTGTGTGATAAAATAAAATACAATGAATGATCATGAAACATAACAGCCAACAAATAAAATATTATAATGTGATAGTGCAGGAGTGAAATCCAACTTGTGGGGTGAACAGAAATACCGACTGACAAAACTGATACCTCATAAAAATATACATCCTCTTCTTTGGTGAGGAGTCACACCAGAGGATGCATACACTCTTGCTGTTGTTCTTTGACTTGCGCAGTTTATATACCTTGACCAGAATACATTCTGGATATGATGCCATGTAGCTTGGTAGAAATTTACAGATGTTTTGGAGGAATGGGCTGTACCCTAAAAGGAGGAAGCTTCTGTCTTGCCTTCTAACCTGCATTATACCATACGCTATGCGTTACATCCTAGAAGGTGGCAACCTTCGTAGTCACTGCTCTGTGAACCTGTATCTCACAGAACTACTGTTGTGAGGTTTGAGGTTCACATTGTGAGGATTCAGGTCTTCTGGAATGTGACACTTCGTTGTTGAGTGAGTGGTTCTTGTTGTTAAAGGGAACATATTGTCTTTGCAACATTGGGAACCACTCGCCTAGTGACACCGTATCATTCCAGAAGACGTGAATCGTCAAAACTACTTTTCTCTGGGAATAAAAACTAGCTGTACCCAATGGGCTGAGCTGAGTGGTTTTTTTTACCTGATGACAGAAATGGAGCCAGTTTCCAAAACATGTTTCTTTAACCAAAATAAGACATTGGGCTTTGTTTGTTTAGTTTCATCCTTATTGTGTAGGTGAATGTTTTGTATATGTGTAATTCTTCATTTGCAACAGTAATGGCGTGTTGCATGTGCTGTCTGTGTTGTTGCAGGGGCTGAGCAGACCTGCATGCCTACTGTAAGAGATCTGGTTCTTCTCATTGGAAAATGTAGTCGACCCCCGAGCAAGCCTGTCGCTTCTTCTTTACCTGCTCTAGTCTGATGATTCTTACCAGTTGATGGACAGTGTTCCCAACAGCCAGTCTTACACAACAAATTAATGCCACATCCAAACATATATTTATATAATAGTATAGGTAATGGGGTCTGAAATATAAACTTGTTTTGGTGAAATATAAATAACTTGTTTTATTATGATAAAATTAATGTAATAATCAGCAGTTAGGGGTGTGCAATGTGTGATACAAAACACTGGAAGGACTCAAATGTTAAAAATGGAGTTGGTTCCTGCCTGGTGTTTTTAAATAGTAGTCTTGATGATTATGATATTTTCTGGTTGTATGTAGTGTATAATAATGTATAAAGCATATAGAAACATAGAAGTATGACATTAAATAATGAGTTAACATTAATATTTTCTGTAATGTTGGCACTTACAAGAAAGACTTCTAAAGACATTTAATGGTTTCGAATTATAGAGGGTTGGAAGTCTATGGAACTTGAAATGGAGGAGGTAAGGTGTCATCAGAGGTGGTGTCCTGTGACATATCTTCAACAGTTGTACTTTCCAAGTTGCAGTGAGTTGAACTTCCTTCGTGTGTTTCAGCACCTTCCATACATTGGGCATTATCTTGAGCAGGAATTCTGTATATATGAAATATCACAAACTGAGGATGCATAAGTAGGGTTCTGTACATGGTTTTAAGAATAAATGTGTGCAATGAGGAGGACCAGTAAGAGGAGATTAATATTACATTAAATGTGTGAGTACATAGCAGGTTAAATATTTTTTGACCACAAATGAAATACAGTAATGACAGCAGTGTTACGTGTATGAATAAAAGATTTTTATGTGGTACAGTATAAGTAACTGGAACAAATATGTTGCAGCAGTGAGCTCTGATAGGCTTGTCAAAACGTTACAAAATGTCAGTCCAGAGAAACGTGCTTAGTAAAGCCTCTAGAAATTTTTGAAGATTCTGGATTGCAAATATGGTGATAAGCCAACTTATGTTAATGCTGGAATAGATCGTGATGAGAAATGTTTGTCATGTTTCACAGATAACACACAGTATAATATCTTTATAACAGAAACGCAGGTAAGGTAAACACTGGAGTTGTCCTTGTTCCTGTGCGTAATTAAGCACGATGCCATAAGGGCGGATGGCAGAGTGGAGATATAGCTTCACACATTCTTGTCATCAGCACTAGACATAAGTGAGTGATCAGCTTCAAATCCTGACTGCTTTACCCCTGAGGAAAGAGTCCCTAATGCCTAATTGATAGGAGGATGGGTGGGCCCAGTGCCAGTGTGGTTATTTGAGAAGAGAAAATATCTTACACATGTGCTGGAAATTGAGCTCTGATCCCTTGGTTGTCAGTCTACAGCCAAGTCACTGTCTTGGCTCCAGTAGAAACCTGAGAATCCAAGTGTTTTCCATTTCAGACAAGTTCTTTGAGCACAGGTGCTTCTACATACCCAGTATTTCTGTGTATTTGTGACTGAAATCAGATATCACTGTACTGTTCTGCATTTTATCAGCAGTCAGGGCCTATTTATTTACGTTGAACTAATTTTTCCTTTCAGCTTCCCATTTACATGAGATAATTTTACGTGAAGTCTAAATGTTTGTGACAGTAGAATGGCTATTGTTTTGAACATTGTCTAATATTGTATTTAGGTTCCATTTCAGAGGTTTTACTGTATTTATGTTCACATAAATGCACTTTAATGGGCCACATTTCTTAGATGACAAATTTCTGTTAGAACTGAAGAACATGTATGGTAGAATTTTCATGTTTTCACAGAAAATGCATGCAATGAGTGAGATTTGAATATTATGATATTTTGTATTGTGGAGTACTTTGAGACCAGACATGCATATGTTAAAACACTGTACACAAATCATAAGTAGTGCAGTTGAATACCATTCGTATATATTTTTGCAGGTTTTGTTAATAATACAATCCCAATTTGGGGACTCCCAAGAACCCTCTCTGTACATTACCATATGGCAGAGTTAAGAAAGACTGGGTGTTGGGAACATTAATCCTGTTTTTAATCTTGTTTGAACCCCTTTGGAATGAAATTAGTCCTATACTGGCACCCAAATACCTTTGGTATTTGTACTCGAAGACAAATCTCTAAGCTTTGATGAAATTAGATGCATTTTAATAGTATGCAAAGTTGCTCACCAGGAGAGATGAGACAGGGTCCCACAGCTAATACAAATTGTGGGCAGAACGATTTCATTGCAGAATTTATTGCTGCTTGAATTTTAAATTAATAAATATGTCAGTTTTATTCATATTAAAGGTATTATTATTATTGGATTTTATTTTATTGTTATTGTACAACCAGAAAGACATGGGGTATATGAGACAGACATGATTTGTCTTTGAATACAAATGTAATCTTGCATGTATGATAAATGTATTTGAGAAGTAGTAACCCCATGATAGCCTACAAATGTAGTAAATAAAATGCAGGAGGGAATAAACATGATCACATAGAAGGTCAGTAATCTGGAAAACACATTTGTAATCTGTTTCAAGATCTGAGTGTGCCTTTGTATTTTTTAAATGTTGCTGTTGTAGAGAAGTTGGTGTTTAACGTTTTGTTGCAACTACACTGCCTCAACTACTTACCATAGTTTATTTTGGTAACATTTAGGGATGTATGAATTCAAGTAAAGTTGGACATTAATTTAATTTAGTTCGATAGTGAGGGCTTGTGTCATACTGGTTTTAGCAGTCTGTTAAATTCATATTTGTGGGAAGATAAAGTGCATTTTCATGTAGTTACATAATTTCCTGCATAGGATGGCAGCTTTGTAACTTCTCAGTAGTGTGAAGTTTGTTAACGCTTTAAGAAATGAATTATTCATGTCTGTTAGTATTTATTTATTCCTGTATGCTTGCAAATTCTATTTTGAACAGGAAATATGAAATTCAGAACATTGAGACGTAGTAATCTTAGAGGTATGAAGTTAACTGAGACAATAGATTATGAAAAATTCTAACATGTTTAAAGCTAACCATAATATGCACATATTTTTAAGTGTTTAGTGTTGAAATAGCATTAATGAAAATATTTTTGTGCACTCTTTCAGCACGTGATGTGAAAAAAGAGGCTTTAAAGGTTGGCTGCAATATTAATTTTTTTAGCTGTGGTAAATATGTATAATGCAAACTAGCATTTGTGGACTGACATAAAGTAAGCCAGGGATACTAGCTGACAGACACTATCTGAAGGATATTTTATCTGTCACAAACTGCAGTTTTTCAGCCATGTTTTGCATTGAACCAAAGTTTCTGTTGTTCTCCATAGTTACTTTTTCATCTCAGCTTCTGAATTATACAGTAGAATGCAGGATATAATTTCCACTGTGTATGGTTGAAATTATAGCCTTGGAGAGAGAGAGTAATTTTGTCATTTATGGTTCAATTAAACCCTGATCTCTGAAGATACTCTGCCATTTAACTACTGAATTGATTAATGTCAGATTAACATAGAGTTTCTTCTTATAGTGCCTTTAAACTGATACAAAGCATGTAACTTTTCTGTATTTATGGAGTAAATTAAAAAATTAACTATACGGCATGTTTCTGTTGGAGGAGAGCAAATATTGTGACGTGTATTTCGTTGACATGCAGTCTGAGCGTGTATGTTCTAAACAGACACAGTTAGTCTACAGACATGAAACTACAGTTCTCCTCAAATTAACTTCAAATCCAGTAGTAATATTTCTCAGCTTTCCCGTGTAGCAGCACACTAAAATATAATCCAATAACTCGAGGCATTTGTATAGAATAGATGGTTTATGATTTATTGTATGTTGCATTGCTCATGTAGTGTAATATTCATGTACTGACACAGATGGAAACTCTTGTCTCCAAAACTTTGTCTCTAAGGAAAAAGTTGTGACTTAATTCAGTGACTTAACATAATACAGATCATAGCTTGGAAGGAAGGCAGTGAGAGATGAAGAGAAAAAACAAACAAAACATTGCATGGAATGAACAATGTTAAAACAAAAACATGTTGAATTCGAGTATTTTCAACTAGTAAAGGTAAAGTTGTCCCTGTGAATGCATGGAGGCATATGGGGGTGGAGGTATAGGCCAAGCATTCTTATCTTTGGCACTGAATGGAAGTGTGTGGTCAGCTTCACACCTCGGCTAATTTACCCCTGGAAAGATCACCTGGTACCCACTGAATAGGAGGCTGGGTGGTCCCCAAAGCTAGTTGGATGCTTGGAAAGAGAAAACTCTCATGCCCTTGCTGGAAATCAGACTATGATTCCTTGGCATCCAGCCAGCAGTCTAGTCACTATAAAGAGCTATCCCAGCTCTTAATTTCCTACATAACTTATGTTAATTTATTCTGGAATAAAATAAGTCCATAGTTCTATGAAACTACAGTCTTTCCCACAAGTAATAAATGATATATTACTGTAAAGCTGTATATGTGTGTATGCTTGAACTATATTCATAATATTATTCATACTTCAAAGTGCAGCAGGTAATAAATAGAAAAAAGTATGAAAAAGAAGCAGCACAGGCTGGTGAGATAACAAAACAAAATGTAACATGGTATATTTTTTACAGCGGTGGGAGATTCAGTTGGTCTAGTAAGTGGCACCAAGTTTCGGCGAATCCTCTGAAATGTTGGTACTCAGCCACTAAAGCTACTTGGTATCACAACCAAGAAGAGCACAATATGAAACTGGAACCAGATTTCACTGTTATTGCTGCATTTTATGAGTTGTTAATAAATGTGCATTAAATATATGTGACTTTGAAGTCACATCACACTGGCTGAGAAACATTGATTTGTGGAAAATCCTCTTAAATTCAAGCCGATGTTGTTAACTTTTAAATTTGCTTTGTCTTCAGAATTCCATCTGATAGTCTCAACACAACAGGAGTATTATCACATGCTTTCTTGTGTGTAATTTACTCATATTCTATTGAACTTATGCTGTGAAGACTTAAAATGTTTTCAGAGTTTTTGTAACTTTAAAATAGACTTATACCTATGCTGAAATTACAAAACTGCAAGAACAGTGTTTTGGCAGCTATTGTACTTGACTCTGGAGAATGAATTTGACCTTGATTGTGTGGATAGGGTCCCTTAACTCCTCACTAGCCTTGCAGAGAAAACATACAGTTTGCGTCAAAAATGTAAGCCTTTATCACTGAATCTGTCACTTTCCACTGGTCACCATATGTTAGGTGTTAGTTTAACTAACTAGTGAAAAGTGAAATTATGCACATCATGAACCAGACAGAACACAACACAACAGAAAATAATAATATTAACTTGCGTGCATAAGACACCTGCACTTCAGCCAAATGTATTTCTAATTGGAATACATCGGTTACTGGTCATAAACATCTTAACAGTTGGCATGCCCCCTGTGAAACCACTGCCATGGTCAAAGTCATACTCCTGAGTCCTCCACAGTACCTGCTTCACTCAAGATGGAGGTATCAGGTTCCTTCTAAACATTGATGCCTATCTACAAAACTACATACCACATCCTGGACTGTAATCATAGGAAAAAGACTTGCTGGATTATCTAACTATAGAAGTTTAAGCCTTTCATAATGGAGTACTGTTTTGTATACAGTTACTTTTTGTGAATGTTGGTTACAATGCCTTTTTAGTAAATAACTTGATTTTTAATAGTAAATGTGTTGGTCTGTGATATCAGAATGCAAGTTTTTAGTGGCATGATATATATTTTATGCTTATCACATGAATTATGAATGCATTTACCCTAATAATGTTGTCATATGAACTTTATTTTTGTAGACAAGTATCACATAGCCCAGTTAATTTTGTACACTGTCTTCCCCCGCTTTTAATATGCTGACATTAGGATGTACATTATCCTTGCTTATCTGTATTTATGTTATTGGGATGCAGCATTAAAGTAAAGAATAAAATGTTTATGTTTAATAAATTCCACTTGTTTTGACCATATCAGTATACCTGTTAACTTCTCATAAAAACTGCCAAACAAGGACATGTGACGTTTTTATGGTAGTGAAAATTTATATTGTTGTGTGGTAGTGTTGACATCCCATAAAGATTACCTATATGGGATTTGAGGGTTTCACATTAATACTGTTTTCATATAGGCTGCTAACCAATTTATTTTTCAGAATTTCCTATGTACTACCAGTACTATTTTTACAGCACACATGAAAGAACCAAATGGAAGCAAGCTTTAAAGGATTAAGTGGTTGTGGTGGTTGTAGTGAAAATTGTAAGTATAAATGCCACTGAAGTTGCAATTGAATTTGTTTACATTCTGTGAATCCAAAACAGGTTAAGACCTTGGATATAGAACAAGTCAAGAAAATATTACATATGTTTTTTGTACAATAAAATTAGTTTAAAAGTGATTTAGCTTAGTTTTATCATTCTGTATGTACATTAAAGTATTCATCTATAGAGTAAAGGAATGAGCATGTAAATAATTCTTTAGGGCTGATTTAAATTGTTTTGTGTTATCACTTAAATTTTTGATACTTTGTGGGAAACTGTTACACTGAAGATTATTTAATTCTAATAAACATAATGTAAATCATACAGACTAATTTCTTTTTTCCTTTTTCTTTATTTTTTTTATTTTATTTTGTTGGCAATTCTGTCAGTATCTAAGCTGTATAGTGTTGGTGGTAGATAAATGTATACAAATATGCAGCACTGGTAGAATGACAGTTTATAGGCGGAAAACAAGTACAAGGAGAAGCTGGCAACTAGCCGCCTAAGCTCTGGTACAGGTAGCTTCTTCCCATGTTAATGTATGTTTGTCTTTAATGCAATATAAAGGAGGATGAGATGTGTGAATATTGCAACAGAGGAAAAAGCAATGCATACAAAACTTGGTCAGAGCCCAAAGGAAGTGAGGTACCACTTTTGGAGGATATTAAATTGGATCTTGGAGAAATGATGTGTGGGTCTATACTGCAACCTTTTACAAACATAGCAATGGACTTTTGGGTTTCATAAAACCATGGGATTTTTTGACCACCTGATCAACATATCAAGGAAGCATGTCCATGTCTACTTTCAAACATGGATGAAATTATTCTAGGATATTTGGGTTGGAAGAATTGAAACTGCAAATTCATTGCATTTCATTTGTTATGGGTTTGCTGTTTATCATATATTTTTGCCATAGCTCTCAAATCAGAAAAGCAATATTTTTAATATGTCCTACTTATAAACAACACACACTTCAAAATAATTATTAACATTTATGGCACACATAATGTTAGGATACTGTATTTACTTCAGTACCTCTTTTGTAAATTTGAAGTCATGAAAAAACTGATTCTTCCTAGTTTTCATGTAATTTTTTTCTCAGAAGTACAGCTTGTTGAGCAGTATATGAGGCTTGACCTTGAAATGCACTGTACCATGTACATTGTGTCATGAGTGGTACTTTGTCACAATTGCAAGATGAATTCTATTTTTTACAGGAAAAACCTCATCTTATAGTAAGGTAAATACAGTTTATTGTTTATGTTGAGACTTAACTAAAATATATGTGTATTCACACAAACAGTTTAGGTCCAGGACAATCCAATGTATGATATGTGATCAAATGTTCATATGGTATGCCAAGTTTACTTTTCATATTGCACAGCACCCTGATATGGTACAAATTATATATATACACCGTATTTTTTAAGTTCTCTGAAATAAAAATCCAGGTTGTCACAGTGGTGGGTGTTAAGACTATAGTTTTCTGGACTGTGACACTACAGAAGTACTATAGTGTCACGATTCCCAAAATCAAAATGTTGAGGTCTTTGGAATGTTTTTTTTGTAAGTTATTTTCTTTTACAGCAGGAAAACGTTTTTTGGATGTGATTTCTTGTGAGCATTTGAGTATAACGCGTTCTGTGTATAGGATATGTGTTGAACTACATGGTCAAATTCTCAGGCATCCCACACACACAGTCTTTGTAAAAGAACAGAATTAGTAATTGCTTGTTTGACTGCTTGCCACATGAGAACATTATAACAGTGTAAGAAAAGTAAAAAATATATGATTTTTAAAGTTTTGGTAATCATAAGGAAAATGCATGGAATTATTTTGGTTAACAGTCAAAAGATAAATACACTGTGAAAATTGCTTATGTAATACAGCACTGAATAAGAAATTACAGAATGAAATATGAATGGTGATTTTATAAGGATGTGCAAGGAAACACTGTTCTCTATCCAGGTACAGTAATCCCTCTCCAACCACAGAATCTCCTACTGTGGAAAGCAAAACCATTTTGCTCTGTGTTAGTTTCTGTGCTGTCTGCCCCATTGCTCCATATCAACTTTACGTAATACTACCTTATTTCCCACATAATTTAGCATTCACCAACCATGGATTTTCCTACCTGGTGACTGGATAGCCAGTACTGCACTACTACACAACTCTCCTCAAAGGACTATGGGACAAAGACAGTAGCTGGTTCCCAGTTGATACCTGAAGTGTGTATCTACTGAACAAGTGACAGTTCAAACCATTAAGTTAAAACATTCAGGACATAGTACAGGAGACAAAGCACAGACTATTTGACCCACAAAATGGTGTCTGGAATTCAGAGAAATATTAGTAAAATGTACGAAAATGATTAACCCTTTAAAGACGAAACGTAATCTGTTTCATGTATAAGGACTCAGTGCATACCGCGCAGTAAACACTCTCCACCTCGGTTATAAAAACCAATCAGTTTATTTTGTATAAGATAAAAGTTGCAGTTTGTCCCGAGATCCATACAAAACACATAAACGCAATGTGAGCACCATAGAATTGTTGAATGTTAAACATGGTGGTATGTAAAGTAACCTCTAGGCTTTAAAATGTTAAGCTGAACTCTGAGGTTGAAACGTACAATTTAGCAAATGCCACTGTACTATCAGTTAGGGTCAAATTATAGAACACACACTACCAGGTGTTCATACAGCCCCAATCTGATTAAAAAACTGGAATTTTTTAAAAATCCCTTATAGGCATTAGTACTATGCCACCTTGAAATCAGTTATATAACTGCTTTGGTAAGAAAATAAGTGACTCACACAACACTGTTATTGAATTCTGGCATTTAATTGAATGATAAAATAGAAATAAATGGAGATTCTATGACCACTCTGTATATCAGTATGGTGGCCAGGTAGATGAGCTTCATGAGCCAAAATTTAGGAGACTTATGCAAGTCATGCATTAATGATGATGAAACATTTTTTTCCTTGATGGCTTTTTTATTTCTGTTCATCAACCTACAATAGGTTAGTTTCAGTTAGTTAGGAGTCTCATTTCTTTAGAAAACCTTTCAAAACACTATTCAATGGCCAGCCTCATGTGCATATAAAACTACCTGAATATTATATTTTTTCAGGCGATTTGCATGAGCTGCACTGTGGTCATCGCTGGTATATCAGATACACATTATAAATCACAAAAAAAATCTCACAATAAAGTCAAAATTATGTTAATAATTTGTATGAAATGAGTACAGCACATAAAAATGCAAAGCAACTTAATCTCATTCATCACCTCAATAACTAGTCAATATAAAAAACCAATAATATAAAGGAAGGTACAGTGTCCAACACAGGCTATCTGGTATCTGCAAATTGCATTGAAAAGTAAATATACATAAAAGTGTTTTAAAAATATACAATAAAAACTTGATTATATGATCAAAATTCATTTTTATCACAAAAATTCTAAGTAAATCATGACCTCACCAGCTTCTGTTCCAGAATGATGACAAAGTATACCACTTACAAAGATGCCTTTATTTTTAAAAGCTTAATAATTACCACAGAGATATGTTATTTATAAAAAGAAAGACTGTGTTGCTTTAACAGCTTTCTTTACAAGAAATTTTAAACACAAGGGAACATTTTATGTGTTTGAAGTTTCATGCTATTCACACGGACACCTTCAGTTTTTTTTGTGGCACAACCATTTCAGCAGATACAATTAAACTTGGAAGCTTTAGATAAAAAATTTGAATACTGTCCATGTCAATCCAAGTTGGTCTGCTGTCTGCACCATACTACCCCAAGTATGTTTGCTCAGCCTGTGAGTACTGGCCACACTGTTTAGTACTGACTTCTAGGTTTGTTTTGTGGATAATTCTTATATATATATATATATATATATAACATCATTACATTATTTATTAGGAGTGCTCTTTGCACTTCTGCCATACTGTCTTTTTGTTAGTAACCATGTTGAACTGAAGAATATGGACAAGTGATCACTTCTACCTACAAACTGAAGGTGTTAGAACTGTTTATTGTTTGAAACCAGTCTTACTACTGCTCTGAGGCTTGAGTGCATTTGTTTCATTGTTGTGCGTTTTTCGACCCGTATCACTACAGTCGCACCATGGAGTGAGGCTTTTGTCACAACTTAACACTATATTGATAACAGTGATGGGAGCCCCATCAATTTCTACATCATGAATACCTGTCAACTTGTATGCCACATCTGCTAAACCAGTCTGCCGGTCACGACGTCGTGTTACATCACGTTGGTTGAAACACTTTGTCATGTCACGCTTTCTATACATGCGATCATGTGTGTGCCTGTACAGGAGAGAAATAAATATGTCTGTAAACACCATGCAGGCAACAGTAGTGACATTGTAATAACCTGTGCTATTCTACAGGAAGTTTAAAAAAACAATGCCAAGAATGTTATTCTCACTGGTCCCCATACTGCCAACCATGCTTGTGATTGGTTACGGTGCTACTTCTGGGAAGTTACGGACCACACTCCCTACAGTCCTGATCTCATGGTCAGTGATTTCCATCTCTTTGGACCCCTTAAAAAGCACCTGGCTGGCAAGTGGATTGTAACAGATGCCAATGTGAAGAAACTGTCACCTCCTGGCTACAGACATGTGACACTGATTTCTTCTACACTGTGGTACAAACCTTGGTGCCATGGTGGTGGGGCAAATGCTTAAATGTCAATGGTGGGTGCCTGGAGGTCTGATGTGTTCCGTCTGCTACCTATGTGCCATGTATACACCAAAGTCTGAAAAAAGTTTTCAGCATCAAAGTGTCAAACTTTATTTTTTGAAACTCCTTTGCATATAAGATGTGCCTGTGCTTAATTCAGCACAATGCCATGATAGCCTACGGGGGAGTTGAGGTATGGAAATCCATGCATTCTTAACTTTGACACTAATCCACAATGTGGCAACCTTGCCCCCAGGAAAACAGCCTTTAATACTGACTGAATAGATTGGTTGGGCCCCAGGGCTGGTCTAGGAACTTCAGAGAACAGAATAATCCCTCGTCCCTTCCAAGAATCAAACCAAGCTTTCCCAGCAAGCATACCATAGCCTAGTCACTATACCGGCTAAACGACCTCAGCACAGAGATGTAATAATGTAATAATCCAAAGCTTTGACAGCACCAACATAAAAGCCTGCCACTGGACCATAAAGGAATCATTTTTTAATGTTATCCACCAAACTCTAACCCTGATCCAAGGGATCAGTTCCCAAAATTCTGCATGCATTTATATTATGAAAATATCCACAGTATTTCTACTCTTAAAAATCCCCCAAGGTCCATTTTGCAGAAGTCTTAGGTGCCACAGTTAAAGGTACTGATTTTCTACGTGCATGAAAACACTAAAAAGGAACAACATGCCATATGCATCAATACAGTAATTTAGGATGAGGGATGGGAAGCAAGGGGAAGGGAATAAATTCAAGAAGAGTAGCAACACAGATCTCAAACTAAGCTTTGTTATCTGTCACAAGCCATTTCAACAGGAAAAGGGCATGAGAACTAAACTCAATGCTCAAACTACAGTGAAATAATCAACAGCACAGATGTGGCAGTGGTTATGGTAAAATCAGCAGTGAAAATGACAATTTTGATAACACAGTTTTGAAAAATATTCTTACTTGAAAGTGTTTTCAGTGCCTGTGGTAATGTTAACTGGCCGTGACACATTCAGCCCTGCCTCCTTCAGTCGAACATAGAACTCATCATCTTCTAACCCCCATCCCCAGTATTTATTGCTCATACCATTGACGAGTTCAAAGTGTTCTCTATAAAAAAAAACGAAGTAACGTTTTTCATTCAAACGGTCAGAAAATAAATAAACCTGAAAAAGAAAGCCACAATATGAAACAAAAATTCCAGGAAGAACTTAACAAACTGCTTTGCTTTTATACACACATGCCAGTACAAATTAAAAACTGCTAATAACTGTATATGGGGATATTAATCTGCCAATACCAACTGAACTTCGCTGGATTTTGGCCTTAAAATATAAGGCTTAGAAATCCTGCCAACCTATCCACATCATACCACTACAAATGTAAGTTATTAAGAAAATGCATTTTAACATTTACCTTTTAATGAGCAGAATTCCGCCAACAAATGTGGGATAGTGGTAGCGAGGATGCAAGTCAGGCGAAGCAATATGATATGGTCCAGTCTTGGGATAAGTGTACTGTAGTTGTGAATTCAAAGGCAGCAGATCCACATCATGCATCGCAATGTAGTCACACTCGTCACGTGCTACTCGGAAACCCACGTTGATCAAAGAGGCCCGATTAAACCGATAGTGGTCAACCTAAGGATAAAGAAAAATGAATGCACAGAACAATGTAGGTACATTACTGGTTCTTAACTGACTAAATAACTACACAGAGTAGAGGCCTTCTTGGAAAGTTAACAGTTCCTGAGCTAGTCAAGAAATTCCCCACATTTCATCAAAACCACAGGTTCATTACCATGTTAACAACAGCCCACCACTTGTCCCTATGCTGAGCCACATGAATCCAGTCCCTGCTCCCCCCCCCCCATCTATTTCTTTAAGATCTATTTTCATATTATTTTCCTACTTATCCTTAGGACTTCCAACTGGTCTCTTTGCTTCAAATTTCCCCACCAAAATCCTGTATGCTTACTTTTCTATCCCATATGTGTCACATGCCCTGCCTATCTGATCCTCATTGATTTGATTATCCAAGTAATATTTGGTGGGTTCAAATCAAGAGGCTCCTCATTATGCAATTTTCTCCATGCTCCTGTTATCTTCCTTAGCACCCTTTCTCAAAAACCCTCATCATATGTTCTTCCATTAATGTGAGAGACCAAGTTTCACACCCATGTAAAACAACTGGCAGACTGATGGTTCTCTGTATTTTGATCTTTATATTCTTAGATAGGAAAGGAGAAGACAAAAGACTCTGGACCGAATGGCAGCAGGCACTCCCTGAATTTAATCTGCTCTAATTTATTCATGCAAGCAGTTTGGATTTGTTAGTGTCATTCCCAAATATTTAAACTTTCCCAAAATTTCAAAGGACCTATTAGCTATCTGCATGTTGTGATTCTGTTCTGCATTCTGTTCATGAGACATTGATATACTTCTAGACCACCCTCCTCATGAGTGTTTAACAAAGCTCCTGTGTATTGTATATGTTTTACCCAATAAATCATCATCATCATCATCAGCATAGACCAGAAGCTGACAGATATGTCCCATTCAATCTCAATCCCTTTTGGTATGCTTGGCCATTTATAATTCATAATTTGAAGCAAAGTTGAAAGGCAAAGGTAATAAGCACCTATTTGTTTCAGACCATTATGAATATAAAATGAATGAGACAAATGTTGCTTAACCAGATTTCTGTACAGGTGTCATTTAAACACGTTTGAAAAAACTTAGCTAGTTTCATCAGCATACCAAATTCAATGAAAATGTAAAACACAACTTCCCATTAACTGAATCATAGACTTTTTTGAACTATATAAATTGCTAATGTACTGCCTCACTGTATTCTCATTTTTCTTTCAAGTATTTGATGAATGCATAATATATGATCAATAATTGAACTGTTGGGTTGAACCCACACTGATGCCCAATAATTTTATCTATGTATGGAGTTAACCCTGAGAAAAGAATGTTGGATAAAATTTGTATGTAGCTGATAATTGTGAGATGCGTCAGTTAGTACTACAATCTGTTTTATCACCCTTCTTATATATATGTATAATAATTTTTACTGTTGAGGGCAATTCTTCCTTGCTCAAAACAGAAGGAATAAGTTTAATTGATCTCATAAAATATTGGCAATGATAGAAAATTAGGAATCATAAAATGTGTACCTGATTCAAGATGTATATACGATGACTGACTTCCTGTTTATTTAGAAAGTTATGGAGATATGGTGCAAATGCCAGAAGTTCCTCAAATCTATCTCGGTAGGGCACAAGAACTGCCAACTTATGAGCAGATGGTATTCCAGAATTTGCATCATATGTGTTGCTTTTGATGTGACGTTCAGTAATTTTCGCAGAACCTTTATTAGGGCACCGACAGTCATCTGCCAAATTAAACAACATGTGTCGCTTCACAAACTTCCAAGTATTATTCCCTACATAACCCTATTTTTTGCTCAAAGTATACGCCAACAATACCATATAAATTATCAAGTAGCCATTAATTACCTACTGTTATTGGAGATATTGCTAAAAAACATCCTACAATAAAAGTAAAAATTATACAAACAACAAACAATTTCACTTTCCATATTTTCCATAACGGTATATTCAGACAACAGCTCTGTCTGTAAAATAAATTAGGCATAACTACTATATTAATGACTGTAAATTACAATCCATCGCTACGTATCAGTTCCACATTTAATTTAAAAGTACTGCATATTCTCTGATTTTCTCCATGGCTATTCACAACAGACAGACGTTTGCACTATTCACCAGATACAAAATTCGAGGTATCGTACAGACTCGATTACATGCAGAGAACACACCAGCAGTTTGGAGCAAAGATTGCAGACGTGTTGATACCACGGATTGCGGATTGCCCTACCGTTGCTTAGTGATTCCACCACTAGAATGCTCCAAAATCTGCATTATGGTAACTGTTGAAGAAATACAGGAAGGTTTCCCGGAGGAATGCACTTAAAACATTGAAAGAGTAGCACAAATTCGGCTGTTAATCAAACCCAACTGCAGTCCGACAGACATTTATAGTGATATGACCTGTAGTTTATTGTGCGCTAACAAGAATGTTTTTAACATCTGTATCCGATATTTGTTGGGTTCTTTATGCGCAAAGCTGTTTTCATTTCGTCAGCTGAAGAACTATCAACTTTCTAAAAACGTCCCTCTACCATATTTAAAAACATAACTTCTGACACCTGAAGACTGATCAAACACCGCATTGATATTCTACAGCTTTCTCGCACAAGTGTGGTAAAACTCAAGTTCAATTTATTTCATCCCTTTGACAACAGCTTGTATAGGATACATCAATATTTCTATTTTATTCTAAAATCTATATGTGAATTCTCACACATGTCTTATATAAAATGTATGTACCCTTACATATACATATATAAATTGTAAACCGTTTTAGGTCTTTTACAGTTATTATACAAAATGCTTATCCAATCTGTCAATCTATATCACCTACTTTTATACAAACAATATTCTTCTACTGAATAAAAGGATTGCTGCAGTAAAATCAATTTCAGCTTCCTTCTAAAATGTTGGATGTCTTCTATACATTTAATATGATTTGGCAATTTATTATACAATCTCTTTCCTAAGATTTTAACACTATTTTTACATACTTCTGTTCTCGAGTATTGAATATGAAAAATCTTTTCTTTGACGGGTATTATGATCATGTATAACTGAATTTTGTTCATACTTTCCTAAATTTACTTTTATATAACACAACATTTCCATCATATATATATATATATATATATATATATATATATATATACAAGGGACTGTAAGCATATTCCATCTTTTAAACAGACCTTCGGAATTCTAGCCTGAAACGGAAATATTTTAATTATCAATCGTCAATGAAGATCACCCACTGATAGTATCTACTCTAATCACCTCATATGATTATTTAATAGTTAGTGTCATTTTTGTTTGATTCGTTGCCTGTACGGGTAATAATTTTTTGCACTTTTATATGCGGTCCAACTGCTCATGAATTATTACCAACAAACCGGAAGAGAAAGAAAAAATTCTTACGGCCACCATCTTATCTTAAAGGCCTAAAATATTATCTTGAAGAAGGCTGCACATTTTCCCAAGGTCTTGCCATACGCAGTTTGAAAACTTAAAAGTAGTGCTAATTTGCTTGCTAAGCACACAAGCTTGCGTGTCCGCCATGTTTTTATCTGATTGTGGAAAATTAAAAAGTACGGCGATGGTCGAAAGTTCTCCAACGGCAAAACACTCGTATAAAGTTTCGTGAAAATCGTTAACTGGTTTGAAAGTTGAAATTGACACAAACAGACACGCGCTTGCGTGAGCACGGACAGAGCATGGTGATCTTATACGCCCAATTCGTCACAAATTTAGAGAGGAGAGTATAACGAAATATTCCAAATGTCAGTAGCTGGCAAAAATTTCGCGAGACAAAAGCTCAGAAAGTGTACTTCATCTATCATATCACTGAGATTTGATACAAACTAGTGTACATTACTTTAGGCATAATAAATTTGTTTCATTGAGTGGTTTAGCGATTTATATGACTAAGGCTTACACTGATGAGAGCTCGTTCTATTTTTAAGGTATTAATATGTAAGCTGCACTGTTCTGAAAAAAGAATGTTGTAGCTAAACAAATTAGGGTAATGTACAGAGCTGGTGACATTTTTTAAGCGTTCGCTCTGTGAAATGTCCGTAGTTTTGTTGTATTGTATTTTAGGTTGCTGACAAATAGCAATTTAAAGAAAATTTAATCAAAATGGTAGATGTATTTAACAAGAGAACGAAAAAGTGCTATAAAAACCAAAATTATTGACTTACCCATCGTTATGAAAAAAAAATGTTTTCATATTTTTATATAAATATTCCAAAACGATATTTAAGAACGAACATCGAGCTGAAAGTGAGTTGTTACAGGAAGGCAGAGAGAAAATAATAGTAAATATAAGCGTTCTTTGCAAATTTTTGTTAGGACCGCTGTTAAAAATATACTGATAGTAATGTTTGTTTTTGAAAATGTACTGCGCGTAAGAAAATATCTCATAAGCGCAATACAAGGGAAGGGGGATTTTTCTGTCATATTCTACGTCAAATTAAAAGAAATTGTGTGAAGATAATATGTATGTTGTAATTACATCAGCATTGTAATATTGGTTTATTGCTTATATTTTTATGCGTGAGAAATGGTCAATGGGCACAATCTACGTAAAATAAATAAATTGTCCAGACTTACTCGTAAGTTGTCCGTAACTGTGTTGCACTACCTGAAGATAATAAGTTTGATATTTATCGTAGATGTTCTTTTAACCCGATAGAGTTGCTTTCAATTTCTAACATTTTCCTGACTATAAATTTTTCTTACTTTCCTATAATTTTCATACTTCACTCTTAGCTTCGGATTTTTCTTCATGATTTCTTCGTACCTTCTGTGGCTATTTCTTAGCATAAAAAATTTCCTTACAAAATCATCAGTGCTGCCATTCAGAACATTATCACGGACAACAGCTGAATACTACCGACGGATCGCAAACCTGGCGGTTTTCACTGTCGTAGTCTAACAACACAGGGTAAACATAATACTTAGGCGCTTTCGCGCCACCATTGTTGCCGTGGAAAAGCAAGAAGTATTACATATTGAGTGGTGTCTGTCGCCTTAGTTATCCAGCATGCAAAGCACATGCGTCTTATTTATATTTTCATCTGTGGCCTGTCTGGCTGTACCATATTCTTCCACAGTATCTCATAAGCGGCACAGTTTTCGGGACAAAGTTACTGAACATAAAATGTTTGTTATAATTTTCTCTACAATTTTTGTTTGAAACATTTCTCATTCTAAGAAGAATTCAGCGAGATATTGTCATAAATGTATACAGGTCTTCATGTAAAGTACCTGCTATTCTTGTCATATTTTAATAAAACTTGAAACTTCTCGAAAATTTTCAAAAAAATCTCAAATATCAAATTTCATGAAAATCCATGTATTTTGGAGCCGAGTTGTTCCATGTGGGCGGACGGACAGAGGGACAGACAGACAGAGGGACAGACAGACAATACGAAGTTAATAGTCGCTTTTCACAATTTTGCGAACACGCATAAGAATGGGTTTATTAAAATTAAAAAAAGAAAGTTATTTAACAACTTCGAATCAAATACATGGCAATTGAAGGTTGTTACGTTTGGACAGTGTAATGCCACAATTCTTTGTGATAAATTCTAATATTAACGTCCAGTGTGTTTCAAGTATCAAGAAAGTCACAACAAAGCAGACCATTAAGTTAAACACACACATACAGGACATCGCGTTACTCACATATTGTCAAGTTCAATATTAAATGGGAATCATTATCAGTTTTTAGTGAAACACAAATATTGATTTGGCGCCAGGGTGCCCCTCTTAAACCTCCAGCCCTGACCCCAGTCCATACAAAGTGGCCCTTAATAGCACTGTGTACTGCCCAAAATTATGTAGCTTGTACAAATAAAAAAATATATAGTTGTATTATTTGTAGCTGTGTACATTCCTTGTTATTATTATTTACCTGTACACCTTCCATTTTTCACTCATAGCTATGACGTTAGTTGCTATCTACAGCTGTTTATCTTGTAATGTTTCCTACTTGATATTATGGGTTTATTATCTCTTACTTAGTTGTTAGAGATACCAACTAATGTTTTCGTCAAATAATGGAAATAAAAATAGAGCGGTAACAATGGATACACTAACGTTGAGACGTCAATTGTTTTAAAGTTGTCCATTCAGCGCATTTTTAGATCAATGTATTAAATTTATTATGCCAACCAAGTGCACATTATTAGTTACATATAGTGTTAAGCACGTATCTCCGATATGGTGCAAGCGTAATGTCTTCTTGGAGCAAAATATGCCAGGTTTAAAACCAATTGCCAGAGATGTACTACAGACTGTGGAACCTGTAAGTAATAGCTCATCACTTGCAATTTGGTTTTAAACCTGGCATATTTTGCTCCAATAAGACATTACGCTTGTGCCGAAACATGTCGGAGCTACGTGTTTAACACTTATATGTGACTAATAATGTGCATTTGGTTGGTAGAATAATTCGAATACATTGATGTTGAGACATTTGCATGAATATGAAATAAGTCAACTGTATTTTATACTTTATAGCAGGTATCTGAACATAAGGTTATTAGCCTACTGTTAGTGTTAGTGTTAATGGGAACTGAAAATTGTGACACTGTTAATATTTTAGGTTATTTACGTTATAACTCGAATTAACGTGGCGAGCAGCATAACACTACACATGTAGACATATCATCACATATCTACAACATGACTGCATAACTTAATAACTAGTACTACTTTTTTTTGTCACAGAGTAAAACCTTGACATGACGACTTTTCCCGCCGAAAAATGTTGAGATGTTAACATGAAACTTCGTTTTAAGGTTGTTCATTCCATGCATTAATAAATTGACTAATTTTATAATTCATGAAACTTCTTTGCCTGTATGATGGTGGTTGTGCTTTGATGCTTGTCCTTCGTTTAGAAGCGAAAAGCGCCTGTTAGCTTCGTCATGTCTGTCTGTCTGTCTATCCGTCCGTCTGTCTGTCTGTCTGCCTGCCTATCCGTCTGTCTGTCAGTCTGTCTGCATGTATCAGCTCGGTTCCCACTGGACAGATTTCCGTGAAATTCGATATTGTAGACATATGAAAATGTTGCGTGAAACTCCAAATTTGGTTACAATCTGACGACACAAATATCGGGCATTTTCCGTGAAGACCTAAGTACGTTTTATAGTTTCGGGCGACATAAATTCGCCATAAAAGCATGTTCGTGCAATACTCAATAATTTTTTATTGACAGTGACATGTAGCTCAGCAATTTACAGATTACGCATTGTTGCGTTTTCATTGCAAAAATGGTTAACGAACGCGCCATAATGTTACGTTATTCGTATATTGCCTCTTTTGTTTGAATTCAGTGTAAGAAAACATGGTATTTACTGTAACTGATAATGTAGAATACTTGCTTGTTTTGTGTCACGCGTATGATAAGAGGTACTGCTGCCATCACTTTTTATAGTGCTCTGATGATGGCACATAACATGTGCCGAAACATGTGACCAGGTGTATCAGAATTAAATAAGAGGTTTGCTATTTAAGGGAAACCAGCATATTGGCGTAATTTTATTTCTACCTTTACAAATGTATGTTTATTTAACTCTTCAATCACATACACAAGCTAAATTACACACGTTGTCTTGGCAACTAGTTTCGACTCCGAATATGAGCCTTCATCAGGCCACTAAAAGAACTGTAAAATTGAAAGCTCTGTATATTATAGGCTGGAGACCTCCCCCTTTACATCGATAGATATATTATAAGTGTATTATATTTAATATTGTTTTCACCGTGCATCTCGTTTATATCAAAAACCAAGACCAACTAGATGCACAATCACTATTAAAAACTTTAATAGTAGTGTTACATTAAACCCGACATGTTTCGGTCAGGTACCTGACCATCTTCAGGGGTATACTACATTAAATTGCGTAGTCCATATGTTAAACACACGTGAGATGTGAGCCTATAAGGTCTAGTCGTATATAAAATTTTTCAAAACACAGTTTTAAAGTCACTAGCAAATCACTAAAAACTGTTTTAAAAAAATAGTCAACACTTGTAATCCCACAATAGTTCCAGCTTATATAGCTTATAACACTGTTATTGTATAACACTTAAGTATGTTTAACATAAGGACTAAGCAATTTAATGTAGTATACCCCTGAAGATGGTCAGGTACCTGACCGAAACATGTCGAGTTTAATGTAACACTACTATTAAAGTTTTTAACAGTGATTGTGCATTTAGTTGGTCTTGTTTTTAATGTATTATATTGTTTTATAACAACTTCAGTATTTTAATATTTACCACATGGTTATAGAGTTTTAATTCTTTGCTTATGTCTCATGGAAAAACCTTAATTGTTTCACATATATTTACAATGTATCTATTGATGTAAAAGTGGAGATCGCCATCCTATAATATACAGAGCTTTCCAATTTACAGTTCTTGATATTGGCCTGATGATGGCTCGTTTTCAGAGCCGAAACTGGTCGCCAGGATGACGTGTGTAATATACCTTGATTTCAGGCTTCCACCGCGATGTTGATGAAATCTGCGGTCTTCTGGGTTATTACGCGGCGTTGTGTGGTGATTGTTTACCGACGTTTCGAGACAACGTATCTGTCCCATCCTCACGGGTCAAGAGCTTGTTGTGTGTGATTGCAGAGTTCAATAAACATACATTTGGGATTAATACACCAAAGGGGATGTATTATAATGATTTATTTCTGCCTTTAACTTCCCGTGATTTAGAGACTTATCTCCAGTGGGCGTCAATCATTTCTAAACGAACCGAAAACGAAAACAATGGCCAAGGTTTTAAAAACTCTATGAGCATGTCTGCACGAATATTTGGGAACTTACTTTCCTTGTTTGGGCCCCTCGCCGTGTCATAAGGCACGAACTGACGAAGATGTGTCTTAAACAATACTACAGGGCCAGCCGTCCTGCGTAATTACGAGTAGTGTAATGAATGAATAATAGCGTCTAGCAATTTCAGATTCGCTTTTTAAGTTTTGTAACTTGGTTTGTATTTTCGTTACCATTAACACACGGAGTTATTGCCTGCGGCACTTTAAAGAATGCCGAGGCGGCAGTTCCGTACATAACTGAATTTTCTATTTAAGGGGAATTCCGCAAGGCAAACGCCCTCATTTGCGTTTCAGTAATTTAGTGGTGAGAACTTAAAGTTCCCTTAAAGATATTTTGTGAGGATGAAAAACTGTGGTTTATGGCTGAGCATTCAAGATAAGTGAGCTGTGTTGAATTTATATTTGTTTTTGGTTAACACTTACTGGAAAGGAACACCTTCGGTACACTAACATTTTGGCGACAGAATTTGTAATCCTAAATTCATTTAGTAACGCGGTAGAACACTTTGTTTGTTTGAGGAAAAGGGCGAGCAGTTAATTCCGACGTGGCAACTGTAATTTGTAAATTTGTAACTAATATTCGTAAAGTTTTTTGTAAATAATATAGATTACTTTACTTCAAAATCAAAGTAACTTTACCACTTCCTGCACATTTGCAATTCCCTTACGCCAGCAATAGGCAGTTGTGTGATTAAGAGCAAAGTGCAGGCCAACTCTCGCCTGCTGCTAGGAAAAGGGCAGACTGTCTTGTATGTGATGACGTAATTTTGGTTTCCATAAAATGCGGTGAATTTCTTGACTAGTTGAGGAACTGTCAGCTTCTAAAAACGTACTCTGTTCCATGGACTGAGCGAGCAAGTAAATAGTCGCAATATGTTTTATTCAAACGACACAGTGTCGTTGTAGCACAGAGCGTAGTGTCTAGCGACTTGTTAGTTCATTTGTACGTGAATTATAAAGGGCGAAGTGCAGATGGTTGAAAACATTGCCAGTGAAAAATACGTTTATAAGAATGCACGTAAGTTGAGGAATAATATCGCCGTAATTCTCTGATGGCTCGAGTTCATCTAAAGAATGTTATAACATTGAGTTCATGCCTCGCAGAAAACACACCGTGTTCCCATTACAAATAAAAATCGGCATTTACGGAAATAATCACTGTTTGTTCTGAGTATAAACGACCTAAGTGATCCCTGTACTTACCAATCCAAACTGAGTAGTTTTTCTTCTCATTACTTTGGTAGCTCTATCGGTATTACGATATGAGACTAAATTAAATGTAGGTTTTTATGGTGGTGTACATGACTTATCACATATTCTGCAATGTGAAGCTGCGTCGCTGGGTATTTGTTTCCCGACGTTTCGAGAGAAATTCGTTGTCACACCCTTGAAGATGAAACCACTACGTTGTCTCGAAATGTCGAGAACCAGGTACCTAGAGACACGGTATCATATCCCAGAAGAACGGATACCTCAATAAAAGTACTTCAAATTCTAAAACCCTTCATTAAGTCTTTTTAAAAGCATAGTAATTTTCAAAACAGTAATGGCAATAAAAGTAAGAATAGGAAAACCTAAAGCAAAATAAGAAGAAGAATAATCTACAAAACTTGTGGACTCCAAAGCCGGACTTTTTGATCGCGGATGAGAAACGGTGTTTTAGAAAATACTCCTATAGAAATATTATTGAGCCTTCCTTGCAGCGACGGAGCACATCCCCACTTAGCTGTGCAGTGGAAATATATATGTCGATCATCGCTTGTCTGGTCCATAGATCGGTCATGATTTTCCATAACACAGATCACCAATATTTAAAGAAGTCAGTCCCCTATAATTTTATGTGCAGGGCGGAACTGAGAGGTATGTTGTGCCAACAGAACGGGCAAAAACGCGATGCACTGTTCGGTCGCATTTTGGATGTTAAAATCCGCGTAAAGGGTGATTATAATGAAATTAATAGCTCTACGAACTTCATTCATAGACTTGTTTGGGTGTTTACTGAAGGCGTGGGCCACCATTTTCAGCATTTTTATATATTCAGCAATAAAAATTTTATGCGAGAAACTATCAGCTTCTAATTTGTATGACTTTGAGATAGTAACAAAATGATAATTTCTGAGAATTAGACTTATATTCATGACATTTCAGACCGAGGATAATATCAGAAATAAAATTCTGAAAACTTCAAGTCGTAGATTCCCTGTAAAATTGGAGGAGGCGTTGATGTGTGAGCTCGCGTCCATGAGATGACCTTGCGTGAAAATTATCAACGTTTCGTGAAGAACAAGGCGTGCAGAAAGAAACCGGCCGATTATGAAACACACTATATGTTCGCTTAACAAATGCTGACATAACAAAGTGAGTAACGCAGCAGGTAACAAGCTTTGCTACATCGAAGCTTCTGAGCAAGATGTCTTCCTTGGTTTCGTTTATAAATGTCGTTGCAATCTTCAATATTGCACGCAGCGCTCCTACACAAGAAATCATTGATTTAGGCTACGAAATGAATAATAAAACTGAATACTGGCCTGGAACTCAGAAGTACAATGTTACTCTCAAGACGAGACGGATTAATGAAAATGGAAATCCGTGGTGAGTATTGTATGTGGACACTGCGAAGAGTAATGGCTACCAAGTTTAATGGCCCTGTGTTTTTTTAACGGGTTAATGGTAAGAATTTCTCAAAATTAAGAACTGCTAAACCACTGCTCACGAAATTTAGCACTGAGAATTTACATTAAAACTTCTCTGACGAATTTCATTTTGGTTGTTGTCGGCACAACATAATTCCCACTTTACTTGAAGACCAACTCAAAATTGGTTCAAAAATGAAACTGTTCTTTAGAAAATCTTGTATCATAATAAGCAACTGAATCTTATTCGCATATATGGTTTCTATTTGAAACAGTTTTCAATAAAAGGCAGTGAATGTTTGAGAAAATGAAAAACAAAACAAGCTAGGTTTCCATGCAAACTGTGAAGTAGGAAGCATGGGCGTTTAAAAGCATTTGAAAATTAATTAATAAAAATACAATGAATACTATTGTAATTCTTATATAGCTATTGAAATAAGTAAATATTTTTGTACCCACAAACAAAATCCTAGCATTTTGAATTCGAATTTCATCATACAGCACAAAGGGACACCAAAAATGAAGAATAAATTTGTTGTCAAATTCTTGAATTTCAGGTATGCTGACAATGTATACGAAGCATCTGAGCATGTTGGCACGCATATAGATGCGCCATTCCATATGGTTGAAGACGGCTGGAAAGTAGGAGACATCCCCTTGCATCGGTTCTTTGCACCAGGTCAGTCACATTTTAAAAACAAGAAGGAATTTCAGAAATAAATTTTCACTTACATAATTCTGGCAAATGTTATCATTCAGAGAGTGCTTTTAAGCTCAAACTATAAGAATTAAAATGGTTTATGGTAAAGGTAAAGGTTTCCCCGTAACATGCTATGCAGACACAGAGGGAGAGAAAATTATAGCTCTGCTTATTCTTGACCTCGGCGATAGATGGCTAAGGGTAGTCAGCGAGACTTTTGGGCCGCTTAACTCCCGGGAAAGGGTTCCAGTACCCATTTTACAGGAAGCTGTGTGGGCCCCAGGGTCGGTCTGAACGTGTATGAAGAAGGTGAAATCTCTTGTCCACACTGGCGTGCGGAACCCGTACCGTCTAGCCCGTCGGGTGTCCCTATAGCGACTATGCCATCCCGGCTCTCAAAAAAAGGAATTTGGGGTTCACAGAAATTTCAAAACCTACATCCTGTTTCCCAAATCATAACAGCTGCTGATAAAGCAGCGTCCTTTCTGAGAAGCTGATTCGATTGTCGAAAGCATTTGTTTGTTGCGAACTGTTACAGTTAAATGGAAGATTTTAGAGAGTCGAGAAACTTACAGTATATAGTACTTTAAAATCAACTGGCCTGTTTCAGACAAGACACACATTAGTTCTTTAGGTGTCATGTAATAATAGGGGAAAATTTAGAAGTCCTTTCAGTAGAGAATCAGGTCGAATTTTAAAAGAATACAACCCACGATAATTAATAATACACTAAAAATGAAAAAACACATTTTTGTAATTGTTAAAACAAACACATCAATTCACTGGGTAAAAGTAAAAATGCTGTAAAGAAAAGCATAGTTTTTTTATTAGCATCTAGTGAAGAGATTGCTCTAGAAGTAAATGCGGAGAAAATTAAGTTTATTTTCACATCTCGCGAACAGATGCATGGAAATATCGCAAGTTAGACATGTAGTAGATAATTTAAAATTGTGGCAGATTTAAAATATTTTGGAAAAAACCCGAATAAATCAAAATTACATTAATGAAGACTTGAGAAATAGACTGAAGTCAGAAAATGCTTGCTACCTTTCGATCCAGAATTTTTCTTCTTCCAAGTTTCTATCCAAAAATATAAAGATAATAAATCACAGAACTGTAATTTTGCCTGCTGTTTTATATGGATCTGAAACTTGATCTCTCACATTAAGGTAAGCAGATAGCGTGATGGTGTTTGAGAATAGGGTGCTGAGGATGACACTTGGTCTTAAAGGTGAGAAAGTGAGAGGAGACTGGAGAAAATTATATAATGATGAGATTTATGATTTTTCCTCCTCAAATATTATTAGGGGTGACAAAATTCCGAGAAAAGAGATGGGTTGAGCATGTGGAACGCAGAGGAAGAAGAAAAATGCAAGTTAGGAAATCTACTTTTTAATCTTACCGAGGCATAACTTCTTACTAACTACTATTTCCTTATACCACGACACACTATTATTTATTATCGAAAGGAAAACATTTTATTATTAATATTATTACGACGTATATACTCATTAATTACTCCATGTTTTCAGTACCTCTTCAATCTTACAGTTTCGCACTTGTAACGCCAATTATAGGCCTACACTATAAACTAGGGCAGGAGTACACAAATTCCACACGGTTCGTCACCAAGACGAAATAATATATTTTTTATTACGGTGCCCCTATTTTATTTCCCACAAAATTATTGAAGTTTTTTTTTCTTACATACCACGTTGTGTATCAGCGCACATGCATTGGGAATAAAGCACCAATAAGTTTCGGAAGTCGTTCCAGAATTTTGAGTCTCCACGTGTGGAACTTACTTCATGTCGCCTTTCTGTCGCCCAGAATTTGGAGTTGGCTCCTTGATTTTTTGAAAATTTGTGGACCCTCGAATTAACGTACGCTCGTTATTGCTGTGTTAACCTTCGAAGACTAAATGTATGTACAATGTATGACAGAGTCACTTCGAAGCTCGCAGAGAACCTATTTTACTTCCATTACAGAGAGAGAGAGCGGTTAAAGTTGTTTGTAGAATGGATGACAGTTTGCTGTAAGAATCAAACAGAACACACAAATACGGCAGGCGAGCAAAATGAAGAGAGTTTAGTGTTAAACTTTGCGCTATAGGTAGAACCACTGGGCCTTAAATGCTAACATATTCAGTCGTAAGTTTTCTTATATTATACACGCAAAGGTCTGCCGAGCAGTTGATGTAGATATATCTGTAAATACTTGTGCATTACCATTGCAATAAACGTAACTAATATTCTGTGTTTTTGTAGAGTACTGGAGCCGCGATAACTCAGCCGGTATAGTGAGTAAGCCACGGCCCGGAAGAATGGGACATCGCAATTTGACTCCCTGCAGGGACAAGTCCTCCAAAACCCCCAAATCTGCTCAGAGACCCACCCAATCTTTTATTCAATGTGTAACAACGTTAAAGTGACCGGAATATGAAGCTGAAATCTCACCTTAACTTAGTGCCAAGGTTAAGAATGTGTGGAGCTGTAACTCCACTCACATATGGCTATAATGTGCCCCTACCTTTTTCAAACTACTATCTTTGACACTATTTGTTCACAGGTGTGCTAATCGACATTTCACAGAAGGTGACATACAACGACTTCGAAATTAAAGCGGAAGATATCAGAGCCTGGGAAAATAATTATGGCCCCATACCAAACAGATCTGTTGTTCTCATTCGTTTTGGTTGGTCATCTCTGCACTATAAAAAACCGTACGGCTTATTTCGGATTTGTGAACAGCAGCTCTTCCGAAATGCACTTCCCTGGTAAGTCGATATAAACATGACCACCGTGGAGGTCTTTCCAACAAACAAACAGTATTAGTAAAGGTTTATTAAAATTTTGTGCCTTCAACACTTGATAAAGTTTTCAAGTTACAATTTCGTATTACAGTGCTGAAATTAGACTATTTACTACGGGTTAACCCTTTGACGTAGGGCCATATTGATGGAGGTACAATCGTTAAGGCGGCCTCGAAACCCGGACACCGTGCATAAGCATCACCATCTACGATATAACCTCGAAGTCGATTATAACGTCATGAAGGGGACTGAATAGTTTGTGTCGTTATAAACGAGTAACGTTAAAACCGAGTATTGTTACGTTATAGTTAAGGGTTTGGAAATAATTGATACCACAGAATATCTGACGCTATAGACGAGGTGTCGTATAAACACATGTCGTTATAACCGGGTTCGACTGTATTCCTTGCTCATTGTCACTTTGATATTAACTAAAGTATTCCATGGAGCAGAGCCTTTTTTGAGAAGCAAAATAATTTATCAGAAAGTCAAGAAATTCTTGTTTTTATGGAACACGAAGCTTCAATAAGATGTCCACAAGAGCCCGGCAAATCCAGGCATGTCATCCCATTTACTTGAAATTTAAGGTAAAAAAAAAAAACAAATGGAGCAGAAAAGAAAATATAGGCTACTGTGATTTGTGAGTTGTACTGTTTGGTGTATTGACTTCATCATCATTGCAGAGCAGAGATAAAGAATACGCCGATATCATCTAACACCTACATTGAGTAAGTAGAAGAGGCCCGACTAAGAAAGATAAAAAGACAAAAAAAAATAAAGATAGAGAATACATTCTTTAATAAACATAGAGCTTCGCACCCGTAATGTTTCTTAATTAAACGTAGGTATTATTGTTGTGGTTTTATTTTATTTGTACAAGTTTGGGGGGGGGGGGGGTTTCCATGCACAGCTTCGTCCTACATCCCAAACCACTTTCAGTACAATCCTGCTTTAAAAGAAAAAATCTATCTGAATAATACATAAGATTTATGCCCACACTCCTAAAAAAGTTACTCCTACAGTATAAAGATGCGCTGTTTAATGCTGCTAAGGAAATAACCACCGTTATTTTGAGAAGCACACGGAAAACACCTGGTGCCCTGTGACGTCAAAACAACTGGTACCCTGTGACGTCAAAACATCTGGTACCCTGTGACGTCAAAGCATCTGGTACCCTGTGACGTTAAAACATGTGGTACCCTGTGACGTCAAAACGCACACATTAGAATTTTCAGTTTCAAGTCGCGTAAACGGTTATTCGGAATGTAAATTAGTACCGATGTTACGACTTTCTGAGATGCGACGTCGTGTAGTTTGGTAAATAGGTACGAACATTTAGGTGGAAATGTCGTCTCCATCTTCATGATAGAAGAATAATGAATATGTAATATTTACCCCTGGATACTTATTGTAAAGCATAATGAAGTTTGGAATAACGAGAGGAGGTTTTGATTTACGAAGTTTAGAATTTAAACGCATTTGAGAAATTTAAAGGTTCTTGTGTAAGTTTGAGAAAATCTTGTCAGTACGCTGGAGATGTTGATGTTGATGTTTTTCTTATAACATGTTTCTGTAAGGTCTGTATACATACTATACACATACAGTGTATGTGCTTTCATTTCATTGGTACAGGTATCTCCAAAGATGCGGCAGAGTACATAGTTAAAACACGAGATGTATATGGCGTTGGTCTTGACGCTCCTTCTCTGGACCCTGGCAAGAAAATTATCTTCGAAGCTCATCGGACGCTCTTTGAGGCACGGATATTTGGGATTGAAAATCTTCATTTGGAAAAGGGTGTTTTACCAGGTAATTATACAAAGCTGTTAACGTTCATATTCCTTCATTTGACACCCTCCTAAATCATTTCTTTAACCTGACACAGTTACAAAGCGTTTCGCTATGTTCAACTTTATGTCATAATCCCATCTCAGTCTCGTTTTTCCAAGTGGTCTTTTCCAAGAGTTTAGAACAAAATTTCAATTCAGTCCTAGATGTACACTTAATGTATCGTAGGCCTCTAAGTTTCACTAACCTAACAATCATTCAGACTTATGGGTATGCATATAAATTATGAAATTCTTCAACCTGTAATACCTTAAATGCCTACTTATTTTGTGATTCATATACTATAAGAGTGCATAAATTTTCTACAGAACTGTATTTACACAGATTTAATAATTTTCATATATTTCCCTCATATCGAGGTTAAGTGAAACTCTTACTCCCTAAAAAATAAATGCCTTTCCTTCAGAAGGGCAATTTTTTTTTAACCTTTTAATAATACCGTGTTCCACACGCGTCGCAAACTAACTTCATGAAACCATCTTGTTTTTGAAAAGCTGATACTTGCGTAACTACTCAACAAAGAATAAACTGATCAATATTACAATCGAAAGCTTGTTACTTTTCTTTTTATTTTCAAAATAAATTAAAATTTTCAATTACAGCTATTCCAAATAAGCTCTTTCATCGGAAAATAAATTACATCTTTCCGTCAATAGTGTCGTATGCTTTATCATGAGTGGAAATGGCTTTTCAGAACTAAGTATAACGTTCAAGATTATGAGTCAAAAAGAACCGGGAGGTAATGAGCAGATATTGCAGAGGGAATCGTTGCATTCGTCAATCAGATCTACGTGTATTGATGCTGGGAACTGCTTTACACACAGAAAGTAACTGCTTTTAAAAATATCTGGAACTGGTTAAATGACGTTTCATCCGTTTCTACCTCTATTTCTTGCCTCATTCTCATTTTAATTTCGAAACGACTACAAAATATCATTAATACATTTCCAAAAACTGCTCTGTACCTTCTTACGACGTATCAATGTTACTCGTAAGATCCGAGTTGAAGATTACTGTCTTGTGGAATGTGGAATATGGTCAATAGTACCAAATTACAAGTTGTCACAACAAAAAAGACAATAACCTTCAAGTATGACCTTCTTCGTGTAGTACCCAACGTTGTACAATGAAAATATCCATAATTTTTTCTGCTTTTCCAGCTACTGGTTTCAGGCTCCACATAATGCCAATGAAAATCACAGAGGGCACCGGTGCGCCTTGCCGAGTTATAGCATTCCTGGGCCATCAGTGACGTCAATTCTGATACAGCGTCAGGAGGAATCACGTTTTAACTTCCTGATTAATAAAGTTTTAAAGTAACAAATCGTTGCTTTATTTTGTAACATGTTGTGGGCTGTGCTGTTTTTAAACCGATTCTATTCAACTCGTACAGCGAATACCTACCAAGCAAACTCTTGAATGTTTTGGAGACTTCAAAATAGGAGAAGTAATTCGCACTGTGAAATATGCAGATGAACTTGCGCTACTGGCTAAGAATGAAGCGGTACTACAAGGCATGATTGACAGACTAATTGAAATTGGCAGATGTTATGGAATGGAATTGAATGTGGAAAAAAATAAGACAATGAGAATCTGAAGGCAACCATCCCCAATACATATTCATTCATTCCTTCATTTATTCATTCATTCATTCATCCAGTTCTATGTCTTATGAGAGGCAAATAGCCTCTTCAAAAGCGAGTTCTCCACAGAGTGCGATCTAGTGCTTCCTCTTTCAATTTCCAGTATCCTCTCTTTTCCTTAAGGTCATGCAGTAGCTGCGTAAGCCTTCTTTCTCGTCTTCTAGTCACTTCTATCCTGTCTTCTATCTTTCCTTCAATAACGTCTTTTAGAAGGCAGTTTCTACCCAAGATGTGAATCAATCCAGTTAGCCTTCACTTTTTTCACTGTATGTAGGACATTCCTTTCCTCCTTAACTCTATGTAATACTTCATTTCTCACACGATCGGTCCAAATGATCTTCTCCATCCTTCACCAGTACCACATTTCAAAACTTTCCAGGTAATTCTGATCTATTTTCCGAAGCGTCGGAAGTTTCAGCGTCATACGAAGCTATACTCCAAATGTAGCATTTTACTGCTTTCTTCCTTAACTTTCAATTCAATTTCTTGTTGAATGCTGTTTTTGTCATGGCAAAAGTGGATTTAACTTCACGCGTACATCTTGCATCATTTGTTACAATGCTACCAAAATAGTTGAAATATAGTTGTTTTTGATGTGTCACAATCTGTAATTAAAATTGGAAGATGCTATGAAATGGAAATGAATGCGGAAAAAACTAAGGCGATTAGAATCTCATGGCAACCATCCCCAATACCGATTACGTGTTGTGAGACAGGCTACTTAATGAATGAATGTGAGGTTTAGATGAAAGTGCACTGGGAGGTTAGGTCGTGTCGACTGGTAAATATTCTTGTTGGATTGCTTGACCCTGGAGATGGAGTCAACAAGCTCCTCCGAAGCGTCTTTAAATATTCACCAATTGTCACGGCCCACAGGACTTGAATTTTCACCGCCAAAGTATATTATTTTCGAGTCTGTATTCTTTCTTTTAATCTGCCTCGGTGGACTAGTGGTTAGCGTGCTCGCCACTGGACCCAAGGTTGCGGGTTCAATCCCGGCCGAGGTAGATGGATTTTTAAGGGTGATAAAAATCCTTAGCACCACTTAGCAGGAAGTAAAGCCGTCTGTCCCATGTCGTAGATGTTTCGTAAGCAAAATTTAGCTGCCATTTCTGATCGGCTGCTAGAGGGCTCTAGCGGTCCTATCAGGATGAATAGAATCGTACACGGCAGGTAAATTCTCCCATGACAACCTATGGCTTCGTGCCAGTAGGATCACGACACTCAGAAATGAGTATAAACGACTCGGTGTATTCTTTATTTTAAATGACCAATATTCGTACCACTATAAACAGACACAATTGGACTACATACAGTCTTTTTTTTTTAATATCAAAATCTTATTTCTCTTTTAAGTGGCCAGAAAGATGAGAGCCACATTGTCGTCACTGACAGGCATATCTGTTCTTGAACATAAATCTATCTTTAACAGTGGGTCTATGGGAAAAATGGAATAGATTTACCCCTATGCTTTTCGGAAAGCCGTCCTTTTCCATGAGGTAAATATCGCTTAAGTAAAGGTGAGAGAAACTTGTTGCATTGATTTATTGTCAGACAGGCTTGAGAGCGCGGACAGACATATAAGCTGTTAATAGTTTGTTTCTGCTTCTTTGTGCCTAATCTTATTTCAAAATTGAATTTGCTCAAGCAAAAAAAGATTTTATAGTCGATCCCTTTTACCGAAAGCCCCGAAAAACCTAGTGACAGTAGAACTGAATAATGGGAAAATATAGACAGTCATTCACAATTTTCTCATTACCTACTGTCACTTGCTAACAACAAGAGTTGCGACCTGAACACTGGCTAGAGTTTTATCTCCGAGACAACCTTGAGGAGAAAACAAAAGGTAAGCCTTTATCACCGCAAAACCATTATTTTTAACACGAATGCTTTTCAGCTTAATCTAACGGTCTGACTTCCCTTTCTGCCAAATTAGCCCCTGGGAAGAAGCTTATGTTATCCACTGAATAGGTGGCTGACTAGCCCCAGAGTCGTTCTGCACATTTTGAATATGACAAAAATCTCTTGCCCCTTAAGGAGAAAAAAGGTGAATTTCATTAATATAATATTATAATATTAACATTTATTGATGACATACTGTATTCCAGAAATTGGGAAATTGTAGGCTACTGGTTGGACGATCCGAGGTTCAAATCCAGCAGGGTAAGAGATTTTCGCTTCACCAAAACATCCAGACCGTCTCTGGGGCCTACCCAGCCACATATACAGTTGGTACCAAGTTTTTTTCCCCATGCCAAAGCCGCCGAGGCATGAACTTTACCACTCACTTCCACCTAGTGCCGAGGTTAAGAATGAGTGGAGCTATACCTCTCCTTCTCCTATATATATCTTCATAGCGTGGACAAAGAAATACTCTATTCCAAATTTTTCTTTCTTTTTGTTTTGACAAAACATAAATTTTGTACATTTAACTTTTAATGAACTGAATTCCTTTGTGCGAATCAACAAAATAAGAAAAGAGGATTTAATTATTTTCTCACAAGTAAAATGGCAACGAAGTTAACCGGCGTGGCTGCATGACCTACAAATTGTCCGCAGCCGGTTCATGAGATGTAGGTAGTGCTAGAAGTGCACACTACGTTGTGCTGTTATCAAACCATGCGAGAGATCGATTACAACTGCAACGATTGTTAACGATTGGTTTTGCCGCCAATTGTGGTGAGTTGAGCACGGTTATGTAGGTTCTTTGTATTTCAGTAATTTGACCTGTTTCTGCAAATTGATCTGTTTTATATAAGATTCGGAGGATTAATTAGTGTCTTTATTTTAACGAAGTATGAAGTGAAACTGGATAGAAGCATAAACCTTCACCTGGAGGCCCAAGAATTAAGAAAATAAAGTGCTATGTTATTACTATTGTGTTACAGGATGTTATTGTTTAAAGTTACTTTAACCGTATAAAACATAAAATGGTGTTTGTGCTACGGTACCAATAATATGCAGTGTTGCTAAATAATTGTGAAATCTGGTAATAAGTTTTAACATCTTACATAATACATCTGTTGATATTTTTAAGTTCTCATGTTTTTGTGGTTCCATTCCAATAGAAACACAGTGGGTCACCTAAAATGTGCACCTTGACAAGCCGATGTGCGTTATTAACCACGTTATGAACTGTATGGAAATGGTACCTGTCACTGGCATGTCACTGTCCAGTCTGCTCACTAAATGAAACTATCAGGACACTGGCTGAGAAAGAAACTAATAACTTGGGTAAAGAAGATGTAGTAGTTATATGGAGAGGTGCTAACGACATTAATAAGAATGAAACACACATTCGCATTAGATGTATTAGAGAATTTGTCCATGCTCGTACAAATACTAACGTCCTTGATTTGATTTAACGGAAAAATCTTATATTAATGAGGAAATACAAGTACATAACTGTAAACTTAAGAAAATGATGAAAGTGATGCAACATTCAGATATGGTAGAAACTATGGTAACTAGGAGTGATTTTACAAAACATGGATTACACCTAAACATGAATGGAAACTGGTGTCACTGGTGTATCATTGTCCAGTCTGCTCACTAAATGATAAAGGTGTCTCAGCAGGGTCGAAGGTAAGTAGAGTAGTGTTACAGGAATACCAATATTCTCGGTGTTATGTTGCATACAAATGTTTGGTCAGAATGACTGAAGAGAAGATACCATTTTGAAGACGTAGGCATAGATGGAAGATGGTATTAATATTAGTTTTCATTGGTGTGTACTGGATTCATTTGTAAGGATAGGGGCCCATGGCAGGCTTTTGTGAATACAGCAGTGAACCCTTCAGTTTCCATAAAATGTGGAACTATCTGAGCAACTGTTGGCTTATCAAGAAAGACTTCTCCATGAATTCATTTAAGCTTTGACTAGGGTGCATTTTCATGTGGTTTGTCTTTATTCTTCTCTACTAATGTAAATTTTATTGAGATTTTAATGAGAAATTTTTGTGGTTATGAACATGCAGTAACTAACTGAAAGTGGACCATAAAACAATTTGATGTGGGGTAAAATATATAGTGGTTGGTATTCATACAGTTATTGGCATCGTTTTGTACTTTTGCACTGTAATAAGGATTTCAGCAACAATGACGCCATTTCTGAATGACATTGGCATTCATGGAGGTTTGATCTTGCATGTGGTACCTGAGTTACCAGCCAGAAGTTGTTTGTTTAGTGTGAAGACTGCTTGATACTAAACTCTGTTAGCAGCGTGAGCAAAGAGAGGTAATTTCTTGAGGTAAGTTTTAAGCAATTCACTTTTAAATTATGAATTTTATTTTGTATGGTACATGGCAGTCTTATGAAACTTACACACATATTTTCCTGAAGATTTTCTCTATATGAACCAATGTGTAATTTGGATGTGTTAACCACTGTTGTCAGAAAATGGTGGAGTGCCAACAACGGTAATGAAAAAGTGCAAGGTTTTTTAATCTTTGCCACCCTATTCCAGTAATTGTAAAACTGCCATATTTTCTTAAGGTCTGTTTTTTTAACCTGTTACATTTAATTTATTGATAAAAAAATCACCAGATTAATTCTCGTGCATTTAGAATGAATAGTAACAGTAGTTGCATGGGGTGCCAAAACACTATAACATGTACCACTGACTGTCACTTCTGTAGTTATTAACAGTGCCACAAATGTTGCTCATGTGTTTTTCTTTTTCTTTTTAGATTCATCAAGATGAATAGGATTAAATGTGTGAGGATTAAGAAGAAGAAAGAGGGGAAAAAAAAGTGTTTACAACCCTGAAGACTGAGAGGCAGCTTTAACAGAGATAAGAGGGAGTAAACCAAAAAAAAAGTGGCAGCAAAAAAGTAGAGTATCCCAAAGTTCAACTTTCAGTTTTGATTAAGTAGCAAATTTTCGAAATATTCTTGGGACCTCTGCCAGTACTTAGTGAAGATGAGGAACAACTTTTAATCAAATGGATAATTGACTGCTCTCAAAAAAGATTTCCTCAGAGGAAGCTGGATGTCCAGCAGTCTGTTAGCGAGTTTCTAACTGTAAACCAGAGGAAAACACCTTTTAAAGATAATATGTCTGGAGATGGATGATTCTGAGGATTCCTTCACCATCATCCTTGTCCACTCACACTAGTGAAAATGTAACCTCATCCATTGCCACATTCGGTGAGGAAGTTATCAGGAAATGTTAAACAAGCTATTTGTTATTGTTGATTTTTTATGTATCCTGTGTTTCCCAACATAACATTTTTTCTTCTTCAGTTGTAGGTTGCATTTGGTTGGTGATGTTGTAAAAGTCGTTGGACATTTTTCAGGACCCATCAGGAATTTTTAGTGGTGATGAATCAGGTTTTAAATTATACCCAAAGCTGGAAAAGTTTTAGCATGCAAAGGGGACAGAAATGTGTTTGAACTTGATGGAAGCCCCGCAAAAGTGTCTGTAACAGCCATGTTCACCTTCTCTGGTTGTGGACTGATGTGCCCACCAATGTTGATATATCCATATGAAAGAATACTATCTGAAATCACAGAGACAGTTTCTGATGACTGGGGAGTGGGCCACAGCACTACTGGATGGATGACAGCAGAAGTATTTTCTGAATATATTGGATGCATTTTCACTCCACACTTTGGACAACATAATGTCCAATTCCCTGTTATCCTTTTTGTCAATAGGCATCACACCCATCTAACACATGAACTGAGTGAGCTGTGTTCTGTATTGATCATAAACCTGATCTCTCTCTACCCAAATGCCACATGACTCTTCCATGCATTGGATGTTACAACTTTCAGACCACAGAAAGTGGGTTGGAAAATAGCAGTCATAGAGTGGCATAGGCAAAATCTGACAAACTATTACACAAAGAATGGTTTCCCTCTGTCGTGGATGGAGCTCTGAAAAAATATGTTCTGGAATGCTCAGTTACACAGGATTTTCGAGTTTCTAGATTTTACTCATGAGATCCAGAAAGCTTCTTCTCAAAACGTCTTGAAAAAAAAGGAAACAAATCAGAAATGCACCATCCATACACCCTAGCATGGTCATAACATACAAAATGTCTGAAGAAATTGTGTGAAGTGAACTTATAACACAGCTCAAGGTAAGAGAAGGGAAAATTGAGGCAGAATCATCTGTCAAGAGGCTGACTGATGCATTGGATGAAATATCATCAGAAAAGTTTAAGTTAAACCAACTAATGCACAAGAATTATTAACAAAGTAAGATGTATTTGTAACCCCTACATATGTTTTGGCAATCAAGTTGCCATCCTCAGGGGGCACATCAAAGGATCACAAGTATCTGTGGCATCCAGATACACATACCGTATATTCTCGAATCTAATCCGCATCCGAATCTAATCCGCACTCAGGTTTTGGCGATTTCTTAAACGAAAAAAGTTAGTTCGCGATTCTAATCCGCACCTTTCCTTCAACCACCCCTTGCCGACGGGGCGACTGATTGAATAATATTGGATGTTACCAATGCGTTAAAATCCGACGCTACGCCTGTTGCCGATGAGTCATACCGATAGGGGCGGGGCCTTTCTCAACAGACGTGCGCAATCTCGTCTGAAGCCAGCTGAGCCTTAGTTGTTTAAACGTGGGAGTTGCTTGTTCCAATTTGTCGTGTACCGTAGTTATGGAAGAGGGACGCCTGAAATCTAAACGACTCTCATATACGGCGAAGTTCAAACGTGAAGTTATTCGGTGCGCAGAGGAGATGGAAACCGCAAAGCCGCTGCAATTTTTGGAGTTGATGAAAGCAACGTTCGACTATGGCGGAAACACAAGGCAGCGATGACATTGTATGGGAGGACGATGTTGAAGATAAAGATGATAGTGGGTGGAGAGCACGGATAACGATTCAGTTATGAGTGATGACGGCGAGTCTGATGAATAATAAATTATAATAATAAATAATAAAATAATAGATTATTGTATTGTATTGTTCTTACGGCACGTACAGCAGCTCAATCATTTTTCCAAAATCCAGCTTTAGACCGCGAATCTAATCCGCATCTGATTTTTTAGCCTCTAAAACTGTAAAAAGGGTGCGGATTAGATTCGAGAATATACGGTACATTTGGCATTATACTGGAAGTACACATGTTGTTCACAATATTAAAATGAATTGATGCCTATAGTCATAAAACTAAATGTTAAGAGTAAATAATACAATGTGTCTGGTGAAGTGTCGTGTACACGATATTTCAACGGACACACAACATCTGAAGCCACAGGACGAGATCGACGTAGATCAACTATATGATTGTACACATGACGAACAGCCTGTAAAACTTTTTTTAAAAAAATTTTATGTGTTTTAAACGTCTAAGTCGAACCACGTAACAATATTTGTATATAAAACTTTTACTGTGTTATATGAAGTATCAGCTTACATCACTGACTTAGAAACATTGTATTATTTACTCTTAACGTTTAGTTTTATGACTATAGGCATCTATTCATTTTAATATTGTGAGCGACATGTGTACTTCCATTATAATGTGAAATGTATGTGTATCTGGATGCCATAGCTACCTGTGATTCTTTGATGCGTCCCCTGAGGATGGCAACTTTATTGCCGAAACATATGTAGGGGTTACAGTTATATCTTAGTTTGTTAATAATTCTTGTGGATTAGTTGGTTTAACTTAAACTTATGACAAAATGCACAGTACATAGAATATAAAAATCATCAGAAGAGCTAGAACTTCCTGTGTAATAATGCAGAATCAACAAATGCAGATCAGGAACAAAGAGCAGCAAACAAACATTTGATGTTGACTTGGCAGAGATTATTCCAAGTGTTCTGGATGAAAATTCTTGCACAAGTACTGCCAGAGATACAGGATGTGAAAACAGGCTTAACAATAAAAAATTTTCTCCTCTCCAAGAAGTTTTGTAATGGCTAAACACACTAAAAGAAGTTTAAGAGAAACACAAAGAGTATGCCATTAGTAATAACATGTAGAGCATGGAAAACTTTATTTCAGGATGACGAGGACGACCGGGGGGTTGGGGGGGGGGGGGGAGAAAGAACGAAAGAAGAGCTTGCTAAACTGGAAAGCAAGAAGAGAGGAGAAGAAAGGAATGAAAAATAGACACAGCAGGTGACTCTAGTATTGTAAAAATGAATGATAAAAGGGGAGTGTGTTTTAACTGCACTAAGAATATTAAGCTGACAAACCTAGCATGCACGTTATGCAACAAACTTTTCCATAAGAAAAGTGTTCCACATAATCATAAGGATCTGTAGAATGTATGATAACAAATAAATAAATAAGAAGCACATACCTACATCTGCTACATGTTTTCAGTACACAGATATTTCCTCTGACATGGCTCTGGATGATGACAGACTAAAATGATGATAGCTCAGATCATCCAGTGTCTTGTTGGACGGTCCTATTTTTGTAATTTTCATTGTCCATTTATTTCACACAACTTATGTTTAATCACAACGAATTAAGGTTCCTTAATTATGTTATTCTAGTGAGTTAAAATAAGTGTACAGGTTGGTGACAATAATTATACAACTGTGTTTTTCAGTATTTCTTGTTTAACGTTTTTCTTAATTAAGTGCTAAAGAGAATTTCAAAAATATAGCCTTATTATACTTCAACTGTCCTTATTTTAATTCCACGGTCAAAATAAGTAATAACATCACAGTGATATGTACAGTGATAAAAGAAAGAAGGAAGATGTCTTAATGGTGCCAACCGCTATACAATTTACCCTATGTGCATGTGTATTTAACAGAGAAAGTTACTGTCATGAAACTGCTTAATGTGGCATTAAAGTATGTGTAATATTATTGAATGTAATAAAACTATAACCTGCATTATTACATAACTGAGGCACCTGCCACTGTACCTGTACTTCCAACAATTTTTATACTGGTATTTATACTTTCAGTACATGCCACTTTTCTTTCTTTTTTTAAAAAATTCAGGGATGTTGCGAGAACAGTTAAAATTATTACAGTGCTGTTATGATCTATTTGTGTGATATTTTCTTCTTAAGTCTGTCATACTAAAGAAAAGATTATACTCCTACAGATAAACAAACAAACAGGATATTCTGTAAATCATGTGGTAAAAGAAATGCAATTTTACTACCAGCCTCAACTGTTTTCTGTGTGTAAGTGATATGAGTGCAGTGATTCCATATTTTAGTCATGGGTTCCTCTGATGATATTTTGTAGCTAAACCATAACATGTAGGATAGTAAAAGCTTTATGGTTACATACTAAGAGTGTACTTTGATGGTTATTGATTGAATATTGTATAAGTACATAGACAATTTTAACCAGTTTAAAATCTTTTTATTTCTTCAGATTCACGTTTTGAATCACCTAATTACCATATTTTCTGAAAAAAAAAACACTTAATATGATACGGAAATCCTCTTCCACCACCATTTAGAAATGACTCCAAATGAATTATAAAATTGTGAGTCTTTTTATATGTAGGAATTCAAACTTTTTGATCCGGTTTCAAGGGACAAGTTGTGGGCTTTTTCAAACATGCTAATGGATCTGTTGGTTCTATAAAATTAGGAAATTTCCTGATTAGCTGAGGAACCACAAGAAGGATATTGCTGTATGAAGTGAGTGAGTGAGTTGGTTCAGATTCAATTGTGATTCAAGAGAAAACTCTTGATTGTCTGTGGCAATCTGTACATTTCAAAACATTTAATTTTTTTGAGACTGATGTTTGTGAAATTTTCTGTTTGCAGTGCTTGACTCCTTTTATTAGCGAGGCTTAGTTTTGATCAGTTTTAACAGACCTAAATGTTATTACTGAAGTTGGAACTAAGAAACACGGCGTGCACGTTAGAGTGTGTTTCATGAACCTTCCTTGGGCTACCAGCTATGTCAGGTGGTTATAAACAGTGAGCAAACCAACATTTCAAGAACGATCTGTTTCCTTCCTGATGATGAGGATGGAGATGCTTCTTCAAACATAGGTTTGTTTGCCGTGTAACAATCTGAGATGGCTGGTAGACTGAGAGTTTTATTGCATTCAGTCATTGTGAAAGCTTCATATTATATATAACAGTGTGTTGTGTGCAGATATGGCTTTATGATTGTGTTTTTATGAACTTGTTTCTACTCATGCTTGTAATGCACTATGATGCTAAGGATATCATGCAAAAATTGTTATTGTTAATTGTTAGTAGATAATATCATTAGCATGTTACTTATTGTTTTGTATATTGTTCATATTTGGCCTCATTTTTATTGTTTCTTGTAGAAGATGATGTGGTTTGGTGTTATTTATGCACAGTAATTTTATGTTTTTCTCCTCACATTAAACATACCTGCAAACAGGCATTTAGACGTATGACAAGATGGCACCCATAGAAGTTAGTAGGGATGTGGAGCACTGTTGTGTTATGAAGTTTTGATGAAATAAGCCCCGGAAATAGCTCATATTTGCCAAGATCACAGTACTGTTGAAGGTAGGGGTGCAATGGTGTACTGCTTTCAAGGACAGCCATAACATTGTGACCAATGACTGCAGTGCCCTGTCAATCATGCGAAAATTGGCAGAGTTAAGAAGTTTATTGTGGATGCGGCTGTGTTTCTGTGTGTCAAATCGTACAACACCAGAACATCAGTGTTAATAGTGTAGTGAAGATCATTCATGAATACTTTCCTTTAGTGGAAGGTGTTGGATGGCTGACAAATTGCACTAACTCTGCTTGTGGTTTTTCTGATGCTCACTTTTGGAAACTTCATTATCTCGAGATATCAGATGTTAGTGACTGTGGCCTTAATTCATATATATGATGTGTGCAGCCATTGGTGTGACTTCTTTGGTAGTCAGAAGTTGGTTATTATTTAACAAAAGCATTGAATTCTGTGAATTTCCAGTTGTTATGGGATCTGAGGATACATCAGTGCTAAATCAAAACCTGCCACGAGATCCTGACTGAGCTCAGTCCAGTTCTCAGGCTTATGTTGCTTGTATTTCCATGAAAGGGATATATTTTTTCAGGATATGCTCTAAAATACACCCATCCATATATTTAATGAAGTTCTTCTGCAGTGCATTATTGTGGACTCACTGAACATCACCTGTGTGATATAATTACTTCAGGAGGTTGTGACAAAGTGATATATGATCAAATCAAGGAGAAGGAGATGGGTGGAGCATGTGGCATGCATGAAAAAGAATATGAGTGCATTCAGTTTTCTGGTGGGAAACCTGAAGGCAAGAAACCGTTTGGAAGGTCTGAGCATAGATGGAACATCTGGATGAAGCAGGATGGGAGGGTGTGGACTTTATTCGTCTGGCCCAGGGTAGAGACCAGTGATGTGCTTTTGTGAATATGGTAATGAACGCTGAGGTTCCATAAAATGTGTGTAGTGTCTTGACTATCTAGGCAACTGTGGGCTTCTCAAGAAGGTCGCTATTTATGGAGTTAGTGTGGGATGAAGTGTACAACTTATATTATTCATGTTCTTTTGAAGAAGGTTTCTGTGTTTTCACAGAAAACATCTGAAATTAAGGCTTAATAGAGGAAAATATGTCCATCTGTCACCATGGTTTTTCTTTAAATCTCTTGATTTTGTTGAAATGTTGTGTTGGACCTGGAGATGTATTTAATTTTGAGAGGTTTATGTTTCTCACAATGGTTGGTAAAAAGATTATGGCACTGTGTAGGTTTGTAGGTAGGTACCAACATTTGAGAGTAACTTACGTCCTTTACCTTCACAGTAGAAGACCGCTTTTGCTGTAGATGAAGGCTGTAGATTTCTTTAAAAGACTGGTACCTATATATTGAACTACATGGCATTATGTCCCAGAAGACTGTAATCTTGATTATTTAAATTTGATTTGTAGTGGATTGATCTGGCTCAAGATAGGGACAGTGGAAGTCTTTTATGAACGTGGTAATGAACCTTCAGGCTCCATAATATATGGGGAATTTTTGACTAGCTAAGGAACCTTTGTTTTTAGGAAGGACTTCCCTCCATGGAGTTAGCCAGTAAGTAAGTAATTAAGTTTGTTTGTCTGTTAGTCGGTCCATACTTTCATGAAGCTAATATGAAACTCCATCAGTTTTCAAAAAAATGCCCATTGTGTAGAAAATTGACTCATAAACTTAACAAACAGCTTACCTGGATGTATACAAAAGTTTCTGCACTTTGTTGATCATAAAATATACACTTACCTTTGTCACCGGTTGAGGTTGAATCCTTCAGAATAGTACACTTGCAAATGCAGTGGGTTCAGTGTTTCTGCCACAGTTTTTTATGCATATTTACAGTAATTTAATGAATTGCTGGGGGATTAGAATATGTTTCACTGAATCAAAGTTTTCATTAAATGGAGGTACATTGTTTATATGGAGCTATTGTCAGGACATGAAAAAATCATCACTAAATCTGGGATTTCACTGAATGCGGAAACATTAAATTGGGGTTTTACTGTATACTCGTATTACTCCTCAATCAAATAATTCTGTATTGACACTGATAATGGCAAGTGCTTTTTTTTTCCAATGGCTTGACAGCCCTTGGGGGCCTAGGCTGCCTCATTGTTCGAGGCTTCACGATCACACTTGAGACACACCACACTTGGTAGAACTCCTCTGGACGAGGGACCAGTCCATCGCAGAGACCTCTACCTTTACAACACACAACACTCACAAGAGACAGATATCCATGCCCTCCTGCGGGATTCGAACCCACAATCCCAGTAAGCGAGCAGCCACAGACCCATGCCTTAGACCATGTGGCCACTGGGATCGGCAATCACAAGTTGTACATGATGATAAAAATCACAATTGAGTAAAATAAAAAATGTCTGCAGCTACGTTTTATTATGGAATACTGTAAATACTTTGCGAGTCCAAATTGAAATACAAAATACCGAAACCCAACCAATAATAAATTGATGTTTTTAAATTATCAACATTTAAGTAGTATAACTAACTCATGGAGTGGGTCCTTCTTGAGAAGGTAATATTTCCTCAGCTAGTCAAGAAATTTCCCACATTTTGTGGAACTTGAAGGTACATAGCTGTGTTTACAGCAGCCCACCGTTTATTCCAATCGTGAGCCAGATTAATCCACTCAACACCCTCTTATCCTATTTTTTTAAGTCCCTTTTAATATTATCGTCCCATCTGTGTGTAGGTTTCCTAGGTGGGCTTCCTGCTTCAGGTTTCCCTATCAAAACCTGCTGTCCATTTTTCGTCTCGTGTCACACAGGCCACAGGCTCTGTCTATCATATCTTCCTTGACTTGGTCACCTGTACAATTTTTTGTGTGGAGTAAAAATCATGAATGTCTTTGTTATGTAATTTTCTCTGATCTCCTGTTACTTTCTTCATCTTAGGCCCAATATCTTCCTCATCACCCTGTTGTTAAACACCCTCAGCCTATGTCTTGCTTAATGTGAAGGACTGAGTTTCAACACCTATATAAAGCAACAGGCAGAATTATAGTTCTGTGTTTTTAATCTTTGTATTTTTTGGATAATGGTAGCAGGCATTCCTCGAATTTAATCTGCTCTTAATTTTTTCATGTATGCTATTTTGATTTGTTACAGTTGTTCCCAAATATCCGAACCTTTCTAAATTTTCAAGGGGTTTGTCAACTACCATTATGTTGCAATTTTGTTGTGCATGCTGTTAGTGAATATTTGCTTCTAGACCAATCTCCTTACTTGTGAATAATAAAGCTTCTATGCTTTCCTTTATAGTATTTTCATTATAGTGTTTTTTTTTTTTTTGCCCAGTAAATTAACATTATGAACACAGACCAGACACTGATGTGTCCAGTTCGGTTCCAGTTTTTCCTGGTTTGGTAGGATCCTGCTAATGACTTATTGTAAAGCAAAGTTGAAATATAATGTTGATAAAGCATCTCCTTGTTCTCATACTGAATGAGAAATGTGTGAGGCAGATGTTTGCCTATCCAGACTTTTACTACAGGTTACTTTTAACCACATTTTCATTAACTACTTTGATAGGTATACCAAACTCAGTGAGAATATTATTTAAAACCTCTCTTATAACCGAATTGTTGGCTTTCTGGTAGTTTATAAATAGCTGATGTACTGCCATATTTTATTGCAGTTCTTCTCAAGTATCTGGCAAATGCAGAATATATGATAACTCATCTGTTGAGTTGAAATCCACATTAATGATGTCCAGTAATTTTGTTTATGCATGAAGTTAATGCTTAAAGAAGAATGTTGGATAAAACTTTGAGTGTAGTTAATAACAGTAATATGCCTTGATAATTAGTACAGCATTTTTATTACCCTTGTAAGTAGGTATATAATTGATTTTCTGCTGTTGGGCAATTCGCTCTTATTCCAAATAGAATTAATCAGTTTATGAATCTTACAATGTTCTGTTGTAACACCTGCCTAAATAAATTCTGCTTCTATTTGATCGTACCTTTTTATTAATACATTTTCAATGTTTCAATAGCCATCTCAAACTTAAAGTATCTCGACGCAGGTTCCAGTGTCCATAAGTTTGCACTGCACAGTTCATTAGTGTATGCACAGGGAATTGTGGTTTTCAGTTGTTTAAAAGGCTAACATTATTGAATACCCAGTCATGAAGGGAATTATTTTTATTCACCAAACAAATTAAAGAAACTAAAACTTAACAAAGCTTATTTTAAATTAACAACTAAACTTTACTTAAAAATGAGACACAAAATACCAAATTTTGTGACCAGACACACCTGTGCTACTGGCTCATCTGTACGTAGTTTTGTCTGCCTAACATTGTTACCTCCATGCAGTTCCAATGATTGACAGAAGTGATTCTCCTATGTGCTCAAATACTATGGGCATCTGCAAGCGGATTGACCTTATCCTTTACTAAATCTTTTGAATTTTATGTGTGCCTGTAGACAATCTCTAATATAGTTGTTTTTGCTATTTATTTGTAGCTCATTAATGTTTCATTTCAAATATCCCCTCCTTTTTGTTGCTGCGGTGTTGGCTAGTTTCACATCACACAGTTTCCCATTATCTGCTTTAGTGTGGCTTTGATCCAGTAACCATTGCAATTTAGCCTTCTTCCTTTGATGATTTTGATCATTCCTCATCAGACCACAATTTCTGCTGCTTCCTTTGTAATGGGCTATATTCTGTTAGCAGAGTTGTGTATATTCTCTGTAACATTTTCCCAAGCCGTATTTATGTCCCCACATCATGTAACTTCTGCTAATTATGAATTCATGCTGTACGAGTACCCATACAACTGTACAATTATATATGTTTTGATGTGCCTTGTGTTATTTAAATACAGTGCACTGAAAATAGACCAAGTTGTGCAAGATACTGATAACTAGAAAAGCCATTGGAAGTTAGTCATTACATTGTGTCTGTTTCATTACCTGTGGCTTCATAACTCAATTTCTTATGTAACTTTACAAAGTCAATTATTTGCTGAAGATTGCCCTCCCCTGTTGTGCTTCATTAATGGAAATAAGAATAAGTGTATTGTCACTGGGTTGTGTATCTTTTTGAAGTTGCTGTATGTTTTAGTGTATCAGCACATAGAAACACATAAGAATTAATGGTAAGGAAATGTTTAATTTGAAGATGAATATTATGGTTTTTGTAATTTTTTAACATCAGTTATCTGCATCTTTCATATCCTGTAACATCTTTAGTATCTGATTGAACATTATTTTTGGTTCCTGATTTGTGGTGTCAGTATGACTCCATCTTTTGTCAGGGTATTTTACATTTTATGACTCATATTTGCATTGTGTTTCATTTTCTGAGAGCCTTTATTTTGCGTTGAGTTTTATCATGTTCCAACTTTATTTCGATATCAGTTAATTTCTGCTGATAATTTTCAAGGAACTGTTGGTTCTCCTCCATTTTGTTCTCTAACTTTGATAGCTTTGATTCATTTTCTTTTAACATTTCTTGTATCTGACTGAAATTCTCTTTCATGTAATTTACATCAGACTCGATCCTCGGTTGCTGATAATACGAATTGCTTCTCCTATTATTACCAGAGACATTTTGCAAGAGGTATTTTGTTCATTGCTCCTAGTGCCAAGGTTAAGAATGCATTGGGCTCTACTTCTACTTCCCCATATGTCTTCATGGCATGGCCAGTTTCAAATTCAACTTCACCTAAACTTCACCGTCACCTTCACCTTCACCTTCATTTAGTCCATTGCGCTCAAAAAGAATATTTGGTCCCTTGTTTGGCGAGACGTAAATCCTCTTATTGTCTGATGTATCAGGGAACAGACTGATATTTTTCAGCTTAGATTTTTGGAAGTTTATAAAGGGGCGTAGGAGTGTGTATTTAGGCCATTGTTCCACAAAGGTATGCCACTGAAGCAGGGTGCTTTCGATTTCATAAATAAGCCTTATGCGTGAGACAAGAGACAGCTGCTTAGCATTAGATTTGATGGCCTGCGTGTCACTGACAGCAAGTCCCGTCAGTAAATTGAGTAGAACCATTGCGATTATGAAAACAAACAGTGCAAACAAACAGGAATATGTGGGGAATTTGCCATTTCAGATGCCATTTATCAGCTTCAAATTCTCCCATCATCATGACAAAAGTTTTCATCACAGACATAAATGGATTCATAAAGAAATATTTATCCTCTCTGTTATCATTTTGTGCTACTGTCAGTAGCATTCTTATGAAGTAAGCTATAGAAGCTGAAAGCAAATGCAATTAACAGGAAAAGGTATGAGAATAGAAACCGGACGTAATTGAGTGAAACTGTTTTCAACATCTCAATGTTCGTTGACAATTTTGGTAGACGTCCAGTGAGCAGTATCAACTCAGTCCACGTTAGCATTATCGTTATCACAACACATATTTCCTGCCATTCGGACCGAAATATTATGTAGCCTGAAAAGCATATGATGCCAATATCAAGAATGTTTTCGTAGTTTTTGAAATAGGCCTTTGGTGAGAGTGCCAACTGTAGAAGTTCCCTCACACTAAAATATAGCAAAAAAAGTAAAATGACAACCCATACAGCATCAAATGTGATGCTCGTCGAATCTGATTCGGAGGTTTCGGTGTCATTTGGTCTGATCTCTGTTTCACTTGCATTCTTTGTATTGTCTTTTGTATTATTGTATTTTGCATTTTGTGGGATTGTAAGGAGGATGTATGTATTGAGCAGAATTGCAAAAGTAAAATACATGACGATGTTGATGTAGAAATATGATTTCACACGTTGCCACTTCATGTGAAGGAAACTCGTAATTACAGGATGTTGCATAAGTTTCCTGTGTTCATTTGATCTGCTTATGTAGAAAAGGAAATCCATTTCAGGTTTCAGGTTTTCAGGAAACTGACCATTCTCACAACCAGATTCATGGTCTTGTATTAAGGGCGTATGAGTGCTTTCAGTTAGAACTGGCTGTGTACCTTTTTCCTTGTGTACTACTAAGAAGCTGTAATCAAAGATTATTTTGTATCCTTCCTCGTCTGGATATTCGTCATTAGTCTGTAGACTCTTATCCAAGAAGTACTCGACAGATTTTGCTGGAAGGGGAGATTTATCAAATACATTTTTATGTCTTATATCTGCCCCACGTCTCATCAAATCCACAACGCAGTCCAAATATTCAGTCTTTGATGCGTGATGAAGCGCAGTATTTCCTTTAGCGTCCGTAACATTTACATCCAATTTATTCTTTTTCACTGGACCAAGGAGTAGGTTCATTATATCATGATCCTTTTTCATGCATGCTATTAAGATTGGCGACCGCTTCTCAAATGTTGTAGTGGCGTTGGGATTAGCGCCACTATCCAGTAGCAGTTGTACAGCATCCTTCAAGCTGTGAAGAGTAGCGAACTGCAAAAGTGTGTAATTTCCATTATCAATGTCTTTGTAGTCTTCGGAGAACTTTTTCTTGAAATCTTCACAATTACCGTCGTAGAGATGTTGAAACAGTGTCTGTCCTAACTGTGATCTGTGTTCTTTCGTGTGTGTGGACAATGTGGCCCCTGAACCGGTAAACTTCTTGCAAATAGCGTTCTCAATTTCTGATTCACGTGTACGGAGAATCAATTTCAAGCTGTGCATATCATCTTTATCTTCTTTGCTTCTTCATTATCTTGCTCTGTATCTTCATTGTCTGTTTGCTGATCAAGTTCAGCAATCAGTTGCCTGACTTCGTCATGAACTGCGTTTATATTCGTCCGTCTGTCTTTTAAAAGAACTGTTAATACACGGACATTTCTCATTTGAACTGCCAAATGCAACGCTGTCTGGTTGGTTGCTGGGTTAACGAAATTTGGATCTGCGCCAGCGCGTAACAATGCTTTGACGTATTCAGCACAATCTTTCGCCCTGCAAGCAATCTCCAGACATGTGGCAGAGTGAGGTTCCCCATAGCAATAATTTGGTTCTACGCGTGCATTCCCATCTTCGTCAACTAGACAAAGAGTTTTGTGAAATTTTTTTAGGTTACGATTTTGAAGATCTAGTAGAAGTTGACCGTGATGGTCCAGAGACTGATTCTTTACTCGATACTTTGGCAACAGTGGTTTCATTTCAGGGTAATTGCTCTGTATACATTCACGAGCTGTTCTTCCCTTTGTCCTGTACGAATCCAAATCCACATCATCCTTTCTGTATTTGAGAATTAATTCAACTGCTGTTTTGTGGCCTAAGTTGGCTGCCTCATGCACTGCAGTGTAGCCATTGTTGTTCCGTATGTTCAATGCAAAGTCAGGTCTTTTCAGAAGCAGCTCTATACAGCGCTTAATTCAGCGTCTCTCCCACTCTTATTGTAGCTGACAGCGTGGTGTAAAGCAGTTCGTCCTGAACTGTCCACTATATTAATTTTTGTTTTCTTGTTTTGCAACAGAGCTTCCAGGGCTCAGGGTTCCCGTATTTGGCAGCATAATGTATTGGCTCTGGATGAACCTCGTGAACGTTAGGTTTGGCACCATGGTCTAGGAGAACTTTTTACGAATTTTCCACCCCAATCCAACCTGCATGCTAATTCTATGCAAGTTGTATAATGCGGTTTCTCATACTTAAATTTTGGGTCCACTCCTGGTACTTTCAATATAGAAGAGAATCTTTCAAAATTGTTATGTTTTAGTGCCAATATAACAGCTCCTGTGGCTCATGTTCCTTTTCTTCTTCTTTGTGCTCCAAATGAAACACTCTGTATATCTGCAGAAGTTTGTTTAAACTCGCATTGTTCATAAGAACTCGTGTCTGTTGGAACTGTTTGTGTATTGTTGTGGTTGTGTCTGTTCTGGTCTGTTCAGTTGGTTCAAGGAAGAGTGGACTCAGTGTAAAACGTCGGATTCTGATGAGGTGTTGTCCTCCTCAGAACAAGTTTCTTGTTGTGATGGGAACGAGCATATTTTGTGGAATCCATTGTTACTGCTTCATACTGAAAGAAGAGGAATCGTTCAGTTAGAAAAGCAGTCGTTTCCTGTGCCATAACAACACAAAATGAATCACACATATGCGCACGTGCGCGTGATTAAGGGAAGAATTACAATTTTACTCGTATTATGAAATCTTACAGGTTAATCACAACAGCAGCCATACATATTTATTTTTATGTCTGCCAGTCGCCGTACTTTTAAATGCAATCAAGCAAACGATCCAGCCTCCTCATTCAGAATGTTTGTGTCTCACATGGCCCTTAAACCAGTTTGTTTGGGACATTCCATTGTGATTATACTCTTAAGAGCTATTTTATGCGTTTTTTACCCTGATTGTTTCCATTATTCGAGTGTATAATATGCATTTTTATCAATCATTTGGTTGTCCCGGATATTCTGATCGCTCTTTACTTGACTGAACAATCTTTAGATTTTAAGGTTGCCCATAATGCGTACCAACAACACTCACTTGCTAACCTGTGAATATTTCAAGCAATTTAAACTTTCGTACAATTGTCGCCATAACAAGCTGACACTTTTCTGTAAATTTCCCTAGCTTCCATAACTCCAGACCTCATTTTCTTGTTGTTTCGTGTAGTCTGTTGATGGGAACAGAATTTAAACCTGTCACAGTTATGTAGTTGTAAAAAATAATTAAAAGTAATATATAATCTAAAGCTTTCACGGCGACTGAATTCGCTAAAACTTTCTCGTACTCGCAGGTTCGCCAGTTGGTTGAGTGGCGTGTGAATCAAACTTTCGAGAACCATACCTGCTCTCGAAACCTTGGTTCGCTCGCCATTCAAACACGTCACTCCGCTGCTAGGCAGAGAAAATTTTGTTGAAATAAAAGCAACTTTTTTATGCGGGAAGGTATGGTTTTATCAATTACGAAATTATACGCCATAGTAAACACAGTGTCTGACAGACTGCCATATACGATTTACGTTACAAAACGACGGACATTATACAAACCGTATTACAGTGGAATATTGTAACTGGTAATGCTGATAATTGCCGATCCCAGTGGCCGTGCGGTCTAAGGAGTGGGTCTTCGTTCGCTCGCTTACTAGGATCGTGGGTTCGAATCCCACCGGGGGCATGGATGTCTGTCTCTTGTGAGTGTTGTGTGTTGTCAGGTAGAGGTCTCTGCGACGAGCTGGTCACTCGTCCAGAGGAGTCCTACCGACTGTGGTGTGTCTAAAAAGTGTGTGACCATGAAACCTTGACGAAACGAGGAGGCCCAGGCCCATATAGGGCTGTCGAGCCATAGGAAAAAAAAATGCTGATAATTAACCATTAGTAATATTATCTGTTGTAATGGACGAGGATCCAGTGCCGTGCGGTCTAAGGCGTGGGTCTTCGGCCGCTCGCTTGCTAGGATCGTGGGTTCGAATCCCACAGGGGCATGGATGTTTGTGTTGTGTTTGTCTTAAGGACGTAGCATGACGTAAAAAAAAGTGACATAGAGAAGTTAACGTCAAAAATGATCAAAAGGAAAACTCCGACAGCAAAAAAAAAAAATCCACGGGCATGATGTTTGTGTTTGTTTGTCTAAGGACGTACAGGAACGAAAAAAAGTGACATGAAGGACAAGGTTAACATACAAAATGGATCAAAGGGGAAAAACTCCGGACAGGCAAAAAAAAAAAAAATCCCCCGGGGGCATGGATGTTTGTCTCTTGTGAGTGTTGTGTGTTGTCAGGTAGAGGCCTCTGCGTCGAGCCGATCCCTCGTCCAGTGGAGTCCTACCGACTGTGGTGGTGTCTCTCAGTGTGATCAAAAGAAAATTACAACCTCGACACTGAAACGGGAAATCCGGAGTAGGTAGAAGAGGACGACTAAAAAAAAAAAGAAAGTAATGGACGAGCAGAATGGAAGGTAGTGTTAAAGAAAATCTTATATGAGTAGGATTTGAGGACATAGACTGGTTTCATGCGGCTCAAGATAGGGATATTTGGTGCACTTTTGTGTACACGGTAATTAAAATTTTGTTTTATATAGTGGGGAAAATTTCTTGACTAGCCGAAGACCTATTAGCTTCCCATAAGGACTCTGCTGCATGCTGTTAGTTAACAATGGACAGAGACTTGGGATTCCTGTAACGTGTCTGACTCGTATCTGAGGTGCAGTGCTGTTCGCGAAGAAAACTTGAAATCCTAGTTTCCAAAGATTTTCCTATTTATTTTAATGCTTATTACTTTAAAATAAACTGCGAATTTTTCCTGTCACATTATATCGAATCTCATTTCGGGAATATGCAATTTTTAATTGATACAGCACCGTAAACAAACCAAATAGGTAAAGAACCAAGAAAGTAAAGAGAGCTTGGCATTTCTTTAATGACATGTTATTCCTTTTCCATTCACGAATTTTTATAAATGTCCTGCTAATTCAGACTGTTTAAATATTCGGATCAAAGGTTTCTGGGTTTGTAGCATATTTGTCCTTACCTGTTATCAGTATTTGCAAGAGTATACCGCAGATATTGAAAGGCAACAGAGGGTAACAGAGGTAAACTGTGACTTGCAGTTAGGCAGGTCTTGATATCGCACCTTAAGGAAAGAAGAGAGATGAAGGAAAAATAGAGGAAAAAATTTTGGTGCTAAGAAAATGAAACAACAGAAGGCTGTAGAGAATATCATCATAAGAATCTCCGTAATTATTACTAATAATCAGCAAATGAAGAGGAGGGAATGGATGTGTAGTGTTGACTCCATTCTAATCCAGATGAATCCAGATCACACACTCACGCGTTTTTCTAAATTTAATATTAATATTTTCCTCCCATCACCATCAAGGTCACTGGAGAAATGTTTGATTTGGTTTTCCAGACGGTTACGTTGATGCATTTCTCACTTTGTGCATTCTACATGTCCTGTCCACCTCATCTACCATGACTGAATTACCCTGACAATATTACGTAATGAATAAGCCTACAAATTATGTAGTGTACAGGTGTTTTCGTCATGCAGTGGCGGCTTGTGTTTAATTCATCTAATGGGGAACCTTACGTTGTTTGTGCCAAATGAAATTGCCAATTTCTGTTATATTTTAGTATCGTCAACTGTTGTACATTCAGCGAAAATGGCGTTCTTACAAATGATTTTTAACCAATTAGCATACCGTTCATTAAGCAAGTTGACTCAGGCGATTATCTTTTGAATTGTGTTTGACAAGAGCTGGTTGGAATCTCTGCTGAGACAACAAATATGCTAACTATAAATTTTCCCCAATTTCTAGCAACAGCGCCACAATCGAACGTGATGGATTGTAAAGCAAAATGCTGCTAGGATGCTTATCAGACATTGGGTGTGTCATGTAAAGTAGGCGTGGTCAGGCCCTTAGGAATCCATGAGGTTGAGGCTCCAGAATTGCTAGACAATCGCCACACAAAGTGGCAAGTTTTCAACCCTACGCACCTTTATCCCCAGGAGATACTCCCAGTATTAATTTCTGGTAGAGGCTGAGTCAACCCAGGGCCATAGTGTATGAAGCGCAGTGCCTCAACGCACTGCGCCACGGCGTGCCCGGTGCTTTATATAGAAAGCGGAATACTCATACATGTGACTCGAATTTTTCGATGTCTTGCTTTAAATAATCGATCTTATGCTACTTATTGTACAATGTCAAAAGTTATCACTCATGAACTGTAAGTCTACGGACAGTTACACAGCAGACTGTGGCTCTATGCGTGCAACTAATTGCCAGCTTGTTACATCCTCCTGTCACTTGCTTCCGTTTAGGTCCGAATATTCTCCTCAAAAGTTTGCTTTCAAGAGCTCTCACCCTTTGTCTTTAATTTAGGATGAACAATCACTTTTAAGACACTTCGTACCCCCGTGCTATTTTAATGTAAAACTCCTCTATCAGTATGTTTCTATGGCAAAAATTGTTGATTGTACAGAAATACCTCTTATTGTTTAGAGCAGCGGTTCCCAACCTTTTATGTGTGTGACCCTAAAGTAGCAAATGGTATATGTTAACCCTCGACTACCATGGAAACGGCCATAATGAGTGATATTTACCATAATGAACTAATACTAATGCCTTTCTTGAACACTATATAACATTGCCACTTATTAAAAAAGTGTTAAATTTTTAATGTTACCTGTGAAATCCAATATTTTTGGGACAATATTAAAACACAAAACATGCAAGGAACAAATCATCATTTAAATAACCCATACATGTGCTGGTTAGACACATCATTTGCTTCTAAATACAAACTTGTAAAACACTGAACATTTGGAACGCTACATAAAATGAACAGAACAATGATGTCACGTTTTCCCTAAAACCTTCTCGCGACCCTGATTTGGGTCGCGACCTGAGGTTGGGAACCGCTGATTTAGAGTCTGCTGCAGGCATTTAGTTTACAGAAAGACGCTGATTAGAGTCGCCCGCTCTCTTTAAGCGATTTATCTCGTGAGTAACACAGAAACTGTTATAGGTTATCTTACCTTGTGAAATTTCAGACCACTAAATATATTTCTCTTCAGTAGTGTTTGAAAAACATAAATTCCTTCCAAGTGTCGAACCACTGACTTCAGTTGCACATACAAGCTCTGTGTCTTAGCAGCTCACTGTCCCATCATGCACTATTCTGCTCATAAGAGTCAGTCCCTTATCTTAACCACTTATCATCAAGTTTCTACTCAGCGCACCGCGCGACATTTCCGTTTGAGCTGTGGACTGAGAAACGTAATATGCAGAATGTATCATATTACAAAGCAAATGACGTCACCGTTTGTTTATAAGTAATTATTACTTTCTCTTCGTTACAACAGTCGACTTAAATATAAAAAGTACAGTTGTTCCCGTAGTTTTGCGTATCTTGGTCTGTAACTTTGTGACGACGAAGTAAATTGGGGATATTTTATAGCAGTGTGCTGTGGGGGAAAAATTTGGACCTATGAAGGAGGAAATAATACGAAGCTGGAGAAACTGCATAGCGAGGATCTTAATGATTAGACTTTTGGCGAATGTTTTTGGGATGATAGGGCGGGGTATGCATATGCAGCGTCATAGGAGAGACGAAACATGTAGGCAGAAGGCCGGAACGAGTACCTGAAGACGAGACCAACGTGGAAGGTGTAGGAGTGGATGGGAGGATAATATTAAATGGATCTCAAAGAAATAGGGTAGGAGGATGTGTACTGGATTTGTCTGGCTTAGGGTAGAGGCCAGGGGCTGGCTGTTGTAAAAACGGGTATGAACTTTCCGGTTCCATAAAAGGCTGTAAGCCAGGTCTTACGTAACTGGTGGAGAGGGGGTTGCGTGTATTGTTCCGCAATCTTCACCTCACTGCACTTTAATTCCCGTAGGGAAAATTTGTCTTGCGTTTGAAAAATGTTATTGTATTTTTATTATCAGTTATTATCCAATCAATAAATCCGAAAGCTGAGTAAGCCTGAAAATGCGTAAGTAATGGCGTTTCTGTAGGAAGAACCGAACATTGAGCTTATGTTGTTTCACGATTGGTAAGGTGTTTAAATACCAATGCCTTGTTGTTCGCCGGGGGGGGTTTACATCCCTGCAACTCCAGCTAGTGTAAAAGCGCGATGATCGATGTTAATGGCTTGTAACAAAAGTGGAGTTAGGTTTACCAAAGACGCATGAAATATGACAATGTGTATTTACAGTTAATGTTTAATGAACATGAAAACATTGGTGTTGATGCAATCCTATAGGGTTCGTAAAAAATCCTATTACAGGCCTATACAGGTCCTTAGGGCTCCAGGAGGTAGAGGCTCCCAGAATTTCTAGACAATGGGCAGTAATTTGACCTGTTTGTGCAAATTGATATGTTTTGTATAAGATTTGGAGGATTAATTGGTGTCTTGATTTTGACGGGAGTATGAAGTGAAATGGATAGAAGCGTAAACCTTCGCCGGGAGGCCCAAGAATTAAGAAAATAAAGTGCTATGTTATTACTATTATTTTTGAGGATCTAATTATGTAAAGTTACTTTGACCCTATAAAACATATAATGGTGTTTGTGCTATGGTACCAATAATATGCAGTGTTGCTAAATAATTGTGAAATCACGTAATACGTTTTAACTTCTTACATAACATCTGTTGACTTTTTTTAAGTTCTCATAAGTTTCCAATAGAATAACACAGTGGGTCACCTAAAATGTGCACCTTGACAAGCCGATGTGTGTTATTAACCACGTTATGAACTGTATGGAAATGGTACATGTCACTGGTGTATCACTGTCCAGTCTGCTCTCTAAATGATCAAGGTGTCTCAGCAATGGTGGAAGGTAAGTAGAGTGGTGTTACAGGAATATCAGTTCTCTCGGTGTTATGTTGCGTACAAATGTTTGGTCAGAATGACTGAAGATAAGATACCGTTTGGAAGATGTAGGCATAGATGGAAGATGGTATTAATATTAGTTTTCATTGGTGTGTACTGGATTAGTTTGTAAGGATAGGGGCCCATGGCAGGCTTTTGTGAATACAGCAGTGAGCCCTTCAGTTTCCATAAAATGTGGAACTATCTGAGCAACTGTTGGCTTATCAAGAAAGACTTCTCCATAAATTCATTTAAGCTTTGACTAGGGTGCATTTTCATGTGGTTTGTCTTTATTCTTCTCTACTAATGTATATTTTATCGAGATTGTAATGGGAAATTTTTGTGGTTATGAACATGCAGTAACTATTGAAATTGGACCATAAAATAATTTAATGTAGGGTAAAATATATAGTGGTTGGTATTCATACAGCTATTGGCATCTTTTGTTCTTTTGCACTGGAATAAGGATTTCAGCATCAATGATGCCATTTCTGAATGATATTGGCATTCATGGAGGTTTGGTCTTGCATGTGGTACCTGAGTTACCAGCCAGAAGTTCTTTGTTTAGTGTGAAGACTGCTTGATACTAAACTCTGTTAGCAGCGTGAGCAAAGAGAGGTAATTTCTTGAGGTAAGTTTTAAGCAATTCACTTCTAAATTATGAATTTTTATTTTGTATGGTACGTGGCAGTCTTATGAAACTTACACACATATTTTCCTGAAGATTTTCTCTGTAAGAACCAATGTGTAATTTGGATGTGTTAACCACTGTTGTCAGAAAATGGTGGAGTGCCAACAACGGTAATGAAAAAGTACAAGGTTTTTTAATCTTTGCCACCCTATTCCAATAATGTAAAACTGCCATATTTTCTTAAGGTCTGTTTTTTTAACTTTACATTAATTTATTGATAAAAAAATCACCAGATTAATTCTCGTGCATTTAGAAAGAATAGTAACAGTAGTTGCATGGTGTGCCAAAACACTATAACATGTACCACTGACTGTCACTTCTGTAGTTATTAACAGTGCCACAAATGTTGCCTCATGGTGTTTTCCTGTTCTTTTTAAGATTCATAAGATGAATAGGATTAAATGTGTGAGGATTAAGAAGAAGAAAGAGGGGGAAAAAATGTGTTTACAACCCTGAAGATTGAGAGGCAGCTTTAACAAAGATAAGAGGAGTAAACCAAAAAAAAAAGTGGCAGCAAAAAAGTACAGTATCCCAAAGTTCAACTTTCAGTTTTGATTAAGTAGCAAATTTTCGAAATATTCTATGGGACCTCTGCCAGACTTAGTGAAGATGAGGAACAACTTTTAATCAAATGATTAATTGACTGCTCCCTAAACAGATATCCTCAGAGGAAAGCTGGATGTCCAGCCAGTCTGTTAGTGAATTTCTAACTGTAAACCAGAGGTAAACACCTTTTAAAGATAATATGTGTGGGTATGGATGGTTCTGAAGATTCCTTCACCATCATCCTTGTCCACTCACACTAGTGAAAATGTAACCTCATCGAATGCCACATTCGGTGAGGATGGTATTAGAAAATGTTAAACAAGCTATTTGTTATTGTGGATTTTTTATGTATCCTTTGTTTCCCAATATAACATTTTTTCTTCTTCAGTTGTAGGTTGCATTTGGTTGGTGATGTTGTAAAAGATCTTTGGACGTTTTCAAGGACCCAACAAGAATTTTCAGTGGTGATGAATCAGGTGATATATCCAAATGAAAGAATACTATCTGAAATCACAAAGACAGTTTCTGATGACTGGGGAGTGGGCCACAGCACTACTGGATGGTGACAGCAGCAGTATTTTGAATATATTGGACATGTTTTCACTCCACACCTTGGAAAACATAATGTCAAGTTCCCTGTTATCCTTTTTGCCAAAATGGGTTGGGAAAGAGCTGCCATAGATTGGCGTAGGCAAAAGTCTGACAAACTATACACAAAGAATAGTTTCCCACTTTCCTGGATGGAGCTCTGAAGAAATATGATCTGGAACGCTCAGCTATACAGGATTTTCGAGCTTCTGGCTTTTACCCATGGGATCCAGAAAACAATGACTTTTCAAAATGTTTTGGAAAAAAAAAAAAAACAGCAGCACACCATCTGTAAACTCTATCTTGGTCATAACATACAAAATGTTTGAAGAAATTGTGTGAAGTCAACTTATAACACAGCTCAAGGTAAGAGAAGGAAGAAATGAGGCAGAATCATCTGTCAAGAGGCTGACTGATGCATTAGAAGAAATATCATCAGGAGAGCTAGAACTTCCTGTGTAATAATGCAGAATCAAGAAATATAGACCAGGAACAAAGAGAAGCAAACAATCAAACATTTGATGTTGACTTGGCAGAGATTATTCCTAGTGCTCTGGATGAAAATTCTTGCACAATTACTGCCATAGATACAGGATGTGAAAACAAGCTTAACAATAAAAAATTGTCTCCTCTCCAATAAGTATTGCAATGGCCAAACACACTGGAAAGAAAGTGTAAGAGAAACACAAAGAGAATGCCATTAGTAATAACATGTAGAGCATGGAAAACTTTATTTCAAGACAAGAAAATAAGGGATGACAAATAGACACAGCAGGTGACTTTAGTACTGTAAAAACGAATGGTGAAGGGGAGTGTGTTTTAAGTGCACTAAGAATGTTAAGCTGACAGACCTACCATGCACATTATGCAAAAAAATTTCATAAGAAATGTGTTCCACATAATCACAAAAAGCACATACCTGTGTCTGCTACATGTTTTCAGTACACAGATATTTCCTCTGATGTGACTCTGGATGATGACAGACTAAAATGATGATAGCTTGTATCATCCAGTGTCATGTTGGACGTTCCAATTTTTGTAATTTTCATTGTCCATTTATTTCACACAACTTATGTTTAATCAACAAATTAAGGTTCCTTAATTATGTTATTCTAGTGAGTGAAAATAACTGTACAGGTTGGTGACAATAATTATACATGTAAATACCAACAGCTTTTGTTTTTCAGTATTTCTTGTTCAACATTTTTCTTAAGTAAAGAAATGCTAAAGAAAATTTCAAAAATATATCCTTATTATCCTTCACCTGTCCTTATTTTAATTCCATGGTCAAAATAATTCATAACATCACGGTGATATGTACAGTGATAAAAGAAAGAAGGAAGGTGTCTTAATGGTGCCAACTGCTATACATTTACCCTATGTGCATGTGTATTTAACAGAGAAAGTTACCATCATGAAACTGCTTAATGTGGCATTAAAGTGTGTGTAATATTATTGAATGTAATAAACTATAACCTGCATTATTACATAACTGAGGCACCAGCCACTGTACCTGTACTTCCATCAACTTATATACTGGTATTTATACTTTCAGTACATGCCACTTTTCTTTCTTTTTTTAAAAAATTCAGGGATGTTGCAAGAACAGTTAAAATTATTACAGTGCTGTTATGATCTATTTGTGTGATGTTTTCTTCTTAAGTCTGTCATACTACAGAAAAAATTATACTCCTAAAGATAAACAGACAAACAGGATATTCTGTAAACCATGTGGTAAAAGAAATGCAATTTTACTACCAGCCTCCAGACTGTTTTCTGTGTGTAAGTGATATGAGTGCAGTGATTCCATATTTTAGTCATGGGTTCCTCTGACGATGTTTTGTGGCTAAACCATAACATGTAGGATAGTAAAAGCTTTATGGTTACATACTGAGAGTGTACTTTGATGGTTATTGATTGAATATTGTATAAGTACATAGACAATGTTAACCAGTTTAAAATCTTTTTATTTCTTCAGATTCACGTTTTGAATCACCTAATTACCATATTTTCTGAAAAGAAAACACTGAATATGATACGGAAATCCTCTTCCACCACCATTTAGAAATGACACCAAGTAAATTATAAAATTGTGAGTCTTTTTATATGTAGGAATTCAAAGTTTTTGATGCAGTTTCAAGGGACAAGTGGTGGGCTTTTTCAAAGATGCTAATGGATCTGTTGGTTCCACAAAATTAGGAAATTTCATGATTAGCTGAGGAACCACAAGAAGGATATTGCTGTATGAAGTGAGTGATGAGTGAGTGAGTGAGTTGGTTCAGATTCAATTGTGATTCAAGAGAAAACTCTTGATTGTCTGTGGCAATCTGTACATTTCAAAACACTTTAATTTTTTTGAGACTGATGTTTGTGAAATTTTCTGTTTGCAGTGCTTAACTCCTTTCATTTGCGAGGCTTAGTTTTGATCAGTATGGAATAATTTACGTTACTACAGTACATGGTACTCCCTATTTGGTGTAGAGAGAGTAAGATGTTTACATTACATTTAGTCATTTTAATGACACTTTATGAAAGAAAAAACAAGATTAGTAATGAATATTAAATTCGAAGCTTTTTAACAGCCCTAAATGTTATTACTGAAGTTGGAACAAAGAAACACGGCGTGCACGTTAGAGTGTGTTTCATGAACCTTCCTTGGGCTACCAGCTATGTCAGGTGGTTATAAACAGTGAGCAAACCAACATTTCAAGAATGATCTGTTTCCTTCCTGATGATGAGGATGGAGATGCTTCTTCAAACATAGGTTTGTTTGCCGTGTAACAATCTGAGATGGCTGGTGAGAGTTTTATTGCATTCAGTCATTGTGAAAGCTTCATATTATATATAACAGTGTGTTGTGTGCAGATATGGCTTTATGATTGTGTTTTTATGAACTTGTTTCTATTTCATGCTTGTAATGCACTATGATGCTAAGGATATCATGCAAAAATTGTTATTGTTAATTGTTAGTAGATAATATCATTAGAATGTTACTTATTGTTTTGTATATTGTTCATATTTGGCCTCATTTTTATTGTTTCTTGTAGATGATGATGTGGTTTGGTGTTATTTATGCACAGTAATTTTATGTTTTTCTCCTCACATTAAACATACCTGCACACAGGCATTTAGACGTATGACAAGATGGCACCCATAGAAGTTAGTAGGGATGTGGAGCACTGTTGTGTTATGAAGGTTTGGTGAAATAAGCTTAGAAATAGCTCATATTTGCCAAAGACTTATGATCACAGTACTGTTGAAAGTAGGGGTGCAATGGTGTACTGCATTCAAGGACAGCCATAATATTGTGATCAATGACTGCAGTGCCCTGTCAATCATGCGAAAATTAGCAGAGTTAAGAGGTTTATTGTGGACGGTGGCTGTGTTTCTGTGTGTCCGATCGTACAACACCAGAACATCAGTGTTAATAGTGTAGTGAAGATCATTCATGAATACTTTCCTTTAGTGGAAGGTGTTGGATGGCTGACTAGTTGCACTAACTCTGCTTGTGGTTTTTTTGATGCTCACTTTTGGAAACTTCATTGTGTTGAGATATCAGACGTTAGTGACTGTGGCCTTAATTCATATAGATGATGTGTGCAGCCATTGGTGTGACTTCTTTGGTAGTCAGAAGTTGGTTATTATTTAACAACAGCATTGAAAACTGTGAATTTCCAGTTGTTATGGGATCTGAAGTTATATCAGCGCTAAATCAAAACCTGCCACGAGATCCTAACTGAGCTCAGTCCAGTTCCCAGGCTTATGTTGCTTGTATTTCCGTGAAAGGGATGTATGTTTTCATGATACACTCTAAAATACACACATCCATATATTTAATGAAGTTCTTCTGCAGTGCATTATTGTGGACTCACTGAACATCACCTGTGTGATATAATTACTTCAGCAGGTTGTGACAAAGTGATATATGATCAAATCAAGGAGAATGAGATGGGTAGAACATGTAGCATGCATGAAAAAGAATAGGAGTGCATTCAGGGTTCTGGTGGGAAACCTGAAGGCAAGAAACCGTTTGGAAGATCTGAGCATAGATGGAACATCTGGATGAAGCAGGATAGGAGGGTGTGGACTTCATTCGTCTGGCCCAGGGTAGAGACCAGTGACGTGCTTTTGTGAATATGGTAATGAAAACTGAGGTTCCATAAAATGTGTGTAGTGTCTTGACTATCTTGGCAACTGTTGGCTCTCAAGAAGGTCGCTACTTTATGGAATTAGTGTGGGATGAAGTGTACAACTTATATTATTCATGTTCTTTTGAAGAAGGTTTCTGTGTTTTCACAGAAAACATCTGAAATTAAGGCTTAATAGAGGAAAATATGTCCATCTGTCACCATGGTTTTTCTTTAAATCAGGTTTTGTTGAAATGTTGTGTTGGACCTGGAGATGTATTTAATTTTGAGAGGTTTATGTTTCTCACAATGGTTGGTAAAAAGATTATGGCACTGTGTAGGTTTGTAGGTAGGTACCAACATTTGAGGGTAACTTACGTCCTTCACCTTCACAGTAGAAGAACGCTTTTGCTGTAGATGAAGGCTGTAGATTTCTTTAAAAGGCTGGTACCTACGTATTGAACTACATGGCATTATGTCCCAGAAGACTGTAATCTTGATTATTTAAATTTGGTTTGTAGTGGATTGATCTGGCTCAAGATAGGGACGAGTGGAAGTCTTTTATGAACGTGGTAATGAACCTTCAGGCTCCATAAAATATGGGGAATTCTTGACTAGCTAAGGAACCTTTGTTTTTCAGGAAGGAATTCCCTCCATGGATTTAGCCAGTAAGTAAGTAATTAAGTTAGTTAGTTTGTTTTTTAGTCGGTACATACTTTCCATGAAGCTAATATGAAACTCCATCAGTTTTCAAAAAAATGCCCATTGTGTAGAAAATTGACTCATAAACTTAACAAACAGCTTACCTGGATGTATACAAAAGTTTCTGCACTTTGTTGATCATGAAATATACACTTACCTTTGTCACTGGTTGAGGTTGAATTCTTCAAAATAGTACACTTGCAAATGCAGTGGGTTCAGTGTTTCTGCCACAGCTGTTTTATGCATATTTACAGTAAACCCCTATTTAATGAATTGCTGGGGGTTAGAATATGTTTCATTGAATCAAAGTTTTCATTAAATGGAGGTACATTGTTTATATGGAGCTATTGTCAGGACATGAAAAAATCATCACTAAATCTGGGATTTCACTGAATGCGGAAACATTAAATCGGGGTTTTACTGTATACTCGTATTACTCCTCAATCAAATAATTCTGTATTGACACTGATAATGACAAGTGTTTTTTTTTCCAATGGCTTGACAGCCCTTGGGGCCTAGGCTGCCTCATTGTTGAGGCTTCATGATCACACTTGAGACACACCACACTCGGTAGAACTCCTCTGGACGAGGGACCAGTCCATGCAGAGACCTCTACCTTTACAACACACAACACTCACAAGAGACAGATATCCATGCCCTCCGCGGGATTCGAACCCACAATCCCAGTAAGCGAGCAGCCACAGACCCATGCCTTAGACCGAGCTTGCACTGGGATCGGCAATACAAGTTGTACATATGATAAAAATCACAATTGAGTAAAATAAAAAATGTCTGCAGCTATGTTTTATTATGGAATACTGTAAATACTTTGCGAGTCCAAATTGAAATACAAAATACCGAAACCCAACCAAAAATGAATTGATGTTTTTAAATTATCAACGTTTAAGTAGTATAACTAACTCATAGAGTAGGGTCATTCTTGAGAAGTAATATTTCCTCAGCTAGTCAAGAAATTTCCCACATTTTGTGAAACTTGAAGGTACATAGCTGTGTTTACAGCAGCCCACCGTTTATCCCAATCGTGAGCCAGATTAATCCACTCAACACCCTCTTATCCTATTTCTTTAAGTCCCTTTTAATATTATCATCCCATCTGTGTGTAGGTTTCCCTATCAAAACCTGCTACACATTTTTCCTCTCTGTCACACAGCCCACATGCCCTGTCTATCATATCTTCCTTGACTTGGTCACCTGTACAATATTTTGTGTGGAGTAAAAATCATGAATGTCTTTGTTATGTAATTTTCTCTGATCTGTTACTTTCTTCATCTTAGGCCCCAATATCTTCCTCATCACACTGTTGTTAAACACCCTCAGCCTACGTCTTTGCTTAATGTGAAGGACGGAGTTTCAAACCTATATAAAACAACAGGCAGAATTATAGTTCTGTGTATTTTAATCTTTGTATTTTTTGGATAATGGTAGACAGGCATTCCCCAAATTTAATCTCCTCTTAATTTTTTCATGTATGCTACTGTTATTTTGATTTGTTACAGTTGTTCCCAAATATCTGAACTTTTCTACATTTTCAAGGGGTTTGTCAACTACCATTATGTTGCAATATTGTTGTGCATGCTGTTAGTGAATGTTTACTTCTAGACCAATCTCCTTACTTGTGACTAATAAAGCTTCTGTGCTTTTCTTTATAGTATGCATATTTTTGCCCAGTAAATTAACATTATGAACACAGACCAGACAGTGATGTGTCCAGTTCGGTTCCAGTTTTTCCTGGTTTGGTAGGATCCTGCTAATGACTTATTGTAAAGCAAAGTTGAAATGCAATGGTGATAAAGCATCTCCTTGTTCTCATTCTGAATGAGAAATGTGTGAGGCAGATATTTGCCTATCCAGACTTTTACTACAGGTTACTTTTAACTACATTTTCATTAATTACTTTGACAGATATACCAAACTCAGTGAGAATATTATTTAAAACCTCTTTTATAACCGAATTGTTGGCTTTCTGGTAGTTCATAAATAGCTGATGTACTGCCATATTTTATTCCAGTTCTTCTCAAGTATCTGGCAAATGCAGAATATATGATAATTCATCTCTTAGGTTGAAATCCACATGAATGGTGCCCAATAATTTTGTTTATGCATGAAGTTAATGCTGAAAGAAGAATGTTGGATAAAACTTGGGAGTGTAGTTGATAACAGTGATATGCCTTGATAATTAGTACAGTATTTTTATTACCCTTATAAATAGGTATATTAATTGATTTTCTGCTGTTGGGGCAATTCGCTCTTATTCCTAATAGAATTAATCAGTTTATGAATCTTACAATATTCTGTTGTAACTCCTGCCTAAATAAATTCTGCTTCTATTTGATCAGTACTTTTTGATTAATACATTTTCAACGTTTCAGTAGCCATCTCAAATTTAAGTATCTCGACGCAGGTTCCAGTGTCCATAAGTTGCTACTGCACAGTTCATTAGTGTATGCCAGAGGGAATTGTGGTTTTCAGTTGTTTAAAAGGCTAACATTTATTGAATACCCAGTCATGAAGGGAATTATTTTTATTCACCAAACAAATTAAAGAAACTAAAACTTAACTAAACTATTTAAATTAACAACTAAACTTTACTTAAAAATGAGACACAAAATACCAAATTTTGTGACCAGGCACACCTGTGCTACTGGCTCATCTGTACGTAGTTTTGTCTGCCTAAAATTTTTAACCCCATGCAGTTCCAATGATTGACAGAAGTGATTCTCCTATGTGTTCAAAATACTGTGGGCATCTGCAAGCAGATTGACCTTCTTATCCTTTACTAAATATTTTGAATTTTATGTGTGCCTGTAGACAATCTCTAATATAGTTGTTTTTGCTATTTATTTGTAGTTCATTAATGTTTCATTTCAAATATCCCCTCTTTTTTGTTGCTGCGGTGTTGGCTAGTTTCACATCATACAGTTTCCCATTATCTGCATTAGTGTGGCTTTGATCCTCTAACCATTGCAATTTAGCATTCTTCCTTTGATGATTTTGATCATTCCTCATCAGACCACAATTTGTGCTCTTTCCTTTGTAATGATATTATATTATGTTTAGCAGCGTTTTCTATATTCTCTGTAATATTTTCCCAAGCCATATTTGTGTTCCCACTGTCATGTAACTTCCACAAAGCAGTAGACAAGTTTGAGATTTTAACATGACACTGTTGTCCAACTTACAATTTCCAACTGGATTATTTAAAACATTTCTTGATTTTCCTTCTAAGTTTTTAAAAATATTTTCAATTGCTATATTTTTTTGGCACTTTTTATCATTTGCTTCTTGTTTCTGAAGTCATGTTTATGTTGTTAACTTCGTTTTATGTACAAACATGCATAACACCAAAAAGACAAAAGTTTGTAAAGAATAACATGAGAATAAATTATGAATACATGCTGTACGAGTACACATGCAACTGCACAATAATATATGTTTGATGTGCCTTGTGTTATTTAAATACAGTGCACTGAAAATAGACCAAGTTGTGCAAGATACTGATAACTAGAAAAGCCATTGCAACTTAGGCATGACATTGTGTCTGTTCCTGTGGCTTCATAACTCAGATTTCTTAAGTAACTTTTCAAAGTTAATTATTCGCTGAAGATTGCCCTCCCTTGTTGTGCTTCATGAATGGAAATAAGAATAAGTATTGTCTCTGGGTTGTGTATCTTTTTGAAGTTGCTGTATGTTTCAGTGTATCAGCACATGAAAACACATAAGAATCACTGGTGAGGAAATGTTTAAGTTGAAGATGTTTATTAAGGTTTAGTAATATTTTTAACATCAGTTATCTGCATCTTACATATCCTGTAACATCTTTATTATCTGATTGAACATTATTTTTGTTTCCTGATTTGTGGCCTCAGTATGACTGTATCTTTTGTCAGGGTATTTTACATTTTACGACTCATATTTGCATTGTGTTTCCTTTTCTGAGAGCCTTTATTTTTGCTTTGAGTTTTAGCATGTTCCAACTTTCTTTCTATATCACTTAATTTTTCCTCCATTTTCTTCTCTATTTTTAATAGCTTTGATTCATTTTCTTTTAACATTTCTTGTATCTGACTGAAATTTTCGTTCATGTTATTTACATCAGACTCCGATTCTCGGTTGCTGATAATACGAATTGCTTCTCCTATTATTACCAGAGACATTTTGCAAGAGGTATTTTGTCCATTGCACCTAGTGCCAAGGTTAAGAATGCATTGGGCTCTACTTCTGCTCCCCCCATATGTCTTCATGGCATGGCCAGTTTCAAATTCAACTTCACCATCACCTTCACCTCCATTTAATCCATTGCGCTCAAAAAGAATATTTGGTCCCTTGTTTGGCGAGACGTAAATTCTTTTATTGTGTGATGTATCAGGGAACAGACTGATGTTTTTCAGCTTAGACTTTTGGAGGATTATAAAGGGGCGTAGAAGTGTGTATTTAGGCCATTTTTCCACAAAGGTATTCCACTGAAGCAGGGTGCTTTCGATTTCATAAATAAGCCTTATGCGTGAGACAAGAGACAGCTGCTTGGCATCCTCCTTGATGGCCTGCGTGTCACTGACAGCAAGTCCCGTCAGTAAGTTGAGTAGAACCATTGCGATTATGAAAACAAACAGTGCAAACAAACAGGAATATGTCGGGGAATTTGCCATTTCAGATACCATGGAATCAGCATCAAATTCTCCCATCATCATGACAAAAGTTTTCATCACAGACATAAATGGATTTATAAAGAAATACTGATCCTCTCTGTCATCATACTTTGTGCTGCTGTAAGTAGCATTCTTATGAAGTAAGCTATAGAAGCTGAAAGCAAATGCAATTAACAGGAAAATGTATGAGAATAGAAACTTGATGTAATTGAGAGAAACTGTTTTCAACATCTCAATGTTCGTTGACAATTTTGGTAGACGTCCAGTGAGCAGTATCAACTCAGTCCACGATAGTATTATCGTTATCACAACAAATGTTTCCTGCCATTCGGACCGAAATATTATGTAGCCTGAAAAGCATATGATGCCAATATCAAGAATGTTTTCGTAGTTTTTGAAATAAACCTTTGGTGAGAGTGCCAACTGTAGAAGTTCCCTCCCAGTAAAATATAGCAAAAAAAGTAAAATGGGAACCCATACAGCATGAAATCTGATGCTCGTCGAATTTGATTCGGAGGTTTCGGTGTCATTTGATCTTGTCATTGTTCCACTTGGAATCTTTGTATTGTCTGCGATTGTAAGGAGGATGTATGTATTGAGCAGAATTGCAAAAGTAACGTACATGAAGATGTTGATGTAGAAATATGATTTCACACGTTGCCACTTCATGTGAAGGAAACTCGTAATTACAGGATGTTGCATAAGTTTCCTGTGTTCATTTGATCTGCTTATGTAGAAAAGGAAATCCATTTCAGGTTTCAGGTTTTCAGGAAACGGAACATTCTCACAACCAGATTCATGGTCTTGTATTAAGGGCGTCTGACAGCTTTCAGGTAGATTTGTCTCTGTACCGTTTTCGTTGTGTGCTACTAGGAAGCTGTAATCAAAGATTATTTTGTATCCTTCCTCGTCTGGAAATTCGTCATTAGTCTGTAGACTCTTATCCAAGAAATACTCGACTGATTTTTTTGGAAGGGGAGATTTATCAAATACATTTTTGTGCCTTATATCTGCCCCACGTCTCATCAGATCCACAACGCAATCCAAATATTCAGTGCTTGATGCGTGATGAAGCGCGGTATTTCCTTTAGCATCCGTAAGATTTACATCCAATTTATTCTTTGTCACTGGACCAAGGAGTAGTTTCATTATCTCATGATCCTCTCTCATGCATGCTATTAAGATTGGCGACCGCTTCTCAAATGTTGTAGTGTCGTTGGGATTAGCGCCACTTTCCAGTAGCAGTTGTACAGCATCCGGCAAGCTGTGAAGAGTAGCGTACTGCAAAAGTGTGTAATTTCCATCATCAATGTCTTTGTAGTGTTCGGAGAACTCTTTCTTGAAATCTTCGCAATTCCTGTCGTAGAGATGTTGAAACAGTGTCTGTCCTAACTGTGGTCTGTGTTCTTCCGTGTGTGTGGACAATGTGGCCCCTGAACCGGTGTACTTCTTGCAAGTAGCGTTCTCAATTTCTGATTCACGTTTACTGAGAATCTGCTTCAAGCGCTGCATATCATCCTTATCTCTCTTTGCTTGTTTATTATCTTGCACTGTGTCTTCATTGTGTGTTTGCTTATCATATTTAGCAATCAGTTGTCTGACTTCTTTATAAACTGCGTTTATATTCATCCGCCTGTCTTCTAAAAGAACTGTTAATACACGGATATTTCTCATTTGAAGTGCCAAATGCAACGCTGTCTGTTTGGTTGCTGGGTTAACGAAATTTGGATCTGCGCCAGCGCGTAACAATGCTTTGACGTATTCAGCACAATCTTTCTCCCTGCAAGCAATCTCCAGACATGTGGCAAAGTAAGGTCTTCCATAGCAATAGTTTGGGTCTACGCGTGCTTTCCCATGTTCGTCAACTAGACAAAGAGTTTTGTGAAATTTTTTTAGCTGACGGTCTTGAAGAGCTAGTAGAAGTTGACCGTGATGGTCCAGAAACTGATTCTTTATTCGATACTTTGGCAGCAGAGGTTTTAATTCAGGGTAATTGCTCTGTATACATTCACGAGCTGTTCTTCCCTTTGTCCTGTACGAATCCAAATCAACATCGTCCTTTCTGTATTTGACAATTAATTCAACTGCTGTTTTGTTGCTGCAGTTGGCTGCCTCATGCACTGCAGTGTAGCCATTGTTGTTCGGTATGTTCAATGCCAATTCAGGTCTTTTCAGAAGCAGCTCTATACAGCGCTTATATTCAGCGTCCCTCCCTTTCTTACTGTAGCTGACAGCGTGGTGTAAAGCAGTTCGTCCTGAACTATCCACAATATTAATTTTTGTTTTCTTGTTTTGCAGCAGAGCTTCCAGGGCTTCAGGATTCCCGTATCTGGCAGCATAATGTATTGGCTCTGGATGAACCTCGTGAACGTTAGGTTTGGCACCATGGTCTAGGAGAACTTTTACGAATTTTCCACCCCAATGCGACCTGCATGCTAATTCTATGCAAGTTGTGTAATGCGGTTTCTCATACTTAAATTTTGGGTCCACTCCTGGTACTTTCAATAAAGAAGAGAACCTTTCAAAATCGTTATCTTCTAGCGCCTTAGTAACTGATCTTGTGGCTCAAGTTTGTTTTCTTCTTCTTTATCTTCCGAAGAAACACTCTGTATATCTGCAGAAGTTTGTTTAAACTTGCTGTTTTCATAAGAACTCGTGTCTGTTGGAACTATTTGTGTATTATTGCGGTCTGTTCTGGTCTGTTCAGGTGATTCATGGAAGAGTTGGCTCATTGAAAACACGTCGGATTCTGACGAGTTGTTGTCCTCCACAGAATAAGTTCCTTGATTGTGATGGAAACGCGCATTATTCGTTGAATCCATTGTTACTGCTTCATACTGAAAGAAGAGGAATCGTGCAGTTAGAAAAGCAGTCGTTTCCTGTGCCATAACAACACAAAAATGAATCACACACATGCGCACGTGTGCGTGGTTAAGGGAAGAATTAAAATTTTGTTATGAAATCTTACAGGTTAATCACACATTAGACATACTTATTTTTATGTCCGCTCAGTCGCCGTACTTTTAAATGCAATCAAGCAAACTATCCAGCCTCCTCATTCAGAATGTTTATTTCTCGCTTGGCACTTAAACCAGTTTGTTTGGGACATTCCATTGTAAATGTACTCTAAGAGCCATTTCATGCGTCGTTTTACCCTGATTATTTCCATTATACGATTATATAATATGCACTTTTATCAATCATTTAGTTGATCCGGATATTCTGATCGATCTGTCACTTGACCTGAACATCTTTAGATTATAAGGTTGCCCATAATGCGTACCAACAACACTCACTTGCTAGCCTCTGAATATTTCAAACAATTTACACTTTCGTACAATTGTAGTCGTAACAAACTGGCACTTTTCTGTAAATTTCCCTAGCTTCCATAACTCCAGACCTCATCTTCTTGTTGTTTCGTGTAGTCTGTTGATGGGGAACAGAATTTAAACCTGTCACAGTTATATAAGTTGTAAAAAATAATTAAAAGTAATATATAATCTAAAGCTTTCACGGTGACTGAATTCGCTAAAACTTTCTCGTGCTCGCAGTTTCGTCAGGTGGTTGAGTGGCGTGTGAATCAAACTTTCGAGAACCATACCTGCTCTCGGGATCTTGGTTCGCTCGCCATTCAACAACGTCACTCCGCTGCTAGGCCGAGAAAATTTTGTTGAAATAAAAGCAACTTGTTTATGCGGGAAGGTATGGTTTATCAATTACGAAATTATACTCTATAGTAAACTCAGTTTCTGACAGACTGCCATATACGGTGTAAGTTACAAAACGACGGACATTATACAAACCGTATTACAGTGGGATATTGTAACTGATAATGCTGATAATTAGCCATTAGTAATATTAACTGTTAGTAATGGACGAGCAGAAAGGAAGCTAGTGTTAAAGTAAATCTTATAGGAATAGGATTTGAGGACATAGACTGGTTTCATGCTGCTCAAGATAGGGATATTTGGTGGACTTTTGTGTACACGGTAATTAAAATTTTGTTTATCCATAACAACCGAGTGATGCCGTTCGCACCGATGTTCTGATGAGCCGGATCACACAGCGAGCATCGTAGGATGGAAGGTTCTGAAACTTCGGGTTCATAAGTACCAAATCATGACACCCTAGCCAGTCCAAACCTCCCACTTATGGACAAGTAACTCATGCGCTCAACACAATACACAACATTAAACTTCATGACATACAAGGAAAGACTGTGTTACAACCTTCAAACGATTACATTAAGTGACGTACATAATGGTAACCGAATACATAAATAAATAACAAAATATACATAATACCAAAATAATTGACTAGTCATGGAATGCGGGTTTTATTTGTGAGAGATGAGCGTAAGCTAAAAACAAGAAAGATGAACTACGAGCTCAGCAAGAGATACCGGAATTCGGCAAATCTCGTACTTCGGCCTGACGATACGAGATTTAGCACCACCCCTCGCACTAAATCGAGCATCAACAAAAGACCCTGGAGAAGAGGGTAAGTCTTGGGCCACGATGAACAAGAAAGACGCAGCAGGCTGGTTCCCGATTCCACTGCGTCTTTCTCCGTCGAACACACCGACACCATCCGGCCTACGCCGCTCCGCGCAGCCTACCCTACCTACGCGCTTTGCTACCTCGGAGCAATCTCGCTGTAAATGCCCTACTTCTCCACAGCGATAACAACGTTTGCTAACATACGCAAACCGCCCTTCCGGTGACCGCTTACAGTTCGGACCCTCCTATTGCCGCCCCTCACAGCTAACGGCCTCACTTCGCCGCCCTACGTTACTACGTATCTGGGCCTCGCGCTGCTGGTTGGCGAAAGTGAGATTTTGATCTAAGATGGCTACCTGATCTAATTCCCTGTAGTTAGTCGGCATTGCCTGAACGACAAACCTAGAACGCTGAGTAGGAGCCAAACCCTCTATAATACTATTTACTACATCGCGCTCCGACACAGGCAATCTCAGAACTCTCGCCGCGTCCTTAACCGAAAAATATACGTAGCGAATGTTTCGCCCTCTCGCTGCAGTCGCTCGTACTTTTCCCGCCGCAACTGATCAAACAAACGGCGCGGGATAAAGCACTCTAATATCTCCCTATGGAGACGCTCAAACTCCCAAGCACGCTGTAACGCTGCCATTGCCTTCCCTGCTAACGCGTCCAGGCAATGTGGGAAAATTAACTCGAGCAACTGTGAATCAGTGAGCTTAGAAAGGTCACGAATCCGAATCACCTCAGTCAAAAACACAAGTAGTTGGTCGACCTGTAATCCATTTATCCGAGGCAATCTTTTTAATAGACCCTCTATAGGATGTGGTAATTTACTGAAAATACTAGAGCTAACTTGTGTCACCGCGTCTCTTCCCAGACAAAAATGACTAGGTAAAGCCCGGCCTCTAAGTTGCTGATCGGCCTCGCTACTTACGATATTTGCGGAAATACCTAACCCGTCCGTCGGCATATCCTGTTCGCGTCCTTCGGTCGTGTTTCCATTCGGTTGTTCTTCACCATCTTCCGATGCAAGGTCACACATCATTCCCTGCGGGCAGGAACTCTCGCTCAACCGCCGCTAACCGGGCTGATAGACTGGAAACGTCGACCTGCTGATTTCCTGCAACCTCCGGACACAAATTCTCTAAATGCCTGATACGGTTCCAAATGTGGGCAATTCTAGTCCTCATACGGGAGACTGAGGGTACTGAACCTTTCTCCAATTGATTATGCAATGCATCTAATTCCCCCAACTTACTACACGCGCAGCGATACATGTCCTCAAAACTACCTTGCGCTAGATAACTCGCCAGGTTAGGAACTCCATCCGTTTGTACAACGCGAAAGATTTTACGTAGAAACTGCACGTCCCCAGAACTATTTAGGCCCCTGGATGCCAGCTCATACTGAAGCTCATCTCTCAACAAATAGTTCGGATTCATCTTGACTACCGAAACACAGGAGCTAATCGCCATTCATACAAATGATCTGAACTCGGGACCTGTATCACTAGTCACATAGGACTAATCAATGCTGCCTTTCCATGACAAAACACAATGTAACAAACAAAATGTACATAACTAAATTAAATTTAACAATAACAGTAAATTCATACCCTTGTGTCTATCAGCACACAGTGATCACGTCTCCACTCACTGGATCACCTGACCAGTACGCTCCCTCAGGCACAGCTTCGCGTAGCAACATTCGGTCACGTCCATCCAAGGTTACGTAACCGGTTCAGTACTTCCTCGTAGCAACGCAATAGGTTATGTAATGTAACTGCCCCCAAAGGCATACCAACCCCTAGCAACTCGGCCAGCCAACACAATCTAATGCCAGCTGCAATCATCTACCTTGCTAGTAATAAATTATACATCAGTTATTCACAACTACGCCATAAGTTACTACTGGTGCCGTATATAGCAGTCTTAAAGCAGTTAGCACGCTCACATCTTCCAATTGAGCAAACAAACCTAACGTTCAAAACCCTACAGAAAATACGTGAAAACTTTACATGGAAGGGAATGGTGAAAGAGATAAAGAGGAGGGCGTTGGGCTGCCCAGATTGCGGACGTAGTAAACCCGCTCAGAACACCAAGGTAGGATCTGCACCCCCCCCCCCCAAAATGCTGCTACCTTCTGGGGCACTCTACACGGGTGGAATCTGCTATATCTGCTCTACTAGTACTGGCCCCGCAGATAAGCCGGTTTGGCGCACACAACAAAGATACAATATACCAAAGAAAATCATATATTGTAACACAAATTAAATAAGATACAATAAAGGCAATCATATACAAAATATACAAGACGTGAGACTGACCAAGCAATTACTTGTCTCCATACATACCAAAATTAAGATACCTTGGCGTCGCCGTGGGGCTTAACAAAACTAAAACCGAAGACCTGGGACCACGACGACCGCCAAGGGACTCCAACCCCACCAACTCACAGCTGGACGGAATTTTGCCCCCCATGGCCGAGACGAAATTTAGAAGTTACTAGTAGGCGGCTAGGTTCAGAGTGGTTACTTCAAGCACACGCACATAGGAAGAAAGCTCGGGTCAGGAGGGGAAACAAGCAGGAGTGATCGATGCGCGCGACGAAAGTCCATGGGTCGAGTACCGCAGAGGGTGCTGGGAAAACTCCCGGCACAACCCCGACCTCCAAAATAAACATACTGGTCTCCTTGAGAAAAATACACTTGCGTCACACTGCACATTGCGGGAGAATAACCTCGGTAGTGTCACTTTGGATGATATAGTGGGGAAAATTTCTTGACTAGCCGAAGACCTATTAGCTTCCCATAAGGACTCTGCTGCATGCTGTTAGTTAACAAGGACAGAGACTTGGGATTCCTGTAACGTGTCTGACTCGTATCTGAGGTGCAGATGCTGTTCGCGAAGAAAACTTGAAATCCCAGGTTCCAAAGATTTTCCTGTTTATTTTAATGCTTATTGCTTTAAAATAAACTGCGAATTTTTCCTGTCACATTATATCGAATCTCATTTCGGGAATATGAAACTTTTAATTGATCCAGCACCATAAACAAGCCAGATAGGTAAAGAACCAAGAAAGTAAAGAGAGCTTGGCATTTCTTTAATGATATGTTATTCCTTTTCCATTCACGAATTTTTATAAATGTCCTGCTAATTCAGACTGTTTAAATATTCGGATCAAAGGTTTCTGGTTTGTAGCATATCTTTCCTTACCTGTTATCAGTATTTGCAAGCGTATACCGCAGATATTGAAAGGCAACAGAGGTGTAACAGAGGTAAACTGTGACTTGCAATTAGGTAGGTCTTGATATTGCACCTTAAGGAAAGAAGGGAGATGAAGGAAAAGTAGAGGAAAATATTTGGGGCTAAGAAAATGAAACAACAGAAGGCTGTAGAGAATATCATCATAAGAATCTCCGTAATTATTACTAATAATCAGCAAATCAAGGAGGAGGGACTGGATGTGTAGTGTTGACTCCATTCTCATTGAGATGAATCCAGATCACACACTCACAGCGTTTTTCTAAATTCAATATTAATATTTTCCTCCCATCACTATCAAGGTCACTGGAGAAATGTTTGCTTAGTTTTCCCTACGGTTACGTTGATGAATTTCTTACATTGTGCATCTACATGTCCTGTCCATCTCATCTTCGATGACTTAATCACCCTGACAATAATACGTAATGAATAAGCCTACAAATTATGTAGTGTACAGGTGTTTTCGTCATGCATTGGCGGCTTGTGTTTAATTCATATAATGGGGAACCTCTACGTTATTTGTGCCAAATGAAATTGCCAATTTCTGTTATATTTTAGTATCGTCAACTGTTGTAGATTCAGCAAAAAATGACGTTCTTACAAATGATTTTTAACCAATTAGCATATCGTTCATTAAGCAAGTTGACTCAGGCGATTATCTTTTGAATTGTATTTGACAAGAGCTGGTTGGAATCTCTGCTGAGACCACAAATATCCTAACTATAAATGTTTCCCAATTTCTAGCAACAGCGCTACAATCGAACGTGATGGATTGTAAAGCAAAATGCTGCTAGGATGCTTATCAGACATTGGGTGTGTCATGTAAAGTAGGCGTGGTCAGGCCCTTAGAACTCCATGAGGTTGAGCCTCTCAGAATTGCTAGACAATCGCCACACGAAGTGGCAAGGTTTTCAGCCCTACGCACCTTTATCCCCCAGGAGATACTCCTGGTACTAATTTCTGTTAGAGGTTGAGTCGACCCCAGGGCCATAGTGCATGAAGCGCAGTGCCTCAACCAACTGCGCCACGGCGTGCCCGGTGCTTTATATAGAAAGCGGAATACTGATACAAGTGACTCGAATTTTTCGATGTCTTGCTTTAAATAATCGATTTGGTGCTACTTATTGTACAATCTCAAAAGTTATCACTCATGAACTGTAAGTCTACGGACAGTTACACAGCAGACTGTGGCTCTACGCGTGCAATTAATTGCCAGCTTCTTACATCCTCCTGTCACTTGCTTCCGTTTAGGTCCGAATATTCTCCTCAAATTTTGCTTTCAAGAGCTCTCTTTCTTTGTCTTTAATTTAGGATGAAAAATCACTTTTAAGACACTTCGTACCCCCGTGCTATTTTAATGTAAAACTTCTCTATCAGTATGTTTCTATGGCAAAAATTGTTGATTGTACAGAAATACCTCTTATTGTTTAGAGCAGCGGTTCCCAACCTTTTATGTGTGTGACCCTAAAGTAGCAAATGGTATATGTGACCCTCGACTACCATGGAAACGGCAATACTCAGTTGTATTTACTATAAATGAATAATACTAATGCCTTTCTTGAATACTATATAACATTGCCACTTATTAAAAAAGTGTTAAATTTTAATGTTACCTGTGAAATCCAATATTTTTGGAACAGAATTAAAACACAAAACATGCAAGAAACAAATCTTCATTTAAATAACCCATACATGTGCTGGTTAGACAATCATTTGCTTCTAAATACAAACTTGTGAAACACTGAACATTTTGGAACGTACATAAAATGAACAGAACAAGATGTCACGTTTTCCCTAAACCTTCTCGCGACCCTGATTTGGGTCGCGACGTGAAGTTAGGAACCGCTGATTTAGAGTCTGCTACAGGCATTTAGTTTACAGAAAGACGCTGATTAGAGTCACCCGCTCTCTTTAAGCGATTTATCTCGTGAGTAACACAGAAAACTGTAATAAGTTTATCTTACCTTGTGAAATTTCAGACCACTAAATATCAGTTTCTCTTCAGTAGTGTTTGAAAAACATATAAATTTCCTTCCCAAGTGTCGAACCACGGACTTCAGTTGCACATACAAGCTCTGTGTCTTAGCAGCTCACTGTCCCATCAGAACTATTCTGCTCATAAGAGTCAGTCCCTTATCTTAACCACTTATCATCAAGTTTCTACTCAGCGCACCGCGCGACATTTCCGTTTGAGCTGTGGACTTGAGAAACGTAATATGCAGAATGTATCATATTACAAAGCAATGACGTCACCGTTTGTTTATAAGTAATTATCACTTTCTCTTCGTTACAACAGTCGACTTAAATATAAAAAGTACAGTTGTTCCCGTAATTTTGCGTATCTTGGTCTGTAACTTTGTGACGACGAAGTAAATTGGGGATATTTTATAGCAGTGTGCGTGGGGGAAAAAATTTGGACATATGAAGGGAGGAAATGATACGAAGCTGGAGAAACTGCGTATACGAGGATCTTAATGATTAGACTTTTGCGAATGTTGTTGGGATGATAGGGTGGGGTATGCATATGCAGCGTGCATAGGAGAGACGAAACATTGTAGGCAGAACGCCGGGAATGATACCTGAAGACTAGACCGACGTGGAAGGTTAGGAGTGGATGGGAGGATAATATTTAAATGGATCTCAAAGAAATAGGCTAGGAGGATGTGTACTGGATTTGTCTGGCTCAGAGTAGAGGCCAGGGGCGGCTGTTGTGAAAACGGGTATGGAACTTTCCGGTTCCATAAAAGGCTGTAAGTCGGCTTACGTAACTGGTGGAGAGGGAGTTGGTGTATTGTTCCGCAATCTTCACCTCACTGCACTTTAATTCCCGTAAGGGAAAATTTGTCTTGCATTTCAAAAATGTTATTGTATCTTTATTATCATTTATTATCCAATCAATAAATCCGAAAGCTGAGTAAGCCTGAAAATGCGTAAGTAATGGCGTTTCTGTAGGAAGAACCGAACATTGAGCTTAGGTTGTTTCACGATTGGTAAGGTGTTTAAATACACCAATGCCTTGTTGTTCGCCAAGGGGGGGGGGGGGGGGGGTTACATCCCTGCAACTCCAGCTAGTGTAAAAGCGCGATGATCGATGTTAATGGCTTGTAACAAAAGTGCAGTTACGTTTACCAAAGACGCATGAAATATGACAATGTGTATGTACAGTTAATGTTTAATGAACATGAAAACATTGGTGTTGATGCAATCCTATAGGTTCGTAAAAAATCCTATTACAGGCCTATACAGGTCCTTAGGGCTCCAGGAGGTAGAGGCTCCCAGAATTTCTAGACAATGGGCAGTAATTTGACCTGTGTGCAAATTGATATGTTTTGTATAAGATTTGGAGGATTAATTAGTGTCTTTATTTTGACGGGAGTATGAAGTGAAATGGATAGAAGCGTAAACCTTCGCCGGGAGGCCCAAGAATTAAGAAAATAAAGTGCTATGTTATTACTATTTTTTTGAGGATCTAATTATGTAAAGTTACTTTGACCCTATAAAACATATAATGGTGATTGTGCTATGGTACCAATAATATGCAGTGTTGCTAAATAATTGTGAAATCACGTAATAACGTTTTAACATCTTACATAACAATCTGTTGACTTTTTTTTAAGTTCTCATAAGTTTCCAATAGAATAACACAGTGGGTCACCTAAAATGTGCACCTTGACAAGCCGATGTGCATTAGTAACCACGTTATGAACTGTATGGAAATGGTACATGTCACTGGTGTATCACTGTCCAGTCTGCTCTCTAAATGATCAAGGTGTCTCAGCAATGGTGGAAGGTAAGTAGAGTGGTGTTACAGGAATATCAATTCTCTCGGTGTTATGTTGCTACAAATGTTTGGTCAGAATGACTGAAGATAAGATACCGTTTGGAAGATGTAGGCATAGATGGAAGATGGTATTAATATTAGTTTTCATTGGTGTGTACTGGATTCTTTTGTAAGGATAGGGGCCCATGGCAGGCTTTTGTGAATACAGCAGTGACCCTTCAGTTTCCATAAAATGTGGAACTATCTGAGCAACTGTTGGCTTAGTAAGAAAGACTTCTCCATAATTCATTTAAGCTTTGACTAGGGTGCATTTTCATGTGGTTTGTCTTTATTCTTCTCTACTAATGTATATTTTATTGAGATTTTAATGGGACATTTTTGTGGTTATGAAGATGCAGTAAGTATTGAAATTGGACCATAAAATAATTTAATGTAGGGTAAAATATATAGTGGTTGGTATTCGTACAGTTATTGGCATCTTTTTGTTCTTTTGCACTGGAATAAGGATTTCAGCATCAATGATGCCATTTCTGAATGATATTGGCATTCATGGAGGTTTGGTCTTGCATGTGGTACCTGAGTTACCAGCCAGAAGTTCTTTGTTTAGTGTGAAGACTGCTTGATACTAAACTCTGTTAGCAGCATGAGCAAAGAGAGGTAATTTCTTGAGGTAAGATTTAAGCAATTCACTTCTAAATTATGAATTTTATTTTGTATGGTACATGGCAGTCTTATGAAACTTACACACATATTTTCCTGAAGATTTTCTCTGTATGAACCAATGTGTAATTTGGATGTGTTAACCACTGTTGTCAGAAAATGGTGGAGTGCCAACAACGGTAATGAAAAAGTACAAGGTTTTTTAATCTTTGCCACCCTATTCCAATAAGTGTAAAACTGCCATATTTTTTAAGGTCTGTTTTTTAACTTTACATTAATTTATTGATTAAAAAATCACCAGATTAATTTTCGTGCATTTAGAATGAATAGTAACAGTAGTTGCATGGGGTGCCAAAACACTATAACATGTACCAATGACTGTCACTTCTGTGGTTATTAACAGTGCCACAAATGTTGCCTCATGGTGTTTTCCTGTTCTTTTTAAGATTCATCAAGATGAATAGGATTAAATGTGTGAGGATTAGAAGAAGAAAAGGGGAAAAAAATGTGTTTACAACCCTGAAGATTGAGAGGCAGCTTTAAACAGAGATAGAGGAGTAAACCAAAAAAAAAGTGGCAGCAAAAAAGTACAGTATCCCAAAGTTCAACTTCAGTTTTGATTAAGTAGCAAATTTTTGAAATATTCTATGGACCTCTGCAGTACTTAGTGAAGATGAGAACAACTTTTAATCAAATGATTAATTGACTGCTCCCTAAACAGATATCCTCAGAGGAAGCTGGATGTCCAGACAGTCTGTTAGTGAATTTCTAACTGTAAACCAGAGGTAAATACCTTTTAAAGATAATATGTCTGGGTATGGATGGTTCTGAAGATTCCTTCACCATCATCCTTGTCCACTCACACTAGTGAAAATGTAACCTCATCGAATGCCACATTCGGTGAGGATGGTATGAGAAAATGTTAAAAAAGCTATTTGTTATTGTGGATTTTTTATGTATCCTTTGTTTCCCAACATAACATTTTTTCTTCTTCAGTTGTAGGTTGCATTTGGTTGGTGATGTTGTAAAAGATCTTTGGACGTTTTCAAGGACCCAACAAGAATTTTCAGTGTTGATGAATCAGGTGATATATCCAAATGAAAGAATACTATCTGAAATCACAAAGACAGTTTCTGATGACTGGGGAGTGGGCCACAGCACTACTGGATGGATGACAGCAGCAGTATTTTGAATATATTGGACATGTTTTCACTCCACACCTTGGAAAACATAATGTCAAGTTCCCTGTTATCCTTTTTGCCAAAATGGGTTGGGAAAGAGCTGCCATAGATTGGCGTAGGCAAAAGTCTGACAAACTATACACAAAGAATAGTTTCCCTCTGTCCTGGATGGAGCTCTGAAGAAATATGATCTGGAACGCTCAGCTATACAGGATTTTCGAGCTTCTGGCTTTTACCCATGGGATCCAGAAAACAATGACTTTTCAAAATGTTTTGGAAAAAAGAAAACAGCAGCACACCATCTGTAAACCCTATCTTGGTCATAACATACAAAATGTTTGAAGAAATTGTGTGAAGTCAACTTATAACACAGCTCAAGGTAAGAGAAGGAAGAAATGAGGCAGAATCATCTGTCAAGAGGCTGACTGATGCATTAGAAGAAATATCATCAGGAGAGCTAGAACTTCCTGTGTAATAATGCGGAATCAAGAAATATAGACCAGGAACAAAGAGAAGCAATCAATCAAACATTTGATGTTGACTTGGCAGAGATTATTCCAAGTGCTCTGGGTGAAAATTCTTGCACAATTACTGCCATAGATACAGGATGTGAAAACAAGCTTAACAATAAAAAATTGTCTCCTCTCCAATAAGTATTGCAATGGCCAAACACACTGGAAAGAAAGTGTAAGAGAAACACAAAGAGTATGCCATTAGTAATAACATGTAGAGCATGGAAAACTTTATTTCAAGACAAGAAAATAAGGGATGACAAATAGACACAGCAGGTGACTTTAGTACTGTAAAAACGAATGGTGAAGGGGAGTGTGTTTTAAGTGCACTAAGAATGTTAAGCTGACAGACCTACCATGCACATTATGCAACAAAATTTCATAAGAAGTGTGTTCCACATAATCACAAAAAGCACATACCTGTGTCTGCTACATGTTTTCAGTACACAGATATTTCCTCTGATGTGACTCTGGATGATGACAGACTAAAATGATGATAGCTTGTATCATCCAGTGTCATGTTGGACGTTCCAATTTTTGTAATTTTCATTGTCCATTTATTTCACACAACTTATGTTTAATCAACAAATTAAGGTTCCTTAATTATGTTATTCTAGTGAGTGAAAATAACTGTACAGGTTGGTGACAATAATTATACATGTAAGTACCAACAACTGTGTTTTTCAGTATTTCTTTTTTAACGTTTTTCTTAATTAAAGAAATGCTAAAGAGAATTTCAAAAATATATCCTTATTATCCTTCAACTATCCTTATTTTAATTCCATGGTCAAAATAAGTCATAACATCATGGTGATATGTACAGTGATAAAAGAAAGAAGGAAGGTGTCTTAATGATGCCAACCGTTGTACAATGTACCCTATGTGCATGTGTATTTAACAGAGAAAGTTACTGTCATGAAACTGCTTAATGTGGCATTAAAGTGTGTGTAATATTATTGAATGTAATAAACTATAACCTGCATTATTACATAACTGAGGCACCTGCCACTGTACCTGTACTTACAACAATTTATATACTGGTATTTATACTTTCAGTACATGCTACTTTCTTTCTTCTTTTTTTTATTCAGGGACGTTGCAAGAACAGTTGAAATTATTACAGTGCTGTTATGATCTATTTGTGTGATGTTTTCTTCTTAAGTCTGTCGTACTAAAGAAAAAAATTATACTCCTACAGATAAACAAGGAAACAGGATATTCTGTAAAACAGGTATTCTGCTGCAGGGTAAAAGAAATGCAATTTTACTACCAGCCTCCAGGCTGTTTCCTGTGTGTAAGTGATGTGAGTGCAGTGGTTTCTTCTTATAGCCATGGGTTCCTCTGTTGATGGTTGGTAGCTAAACCATAACATGTAGGATAGTAAAAGCTGTCACAGATATATACTGAGAGTGTATGTTAATGGTTATTGATTGAATATTGTTTAAGTACATAGACAATTTTAACCAGTTTAAAATCTTTTTATTTCATCAGAGTTACGTTTTGTATGATCTAATTACCATATTTTCTGAAAAGAAAACACTGAATATGATACGGAAATCCTCTCGCACCACCATTTAGAAATGTCTCCAAATAAATTATAAAATTGTGAGTCTTTTTATATGTAGTTGTATATGTAAAGTTTTTGATCCAGTTTCAAGGGACAAGTGGTGGGCATTTTCAAACATGCTAATGGATCTGTTGGTTCCATAAAATTAGGAAATTTCTTGATTAGCTGAGGAACCACAAGAAGGATATTGCTGTATGAAGTGAGTGAGTGAGTTGGTTCAGATTCAATTGTGATTCAAGAGAAAACTCTTGATTGTCTTTGGCAATCTGTACATTTCAAAACATTTAATTTTTTTGAGACTGATGTTTGTGAAATTTTCTGTTTGCAGTGCTTAACTCCTTTTATTTGCGAGGCTTAGTTTTGATCAGTATGGAATAATTTACGTTACTACAGTACATGGCACTCCCTATTTGGTGTAGAGAGAGTAAGATGTTTACATTACATTTAGTCATCTTAATGACACTTTATGAAAGAAAAAACAAGATTAGTAATGAATATGAAATTCAAAGCTTTTAACAGCCCTAAATGTTATTACTGAAGTTGGAACAAAGAAACACGGTGCACGTTAGAGTGTGTTTCATGAACCTTCCTTGGGCTACCAGCTATGTCAGGTGGTTATAAACAGTGAGCAAACCAGCATTTCAAGAACGATCTGTTTCCTTCCTGATGACGAGGATGGAGATGCTTCTCAAAACATAGGTTTGTTTGCCGTCTAACAATCTGAGATGGTTGGTAGACTGAGAGTTTTATTGCATTCAGTCATCGTAAAAGCTACATATTTTATATAACAGTGTGTTGTGTGCAGAGACAGCTTTATGAGTGTTTTTATGAACTTGTTTCTACTGCATGCTTGTAATGCACTATGATGCTAAGGATATCATGCAAAAATTGTTATTGTTAATTGTTAGTAGATAATATCATAAGCATGTTACTTATTGTTTTGTAAATTGTTCGTATTTGACCTTTCATTTTCATTGTTTCTTGTAGATGATGATGTGGTTTGGTGTTATTTATGCACAGTAATTTTATGTGTTTCTCCTCACATTAAACATACCTGCACACAGGCATTTAGACGTATGACAAGATGGCACCCATAGAAGTTAGTAGGGATGTGGAGCACTGTTGCGTTATGAAGTTTTGGTGAAATAAGCTTAGAAATAGCTCATATTTGCCAAGATCACAGTACTGTTGAAAGTAGGGGTGCAAAGGTGTACTGCATTCAAGGACAGCCATAACATTGTGATCAATGACTGCAGTGCCCTGTCAATCATGCGAAAATTAGCAGAGTTAAGAGGTTTATTGTGGACGGTGGCTGTGTTTCTGTGTGTCCAATCGTACAACACCAGAACATCAGTGTTAATAGTGTAGTGAAGATCATTCATGAATACTTTCCTTTAGTGGAAGGTGTTGGATGGCTGACAAGTTGCACTAACTCTGCTTGTGGTTTTTTTGATGCTCACTTTTGGAAACTTCATTGTGTTGAGATATCAGACGTTAGTGACTGTGGCCTTAATTCATATAGATGATATGTGCAGCCATTGTGTGACTTCTTCGGTAGTCAGACGTTGGTTATTATTTAACAAAAGCATTGAGTTCTGTGAATTTCCAATTGTTATGGGATCTGAGGTTACATCAGCACTAAATCCGAAACCTGCTACTAGATCCTGACTGAGCTCAGTCCAGTTCCCAGGCTAATGTTGCTGGTATTTGCATGAAATAGATGTATGTTTTCATGATACACTCTAAAATTCACACATCCATATATTTAATGACGTTCCGCAGTGCATTATTTTGGACTCACTGAACTTCACCTGTGTGATATAATTATTTCAGTTGTATGTGACAAAGTGATATGCACTCTGTGCCAAATATCAGGATGATGAAATCAAAGAGAATGAGATGGGTGGATCATGTGGCATGCATGAAAAAGAATAGGAGTGCATTCAGGGTTCTTTGGGAAACCTGAAAGCAAGGAACTGCTTGGATGTTATGAGCATAGATGGAACATCTGGAGAAAGAGGATGGGAGGGTGTGGCCCTGGGTAGGGACCAGTGACAGGCTTTTGTGAATATGGTAATGAACTTTGATGTTCCATAAAACGTTCGTAGTGTCTTGACTAGCTGGGCAACTGTGGACTTCTCAAGAAGGTAAATACTTTATGGAGTTGGTGTGGGATGAAGTGTATGACTTATATTTTTTATGTTCTTTTGATGCAGGTTTCTGTGTTTTTGCAGAAAACATCTGAAATTAAGGCTTAATAAGGAAAGTATGTCCATCTGTCACCATGGTTTCTCTTTTAAATCAGAGAGTAGATTTTGTTGAAATTTTGTATTGGACCTGAAGACTATAACATGCCAGATGTATTTAATTTTGAGAGGTTTGTGGTTCTCACAATGGTTGGTAAAAAGATTATGACACTGTGTAGGTTTGTAGGTAGGTACCAACATTTGAGAGTAACTTGCTTTCTTCACCTTCACAGTAGAAAACCGCTTGTGCTGAAGATGAAGGCTGTAGATTTTTTAAAAGACTGGTACCTACATATTGAACTCCATGTAATTATGTCCCAGAAAATTGTCATTTTCTTCATTCAAATTTGGTTTGTATTAATCCGTTGTAAGGTTGGATTGAGGTGGCCCAAGAAAGGGAAGAGTGGCTGGCATTTATGGAAGTTGTAATGAACTTTTAGGCTCCATAAAATATGGGGAATTTCTTGACTAGCTGAGGAACTCTTTGTTTTTCAAAAAGGGGACTTCCCTCCATGGAGTTAGCCAGTAAGTAAATAAATTAGTTAATTAGTTAGTTAGATAAGATGGTTAATTTGTCAGTCAGTCAGTCCATACTTTCCATGAAACTAGTATGAAAATCCATCAGTTTTAAAAGAAATTCATGTTGTGTAGAAACATAACATACAGCTTACCTGGATGTATACAAAAGTTTCTGCACAGTGTTGATCATGAAATATACACTTACCTTTGTCATTGGTTGTGGTTGTGTCCTTCAAAGTAGTACACTAGCAAATGCAGTGTTTTTGCCATAGCTGTTTTACACATACTTATATTGTTCCTCAATCAATTAATTCTGTATTGACACAGATAATGACAAGTTTTACATAATGATAAAAATCACAATTCAGTAAAATAAAAAATGCTTGTGGTTACATTTTATTATGGAATACTGTAAATACCTTGTGAGTCCAAATTGAAATACAAAATACCGAAACCCATCCAATAATAATTGATGTTTCTAAATTATCAACATTTAAGTAGTATAACTAACTCATGGAGTACGGTCCTTCTTGAGAAGGTAATATTCCCACAGCTAGTCAAGAAATTTCCCACATTCTGTGGAACTTGAAGGTGCATAGCTGTGTTTACAGCAGCCCACCATTTATCCCAATCATGAGCCAGATGAATCCACGCAACACCCTCTTATCCTATTTCTTTAGGTCCCTTTTAATATTATCGTCCCATCTGTGTGTAGGTTTCCCAGGTGGTCTTCCTGCTTCAGGTTTCCCTATCAAAACCTGCTACACATTTTTCCTCTCTGTCACACAGCCCAAATGCTCTGTCTATCATATCTTCCTTGACTTGGTCACTTGTACAATATTTTGTGTGGAGTAAAAATCATGAATGTCTTTGTTATGTAATTTTCTCTGATCTGTTACTTTCTTCATCTTAGGCCCCAATATCTTCCTCATCACCCTGTTGTTAAACGCCCTCAGCCTATGTCTGCTTTATGTGAAGGACTGATGTTTCACACCAATATAAAACAACAGGCAGAATTATAGTTCTGTGTATTTTAATCTTTGTATTTTTTGGATAATGGGGAGACACAAGATTGTGTACCAAATGGTAGCAGGCATTCCTCGAATTTAATCTGCTCTTAATTTTTTCATGTATGCTATTTTGATTTGTTACAGTTGTTCCCAAATATCTGAACTTTTCTACATTTTCAAGGGGTTTGTCAACTACCATTATGTTGCAATTTTGTTGTGCATGCTGTTAGTGAATGTTTGCTTCTAGACCAATCTCCTTACTTGTGACTAATAAAGCTTCTATGCTTTCCTTTATAGTATTTTCATTATGTGTTTTTGTTTTGTTTTTTTTTTTTTTTTTTTTTCCCAGTAAATTAACATTATGAACACAGACGAGACACTGATGTGTCCATTTCGGTTCCAGTTTTTCCTGGTTTGGTAGGACCCTGCTAATGACTTATTGTAAAGCAAAGTTGAAATCAATGGTGATAAAGCATCTCCTTGTTCTCACTCTAAATGAGAAATGTGTGAGGCAGATGTTTGCCTATCCAGACTTTTACTACAGGTTACTTTTAACCATATTTTCATTAACTACTTTGATAGGTGATACCAAACTCAGTGAGAATATTATTTAAAACCTCTCTTATAACCGAATTGTTGGCTTTCTGGTAGTTATAAATAGCTGATGTACTGCCATATTTTATTCCAGTTCTTCTCAAGTATCTGGCAAATGCAGAATATATGATAACATCTCTTAGGTTGAAATCCACATGAATGGTGCCCAATAATTTTGTTTATGCATGAAGTTAATGCTGAAAGAAGAATGTTGGATAAAACTTGGAGTGTAGTTGATAACAGTGATATGCCTTGATAATTAGTACAGTATTTTTATTACCCTTATAAATAGGTATATTAATTGATTTTCTGCTGTTGGGGCAATTCGCTCTTATTCCTAATAGAATTAATCAGTTTATGAATCTTACAACTTCTGTTGTAACTCCTGCCTAAATAAATTCTGCTTCTATTTGATCAGTACTTTTTGATTAATACATTTTAACGTTTCAGTAGCCATCTCAAATTTAAGTATCTCGACGCAGGTTCCAGTGTCCATAAGTCTGCACTGCACAGTTCATTAGTGTATGCCAGAGGGAATTGTGGTTTTCAGTTTTTAAAAGGCTAACATTTATTGAATACCCAGTCATGAAGGGAATTATTTTTATTCACCAAACAAATTAAAGAAACTAAAACTTAACTAACATATTGTAAATTAACAATTAACTTACTTAAAAATGAGACACAAAATACCAAATTTTGTGACCAGGCACACCTGTGCTACTGGCTCATCTGTACGTAGTTTTGTCTACCTAACATTGTTAACTCCATGCAGTTCCAATGATTGACAGAAGTGATTCTCCTATGTGCTCAAAATACTATGGGCATCTGCAAGCAGATTGACCTTCTTATCCTTTACTAAATCTTTTGAATTTTATGTGTGCCTGCAGACAATCTCTAATATAGTTGTTTTTGCTATTTATTTGTAGTTCATTAATGTTTCATTTCAAATATCCCCTCCTTTTTGTTGCTGCGGTGTTGGCTAGTTTCACATCACACAGTTCCCCATTATCTGCATTAGTGTGTCTTTGGTCCTGTAACCATTGCAATTTAGCCTTCTTCCTTTGATGATTTTGATCATTCCTCATCAGAACACAATTTCTGCTGCTTCCTTTGTAAAGGGCTATATTCTTTTAGCAGAGTTGTCTATATTCTCTGTAACATTTTCCCAAGCCGTATTTACGGTATGTCCCCACTATCATGTAACTTCTGCTAATTATGAATACATGCTCTACGAGTACCCATACAACTGTACAATTATATACATTTCGATGTGCCTTGTGTTATTTAAATACAGTGCACTGAAAATAGACCAAGTTGTGCAAGATACTGATAACTAGAAAAGCGATTGGAAGTTAGGCATCACATTGTGTCTGTTTCATTACCTGTGGCTTCATAACTCAGATTTCTTATGTAACTTTACAAAGTTAGTTATTTGCTGAAGATTGCCCTTCCTTGTTTTGCTTCATGAACGGAAATAAGAATAAGTGTATTGTCACTGGGTTGTGATCTTTTTGAAGTTGCTGTATGTTTTAGTGTATCAGCACATGGAAACACATAAGAATCACTGGTAAGGAAATGTTTAAGTTGAAGATGAATATTAAGGATTTTGTAATTTTTTTAACATCAGTTATCTCCATCTTTCATATCCTGTAACATGTTTAGTATCTGATTGAACATTATTTTTGGTTCCTGATTTGCAGCGTCAGTTTGACACCATCTTTTGTCAGATTATTTTACATTTTATGACTCATATTTGCATTGTGTTTCATTTCTGAGAGCCTTTATTTTTGCTTTGAGTTTTGTCATGTTCCAACTTTATTTGGATATCAGTTAATTTCTGCTGATAATTTTCGAGGAACTGTTGGTTCTCCTCCATTTTATTCTCTATTTTTGATAGCTTTGATTCATTTTCTTTTAACATTTCTTGTATCTGACTGAAATTCTCTTTCATGTAATTTACATCAGACTCCGATCCTCGGTTGCTGATAATACGAATTGCTTCTCCTATTATAACCAGAGACATTTTGCAAGAGGTATTTTGTTCATTGCTCCTAGTGCCAAGGTTAAGAATGCATTGGGCTCTACTTCTACTTCCCCCATATGTCTTCATGGCATTGCCAAATTCACCTTCACCGTCACCGTCACCTTCACCTACACCCTCACTTTCAACTTCACTTTGAACATTGCACTCAAAAACAATATTTGGTCCCTTGTTTGGCGAGACGTAAATCCTTTTATTCTGTGATGTATCAGGGAACAGACTGATATTTTTCAGCTTAGATTTTTGGAAGTTTATAAAGGGGCATAGGAGTGTGTATTTAGGCCATTTTTCCACAAAGGTATGCCACTGAAGCAGGGTGCTTTCGACTTCATAAATAAGCCTTATGCGTGAGACAAGAGACAGCTGCTTGGCATTAGATTTGATGGCATGCGTGTCACTGACAGCAAGTCCCGTCAGTAAATTGAGTAGAACCATTGCGATTATGAAAACAAACAGTGCAAACAAACAGGAATATGTCGGGGAAGTTACCATTTCAGATGCCATTTTATCGGCTTCAAATTCTCCCATCATCATGACAAAAGTTTTAATCACAGACATAAATGGATTTATAAAGAAATATTTATTCTCTCTGTCATCATTCTTTGTGCTACTGTCAGTAGCATTCTTATGAAGTAAGCTATAGAAGCTGAAAGCAAATGCAATTAACAGGAAAATGTATGAAAATAGAAACCGGAAGTAATTGAGAGAAACGGTTTTCAACATCTCAATGTTCGTTGATAATTTTGGGAGACGTCCAGTGAGCAGTATCAACTCAGTCCATGATAGTATTATCGTTATCACAACAAATGTTTCCTGCCATTCGGACCGAAATAATATGTAGCCTGAAAAGCATATGATGCCAATATCAAGAATGTTTTCGTAGTTTTTGAAATAAACCTTTGGTGAGAGTGCCAACTGTAGAAGTTCCCTCACACTAAAATATAGCAAAAAAAGTAAAATGGGAACCCATAGCAAAAAAAGTAAAATGGGAACCCATACAGCATGAAATCTGATGCTCATTGAATTTGATTCGGAGGTTTCGGTGTCATTTGATCTTGTCACTGTTTCATTTGCATCTTTGTATTGTCTGCGATCGTAAGGAGGATGTATGTATTGAGCAGAATTGCAAAAGTAACGTACATGAAGATGTTGATGTAGAAATATGATTTGACACGTTGCCACTTCATGTGAAGGAAACTCGTAATTACAGGATGTTGCATAAGTTTCCTGTGTTCATTTGATCTGCTTATGTAGAAAAGGAAATCCATTTCAGGTTTCAGGTTTTAGGAAACTGAACATTGTCACAACCAGATTCATGGTCTTTTATTAATGGTGTATAATATTTTTGAGGTAGATTTGGCTCTGTGCCTTTTTCGTTGTGTGCTACTAGGAAGCTGTAATCAAAGGTTATTTTGTATCCTTCCTTGTCTGGATGTTTGTCATTAGTCTGTAGACTCTTATCCAAGAAGTGCTCGACTGATTTTGCTGGAAGGGGAGATTTATCAAATACATTTTGTGCCTTATATCTGCCCCGCGTCTCATCAAATTTACAACACAGTCCAAATATTCAGTCTTTGATGCGTGATGAAGTGCAGTATTTCCTTTAGCATCCGTAACATTTACATCCAATTTATTCTTTGTCACTGGACCAAGCAGTAGTTTCATTATTTCATGATCCTCTCTCATGCATGCTATTAAGATTGGTGACCGCTTCTCAAATGTTGTAATGGCGTTGGGATTAGCGCCACTTTCCAGTAGCAGTTGTACAGCATCCGTCAAGCCGTGAAGAGTAGCGTACTGCAAAAGTGTGTAATTTCCATCATCAATGTCTTTGCACTTTTCGTCGAACTTGTTCTGAAATCTTCGCAATTCCTGTCGTAGAGATGTTGAAACAGTGTCTGTCCTAACTGTGATCTGTGTTCGTCCGTGTGTGTGGACAATGTGGCCCCTGAACCGGTGTACTTCTTGCAAATAGCGTTCTCAATTTCTGATTCACGTTTACTGAGAATCTGTTTCAAGCGCTGCATATCATCCTTATCTTTCTTTGCTTCTTCATTATCTTGCTCTGTATCTTCATTGTCTGTTTGCTTATCATATTCGGCAATCAGTTGCCTGACTTCGTCATAAACTGCGTTTATATTCGTCCGTCTGTCTTTTAAGAGAACTGTTAATACAGGGACATTTCTCATTTGAAGTGCCAAATGCAACGCTGTCTGATTGGTTGCTGGGTTAACGAAATTTGGATCTGCGCCAGCGCGTAACAATGCATTGACGAACTCAGCACAATCTTTCTCCCTGCAAGCAATCTCCAGACATGTAGCAAAGTAAGGTCTTCCGTAGCAATAGTTTGGGTCTACGCGTGCATTCCCATCTTCGTCAACTAGACAAAGAATGTTGTGAAATATTTCCAGGTCATTGTTTTGAAGGCTAGTAGAAGTTGACCGTGATGGTCCAGAAACTGATTCTTTACTCGATACTTTGGCAGCAGAGGTTTTAATTCAGGGTAATTGCTCTGTATACATTCACGAGCTGTTCTTCCCTTTGTTTTGTACGAATCCAAATCCACATCGTCCTTTCTGTATTTGAGAATTAACTCGACTGGTGTTCTGTTGCTGCAGTTGGCTGCCTGATGCACTGCAGTGTAGCCATAGTTGTTCCGTATGTTCAATGCAAAGTCAGGTCTTTTCAGAAGCAGCTCTATACAGCGCTCATATTCAGTGTCCCTCCCACTCTTATTGTAGCTGACAGCGTAGTGTAAAGCAGTTCGTCCTGAGCTATCAACAATATTAATTTTTGTTTTGTTGTTTTGCAACAGAGCTTCCAGGGCTTCAGGGTTCCCGTATTTGGCAGCATAATGTATTGGCTCTGGATGAACCTCATGAACGTTAGGTTTGGCACCATGGTCTAGGAGAATTTTTACGAATTTTCCACCCCAATCCGACCTGCATGCTAATTCTATGCAAGTTGTATAATGCGGTTTCCCATACTTAAATTTTGGGTTCACTCCTGGTACTCTCAGTAAAGAAGAGAACCTTTCAAAATCGTTATGTTTTAGTGCCAATAGTAACTGCTCCTGTGGGCGCTGTTTGTTTTTTTCTTCTTTATCTTCCGAAGGAACAGTCTGTATATCTGCAAAAGTTTGTTTAAACCTCGCTGCTTTGAGAAGTGTTCGTGTCTGTTGGAACTGTTTGTGTATTGTTGTGGTCTGTGTCTGCTTCTGGTCTGTTCAGGTGATTCATGGAAGAGTTGGCTATTGAAAACACGTCGGATTCTGACGAGGTGTTGTCCTCCTCAGCCAAGTATCTTGGTTGTGAAGGGAACGCGCATTACTTGTGGAATCCATTGTTACTGCTTCTACTGAAAGAAGAGAATTCATGCAGTTAGAAAGCCGTCGTTGTCCTGTGCCATTACAACACTACCTCCTACAAAAATGAATCACACTTGTACACGTGCGCGTGGTGAAGGGAAGAATTACAGACAATTTTATTATAAAATCTTACAGGTTAATCACACAGCAGCCATACATATTTATTTTTATGTCTGCCCAGTCGCCGTACTTGTAAATGCAATCACGCAAACGATTCAGCCTCCTCATTCAGAATGTTTATGTCTCACATTGCCCTTAAACAGTTTGTTTGGGATATCCCCTTGTGTTTATACTCTAAAAGCTATTTTATGCGTTTTTACCCTGATCTTTGATTATTTGATATGCACTTTTCTTAACCATTTGGTTGGCCCGGATATTCTGATCGATCTGTTACTTGACCTCAACAATGTTTCAAGCAATTTAAACTTCGTACAATTGTCACCATAACAAACTGACACATTTCTAACTTCCATAGTTCCAGACCTCATCTTCTTGTTGTTTGGTGTAGTCTATTGATGGGAAACACAATTAAACCTGTCACATTACTATAAGTTGTAAAAAAATAATTATAATATATATAATATATAATGTAAAGCTTTCACGGCGACTGATTTCGCTAAAACTTTCGCTGGCTCGCAGCTTCGCCAGGTGTCTGGGTGGTTTGTGAATCAACTTTTCGAGAACCATACCTGCTCTCGAAACCTTGGTTCGCTCGCCATTCAACCACGTGACGCAGCTGTTAGGCCGAGAAAATTTTGTTGAAATAAAAGCAACTTGTGTGTGCGGGAAGGTATGGTTTGACCTTTCATGTCTTACGGGATCGTAACATGCAATAAGACTTTTTATCTTCAACAACACCGCTGTGAGAATATGAAATGTTGCAGGGCAAATTTTGTTTACGAGTAAATTTGCCGTATTTTTTCTGTGACGTCAAACACTTTTAAATTACCTTCAACTTCTCTTACTTTCGTTTGAGCCCGCATGAGCGCTCGCTCACGTCCTTTTGCAAGGGGAGAAGGTAACTTTAAAGTGTCTGAAAATGGATCGCTGCGAAAACATTTGGACGTAACGGATAAAATGTGTGTGCCATTAAGGATATGAAATAGCGACGACATTCATTTTTAATGCAGATCGTCTAATACTGTTCGGGTAGTGAAATATAAAAAACTGAAAGTGGCTGCATATTAAAGGAGACTGGAGAAGAACACAGCGTATCTGTAAGGAAGCCATTTTGGAAAGGAAATTGGAAATTTACATTGAGATGGATTCTGAAGAAGCAGATTGTGATGTTCAAGTTGGATATAACTGCTGAAGGTTAATATGGAATATTGGTTGGCTTCCGTGTTAGTAGTATTTAATTTTCGAGTTCTGTATGTGTCAGTGAAAGAATTAACACGTGTTTTCTTTTCACCCGTCTGCGTAGCAGCTACGTACCCTCGGCTTGCCTTTCCTGGTCCCCAAGAATTACCGATGTCTACAGGCTTACTCTCTCGTTTCGTGTTTTGTTTTGTTTAGGGGTGCGGGATTTGTTATTTATTTGTGGTGTATTGTACGGCACTGTCAGTTCTATATAACTACCATAGACGGTAGGGTGAATGATGAATTGGGAAGGATGTCGACGGTAAGGGTCATAGCTTAATCCAGCTGCTAGTCACCAGAATCTGTCTTGAGTAATTCAGGAGAATTACGGAAAAACTCAGAGTAGCCGGTGCCCCCCCCCCCTCCCGCCAAAGATTTGAACGAAACGTCTCCAGAGCGTTGCCGCTACGTCAGTTTTGTCAGTGGCATGGAGGAGGCTGAGCTGTTGGCATTGGGGTGGTAGGCGGTGTAGGTGTGGTGGTCGGGAATAGCTGTCGGTTTGAAGTAGATGAATTAGGTATTACATCGTGAATAAATAAGGTGAGAACATGAGAGGTGCAAGAAAGTACCTGCAGTGGGTGTCCAATGGCGAGCCTTGTTATTAATGGTGTAGGGCTTTGAGACTGAGTTAAATAATAGTCTTGGTTTGTCTGGATTTGTTCAGGAAATAAGTTCACGAAAACGCGTGTATTTTTCGTTCTTTCTTATATCTGTAATGAGAACAGTTCACATTTAATTGTAGTGCTACTTCTTCTTCTTCTTCTTATACAGGCGCGACAACCTCATCCTTTGTAGGTTTTGGCCTTCTCAACTATATCCTTCCATTTCTTCTTATCCTGGATGCAGTTTCTCCAGTTTTTGACATTTTGAATCCTCAAGTCTGCCATAACATCATCTTCCCATCTATTCTTCGGTCTTCCACGCATTCGTATAGATATAGGCTTACAGCTATAGATTCTTTTAACCAATCTGTCATTTTCCATTCGGTACACTTGCCCAAACCACCCTAATCTTTGTGCTTTAATATGATTTACTATATTGTTATACTTTATTAGTTTATTGAGCTCTTCATTTGTTTTAATTCTCCATGAGCCATCCATGTTTTTACTTGGTCCAAAAATCCTTCTTAGTATCTTCCTTTCATATATGAGCAATTTTTGCTTCATTGCTTCTTTCAGGACCCATGTTTCAGAGCCATAGGTAACTACCGGTCTTATAACCGTTCTATAGAAATGTAATTTTAAACTCTTCGCAATTAATTTACTTTTAAATAAGGTTTGGTTTGCATAATATGCTTTGTTAGCTTGGATTATCCTTGTTTTGATCTCTTCTTCTATTGTATTATCTCCGTTTACGATTGATCCAAGGTATTTATATGATCTCTTTTGCTCTAGACATGTACCGTTACAGTTAAGTTCTGTTAATTTGTGTGTTTGTTTTGCACATTTTATGTGTTTAGTTTTTTGTGTATTTATTACTAGCCCATACTTGTATGATTGTTCTTTTAGTTTCTGGAAGGTGTCGATAGCAGCTTGTGTGGTCCTTGCTGTAATTAATATATCATCAGCATAGGCAATACTTTGTTTTAATCGTGTTGAAATATTCTCTCTAACATCTAATTGATTCATAATTGAGTCAATGATCATACTGAACAGAGTTGCAGACAGTGGATCTCCTTGTTTCACCCCAGTTTCAATTTTAATTTCTCCACTTAGGTCATTATTTACTTTGACTTTCGCTTTTGTGTTTTCTAGCGTTAAGGAAATTAATTTTATCAACTTTGATGGTACCTCATATAGTTTTAGACATTCTAATATTTTCTTCCGGTGCACCGAATCAAATGCATGTGTGTAATCTATGAATATATTATTCAGTTCGATATTGTATTCATGGCACTTTTCAAAAATCTGTCTCACTATAAGTATATTATTTATTGTTGATCTGTTTGTCCTGAAACCCATTTGAAAATCGCAAAGTTTATTCTCAATAATCTGTATGAGCCGTTTATTCAACAGTATTGCCAGTATTTTATATGCTGTGTTTAGCAGAGTTATTGGTCTGTAATTTTTGCAATCCAGCCTGTCACCTGTTTTGTAGATTGGACAGATGATTCCTTCCCTCCATTGTTCTGGTAACTGTTCTTTGTCCCAAATATTTAGAATTAGTCTATGCATTTTATATTTCAATGTTCTTCCACCATATTTGATTAATTCTGGGCATATATTATCAGACCCCGCTGCTTTGTTGTTTTTTAATTTGTTTATAATACTACAAATTTCATTGAAGGTTGGTGGTATAATTTCTTGGTTATCATCCACAGTATTCTCTATCGTGACTGGATCTGCTGTTGTTCCATCTTCTTCAAATAAGTTTCTAAAATACTCTTTCCATATTTCTAATATTTTTTCTTTTTGTATTATTATATTTCCATCTCCGTCCTTACATTGGATTGGCATGTTTGTTTGCCATTTATCAAGTTCTTTGGCGTCTTTGTAGAATTTCCTTACTTCGTTCTTCTTAAAGTTTTCTTCTATTTGGCTTATTTTATTGTTAAGCCATTCTTTTTTCTTAATTATACAGATTTTATTTGCATCCAGCCTCTTAGAATTATAATATTCTTGATTTGCTCTTGTATTAATTTGCATGTATTTCTTCCTGGCAATATTCTTTTCTTGTATCGCTCTCCGGCATTCTTCATCCCACCATTCGTTTCTATTTTGTTTATCTTCTTTTTTGATTATATTATATCGATTATGACATTCTTTACTCCTTCCCATTCCTTGTTGATTTCTTGGGTCTCTGGCAGTTCTATTAATTTGTTATGTAATTCTGTTTTGTACTGTCACACGTGGCAACCGCTCGGTGACGAATCTCCGTTATGTAAGGCCTAATCACACCGAATTTAGGTGCATGAATTACGAAATTATACGCCATAGTAAACTCACTTCTGACAGACTTATTTATATGTTCTAAGTTACAAAAGACTCACGTTATACAAACCTTATTACAATGAAATATTGTAACTGATAATGCTGATAATCAGTCATTAGTAATTTTAACTGTTAATAATGGACGAGCAGATAGAAGCTAGTATTAAAATAAATCTTATAGGAATAAGATTTGAGTACATTGGACTGGTTTCATGCGGCTGAAGATAGGGATATTTGGTGGACTTTTGTGTACACGGTAATTAAAATTTTGTTTCCATTAATGGGGAAAATTTCTTGACTAGCCGAAGACCTATTAGCTTCTCATAAGGACTCTGTTGCATGCTGTTAGTTAACAATAGACAGAGACTTGGGATTCCTGTAATATGTCTGACTCTTATCTGGAGTACCCTAAATTAGCGAAATAAATAAAGAACCAAGAAATTAGAAAGAGATTGGCGTTTATTTAATGATATGTTATTCCTTTTGCAGCGACGAATTTGTATAAATGTTCTGCTAATTCAGACTGTTTAAGTACTGGGATCAAAGGTTTCTGGGTTTGTAGCGTATTTTTCCTTACCTGTTATCAGAATTTGCAAGCGTATACCGCAAATGTTGAAAGGCAACTGAGGTGTAACAGAGGTAAACTGTGACTTGCAGTTAGGCAGGTCTTGATATTGCACCTTAAGGAAAGAAGAGAGATGAAGGAAAAGTAGAGGAAAATATTTGGGGCTAAGAAAATGAAACAACAGAAGGCTGTAGAGAATATCTTCATTAGAATCTCCGTAATTATTACTAATAATCAGCAAATGAAGGAGGAGGGATGGATGTGTAGTGTTGACTCCATTCTATCCAGATGAATCCAGATCACACTCACAGCGTTTTTCTAAATTTAATATTAATATTTTCCTCCCATCACTTCAAGGTCTTTGGAGTAATGTTTGCTTTAGTTTTTCCGACGGTTACGTTGATGAATTTCTCACTTTGTGCATTCTACATGTCCTGTCCATCTCATCTACCATGACTGAATTACCCTGACAATAATACGTAATGAATAGGCCTACAAATTATGTAGTGTACAAGTGTTTTCGTCATGCTGTGGCGGCTTGTGTTTAATTCATATAATGGGGAACCTTTACCTTATTTGTGCCAAATAAAATTTCCAATTTCTGTTATATTTTAGTATCGTCAACTGTTGTACATTCAGCGAAAATGACGTTCTTACAAATGATTTTTAACCAATTAGCATACCGTTCATTAAGCAAGTTGACTCAGGCGATTATCTTTTGAATTGTATTTGACAAGAGCTGGTTGGAATCTCTGCTGAGACCACAAATATCCTAACTATAAATTTTTCCCGATTTCTAGCAACAGCGCTACAATCGAACGTGATGGATTGTAAAGCAAAATGCTGCTAGGATGCTTATCAGACATTGGGTGTGTCATGTAAATTAGGCGTGGTCATGCCCTTAGGAATGCATGAGGTTGAGGCTCCCAGAATTTCTAGACAATCGCAACACGAAGTGGCAAGTTTTCAGCCCTACGCACCTTTATCCCCCAGGAGATACTCCCAGTACTAATTTCTGTTAGAGGTTTAGTCGACCCCATGGCCATAGTGCATGAAGCGCAGTGCCTCAACCAACTGCGCCACGGCGTGCCCGGTGCTTTATATAGAAAGTGGAATACTGATACAAGTGACTCGAATTTTTCGATGTCTTGCTTTAAATAATCAATTTGGTGCTACTTATTGTACAATATCAAAAGTTATCACTCATGAACTGTAAGTCTACGGACAGTTACACAGCAGACTGTGGCTCTATGCGTGCAATTAATTGCCAGCTTGTTACATCCTCCTGTCACTTGCGTCCGTTTAGGTCCGAATATTCTCCTCAAATTTTGCTTTCAAGAGTTCTCATCCTTTGTCCTTAATTTAGGATGAACAATCACTTTTAAGACACTTCGTACCCCCGTGATATTTTAATGTAAAACTCCTCTATCAGTATGTTTCTATGGCAAAAATTGTTGATTGTACAGAAATACCTCTTATTGTTTAGAGCAGCGGTTCCCAACCTTTTATGTGTGTGACCCTAAAGTAGCAAATGGTATATGTTACCCTCGACTACCATGGAAACGGCAATACTCAGTGGTATTTACTATAAATGAACTAATACTAATGCCTTTCTTGAACACTATATAACATTGCCACTTATTAAAAAAGTGTTAAATTTTTAATGTTACCTGTCAAATCCAATATTTTTGGGACAATATTAAAACACAAAACATGCAAGGAACAAATCTTCATTTAAATAACCCATACATGTGCTGGTTAGACACATCATTTGCTTCTAAATACAAACTTGTGAAACACTGACCATATGGAACGCTACATAAAATGAACAGAATAATGATGTCACGTTTTCCCTAAAACCTTCTCGCGACCCTGATTTGGGCGCGACTTGAGGTTGGGAACCGCTGATTTAGAGTCAGCTGCAGGCATTTAGTTTACAGAAAGACGCTGATTAGAGTCACCCGCTCTCTTTAAGCGATTTATCTCGAGAGTAACACAGAAACTGTTATGAGGTTATCTTACCTTGTGAAATTTCAGACCACTAAATATCAGTTTATCTTCAGTAGTGTTTGAAAAACATAAATTCCTTCTCAAGTGTCGAACCACGGACTTCAGGTGCACATACAAGCTCTTTGTCTTAGCAGCTCACTGTCCCATCAGGCACTATTCTGCTCATAAGAGTCAGTCCCTTAACTTAAACACTTACCAAGTTTATACTGAGCGCAGCGCGCAACACTTCTTTTTGAGCTGTGGACGTGAGAAACGTAAAATGCAGAATGTATCATATTACAAAGCAAATGACGTCACCGTTTACTTATAAGCAATTATCAATTTCTCTTCGTTACAACAGTCGACTTAGATATAAAAAATACAGTTGTTCCTGTAGTTTTGCGCGTCTTGGTCTGTAACTTTGTGATGACGAAGTAAATTGGGAATATTTTATGTGGAAAATTTTTTGGACCTATGAAGGAGGAAATGATACGAAGCTGAAGAACCCGCATAGCGAGAATCATAATGATTTGACCTTCTCGTGAATGTTGTTGCGATGAGTGGGAGGGGTAATCTGTGGTGAGATCAAGATGGCGGACATGTTAGAATGCGAGCAAAGTGAGGCTGCTTTTAAGTTAAGTATATCTTTGTTAAATAGTGCTTCAGAATGTATTCACTGTCAGAAAACTCAACAAGAACTACAAGAAATAACTCAAGAACTAAAGTCGGCGCAAAAAATGATGCAGCTTCTGCAAGATGAACTGACTACTGCGTCAACGGTCCATAACCAACTTACCCAGGTGAGGAACGTGAACAACACCGTGAGTGATTCAGCAGATTCCTACAAAAATAGTGTAAATAAAAACCCAGATCAATGGAAACAAGTTTCCTGAAATAAACGAATCAAAAATATGATGTATGAATCGCCAAAACAGCAACCAATTCCAACAGTTGTGAACCGTTATGCCCCGCTAGTAGAGTTTCAAGAAGACCCTCAGTCATCATATCGTCATGATTTCGTAAGGACGACTAAAGAAAGTGTCTCGAAATCTAAAAGGCCTAAAACTCCAAAGGCAGGTAACATTTTGATTATCAGGGACAGCCAGTTAGAGGATGCGCATCTGATCTGTCGATTCATCTTGGCAAGGCATATGAGGTTATAGGCACTGTGATGCCTGGTGCTAGGCTTAAAAAAAACATCACGCAGTTAGGCAAAAATAAAATAAAGAAATTATGTGGAAATGATTGTGTAGTAATCAGGGGAGGTACAAATGACATTAGTAAGAATGAATCTGCCAGTGGCCTAAAACAAATCATGAACTTTGCATCCAAAAATCAGCACACTAACATTATTACTTTGGAGGCACCACATCAACATGACCTGCAGTCATCCTGTTGTGTAAACAAAGAAACTCAAGCCTATAACAGGAAGTTAAGAAAAATAATGAAATCATGGCAACATGTAAAAGTAATAGATACAACATTACCTAGAGACAATTTCACAAGACATGGACTACACTTAAATGCGACAGGGAAAGATAGAATAGTCAATAACATCGGACGGAGTATAGTAAGCTTGTTAAAGAAACAAAAAAAGTCTTCCAATTAGCTTACAATGGAGAGAAGAACAAATAGATCCTGCTGCAAATGAGCTTTTGAAGATCCCTACAAATAATTGCAAAATTGACTGCATCCCTGAGAAAATTAGGACATCTAGAAGATCTGGGAGAAATCCCTTAACAAGGTCTGCAGATTTTTTATGGTCCATCAGCTAAACAGTGCAGTTTCAAATTGTTAAGTGCCAAAATGTACTGTGATAAATCCTGTGATAAATGGTAGTGCAAGCAGTGGTGAAAACTTTCTGCAAAGTAATGTAAAGCTAGATTCTAGATCAAAAGTCCTATATAATAATGAAGGAGTTATTGAAAGATTGAGGAGCTCTGATAGCTACTTAAAAGATTTATCTAAAAACCAGTTTCTAAAAATTTTACATCAAAACATATGAGGCTTAAAGCATAAAGTTAATGAATTCCTTTGTCACTTACCGCGTGATCCACCACATGTACTATGTTTTACAGAACACCATTTGAGATTACAGGAACTATCTTGTATCCGAATAGAAAATTACTTATTAGGTTCCAATTATTGCAGACAATCTATGCACAAAGGAGGTGTTAGCATTTTTATTTATAAGCACTTACCTTTTATAAGTATAAACTTGGATGCTTTGTGTTGAACAAGATATTGAAGTATGTGCTATCAAAGTGAATCTTCCATACAAGTATGTCTGTATTTTGACAATTTATAGAGCCCCAGTTGGAAAATTTAGAACTTTTTTGACCAAGCTAGATCAGATATTACAGAAATTAAGTAAATTAAAACTTGATATTATTATATGTGGAGATATTAACATAAACTATCTCACCGACAATACTAATAGAACTCAAATGGATGCCATGCTAATGTCCTATAATCTTGTCAAAACAGTCACTTTTTCAACACGTTTTGATCAAAATTCATGCTCAGTCATTGATAACATTTTTATAGATGTTACTAAGTTTGAAGAATACTCCATATGCCCCCTAAACAACGGTTTGTCAGATCATAATGCACAAATAATAACACTTCAAAATCTACTTAACATGCCTGATTCTTATTTATTCAATTACTCAAGGAAAATTAACAAATATACAATTGCTGAATTTCAATATCACCTAAGCTTTGAAACATGGAACTCTGTCTTTGAAACTGATGATGTAAACGATATGTTTAATATCTTTCTTAATTCCTTTTTGAAAATTTTTTACTCCAATTTTCCTCTTATAAAAACTAATAAGAAAACAGTAGCTGATAATTCTTGGATAACTAAAGGCATAAGAATATCCTGTAAATGTAAAAGAACATTGTATATGATAAGCAGAAGTAGCAATAATCCCTCCATACAAAAATATTATAAAGACTATTGTAAAATTTTGACCAAAACAATTTTGGAAGCAAAGAGATTACACTACGAGAATCAAATAAAAAATGCCCCAAATAAGATTAAGAAAACATGGGAAATTATAAACCAAGAAATTCCAAGAAACACAAATTATGGTAACATACATTCTGTAAAAATAGAGGACAACACTATATACAACAAACAACATATTGCTGAGGCCTTTAATACATATTATCTTTCTATAGTAGATGATATTATTAATAATAAAATTCAATCTCACTCAGATAAGAATAGCAAGCAAGATAATTATGCAAGTAAAGATAGTACTGCCTATCCTTTGCCACAATCTACACACAAGGCATTCATTCATTCTGTAGTCTGTCTTACGACAGGTCCGTAGCCTCTTCCAAAGCGAGTTCTCCACAGGGTGCGATCCAGTGCTTCCTCTTTCAATTTCCAGTATCTTTTCTTTTCCTTAAGGTCATCCAGTAGCTGCTTACGTCTTCTCCCTCGTCGTCCCGTCATTTCTATCCTTCCTTCTAACTTTCCTTCAATCACGTGTTTCAGAAGGCAGTTTCTACGCAAGATGTGACCAATCCAGTTAGCCTTTCTTCTTTTTATTGTATGTAGGATGTTCCTTTCCTCCTTGACTCTGTGTAATACTTCTTCATTTCTCACACGATCGGTCCAACTGATCTTCTCCATTCTTCTCCAGCACCACATTTCAAAACTTTCCAGATACTTCTGATCTACTTTCCGAAGTGTCCACGTTTCAGCACCATACAAAGCTATGCTCCAAATGTAGCACTTTACTAGTTTCTTCCTTAAATTTAAGTCCAGTTTGCTGGTGAAAATATTCTTCTTCTTGTTGAATGCTGCTTTTGCCATGGCAATTCTGGATTTAATTTCACGTGTACACCTTGCATCACTTGTTATGATGCTACCCAAATAATTGAAATATTCCACATTCTCCACTTGTTTTTGATCTATCATAATTTTCATTGGGGATGGTTGCCTTGAGATTTTCATTACTTTAGTTTTTGCAACATTCATTTCCATTCCATAGCGTCTTCCAATCTCAATTAGTCTATCAATCATGCCCTGTAGCACCTTTTCTTCCCTAGCCAGTAGCACAAGGTCATCTGCATATTTCACAGTGCGAATTACTTGTCCTCCTATTTTGAAGTCTCCAAACCCTTCAAGAGCTTCCTTGGTAAGGTACTCGCTGTATAAGTTGAACAGAATCGGTGACAAGGAGCAACCTTGTCTAACTCCTCTTCCAATCTTCACACTTCTCGTCTCCCCTTGGTCCAGTCGTATTTTGACCCTCTGCTCCATGTACAATTTGCTGATCAATCTTCTTTCGCGCCAGTCTATCCCAATTCCTTTTAGGATTTGCATTAATTTGGTCCAGTTGACACGGTCAAATGCCTTCTGCCAGTCTATGAAGCAAGCACACAATTCCTCATCTATGACCAAGGTTCGTTCTGATATTATTCTCAGCATCCCAATTGCATCCCTAGTTCCTTTTCCTCTTCTAAATCCAAACTGATCTTCTCCAAGTGCATCTTCAATTTTCCTCTCAATCCTTCTTCTAAGTATCCTCGCTACTATCTTTGCTGCATGAGCGATGATGCTGATTGTGCGATGGTCGCTGCATTTTGTAGCTTTAGGCTTCTTCTTTAAGGCAATCATTGTAACTTCAATAAAATCTCTGGGCCATTCTCCAGTTACATACATGCTGTTGATCAGCTGTGTCATTAGCCTTAGACCACCTTCTCCCAACAATTTGAGTACATCCCCAGGTACATCATCATCTCCTGTAGCCTTCTTATCCCTCATCACCTTGATAGCTTTTTCCACTTCACTTAGCAAAATATAAGGGCCTTTTTCATCTTCATATACTTCATCTTCAGGTTCGACTTCTAGGTGTTCTGGTCGATTAGCTCGATCGTAGAGCTCTGTGATATACTTCTCCCAAATTTGCAATACTCGTCTCTGATTTATTATTATATTGCCTTGAGAGTCTTCGATGCCAATGTTTTGAATCCCATGGTTTTCTTTCCAACCTAGTTCCTTTGCCTTCATGTACATTAAATCATAACGTCCTGTTCTTTGAAATTCTATGATCTCGTCGCATATGCTCTCCAGATATTCCTTCTTGGCATTGTCCGTGGCTCTTTTCAATTCATTCCTCAGTCTTCTGTAGTTCTTCCTTCCTTCTTCATTGTTGACATTCTTCCATTTCCTTCGTTCATCCATTTTACTGATCATCTCCTGTGTAATCCATGGCTTTCTTGCTCTCCTCTGACTTTTCCCACTAAATCACTCATAGTATCTAACAACATTTCTTGATATTGTTCCACTGCACTTCCACATTCCCACTTTCACATTTGATTGCACCAAGTTTTTCTTCTAGACTATCGTGTACTTCCTGTTTTGAGCATATAGCTTCTCCAAATCCCATCTTGGTTTTTCTTGTGGAACCTCATGATCTTCTTCAATCTGGTGCAGATCGTTGCAACCAGTAAATTGTGGTCAGAGTCAATATCTGCTCCAGGCAGTGTCTGCACATCCTTCACACTGTTCCTGAATCGCTGTTTCACTAGTACGTAGTCCAATTGATATCGACACCTATCCCCTGGTGATTTCCACGTGTACAATCTTCTTTTAGGTTTTTTGAACCATGTGTTTGTTACAACAAGTCCACTTCTTTCACAGAAGTCAATAAGCATTTGACCTCTCTGATTCCTCCTTCCCAATCCATATGGTCCAACAGTGTTGTGATGTGCTTTATCTCCAACCACACTGTTCCAATCTCCCAATATAATCGTGTTCGTCGTGCCCTTTCCATCCTCTTCTAGAATTTCTTCAATTACATCATACAACTCTTCCACTTCGTCATCTTCATAGTCCGATGTTGGCATGTACACTTGCACTATCAAAATACTTACCGGTTCTGCCTGCAATTTAATAGCAATGAGTCTGTCACTATACACACTCTTCTTAACAACACTTTTCACTACGCTTTTATGCACTGCTATTGCTACGCCTCTTTCAGCACTGTCACCCCCGGAATAATACACTGTATAATCACCACTTTTTATTTCACCTTGACCCTTCCACCGCACTTCACTAACACCTAGCACAGACACTGCGTTCTTCTGCATCTCTTTCTTAAATTTTCGAGTTTTCCTCCTACACAAGGCATATACAAAGATTAATTATAAACCTACAACAACTAGAGAAATAGCTAACATAATAAAACCCCTTAAACCAAAAGGCTCACATGGATATGATGAGATTTCCACAAAGATTCTTAAAATAAGGTCTCCCTTTATAATTTCGCCCTTGAATTATATATGTAATAAAGCTCTTTCTAAAGGCATTTTTCCAGACAGGTTAAAATACTCAATAATAAAACCTCTTTACAAAAAAGGTAGCAAATTGGAACTGGCAAACTATAGACCAATATCTCTCCTAACATCTTTCTCAAAAATGTTTGAAAAGGTAATGCATTCTAGATTAATAAACCATTTAACTAAATTAAATATTTTAGCAAAGGAGCAATTTGGATTTAGACCAAATCTTACCACAGAAAATGCCACCTTTGCTCTTACTAATGAAATTTTAGATGCCTTAAATAAGAGATCAATAGTGGGCGGTATCTTCTGTGACATACAAAAGGCTTTTGATAGTGTAAATTTTGATATCCTTTTGTCTAAACTTGAATATTATGGAATACAAGGTGTTCATAAAACTTTATATAAATCATATCTCTATAACCGTTATCAAAGAGTATCAATATACGATACTGATACAAACAAAATTTCTCTTTCAAACTGGAAAAGGATTAAACATGGCGTTCCACAGGGCTCTGTCCTTGGACCCCTGCTTTTTCTTGTTTGTATTAATGACTTACCACAAGAAATTAGCAATATATCTAAACCCATTTTATTCGCTGATGATACCAGCATTTTACTTAGTCATTCAAATCTTGACAACTATAACGAAAATAAGCATACTGTTTTGGAGTCCCTAAATAATTGGTTTAAAAGAAACTTATTTTCTAAACTTTGAAAAAACACATTGTATTCAGTTTGTATCTAAGAATACTTCTTCCACTTATTGGCAAATTAATGATAACAGTGAATCAATTCCAACTGTTACGCATACAAAATTTTTAGGTTTACTTATTGACAGTTCCCTGAAATGGACTATTCATATTGAACAACTTGTTAAAAAATTGAGCTCGGCTTGTTATGCAATAAGACGAGTCAAACCATACATGTCTCAGTCAACATTATTAATAATATATTATGCCCTTTTTCACTCGGTGATGTCTTATGGAATTATATTTTGGGGTAATAGTACCAGTAGTTTTGGTGTTTTCAAGATGCAGAAAAGAGTTGTAAGAATCATTATGGGAAAAAGAAGTCGAGACTCCTGCAGGAAATTATTTAAGGAACTGAGGATCTTGCCTCTTCAGTCGCAATACATTTTATCTTTACTTTTATTTGTGATTCAGAATAAAAATAAATTTAATATAAATCAAGACCTTTACACACTAAATACTAGGCAGAAAAATGATTTCCATTTGCCGCAGGCTAACCTTGTTTGTTACCAAAGAGGAGTGTACTTTTCAGAAGTGAAGATTTACAATAGCCTTCCTTCGGACATCAAAGCAACTTCCTAGCAACTCACTCCTTCTATAGCTTGGAAGAATATTACAATAGATAATACTTGTGGTAGATAAATTAGTTTCATTATTATCTTAGATATTTTTGTTATATTATAAGGGTTATTGGTCAAATTATAGAAGATTTTTGATGACAAAATAGAATGCTTTATATTAGATGATTATACTAGATAATTTTAACACTTTTAAATATAGACCGTTGATTGTTTTTTATTCATTTGAATATATTTATAATACTACATATGTGACAAATTCTGTATCCAAAGGGTCTTCCTGTATGGATTGTGTGAATGCATAATAAAATCTAATCTAATCTAAGAGACGAAACATGGAGGCACAACGCCGTACCGCGTACCTGAAAGACGAGACCGCGTGAAAGGTCTAGGAGTGGATGGGAGGATAATATTTAAATGGATCTCAAAGAAATAGGGTAGGAGGATGTGTACTGGATTTGTCTGGCTTAGGGTAGAGGCCAGGGCGGGCTGTTGTGAAAACGGGAATGAACCTTCCGTTCCATAAAAGGCTGTAAGTCAGGGCTTACGTAACTGGTGGAGAGAGGGTTGCGTGTATTGTTCCACAATCTTCACCTCACTGCACTTTTAATTCCCGTAAGGGAAACTTTGTCTTGCGTTTCAAAAATGTTATTGTATTATTATTATCAGTTATTATCCAATCAATAAACTCCAAAGCCGAGTAAGTATGAAATTGCGTAAGTAATGGCGTTTCTGTAGGAATAACTTAACACTTAGCTTAGGTCGTTTAACGATTGGTGTGGTGTTTAAATACAGCAAAGCTTGTTGTTAGCCGGGGGGTGGGGGGGGGGGGTTTACATCCCTGCAACTCCAGCATAGTGTAAGAGCGTGGTGATCGATGTTAATGCCTTTTAACAATAGTGGGGTTCGGTTTACCAAAGACGCATCAAATATGATAATGTGTATGTACAGTTAATGTTTAATGAACATGAAAACATTGGTGTTGATGCAATCCTATAGGGTTCTTAAGGTATTCCATTACAGGCCTAGGCAGGTCCTTAGGGCTCCAGGAGGTAGAGGCTCCCAGAATTTCTAGGCAATGGGCAGTAATTTGACCTGTGTGTGCAAATTGATGTGTTTTGTATAAGATTCGGAGGATTAATTGTGTCTTTATTTTGACGGGAGTATGAAGTGAAATGGATAGAAGTGTAAACCTTCACCGGGAGGCCCAAGAATTAAGAAAATAAAGTGCTATGTTATTACTATTGTGTTTGAGGATGTTATTGTTTAAAGTTACTTTGACCCTATATAACATATAATGGTGTTTGTGCTACGGTACCAATAATATGCAGTGTTGCTAAATAATTGTAAAATCATGTAATAAGTTTTAACATCTTGCATAATACATCTGTTGACATTTTTAAGTTCTCATATGTTTTTGTGGTCCCATTCCAATAGAAACACACAGTGGGTCACCTAAAATGTGCGCCTTGAGCAGCCGATGTGCGTTAGTAACCACGTTATGAACTGTATGGAAATGGTACGTGTCACTGGTGTATCACTGTCCAGTCTGCTCACTAAATGATCAAGGTGTCTCAGCAATGGTGGAAGGTAAGTAGAATGGTGTTACAGGAATATCAATACTCTCGGTGTTATGTTGCGTACAAATGTTTGGTCAGAATGACTGAAGATAAGATACCATTTGGAAGATGTAGGCAGAGATGGAAGATGGTATTAATATTAGTTTTCATTGGTGTGTACTGGATTAATTTGTAAGGACACGGGCCCATGGCAGGCTTTTGTGAATACAGCAGTGAACCCTTCAGCTTCCATAAAATGTGGAACTATCTGAGCAAGTGGTGGCTTATCAAGAAAGACTTCTGCATGAATTCATTTAAGCTTTGACTAGTGTGCATTTTCATGTGGTTGGTCTTTATTCTTCTCTACTAGTGTAAATGTTATTGAGATTTTAATGGGACATTTGTGTGGTTATGAACATGCAGTAACTAACTGAAAGTGGAACATAAAACAGTTTAATGTAGGGTAAAATATATAGTAGTTGGTATTTGTACAGTTATTGACGTCTTTTTGTTCTTTTGCACTGGCATAAGGATTTCAGCAACAATGATGCCATTTCTGAATGATATTGGCATTTATGGAGGTTTGGTGTTGGATGTGGTACCTGAGTTACCAGCCAGAAGGTCTTTGTTTAGTGTGAAGGCTGCTTGATACTAAACTCTGTTAACAGCATGAGAAAAGAGAGGTAATTTCTTGAGGTAAGATTTAAGCAATTCACTTCTAAATTATGAATTTTATTTTGTGTGGTATGCGTCAGTTTTATGAAACTTGCTCATATATTTTCGTGAAGATTTTCTCTATATGAACCAATGTAAATTTGGATGTGTTAACCACTGTTGTCAGAAAATGGCGGAGTGCCAACAACGGTAATGAAAAGGTACAAAATTTTTAGTCTTTGCCACCCTATTCCAATAATTGTAAAACTGCCATATTTTCTTAAGGTATGTTTTTTTACCTTTACATTTACTTTATTGATCAAAAAATCACCAGATTAATTCTCGTTCAGTAAGAATGAAATGTAACAGCAGTTGGCATGGGGTGCCAGAGCACTATAACATGTACCAATGACTGTCACTTCTGTAGTTATTGACAGTGCCACAAATGTTGCCTGATGATATTTTCCTTTTCTTTTTAAGATTAATCAAGATGAATAGGATTAAATGTGTAAGGATTAAGAAGAAAGAGGGGAAAAAATGTGTTTACGACCCTGAAGATTTAGAGGCAGCTTTAACAGAGATTAGAGGCGTAAAGCCAAAAAAAGTACATTATCCCAAACTTCACCTTTCAGTTTCAATCAAGTAGCAAATTTTCGAAATATTCTATGGGACCTCTGCCAGTACTTAGTGAAGATGAGGAACAACTTTTAATCAAATGGATAATTGACTGCTCCCAAAAAGGATATCCTCAGAGGAAGCTGAATGTCCAGCCAGTCTGTTAGTGAATTTCTAACTGTAAACCAGAGGAAAACACCTTTTAAAGATAATATGTCTGGGTATGGATGGTTCTGAGGATTCCTTCACCATCATCCTTGTCCAATCACACTAGTAAAAATGTAACCTCATCCATTGCCACATTCGGTGAGGAAGGTATCAGAAAATGTTTAACAAGCTATTTGTTATTGTGGATTTTTTATGCCTTTGTTTCCCTACATAACAGTTTTTCTTCTTCAATTCTATGTTGCATTTGGTTTGTGATGTTGTAAAAGTCTTTGGACATTTTTCAGGACCCATCAAGAATTTTTAGTGATGATGAATCAGGTTTTCAATTATGCCCAAAAGCTGGAAAAGTTTTAGCATGCAAAGGGGACAGAAATGTGTTTGAACTTGAAGGCCCTGCAAAAGTGTCTGTAAAAGCCATGTTCACCTTCTCTGCTGTTGGACTGATGTGCCCACCCATGGTGATATATCCATACGAAAGAATACTATCAGAAATCACAAAGACAGTTTCTGATGACTGGGGAGTGGGCCACAGCACTACTGGATGGATGACAGCAGAAGTATTTTTGAATATATTGGACATGTTTTCACTCCACACCTTGGAAAACATAATGTCAAATTCCCTGTTATCCTTTTTGTCAATAGACATCGAACCCATCTAACACATGAACTGAGTGAGCTGTGTTCTGTATTGACCATAAACCTGATCTCTCTCTACCCAAACGCCACAAGACTCTTTCAACCACTAGATGTTACAACTTTCAGACCACAGGAAATGGGTTGGAAAATAGCCGTCATAGAGTGGCATAGGCAAAAGTATGACAAACTATACACAAAGAATAGTTTAACCTTTGTCCTGGATGTAGCTCTGTAGAAATATGATCTGGAACGCTCAGCTACACAGGATTTTCGAGTTTCTGGCTTTTACCCTTGGGATCCAGAAAACAGTGACTTTTCAAAATGTTTTGGGGGAAAAAAAAACAGCAGCACACCATCTGTAAACCCTATGTTGGTCATAACACACAAAATGTTTGAAGAAATTGTGTGAAGTCAACTTATAACACAGCTCAAGGTGTAGAGAAGGAAAAAATGAGGCAGAATCATCTGTCAAGAGGCTGACTGATGCATTAGAAGAAATATCATCAGGAGAGCTAGAACTTCCTGTGTAATAATGCAGAATCAACAAATATAGATCAGGAACAAAGAGAAGCAAACAATCAAACATTTGATGTTGACTTGGCAGAGATTATTCCAATTGCTCTGGATGAAAATTCTTGCACAAGTACTGCCATAGATACAGGTTGTGAAAACAGGCTTAACAATAAAAAATGGTCTCCTCTCCAATAAGTATTGCAATGGCCAAACACACTGAAAAGAAAGTTTAAGAGAAACACAAAGAGTATGCTATTAGTAATGACATGTAGAGCATGGAAAACTTTATTTCAAACACCCCCATTTTCCAAAAAGAAAAAGAGGAAATAAGAGTTTGCTAAACTGGAAAGCAAGAAGAAGGGAGAAAAAAAGGAATGAAAAATTGACACAGCAGGTGACTCTAGTATTGTAAAAACAAGTGGTAAAGGGAAGTGTTTTTTAACTGCACTAAGAATGTTAAGCTGACAAACCTAGCATGCACATTATGCAACAAACTTTTCCATAAGAAATGTGTTCCACATAATCATAAGGATCTGTAGAATGTATGATAACAAATAATCAAATAAATAAGAAGCACATACCTATGTCTGCTACATGTTTTCAGTACACAGATATTTCCTCTGACATGGCTCTGGATGATGACAGACTAAAAAGAATAATAGCTTGGATCATCCAGTGTCTTGTTGGACATTCCTATTTTTGTAAGTTTCATTGTCCATTTATTTCACACAACTTATGTTTAATCACAACAAATTAAGGTTCTTAATTATGTTATTCTAGTGAGTGAAAATAACTGTACAGTTTGGTGACAATATTTATACATGTAAATACCAACAACTGTGTTTTTCAGTATTTCTTGTTTAACATTTTTCTTAATTAAAGAAATGCTAAAGAGAATTTCAAAAATATATCCTTATTATCCTTCACCTGTCCTTATTTTAATTCCATGGTCAAAATAATTCATAACATCATGGTGATATGTACATTGATAAAAGAAAGAAGGAAGGTGTCTTAATGGTGCCAACCGCTATACAATTTACCCTATGTGCATGTGTATTTAACAGAGAAAGTTACCGTCATGAAACTGCTTAATGTGGCATTAAAGTGTGTGTAATATTATTGAATGTAATAAAACTATAACCTGCATTTTTACATAACTGAGGCACCTGCCTCTGTACCTGTACTTCCAACAATTTATATACTGGTATTTATGCTTTCAGTACATGCTACCTTCTTTCTTCTTTTTTTTTATTCAGGGATGTTGTGAGAACAGTTGAAATTATTACAGTGCTGTTATGATCTATTTGTGTGATGTTTTCTTCTTAAGTCTGTCGTACTAAAGAAAAAATTATACTCCTACAGATAAACAAGCAAACAGGATATTCTGTAAAACAGGTGTTTTGCTGCAGGGTAAAAGAAATGCAATTTTACTACCAGCATCCAGACTGTTTTCTGTGTGTAAGTGATATGGGTGCAGTGGTTTCTTCTTTTAGTCATGGTTTCCTCTGTTGATGGTTGGTAGCTAAACCATAACATGTAGGATAGTAAAAGCTGTCACGGATATACTCGTATACTGAGAGTGTACGTTAATGGTTATTGATTGAATATTGTTTAAGTACATAGACAATTTTAACCAGTTTAAAATCTTTTTATTCCTTCAGATTTACGTTTTGTATGACCTAAATACCATATTTTCTGAAAGAAACACTGAATATGATACGGAAATCCTCTCCCACCACCATTTAGAAATGACTCCAAATAAATTATAAAATTGTGAGTCTTTTTATATTTAGGAATTCAAAGTTTTTGATCCAGTTTCAAGGGACAAGTTGTGGGCTTTTTCAAACATGCTAATGGATCTGTTGGTTCCATAAAATTAGGAAATTTCGTGATTAGCTGAGGAACCACAAGAAGGATATTGCTGTATGAAGTGAGTGAGTGAGTTTGTTCAGATTCAATCGTGATTCAAAAGAAAACTCTTGATTGTCTTTGGCAATCTGTACAATTCAAAACATTTAATTTTTTTGAGACTGATGTTTGTGAAATTTTCTGTTTGCAGTGCTTAACTCCTTTTATTTACGAGGCTTAGTTTTGATCAGTATGGAATAATTTACGTTACTACAGTACATGGCACTCCCTATTTTGTGTAGAGAGAGTAAGATGTTTACATTACATTTAGTCATTTTAATTACTCTTTATGAAAGAAAAAGCAAGATTAGTAATGAATATTAAATTCGAAGCTTTTTAACAGCCCTAAATGTTATTACTGAAGTTGGAACAAAGAAACACGGCGTGCACGTTAGAGTGTTTCATGAACCTTCCTTGGGCTACCAGCTATGTCAGGTGGTTATAAACAGTGAGCAAACCAACATTTCAAGAACGATCTGTTTACTTCCTGATGATGAGGATGGAGATGCTTCTCAAAACATAGGTTTGTTTACCGTCTAACAATCTGAGATGGCTGGTAGACTGAGAGTTTTATTGCATTCAGTCATCGTGAAAGCTTCATATTATATATAACAGTGTGTTGTGTGCAGAGATGGCTTTATGATTGTGTTTTTATGAACTTGTTTCTACGCATGCTTGTAATGCACTATGATGCTAAGGATATCATGCAGAAATTGTTATTGTTAATTGTTATTAGATAATATCATTAGCATGTTACTTATTGTTTTGTAAATTGTTCGTATTTGACCTTTCATTTTCATTGTTTCTTGTAGATGATGATGTGGTTTGGTGTCATTTATGCACAGTAATGTTATGTGTTTCTCCTCACATTAAACATACCTGCACACAGGCACTTAGACGTATGACAAGGTGGCACCCATAGAAGTTAGTAAGGATGTGGAGCACTGATGTGTTATGAAGATTTGGTGAAATAAGCTCAGAAATAGCTCATATTTACCAAAGACTTAATATCACAGTACTGTTGAAAGTAGGGGTGCAAAGGTGTACTGCATTCAAGGACAGCTATAACATTGTGACCAGTGACTGCAGTGCCCTGTAAATCGTGAAAAAATTAGCAGAGTTAAGAAGTTTGTTGTGTACGGCGGCTGTGTTTATGCGTGTAAAATTGTACAACACCAGAACATCAGTGTTAATAGTGTAGTGAAGAGCATTCATGAATACTTTCCTTTAGTAGAAGGTGCTGGATGGTGACAAGTTGCACTAAATCTGCTTGTGGTTTTTCTGATCCTCAGTTTTGGAAACTTCATTGTGTCGAGATATCAGTCGTTACTGACTGTGGCCTTAATTCGTGTATATGATGTGTGCAGCCATTGTGTGCGTTCTTCCGTAGTCAGATGTTGGTTATTATTTAACAAAAGCATTGAATTCTGTGAATTTCCAATTGTTATGGATCTGAGGGTACATCAGCACTAAATCCTAAACCTGCCACGAGATCCTGACTGAGCTCAGTCCAGTTCCCAGGCTTATGTTGCTGGTATTTCCATGAACTAGATATATGTTTTCATGATACACTCTAAAATACACCCATCCATATATTTAATAACGTTCAGCAGTGCATTATTTTGGACTCACTGAACTTAACCTGTGTGATATAATTATTTCAGTAGTATGTGACAAAGTGATATGCACCTGTGCCAAATATCAGGATGATGAAATCAAAGAGAATGAGATGGGTGGAACATGTGTTGTGCATGAAAAAAAAGGAGTGCATTCAGGGTTCTTTTGGGAAACCTGAAGGCAAGAAACTGCTTGGATGTTATGAGCATAGATGGAACATCTGGAAGAAAGAGGATGGGAGGGTGTGGCCCTGGGTCGGGACCAGTGACAGGCTTTTGTGAATATGGTAATGAACTTTGATGTTCCATAAAACGTTCGTAGTATCTTGACTAGCTGGGCAACTGTGGACTTCTCAAGAAGGTAAATACTTTATGGAGTTGGTGTGGGATGAAGTGTACGACTTATATTTTTCATGTTCTTTTGATGAAGGTTTTGTGAAAACATCAGAAAACATCTGAAATTAAGGCTTAATAGAGGAAAATATGTCCATCTGTCACCATGGTTTCTCTTTAAATCAGAGAGTAGATTTTGTTGAAATGTTGTATTGGACCTGAAGACTATAACATGCTAGATGTATTTAATTTTGAGAGGTTTGTGGTTCTCACAATGGTTGGTAATAAGTTTATGACACTGTGTAGGTTTGTAGGTGGGTGCCAACATTTGAGAGTAACTTGCGTCCTTCACCTTCACAGTAGAAGACCGCTTGTACTGAAGATGAAGGCTGTAGATTTCTTTAAATACTGGTACCTGCATATTGAACTACATGGCATTATGTCCCATAAGACTGTAATCTTGATTATTCAAATTTGGTTTGTATTAATCCGTTATAAGGTTGGATTGATCTGTCTCAAGATAGGGATGAGTGGCAGGCATTTATGGAAGTTGTAATGAAGCTTCAGGCTCCACAATATATGGGGAATTTCTTGACTAGCTGAGGAACGCTTTGTTTTTCAAGAAGGACTTTCCTCCATGGAGTTAGCCAGTAAGTACGTTAGTTAGTTTATTAGTTTGTCAGTCGGTCCATACTTTGCATGTAGCTAATATCGAACTTTATCAGTTTTAAAAAAATGACCATTGTATAGAAAATTGACTCATAAACTTAACAAACAGCTTACCTGGATGTATACAAAAGTTTCTGCACTGTGTTGATCATGAAATATACACTTAACTTTGTCATTGGTTGTGGTTGAATCCTTCAAAATAACACACTTGCAAATGCAGTGGGTCCAGTGTTTCTGTTACAGCTGTTTTATGCATATTTATATTCTTCCTTAAACAAATAATTTGTATTGACGCTGATGAGGACAAGTTTGATCCCAGTGGCCGCACGGTCTATGGCATGGGTCTAAGGCTGCTCGCTTGCTGGAATTGCAAGTTTGAATCCCGCCGGAGTATGGATGTCTGTTTCTTGTTGTTGTTTTGTGTTGTCAGGTAGACGTCTCTGGATGGCTGATCATTTGTCCAGAGGAGTCCTACCAAGTGTGGTGTGTCTGAGTGTGATCGTGAGGCATCGATAATGAGGAGGCCCTGGCCCACTATGGGCTGCCGAGCCATTGGGTGGGAGAGGAAAACAAGAGAAGTTTTACGTAATGATAAAATCTTAATTCAATAAAATAAAAAATATCTGCGGCTACGTTTCATTATGGAATACTGTAAATACTTCGTGAGTCCAAATTGAAATACAGAATACTGAAACCCATCCAATAATAATTGATGTTTCTAAATTATCAACATTTAAGTAGTATAACTAACTCATGGAGTAGGGTCCTTATTGAGAAGGTAATATTCTCACAGCTCGTCAAGAAATTTCCCACATTCTGTGGAACTTGAAGGTACATAGCTGTGTTTACAGCAGCCCACCATTTATCCCAATCATGAGTCAGATTAATCCACTCAACACCCTCTTATCCTATTTCTTTAAGTCCCTTTTAATATTATCGTCCCATCTGTGTGTAGGTTTCCCAGGTGGTCTTCCTGCTTTAGGTTTCCCTATCAAAACCTGCTACACATTTTTCCTCTCTGTCACACAGCCCACATGCCCTGTCTATCATATCTTTCTTGACTTAGTCACCTGTACAATATTTGGTGTGGAGTAAAAATCATGAATGTCTTTGTTATGTAATTTTCCCTAATCTCCTGTTACTTTCTTCATGTTAGGCCCCAATATCTTCCTCATCACCCTGTTGTTAAACACCCTCAGCCTATGTCCTTGCTTAATCTGAAGGCGGAGTTTCACACCTATATAAAACAACAAGCAGAATTATAGTTCTGTGTATTTTAATCTTTGTATTTTTTGGATAATGGGGAGACACAAGATTGTGTACCAAATGGTAGCAGGCATTCCTCAAAGTTAATCTGCTCCTAAGTTTTTCATGTATGCTATTTTGATTTGTTACAGTTGTTCCCAAATATCTGAACTTTTCTACATTTTCAAGGGGTTTGTGAACTACATTTAATTTGTAATTTTGTTGTGCATGCTGTTAGTGAATGTTTGCTTCTAGACCAATCTCCTTACTTGTGACTAATAAAGCTTCTATGCTTTCCTTTATAGTATTTTCTTTATAGTCAATGGATTTTTAAAGGTGATAAAAATCCGTAGCACAACTTTCTTTGGAGGGGAAGTAAAGCCATCGGTCCCATGTCGTAGGATTAACGGCATGTAAAAGAACCTTGCGGGCATGAAGAGAGATGTTTCGTAAGCAAAATCCATCGACCATTTCTCACCCAAGTCTTCTGACTGACTGCTAGAGGACTTTGGCAATCACATCAGATGAGTAGAACTTGTGTAGTCAGTGACTGGTCACAAACTACAGAATGCACACCTCCAGACCAAGAAACCTCTGAAAGGAGGCCCTATGCTCCGCAAGGAGTGACAGGAGGAAAATAATGGATGTTCTTGCCCAGTAAATTAACATTATGAACACAGACAGACACTGATGTGTCCAGTTCGGTTCCAGTTTTTCCTGGTTTGGTAGGATCCTGCTAATGACTTATTGTAAAGCAAAGTTGAAATGTATTGGTGATAAAGCATCTCCTTGTTCTCATTCTGAATGAGAATGTGTGAGGCAGTTGTTTGCCTATTCAGACTTTTACTGCAGGTTACTTTTAACTACATTTTCATTAACTAGTTTGATACGTATACCAAACTCAGTGAAAATATTGTTTAAAACCTCTTTTATAACCCAATTGTTGGCTTTCTGGTAGTTTATAAATGGCTGATGTACTGCCGTATTTTATTCCAGTTCTTCTCAAGTCTCTGGCAAATGCAGAATATATGATAACTCATCTCTTAGGTTGAAATCCACATGAATGGTGCCCAATAATTTTGTTTATGCATGAAGTTAATGCTGAAGGAAGAATATTGGATAAAACTTGGAGTGTAGTTGATAACAGTGATATGCCTTGATAATTAGTACAGTATTTTTATTACCCTTATAAATAGGTACATTAATTGATTTTCTGCTGTTGGGGCAATTCGCTCTTATTCCAAATAGAATTAATCAGTTTATGAATCTTACAACGTTCTGTTGTAACTCCTGCCTAAATAAATTCTGCTGCTATTTGATCAGTACTTTTTGATTAATACATTTTCAACATTTCATTAGCCATCTCAATCTCGACGCTGGATCCAGTGTCCATAAGTTTGTACTGTACAGTTCATTAGTGTATGCCACAGGGAATTGTGGTTTTCAGTTGTTGAAAAGGCTAACATTTATTGAATACCCAGTCTTGAAGGTAATTACTTTTATTCACCAAACAAATTAAAGAAATTAAAACTTAACCAAACCTGTTTTAAATTAACAACTAAACTTTACTTAAAAATGAGACACAAAATACCAAATTTTGTGACCTGGCACACCTGTGCTACTGGCTCATCAGTACGTGTTTTAGTCTGCCTAACACTTTTAACTCCATGCAGTTCCAATGATTGACAGAAGTGATTCTCCTATGTGCTCAAAATACTATGGGCATCTGCAAGCGGATTGACCTTCTTATCCTTTACTAAATCTTTTGAATTTTATGTGTGCCTGTAGACAATCTCTAATATAGTTGTTTTTGTTATTTATTTGTAGCTCATTAATACTTCGTTTCAAATATCCCCTCTTTTTTGTTGCTGTAGCGTTGGCTAGATTCACATCACACAGTTTCCCGTTATGTGCATTAGTGTGGCTTTGATCCTGCACCCATTGGAATTTAGCCTTCTGCCTTTGATGATTTTGATCATTCCTCATCAGACCACAATTTCTGCTGCTTCCTTTGTAATGGTATATATTATGTTTAGCAGCGTTTTCTATATTCTCTGTAATATTTTCCCAAGCCATATTTGTAATCCCACTGTCATGTAACTTCCACAAAGTAGCAGACAAGTTTCAGATTTTTACATGACACTGTTGTCCAACTTACAATTTGCAACTGGATTATTTCAAACATTTCTTGATTTTCCTTCTAAGTTTTTAAAAATATTTTCAATTGCTATATTTTTTGTGGCACTTTTTATCATTTGCTTCTTGTTTCTGAAGTCATTTTCATCTTGTTAACCTTGTTTTTTGTACAAACATGCATAACACAAAAAAGACAAAAGTTTGTAAAGAATAACATGAGAATAAATTATGAATACATGCTGTATGAGTACACTTACATCTGTACAATAATATATGTTTCGATGTGCCTTGTGTTATTTAAATACAGTGCACTGAAAATAGACCAAGTTGTGCAAGATACTTATAACTAGAAAAGCCATTGGAAGTTAGGCATCACATTGTGTCTGTTTCATTTCCTGTGGCTTCATAACTCAGATTTCTTATGCAACTTTACAAAGTTAATTATTCGCTGAAGATTGCCTTCCCTTATTGTGCTTCATGAATGGAAATAAGAATAAGTGTATTGTCACTGGGTTGTGTATCTTTTTGAAGTTGCTGTATGTTTTAGTGTGTCAGCACATGAAAACACATAAGAATCACTGGTTAGGAAATGTTTAAGATGAAGATGAGTATTAAGGTTTAGTAATATTTTTATCATCGGTTATCTGCAACTTCCATGTACTGTAACATCATTAGTATCTGATTGAACATTATTTTGTTTCCTGATTTGTAGTGTCAGTATGACTGCATTTTTCATCAGTTGTAATTTGCATTTTATGACTCATATTTGCATTGTGTTTCATTTTCTGACAGCCTTTATTTTTACTTTGAATTTTGTCATGTTCCAACTTTATTTCGAATCAGTTAATTTCTGCTGATAATTTTCGAGCAACTGTTGGTTCTCCTCCATTTTGTTCTCTAACTTTGATAGCTTTGATTCATTTTCTTTTAACATTTCTTGTATCTGACTGAAATTCTCTTTCATGTAATTTACATCAGACTCCGATCCTCGGTTGCTGATAATATGAATTGCTTCTCCTATTATTACCAAAGGCATTTTGAAAGAGGTATTTTGTTCATTGCTCCTAGTGCCAAGGTTAAGAATGCGTTGGGCTGTACTTCTACTTCCCCCATATGTCTTCATGGCATGGCCAATGTCAAATTCACCTTCACCGTCACCGTCACCTTCAACATCACTTTCAACTTCACTTTGACCATTGCACTCAAAAACAATATTTGGTCCCTTGTTAGGCAAGACGTGGATCCTTTTATTGTATGATGTATCAGGGAACAGACTGATATTTTTGAGCTTAGATTTTTGGAAGTTTATAAAGGGGCGTAGGAGTGTGTGTTTAGGCCATTGTTCCACAAAGGTATGCCACTGAAGCAGGGTGCTTTCGATTTCATAAATAAGCCTTATGCGTGAGACAAGAGACAGCTGCTCGGCATTAGATTTGATGGCCTGCGTGTCACTGACAGCAAGTCCCGTCAGTAAATTGAGTAGAACCATTGCGATTATGAAAACAAACAGTGCAAACAAACAGGAATATGTCGAGGAACTTGCCATTTCAGATACCATGGAATCAGTTTCAAATTCTCCCATCATCATGACAAAAGTTTTCATCACAGACATATATGGATTCATAAAGAAATATTTATCCTCTCTGCCATCATACTTTGTGCTACTGTAAGTAGCATTCTTATGAAGTAAGCTATAGAAGCTGAAAGCAAATGCAATTAACAGGAAAAGGTATGAGAATAGAAACTGGCAGTAATTGAGAGAAACGGTTTTTAACATCTCAAGGTTCGTTGACAATTTTGGTAGACGTCCAGTGAGCAGTATCAACTCAGTCCACGATAGTATTATCGTTGTCACAACACATGTTTCCTGCCATTCGGACCGAAATATTATGTAGCCTGAAAAGCATATGATGCCAATATCAAGAATGTTTTCTTTGTTTTTGAAATAAACCTTAGGGGAGAGTGCCAACTGTAGAAGTTCCCTCCCAGTAAAATATAGCAAAAAAAGTAAAATGACAACCCATACAGCATTAAATCTGATGCTCATCGAATTTGATTCGGAGGTTTCGGTGTCATTTGATCTGATCACTGTTTCACTTGGATTCTTTGTATTGTCTGCGATTGTAAGGAGTATGTATGCATTGAGCAGAATTGTAAAAGTAAGGTACATGAAGATGTTGATGTAGAAGTATGATTTGACACGTTGCCACTTCATATGAAGGAAACTCGTAATTACAGGATGTTGCATAAGTTTCCTGTGTTCATTTGATCTGCTTATGTAGAAAAGGAAATCCATTTCAGGTTTCAGGTTTTCAGGAAACTGAACATTCTCACAACCAGATTCATGGTCTTGTATTAAGGGCGTATGAAAGCTTTCAGGTAGATTTGTCTCTGTGCCTTTTTCGTTGTGTGCTACTAGGAAGCTGTAATCAACGATTATTTTGTATCCTTCCTCGTCTGGAAATTCGTCATTAGTCTGTAGACTCTTATCCAAGAAGTACTCGACTGATTTTGCTGGAAGGGGAGATTTATCAAATACATTTTTGCGTCTTATATCTGCCCCACGTCTCATCAGATCAACAACGCAGTCGAAATATTCAGTGCTTGATGCGTGATGAAGCGCAGTATTTCCTTTGGCGTCCGTAACATTTACATCCAATTTATGCTTTGTCACTGGACCAAGGAGGAGGTTCATTATATCGTGATCCTTATTCATGCATGCTATTAAGATTGGCGGCCGCTTCTCAAATTTAGCAGTGGCGTTGGGATTAGCACCACTTACCAGTAGCAGTTGTACAGCATCCGTCAGACCGTGAAGAGTAGCGTACTGCAATGCTGTGTAATTTCCATCATCAATATCTTTGCACTTTTCGGAGAACTTTTTCTTGAAATCTTTACAATTCCCGTCGTAGAGATGTTGAAACAGTGTCTGTCCTAACTGTGATCTGTGTTCGTTCGTGTGTGTGGACCATATGGCCCCTGAACCGGTGTATTTCTTGCAAATAGCGTTCTCAATTTCTGATTCACGTTTACTGAGAATCCGTTTCAAGCGCTGCATGTCATCTTTATCTTTCTTTTCTTCTTCATTATCTTGCACTGTTTCTTCATTGTCTGTTTGCTGATCAAGTTCAGCAATCAGTTGCCTGACTTCATCATGAACTGCATTTATATTCGTCCGTCTGTCTTTTAAAAGAACTGTTAATACACGGACATTTCTCATTTGAAGTGCCAAATGCAACGCTGTCTTGTTGGTTGCTGGGTTAACGAAATTTGGATCTGCGCCAGCGCGTAACAATGCTTTGACGTATTCAGCACAATCTTTCTCCCTGCAAGCAATCTCCAGACATGTGGCAAAGTGAGGTCTTCTATAGCAATAGTTTGGGTTTACGCGTGCTTTCCCATGTTCGTCAACTAGACAAAGAATGTTGTGAAATATTTTCAGCTGACGGTTTTGAAGAGCAAGTATAAGTTGACCGTGATGGTCCAGAAACTGATTTTTTATTCGATACTTTGGCAGCAGAAGTTTTAATTCAGGATAATTGCTCTGTATACATTCCCGAGCTGTTCTTTCCTTTGATCTGTACGAATCCAAATCAACACCATCCTTTCTGTATTTGAGAATTAATTCAACAGCTGTTTTGTGGCCTAAGTTGGCTGCCTCATGCACTGCAGTGCAGCCATGATTGTTCGGTATGTTCAATGCCAATTCAGGTCTTTTCAGAAGGAGCTCTATACATCGCTTATATTCAGCGTCCCTCCCTCTCTTACTGTAGCTGACAGCGTGGTGTAAAGCAGTTCGTCCTGAACTATCCACAATATTAATTTTTGTTTTCTTGTTTTGCAACAGAGCTTCCAGGGCTTCAGAGTTCCCGTATTTGGCAGCAGAGTGAATTGGCTCTGGATGAACCTCGTGAACGTTAGGTTTGACACCATGGTCTAGGAGAACTTTTACGAATTTTCCACCCCAATCCAACCTGCATGCTAATTCTATACAAGTTTTATAATGCGGTTTCCCATACTTATATTTTGGGTCCACTCCTGGTACTTTCAGTAAAGAAGAGAACCTTTCAAAATCGTTATCTTCTAGCGCCTGTAGTAACTGATCCTGTGGCTCAAGTTTGTTTCCTTCTTCTTTATCTTCCGAAGGAACACTCTGTATATCTGCAGAAGTTTGTTTAAACTCGCTTTTTTCAGGGAGCTCTTATCTGTTGGATCTATGTGTGTATTGTTTGTGGTTTGTGTCTGCTCTGGCCTGTTCAGTTGATTCAAGGAAGAATTGCCTCGGTAGAACGACTTCGGATTCTGACGAGGTGTCGTCCTCCTCAGAAGAAGTTTCTTGATTTTGATGGGAACGCGCATTATCTGTGGAATCCATTGTTACTGCTTCATACTGAAAGAAGAGGAATCGTGCAGTTAGAAAGCAGTCGTTTCCTGTGCCATAACACAGAATGAATCACACACATGCGCACGTGCGCGTGGTTAAGGGAAGAATTACAGGAATTATAAGTGGGTCGTTCAAATTTAAAGGAGAATCTAGTTCCCTTTCGAGCATAAATGAACTTGTATGAACGTACTTGCGCTGACATGTTATGACATGTTTAAACTTGCATCCCACACTAGTCGGTTTCCTCTCCGCCTCAACCATCAGTTGCAATGAGGATGGCAGTGCAAGCAGTACCCAAAAGTGTTGTGCAGCGTATAATTATCAAATTTCTCAGGAAGGAAGGTATCATTCCTTCTGAAATCTTTACCAGTCTTCACGCACAATTTGGGCATGAATGTTTGTCACAGCCAAGGGTGTTCAGTTGGGCGAAATCATTTCGAGAAGGACGAGACCGTGTTGAAAGTGAACCTCACGCTCGGCAACCAAGAACTTCTGTCAATCCAGACAACGTTTTGAAAATTGGTGAACTTATTCGGGCTAATCGTCGCATAACTGTTCTTGAACTGTCACAGGAAGTAGGAATTAGTGTAGGGAGTGTTGAAGAAATTCTGAACGAGTTGAAAGTCAGTAAATTGAGCGCTAACTGGGTCCCACGGCTCCTGTCACCGGAGCACAGGGAAAGACGTTTAGTGGCCGTTACTCAACTTTTGCAACGGTACGAGAGAGAAGGAGCCGAATTTTTGGACTCAGTTGTGACCTGTGACGAGACCTGGGTCCACTACTTCACTCCTGAATCAAAAAGAGCAAGCAAGCAGTGCAAACACACCCATTCTCTACCCCCCAAAAAAAGCGAAAGCAATTTTTTTCAGTGGGGAAGTTCATGGCTACTGTGTTCTGGAATTCAAAGGGTATCATTCACCTGGTCTTTCTCACTGGTCAAAAAACCATCAATGCGCAGTACTATTCTACTCTCCTGAATGAAAAAGTGAAGTTGGAAATCCTCTTAAAGCGAAGAAAAACGCAGGATTCAGTTTGCTTCCTCCAGGACAACGTTCGTCCTCACACTGCGTGTTTAACGATGGCAACTATACTGAAACTGAAGTGGGATGTCATGCCTCATCCACCGTACAGTCCAGACTTAGCTCCATCTGATTATCATTTGTTTGGACCAATGAAGGTTGTTTTAGGAGGCAAGAGATTCCGGAATAATGATGAGGTCATTGCAGCTGTGCAAAGTTGGATACACAAGCAACTGGAAACCTTCTTTGAAACTAGAATTAGGAGCTTCCAGAACGTTGGCACAAGTGTATGGCAGTCAAGAGGGACTAAATTGAAAAGTAGTGTGTAAGACTTTTCCATTTTATTGTGAATAAATTTTTTTAGAAACGAATTCTCGTTTAAATTTGAACGACCCTAGTATTATAAAATCTTACAGGTTAATCACACAGTAGCCATACATACTTATTTTTATGTCCGCGCAGTCGCCGTACTTTTAAATGCAATCAAGCAAACGATCCAGCCTCCTCATTCAGAATGTTTATTTCTCGTTTGGCCCTTAAACCAGTTTGTTTGGGACATTCCATTGCGAATGTACTCTAAGAGCCATTTCATGCGTTTTTAGCCTGTTTATTTCCATTATACGATTATTTGATATGCACTTTTCTTAACCATTTGGTTGTCCCAGATATTCTGATCGGTCTGTTACTTGACCTCAACAATCTTTAGATTTTATGGTTGCCCATAATGCGTGGAAAAGAAATCCGGTGTGGCTGTGTCGGGGACACGGCCGTGTGTTTTACGTGAATACGTGTACGTTAACGGGTAATATTTAATTTCAGCGTATTATATGTATGTCATAATCATTCCTTAACAGTAAGACGTCCTTCGGATCTCCATGTTTTATTTATGATGGCAACATTTTCCTTTCGTCGGGTTCAGGAAAGAAATGAAATAAAGAAATAATTTGTGTGTTATAATTTTATTAATGGTAGGTCTGTGATAAGAAAAGTACGATACAAATGGCATACAGGATACATCGATGTCTATACAGCCCGGCGTTGATACAGAAGCGATTACATCATGCACTTGCATAGGCTCGGCCGCCCCAGCGGCAGATGTACTTGCGCCGTCGTTGATCCGCTCGGACGCCTTCATTGTTTTACGTTCCCGGCACCGCTTCACTGTATCATATGGTGTTTTTTGGGTATCACTGGATTGCTCTTGAGAAGCCCTTTCCAACCGTATACGATTTCTATATTTTGATTTGGCTTTTTGACGAGTATAGGCCGACAATGTATTAAGTTTTCTTAATTTTGAAGTTTAACACCATATATATTCACCATAACTATTCCACACTAATGTTTTGTGTACGCAATCGATAAATATTGACGAGAGCTGTAAATTGAAACTGAAACGAGCGTCGTATCTTCTCCGAGTCAAAATGTATACTAAACGGAAAGTATGTGACGCGGCGAAACGACCTCCAAATTGCGGCGCTTTCCCCTCCGCCGCGCGCGATGCGTCACAGTCCCCACTCAACGTAATTAATTCTTTGATCCTTTAACCATCGAGTGGTGTAATTAAATTTTGGATGTAGATGATAGATATGTAGCTGCAATGCCAAACTGTATCCCCGATTTTGTTATCATCAGTTTTCTGGATTGCCTCCCACTACGGAAGCAAATTTAAAGACGTATTTACGTCAAAAACACTCACTTGCTAGCCTGTGAATATTTCAAGCAATTTAAAGTAATATACTTGTGGCCCAGGAGGAAAGGTAAATATTCTGGGAGGTCATAGCATCGGTCATTTTAAGCAAAAAATTGTATATGTACATTTGTCCTATTCCGAACAGTTTCCGAGATAGTGCTAGTTCACTGTACAGTAGGTTGGATTTGGCGCCCAATGTTGTCCTTTCTTCCCGCCGTACTGCGCCACTGTCTGAAGCATGTGAATGTGTGTGAAGCGTCAGTTGGCCGTTGTGAGTGTTGATAGTGTAATTGTAGGAGTGTTGTGAAAAATGGCGCACATCTTCACAAATGCCGAATGTGCAGATATGCTGTACGTTTACTGCTTCTGCGATGGCAGTGCCACTGCTGCTGTTGAAGAATACCGTCGACGGTTTCCTATGCGCAGAATTCCGGATCGTAGAGTGTTTACCAAGGTGTTCAATACATTGCGTGAATGTGGTACGCTTCCCAGTGCTCATGTTTAATCTGAACGAGCACGTCTACATGTGGAGGAACAGGAAAACATTCTTGAAATGGTACAGCGTAGCCCTACTACTAGCACGCGAAGACTTTCTACACGTCTCGGTGTTTCGCGAACACGTGTATGGCGAACATTGCATGCAGACGGCTTGTACCCATTTCACCTACAGCGTGTGCAAAATCTACACCCAGGGGACAGTGCCATGCGATTAGAATTTTGTCATTGGTTACATACTAATCGTCAATTGCTTCCATTAATACTATTTACTGATGAAGCTACTTTTACCCGTAACGGAATCAACAACACACGTAACTCGCATCGATGGTCTCACGACAATCCACATGGTACAGTGGAAACAAATGTTCAACGTCGTTTCTCTATCAGTGTGTGGTGCGGTATGACCGATGACATGTTGATTGGTCCCGTTGTTTTAGACGATCTTATGACAGGACAAAATTACCAAAACTTTCTGCAAAATGGATTACCAGAACAACTAGAGGATGTTCCTTTGGCTACGCGGATTGCTATGTACTTTCATCATGACGGCTCCCCTTCTCATTATCCCGACTTGTGATGCAACATCGCAATGACACTTTCCCTAATCGGTGGATCGGTCGTGGGGGCATGTCAAATTTCGTAAACGGTTTATGGCCTACCCTTCGGGAGGAAAAAGGTCATATCCAATTTCGTTCACGGCCAGCAGGTACAGTATCCGATTTCGTACACGGTCAATCCCCTACCCTTCGGGAGGAAAAAAGTTCGTATGCATGTTTGCAATAAAGTTGACTTAATTTAATGAGAAATCCTGTATTAAAACAATGTACTAAAATGACCATTTTTATCAAGCAATGTAGCCTTATTTTATATTGTATGTACCGTGCATTTTATCATAAGTCTAATACCAGCCAACAAATGGACAAGGTTATTGACATATATAAAATTATTTGAACCCCCTACATATGTTTCAGCAAACGAGTTGCCATCTTCAAGGGGTTTTTAGCAGAGAATGACAAGAACTTTTTACATCCAAGTATATAGTATGGTTAATAACCATTCTGTATAGAGAATTACAAGAACTTTTATATAAAAGTATTTAATAACCATATTGTATACTTGGATGTAAAAAGTTCTTGTAGTTCTCTGCTAAAACCCCCCTGAAGATGGCAACTCCTTTGCTGAAACATATGTAGGGGACTCAAATACGTTTTATATATGTCAATAATCTTGTGCATTTGTTGGCTGGTATTAGACTTATGTAGCCTTAGTTTAATGACATTCTTAAATAAGTATAATTACAGGACTAAATACAGGATGGGGCAGAGTTCATTCATCGTTTTGATTTGCCTAGTATGATGGTGGGCCTGGAAAGAATTTTGAACTAATTGTATTATAGAGTTAAGCTAGGTACGCCATTTAGTAAACATGGATTAGCGATCGGCTGTACACCGTGCGTTCGCCGTAGAGACGTTTTTAAAAAAATAACGACTGTGATACCAACGCAACAAATATTCAGATGACATTTTAACACCGAGAGACATTGAACGGTTCCTGATCACAACACTATTAAGAACTGGGTAGAGAAGTTTCGAACCACGGCTTCTGCAACAAACAGAAAACCTGGAGACGGCGTCAGAATTGTGCTGACACTGGAAAACAATCTACAAGTTATAATGAAATAAGAAGTAAAATCTTAAAAGCTTGTGCATCTCTCATTAGCCACCCATTAAACTACATTTGTAATCACTCACTACATACAGGTGTTTTCCCTGATCGTCTTAAAATTGCGGTAGTTAAACCACTATACAAGAAGGGAGACAAAACTAGTATGACAAATTATAGGCCTATTTCCTTATTAACTGTTTTTTCTAAAGTATTTGAGAAAGCTATGCACATTAGGTTAAGCCAACATCTACATACTAACAACATACTGGTCACAGAACAGCATGGTTTTAGGAAAGGGATATCTACTGAAAATGCTACCCTCAGGCTAACAGATAGTCTATTTACATCTATTAACTAAAAAAATGCATGTTGGAGGAATTTTCTGTGATTTGGCAAAGGCTTTTGACTGTGTAAAATCATGAAATTTTGTTGGCTAAATTACATTTCTATGGCAATCGAGGAGTAACTGCAGATTGGTTCAAGTCCTATTTAACTAACAGAAGACAGAAAGTAGAAATAAAATCACGTAATGCAACTCAAAACGTTTTCTGTGATTAGGGTGCAGTGAAGCAAGGATCATTTCTAGGGTCTTTATTATTCATAATATATACAAACAACCTTCCTCGGAAAATAAATTCCATATCAAACCAATACTTTTTGCTGATGACACTAGTGTTATAATATATAACAGAAATTTAGGAGATTTCTGTACAGTTGCAAACTTAGTTCTCACTCGTATGATTGAATGGTTTACTGCTGACAAGTTAGTATTAAATCTTGATAAAACAAATATTATGAAATTTATAACAAATAATTCACAACACTGTGCATTACGTATTGATTATAGAGGAAAGTATATAGAAGAGGCAATAAACACAAAATTTATTGGTTTACAAATTGATAACCACTTAACTTGGAAGAATCATGTTGATCAAATGGTTCCTAAGTTAAGTGGAGCATGTTATGCAGTTAGATCAATGTATCATATCAGCAGCATCAACACTCTTAAATCAACTTATTACGCATACTTTCATTCTATTATAAAGTACGGAATAATGTTTTGGGGTAATTCCTCCAACAGTAAGAAGATATTCACCTTAAAAAAGAAAATCATCAGAATTACGGTCGGTGCACAAACAAGAACTCCATGCAGAAGTCTGTTTAAAAAATTAGAGATTTTACCTATTCCATGTCAATATATGTTTTCATTCATGAACTTTATTTTAAACAATCAAGAACATTTTCAAACAAATTCATCTATACACAGTACAGACACAGCAATAAGCACCACCTGCATAGACCAAATGCCAACCTGTCTTGTTTTCAAAAAAGTACATTCTATGCCGGTATCAGAATTTTCAACAGACTCCCACTGAGTCTCATAAGTCTTAAGAATTAAAAGACAAAATTTAAAGTAGCATTAAGAAAATACTTAAATACAAATTCTTTTTACTCAGTAGAGGAATTTTTTTTGTACATAGATTGTTCATAGTGAGGTATGTATCACGTTTATAGTGTTCAAATGTAAAATTCTTTAGTCTGTATATTTGTATATTATGACTTATTGCACATCCAGTCGTCACTTCGACAGACTTATGGATCCATGGAATGTATGTATGTATGTACGTATGTACTATGTATGTACGTATGTATGTAAAGAGTACGAGCCACTATCGGTCGTAGCCAGCCTGTATTACTCTGTATCGCCCTTCCCATCATCCTGACAAAGTCTCCAGTTAGTTTAAATATCACGAGATTGCAGTGTCCTCTTTGGCGCCCAGACCGGGATATGAAGTGTTGACGTCAGAACACCGACGACGCAGTGCATGAACAAGTGAAGGGCCAGCTGATTCTCTACCTATCTGCAAATCGCTCTCAGAATAAAAACAATGACAGCTACAAACTTTGAGCGGAGACGGTAAGAGCAGGGATCAGTTAGAAACAGTAATCGAACTTGATTGGCTGAATAAAGAAAGTAACATGTTAATAGAAACTAATTCGCTAAACATGTTGGCGGAAAGGGGTGAAAAAAAAAGGTTACGTCATTCAAGCTGACCAAGTATGATTTGGCAACCACATACCTGGACACCTCGTTATTGTTTTTTATTGACTGGGATATTTTTTTTCATGGCGCAACAGCCCATAGTGGTGCAAGGCCTCCTCATTGTCGAGGCTTTACGATCACACTCACACACACCACACTCGGTAGGACTCCTCTTGACGAGAGACATCCATGCCCCTGGCGGGATTCGAAGCCACAATCCCAGCAAGCGAGCGGCCGCAGACCCACACCTTAGACCGTGCGGCCATTGGGATCGGCAGTGTTCCCCGGGATGCAAACACGAACAATAGCGGTGTACGAAAACGGATATACCATAAAAGGGGCTTGAGAACTACCTGCTTATCTCGTGAACGAAATCGGATATGATTTTGAACCCTGCAATAAACCGTGTACGAAATCGGACATCCCCGGTCGTTGGCTGTATCATAAACTGGCCACCAAGATCTCCAGATCTATCCCCGTTAGATTTTTGTTTCTGGGGTTAGATGAAGAGTGAAGTGTACAGAACAAAAGTGGATACAAGAGACGAACTGCTCGATCACATAATGGATGTTATCGCCCGCATAAAGGAAAGTCAAAATGCACTCAGACAAGCAACACGCCATGTCCTCTCACGAGCTGCAAAGTGCATTGACGTTGACGGTGGAATTTTCGAAAATGTATTATACTAGGTAAACTGTACCAACTATGTCACTTGAACAATAAATACCAGGATTAGAAACCGTACGTATTATCTCTTTATTATCAACAATTTTGCAACTGTACAGGGAAATAGTGAATCAACTTTTCGATAACCATACCTGCTCTCGAAACCTTGGTTCGCTCGCCATTCAACCACGTGACGCAGCTCCTAGGCCGAGAAAATTTTGTTGAAATAAAAGCGACTTGTGTATGCGGGAAGGTATGGTTTGACCTTTCTTGTCTTACGGGATCGTAAAATGCAAGAAAACTTTTTATCTTCAACAACACCGCTGTGAGAATCTGAAATGTTGCAGGGCAAATTTTGTTTACGAGTAAATTTGCCGTATTTTTTGTGTGACGTCAAACACTTTTAAATTACCTTCAACTCCTCTTACTTTTGTTTGAGCTCGCATGAGCCCTCGCGCACGTCCTTTTGCGAGGGGAGAAGATAACTTTATAGTGTCTGAAAATGGAGCGCTGCGAAAACATTTGGACGTAACGGATAAAATGAGTGTGCCTTTAAGGATGTGAGATAGCGACGACATTCATTTTTAATGCAGATCGTCTAATACTGTTCGGGTAGTGAAATATAAAAAACTGAAAGTGACTGGTTATTAAAGGAGACTGGAGAAGAACACAGCGTATCTGTAAGGAAGCCATTTTGGAAAGGAAATTGGAAATTTACATTGAGATGGATTCTGAAGAAGCAGATTTGATGTTCAAGTTGGATATAACTGCCGAAGGTTAATATGGAATATTGGTTGCCTTCCGTGTTAGTAGTATTTAATTTTCGAGTTCTGTATGTGTCAGTGAAAGAATTAACACGTGTTTTCTTTTCACCCGTCTGCGTAGTAGCTAAGTACCCTCGCTTGCCTTTCCTGGTCCCCAAGAATTACCGATGTCTACAGGCTTACTCTCTCGGTTCGTGTTTTGTTTTGTTAAGGGTTGCGAGGTTTGTTTATTTATTTGTTGTGTATTGTACGGCACTGTTCAGTTCTATATAATTACCATAGACGGTAGGGTGAATGATGAATTGGGAAGGATGTCGACGGTAAGGGTCATAGCTTAATCCAGCTGCTAGTCACCAGAATCTGTCTTGAGTAACTCAGGAGAATCACGGAAAAACTCAGAGTAGCCGATGTCCCCCCCCCCCCCCCGGGCCAAAGATTTGAACGAAACGTCTCCATAGCGTTGCCGCTACGTCAGTTTGGTCAGCGGCATGGAGGAGACTGAGCTGTTGGCATTGGGGTGGTAGGCGGTGTAGGTGTGGTGGTCGGGAATAGCTGTCGGTTTGAAGTAGATGAATTAGGTATTACATCGTGAATAAATAAGGTGTGAACATGAGAGGTGCAAGAAAGCACCTCCAGTGGGTGTCCAATGGCGAGCCTTGTTATTAATGATGTAGGGCTTTGAGACTGAGTTAAATAATAGTCTTGGTTCGTCTGGATTTGTTCAGGAAATAAGTTTACGAAAACGCCTGTATTTTTCGTTCTTTCTTATATCTGTAATGAGAACAGTTCACATTTAATTGTAGTGCTACGCCACTGACTTTTCCACATAGTTCTTGCCACAGTTCAGGTATTTTACCGTATCGTTGCACAAGCTTCTTTCTAAAGTGTTGAAATCAGTCTGTGTATTGTGTTATCACCTATCTTGTCACCGCTGTTTTTATCTCGAGATTACCTTTAAGAGCCCTGAAAACACGTGGCAACCGCTCAGTAACGAATCTCCGTTATGTAAGGCCTAATCACAGCGAATGTAGGTGAAAGTATCAAAATCTCAGCTAAAGAGAGTCTAGGGCTGTATGAAAGGAAGCAGCATAAACCATGGTTTGACGAAGAATGTTCAACATTTTTAGATCAAAGAAGCAGGCTAAAATGGAGCGGTTACACATTCCAAACCAAAATAATGTAGAGAATCTGAACAATGTAAGACGTGAAGCTAGTAGGCATTTCAGGAACAAAAAAAGGAATATCTGAAAGCTAAAATTAATGAGCTTGAAACAAACAGTAAGAACAAGAATATCAGAGACTTGTATAGGGGCATCAATGCCTTAAAGAAGGGGTACCAGCCTAGAAATAATGCAGTAAGGGATGAGAAGGGTGATCTGGTTGCAGACTGCCACAGTATTTTGGCTAGGTGGAGGAATCATTTCTTTCAGCTCTTGAATGCACATGGGGTTAATTATGTTAGGCAGAATGACATACAGACAGCAGAGCCACTGGTGCCTGAGCCCAGTGACTCTGAGCTTTAGATGGCTATTGAAAAGCTAAAAAGGCACAAATCACCAGGTATTGATCAAAATCCAGCAGAACTGATTAAAGCAGGAGGTAGGACAATTCGTTCTGAGATCCATAAACTTATTAATTCTATTTGGAATAAAGAGGAATTGCCTGAGCAGTGGAAGGAGTCAGTCATTGTACATATTTATACGAAGGGTGATAAAACAGATTGCAGTAGTTATCGAGGCATATCACTTTTGCCAACCACATACAAAGTTCTATCCAACATCCGTCTATCAAGGTTAACTCCATATGCAGAGGAAATTATTGGGGAGCGTAAGTGTGGATTTAGACTTAACAGGTCGACTACTGATCATATATTCTGCATTCGTCAAATACTTGAGAAAAAAATGGGAATACAGTGAAGCAGTGCATCAGCTATTTATAGACTTCAAGAAAGCCTATGATTCAGTTAGGATGGAGGTCTTGTATAATATTCTCATTGAGTTTGGTATCCCCATGAAACTAGTAAGGCTAGTAAAAATATGTTTAAATGAAACCTATAGCAGAGTCCGGGTAGGCAAACATTTGTGTGACACATTTCCTATTAAGAATGGATTGAAACAAGGAGATGCTTTATCACCATTGCTTTTCAACTTGCTTTGGAATATGCCATTAGGAGCGTTCAGGCAAACCAGAAGGGCTTGAAATTAAATGGTACACAACGTACCATTTAATTTAATTAAACTTCTAGTTTATGCTGATGATGTTTGAATATTGGGCGGAAGCGTACATGCTATAAAGAAAAACACAGAAGCTTTAGTAGTCGCTAGTAGGGAGATTGGTCTATAAGTGAATGATGAGAAAACTAAGTACATGGTCATGTCTCGATATCAGAATGCAGGACAAAATCACAACATAAAGATAGATAATAAATTCTTTGAAAGGGTGAAACAGTTCAAATATTTGGGAACAACTCTAACGAATCGAAATTCCGTTCAGGAAGAAATTAAGAGGAGATTGAAGTTGGAGAATGCTTGTTATCATTCGGTGCAGGATCTTCTGTCTTCCAGTTTCCTATCCAAAAATACAAAGATTAAGATATACAGAACTATAATTTTGCCTGTTGTTTTGTATGGGTGTGAAACTTGGTGTCTCACACTGAGGGAGGAACATAGGCTGAGGTTCGAGAATAGGGTGCTGAGGAGGATATTTGGGCCTAAGAGGGACGAGGTAACAGGGGAGTGGAGAAGACTACATAACGAGGAACTTAATGATCTTACTCATCACCAAATATATTCGGGTGATCAAATCAAGAAGAATGAGGTGGGCGGGGCATGTAGCACGTATGGGTGAGGGGTGAGGTGCATACAGGATTTTGGTGGGGAGACGTGAGGGAAGGAGACCACTTGGAAGACCCAGGCGTAGATGGGAAGATAATATTAAAATTGATCTTCAAGAAGTGGGATGGGGGCATGGACTGGATTGATATGGCTCAGGATAGGGACAAGTGGCAAGCTGTTGTGAATGCGGTAATGAACCTTTGGGTTCCATAAAACGCGGGGATATTCTTGACTTGCTGACGACTTGTTAGCTACTCAAGAAGGACTCTGCTCCATGGAGTCAGTTAGTTCTCCCTTATACGGTGTAAGTTACAAAAGGATGGGCATTCTAAAAACCTTATTACAATGGAATATTGTAAATGATAATGCTGATAATCTGTCATTAGTAGTATTAACTGTTAGTAATGGACGAGCAGATAGGAAGGTAGTATCAAAATCAATCTTATAAGGGTAGGATTTGAGGACATGGACATATCTTATTGTTTAGAGCAGCGGTTCCCAATCTTTTATGTGTGTAGCCCTAAAGTAGCAAATGGTATGTGACCCGCGACTACCATGGAAACGGCAATAGTCCGTGATATTTACCATAAATTAACTAATACTAATGCCTTTCTTGAACACTACATAACATTGCCACTTATTAAAAAAGTATTAAATTTTTAATGTTACTTGTCAAATCCAATATTTTTGGGACAGTATTAAATACACAAAACATGCAAGAAATAAATCTTTATCTAAGTAACTGACACATGTGCTTCTTAGACAAACCTTTGCTTGTAAATACAAACTTGTAAAACACAGAACATATGGAACGCTACATAAAATGAACAGAACTATGATGTCACGTTCTTCCTAAAACCTTCTCGCGACCCTGATTTGGGTCGCGACCTGAGTTTGGGAACCGCTGGTTTAGAGTCTGCTGCAGGCATTTAGTTTACAGAAAGACGCAGGTTAGAGTCACCCGCTCTATTTAAGCGATTTATCTCGTAACACAGAAACTGTTATAAGGTTATCTTACCTTGTGAAATTTCAGACCACTAAATATCAGTTTATCTTCAGTAGTGTTTGAAAAGCATATAAATTCCTTCCCAAGTGTCGAACCACTGATTTCAGTTGCACATACGAGATCTGTGTCTTGGCAGCTCACTGTCCCATCATGCACTATTCTGTTCCTAAGAGTCAGTCCCTTATCTTAACCACTTTATCATTAAATTTCTACTCAGCGACACTTCAGTTTGGGTTCTGGACATGAGAAACGTAATATGCAGAATGTATCATATTACAAAGCAAATGACATCACCGTTTATTTATAAGTAATTATCACTTTCTCTTCGTTACAACAGTCGACTTAGATATAAAAAGTACAGTTGTTCCCGTAGTTTTGCCTATCTTGGTCTGTAACTTTGTGACGACAAAGTAAATTGGGGATATTTTATAGCAGTGTGCTGTGGGGGAAAAATTTTGGACCTATGAAGGATGAAATGATACGAAGCTGAAGAAACTGTATAGCGACGATTTTAATGATTTGACCTCGTGAATGTTACTGGGATGATAGGGCGGGGTATGCATATGCAGCATGATTTCTGGAGAGACGAAACATGGAGGCAGAACGCCGGACCGAGTAACAGAAAGACGAGACCACGTGTAAGGTGTAGGAGTGGAAATGGGAGGATAATATTTAAATGGATCTCAAAGAAATAGGGTAGGAGGATGTGTACTGGATTTGTCTGGCTTAGGGTAGATGCCAGGGGCTGGCTGTTGTAAAAACGGGAAAGAACCTCCCGGTTCCATAAAATGCTGTAAGTCAGGGCTTACGTAACTGGTGGAGAGGGGGTTGCGTGTATTGTTCCGCAATCTTCACCTCACTGCACTTTAATTCCCGTAAGGGAAAATTTGTCTTGCGTTCTCTGCAACTCCAGCGTAGTGTAAAAGTGCGATGATCGATGTTAATGCCTTATAACAAAAGTGGGGTTAGGGTTACCAAAGGCGAACGAAATATGATAATGTGTACGTACATTTAAAGTTTAATGAACATAAAAAGCTTGATGTTGCTGGAATCCTATAGGGTTCGTAAAGAATCCTATTACAGGCCTAGACAGGTCCTTCCGGCTGCAAGAGAATGAGGCTCCCGGGAGGCCCAAGAATTAAGAAAATAAAGTGCTATATTATTACTATTGTGTTTGAGGATGTTATTATGTAAAGTTACTTTAACCCTATAAAACATATAATGGTGTTTGTGCTTTGGTACCATTACTATGCAGTGTTGCTAAATAATTGTGAAATCTGGTAATAAGTTTTAACATCTTGCATGACACATCTGTTGACATTTGTATGTTTATATGTTTTTGTGGTTCCATTTCAATAGAATAACACTGTGGGTCACCTAAAATGTGCACCTTGACAAGCCGATGTGCGTTATTAACCACATTATGAACTGTATGGAAATGGTACGTGTCACTGGTGTATCACTGTCCAGTCTGCTCACTAAATGATGAAGGTGTCTGAGCAATGGTGGAAGGTAAGTAGAGTGGTGTTACAGGAATATCAATACTCTCGGTGTTATGTTGCATACAAATGTTTGATCAGAATGACTGAAGATAAGATAACATTTTGAAGACGTAGGCATAGATGGAAGATGGTATTAATATTAGTTTTCATTGGTGTGTACTGGATTCATTTGTAAGGATAGGGGCCCATGGCAAGCTTTTGTGAATACAGCAGTGAACCCTTCAGTTTCCATAAAATGTGGAACTATCTGAGCAACTGTTGGCTTATCAAGTAAGACTTCTCCATGCATTCATTTAAACTTTGACTAGGGTGCATTTTCATGTGGTTTGTCTTTATTCTTCTCTACTAATGTAAATTTTATTAAGGTTTTAATGGAACATTTTTGTGGTTATGAACATGCAGTAACTAACTGAAAGTGGACCATAAAACAATTTAATGTAGGGTAAAATATATAGTGGTTGGTATTTGTACAGTTATTGGCATCTTTTTGTTCTTTTGCACTGTAATAAGTATTTAAGCAACAATGATGCCATTTCTGAATGATATTGGCATTCATGGAGGTTTGGTTTTGGATGTGGTACCTGAGTTACCAGCCAGAAGTTCTTTGTTTAGTGTGAAGGCTGCTTGATACTAAACTCTGTTAGCAGCGTGAGCAAGGAGAGGTAATTTCTTGAGGTAAGTTTTAAGCAATTCACTTCTAAATTATGAATTTTATTTTGTATGGTACATGGCAGTCTTATGAAACTGAAACACGTATTTTCCTGAAGATTTTCTCTATATGAACCAATGTGTAATTTGGATGTGCTAACCACTGTTGTCAGAAAATGGTGGAATGCCAACAACGGTAATGAAAAAGTACAAAGTTTTTAATCTTTGCCACCCTATTCCAAAAATTGTAAAACTGCCATATTTTCTTAAGGTCTGTTTTTTTAACTTTACATTAATTTATTGATAAAAAAATCACCAGATTAATTCTCGTGCATTTAGAATGAATAGTAACAGTAGTTGCATGGGGTGCCAGAGCACTATAACATGTACCAATGACTGTCACTTCTGTAGTTATTGACAGTGCCACAAATGTTGCTTGAAGATATTTTTCTTTTCTTTTTAAGATTTATCAAGATGAATAGGATTAAATCTGGGAGGATTAAGAAGAAGAAAGAGGGAAAAATGTGTTTAAGACCCTGAAGATTTAGAGGCAGCTTCAACAGAGATTTGAGGGGGTAAAGCCAAAAAAAAGTGGCAGCAAAAAAGTACAGTATCCCAAAGTTCACCTTTCAGTTTCAATTAAGTAGCAAATTTTCGAAATATTCTATGGGACCTCTGCCAGTACTTAGTGAAGATGAGGAACAACTTTTAATCAAATGGATAATTGACTGCTCCCAAAAAAGATTTCCTCAGAGGAAGCTGGATGTCCAGCCAGTCTGTTAGCGAGTTTGTAACTGTAAACCAGAGGAAAACACCTTTTAAAGATAATATGTCTGGAGATCGATGATTCTGAGGATTCCTTCACCATCATCCTTGTCCACTCACACTAGTGAAAATGTAACCTCATCAACTGCCACATTCTGTGAGGAAGGTATCAGAAAATGATAAACAATCTATTTGTTATTGTGGATTTTTTATGTATCCTTTGTTTCCAAACATAACATTTTTTCTTCTTCAATTCTATGTTGCATTTGGTTGGTGAAGTTGAAAAAGTCTTTGGAAATTTTTCAGGACCCATCAAGAACTTTTAGTGGTGATGTATCAGGTTTTCAATTATGCTCAAAGACTGGAAAAAGTTTAGCATGCAAAGGGTACAGAAATGTGTTTGAACTTGATGAATACCCTGCAAAAGTGTCTATAACAGCCATATTTGCCTTCTCAGGTTGTGGACTGATGTGCCCACCCATGGTGATATATCCTTATCAAAGAATACTCTCTGAAATTACAAAGACAGTTTCTGATGACTGGGGAGTGGGCCACAGCACTACTGGATGGATGACAGCAGAAGTATTTTCTGAATATATCGGATGTATTTTCACTCCACACTTTGGACAACATAATGTCCAATTCCCTGTTATCCTTTTCGTCAATGGACATCACACCCATCTAACACATGAACTGAGTAAGCTGTGTTCTGTATTGAGCGTAAACCTGATCTCTCTCTACCCAAATGCCACAATACTCTTCCAACCACTGGATGTTACAACATTCAGACCACAGAAAATGTGTTGGGAAATAGCAGTAATAGAGTGGCATAGGCAAAAGTCTGACAAACTATTACACAAAGAATGGTTTCTCTCTGTTCTGGATGGAGTTCTGAGAAAATATGCTGTGGAATGCTCAGCTACACAGGATTTTCGAGCTTCTGGCTTTTACCCATGGGATCCAGAAAACATTGCTTCTCAAAGTATTTATATTGGTCATAACATACAAAATGTTTGAAGAAATTGTGTGAAGTCAACTTATAACACAGCTGAAGGTAAGAGAAGGAAAGAATGAGGCAGAATCATCTGTCAAGAGGCTGACTGATGCATTAGAAGAAACATCATCAGGAGAGCTAGAACTTCCTGTGTAATAATGCAGAATCAACAAATATAGATCAGGAACAAAGAGAAACAAACAATCAAACATTTTATGTTGACATGTCAGAGATTATTCCAAGTGCTCTGGATGAAAAATTCTTGCACAATTACTGCCATAGGTACAGGATGTGAAAACAGGCTTAACAATAAAAAATTGTCTCCTCTCCAATAAGTATTGCAATGGCCAAACACACTGGAAAGAAAGTGTAAGAGAAACACAAAGAGTATGCCATTAGTAATAACATGTAGAGCATGGAAAACTCTATTGCAAGACAAGAAAATAAGGAAAGAAAAATTGACACAGCAGGTGACTGTATTACTGTAAAAACGAATGGTAAAGGGGAGTGTGTTTTAAGTGCACTAAGAATATTATGCTGGCAGACCTACCATGCACATTATGCAAAAAAATTTCATGCAAGAAACTTTTCATAAGAAATGTATTCCACATAATTACAAAAAGCACATACCTACATCTGCTACATGTTTTCAGTACTCAGATATTTCCTCTGATATGGCTCTGGATGATGACAGACTAACATGATGATAGCTCGGATCATCCAGTGTCAAGTTGGACGGTCCTGTTTTTGTAATTTTCATTTTCCATTTATTTCACACAACTTATGTTTAATCTCACCAAATTAAGTTTCCTTAATTATGTTATTCTAGTGAGTGAAAATAACTGTACAGTTTGTGACAATAATTATACATGTAAATACCAACAACTGTGTTTTTCAGTAATTTTTTAACGTTTTTCTTAATTAAACAAATGCTAAAGAGAATTTAAAAAATATGTTCAATTTTTCCTTCAACTGTCCTTATTTTAATTCCATGGTCAAAATAAGTCGTAACATCACAGTGATGTGTACAGTGAAAAAAGAAAGAAGGAAGGTGTCTTAATGGTGCCAACCACTGTGCAGTTTATCCTATGTGCATGTGTATGTAATAGAGAAAGTTATTGTCATGAATCTTCTTAATGTGGCATTAAGGTACAGTAGAACCTGGATAAGAAGTCCCCGCATAAGAAGTTTTCCCCTGTAAGAAGTCTGATTTTTAAAGTCTCGAAATCTTATTGCTTTTAATAAGCTTCCCTCTTAATAAGTCTTCCCACTTAAGCAGTCCCTAATCCTCTGGTCCCTTGAAAGACTTCTTAACAGGGTTCTACTCTATGTGTAATATTATTGAATGTAATAAACTATAACCTGCATTATTACATAACTGAGGCACCTGCCCCTTTACCTGTACTTTCAACATATTTTATACTGGTATTTATACTTTCAGTACATGCTACTTTTTTTTTTTATTCAGGGATGTTGCGAGAACAGTTGAAATTATTACAGTGCTGTTATGATCTATTTGTGTGATGTTTTCTTCTTAAGTCTATTGCACTAAAGAAAAGATTATACTCCTACAGATAAGCAAGGAAACAGGATATTCTGTAAAACAGGTGTTTTGCTGCAGGGTAATAGAAATGCAATTTTACTGCTGGTCTCCAAACTGTTTTGTGTGTATAAGTGATATGAGTGCAGTGATTCCTTATTTTAGTGATGGGTTCCTCTGATGATGGTTTGTAACTAAACCAAAATATGTAGGATAGTAAAAGCTGTTATGGTTATATACTGAGAGTGTACGTTGATGGTTATTGATTGAATATTGGTTAAGTACATAGACAATTTTAACCAGTATAAAATCTTTTTATTTCTTCAGATTCACCTTTTTTATCACCTAATTATCCTACTAAGGTCGTTCACATTTAAACGAGAATTTGTTTCTAAAAAATGTATTCACAATAAAATGGAAAAGTATTACACACTACTTTTCAATGTAGTCCCTGTTGACTGTCATACACTTGTGCCAACGTTCTGGAAGCTTCTTAATTCCAGTTTCGAAAAAGGTTTTCGTTTGCTTGTGTATCCAACTTTGCACAGCTGCAATGACCTCATCATTATTCCGGAATCTCTTGCCTCCTAAAACCCCCTTCATTGGTCCAAACAAATGATAATCAGATGGAGCTAAATCTGGACTGTACGGTGGATGAGGCAGGACATCCCACTTCAGTTTCAGTAGAGTTGCCATCGTTAAATCCGCAGTGTGAGGACGAACGTTGTCCTGGAGGAAGCAAACAGAATTCTGCCTTCTTTCTTTGATTTAAGCGGATTTCCAGCTTCACTTTTTCATTCAGGAAAGTTGAATAGTACTGCTCATTGATGGTCTTTTGACCAGTGAGAAAGTCCAGGTGAATGATACCCATTGAATCCCAGAACACAGCAGTCATTATCTTCCCCGCTGAAAAAATTGTTTTCGCTTTTTTTGGGGGTGGAGAATGGGTGTGTTTGCACTGCTTGCTTGCTCTTTTTGATTCAGGAGTGAAGTAGTGGACCCAGGTCTCATCACAGGTCACAACTGAGTCCAAAAATTTGTTCCTTCTCTCTCGTATCGTTGCAAAAGTTGAGTAACGCCCACTAAACGTATTTCCCTGTGCTCCGGTGACAGGAGCCGTGGGACCCAGTTTGCGTTCAATTTACTGACTTTCATCTCGTTGTTCAGAATTTCTTCAACACTCCCTACATTAATTCCTACTTCCTGTGACAGTTCAAGAACAGTTATGCGACGATTAGCCCGAATAAGTTCACCAATTTTCAAAACGTTGTCTGGATTGACAGAAGTTCGTGGTTGCCAAGCGTGAGGTTCATTTTCAACACGGTCTTGTCCCTCTCGAAATGATTTCGCCCAACTGAACACCCTTGGCTGTGACAAACATTCATCCCCAAACTGTGCTTGAAGCCTGGTAAAGATTTCAGAAGGAATGACACCTTCCTTCGTTAGAAATTTGAAAATTATACGCTGCGCAACACTGTTGGGTACTGCTTTTACTGCCATCTTGATTGCACCTGATGGTTGAGGCGGAGAGGACCCGACTAGTGTGGGTTGCAAGTTCAAACATGTCATAACTTGTCAGCGCAAGCACGTTCATACAAGTTGATTTGTGCTCGAGAGGGAACTAAATAATCGTTTAAATTTGAACGATCCACGTATATCCTGAAAAGAAAACGGAAATCCTCTCCCACCACCACTAAGAAATGTCTCCAAATGAATTATAAAATTGTAGGAATTCAAACGTTTTACTATTTCAAGGGACTAGTGGTGGGCTTTTTCAAACGTGCTAATGAATCATTTGGTTTCATAAAATTAGGAAATTTCGTGATTAGCTGACGAACCACAAGAAGAGTTTTGCTGTATGCAGTGAATGATAGAGTTGGTTGAGATTCAATTGCGATTCAAGAGAAAACTCTTGATTGTCTGTGGCAATCTGCACATTTCAAAACATTTAATTTTTTTAAGACTGATGTTTGTGAAATTTGCTGTTTGCAATGCTTAACTACTTTTATTTGTGAGGCTTAGTTTTGATCAGTATGGAATAATTTTGGTTACTACATTGCGTGGAACCCTTATTTGGTGTAAAGAGTAAGATGATTACATTATATTTAGTAATTTTAATGACACTTCATGAAAGAAAGAACAAGATTAGTAAAGAATATTAAATTCAAAGTTTGGTAACAGCCCTTAACATTATTACTGAAGATGGAACAAAGAAACACGGCACTCAAGTAATTGTGTTTCATTAGACTTCCTTGGACTACCAGCTGTATTAGGTAGTTATAATCAGTGAGCAAACCAACATTAAAAGAACGATCTGTTTCCTTCCTGATAATGAGGATGGAGATGCTTATCAAAACATAGGTTTGTTTGCTGTTTAACAATCTGAGATGGCTGGTAGACTGAGAGTTTTATTGCATTTTATTGCATCAGAAAGCTTCATATTATATAAAACATTGTGTTGTGTGCGGAGACGACTTTATGATTGTGTTCTTATGAAGTTGTTTCTACTCATGCTTGTAATGCACTATGATGTTAAGGTTATCATGCAAAAATTTTTGTCAATTCAGTTCAATTTATTTCATTCCTTTGACAACTGCTTGTATAGGGTACATCAGATATTTCTAATTTATTCTAAAATCTACATCATTAATTGATATTAGATAATATCCTTAGCATGTTACTTATTGTTTTTATTTGACCTCACATTTTTATTGTTTCTTGTAGACGACGATGTGGTTTGGTGTCATTTATGCACAGTAATTTTATGTGTTTTTCCTCCTCACATTAAACATACCTGCACGCAGGCATTTAGAAGTATGGCAAGATGGCACCCATAGAAGTTAGCAAGGATGTGGAGCACTGATGTGTTATGAAGTTTTGGTGAAATAAGGCTCAGAAATAGCTCATATTTGCCAAAGATTTAAGATCACAGTACTGTTGAAAATAGGGGTACAATGGTGTACTATATTAGCAGAGCTATAAAGTTTATTGTGGACAGTGGTTGTGTTTCTGTGTGTCAAATTGTACAACATCAGAACATCAGTGTTAATAGTGTAGAGAAGATCATTCATGAATACTCTCCTTTAGTAGAAGGTTCTGGATGGCTGACAAGTTGCACTAACTCTGTTTGTGGTTTTTCTGATGCTCACTTTTGGAAACTTCATTGTGTTGAGATATCAGACGTTAGTGTCTGTGGCCTTAATTCATATATATGATGTGTGCAGCCATTGTCTGACTTCTTCAGTAGTCATACGTTGGTTATTATTTAACAAAAGCATTGAATTCTGTGAATTTCCAATTGTTATGGGATCTGAGGGTACATCAGCACTAAATCCGAAACCTGCTACTAGATCCTGACTGAGCTTAGTCCAGTTCCAGGCTTATGTTGCTTGTATTTCCATGAAATAGATGTATCTTTTTATGATACACTCTAAAATACACCCATCCATATATTTAATGAAGTTCTTCTGCAGTGCATCATTTTGGACTCACTGAATATCACCTGTGTGATATAATTACTTCAGCAGTATGTGACAATGTGATATGCACTCTGTGCCAAATATCAGGATGATCAAGTCAAGGAGGATGAGATGGGTGGAGCATGTGGCATGCATGAAAAAGAATAGGAGTGCATTCACGGTGTTGATGGGAAACTGAAGGCAAGAAACCGCTTGTGGGATCTGAGCATAGATGGAAAATCTTGAAGAAATAGGATGGGAGAGTGTGGACTTTGTTCGTCTTGCCCAGGGTAGAGACCAGTGATGTGCTTTTGTGAATATGGTAATGAACATTGATGTTCCATAAAATGTGCGTAGTGTCTTGAGTAGCAGGGTAACTGTGGGCTTCTCAAGAAGGTCGCTACTTTATGGAGTTATTGTGGGATGAAGTGTACAACTTATATTATTCATGTTCTTTTGATGCAGGTTTCTGTGTTTGCAGAAAAATCTGAAATTAAGGCTTAATAGAGGAAAATATGTCCATCTATCATCATGGTTTCTCTTTAAATCAGAGAGTAGATTTTGTTGAAATGTTGTTTTGGACCTGAAGACTATAACATGCTACATGTATTTAATTTTGAGAGGTTTGTGGTTCTCACAATTGTTGGTAAAAGTTTATGGCACTGTGTAGATTTGTAGGTAGGTACCAACATTTGAGTGTAACTTGCTTCCTTCACCTTCACAGAAGTAAACCGCTTGTGCTGAAGATGAAGGCTGTAGTTTTCTTTAAAAGACTGGTACCTACATATTGAACTACATGTCATTATGTCCCAGAAGACTGTCGTTTTGTTTATTCAAATATGGTTTGTATTAATCCGTTGTAAGGTTGGATTGAGTGGCTCAAGATAGGGACGAGTGGCAGGCTTTTTTGGAAGTTGTAATGAACCTTCGGATTCCATAAAATATGGTGAATTTCTTGACTAGTCCAGTAGGTCTTTGTTTTTTCAAGAAGGACTTCCCTCCATGGAGTTAGCCAGTAAATAAGTATATAAATAAGTAAATAAATTAGTTAATCAGTTAATTAGTTAGATAAGATAGTTGGTTTGTCAGTCAGTCCACACTTTCCATGAAACTAGTATGAAACTCCATCAGTTTTAAAAGAAATGCCCGTTGTGTAGAAACGTAACATACAGCTTACCTGGATGTATACAAAAGTTTCTGCACTGTGTTGATCATGAAATAGACACTTACCTTTGTCATTGGTTGTGGTTGTGTCCTTCAAAGTAGTACACTTGCAAATGCAGTGTTTCTGCCATAGCTGTTTTACACATATTTATATTGTTCCTCAATCAAATAATTCTGTATTGACACAGATAATGACAAGTTTTACATAATGATAAAAATCACAATTCAGTAAAATAAAAAGTGCTTGTGGTTACATTTTATTATGGAATACTGTAAATACATTGTGAGTCCAAATTAAAATACAAAATACCGAAACCCATCCAATAATAATTGATGTTCCTAAATTATCAACATTTAAGTAGTATAACTAACTCATGTAGTAGGGTCCTTCTTGAGAAGGTAATATTCCCACAGCTAGTCAAGAAATTTCCCACATTCTGTGGAACTTGAAGATACATAGCTGTGTTTACAGCAGCCCACCATTTATCCCAATCATGAGCCAGATGAATCCACTCAACAACATCTTATCCTATTTCTTTAAGTCCCTTTTAATATTATCATCCCATCTGTGTGTAGATTTCCCAGGTGGTCTTCCTGCTTCAGGTTTCCCTTTTAAAACCTGCCACACATTTTTCCTCTCTGTCACACAGCCCACGTGCCCTGTCTATCATATCTTCCTTGACTTGGTCACCTGTACAATATTTGTGTGGAGTAAAAATCATGAATGTCTTTGTAATGTAATTTTCTCTGATCTCCTGTTACTTTCTTCATCTTAGGCCCCAATATCTTCCTCATCACCCTGTTGTTAAACACCCTCAGCCTATGTCCTTTCTTAATGTTAAGAACGAAGTTTTACACCTATATAAAACAACAGGCAGAATTATAGTTCTGTGTATTTTAATCTTTGTATTTTTTGGATAATGGGGAGACACAATTTTGTGTACCAAATGGTAGCAGGCTTTCTAAAATTTAATCTGCTCTTAATTTTTTCATGTATGCTATTTTGGTTTGTTACAGTTGTTCCCAAATATTTGAAATTTTCTGAATTTTCAAGGGGTTTGTCAACTACCATTATGTTGTAATTTTGTTGTGCATGCTGTTAATGAATGTTTGCTTCTAGACCAATCTCCTTGTTAGTGACTAATGAATCGTCTGTGCTTTTTTTATAGTATGCATGTGTGGTGTATGTTTGCAGGATTCTTATACAAGAAATACGCAGTACTTCCACTCAGCTTATTTATTAATTTTCCAGCAATATATACAAGATCTCGAGAGATCGTTGTTTTAAGTTGCCGCACGTGCAAGTGCGCGTGTATGGTGGAGCCTATTAGTGGGAGCGAAATGAAGCTCGCTGATGATGCGCTGCCCGGCTGCGGTCGTAGACGTGGCGGGCAGAGATAGTCCGCCCGTGTGGTGTAAGTTATAGCGTCGGTTGGCCGCTGGCTTGGTTTATCCACCGCTCTACTCCTTTGGTGTCTGATGACGGTCTACTCCTTTTTACGACTGGCTCACTCCTTTGTTGCTGCCTGTGTGGCGACCGATCGTAGGATGAAGTTTGGGCCAACCAAAGTGCTAACTAAGGGCGGAGACTTGCGCGGAGCGCAAGTCGACGTCCATTGGTCTGTTTAGCCATTCCTGCGTTTTACCGCATTGCTGGACTCGATAACAGACTCTTAGTTCGGAACTAGGATTTTGCTTACGCTAACGATTTTAAGGTCTCGATTAAGTCGGGACCTGGCAAACTGAAGGCTACAGCTCTAAGAGCGTATAGTTTTCTAAGTGGGGGAATACTTTGGTTGGATGGCTCCCTGGGATTTGAACCCAGAGTGGCATTTCCATAACTAATTTAGCGAAGGATCTAAAACCTACACACGAGTAATTTAGCCTTACCGAGGGGGGGGGGGGGGGGAGTGCGGGCCCTGCCCCGACTTTTTGTTATACCCTAGCATTCACCTTACAACTGAGGAAAATCACGGAAAACCTCAGTCAGGATATTCGAAAGGCGCCTAGTTTTAGATGCTAGGCACGATTCAGTGTCGCTTTGGCCATTAAGGGCCTCGACATTTCAACTGACCTGTCCCCGTAGCTTGCGCTAGGCGACTTGGGTTAGCCCTCGGATCAGCGTAAATATCTGCAGAGTTGCTGAACTAACGGGTTCCCCACACCAGCTAACTTAGAGTCAAAGCTCTCGGTTAGAAATCTGATGTGTTCAGCAAAGAAAGGAACTCCCAAATCCTCGTGAATTTGCACGCTACTCATGTACCAAGGTGTACCAGTACCAAAGCGAAGACACTTGGATTGAATAACCTGCAACTTTCTGAGGTGGGTGCAGGCAGCAGACCTCCAAATGGTGAACGCATAGTCCATCATGGGCCGTATGAGCTGCTTATACAGCAAAACTTTGTTCCTGATGGACAGGCCGCTTCTCCTGTGAAGGAGAGAGCTAAGCAGACCCAGTCGTTGGGCAGCTTTCTTCTTGACCTTGACGATGTGAGGCGACCAGGTCATTCGTGTATCAAGGATCACTCCCAGATAACGGGCTGTGTCTACCCATTGGATTGGCTCCCCTAGGAACTGCACCGGTCGAGGCTTGGAGTCCCTCCACCCCGCCTTCGCAAAGAGCATAGCATTGCTCTTGGATGGCGATCCTCCACGCCTTCAACCACCTCTCTAGATCACTGAGGTATGCTTCTAGGTAGCTAACAAACAGAGCCGGGCTGCGAGACGTGGCAATGATTGCCGTGTCATCCGCGTACAATGCCAGCTCGACGTGGCGGGAAGGGACGGGCATGTCATTGACATACAGACTGAACAAGACAAGAGAGATTAGTCCCCCCTGTGCTACGCCAGCCCTCATGCCACGGCGGGTGGATATGGTCGTTTGGAAGGACGCTTCGAACGTCCTGTTGTAAAGGTAGGAGGATATGGTTTTGACCAGATAGGAGGGGAAGTTAAGGGCCGTAAGCTTGAAGAGGAGACCGTCGACCCAAACAGTGTCGAAGGCCTTAGCCACGTCGAGAAAGACTGCGCCTGTTAGCCGCTTCTCGCCAAAGTTTCTAGTCACCCTTTCGACAAGGCGGGCTAGCTGGAGAGAGGTGCTACGTTTGGGTCTGAATCCAAACTGCTCATCTCGCAGAAGCCCGCGCCCGCTTACTTCACTTAAGATCCTACTAAGTAGGATCTTCTCAAACAGCTTGCCGATGGTGTCCAGAAGATTTTATGGGACGATTGGAAGAGGGTAGCGCTGGGTCCTTCCCAGGTTTCAGTATGGAGACAAAAGCGGGCATGCTTCCATACGGATGGGAAGTACTGCGCTAGGAGAGCCGCGTTGAATATGGCAGCGAGGAGAGAGACAGCACGCTGCGGAAGGTGCTTCATTGCCCTGTTCGGAATACCGCTTGGGCTCGTTGCCTTGCTGGCCTTGAGACTCAGGATGCCATCCTGTACCTCCGCGGATTTGGTTAACTTGGGCTCGCTTGCAGGTGCATAAGAGTATGCTTGCATTGCCTCGCCAAACTTCTCAATAACTGCCGGATCCGACGGGTCGTTTACCGGCTGAAACTGAGCCTCAAGACTGTCCGCCAGGGCTTCGGCTTTCTCAGAGTCTGAGAGAGCAAGCCCGCCCTGCGTGACCAGGGGTGGAGAGGGAGTGGGCACTCTCATCACCCGCTTTGTTATCTTCCACAGCGATTGGTCCTCGGGATTTCCAGTGTGGCACCCCACTGCTCATTCCGCCACTCGTTTAGCTGGTGGGTTACCGACCGCTGAAGGCGGTTGACCTCAGCTTTTAGAGCAGGGTCCCTGGTGGTTTGCCACTGTCTCCTCAACCGGTTTTTCGGCGTATTTCATCCTGTATACGTGCCGGTATTGGGGGCCACGGATCGTCACGAGGGCGTCTTCTGGGGGCCGACGCTGCTAGTGCCTCAGTGATGGCGCTGGACACCTCCTCCACACACGTGTCGATTTTCACCCCGCTACGGAGTTTCGGGGTGGACGGAAGGCTGTCCTCCAGGCAGGCCTGGAATTTGACCCAATCGGTCCGTCTGAAGTCCGGGCGGTCCGGGAGGTTAAGAAAGGTTGATCGACATTTAGTGTCGATCAGTACAGGCAAGTGATCTGAGCTTAGTGCAGAGCACGTTGTCAGATGCACTGGGATGACTAGGTTTTTAGTGATTACTATGTCTAGGACATCAGGGGTAGCAGAGGAATTGTATGTGATAGTGTGGGTGTTTCCGGCCCATAAATCAAACACGAATGATCGTTGGCGTAGTCACGAAGGTGCCTGCCCCTTGTCGTGATTAGCCTCGAATTCCAGTCCACGTGCTTGGCGTTCAGGTCCCCCGCCATGAGGACGGGAAGCCCTCCGCTCAGGCACGCAGACACATCCGCTTCGATTAGGGGCCGGGAAGGCGAAAGGTAAGCCGCCAGGATTTTCAGCGGTCCACTTGCCAACGTAACATGTATTGCAGTTGCCTCCAACTGGGTCAGGCCGGGGATGGGTATAGCGTAGTGGTCTATACCCCGGCGGACCAGTATAGCTGTTCCGCCGCCCTCTGTAGGCCGGTCTGTACGGTGGCAAACATTGTTTGCGAGCCGAAAGACTTGCCCTGATCTGAGATGGGTTTCAGTCAGGAGGCATATGTCAACCCCGTGTTTACCAAGGAAGTGATCCAGCTCCATCTTTCTGCCGCGCACGCCATCGGCGTTCCAGCAGGCCAACCGTAGTGCCCTCACACTGTGCGCCTTAGGGTGTGCTACCATATTCGTCTACAAAAAGGATAACAATTTTCAGGACAGCCCGCGAGCGTGCTGCGCCAGAAGGGAGGATGGGTACCGCTGTGAGGAGCCGCCGTGTCAGCTCTACACACGCGTGTACAGGAAGGTTGCCGAGCAGATCAGAGATCTCCTCGATTGGAGACTGATTGGGAGGTGAAATGGGAGTAGGATTAGGCTTCTTAGGTGGAGGCGATGGTTTACCAGTCATCGCCTGCTTCTTCGTTGGTGCCTGTTGAGGGGCCGCAACGGCAGGTTGGGTAGCCTGAACCCTTTTTCTGCTTGTGGTCGCTTTGCCCTGTTTAGGGGCCGCAGCCGGCTTGGGGGTGGGTATAGGTTGCGGTGGGGTGGTGGGTTTTACTACCCGCCCCCCTCGCACCACATGAGACCACTCAGGGCCTAAACTCTTCTGTTCAGCAGAAGGCTCGGCACGGGTCGCTTGCGCTGAAGCCGAGCGACTGGTTGCACCGTTCATGTGGATGCGAGGAGCTGGCGTCCGCTTTGTAAGCGCGGCCTTAACTTCCTTCACTTTGCACAGCACAGGTAATTTGCCGTGTGGTTGCCCCCGCAGCTGTAGCATTTAAGCTGCTGCTTAGGGGTAGAGCACTCTCCGGAGGGGTGCGGCTCACCACAGGCAACACACCGGGGTGCGTATCTGCAGTTACGCTGCGTGTGGCCGAAGCGTTGGCAGCGCTTACATTGAAGCGGGGCCTTAGGGGCTACGTATGTCTCTACAGAGACTCAAGCCGCAGAGTTCGGTAAGGGATCGCAACTTCTGCACTTCTGGGCCTCGAGCCACCAACACCACGAAATGTGAAGTGGGGGGGCCGATCGCATGCGGCATCCTGGTTGCGGCGCCCAGAGCGGAGCTGCATGACGCCCTGGACACGGATTCCCAGGGCCTCAAGCTCCTCCCGGACGACGTTCTCAGGCATCTGTCTGCCGAGGTTCTTCATCAGCAGACGCACACAACGATCCTCTGGGAGAGAGAAAGTGTGAAATGTCACACCCTTGCTCCCATCAAGGGATCGGAGGGCACTGACTGTGGCTCTGAACCCGTCGGCAGTACCCGGCACGATCATTAATTTCTCGCCCTTCATCTGGGCGGACAGACTGCTGGGGCATTTGGACCGTAGCCACGCGAGAAACCCGCGCGTGTCGATGACTCCTGAAACAAAGACAGGGGATTTGTTGGGCCGCTCACCTGCGGGAACGGCCCCAGCCTCAGTGGCGCCAGCTGGCATGCTGCCCAGAGGCCCGGACATTTCGACAGACATGCGCCTGGTGGCTACCTCAGAAGAGGCAGCAGGTTCGGAGGAGTCCAAACCAGTGGCTATGGGCTTGGGCTGCCCACTCGACTGACGGGGGTTGGAATCCCCGGCTAGAACCGCAGCGTATGCTGGCTTACCTGCCGTGACGTCTAGCTGCCGGCTGGTAGAGGATGTAGGGGCAACGGAGGTGCCCTGTGCGTCGGGCGCTGGGCGCCTAGCGGCCGGGGTGGTCAGGCCGTCTGAGCATGAAAACTCAGCTTTTCTCTTCCCCGCGATCGGCAGCGGCGGTGTCACGATCCTGGCTCCGGTGGTGGTGGCGGCGGTGGCATGACGCTTGGAAGGCGTCACGCGAGACGTTTTGACCGTGCAGCAGGCAGCGGTCTTACCCGTCTTCTTTGCGGCGAGGGCTTTCCTCAGCTATCGCAAGAGGACTGGGTTGCCCTGTATCATTGAAACAGCCCTAAGAAGGGCTAAATCCTCCTGCTTCAGCATTACGCTTGCAGCAGGGGGCACCTTACTTCTTTCGACGCTGCTTCGCTTCCCAGAGAAGTAGAGACAGTACCTTGGCGAGCTCAGCTACCTTACTCGCTTCTTCTTAGTGTCTACCGCTTCTTCGCTTGGCTCGGTCGCTTGGCACGTCTGTACTCTTCAACTGTTCAGACCGGAATCAACACCACCCTCTTTCCTAATCGATGAAGTTTGGGTGTTTCTGGCCCTGTATTTATACGAGTCAAAACCGAGCTGCCTGCGTTGCGATTGGCTGCTCGCCGCAGGTTGGTCCCGCCCAGTGGCGGGCTGATTTCCCAGTAGAAGCGAGGGCCATTTTTTGTGCGGTCCTTCTGTGCTTTTCGCGGGAAGCCGAGTGACAAGTACACTGCAACCGTGCTGCTGCGGGCAGCGGAGAAAATGATGCATGAAGCGGAGAGTGCACCGTGTTCTCTTGTGGGAAGCGGTGAGTTCCCACACATGATTTTGCCCAGTAAATGAACGTTATGAACACTGACCAGAGAGTGATGTGTCCAGTTCGGTTTCAGTTTTTCCTGGTTTGGTTGAATCCTGCTAATGACTTATTGTAAAGCAAAGTTGAAAAGTAATGGTGATAAAGCATCTTGTTTTTATTCTGTGCTATAAGCCGGACGGTGGCGGGTTCGATTCCCGATGGTGTAATTGGAAATTTTCATTTACATAATCCTTTTGTCCGCACTATGGCCCTGGGGTCGACTCAGAATATTAGTACCAGGTATATTTCCGAGGGGGTGGGGTAAAGGTAGCCGTTGCATAGGGCTGACAACCTTACCACCTTCATGTGCCGATTTTCTACAAATCTGGGAGCCTCAACCTCCTGGAACCCAAAGGCCTGTCCAGGCTTGTAATGGGATTGCTTTTTACAGTTCATTAGTGTGTGCAACAGGGAATTGTGGTTTTCAGTTGTTGAAAAGGCTAACATTTATTGAATACCCAGTCTTGAAGGTATTACTTTTATTCACCAAACAAATTAAAATTAAAACTTAACCAAAACTGTTTTAAAATAAAAACTAAACTTTACTTAAAAATGAGACACAAAATACCAAATTTTGTGACCGGCGCACCTGTGCTACTTGCTCATCAGTACGTGTTTTAGTCTGCCTAACATTTTTAAATCCATGCAGTTCCAATGATTGACAGAAGTGATTCTCCTATGTGCTCAAAATACTATGGGCATCTGCAAGCGGATTGACCTTCTTATCCTTTACTAAATCTTTTGAATTTTATGTGTGCCTATAGACAATCTCTAATATAGTTGTTTTTGCTATTTATTTGTAGTTCATTAATACTTCATTTCAAATATCCCTCTTTTTGTTGCTGCGGCATTGGCTAGATTCACATCACACAGTTTCCCGTTATCTGCATTAGTGTGGCTTTGATCCTGTAACCATTGCAATTTAGCCTCTTCCTTTGATTTACAAATTTTGAACATTCTTCATCACACCACAATTTTTGCTACTTCCTTTGTAATGGGCTATATTCTGTTTAGCAGGGATTTTTATATTCTTTGTAATATTTTCCCAAGCCCTATTTATGTCCCCACTGTCATGTAACTTCTACAAAGTAGCAGACAAGTTTGAGATTTTTACATGACACTGTTGTCCAACTTACAATTGCAACTGGATTATTTCAAACATTTCTTGATTTTCCTTCTAAGTTTTTAAAAATATTTTTAAGTTCTATATTTTTTCTGGCACTTTTTATAATTTGTTTCTTGTTTCTGAGGCCATGTTCATCTTGTTAACTTCGTTTTTTGTACAAACATGCATAACACAAAAAATACAAAAGTTTGTGCAGAAAAACATGAGAATAAATTATGAATACATGCTGTACGGGTACACATACAACTGTACAATAATATAAGTTTCGATGTGCCTTGTGTTATTTAAATACAATTAATACAACAAATTTAAATTTAAATAAAATAGACCAAGTTGTGCAAGATACTGATAACTAGAAAAGCCATTGAAAGTTAGGCATCACATTGTGTCTGTTTCATTACCTGTGGCTTCATAACTCACATTTTTTGTGTAACTTTACAAAGTTAATTATTTGCTGAAGATTGCCCTCCTTTGTTGTGCTTCATGAATGGAAATAAGAATAAGTGTATTGTCACTGGGTTGTGTATCTTTTTGAAGTTGCTGTATGTTTTAGTGTGTCGGCACATGAAAACATAAGAATCACTGGTCAGGAATTGTTAAAGTTGAAGATGAATATTAAGGTTTAGTAATATTTTTAACATCAGTTATCTGCATCTTTCATATGCTTTAACATCTTTAGTATCTGATTGAACATTATTTTTGGTTCCTGATTTGAAGCGTCAGTATGATTCCATCTTTTGTCAGATTATTTTACATTTTATGACCCATATTTGCATTGTGTTTCATTTTCTGAGAGCCTTTGTTTTTGCTTTAAATTTATCATGTTCCAAATTTATTTCGAATGAGTTAATTTCTGCTGATAATTTTCGAGGAACTGTTGGTTCTCCTCCATTTTGTTCTCTAACTTTCATAGCTTTTTTCATTTTTTTTAACATTTCTTTTATCTGACTGAAATTCTCTTTCATGAAATTTACATCAGATTCCGATTCTCGGTTGCTGATAATACGAATTGCTTCTCCTATTACTACCAAAGGCATTTTGCAAGAGTATTTTGTCCATTGCACCTAGTGTCAAGGTTAAAAATGCGTTGGACTATACTTCTTCTCTCCCTCATATATGTTCATAGCATGGCCAATGCCACCTTCACCTTCATCTATTCCATTGCACTCAAAAAGAATATTTGGTCCCTTGTTTGGCGAGACGTAAATCCTTTTATTGTCTGATGTATTAGGGAAAAGACTGATATTTTGCAGCTTAGATTTTCGGAAGTTTATACAGGGGCGTAGAAGTGTGTATTTATGCAATTTTTCAACAAAGATATACCACTGAAGCAGGGTGCTTTCGACTTCATAAATAAGCCTTATGCGTGAGACAAGAGACAGATGCTTGGCATCAAGTTTGATGGCCTGCGTGTCACTGACAGCAAGTCCCGTCAGTAAATTGAGTAGAACCATTGCGATTATGAAAACAAACAGTGCAAACAAACAGGAATATGTCGGGGAAGTTACCATTTCAGATACCATTTTATCGGCTTCAAATTCTCCCATCATCATGACAAAAGTTTTCATCACAGACATAAATGGATTCGTAAAGAAATATTTATCCTCTGTGTCATCATACTTTGTGCTACTGTAAGTAGCATTCTTATGAAGTAAGCTATAGAAGCTGAAAGCAAATGCAATTAACAGGAAAATGTATGAAAATAGAAACCGGAAGTAATTGAGAGAAACGGTTTTCAACATCTCAATGTTCGTTGATAATTTTGGGAGACGTCCAGTGAGCAGTATCAACTCAGTCCACGATAGTATTATCGTTATCACAACAAATGTTTCCTGCCATTCGGACCGAAATAATATGTAGCCTGAAAAGCATATGATGCCAATATCAAGAATGTTTTCGTAGTTTTTGAAATAAACCTTTGGTGAGAGTGCCAACTGTAGAAGTTCCCTCCCAGTAAAATATAGCAAAAAAAGTAAAATGAAAACCCATGCAGCATGAAATCTGATGCTCGTTGAATTTGATTCGGATGTTTCAGTGTCATTTGATCTGATCACTGTTTCACTTGCATTCTTTGTATTGTCTGCGATTGTAAAGAGGATGTATGTATTGAGCAGAATTGTAAAAGTAAGGTACATGAAGATGTTGATGTAGCAATATGATTTCACACGTTGCCACTTCATGTGAAGGAAACTCGTAAGTACAGGATGTTGCATAAGTTTCCTGTATTCATTTGATCTGCTTATGTAGAAAAGGAAATCCATTTCAGGTTTCAAGTTTTTAGGAAACTGAACATTTACGTAACCAGATTCATGGTCTTGTATTAAGGGCGTATGACAGCTTTCAGGCAGATTTGGCCTTGTTCCTTTTTCGTTGTGTGCAACTAGGAAGCTGTAATCAAAGATTATTTTATATCCTTCCTCGTCTGGATGTTCGTCATTAGTTTGTAGACTCTTATCCAAGAAGTGCTCGACTGATTTTGCTGGAAGGGGCGATTTATCAAATACATTCTTGTGTGTTATATCTACCCACGTCTCATCAAATTTACAACGCAGTCCAAATATTCAGTCTTTGATGCGTGATGAAGCGCAGTATTTCCTTTAGCATCCGTAACATTTACATCCAATGTATCCTTTGTCAATGGACCAAGCAGTAGTTTCATTATTTCATGATCCTCTCTCATGCATGCTATTAAGATTGGCGACCGCTTCTCAAATCTTGTAGTGGCGTTGGGATTAGCGCCACTTTCCAGTAGCAGTTGAACAGCATCCTTCAAGCTGTGAAGAGTAGCGTACTGCAAAAGTGTGTAATTTCCATCATCAATGTTTTTGCACTTTTCGGAGAACTTTGTCTTGAAATCTTCACAATTCCTGTTGTAGAGATGTTGAAACAGTGTCTGTTCTTCCTGTGATAAGTGTTCGTTCGTGTGTGTGGACAATGTGGCCCCTGAACTGATGTATTCGTTGTAAATCGCTTTCAAACTCTGCATAGCATCGTGATCTCTGTTTGCTTCTTCATTATCTTGCGGTGTTCCTTCATTGTCTGTTTGCTGATCAAGTTCTGCAATCATTTGCTTGACTTCGTCAAGAACTGCGTTTATATTCGTCCGTCTGTCTTCTAAAAGAACTGTTAATACACGGACATTTCTCATTTGAAGTGCCAAATGCAACGCTGTCTGTTTGGTTGCTGGGTTAACGAAATTTGGATCTGCGCCAGCGCGTAACAATGCTTTGACGTATTCAGCACAATCTTTCTTCCTGGAAGCAATCTCCAGACATGTGGCAAAGTGAGGTCTTCCATAGCAATAGTTTGGATCTACGCGTGCTTTCCCATTTTCGTCAACTAGACAAAGAATTTTTTGAAATGCTTTCAGCTGTCGGTTTTGAAGAGCAGGTATAAGTTGACCGTGATTGTCCAGAAACTGATTCTTTATTCGATACTTTGGCAGCAGAGGTTTTAATTCAGGGCAATTGCTCTGTATACATTCACGAGCTGTTCTTCCGTTTGTTTTGTACGAATCCAAATCCACTTCGTCCTTTCTGTATTTGAGAATTAATTCAACTGCTGTTTTGTGGCCTAAGTTGGCTGCCTCATGCACTGCAGTGTAGCCATTGTTGTTCGGTATGTTCAATGCAATTCAGGTCTTTTCAGAAGCAGCTCTATACAGCGCTCATATTCAGTGTCTTTCCCACTCTTATTGTAGCTGACAGCGTAGTGTAAAGCAGTTCGTCCTGAACGATCCACAATATTAATTTTGTTTTCTTGTTTTGCAGCAGAGCTTTCCAGGGCTTCAAGGTTCCCGTATTTGGCAGCATAATGTATTGGCTCTTGAAAAAACCTCTATGAACGTTAGTTTTGACACCATGGTCTAGGAGAACTTTTACGAATTTTCCACCCCAATCCAACCTGCATGCTAATTCTATGCAAGTTTTATAATGCGGTTTCCCATACTTAAATTTTGGGTCCACTCCTGGTACTTTCAATAAAGAAGAGAACCTTTCAAAATCGTTATCTTCTAGCGCCTTAGTAACTGATCTTGTGGCTCAAGTTTGTTTTCTTCTTCTTTATCTTCCGAAGAAACACTCTGTATATCTGCAGAAGTTTGTTTAAACTTGCTGTTTTCATTAAACTCGTGTCTGTTGGAACTATTTGTGTATTATTGCGGTCTGTTCTGGTCTGTTCAGGTGATTCATGGAAGAGTTGACTTCATTGAAAACACGTCGGATTCTGACGAGGTGTTGTCCTCCACAGAATAAGTTCTTGATTGTGATGGAAACGCGCATTATTCGTTGAATCCATTGTTACTGCTTCATAGTGAAAGAAGAGGAATCGTGCAGTTAGAAAAGCAGTCGTTTCCTGTGCCATAACAACACAAAAATGAATCACACACATGCGCACCTGTGCGTGGTTAAGGGAAGAATTAAAATTTTATTATGAAATCTTACAGGTTAATCACACAGTAGCCATTCATACTCATTTTTATGTCTGCGCAGTCGCCGTACTTTTAAATGCAATCAAGCAAACGATCCAGCCTCCTCATTCAGAATGTTTATTTCTCGCTTGGCCCTTAAACCAGTTTGTTTGGGACATTCTATTGTGATTATACTCTAAGATCCATTTCATGCGTTTTTAGCCTGATTAATTCCATTATACGATTATTTGATATGCACTTTCCTTAACCATTTGGTTGTCCCGGATATTCTGATCGATCTGTTACTTGACCTCAACAATGTTAAGATATTATGTTTGCCCATAATGCGTGGAAACAACACTCACTTGCTAGCCTGTGAATATTTCAAGCAATTTAAACTTTCGTACAATTGATGCCATAACAAACTGAGACTTTTCTGTAAATTGCACTAGCTTCCATTACTCTAGACCTCATTTTCTTGTTGTTTGATGTAGTCTGTTGATGGGAAACAGAATTGAAGCCTGTCACAGTTTTATAAGTTGTAAGAAAATAATTATGAGTAATATACTTGTGTCCCAGGAGGAAAAGTGAATATTCTGGGAGGTCATAGTATCGGTCATTTTGAGCAAAAAATTGTATATGTACATGTGTCCTATTCCGAACAGTTTCCGAGATAGAGCTAGTTCACTGTACAGTAGGTTGGATTTGGCGCCCAATGTTGTCCTTCCCTCCCGCCGTACTGCGCCACTGTCTGAAGCATGTGAATGTGTGTGAAGCGTCAGTTGGCCGTTGTGACTGTTGATAGTTTCATTGTAGGAGTGTTGTGAAAAATTGTCCCACATCTTCACAATTGCCGAATATGCTGATAACCTCTACGTTTACGGCTTCAGCGATTGCAGTCCCACTGCTGCTGTTGAAGAATACCGTCGACGGTTTCATATGCGCAGAATTCCGGATCATAGAGTGTTTTCCAAGGTGTTAAATACATTGCGTGAATGTGGCACGCTTCCCAGTGCTCATATTTTATCTGAACGAGCACGTCAACATGTGGAGGAACAGGAAAACATTCTTGAGATGGTACAGCGTAGCCCTACTACTAGCACGCGAAGACTTTCTACACGTCTCGGTGTTTCGCGAACACGTGTATGGCGAACATTGCATGCAGACGCTTGTCCCATTTCACCCAACAGCGTGTGCACAAATCTACACCCAGGGGACAGTGCCATGCGTCTAGAATTTTGTCATTGGTTACATACTAATCGTCAATTGCTTCCATTAATACTATCCACTGATGAAGCTACTTTCACCCGTAACGCAATCAACAACACACGTAACTCGCATCGATGGTCTCACGACAATCCACATGGTACAGTGGAAACAAATTTTCAACGTCGTTTCTCTATCAGTGTGTGGTGCGGTATGATCGATGACATGTTGATTGGTCCCGTTATTTTAGACGATCGTATGACAGAACAAAATTACCTAAACTTTCTGCAAAAGGATGACCAGAACAACTAGAGAATGTTCCTTTGGCTACGCGGATTGCTATGTACTTTCAGCATGACGGAGCCCCTTCTCATTATACCCGACTTGTGATACAACATCTCAATGACACTTTCCCTAATCGGTGGATCGGTCGTGGCAGTACCATTGATTGACCACCAAGATCTCCAGACCTAGCCCCGTTAGATTTTTGTTTCTGGGGTTGGATGAAGAGTGAAGTGTACAGAACAAAAGTGGATACAAGAGACGAACTGCTCGATCACATAATGGATGTTATCGCCCGCATAAAGGAACGTCAAGATGCACTCAGACAAGCAACACGCCATGTCCTCACACGAGCTGCAAAGTGCATTGACGTTGACGGTGGAATTTTCGAAAATGTATTATACTAGGTAAACTGTACCAACTTTGTCACTTGAACAATAAATACCAGTATTCGAAACCGTAGTATTATTTCTTTATTATCAACAAATTTGCAGCTGTACCGTGAAATATCTTTATCTCGGAAATCGTTCGGAATAGAACACATGTACGTATACAATCTTGCTTAGAATGGCCGATACTATGACCTCTCAGAATATTGACCTTTCCTCCTGGGACACCCTATATAATGTAAGGCTTTCACGGCGACTGAATTCGCTAAAACTATCGCTGGCTTGCAGGTTCGCCATGTGGTTGAGTGGCGAGTGAATCAAACTTTCGAGAACCATTCCTGCTCTCGAAACTTTGGTTCGCTCGCCATTCAACCACGTGACGCAGCTGCTAGGCCGAGAAATTTTGTTGAAATAAAAGCAACTTGTGTGTGCGGGAAGGTATGATTTGACCTTTCATGTCTTACGGGATCGTGAAATGCAAGAAGACTTTTATCTTCAACAACACCGCTGTGAGAATCTGAAATGTTGCAGGGCAAATTTTTTTTACGAGTAAATTTGCCGTATTTTTTGTGTGAAGTCGAAACACTTTTAAATCACCTTCAACTTCTCTTACTTTCGCATGACCGCTCGCGCGCGTCCTTTTGCGAGGGGAGAAGGTAACTTTAAAGTGTCTGAAAATGGAGCGCTGCGAAAATATTTGGCGTAACTGATAAAAAGTGTGTGCGTTTAAGGATATGAGATAGCGACGACAGTCATTTTTAATGCAGATCGTCTAATACTGTTCGGGTAGTGAAATATAAAAAACTGAAAGTGGCTGCATATTAAAGGAGATTAGAGAAGAACAAAGCGTATCTGTAAGGAAGCCATTTTGGAAAGGAAATTGGAAATTTACATTGAGATGGATTTTGAAAAAGCAGATTGTGATGTTCAATTTGGATATATTTGCTGAAGGTTAATATGGAATATTGGTTGGCTTCCGTGTTAGTAGTATTTAATTTTCTAGTTCTGTACGTGTCAGTGAAAGAATTAACACGTGTTTTCTTTTCACCCGTCTGCGTAGTGGTGTATTGTACGGCACTGTCAGTCCAATATAATTACCATAGACGGTAGGGTGAATGATGAATTGGAAAGATGTCTACGGTAAGGGTCATAGCTTTATCCAGGTGCTAATCACCATTATTTGTCTTGAGTAACTCAGGAGAATCGCCGATCCCAGTGGCCGTGCGGTCTAAGGCGTAGGTCTTCGGCCGCTCGCTTACTAGGATCGTGGGTTCGAATCCCACCTGGGACATGGATGTCTGTCTCTTGTGAGTGTTGTATGTTGTCAGGTAGACGTTTCTGCGACTAGATGGTCCGTCGTCCAGAGGAGTCCTACCGACTGTGGTGTGTCTAATGTGTGTGACCATGAAACCTCGACGAAACGAGGAGGCCCAGGCCCATATAAGGCTGTCGAGCCATAGAAAAAAATACTCAGGAGAATCACGGAAAAACTCAGAGTAGCCGGTGTCAACCCACCCCCCTCTCTCCCCAAAGATTTAAACGAAACGTCTCCATAGCGTTGCCGCTACGTCAGTTTGGTCAGCGGCATGGAGGAGGCTGAGCTGTTGGCATTGGGGTGGTAGGCGTGTAGGTATGGTGGTCGGGAATAGCTGTCGGTTGTAGTAGATGAATTAGGAATTACATCGTGAATCGTTCGTTCTTATATCTGTAATGAGAACAGTTCACATTTAATTGTAGTGCTAAGCCACTGACTTTTCCACATAGTTCTTGCCAAAGTTCATGTATTTTACCGTATCGTTGGACGAGCTTCTTTCTAAAGTGTTGACATCACTCTGTGTATTGTGTTATCACCTATCTTGTCACCGCTGTTTTTATCTCGAGATTATCTTTAAGAGACTTTGGCCAACAAGATTTTGCATTAGCCCTGGAAACACGTGGCAACCGTGGGTGACGAGTCTCCGTTATGTAAGGCCTAATCACAGCGAATGTAGGTGAAAGTATCAAAATCTCAGCTAAAGAGAGTCTAGGGCTGTATGAAAGGAAGCAGCATAAACCATGGTTTGACGAAGAATGTTCAGCATTTTTTGATCAAAGGAAGGAGGCAAAAATGCAGCGGTTACAAAACCCAAACCAACGTAATGTAGATAATCTGAACAATGTAAGACGTGAAGCTAGTAGGCATTTCAGGAACAAAAAGAAGGAATATCTGAAAGCTAAAGTTAATGAACTTGAAACAAACACTAAGAACAAGAATATCAGAGACTTGTATAGGTGCATCAATGCCTTAAGGAAGGGGTACCAGCCTAGAAAGAATGCAGTAAGGGATGAGAAGGGTGATCTGGTTGCAGAATTCCACAGTATTTTGGCTAGGTGGAGGAATGATTTCTTTCAGCTATTGAATGCACATGGGGTTAATTATGTCAGGCAGACTGAAATACATACAGCAGAACCACTGCTGCCTGAGCCCAGTGACTCTGAGGTTGAGATGACGATTGAGGAGCTAAAAAGGCACAAATATCCAGGTATTGATCAAATTCCAGCAGAACTGATTAAAGCAGGAGGTAGGACAATTCGTTCTGAGATCAATAAACTTATTAATTCTATTTGGAATAAAGAGGAATTGCCTGAGCAGTGGAAGGAGTCAATTATCGTACCTATTTATGAGAAGGGTGATAAAACAGATTGCAGTAATTATCGAGGCATATCACTTTTGCCAACCACATACAAAGTTCTATCCAACATCCGTCTGTCAAGGTTAACTCCATATGCAGAGGAAATTATTGGGGAGCGTAAGTGTGGATTTAAACGTAACAGGTCGACTACTGATCATATATTGTGCGTTCGTCAAATACTTGAGAAAAAAATGGGAATACAGTGAAGCAGTGCATCAGCTATTTATAGACTTAAAGAAAGCCTATGATTCAGTTAGGATGGAGGTCTTGTATAATATTCTCATTGAGTTTGGTTCCCCATGAAACTAGTAAGGCTAGTAAAAATATGTTTAAATGAAACCTATAGCAGAGTCCGGGTAGGGAAACATTTGTCTGACACATTTCCTATTAAGAATGGATTGAAACAAGGAGATGCTTTATCACCATTGCTTTCAACTTTGCTTTGAAATATGCCATTAGGAGCGTTCAGGCAAACCAGAAGAGCTTGAAATTAAATGGTACACAACGTACCATTTAATTTAATTAAACTTCTAGTTTATGCTGATGATGTTTGAATATTGGGCGGAAGCGACATGCTATAAAGAAAAACACAGAAGCTTTAGTAGTCGCTAGTAGGGAGATTGGTCTAGAAGTGAATGCTGAGAAAACTAAGACATGGTCATGTCTCGAGATCAGAATGCAGGACAAAATCACAACATAAAGATAGATAATAAATTCTTTGAAAGAATGGAACGGTTCAAATATTTGGGAGCAACTCTAACGAATCGAAATTCCATTCAGGAAGAAATTAAGAGGAGATTGTAGTTGGAGAATGCATTCGGTGCAGGATCTTCTGTCTTCCAGTTTCCTATCCAAAAATACAAAGATTAAGATATACAGAACTATAATTTTGCCTGTTGTTTTGTATGGGTGTGAAACTTGGTCTCTCACACTGAGGGAGGAACATAGGCTGAGGGTGTTCGAGAATAGGGTGCTGAGGAAGATATTTGGGCCTAGAGAGGACGAGGTGACAGGGGAGTTGAGAAGACTACATAACGAGGAACTTAATGATCTGTACTCATCACCAAATATTATTCGGGTAATCAAATCAAGAAGAAGAGGTGGGCGGGGCATGTAGCACGTATGGGTGAGGGGAGAGGTGCATACAGGATTTTTGTGGGGAGACCTGAGGGAATGAGACACTTGGAAGACCCAGGCGTAGATGGGAAGATAATATTAAAATGGATGTTCAAGAATGGGTGGGGGGCATGGACTGGATTATATGGCTCAGGATAGGGACATGTGGCAGGCTGTTGTGAATGCGGTAATGAACCTTCGGGTTCCATAAAACGCGGGGAATTTCTTGACTAGCTGACGACCTGTTAGCTTTTCAAGAAGGACTCTGCTCCCGGGAGTTAGTTAGTTCTCCTTTATACGGTGTAATTTACAAAACGACGGACATTCTGTAAACCTTATTACAATGGAATATTGTAACTGATAATGCTGATAATCAGTCATTAGTAAAATTAAATGTAGTAATGGACGAGCAGATAGGAAGGTAGTATCAAAATCAATCTTATAAGAGTAGGATTTGAGGACATGGACATCTCTTATTGTTTAGAGCAGCGGTTCCCAAACTTTTATGTGTGTGGCCCTAAAGTAGCAAATGATATGTGACCCTCGACTACCATGGAAACGGCAATAGTCAGTGATATTTACTATAAATGAACGAATACTAATGCGTTTCTTGAACTATATAACATTGCCACTTATTAAAAAAGTATTAATTTTTAATGTTACTTGTCAAATCCAATATTTTTGGACAATATTATAACACAAAACATGCAAGAAACAATGCTTTATCTAAGTAACTGACATATGTGCTTGTTAGACAAATCATTTGCTTGTAAATAAAAACTTGTAAAACACTAAAGATATGGAACGTTACATAAAATGAACAGAACAATGATGTCACGTTCTTCCTAAAATTTTCTCGCGACCCTGATTTGGGTCGCGACCTGAGGTTGGGAACCGCTGATTTAGAGTCTGCTGCAGGCATTTAATTTACAGAAAGACGCGATTAGAGTCACCCGCTCTCTTTAAGCGATTTATCTCGTAACACCGAAACTGTTATGAGGTTATCTTACCTTTTGAAATTTCAGACCACTAAATATATTTCTCTTCAGTAGTGTTTGAAAAACATATAAATTACTTTCCAAGTGTCGAACCACTGACTTCAGTTGCACATACGAGCTCTGTGTCTTAGCAGCTCACTGTCCCATCATGCACTGTTCTGCTCCTAAGAGTCGGTCCCTTATCTTAACCACTTATCATTAAATTTCTACTCAGCGACACTTCAGTTTGGGTTCTGGACTTGAGAAACGTAATATGCAGAATGTATCATATTACAAAGCAAATGACGTCACCGTTTGTTTATAAGTAATTATCACTTTCTGTTCGTTACAACTGTCGACTTAAATATAAAAAGTACAGTTGTTACCCGTAGTTTTGCTTATCTTGGTCTGTAACTTTGTGACGACGAAGTAAATTGGGGATATTTTATAGCAGTGTGCTGTGGGGGAAAAATTTGGACCTGTGAAGGAGGAAATGATACGAAGCTGGAGAAACTGCATAGCGAGGATCTTAATGATTTGACCTTCTCGTGAATGTTGTTAAGATGATAGGGCGGGGTATGCATATGCAGCGTGCATAGGAGAGACGAAACTTGTAGGCAGAACGCCGTACCGAGTACCAGAAAGACGAGACCACGTGGAAGGTCTGGAGTGGATGGGAGGATAATATTTAAATGGATCTCAAAGAAATAGGCTAGGAGGATGTGTACTGGATTTGTCTGGCTTAGGGTAGAGGCCAGGGGCTGGCTGTTGTAAAAACGGGTATGAACTTTCCGGTTCCATAAAAGGCTGTAAGTTAGGGCTTACGTAACTGATGGAGAGGGGGTTGCGTGTATTGTTCCGCAATCTTCACCTCACTGCACTTTAATTCCCGTAAGGGAAATTTTGTCTTGCGTTTCAAAAATGTTATTGTATTTTTATTATTATTATCAATTATCAGTTATTATGCAATCAATAAATCCGAAAGCTTAGTAAGTCTGAAAATGCGTAAGTAATGGCGTTTCTGTAAAAAGAACCGGACATTTAGCTTTGGTTGTTTCGCGATTGGTATGGTGTTTAAATACACCAATGCCTTGTTGTTCGGGGGAGGGGGGGGGGTTACATCCCTGCAACTCCAGCGTAGTGTAAAAGCGCGGTGATCGATGTTAATGCCTTATAACAAAAGTGGGGTTCGGTTTACCAAAGACGCATGAAATATGATAATGTGTATGTACAGTTAATGTTTAATGAACATGAAAACATCGGTGTTGATGCAATCTTATAGGGTTCTTAAGGTATTCCATTACAGGCCTAGGCAGGTCTTTAGGGCTGCAGAAGGATGAGGCTCCCAGAATTTCTAGAAAATTGGCAGTAATTGATGTGTTTTGTATAAGATTAGGAGGAATAATTAGTGTCTTTATTTTGACGGGAGTATGAAGTGAAATGGATAGAAGCATAAACCTTCACCGGGAGGCCCAAGAATTAAGAAAATAAAGTGCTATGTTATTACGATTATGTTTGAGGATGTTATTGTTTAAAGTTACTATGACTCTATAAAACATAATGGTGTTTGTGCTATGGTACTATTAATATGCAGTGTTGCTAAATAATTGTGAAATCTGGTAATAAGTTTTAACATCTTCCATAACACATAACACATTTTTAAGTTCTCTTATGTTTTTGTGGTTCCATTCCAATAGAACCACACAGTGGGTCACCTAAAATGTGCACCTTGACAAGCTGATGTGCGTTAGTAACCACGTTATGAACTGTATGGAAATGGTACATGTCACTTGTGTATCACTGTCCAGTCTGCTCACTAAATGATGAAGGTGTCTCAGCAATGGTGGAAGGTAAGTAGAGTAGTGTTACAGGAATATCAATACTCTCGGTGATATGTTGCATACAAATGTTTGGTCAGAATGACTGAAGATAAGATACCATTTTGAAGACGTAGGCATAGATGGAAGATGGTATTAATATTAGTTTTCATTGGTGTGTACTGGATTAATTTGTAAGGATAGGGGCCCATGGCAGGCTTTTGTGAATACATCAGTGAACCCTTCAGTTTCCATAAAATGTGGAACTATCTGAGCAAGTGTTGGCTTATCAAGAAAGACTTCTGCATGAATTCATTTAAACTTTGACTAGGGTGCATTTTCATGTGGTTTGTCTTTATTCTTCTCTACTAATGTAAATGTTATTGAGATTTTAATGGGACGTTTTTGTGGTTATGAACATGCAGTAACTATTAAAAGTGCACCATAAAACAATTTAATGTAGGGTAAAATATATAGTGGTTAGTATTCATACATTTATTGGCATCTTTTTGTTCTTTTTCACTGTAATAAATATTTAAACAACAATGACGCCATTTCTGAATGATATTGGCATTCATGGAGGTTTGGTCTTGGATGTGGTACCTGAGTTACCAGCCAGAAGTACTTTGTTTAGTGTGAAGGCTGCTTGGTACTATACTCTGTTAGCATCATGAGCAAGTAGAGGTAATTTCTTGAGGTAAGTTTTAAGCAGTTCTCTTCTAAATTTTGAATTTTATTTTGTGTGGTATTTGGCAGTTTTATGAAACTTACATATTTTCCTGAAGATTTTCTCTATATGAACTGATGTAAATTTGGATGTGTTAACCACTGTTGTCAGAAAATGGCGGATTGCCAACAACGTAATGAAAACATACAAAATTTTTAATCTTTGCCACCCAATTCCAATAATTGTAAAACTGCCATATTTTCTGAAGGTATGGTTTTTTACCTTTACATTTACTTTATTGATAAAAAAATCACCAAATTAATTCTCATGCAGTTAGAATGAAATGTAACAGCAGTTGGCGTGGGGTGCCAGAGCACTATAACATGTACCAATGACTGTCGCTTCTGTAGTTATTGACAGTGCCACAAAAGTTGCCTGATGATGTTTTCCTTTTCTTTTTAAGATTTATCAGGATGAATAGGATTAAATATGGGAGGATTAAGAAGAAGGAAGAGGGGGAAAAAATGTGTTTACAACTCTGAAGATTTAGAGGCAGCTTTAACAGAGATTTGAGGGGGTAAAGCCAACATAAAAAGTGGCAGCAAAAAAGTACAGTATCCCAAAGTTCACCTTTCAGTTTTGATTAAGTAGCAAATTTTCGAAATATTCTGTGGGACCTCTGCCAGTACTTAGTGAAGATGAGGAACAACTTTTAATCAAATGGATAATTGACTGCTCCCAAAAAAGATATCCTCAGAGGAAGGTGGATGTCCAGCCAGTCTGTTAGTGAATTTCTAACTGTAAACCAGAGGTAAACACCTTTTAAAGATAATATGTCTGGGTATGGATGGTTTTGCACATTCCTTCACCATCATCCTTGTCTACCTACACTAGTGAAAATGTAACCTCATCGAATGCCACATTCGGCGAGGAAGGTATCAGAAAATGTTAAACAAACTATTTGTTATTGTGGATTTTTTATGTATCCTTTGTTTCCCAACATAACATTTTTTTCTTCTTCAGTTGTAGGTTGCATTTGGTTGGTGATGTTGCAAAAGGTCTTTGGACGTTTTTCAGGACCTAACACGAATTTTTAGTGGTGATGAATCAGGTTTTTAATTATGCTCAAAGGCTGGAAAAGTTTTAGCATGCAAAGGGGACAGAAATGTGTTTGAACTTGATGGAGGCCCTGCAAAAGTGTCTGTAACAGCCATGTTCACCTTCTCTGCTTGTGTACTGATGTTGCCACCCGTGGTGAATTATCCATACGAAAGAATACTATCTGAAATCACAAAGACAGTTTCTGATGACTGGGGAGTGGGCCACACCACTACTGGATGAATGACAGCAGCAGTATTTTTGAATATATTGGACATGTTTTCACTCCACACCTTGGAAAACATAATGTCAAGTTCCCTGTTATCCTTTTTTGTCAATATACATCACACCCATCTAACACATGAACTGAGTGAGCTGTGTTCTGTATTGAGCATAAACCTGATCTCTCTCTACCCAAACGCCACAAGACTCTTCCAAGCACTGGATGTTACAACTTTCAGACCACAGAAAATGGGTTAGAAAATAGCAGTCATAGATTGGCATAGGCAAAAGTCTGACAAAATATACACAAAGAATAGTTTCCCTCTGTCCTGGATGGAGCTGTGAAGAAATATGATCTGGAACGCTCAGCTATACAGGATTTTCGAGCTTCTGGTTTTTACCCATGGGATCCAGAAAACATTGACTTCTCAAAATGTTTTGCAAGAAAAAAAAAACAGCAGCGCAACTACCGTAAACCCTATGTTGGTCATAACATACAAAATGTTTGAAGAAATTTTGTGAAGTCAATTTGTATCACAGATCAAGGTAAGAGAAGGAAATAATGAGGCAGAATCATCTGTCAAGAGGCCGACTGTTGCATTAGAAGAAATATCATCAGGAGAGTTAGAACTTCCTGTGTAATAATGCAGAATCAAGAAATATAGATCAGGAACAAAGAGAAGCAATCAATCAAACATTTGATGTTTACTTGGCAGAGATTATTCCAAGTATTCTGGATAAAAATTCTTGCACAAATACTGCCATAGATACAGGATGTGAAAACAGGCTTAACAATAAAAAATTGTCTCCTCTCCAATAAGTATTGCAATGGCCAAACACACTGGAAAGAAAGTGTAAGAGAAACACAAAGAGTATGCCATTAGTAATAACATGTAGACGATGGAAAACTTTATTTCAAGACAAGAAAATAAGGAATGACAAATTGACACAGCAGGTGACTGTAGTACTGTAAAAATGAATGGTGAAACAGTGTGTGTTTTAAGTGCACTAAGAATGTTAAGCTGACAGACCTAGCATGCACGTTATGCAACAAAATTTCATAAGAAATGTGTTCCACATAATCACAAAAAGCACATACCTATGTCTGCTACATGTTTTCAGTACAAAGATATTTCCTCTGACATGGCTCTGGAATGATGATAGCTTGTATCATTCAGTGTCATGTTGGACGGTCCTATTTTTGTAATTTTCATTGTCCACTTATTTCACACAACTTATGCTTATTCACACCAAACTAAGGTTCCTTAATTATGTTATTCTAGTGAGTGAAAATAACTTTACAGTTTGGTGACAATAATTATACATGTAAATACCAACAACTGTGTTTTTCAGTAGTTACTTTCAGTATATGCTATTTTCTTTCTTCTTTTTTTTATTCAGGGATGTTGAAAGAACAGTTTAAATTATTACATTGCTTTTTAGATCTATTTGTGTGATGTTTTCTTCCTAAGTCTTTTGTACTAAAGAAAAGATTATACTCCTGCAGATAAACAACCAAACAGGATATTCTGTAAAGCATGCATTTTGCTGCAGGATAAAAGAATTGCAATTTTACTGCTGGCCTCCAGACTGTTTTATGTGTGTAAGTGATGTGAGTGCAGTGATTCCATATTTTAGGCATGGGTTCCTCTGATGATGGTTTGTAACTAAACCATAACATGTAGGGTAGTAAAAGCTTTATGGTTACATACTGAGAGTGTACTTTGATGGTTATTGATTGAATATTGGTTAAGTACATAGACAAGTTTAACAAGTTTAAAAACTTTTTATTTCTTCAAATTCACCTTTTTTATCACCTAATTATCATATATCCTGAAAAGAAAACACTGAATATGATACGGAAATCCTCTCCCACCACCACTAGAAAATGTCTCCACATAAATTATAAAATTGTGAGTCTTTTTATATGGAGGAATTCAAACTTTTTCATCCATTTTCAAGGGACAAGTGGTGGGCTTTTTCAAACATGCTAATGAATCTTTTGGTTCCATAAAATGCAGGAAATTTTGTGATTAGCTGAGGAACCACAAGAAGAGTTTTGCTGTATGCAGTGAGTGAGTGATAGTGTTGGTTCAGATTCAATTGTGATTCAAGAGAAAAATCCTGAATCTCTGTGGCAATCTGCACATTTCAAAACATTTAATTTTCTTTAGACTGATGTTTGTGAAATTTTCTGTTTCCAATGCTTGACTACTTTTATGTGTGAGGCTTAGTTTTGATCAGTATGGAAAAATTTTGGTTACTACATTGCATGGAACCCCTTATTTGTTGTGAAGAGTAAGATGTTTACAACATATTTAGTCATTTTAATGACACTTCATGAAAGATAGAACAAGATTAATAAATAATATTAAATTCAAAGTTTGTAACTGCCCTTAACGTTATTACTGAATTTGGAACAAAGAAAAACGGCACTCAAGTAATTGTGTGTTTCATAAGACTTCTTTGGACTACCAGCTGTGTTAGGTAGTTATAATCAGTGAGCAAACCAAAATTAAAAGAACGATCTGTTTCCTTCCTGATGACGAGGATGGAGATGCTTCTCATAACATAGGTTTGTTTGCCATTTAACAATCTGAGATGGCTGGTAGACTGAGAGTTTTATTGCATTCAGTTATCGTCAAAGCTTCATATTATATATAACACACTGTTGTGTGCAGAGACAGCTTTATGATTGTGTTTTTATGAACTTGTTTCTACTAATGCTTGTAATGCACTATGATGCTAAGGATATCATGCAAAAATTTTTATCAATTCAATTCAATTTATTTCATCCCTTTGACAACTGCTTGTATAGGATACATCAGATAATTCTAATTTATTCTAAAATCTACATCGTTAATTGATATTAGATAATATCCTTAGCTTGTTACTTATTGTTTTGTATAGTGTTTGTATTTGACCTCACATTTTTATTGTTTCTTGTAGACGATGATGTGGTTTGGTGTCATTTATGGACAGTAATTTTATGTGTTTTTCCTCCTCACATTAAACATACCTGCACACAGGCATTTAGACGTATGACAAGATGGCACCCATAGAAGTTAGCAAGGATGTGGGGCACTGATGTGTTATGAAGTTTTGGTGAAATAAGGCTCAGAAATATCTGATATTTGCCAAAGATATAAGATCACAGTACTGTTGAAAATAAGGGTACAATGGTGTACTATATTAGCAGAGTTATAAAGTTTATTGTGGACAGTGGTTGTGTTTCTGTGTGTCAAATTGTACAACATCAGAATATCAGTGTTAATAGTGTAGAGAAGATCATTCAGGAATACTGTCCTTTAGTACAAAGTGTTTGATGGCGAACAAATAACACTAAATCTGCTAGTGGTTTTTCTGGTGCTCAAGTTTGAAAACCTCCTTGTCTTGAAATATCAGCTGTTAGTGACTGTGGCCTTTATTCATATATATGATGTGTGCATCTATTGTCTGACTTCTTCAGTAGTCAGATGTAGGTTATTATTTAACAAAAGCATTGAATGCTGTGAATTTTCAATTGTTATGGCATCTGAAAGTACATCAGCACTAAATCCAAAATCTGCCACGAGATCCTGACTGAGCTCATTCCAGTTACCAGTCTTATGTTGCTTGTATTTTCATGAACTAGATGTATTTTTTTATGATACACTAAAAAATACACCCATCCATATATTTAATGACGTTCTTCTGCAGCGCATTATTGTGGACTCACTGAATATCACCTGTGCGATATAATTACTTCAGCAGTATGTGACAATGTGATATGCACTCTGTGCCAAATATCAGGATGATCAAGTCAAGGAGGATGAGATGGGTGGAGCATGTGGCATGCATGAAAAAGAATAGGAGTGCATTCAGGGTTGTGATGGGAAACCTGAAGGCAAGAAATCGCTTGTGGGATCTGAGCATAGATGGAAAATCTTGAAGAAACAGGATGGGAGATTGTAGACTTTATTCGTCTGGCCCAGGGTAGAGACCAGTGATGTGCTTTTGTGAATATGGTAATGAACATTGATGTTCCATAAAATGTGCTTAGTGTCTTGAGTAATAGGGAAACTGTGGGCTTTTCAAGAAGGTCGTTACTTTATGGAGTTATTGTGGGATGAAGTGTACAACTTATATTATTCATGTTCTTTTGATGCAGGTTTTTGTGTTTTTGCAGAAAACATCTGAAATTAAGGCTTAATAGAGGAAAATATGTCCATCTGCCACCATGGTTTCTCTTTAAATCAGAGAGTAGGTTTTGTTGAAATGTTGTATTGGACCTGAAGACTATAACATGCTAGATGTATTTTATTTTGAGAGGTTTGTGGTTCTCACAATGGTTGGTAAAAAGATTATGACTCTGTGTAGGTTTGTAGGTGGGTACCAACATTTGAGAGTAACTTGCGTCCTTCACCTTCACAGTAGAAGACCGCTTGTGCTGAAGATGAAGGCTGTAGATTTCTTTAAATACTGGTACCTGCATATTGAACTACATGGCATTATGTCCCAGAAGACTGTAATCTTGATTATTCAAATTTGGTTTGTATTGTATCCGTTATAAGGTTGGATTGATCTGTCTCAAGATAGGGATGAGTGGCAGGCATTTATGGAAGTTGTAATGAAGCTTCCGGCTCCACAATATATGGGGAATTTCTTGATTAGCTGAGGAACTCTTTGTTTTTCAAGAAGGACTTCCGTGCATGGAGTTAGCCAGTAGGTACGTTAGTTAGTTTGTTTGTTTGTCAGTCGGTCCATACTTTGCATGAAGCTAATATCGAACTTTATCAGTTTTAAAAAAAATGCCCATTGTATAGAAAATTGACTCATAAACTTAACAAACAGCTTACCTGAATGTTTATAAAAGTTTCTGCACAGTGTTGATCATGGAATATACACTTACCTTTGTCATTGGTTGTGGTTGTGTCCTACAAAGTAGTACACTTGCAAATGCAGTGTTTCTGCCATAGCTGTTTTACGCGTATTTATATTGTTCCTCAATCAAATAATTCTGTATTGACGCTGATGATTACAAGTTTGATCCCAGTGGCCACGCAGTCTAAGGCATGGGTCTGAGGCCACTCGCTTGCTGGAATTGCAGGTTCGAATCCCACCGGGGTATGGACATCTGTTTCTTGTTGGTGTTGTGTGTTGTCAGGTAGAGGTCTCTGCGATGGGCTGATCATTTATGCAGAGGAGTCCTACCCAGTGTGGTGTGTCTAAGTGTGATCGTGATGCGTCGATAATGAGGAGGCCCTGGCCCACTATGGGCTGTCGAGCCACTGGGGGGAGAAAAAGAAAAAGACACATTTTACATAATGATAAAAATCTCAATTCAGTAAAATAAGAAATTTCTGCGGCTACGTTTCATTATGGAATACTGTAAATACTTTGTGAGTCCAAATTGAAATACAGAATACTGAAACCCATCCAATAATAAGTTTATGTATTTTAATTATCAACATTTAAGTAGTATAACTAACTCATGGTGTAGGGTCCTTCTTGAGAAGGTAATATTTCCTCAGCTAGTCAAGAAATTTCCCACATTTTGTGGAACTTGAAGGTACTTACCTGTGTTTACGGCAGCGCACCATTTATCCCAATCGTGAGCCACATTAATCCACTCAACACCCTCTTATTCTAGTTCTTTAGGTCCCTTTTAATATTATCGTCCCAACTGTGTGTAGGTTTCCCAGGTGGTCTTCCTGCTTCAGGTTTCCTTATCAAAACTTGTTGCACATTTTTCCTCTCTGTCACACAGGCCACATGCTCTGTCTATGATATCTTCCTTGACTTGGTCACCTGTACAATATTTGGTGTGGAGTAAAAATCATGAATGTCTTTGTTATGTTATTTTCTCTGATCTCCTGTTACTTTATTCATCTTAGGCCCCAATATCTTCCTCATCACCCTGTTGTTAAACACCCTCAGCCTATGTCATTGCTTAATGTGAAGGACAGAGTTTGACACCTATATAATACAACAGGCAGAATTATAGTTCTGTGTATTTTAATCTTTGTATCTTTTGGATAATGGGGAGACACAAGATTGTGTACCAAATGGTAGGAGGCATTCCTCGAATTTAATCTGCTCTTAATTTTTTCGTATATGCTATTTTCATTTGTTACAGTTGTTCCCAAATATCTGAACTTTTTTACATTTTCAAGGGGTTTGTCAACTACCATTATGTTGTAATTTTGTTGTGCATGCTGTTAGTGAATGTTTGCTTCTAGACCAGTCTCCTTACCAGTGACTAATAACGCTTCTGTGCTTTCCTTTATAGTATTTTCTTTATAATATGCATGTTTTTGCCCAGTAAATTAACATTATGAACACAGACCACACACTGATGTGTCCAGTTCGGTTTCAGATTTTCCTGGTTTGTTAGAATCTTGCTAATGTCACATTTGAAAGCAAAGTGGAAATTAGTGGTGATAAAGCATCTCCTTGTTCATATGCTGAATGAGAAATGTGTGAGGCAGATGTTTGCCTATCCAGACTTTTACTGCAGGTTACTTTTAACAACATTTAATTAACTGGTTTGATGGGTATACCAAATTCAACAGAATATTGTTTAAAACCTCCCTTGTAACTGAATTGTTGGCTTTCTGGTAGTTCATAAATAGCTGATGTACTGCCATATTTTATTCCAGTTCTTCTCAAGTATCAGGCAAATGTAGAAAATAAGATAACTCATCTGTTAGGTTGAAATCCACATTAATGGTGCCCAGTAATTTTGTTTATCCATGAAGTTAATTCTGAAAGAAGAATGTTGGATAAAACTTTGAGTGTAGTTGATAACAGTGATATGCCTTGATAATTATCACATTATTTTTATTACCCTAATAAATAGGTACAATAATTGATTTTCTGCTGTTGGTGCAATTCACTGTTTTTCCAAATAGAATTAATCAGTTTATGAATCTTACAACGTTCTGTTGTAACTCCTGCCTAAATAAATTCTGCTTCTATTTGATCAGTACTTTTTGTTTAATACATTTTCAACGTTTCATTAGCCATCTCAAATTTAAGTATCTCGACGCAGGTTCCAGTGTCCATAAGTCTGCACTGCACAGTTCATTAGTGTATGCCTCAGGGAATTGTGGTTTTCAGTTGTTTAAGAGGCTAACATTTATTGAATACCAGGTCATGAAGGGAATTATTTTTATTCACCAAACAAAGTAAATAAACTAAAACTTATCTAAACCTATTTTAAATTGACAACAAAACTTTACTTAAAAATGAGACACAAAATACAAAATTTTGATACCAGGCACACATCATATGCTTACCTGTGCTACTGGCGCATCTCTAAGTATTTTAGTCTGCCTAACATTTTTAACCCCATGCAGTTCCCATGATTGACAGAAGTGATTCTCCTATGTGTTCAAAATACTATGGGCATCTGCAGGCGGATTGACCTTCTTATCCTTTACTAACTCTTTCTAATTTTGTGTGTGTCTGTAGACAATGTCTAATATAGTTGTTTTTGCTATTTATTTATAGCTCATTAATGTTTCATTTCAAATATCCCCTCTTTTTTGTGGCTGCGGTGTTGGCTAATTTCACATCGCACAGTTCCCCTTTGTCTGCATTAGTGTGGCTTTTATCCTGCACCCATTGGAATTTAGCCTCCTTCCTTTGATGATTTTGATCATTACTCATCAGACCACAATTTCTGCTGCTTCCTTTGTAATGTACTATATTATGTTTAGCAGAACTTTCTATATTCTCTGTAATATTTTCCCAAGCCATATTTGTGTTCCCACTGTCATGTAACTTCCTCAAAGCAACAGACAAGTTTGAGATTTTTACATGACATTGTTGTCCAACTTACAATTTGCAACTGGATTATTTCAAACATTTCTTGATTTTCCTTCTAAGTTTTTAAAAATACATCAATTGTTATATTTTTTTGGCACTTTTTATCATTTGCTTCTTATTTCTGAAGTCATGTTCATCTTGTTAACTTCATTTTATGTACAATTATACATAACACAGAAAAGACAAAAGTTTGTAAATACTAACATGTGAATAGATTATGAATACATGCTGTACGAGTTCACATACAACTATACAATAATATATGCGCCTTGTGTTATTTAAATACAGTGCACTGAAAATAGACCAAGTTGTGCAAGATACTGATAACTAGAAAAGCCATTGGATCTTAGGCATCACATTGTGTCTGTTTCATTTCCTGTGGCTTCATAACTCAGATTTCTTATGCACTTTACAAAGTTAATGATTTTCTGAAGATTGCCCTCCCTTTTTGTGCTTCATGAATGGAAATAAAAAAAAGTGTATTGTCACTGGGTTGTGTATCTTTTCGAAGTTGCTGTATGTTTCAGTGTGTCAGCACATGAAAACACTTAAGAATCACTGGTCAGGAAATGTTTAAGTTGAAGATGAATGTTAAGGTTTAGTAATTTTTTATGTGATGAGTCTAATAAACCATAACATTAGTTGTTCGCATTTTTGATTTCCTGTAACATCTTTAGTATCTGATTTAACAGTATTATTGGTTCCTGATTTTTGGCGTCGGTATGACTCCATTTTTCATGAGTGTGTTACTTGCATTTTATGACTCATGTTTGCTTTGTGTGCTTTATTTTTGTTTTGAATTTTGTTATCAGTTAATTTCTTTTGATAATCTTCGAGCAGCAGTTGGTTCTCCTCCATTTTGTTCTCTAACTTTGACAGCTTTGATTCATTTTCTTTTAACATTTCTTGTATCTGACTGAAATTCTCTTTCATGTTATTTACATCAGATTCCGATCCTCGGTTGCTGATAATACCTATTGCTTGTCTTATTATTACCAAAGGCATTTTGAAAGATGTCTTTTGTTCATTGCTATTAGTGCCAAGGTGAATAATGCATTGGGCACTACTTCCAATTCCCCCCTTTGTGAAAGTGACACGGCCACTGTGGAATTCACCTTCACCGTCACTTTCAACTTCACTTTGATCATTGCACTCAAAAACAATATTTGGTCCCTTGTTAGGCAAGACGTGGATCCTTTTATTGTATGATGTATCAGGGAACAGACTGATATTTTTCATCGTCGATTTTTGGAAGTTTATAAAGGGGCGTAGGAGTGTGTATTTAGGCCATGGTTCCATAAGGGTATTCCACTGAAGCAGGGCGCTTTCGATTTCGTAAATAAGCCTTATGCGTGAGACAGGAGACATCTGCTCGTCATTAGATTTGATGGCCTGCGTGTCACTGACAATTCCCATCAGTAAACTGAGTAGAAGCACTGCGATTATGAAAACAGACAGTGCAAACAAAGAGGAATATGTCGGGGAAGTTACCATTTCAGATACCATTTTATCGGCTTCAAATTCTCCCATCATCATGACAAAAGTTATCATCACAGACCTTAATGGATTCATAAAGAAATATTTATCCTCTTTGTCATCATACTTTGTGCTACTGTCAGTAGCATTCTTATGAAGTAAGACATAGAAGCTGAAAGCAATGCAATTATCAGGAAAATGTATGACAATAGAAACTGGAAGTAACTGCGAGAAACGGTTTTCAACATCTCAATGTTCGTTGACAATTTTGGTAGACGTCCAGTGAGCAGTATCAACTCAGTCCATGATAGCATTATCGTTATCACAACACATGTTTCCTGCCATTCGGACCGAAATATTATGTAGCCTGAAAAGCATATGATGCCAATATCAAGAATGTTTTCGTAGTTTTTGAAATAAACCTTTGGTGAGAGTGCCAACTGTAGAAGTTTCCTAACAGTAAAATATAGCAAAAAAGTAAAATGGGAACACATAGAGCATAAAATCTGATGCTCGTCGAATTTGATTCGGAGATTTCGGTGTCATTTGAACTTGTCACCGTTTCATTTGCATTCTTTGTATTGTCTGCGATTGTAAGGAGGATGTATGTATTGAGCAGAATTGCAAAAGTAAAATACATGAAGATGTTGATGTAGAAATATAATTTCACACGTTGCCACTTCATGTGAAGGAAACTCGTAATTACAGGATGTTGCATAAGTTTCCTGTGTTCATTTGATCTGCTTATGTAGAAAAGGAAATCCATTTCAGGTTTCAGGTTTTCAGGAAACTGAACATTCTCACGACCAGATTCATAGTCTTGTATTAAGGGCGAACTACAGCTTTCAGGCAGATTTGGCCCTGTGCCTTTTTCGTTGTGTGCTACTAGGAAGCTGTAATCAAAGATTATTTTGTATCCTTCCTCGTCTGGATATTCGTCATTAGTCTGTAGACTCTTATCCAAGAAGTACTCGACAGATTTTGCTGGAAGGGGAGGTTTATCAAATACATTTTTATGTCTAATATCTGCCCCACGTCTCATCAAATCCACAACGCAGTCCAAATATTCAGTCTTTGATGCGTGATGAAGTGCAGTATTTCCTTTAGCATCCGTAACATTTACATCCAATTTATTCTTTGTCACTGGACCAAGGAGTAATTTCATTATGTCATGATCCTCTCTCATGCATGCTATTAAGATTGGCGACCGCTTCTCAAATGTTGTAATGGCGTTGGGATTAGCGCCACTTTCCAGTAGCAGTTGTACAGCATCCTTCAAGCTGTGAAGAGTAGCGTACTGCAAAAGTGTGTAATTTCCATTATCAATGTCTTTGCACTTTTCGTCGAACTTGTTCCTGAAATCTTCGCAATTCCTGTCGTAGAGATGTTGAAACAGTGTCTGTCCTAAGTGTGATCTGTGTTCTTTCGTGTGTGTGACCCCTGAACCGGCGCTCATCTCGCAAAGAGCGTGCTGATTTTCTGATTCATGTGAATTGAGAATCTGTTTCAAGCTCTGCATATCATCTTTATCTTTCTTTGCTTCTTCATTATCTTGCTCTGTATCTTCATTGTCTGCTTGCTTATCATGTTCAGCAATCAGTTGCCTGACTTCGTCATAAACTGCGTTTATATTCGTCCGTCTGTCTTTTAAAAGAACTGTTAATACACGGATATTTCTCATTTGAAGTGCCAAATGCAACGCTGTCTGTTTGGTTGCTGGGTTAACGAAATTTGGATCTGCGCCAGCGCGTAACAATGCATTGACGAACTCAGCACAATCTTTCTCCCTGCAAGCAATCTCCAGACATGTGGCAAAGTAAGGTCTTCCATAGCAATAGTTTGGGTCTACGCGTGCTTTCCCATGTTCGTCAACTAGACAAAGAGTTTTGTGAAATTTTTTTAGCTGACGGTCTTGAAGAGCTAGTAGAAGTTGACCGTGATGGTCCAGAAACTGATTCTTTATTCGATACTTTGGCAGCAGAGGTTTTAATTCAGGGTAATTGCTCTGTATACATTCACGAGCTGTTCTTCCCTTTGTCCTGTACGAATCCAAATCAACATCATCCTTTCTGTATTTGAGAATTAATTCAACTGCTGTGTTGTTGCTGCAGTTGGCTGCCTGATGCACTGCTGTGTAGCCATTGTTGTTCCGTATGTTCAATGCAAATTCAGGTCTTTTCAGAAGCAGCTCTATACAGCGCTCATATTTAGCGTCCCTCCCACTCTTATCGTAGCTGACAGCGTAGTGTAAAGCAGTTCGTCCTGAGCTATCCACAATATTAATTTTTGTTTTGTTGTTTTGCAACAGAGCTTCCAGGGCTTCAGGGTTCCCGTATTTGGCAGCATAATGTATTGGCTCTAGATGCACCTCATGAACGTTAGGTTTGGCACCATGGTCTAGGAGAAGTTTTACGAATTTTCCACCCCAATCCAACCTGCATGCTAATTCTATGCAAGTTGTATAATGCGGTTTCCCATACTTACATTTTGGGTTCACTCCTGGTACTTTCAGTAAAGAAGAGAACCTTTCAAAATCGTTACGTTGTAGTGCCTGTAGTAACTGATCTTGTGGGCCAAGATTGTTTACTTCCTCTTTATCTTCCGAAGGAACACTCTGTATATCTGCAGAAGTTTGTTTAAACTTGCTGCTTTCAGAAGAGTTGATGTCTGTTGGAACTGTTTGTGTATTGTTGTGGTTTATGTCTGCTCTGGTCTGTTCAGTTGATTCATGGAAGAGTTGGCTCATTGAAAACACGTCGGATTCTGACGAGGTGTTGTCCTCCTCAGAACAAGTTTTCTTGATTGTGATGGGAACGCGCATTATTTGTGGAATCCATTGTTACTGCTTCATACTGAAAGAAGAGGAATCATGCAGTTAGAAAAGCAGTCGTTTCCTGTGCCATTATAACACTACCTCCTACAAAAATGAATCACACACTTGCACACTTGCGCGTGGTGAAGGGAAGAATTACGGACAATTTTATTATAAAATCTTACAGGTTAATCACACAGCAGCCATTCATTCTTATTTTTATATCCGCGCAGTTGCCGTACTTTTAAATGCAATCAAGCAAACGATCCAGCCTCCTCATTCAGAATGTTTATGTCTCACATTGCCCTTAAACCAGTTTGTTTGGGACATCCCCTTGTGATTATACTCTAAGAGCTATTTTATGCGTTTTTACCCTGATTATTTCCATTATACGATTATTTAGTATGCACTTTTATTAATCATTTGGTTGTCCCGGATATTCTGATGATCTGTTACTTGACCTCAACAATGTTAAGATTTTATGATGCCCATAATGCATATCAACATCACTCACTTGCTAGCCTGTTAACATTTCAAGCAATTTAATCTTTCGTACAATTGTCACCATAACAAACTGACACTTTTCTAACTTCCATAATTCCAGACCTAATCTTCTTGTTGTTTGGTGTAGTCTATTGATGGGAAACACAATTTAAACCTGTCACAGTACTATAAGTTGTAAAAAAAATAATTAAGATTAATATATAATGTAAAGCTTTCATGGCGACTGAATTCGCTAAAACACTCTCGGGCTCGCAGCTTCGCCAGGTGGCTGAGTGGCGAGTGAATCAACTTTCCGATAACCATACCGGCTCTCGTGGGGTCAAAGGGGCAGTATGTGGCCTCAGGGGTACATCGATGCTGGCAGAGGTGTACCGTTAAAACCTGCGAAATGCCATTTATTCCTGCCAAGTCCAATCCATGCATGTCCATGTCATGGCCCCTGGTAACGTCTCTGACGGCTAAGACATGGAGGGGCGAAAAGCGAGTTCCCGACGCTGATACTTGGGACAAGCCAGCTAGGGGAGTAAACCCCAACAGAAAAACCAGGTCCTCCAAGTTACGGAGGTTAGGCGCAAGGCCAGCACCCTTCCCCTATAAAAACAACAATTGCTAAAGAATCTCAACGAAAGAATGCCGGACGGATATTTGGATGCAGACCAAGGCGAGTTAAAAGAACAAAAGGAAACAAATTAATGATAGGAACATGGAATGTTAAGACATTATTAAAAGTAGGTAAAATGCAAGAATTGAATGATCAACTAGAAAACACAAGCTTAGAGATTGTGGCAATACAAGAAACAAGATGGTAAGGGAATGGAATAATTAACAAAGAGAATTACTCTCTGTATTACAGTGGATCTACTTTGAAGAGTGGACAAGCAGGCACTGGTTTTTATGTTAAAAAAAAACAATACACAATCATGTTTTGAACTTCTCACCAGTAAATGAAAGACTGTGTAAATTGAGAATCAAAGGAAAATTTAATAATATAACAATAATCAGTGCATATGCCCCAACAGAGGAGAAAGAAACAGAAACTAAAGAACAGTTCCATGAAGAACTACAGAACATGATAGATAATACTCCACGTAGTGACACAATAATCATACTGACGTAGCGGCAACGCTATGGAGACGTTTCGTTCAAATCTTTGGCGGGGGCACCGGCTACTCTGAGTTTTTCCGTGATTCTCCTGAGTTATTCAAGACAGATTCTGGTAATTTGCACCTGGATTAAGCTCGAAATTCTTCCCATTTCATCATTCACACTACCGTCTATGGTAATTATATAGTACTGACAGTGCCGTACAATACACAACAAATAAATAAACAAACCCCGCACCCCTTAACAAAACAAAACACGAACCGAGAGAGTAAGCCTGTACACATCGGTCATTTTTGGGGACCAGGAAAGGCAAGCCGAGGTTACGTAGCTGCTACGCAGACGGGTGAAAAGAAAACACGTGTTAATTCTTTCACTGACACGTACAGAACTAGATAATTAAATACTACTGACACGGAAGCCAACTAATATTCCATATTAACCTTCAGCAGTTATATCCAACTTGAACATCACAATCTGCTTCTTCAGAATCCATCTCAATGTAAATTTCCAATTTCCTTTCCAAAATGTCTTCCTTACAGATACGCTGTGTTCTTTTCCAGTCTCCTTTAATAACCAGCCACTTTCAGTTTTTTATATTTCAATACCCGAACAGTATTAGACGATCTGCATTAAAAATGAATGTCGTCGCTATCTCATATCCTTAAAGGTACACACATTTTATCCGTTACGTCCAAATATTTTCGCAGCGTTCCATTTTCAGACACTTTAAAGTTATCTTCTTCCCTCGCAAAAGGACGTGCGCGAGCGCTCATGCGGGCTCAAACGAAAGTAAGAGAAGTTGAAGGTAATTTAAAAGTGTTTGACGTCACACAAAAAATACGGCAAATTTACTCGTAAACAAAATTTGCCCTGCAACATTTCATATTCTCACAGCGGTGTTGTTGAAGATAAAAGTCTTATTGCATTTTACGATCCTGTAAGACATGAAAGGTCAAACCATACCTTCCCGCATACACAAGTTGCTTTTATTCCAACAAAATTTTCTCGGCCTAGCAGCTGCGTCACGTGGTTGAATGGCGAACGAACCAATGTTTCGAGAGCCGGTATGGATAACCGAAAGTTGATTCACTCGCCACTCAGCCACCTGGCGAAGCTGCGAGCCCGAGAGTGAAAGCTATACATTATATATTAATCTTAATTATTTTTTTACAACTTATAGTACTGTGACAGGTTTAAATTTGTTTCCCATCAATAGACTACACCAAACAACAAGAAGATTAGGTCTGGAATTATGGAAGTTAGAAAAGTGTCAGTTTGTTATGGTGACAATTGTACGAAAGATTAAATAGCTTGAAATGTTAACAGGCTAGCAAGTGAGTGTTGTTGATATGCATTATGGGCAACCATAAAATCTTAACATTGTTGAGGTCAAGTAAGAGATCGATCAGAATATTCGGGACAACCAAATGATTAATAAAAGTGCACACTAAATAATCGTATAATGGAAATAATCAGGGTAAAAACGCATAAAATAGCTCTTAGAGTATAATCACAAGGGGATGCCCCAAACAAACTGGTTTAAGGGCAATGTGAGACATAAACATTCTGAATGAGGAGGCTGGATCGTTTGCTTGATTGCATTTACAAGTACGGCGACTGCGCGGACAAAAAATAAGAATGAATGGCTGCTGTGTGATTAACCTGTAAGATTTTATAATAAAATTGTCCGTAATTCTTCCCTTCACCACGCGCACGTGTGCAAGTGTGTGATTCATTTTTGTAGGAGTTAGTGTTGTAATGGCACAGGAAACGACTGCTTTTCTAACTGCATGATTCCTCTTCTTTCAGTATGAAGCAGTAACAATGGATTCCACAAATAATGCGCGTTCCCATCACAATCAAGAAACTTGTTCTGAGGAGGACAACACCTCGTCAGAATCCGACGTGTTTTCAATGAGCCAACTCTTCCATGAATCAACTGAACAGACCAGAGCAGACATAAACCACAACAATACACAAACAGTTCCAACAGACATCAACTCTTCTGAAAGCAGCAAGTTTAAACAAACTTCTGCAGATATACAGAGTGTTCCTTCGGAAGATAAAGAGGAAGTAAACAATCTTGGCCCACAAGATCAGTTACTACAGGCACTACAACGTAACGATTTTGAAAGGTTCTCTTCTTTACTGAAAGTACCAGGAGTGAACCCAAAATGTAAGTATGGGAAACCGCATTATACAACTTGCATAGAATTAGCATGCAGGTTGGATTGGGGTGGAAAATTCGTAAAACTTCTCCTAGACCATGGTGCCAAACCTAACGTTCATGAGGTTCATCTAGAGCCAATACATTATGCTGCCAAATACGGGAACCCTGAAGCCCTGGAAGCTCTGTTGCAAAACAACAAAACAAAAATTAATATTGTGGATAGCTCAGGACGAACTGCTTTACACTACGCTGTCAGCTACGATAAGAGTGGGAGGGACGCTAAATATGAGCGCTGTATAGAGCTGCTTCTGAAAAGACCTGAATTGGCATTGAACATACGGAACAACCATGGCTACACAGCAGTGCATCAGGCAGCCAACTGCAGCAACAACACAGCAGTTGAATTAATTCTCAAATACAGAAAGGATGATGTTGATTTGGATTCATACAGGACAAAGGGAAGAACAGCTCGTGAATGTATACAGAGCAATTACCCTGAATTAAAACCTCTACTACCAAAGTATCGAATAAAGAATCAGTTTCTGGACCATCACGGTCAACTTATACTTGCTCTTCAAAACAATGACCTGGAAATATTTCACAACATTCTTTGTCTAGTTGACGAACATGGGAAAGCACGCGTAGATCCAAACTATTCTATGGAAGACCTCACTTTGCCACATGTCTGGAGATTGCTTGCAGGAGAAAGATTGTGCTGGTTCGTCAAAGATTGTTACCGCTGGGCAGATCCAAATTTCGTTAACCAGCAACCAACCAGACAGCGTTGCATTTGGCACTTCAAATGAAAATTTCCGCTGTTAGCAGTTCTTTTAAGACAGCGGACGAATATAACGCAGTCATAGAAGTCAGTCAACTGATGCTGAACTTGATCGAACAGAAATGAACAAAATGCAGATATGACAAAAAAACCTTGAACCTGGAACAGAATTAAACCTACTTGCAAGAATACAGGTTCAGGGAATGTCACACAAGAAGAAGAATAACAGACTGTTTCAACACTCATACGACAGGATGCAAGAATTCAGAAAGAGTTCTCTGAAACAGACTGACAAAAACAATGAACGATGAGAAAATACACACTTTTGCAGTACGACTTCTCACAGCTGAACGGATGGCTGTAACAAACTTGCTCAAACGGAACGTGGCGCCTGAACATCTCAAACAAAATACAACATTTGAGAAGCAGGTCGAACATCTTACATAGCATGCATGATGAGAGGACTGCATAAATAACTGAAGAGCTGTACAATGCCTTGGTCCATGACAAACGAATAAATCGATGTAAAGCATGCACGGAATGCTAAAGAAAACACGCGCTTTCATCAAAAGCATAAGGATGAATTTTGGATTTGCGTTATGTCAGGAATATATCTTGATAAGACGTGGGGCAGATAAAGAACAAAAATATTTGATAATCTACCCCTTCACGCAAATTTCATACTGCTCTCAAACAATTACTTGGAAATATTCCTACATCTTGTCTAGTTGACGAACATGGAAAGCACGCGTAGATCCAAATATCTATGGAAGACTACATTTGCCACATGTCTGAGATTGCTTGCAGGGAGAAAGATGTGCAGAGTCGTCAAATGCTGTACCGCTGGAGCTGATCAATATTCGTTAACCCATTAACCAACAAGACCAGCGTTGAATTTTGGCCTTCAATGAGAAATGTCCGTGTATTAAGCAGTTCTTTTAGAAGACAGGACGGACGAATATAAATGCAGCTCATAAAGAAGTCAGTCAACTGATTGTGATACTTGATCACAACAGACAATGAACAACAGTGCAAGATAATGAAGAAACAAAGAGATAAATGATGATATGCAGCGCTTGAAACAGATTCTCAGTAACGTGATCAGAAATTGAGAACGCTACTTGCAAGAAGTACACCGGTTCAGGGGCCACATTGTCCACACAACGGAAGAACAAGACACAGTTAGGACAGACACTGTTTCAACATCTCTACGACAGGAATGCGAAGATTTCAAGAAAGAGTTCTCCGAACACTACAAAGACATTGATGATGGAAAGTACACACTTTTGCAGTACGCTACTCTTCACAGCTTGAAGGATGCTGTACAACTGCTACTGGAAAAGTGGCGCTAATCCCAACCAATTACAACATTTGAGAAGCGGCCGCCAATCTTAATAGCATGCATGAAAAAGATCATGACATAATGAAATACTCCTTGGTCCAGTGACAAAGAATAATTGGATGTAAATGTTACGGACGCTAAAGGAAATACTGCGCTTCATCACGCATCAAGCACTGAATATTTGGATTGCGTTGTGGATCTGATGAGACGTGGGGCAGATATAAGACACAAAAATGTATTTGATAAATCTCCCCTTCCAACAAAATCAGTCGAATATTTCTTGGATAAGAGTCTACAGACTAATGACGACCATCCCAGAAGAGGAAGGATACAAAATAATCTTTGATTACAGCTTTCCTTAGTAGCACACAAGGAAAAAGGCACAGAGCAAATCTACCTGAAAGCTGTGAGACCCCTTAATACAAGACCATGAATCTGGTTACGAGAATGTTCAGTTCCCTAAAATCCTGACACCTGAAATGGATTTCCTTTTCTACATAAGCAGATCAAACGAACACAGGAAACTTATGCAACATCCTGTAATTACGAGTTTCCTTCACATGAAGTGGCAACGTGTCAAATCATATTTCTACATCAACATCTTCATGTACGTTACTTTTACAACTCTGCTCAATACATACATCCTCCTTACAATCGCAGACAATACAAAGAATCCAAGTGAAACAGTGATCAGATCATATGACAACGAAACCTCCGAAAATCCGACGAGCATCAGATTTCATGCTGTATGGGTTTTCATTTTACTTTTTTTGCTATATTTTACTGTTAGGAACTTCTACAGTTGGCACTCTCACCAAAGGTTTATTTAAAAAACTACGAAAACTTCCTTGATATTGGCATCATATGCTTTTCAGGCTACATAATATTTCGGTCCGAATGGCAGGAAACATTTGTTGTGATAACGATAATACTATCGTGGACTGAGTTGATACTGCTCACTGGACGTCTACCAAAATTTTCAACGAACATTGAGATGTTGAAAACAGTTTCTATCAATTACATCCAGTTTCTATTCTCATACCTTTTCCTGATAATTGCATTTGCTTTCAGCTTCTATAGCTTACTTCATAAGAATGCTACTTACAGTAGCACAAAGTATGATGACAGAGAGGATAAATATTTCTTTATGAATCCATTTATGTCTGTGATGAAAACTTTTGTCATGATGATGGGAGAATTTGAAGCTGATAACATGGTATCTGAAATGGCAAATTCCCCCACATACTCCTGTTTGTTTGCACTGTTTGTTTTCATAATCGCAATGGTTCTACTCAATTTACTGACGGGACTTGCTGTCAGTGACACGCAGGCCATCAAATCTAATGCCGAGCAGCTGTCTCTTGTCTCACGCATAAGGCTTATTTATGAAATCGAAAGCACCCTGCTTCAGTGGCATACCTTTGTGGAAAAATGGCCTAAATACACACTCCTATGCACCTTTATAAACTTCCAAAAATCTAAGCTGAAAAATATCAGTCTGTTCCCTGATACATCATACAATAAAAGGATTTACGTCTCGCCAAACAAGGGACCAAATATTGTTTTTCAGCGCAATGGACTAAATGAAGGTGAAGGTGAAGGTGACACTGGCCATGCCATGAACACATATGGGGAGAGAAGAGGTATAGTCCAACGCATTTTTAACCTTGACACTAGGTGCAATGGACAAAATACCTCTTGCAAAATGCCATTGGTAGTAATAGGAGAAGCAATTGGTATTATCAGCAACCGAGGATCGGAGTCTGATGTAAATTACATGAAAGAGAATCTAAGTCAGATACAGGAAATGTTAAAAGAAAATGAATCAAAGCTATCAAAAATAGAGAATAAAATGGAGGAGAACCAACAGTCGTTCGAAAATTATGAACGGAAATCAACTACATTCAAAACAGCTATAAATCATGATAAAATTCAAAGCAAAAATAAAGGCTCTCAGAAAATGAAACACAATGCAAATATGGGTCATAAAATGTAAAATAATCTGACAACAGATGGAGTCAAACTGACGCTGCAAATCAGGAACCAAAAATAATGTTCAATCAGATACTAAAGATGTTACAGGATATGAAAGATGCAGATAACTGATGTTAAAAATATTACTAAACCTTAATATTCATCTTCAACTTATACATTTCCTGACCAGTGATTCTTATGTGTTTTCATGTGCTGACACACTGAAACATACAGCAACTTCGAAAAGGTACAAAACCCAGTGACAATACACTTATTCTTATTTCCATTCATGAAGCACAACAAGGGAGGGCAATCTTCAGCAAAAAATTTACTTTGTAAAGTTACATAAGAAATCTGAGTTATGAAGCCACAGGAAATGAAACAGACACAATGTGAGCCTAAGTTCCAATGGCTTTTCTAGTTATCAGTATCTTGCACAACTTGGTCTATTATCAGTGCACTGTATTTAAATAACACAAGGCACATCGAAACATATATTATTGTACAGTTGTATGTGTACTCGTACAGCATGTATTTATTAATTATTCTCATGCTATTCTTTACAACTTTTGTCTTTTCTTATGATGCATGTTTGTACATAAAACAAGATAACAAGATAAACATGACTTCAGAAACAAGACGTAAATGACAAAAAGAGCCAGAAAAAATATAACAATTGAAAATATTTTTAAAAACTTAGAAGGAAAATCAAGATATGTTTGAATTAATCCAGTTGCAAATTGTAAGTTGGACAACAGTGTCATGTAAATATCTCAAACTAGTCTGCTGTTTGTGGAAGTTACATGACAGTAGGAAACAAATATGGCTTGGGAAAATATTACAGAGAATATAGAAAAACTCTGCTAAACATAATATAGTCCATTACAAAGGAAGCAGCAGAAATTGTGGTCTGATGAGGAATGATCAAAATCATCAAAGGCAGAAGGCTAAATTCCAATGGTGCAGATCAAAGCCACACTAATGCAGATAACGGGAAACTGTGTGATGTGGAACTAGCCAACACCGCAGCAACAAAAAAGAGAGGATATTTGAAATGAAACATTAATGAGCTACAAATAATAGCAAAAACAACTATATTAGAGATTGTCTACAGGCACACATAAAATTCAAAAATTTAGTAAAGTATAAGAAGGTCAATCTGCTTGCAGATGCCCATAGTATTTTGAGCACATAGGAGGATCACTTCTGTCAATCATTGGAACTGCATGGAGTTAAAAATGTTAGGCAGACAAATCTACAACAGATGAGCCAGTAGCACAGGTTGCCTGGTCACAAAATTTGGTATTTTGTGTCTCATTTTTAAGTAAAGTTTAGTTGTTAATTTAAAACAGGTTTGGTTAAGTTTTAATTTCTTTAATTTGTTTGGTGAATAAAAATAATTCCATTCATGACTGGGTATTCAATAAATGTTAGCCTCTTAAACAACTGAAAACCACAATTCCCCGGTGGCATACACTAATGAACTGTGCAGTGCAAACTTATGGACACTGGAACTGCGTCCAGATACTTAAATTGAGATGGCTAATGAAACGTTGAAAATGTATTAATCAAGAAGTACTGATCTAATAGCAGCAGAATTTATTTAGGCAGGAGTTACAACAGAACATTGTAAGATTCATAAACTGATTAATTCTATTTGGAATAAGAGCAAATTGCCCCAACAGCAGAAAATCAATTAATGTACCAATTTATAAGGGTAATAAAAATATTCTACTAATTATCAAGGCATATCACTGTTATCAAATACACTCCAAGTTTTATCCAACATTCTTCTTTCAGCATTAACTTCATGCATAAACAAAATTACTGGGCACCATTAATGTGGATTTCAACCTAACAGATTATTTATCATATATTCTGCATTTGCCAAATACTTGAGAAGAACTGGAATAAAATATGGCAGTAATCAGCCATTTATAAACTACCAGAAAGCCAACAATTCGGTTATAAAAGAGGTTTTAAATAATATTCTCACTGAGTTTGGTGTGTATCTATCAAAGTAGTTAATGAAAATGTGGTAAAAAGTAACCTGTAGAAAAGTCTGGATAGGCAAACATCGAACTGGACACATCAGTGTCTGGTCTGTGTTCATAATGTTAATTTACTGGGCAAAACATCATTATTTTCCTCCTGTCACTCCTTGCGGAGCATAGGGCCTCCTTTCAGAGGTTTCTTGGCCTAGAGGTGTGCATTCTGTAGTGAGTGACCAGTCCACTTACTGCACAAGTTCTACTCATCCTGATGTGACTGCCATAGTCCTCTAGCAGTCAGTCAGGAGACTTTGGTGAGAAGTGGCCGCTGAATTTTGCTTACAAAACATCTCTATTCATGCCCGTAAGGTTCTTTTACATGCCGTAAATCTTCGACATGGGACCGACGGCTTTACTTCCCTCCAAAGGAAGTTGTGCTACGGATTTTTATCACCCTTAAAAATCCATCGACTATAAAGAAAATACTATAAAGGAAAGCACAGAAGCTTCATTAGTCATTAACAAGGAGACTGGACTTGAAGCAAACATTCACTAACAGCATGCACAACAAAATTGCAACATAATGGTAGTTGACAAACCCCTTGAAAATGTAGAAAAGTTCAAATATTTTGAACAACTGTAACAAATCAAAATAGCATACATGAAAACTTAAGAGCAGATTAACATTGAGGAATGCCTGCTACCATTTGGTACACAATCTTGTCTCCCCATTATCCAAAAAATACAAAGATTAAATACACAGAACTATAATTCTGCCTGTTGTTTTATATAGGTGTGAAACTCCGTCCTTCACATTAAGCAAGGACATAGGCTGAGGGTGTTTAACAACAGGGTGATGAGGAAGATATTAGGGCCTAAGATGAAGAAAGTAACAGGAGATTAGAGAAAATTACATAATAGAGAAATTCATCATTTTTACTCCACAACAAATATTGTACAAGTGAACAAGTCAAGGGAAGATAGATAGACAGGGCATGTGGGCAGTATGACAGAGAGGAAAAATGTGTAGCAGGTTTTGATAGGGAAATCTGAAGCAGGAAGACTACCTGGGAAACCTACACACAGATGGGACGATAATATTAAAAGGGACTTAAAGAAATAGGATAAGATGGTGTTCAGTGGATTAATCTGGCTTACGATTGGGATAAATGGTGGGCTGCTGTAAACACAGCTATGTAAATTCAAGTTCAACAAGAAGTGGGAAATTTCGTGACTACGTGAGGAAATATTACCTTCTCAAGAAGGACCCTACTCCATGAGTTAGTTATACTACTTAGGCGTTGATAATTTAAAATCATCAATTTATTATTGGATGGGTTTCAGTATTCTGTATTTCGCTTTGGACTCACAAAGTATTTACAGTATTCCATAATGAAACGAAGCCGCAGATATTTTTTATTTTACTGAATTAAGATTTTTATCATTACGTAAAACTTGTCTTTTTTTTCTCTCCCACCCAATGGCTCGGCAGCCCATAATGGGCCAGGCCTCCTCATTATCGATGCCTCACGATCACACTCAGACACACCACACTTGGTAGGGCTCCTCTGGACAAATGATCAGCCCATCCCAGAGACGTCTACCTGACAACACACAACACCAACAAGAAACAGACATCCATACTCCGGCAATTCCAGCAAGCGAGCAGCCTCAGACCCATGCCGTAGACCGTGCGGCCACTGGGATCAAACTTGTCATCATCAGCGTCAATACAGAACTTTTGTTTAAGGAAGAATATAAATATGTGTAAAACAGCTGTAACAGAAACACTGGACCCACTGCATTTGCAAGTGTGCTATTTTGAAGGATGCAACCTCAACCAGTGACAAAGGTAAGTGTATATTTATGTCAACACAGTGCAGAAACTTTTGTATACATCCAGGTAAGCTGTTTGTTAAGTTTATGAGTCAATTTTCAATACAAGCATTTTTTTTAAAAACTGATGGAGTTCCATATTAGCTTCATGCAAAGTATGGACCCGCTGACAAAAAGAAACTAACAACAACTAATTTACTTACTTACTTATACTTACTTACTTACTTACTTACTACTTACTTACTACTTACTTACTTACTTATGGCTAACTCCATGGAGGAAAGTCCTTCTTGAAAAACAAAGGGTTCCTCAGCTAGTCAAAAAATTCAACAAATTTTGTGGAGCCTGAAGGTTCTTACAACTTCCATAAAAGCCTGCCACTCCTCCCTATCTTGAGCCAGATCTATCCAACCTTACAACGGATTAATATAAACCAAATTTGAATAATCAAGATTACAGTCTTCTGGGACATAATGCCATGGAATTCAATATGCAGGTACCAGTATTTAAAGAAATATACAGCCTTCATCTTCAGCACAAGCGGTCTTCTACTGTGAAGGTGAAGGACGCAATTTATTCTCAAATGTTGGTACCTACCTACAAACCTACACAGTGTCATAATCTTTTTACCAACCATTGTGAGAAACACAAACCTCTCAAAATTAAATACATCTAGCATGTTATATTCTTCAGGTCCAATACAAAATTTCAACAAAATCTACTCTCTGATTCAAAGAAAAACCATGCTGACAGAAGGACATATTTTCCTCTATTAAGCCATAATTTCAGATGTTTTCTGCAAAAACACAAAAACCTGCATCAAAAGAACATGAATAATATAAGTTGTACACTTCATCCCACAATAACTCCATAAAGTAACGACCTTCTTGAGAAGCCCACAGTTTCCCTATTACTCAAGACACTACGCACATTTTATGGAACATCAAGTTCATTACCATATTCACAAAAGCACATCACTGGTCTCTACCCTGGGCCAGACGAATAAAGTCTACAATCTCCCATCCTGTTTCTTCAAGATTTTCCATCTATGCTCAGATCCCACAAGCGATTTCTTGCCTTCAGGTTTCCCATCACAACCCTGAATGCACTCCTATTCTTTTTCATGCATGCCACATGCTCCACCCATCTCATCCTCCTTGACTTGATCATCCTGATATTTGGCACAGAGTGCATATCACTTTGTCACATACTGCTGAAGTAATTATATCGCACAGGTGATATTCAGTGAGTCCACAATAATGCACTGCAGAAGAACGTCATTAAATATATGGATGGGTGTAATTTTTAGTGTATCATAAAGAAATTACATCTATGTCATGGAAATACAAGCACATAAGACTGGGAACTGGACTGAGCTCATCAGATCTCGTGGCAGGTTTTGGATTTAGTGCGATGTACTTCAGATGCCATAACAATTGAAATTCACAGCAATTACAATGCTTTTGTTAAATAATAACCTACATCTGACTACTGAAGAAGTCAGACAATAGATGCACCACTTCATATATTATGAATAAAGGGCCACATCAGTAACACTTGATACTCAAGACAAGGAGATTTTCAACTTGAGCACCAGAAAAACCACTAGCAATTTAGTGTTACTTGTTCGCCATCAAACACTTTGTACTAAAGGACAGTATTCCTGAATGATCTTCTCTACACTATTAACACTGTATTCTGATTTTTACAATTTGACAACTAGTACACAACCACTGTCCACAATAAACTTTATAACTCGCTAATATAGTACAATCATTGTACCCTTATTTTCAACATACGTGATCTTTATTCTTGCAAATATGTGATATTCTGAGCCTTATTTCACCAAAACTTCATAACACAATCAGTGCCCCACAATACCTTGCTAACTTCTATGGGTGCCATCTTGTCATACGTCTAAATGCCTGTGGCAGGTATGTTTAATGTGAGGAGGAAAAATACATAAAATTTAACTCCATAAATGACACCAAACCACATCATCGTCTACAAGAAACAATAAAAATGTAGAGGCAATTACAAACAATATACAAAACAATAATAACAAGCTAAGGATTATTATCTAATATCAATTAACAATGTAATTTAGAATAAATTAGAATTATCTGATGTATCCTATACAAGCTTCTCAAAGGGATGAAATAAATTGAATTGAATTGATAAAAATTTTTGCATGATTATCCTTAGCATCATAGTGCATTTCAACCACATTGAGTAGAAACAAGTTCATAAAACACAATCATAAACTGTCTCTGCACACAACAGTCTGTTATATATAATATGAAGCTTTGACGTAACTGAATGCAAAAAACTCCCAGTCTACCAGCATTTCAGATTGTTAAATGGCAAACAACCTATGTTATGAGAAGCATCTCAAATCCTCGTCATCAGGAAGGAAACAGATCGTTCTTTTAATTTTGGTTTGCTCACTGATTATAACTACCTAACACAGCTGGTAGTCCAAAGAAGTCTTATGAAACACACAATTACTTGAGTGCCGTTTTCTTGTTCCAATTCAGTAATAACGTTAAGGGCAGTTACAAACTTTGAATTTAATATTATTTATTAATCTTGTTCTATCTTTCATGAAGTGTCATTAAAATGACTAAATATATTTGTAAAATCTTACATCTTCACAACAATAAGGGGTTCCATGCAATGTAGTAACCAAATTTTTCCATAACTGATCAAAACTAAGCCTCACAACATAAAAGTAGTCAAGCATTGGAAACAGAAAATTTCACAAACATCAGTCTAAAAAAATTAAATGTTTTGAAATGTGCAGATTGCCACAGAGATTCAGGATTTTTCTCTTGAATCACAATTGAATCTGAACCAACACTATCACTCACTCACTGCATACAGCAAAACTCTTCTTGTGGTTCCTCAGCTAATCACAAAATTTCCTGCATTTTATGGAACCAAAAGATTCATTAGCATGTTTGAAAAAGCCCACCACTTGTCCCTTGAAAATGGATGAAAAAGTTTGAATTCCTCCATATAAAAAGACTCACAATTTATAATTTATGTGGAGACATTTCTAATGGTGGTGGGAGAGGATTTCCGTATCATATTCAGTGTTTTCTTTTCAGGATATATGATAATTAGGTGATAAAAAAGGTGAATTTGAAGAAATAAAAAGATTTTAAACTTGTTAAACTTGTCTATGTACTTAACCAATATTCAATCAATAACCATCAAAGTACACTCTCAGTATGTAACCATAAAGCTTTTACTATCCTACATGTTATGGTTTAGTTACAAACCATCATCAGAGGAACCCATGACTAAAATATGGAATCACTGCACTCACATCACTTACACATATAAAACAGTCTGGAGGCCAGCAGTAAATTGCAATTCTTTTATCCCGCAGCAAAATGCATGTTTACAGAATATCCTGTTTGGTTGTTTATCTGAGGAGTATAATCTTTTCTTTAGTACAAAAGACTTAGGAAGAAAACATCACACAAATAGATCTAAAAAGCACATGTAATAATTTCAACTGTTCTTTCAACATCCCTGAATAAAAAAAAGAAGAAAGAAAATAGCATATACTGAAAGTAACTACTGAAAAACACAGTTGTTGGTATTTACATGTATAATTATTGTCACCAAACTGTAAAGTTATTTTCACTCACTAGAATAACATAATTAAGGAACCTTAATTTGGTGTGAATAAGCATAAGTTGTGTGAAATAAGTGGACAATGAAAATTACAAAAATAGGACCGTCCAACATGACACTGAATGATCACAAGCTATCATCATTCCAGAGCCATGTCAGAGGAAATATCTGTGTACTGAAAACATGTAGCAGACATAGGTATGTGCTTTTTGTGATTATGTGGAACACATTTCTTATGAAATTTTGTTGCATAACTGCATGCTAGGTCTGTCAGCTTAACATTCTTAGTGCACTTAAAACACAACCGTTCACCATTCATTTTTACAGTACTACAGTCACCTGCTGTGTCAATTTGTCATTCCTTATTTTCTTGTCTTGAAATAAAGTTTTCCATCGTCTACATGTTATTACTAATGGCATACTCTTTGTGTTTCTCTTACACTTTCTTTCCAGTGTGTTTGGCCATTGCAATACTTATTGGAGAGGAGACAATTTTTTATTGTTAAGCTTGTTTTCACATCTGTATCTATGGCAGTACTTGTTTCAAGAATTTTTATCCAGAACACTTGGAATAATCTCTGCCAAGTCAACATCAAATGTTTGATTGATTGCTTCTCTTTGTTCCTGATCTATATTTCTTGATTCTGCATTATTACACAGGAAGTTCTAACCCTCCTGATGATATTTCTTCTAATGCAACAGTCGGCCTCTTGATAGATGATTCTGCCTCATTATTTCCTTCTCTTACCTTGATCTGTGATACAAATTGACTTCACAAAATTTCTTCAAACATTTTGTATGTTATGACCAACATAGGGTTTACGGATGTTGCGCTGCTGTTTTTTTTTCTTGCAAAACATTTTGAGAAGTCAATGTTTTCTGGATCCCATGGGTAAAAACCAGAAGCTCGAAAATCCTGTATAGCTGAGCGTTCCAGAGCATATTTCTTCACAGCTCCATCCAGGACAGAGGGAAACTATTCTTTGTGTATATTTTGTCAGACTTTTGCCTACGCCAATTTACGACTGCTATTTTCTAACCCATTTTCTGTGGTCTGAAAGTTGTAACATCCAGTGCTTGGAAGAGTCTTGTGGCGTTTGGGTAGAGAGAGATCAGGTTTATGCTCAATACAGAACACAGCTCACTCAGTTCATGTGTTAGATGGGTGTGATGTATATGGACAAAAAAGGATAACAGGGAACTTGACATTATGTTTTCCAAGGTGTGGAGTGAAAACATGTCCAATATATTCAAAAATACTGCTGCTGTCATCCATCCAGTAGTGGTGTGGCCCACTCCCCAGACGTCAGAAACTGTCTTTGTCATTTCAGATAGTATTCTTTCGTATGGATAATTCACCACGAGTGGCAACATCAGTCCACAAGCAGAGAAGGTGAACATGGCTGTTACAGACACTTTTGCAGGGCCTCCATCAAGTTCAAACACATTTCTGTCCCCTTTGCATGCTAAAACTTTTCCAGCCTTTGGGCATAATTAAAAACCTGATTCATCACCACTAAAAATTTGTGTTGGGTCCTGAAAAACGTCCAAAGACCTCTTGCAACATCACCAACCAAATGCAACCTACAACTGAAGAAGAAAAAAATGTTATGTTGGGAAACAAAGGATACATAAAAAATCCACAATAACAAATAGTTTGTTTAACATTTTCTGATACCTTCCTCGCCAAATGTGGCATTCGATGAGGTTACATTTTCACTAGTGTAGGTAGACAAGGATGATGGTGAAGGAATGTGCAAAACCATCCATACCCAGACATATTATCTTTAAAAGGTGTTTACCTCTGGTTTACAGTTAGAAATTCACTAACAGACTGGCTGGACATCCACCTTCCTCTGAGGATATCTTTTTTGGGAGCAGTCAATTATCCATTTGATTTAAAGTTGTTCCTCATCTTCACTAAGTACTGGCAGAGGTCCCACAGAATATTTCGAAAATTTGCTACTTAATCAAAACTGAAAGGTGAACTTTGGGATACTGTACTTTTTTGCTGCCACTTTTTATTTTGGCTTTACCCCCTCAAATATCTCTGTTAAAGCTGCCTCTAAATCTTCAGAGTTGTAAACACATTTTTTCCCCCTCTTCCTTCTTCTTAATCCTCCCATATTTAATCCTATTCATCCTGATAAATCTTAAAAAGAAAAGGAAAACATCATCAGGCAACTTTTGTGGCTCTGTCAATAACTACAGAAGCGACAGTAATTGGTACATGTTATAGTGCTCTGGCACCCCACGCCAACTGCTGTTACATTTCATTCTAACTGCATGAGAATTAATTTGGTGATTTTTTGATCAATAAAGTAAATGTAAAGGTAAAAAACCATACCTTCAGAAAATATGGCAGTTTTACAATTATTGGAATTGGGTGGCAAAGATTAAAAATTTTGTATGTTTTCATTACGTTGTTGGCAATCCGCCATTTTCTGACAACAGTGGTTAACACATCCAAATTTACATCAGTTCATATAGAGAAAATCTTCAGGAAAATATGTAGGTTTCATAAAACTGCCAAATACCACACAAAATAAAATTCAAAATTTAGAAGAGAACTGCTTAAAACTTACCTCAAGAAATTACCTCTACTTGCTCATGATGCTAACAGAGTATAGTATCAAGCAGCCTTCACACTAAACAAAGTACTTCTGGCTGGTAACTCAGGTACCACATCCAAGACCAAACATCCATGAATGCCAATATCATTCAGAAATGGCGTCATTGTTGTTTAAATACTTATTACAGTGAAAAAGAACAAAAAGATGCCAATAACTGTATGAATACCAACCACTATATATTTTACCCTACATTAAATTGTTTTATGGTGCACTTTTAATAGTTACTGCATGTTCATAACCACAAAAATGTCCCATTAATATCTCAATAACATTTACATTAGTAGAGAAGAATAAAGACAAACCACATGAAAATGCACCCTAGTCAAAGTTTAAATGAATTCATGCAGAAGTCTTTCTTGATAAGCCAACACTTGCTCAGATAGTTCCACATTTTATGGAAACTGAAGGGTTCACTGATGTATTCACAAAAGCCTGCCATGGGCCCCTATCCTTACAAATTAATCCAGTACACACCAATGAAAACTAATATTAATACCATCTTCCATCTATGCCTACGTCTTCAAAATGGTATCTTATCTTCAGTCATTCTGACCAAACATTTGTATGCAACATATCACCGAGAGTATTGATATTCCTGTAACAGCACTCTACTTACCTTCCACCATTGCTGAGACACCTTCATCATTTAGTGAGCAGACTGGACAGTGATACACCAGTGACACGTACCATTTCCATACAGTTCATAATGTGGTTACTAACGCACATCGGCTTGTCAAGGTGCACATTTTAGGTGACCCACTGTGTGGTTCTATTGAAATGGAACCACAAAAACATATGAGAACTTAAAAATGTCAACAGATGTGTTATGGAAGATGTTAAAACTTATTACGTGATTTCACAATTATTTAGCAACACTGCATATTAATAGTACCATAGCACAAACACCATTATGTTTTATAAAGTCATAGTAACTTTAAACAATAACATCCTCAAACACAATAGTAATAACATAGCACTTTATTTTCTTAATTCTTGGGCCCCCCGGTGAAGGTTTATGCTTCTATCCATTTCACTTCATACTTCCGTCAAAATAAAGACACTAATTATTCCTCCTAATCTTATACAAAACACATCAATTACTGCCAATTTTATAGAAATTCTGGGAGCCTCATCCTTCTGCAGCCCTAAAGACCTGCCTAGGCCTGTAATGGAATACCTTAAGAACCCTATAAGATTGCATCAACTAAGCTTTCGGATTTATTGATTGTATAATAACTGATAATTGATAGCAATAATAAAAATACAATAACATTTTGAAAACGCAAGACAAAATTTCCCTTACGGGAATTAAAGTGCAGTGAGGTGAAGATTGTGGAACAATACACCAACCCCCTCTCCATCAGTTACGTAAGCCCTGACTTACAGCCTTTTATGGAACCGGAAAGTTCATACCCGTTTTCACAACAGCCCGCCCCTGGCCTCTACCCTAAGCCAGACAAATCCAGTACACATCCTCCTACCCTATTTCTTTGAGATCCATTTAAATATTATCCTCCCATCCACTCCTACACCTTCCACGTGGTCTCGTCTTTCAGGTACTCGGTACGGCGTTCTGCCTACATGTTTCGTCTCTCCTATGCACGCTGCATATGCATACCCCACCCTCTCATCCCAATAACATTCACGAGAAGGTCAAATCATTAAGATCCTCGCTATACAGTTTCTTCAGCTTCGTATCATTTCCTCCTTCATAGGTACAAATTTTTTCCCCCACAGCACACTGCTATAAAATATCCACAATTTACTTTGTCGTCACAAAGTTACAGACCAAGATATCCAAAACTACGGAACAACTGTACTTTTTATATTTAAGTCGACTGTTGTAACGAAGAGAAAGTGATAATTACTTATAATCAAACGGTGACGTCATTTGCTTTGTAATATGATACATTCTGCATATTACGTTTCTCACGTCCACAACCCAAACTGAAGTGTCGCTGAGTAGAAATTTAATGATAAGTGGTTAAGATAAGGGACCGACTCTTAGGAGCAGAAAAGTGCATAGGATGAATGCTGGGACAGTGAGCTGCTAAGACACAGAGGTTGTATGTGCAACTGAAGTACGTGTTTCGACACTTGGGAAGGAATTTATATGTTTTTCAAACACTACTGAAGAGAAACTGATATTTAGTGGTCTGAAATTGCACAAGGTAAGATAACCTTATAACAGTTTCTGTGTTACGAGATAAATCGCTTAAAGAGAGCGGGTGACTTTAATCAGCGTCTTTCTGTAAACTAAATGCCTGCAGCAGACTCTAAATAAGCGGTTCCCAACCTCAGGTCGCGACCCAAATCAGGGTCGCTAGAGGGTTTTATGGAGAACTTGACATTGTTGTTCTGTTCATTTTATGTAACGTTCCGTATGTTCCGCATTTCAAAAGTTTTTTTTTAGAAGCAAATTATTTGTCTAACCAGCACACGTAGGAGTTTTTTTGTGAAGAGCCCCGCAGCAGATGCTACGGACGCACCACAGCCTTAAGGCTTATTGTGCAACCCTGTGATGAAGATGAAAGTTAATCAGTTTTTTTTTATTTTGACAAGTAATGTAGCACCAGTGGAAAGAAATTGACAGGGGAAAATCAAAGTACTCGGGAAAAACTTGTCCCAGTGCCACTCTGTCCACCACAAATCACACATAGACTGACCCGGGATCGAAGACGGGCCTCCGCGATGAGAGGCCGGCGACTAACCGCCTGAGCCATGGCACGGCCTACATATGTGTTCCTTAGATAAAGCATTGTTTCTTGCATGTTTTGTGTATATAATATTGTCCCAAAAATATTGGATTTGACAAGTAACATTACAAATTTAATATTTCTTTAATAAGTGGCAATGTTATGTGGTGATCAAGCAAAGGCATTAATATTAGTTCATTCATAGTACATATCACTATTGTCGTTTCCATGCTAGTGTAGAGGGTCCCATACCATTTGCTAATTTAGTTTCACACATATAGAAGTTTGGGAACCGCTGCTCTAAACCAGTGCTTCCCAAACCTAGGTAAATTACCCAAAATTGGGTAAAAGTGGTTTTTCATTGGGTAACGACACACCTCGGAATACACATTAAAGTTTACCGTAAAAGTGTAGAAGAAGAAGTACTCTGAAGAAAGTGATCAGTCAGTGTGCACCGATACTCTAAAACTGTCTAACAGTGGCATTATACTGACTAGCTGGGACCTGGGTGATGAAATATTCATGGTGAATAATTACCAAATTATTTGTGGCTGCTAAAATGTTTAGAGATATTTAAAATAAAGACATTGCATCAAACATAATGTTTGCTTCCTATTTTTTACCGATCTTTCTTCACTTGTCAAATACGTTTTCTGTGCAGTTAGTGTTTTACCTACACTGGTTAAAAAGGACTTTCTGATAAGCGGTTTTGGGTAATGAAGGAAAACGTTTGGGAAGCAGTGCTCTAAACAATAAGATATATTTCCGTTCAATCAACAATTGTTGCCATAGAAACATACTGATAGAGGATATTTACATTAAAATATCACGGGGGTACAAGTTGTCTTAAAAGTGATTGTTCATCCTAAATTAAAGACAAAGAATGAGAGCTCTTGAAAGCAAAATTTGAGGAGAATATTCGGACCTAAACGGAAGCAAGTGACAGGAGGATGTAACAAGCTGGTAATTAATTGCACGCATAGAGCAACAGTCTGCTGTGTAACTGTCCGTAGACTTACAGTTCGTGAGTGATAACTTTTGATATTGTACAATAAGTAGCACCAGATCGAATATTTAAAGTAAGACATAGAAAAATTCGAGTCACTTGTATGAGTATTCCGCTTTCTATATAAAACACCGGGCACGCCGTAGCGCAGTTGGTTAAGGCACTGCGCTTCATGCACTATGGTCCTGGGGTCGACTCAGCCGCTAACAGAAATTAATACTGGGAGTATCTCCTGGGGGATAAAGGTGCGTAGGGTTGAAAACCTTGCCACTTCGTGTGGCGATTGTCTAGCAATTCTGGGAGCCTCAACCTCATGGATTCCTAAGGGCCTGACCACGCCTACTTTACATGACACACCCAATGTCTGATAAGCATCCTAGCAGCATTTTGCTTTACAATCCATCACGTTCGATTGTAGCGCTGTTGCTAGAAATCGGAAAAAATTTATAGTTAGGATATTTGTGGTCTCAGCAGAGATTCCAACCAGCTCTTGTCAAATACAATTCAAAAGATAATCGCCTGAGTCAACTTGCTTAATGAACGGTATGCTAATTGGTTAAAAATCATTTGTAAGAACGCCATTTTCGCTGAATGTACAACAGTTGACGATACTAAAATTTAACAGAAATTGACAATTTTATTTTGCAAAAATAACGTAAAGGTTCCCCATTAGATGAATTAAACACAAGCCGCCACTGCATGACGAAAACACTTGTACACCACATAATTTGTAAGCTTATTTATCACGTATTTTGTCAGGGTAATTCAGTCATGGTAGATGAGATGGACAGGACATGTAGAATGCACAAAGTGAGAAATTCATCAACGTAACCGTCGGAAAAACTAAACCAAACATTACTCCAGAGACCTTGATGGTGATGGAAGGAAAATATTATTAAATTTAGAAAAACGCTGTGAGTGTGTGATCTGGATTCATCTGGATTAGAATGGAGTCAACACTACACATCCAGTTCCTCCTCCTTCATTTGTTGATTATTAGTAATAATTACGGAGATTTTTATGATGATATTCTCTACAGCCTTCTGTTGTTTCATTTTCTTAGCCCCAAATATTTTCCTCTACTTTTCCCTCATCTCTCTTCTTTCCTTAAGGTGCAATATCAAGATCTACCTAACTGCAAGTCACAGTTTACCTCTGTTACACCTCAGTTGCCTTTCAACATTTGCGGTATACTCTTGCAAATACTGAAAAGAGGCAAGGACAAATATGCTACAAACCAAGAAACCTTTGATCCGAATATTTAAATAGTCTGAATTAGCAGGACATTAATACAAATTCGTCACTGCAAAACGAAAAACATATCATTAAATAAATGCCAATCTCTTTCTAATTTCTTGGTTCTCTATTTATTTCGCTACTTTAGGGTGCTGTATGAATTATAAATTTCATATTCCCGAAATAAGATGCGATATAATGTGACAGGAAAAATTCGCAGTTTATTTTAAACCACTAAGCATAAAAATAAAGTCGGAAATCTTTGAAAACGAAAATTTCAAGTTTTCTTCGCGAACAGAAACTGCACTCCAGATACGAGTCAGACATGTTACAGGAATCCCAAGTCTCTGATCATTGTTAACTAACAGCATGCAGCAGAGTCCTTATGAGAAGCTAATAGGTCTTCGGCTAGTCAAGAAATTTTCCCCATTAATGGAAACAAAATTTTAATTACTGTGTACACAAAAGCCCACCAAATATCTATATCTTCAGCCGCATGAAACCAGTCCAATGTACTCAAATCTTATTCCTATAAGATTTATTTTAATACTAGCTTCCTATCTCCTCGTCCATTACTAACAGTTAAAATTACTAATGACGGATTATCAGCATTATCAGTTACAATATTTTATTGTAATAAGGTTTGTATAACGTGAGTCTTTTGTAACTTAGAACATATAAATAAGTCTGTCAGAAGTGAGTTTACTATGGCGTATAATTTCGTAATTCATGCACCTAAATTCGGTGTGATTAGGCCTTACATAACGGAGATTCGTCACCGAGCGGTTGCCACGTGTTTCCAGGGCTAATGCAAAATCTTGTTGGCCAAAGTCTCTTAAAGATAATCTCGAGATAAAAACAGCGGTGACAAGATAGGTGATAACACAATACACAGAGTGATGTCAACACATTAGAAAAAAGCTCCTCCAACGATACGGTAAAATACCTGAACTGTGGCAAGAACTATGTGGAAAAGTCAGTGGCGTAGCACTACAATTAAATGTGAACTGTTCTCATTACAGATATAAGAAAGAACGAAAAATATACACGTTTTCGTAAACTTATTTCCTAAACAAATCCAGACAAACCAAGACTATTATTTAACTCAGTCTCAAAGCCCTACACCATTAATAACAAAGCTCGCCATTGGACACCCACTGCAGGTACTTTCTTGCACCTCTCATGTTCACAACTTATTTATTCACGATGTACTACCTAATTCATCTACTTCAAACCGACAGCTATTCCCGACCACCACACCTACACCGCCTACCACCCCAATGCCAACAGCTCAGCCTCCTCCATGCCGCTGACCAAACTGACGTATCGGCAACGCTATGGAGACGTTTCGTTCAAATCTTTGGCGGGGGCACCGGCTACTCTGAGTTTTTTCATGATTCTCCTGAGTTACTCAAGACAGATTCTGGTGATTTGCACCTGGATTAAGCTCGAAATTCTTCCCAATTCATCATTCACACTACCGTCTATGGTAATTATATAGGACTGACAGTGCCGTACAATACACCACAAATAAATAAACAAACCCCGCACCCCTTAACAAAACAAAACACGAACCGAGAGAGTAAGCCTGTACACATCGGTCATTCTTGGGGACCAGGAAAGGCAAGCCGAGGGTACGTAGCTGCTACTCAGCCGGGTGAAAAGAAAACACGTGTTAATTCTTTCACTGACACGTACAGAACTAGAAAATTAAATACTACTAACACGGAAGCCAACTAATATTCCATATTAACCTTCAGCAGTTATATCCAACTTGAACATCACAATCTGCTTCTTCAGAATCCACCTCAATGTAAATTTCCAATTTCCTTTCCAAAATGTCTTCCTTACAGATACGCTGCATTCTTCTCCAGTCTCCTTTAATATGCAGCCACTTTCAGTTTTTTATATATCACTACCCGAACAGTATTAGACGATCTGCATTAAAAATGAATGTCGTCGCTATCTCATATCCTTAAAGGCACACACATTTTATCCGTTACGTCCAAATATTTTCGCAGCGCTCCATTTTCAGACACTTTAAAGTTATCTTCTTCCCTCGCAAAAGGACGTGCGCGAGCGCTCATGCGGGCTCAAACGAAAGTAAGAGAAGTTGAAGGTAATTTAAAAGTGTTTGACGTCACACAAAAAATACGGCAAATTTACTCGTAAACAAAATTTGCCCTGCAACATTTTATATTCTCACAGCGGTGTTGTTGAAGATAAAAGTCTTATTGCATTTTACGATCCTGTAAGACATGAAAGGTCAAACCATACCTTCCTGCATACACAAGTTGCTTTTATTCCAACAAAATTTTATCGGCCTAGCAGCTGCGTCACGTGGTTGAATGGCGAACGAACCAATGTTTCGAGAGCCGATATCTCTTCTTCTTATACAGGCACGACAACCTCATCCTTTGTAGGTTTTGGCCTTCTCAACTATATCCTTCCATTTCTTCCTATCCTGGATGCAGTTTCTCCAGTTTTTGACATTTTGAATCCTCAAGTCTGCCATAACATCATCTTCCCATCTATTCTTCGGTCTTCCACGCATTCGTATAGATATAGGCTTACAGCTATAGATTCTTTTAACCAATCTGTCATTTTCCATTCGGTACACTTGCCCAAACCACCCTAATCTTTGTGCTTTAATATGATTTAGTATATTGTTATACTTTATTAGTTTATTAAGCTCTTCATTTGTTTTAATTCTCCATGAGCCACCCATGTTTTCACTTGGTCCAAAAATCCTTCTTAGTATCTTCCTTTCATATATGAGCAATTTTTGCTTCATTGCTTCTTTCAGGACCCATGTTTCAGAGCCATAGGTAACCACCGGTCTTATAACCGTTCTATAGAAATGTAATTTTAAACTCTTAGCAATTAATTTACTTTTAAATAAGGTTTGGTTTGCATAATATGCTTTGTTAGCTTGGATTATCCTTGTTTTGATCTCTTCTTCTATTGTATTATCTCCGTTTACGATTGATCCAAGGTATTTCTATGATCTCTTTTGCTCTAGACATGTACCGTTACAATTAAGTTCTGTTAATTTGTGTGTTTGTTTAGCACATTTTATGTATTTAGTTTTTTGTGTATTTATTACTAGCCCATACTTATATGATTGCTCTTTTAGTTTCTGGAAGGTGTCGATAGCAGCTTGCTTGGTCCTTGCAGTAATTAGTATGTCATCAGCATAGGCAATACTTTGTTTTAACCGTGTTGAAATATTCCCTCTAACATCTAATTGATTCATAATTGAGTCAATGATCATACTGAACAGAGTTGCAGACAGTGGATCTCCTTGTTTCACCCCAGTTTCAATTTTAATTTCTCCACTTAGGTCATTATTTACTTTGACTTTCGCTTTTCTGTTTTCTAGCGTTAAGGAAATTAATTTTATCAACTTTGATGGTACTTCATATTGTTTTAGACATTCTAATATTTTCTTCCGGTGCACCGAATCAAATGCATGTGTGTAATCTATGAATATATTATTCAGTTCGATATTGTATTCATGGCACTTTTCAAAAATCTGTCTCACTATAAATATATTATCTATTGTTGATCTGTTTGTCCTGAAACCCATTTGAAAATCGCAAAGTTTATTCTCAATAATCTGTATGAGCCGTTTATTCAACAGTATTGCCAGTATTTTATATGCTGTGTTTAGCAGAGTTATTGGCCTGTAATTTTTGCAATCCAGTCTGTCACCTTTTTTGTAGATTGGACAGATGATTCCTTCCCTCCATTGTTCTGGTAACTGTTCTTTGTCCCAAATATTTAGTATTAGTCTATGCACTTTATATTTCAATGTTCTTCCACCATATTTGATTAATTCTGGGCATATATTATCAGACCCTGCTGCTTTGTTGTTTTTTAATTTGTTTATAATACTGCAAATTTCATTGAAGGTTGGTGGTATAATTTCTTGGTTATCATCCACAATATTCTCTATGTGACTGGATCTGCTGTTGTTCCATCTTCTTCAAATAAGTTTCTAAAATACTCTTTCCATATTTCCAATATTTTTTCTTTTTATATTATTATATTTCCATCTCCGTCCTTACATTGGATTGGCATGTTTGTTTGCCATTTATCAAGTTCTTTGGCGTCTTTGTAGAATTTCCTTACTTCGTTCTTCTTAAAGTTTTCTTCTATTTCGCTTATTTTATTGTTAAGCCATTCTTTTTTCTTAATTCTACAGATTTTATTTGCTTCCAGCCTCTTAGAATTATAATATTCTTGATTTGCTCTTGTATTAATTTGCATGTATTTCTTCCTGGCAATATTCTTTTCTTGTATCGCTCTCCGGCATTCTTCATCCCACCATTCGTTTCTATTTTGTTTATCTTGTTTTTTGATTATATTATTTGCCGCTTCCATTATGGCATTCTTTACTCCTTCCCATTCCTTGTTGATTTCTTGGGTCTCTGGCAGTTCTATTAATTTCTTATGTAATTCTGTTTTGTACTGTCTTATTTTTGTTGTATCTGTAAATGCATTCTTATTCCAGTGTGTGTTGGGTGTAGGTTTCTTCTTGTATGCAAGTGGTAACTTTTGCTTGAGGATAGTTTTCACCAGGAAATGGTCTGAATCGATGCTCGGTCCTCTCATTGTTCGAATGTCTTCAATTAGATCCCTTTTCTTTTTATTTATTAATACATGATCAATTTGGTTTATTGTCTTTTGGTCAGGAGATATCCAGGTTCCCATATGTATCTTTTTATGTTGAAACTTTGTACTCATTACTTGCATTTCATTTACTGTTGCAAATTCACACAGTAATTCTCCATTTTCACTTGTTTGTTCATGCAACGTATGTTTGCCTGTGACATTTTTGTATGTATCCTCCTTCCCTAATTTTGCGTTGAAATCACCTAGATGAATTAGGTAGTACATCGTGAATAATTAAGTTGTGAACATGAGAGGTGCAAGAAAGTACCTGCAGTGGGTGTCCAATGGCGAGCTTTGTTATTAATGGTGTAGGGCTTTGAGACTGAGTTAAATAATAGTCTTGGTTTGTCTGGATTTGTTTAGGAAATAAGTTTACGAAAACGTGTATATTTTTCGTTCTTTCTTATATCTGTAATGAGAACAGTTCACATTTAATTGTAGTGCTACGCCACTGACTTTTCCACATAGTTCTTGCCACAGTTCAGGTATTTTACCGTATCGTTGGAGGAGCTTTTTTATAATGTGTTGACATCACTCTGTGTATTGTGTTATCACCTATCTTGTCACCGCTGTTTTTATCTCGAGATTATCTTTAAGAGACTTTGGCCAACAAGATTTTGCATTAGCCCTGGAAACACGTGGCAACCGCTCGGTGACGAATCTCCGTTATGTAAAGCCTAATCACGGCGAATTTAGGTACATGAATTACGAAATTATACGCCATAGTAAACTCACTTCTGACAGACTTATTTATATGTTCTAAGTTACAAAAGACTCACGTTATACAAACCTTATTACAATAAAATATTGTAACTGATAATGCTGATAATCCGTCATTAGTAATTTTAACTGTTAGTAATGGACGAGGAGATAGGAAGCTAGTATTAAAATAAATCTTATAGGAATAAGATTTGAGTACATTGGACTGGTTTTATGCGGCTGAAGATAGGGATATTTGGTGGGCTTTTGTGTACACGGTAATTAAAATTTTGTTTCCATTAATGGGGAAAATTTCTTGACTAGCCGAAGACCTATTAGCTTCTCATAAGGACTCTGCTGCATGCTGTTAGTTAACAATGATCAGAGACTTGGGATTCCTGTAACGTGTCTGACTCGTATCTGAGGTGCAGATGCTGTTCGCGAAGAAAACTTGAAATTTTCGTTTTCAAAGATTTCCGTCTTTATTTTTATGCTTAGTGGTTTAAAATAAACTGCGAAATTTTCCTGTCACATTATATCGCATCTTATTTCGGGAATATGAAATTTATAATTCATACAGCACCCTAAAGTAGCGAAATAAATAGAGAACCAAGAAATTAGAAAGAGATTGGCATTTATTTAATGATATGTTTTTCGTTTTGCAGTGACGAATTTGTATTAATGTCCTGCTAATTCAGACTATTTAAATATTCGGATCAAAGGTTTCTTGGTTTGTAGCATATTTGTCCTTGCCTCTTTTCAGTATTTGCAAGAGTATACCGCAAATGTTGAAAGGCAACTGAGGTGTAACAGAGGTAAACTGTGACTTGCAGTTAGGTAGATCTTGATATTGCACCTTAAGGAAAGAAGAGAGATGAGGGAAAAGTAGAGGAAAATATTTGGGGCTAAGAAAATGAAACAACAGAAGGCTGTAGAGAATATCATCATAAGAATCTCCGTAATTATTACTAACAATCAGCAAATGAAGGAGGAGGAACTGGATGTGTAGTGTTGACTCCATTCTAATCCAGAAGAATCCAGATCACACACTCACAGCGTTTTTCTAAATTTAATAATATTTTCCTTCCATCACCATCAAGGTCTCTGGAGTAATGTTTGGTTTAGTTTTTCCGACGGTTACGTTGATGAATTTCTCACTTTGTGCATTCTACATGTCCTGTCCATCTCATCTACCATGACTGAATTACCCTGACAAAATACGTAATGAATAAGCCTACAAATTATGTAGTGTACAGGTGTTTTCGTCATGCAGTGGCGGCTTGTGTTTAATTCATCTAATGGGGAACCTTTACGTTATTTTTGCCAAATAAAATTGCCAATTTCTGTTATATTTTAGTATCGTCAACTGTTGTACATTCAGCGAAAATGGCGTTCTTACAAATGATTTTTAACCAATTAGCATACCGTTCATTAAGCAAGTTGACTCAGGCGATTATCTTTTGAATTGTATTTGACAAGAGCTGGTTGGAATCTCTGCTGAGACCACAAATATCCTAACTATAAATTTTTCTCGATTTCTAGCAACAGCGCTACAATCGAACGTGATGGATTGTAAAGCAAAATGCTGCTAGGATGCTTATCAGACATTGGGTGTGTCATGTAAAGTAGGCGTGGTCAGGCCCTTAGGAATCCATGAGGTTGAGGCTCCCAGAATTGCTAGACAATCGCCACACGAAGTGGCAAGTTTTCAGCCCTACGCACCTTTATCCCCCAGGAGATACTCCCAGTATTAATTTCTGTTAGCGGCTGAGTCGACCCCAGGACCATAGTGCATGAAGCGCAGTACCTTAACCAACTGCGCCACGGCGTGCCCGGTGTTTTATATAGAAAGCGGAATACTGATACAAGTGACTGGAATTTTTCGATGTCTTACTTTAAATAATCGATCTTATGCTACTTATTGTACAATATCAAAAGTTATCGCTCACGAACTGTACGTCTACGGACAGTTACACAGCAGACTGTGGCTCTATGCGTGCAACTAATTACCAGCGTGTTACATCCTCCTGTCACTTGCGTCCGTTTAGGTCCGAATATTCTCCTCAAATTTTGCTTTCAAGAGCTCTCATCCTTTGTCTTTAATTTAGGATGAACAATCACGTTTAAGACACCTTGTACCCCCGTGATATTTTAATGTAAATATCCTCTATCAGTATGTTTCTATGGCAACAATTGTTGATTGAACGGAAATATATCTTATTGTTTAGAGCACTGCTTCCCAAACTTTTTCCTTCATTACCCAAAACCGCTTATCAGAAAGTCCTTTTTAACCAGTGTAGGTAAAACACTAACTGCACAGAAAACGTATTTGACAAGTGAAGAAAGATCGGTAAAAAATAGGAAGCAAACATTATATTTGATGCAATGTCTTTATTTTAAACATCTCTAAACATTTTAGCAGCCACAAATAATTTGGTAATTATTCACCATGAATATTTCATCACCCAGGGCCCAGCTAGTCAGTATAATGCCACTGTTAGACTGTTTTAGAGTATCGGTGCACACTGACTGATCACTTTCTTCAGAGTACTTCTTCTTCTACACTTTTACGGTAAATTTTAATGTGTATTCCGAGGTGTGTTGTTACCCAATGAAAAACCACTTTTACCCAATTTTGGGTAATTTACCTAGGTTTGGGAAGCACTGGTTTAGAGCAGCGGTTCCCAAACTTCTATATGTGTGACACTAAATTAGCAAATGGTATGGGACCCTCTACACTAGCATGGAAACGACAATAGTGATATTTACTATGAATGAACTAATATTAATGCCTTTGCTTGATCACCACATAACATTGCCACTTATTAAAGAAATATTAAATTTGTAATGTTACTTGTCAAATCCAATATTTTTGGGACAATATTATATACACAAAACATGCAAGAAACAATGCTTTATCTAAGGAACACATATGTAGGCCGTGCCATGGCTCAGGCGGTTAGTCGCCGGCCTCTCATCGCGGAGGCCCGTCTTCGATCCCGGGTCAGTCTATGTGTGATTTGTGGTGGACAGAGTGGCACTGGGACAAGTTTTTCCCCGAGTACTTTGATTTTCCCCTGTCAAGTTCTTTCCACTGGTGCTACATTACTTGTCAAAATAAAAAAAACTGATTAACTTTCATCTTCATCACAGGGTTGCACAATAAGCCTTAAGGCTGTGGTGCGTCCGTAGCATCTGCTGCGGGGCTCTTCACAAAAAAACTCCTACATGTGCTGGTTAGACAAATAATTTGCTTCTAAAAAAAACTTTTGAAATGCGGAACATACGGAACGCTACATAAAATGAACAGAACAACAATGTCAAGTTCTCCATAAAACCCTCTCGCGACCCTGATTTGGGTCGCGACCTGAGGTTGGGAACCGCTGATATAAAGTCTGCTGCAGGCATTTAGTTTACAGAAAGACGCTGATTAGAGTCACCCGCTCTCTTTAAACGATTTATCTCGTAACACAGAAATTGTTATAAGGTTATCTTACCTTGTGCAATTTCAGACCACTAAATATCAGTTTCTCTTCAGTAGTGTTTGAAAAACATATAAATTCCTTCCCAAGTGTCGAACCACGTACTTCAGTTGCACATACAACCTCTGTGTCTTAGCAGCTCACTGTCCCAGCATTCATCCTATGCACTTTTCTGCTCCTAAGAGTCGGTCCCTTATCTTAACCACTTATCATTAAATTTCTACTCAGCGACACTTCAGTTTGGGTTGTGGACGTGAGAAACGTAATATGCAGAATGTATCATATTACAAAGCAAATGACGTCACCGTTTGATTATAAGTAATTATCACTTTCTCTTCGTTACAACAGTCGACTTAGATATAAAAAGTACAGTTGTTCCGTAGTTTTGCGTATCTTGGTCTGTGACTTTGTGACGACGAAGTAAATTGTGGATATTTTATAGCAGTGTGCTGTGGGGGAAAAAATTTGGACCTATGAAGGAGGAAATGATACGAAGCTGAAGAAACTGCATAGCGAGGATCTTAATGATTTGACCTTCTGGCGAATGTTGTTGGGATGAGAGGGCGGGGTATGCATATGCAGCGTGCATAGGAGAGACGAAACATGGAGGCAGAACGCCGTACCGAGTACCTGAAGAAGAGAAAGCGTGGAAGGTGTAGGAGTGGATGGGAGGATAATATTTAAATGGATCTCAAAGAAATAGGGTAGGAGGATGTGTACTGGATTTGTCTGGCTTAGGGTAGGGCCAGGGGCGGGCTGTTGTGAAAACGGAAATGAACCTTCCGGTTCCATGAAAAGCTGTAAGTCAGGGCTTACGTAACTGGTGGAGAGGGGGTTGCGTGTATTGTTCCGCAATCTTCACCTCACTGCACTTTAATTCCCGCAAGGGAAAATTTGTCTTGCGTTTCAAAAATGTTATTGTATAATTATTATCAGTTATTATCCAATCAATATACTCCAAAGCCGAGTAAGTATGAAATTGCGTAAGTAATGGCGTTTCTGTAGGAATAACTGAACATTTAGCTTAGGTCGTTTAACGATTGGTGCGGTGTTTAAATACAGCAAAGCTTGTGGTTAGCCGGGGGGGGGGGGGAGGTTTATATCCCTGCAACTCCAGCGTAGTGTAAGAGCATGGTGATTGATGTTAATGCCTTGTAACAATAGTGGGGTTAGGTTTACCAAAGACGCATGAAATATGATGATGTGTATGTACAGTTGATGTTTAATGAACATGAAAACATTGGGGTTTGATGCAATCCTATAGGGTTCTTAAGGTATTCCATTACAGGCCTAGGCAGGTCCTTAGGGCTCCAGGAGGTAGAGGCTCCCATAATTTCTAAGCAATGGGCAGTAATTTCACCTGTTTGTGCAAATTGATGTGTTTTGTATAAGATTTGGAGGATTAATTGGTGTCTTTATTTTGACGGGAGTATGAAGTGAAAAGGATAGAAGCGTAAACCTTCACCGGGAGGCCCAAGAATTAAGAAAATAAAGTGCTATGTTATTACTATTGTGTTTGAGGATGTTATTGTTTAAAGTTACTTTGACCCTATAAAACATATAATGGTGTTAGTGCTATGGTACCATTAATATGCAGTGTTGCTAAATAATTGTGAAATCTGGTAATAAGTTTTAAAATCTTGCAGAACACATCTGTTGACATTTTTAAGTTCTCATGTTTTTGTGGTTCCATTCCAATAGAACCACACAGTGGGTCACCTAAAATGTGCACCTTGACAAGCCGATGTGCGTTAGTAACCACGTTATGAACTGTATGGAAATGGTACCTGTCACAGGTGTATCACTGTCCAGTCTGCTCTCTAAATGATGAAGGTGTCTCAGCAATGGTGGAAGGTAAGTAGAGTGGTGTTACAGGAATATCAGTACTGTCGGTGTTATGTTCCATATAAATGTTTGGTCAGAATGACTGAAGAGAAGATAACATTTTGAAGACTTGGCATAGATGGAAGATGGTATTAATATTAGTTTTCATTGGTGTGTACTGGATTAATTTGTAAGGATAGGGGCCCATGGCAGGCTTTTGTGAATACAGCAGTGAACCCTTCAGCTTACACAAAACTATCTGAGCAAGTGTTGGCTTATCAAGAAAGACTTCTCCATGAATTCATTTAAGCTTTGACTAGGGTGCATTTTCATGTGGTTTGTCTTCATTCTTCTCTACTAATGTAAATTTTATTGTGATTTTAATGGGACATTTTTGTGGTTATGAATATGCAGTAACTGTTGAAAGTGGACCATAAAACAATTTAATGTAGGGTAAAATATATAGTGGTTGGTATTCGTACAGTTATTGGCATCTTTTTGTACTTTTGCACTGTAAGAAGGATTTCAGCAACAATGATGCCGTTTCTGAATGGCATTGGCATTCATGGAGGTTTGGTCTTGGATGTGGTACCTGAGTTACCATCCAGAAGTTCTTTGTTTAGTGTGAAGGCTGCTTGATACTAAACTCTGTTAACAGTGTGAGCAAAGGGAGGTAATTTCTTGAGGTAAGTTTTGAGCAATTCACTTCTGAATTATGATTTTTATTTTGTATGGTACATGGCAGTCTAATGAAACTTAAACACATATTTTCCTGAAGATTTTCTCTATATGAACCTATGTGTAATTTGGATGTGTTAATCACTGTTGTCAGAAAATGGCGGAGTGCCAACAACGGTAATGAAAAAGTACAAAGTTTTTTATCTTTGCCATCCAATTCCAGTAATTGTAAAACTGCCATATTTTCTTAAGGTATGTTTTTTTTTAGCTTTACATTTACTTTATTGATCAAAAAATCACCAGATTAATTCTCATGCAGTTAGAATGAAATGTAACAGTAGTTGCATGGGGTTCCAGAACACTATAACATGTACCAATGACTGTCACTTCTGTAGTTATTGACAGTGCCACAAATGTTGCTTGATGATATTTTCTTTTTCTTTTTAAGATTCATCAAGAAGAATAGGATTAAATGTGGGAGGATTAAGAAGAAGAAAGAGGAAAAAAAATGAGTTTATGACCCTGAAGACTTAGAGGCAGCTTTAACAGAGATTTGAGGGGGTAAAGCCAAAAAAAAAGTGGCAGCAAAAATGTGCAATATCCCAAAGTTCACCTTTCAGTTTCGATTAAGTAGCAAATTTTCGAAATATTCTATGGGACCTCTGCCAGTACTTAGTGAAGATGAGGAACAACTTTTAATCAAATGGATAATTGACTGCTCCCAAAAAAGATTTCCTCAGAGGAAGCTGGATGTCCAGCCAGTCTGATAGTGAATTTCTAACTGTAAACCAGAGGAAAACACCTTTTACAGATAATATATCTGGAGATGGATGATTCTGAGGATTCCTTCACCATCATCCTTGTCCACTCACACTAGTGAAAATGTAACTTTATCAACTGCCACATTCTGTGAGGAGGGTATCAGAAAATGGTAAACAAGTTATTTGTTATTGTGGATTTTTTATGTATCCTTTGTTTCCAAACATAAATTTTTTTTTCTTCAATTCTATGTTGCATTTGGTTGGTGATGTTTAAAAAAGTCTTTGGACGTTTTTCAGGACCCAAAAAGAATTTTCAGTGGTGATGAATCAGGTTTTCAATTATGCCCAAAGGCTGGAAAAGTTTTAGCATGCAAAGGGGACAGAAATGTGTTTGAACTTTATGGTATCCCTGCAAAAGTGTCTGTAACAGCCATGTTCACCTTCTCTGCTGGTGGACTGATGTTGCCACCCATGGTGATATATCCATACGAAAGAATACTATCTGAAATCACAAAGACAGTTTCTGATGACTGGGGAGTGGGCCACAGCACTACTGGATGGATGAAAGCAGCAGTATTTTTTAATATATTGGACATGTTTTCACTCCACACCTTGGAAAACATAACGTCAAATTCCCTGTTATCCTTTTCGTCAATAGACATCACACCCATCTAACACATGAACTGAGTGAGCTGTGTTCTGTATTGAGCATAAACCTAATATCTCTCTACCCAAACGCCACAAGAATCTTTCATCCACTGGAAGTTACAACTTTCAGACCACAGGAAATGGGTTGGAAAATAGCAGTCATAGATTGGCATAGGCAAACGTCTGACAAACTATTACACAAAGAATGGTTTCCCTCTGTCCTGGATGGAGCTCTGAGAAAATATGCTCTGGAATGCTCAGCTAGACAGGATTTTCGAGCTTCTAGCTTTTATCCATGGGATCCAGAAAATATTGCTTCTCAAAATATTTATATTGGTCATAACATACAAAAAGTTTGAAGAAATTGTGTGAAGTCAACTTATAACACAGCTCAAGGTAAGAGAAGGAAGAAATGAGGCAGAATCATCTATCAAGAGGCTGACTGATGCATTAGAAGAAATATCATCAGGAGAGTTAGAACTTCCTGTGTAATAATGCAGAATCAACAAATATAGATCAGGAACAAAGAGAAGCAAACAATCAAATATTTGATGTTGACTTGGCAGAGATTATTCCAAGTGCTCTGGATGAAAATTCTTGCACAAGTACTGCCATAGATACAGGATGTGAAAACAGGCTTAACAATAAAAAATTGTCTCCTGTCCAATAAGTATTGCAATGGCCAAACACACTGAAAAGAAAGTTTAAGAGAAACACAAAGAGTATGCTATTAGTAATGACATGTAGAAAATGGAAAACTTTATTTCAAACCCCCCCCCCCCTTTCCAAAAAGAAAAAAGAGGAAATAAGAGTTTGCTAAACTGGAAAGCAAGAAGAAGGGAGAAAAAAGGAATGAAAAATTGACACAGCAGGTGACTCTAGTATTGTGAAAACAAGTGGTAAAAGGAAGTGTGTTTTAACTGCACTGAGAATGTTAAGCTGACAAAACCTAGCATGCACATTATGCAACAAACTTTTCCATAAGAACTGTGTTCCACATAATCATAAGGATCTGCAGAATGTATGATAACAAATAATCAAATAAGTGAATAAATAAGAAGCACATACCTACGTCTGCTACATGTTTTCAGTACACAGATATTTCCTCTGACATGGCTCTGGATGATGACAGACTAAAACAATGATAGCTTGGATCATACAGTGTCATGTTGGATGTTCCTATTTTTGTAATTTTCATTGTCCATTTATTTCACACTTCTTATGTTTAATCACACCAAATTAAGGTTCCTTAATTATGTTATTCTATTGAGTGAAAATAACTGTACAGTTTGGTGACAATAATTATACATGTAAATACCAACAACCGTGTTTTTCAGTATTTCTTGTTTAACATTTTTCTTAATTAAATGCTAAAGAGAATTTAAAAAATATATCCTTATTATCCTTCAACTGTCCTTATTTTAATTCTATGGTCAAAATAAGTAATAAGATCACTGTGTTATGTACAGTGATAAAGAAAGAAGGAAGGTGTCTTAATTGTGTCAACCGCTATACAATTTACCCTATGTGCATGTGTATTTAACAGAGAAAGTTTCTGTCATTAAGGTGCTTAATGTGGCATTAAAGTATGTGTAATATTATTGAATGTAATAAAACTATAACCTGCATTATTACATAACTGAGGCACCTGCCACTGTACCTGTACTTCCATCAATTTATATACTGGTATTTATGCTTTTAGTATATGCTACTTTTCTTTCTTTTTTTAAAATAATTCAGGGATGTTGTGATAACAGTTGAAATTATTACAGTGCTGTTATTATCTATTTGTGTGATGTTTTCTTCTTAAGTCTCTCGTACTAAAGAAGAAATTATACTCCTACAGATAAACAAACAATGAAGATATTCCGTAAACCATGTGTTTTGCTGCAGGGTAAAGAAATGCAATTTTACTACCAGCCTCGAGACTGTTTTCTGTGTGTGAGTGATATGAGTGCAGTGGTTCCTTCTTTTAGTCATGGGTTCCTCTGTTGTTGGTTTGTAACTAAACCGAAACATGTAGGATAGTCAAAGCTGTCACGGATATATATTGAGAGTGTACTTTGATGGTTATTGATTGAATATTGTTTAAGTATATAGACAAGTTTAACCAGTTTAAAATCTTTTTATTTTTTCAGATTCACGTTTTGTATGACCTAATTACCATATTTCCTGAAAAGAAAACACTGAATATGATACGGAAATCCTCTCGCACCACCATTTACAAATGACTCCAAATAAATTATAAGATTGTGAGTCTTTTTATATGTAGTTGTATATGTAAGGTTTTAGATCTAGTTTCAAGGGACAAGTTGTGGGCTTTTTCAAAGATGCTACTGGATCTGTTGGTTCCATAAAATTAGGAAATTTCGTGATTAGCTCTCGAAACACAAGAAGGATATTGCTGTATGAAGTGAGTGAGTGAGTTGGTTCAGATTCAATTGTAATTCAAGAGAAAAACCTCTTGATTGTCTGTGGCAATCCTTACATTTCAAAACATTTAATTTTTTTGAGACTGATGCTTGTGAAATTTTTTGTTAGCAGTGCTTAACTCCTTTTATTTGCTAGGCTTAGTTTTGTTCAGTATGGAATAATTTATGTTACTACATTACATGGCACTCCCTATTTGGTGTAGAGAGAGTAAGATGTTTACATTACATTTAGTCATCTTAATGACACTTTATGAAAGAAAAAACAAGATTAGTAATGAATATGAAATTCAAAGCTTTTTAATTAACAGCCCTAAATGTTATTACTGAAGTTGGAACAAAGAAACACGGCGTGCACGTTAGAGCGTGTTTCATGAACCTTCCTTGGGTTACCAGCTATGTCAGGTGGTTATAAACAGTGAGCAAACCAACATTTCAAGAACAGTCTCTTTACTTCCTGATGACAAGGATGGAGATGCTTCTCAAAACATAGGTTTGTTTGCCATTTAACAATCTGAGATGGCTGGTAGACTGAGAGTTTTATTGCATTCAGTCATTGTGAAAGCTTCATATTATATATAACAGTGTGTTGTGTGCAGATATGGCTTTATGATTGTGTTTTTATGAACTTGTTTCTACTCATGCTTGTAATGCACTATGATGCTAAGGATATCACGCAAAAATTGTTATTGTTAAGTGTTAGTAGATAATATCATAAGCTTGTTACTTATTGTTTTGTAAATTGTTCGTATTTGACCTTTCATTTTCATTGTTTCTTGTAGATGATGATGTGGTTTGGTGTCATTTATGCACAGTAATTTTATGTGCTTCTCCTCACATTAAACATGCCTGAACACAGGCATTTAGACGTATGAGAAGATGGCACCCATAGAAGTTAGTAGGGATGAGGAGCACTGTTGTGTTATGAAGTTTTGGTGAAATAAGCTTAATTGTGGCCTTAATTCATATATATGATGTAGTGCAGCCATTGTGTGACTTCTTCGGTAGTCAGATGTTGGTTATTATTTAACAAAAGCATTGAATTCTGTGAATTTCCAATTGTTATGGGATCTGAGGTTACATGAGCACTAAATCCGAAACCTGCCACGAGATCCTGATTGAACTCAGTCCAGTTCCCAGGCTTATGTTGCTTGTATTTTTATGAAATAGATCTATGATTTCATGATACACTCTAAAATGCACCCATCCATACATTTAATGATGTTCTGCAGTGCATTATTTTGGACTCACTGAACTTCACCTGTGTGATATAATTACTTCAGTAGTATGTGACAAAGTGATATGCACTCTGTGCCAAATTTCAGGATGATGAAATCGAAGAGAATGAGATGGGTGGAACACGTGTCATGCATGAAAAAGAATAGGAGTGCATTCAGGGTTCTTTTGGGAAACCTGAAGGCAAGAAACTGCTTGGATGTTATGAGCATAGATGGAACATCTAGAAGAAAGAGGATGGGAGGGTGTGGCCCTAGGTAGGGACCAGTGTCAGGCTTTTGTGAATATGGTAATGAACTTTGATTTTCCATAAAACGTTCGTAGTGTCTTGACTAGCTGGGCAACTGTGGACTTCTCAAGAAGGTAAATACTTTATGGAGTTATTGTGGGATGAAGTGTACAACTTTATTATTCATGTTCTTTTGATGCAGGTTACTGTGTTTTTGCAGAAAACATCTGAAATTAAGGCTTAATAGAGGAAAATATGTCCATCTGTCACCATGGTTTCTCTTTAAATCAGTGAGTAGGTTTTGTTGAAATTTTGTATTGGAACTGAAGAATATAACATGCCAGATGTATTTAATTTTGAGAGGTTTGTGGTTCTCACAATGGTTGGTAAAAAGATTATGACACTGTGTAGGTTTGTAGGTAGGTACCAACATTTGAGAGGAACTTGCTTTTTTCACCTTCACAGAAGTAAACCGCTTGTGCTTAAGATGAAGGCTGTAGGTTTTTTTAAAAGACTGGTACCTACATGTTGAAATCCATGGCATTATGTCCCATAAGACTGTAATATTGATTATTCAAATTTGGTTTGTATTAATCCATTGTAAGGTTGGATTGAGGTGGCCGAAGATAGGGAAGAGTGGCAGGCTTTTTTGGAAGTTGTAATGAACCTTCAGGCTCCATAAAATATGGGGAATTTCTTGACTAGCTGAGGAACTCTTTGTTTTTCAAGAAGGACTTCCCTCCATGGAGTTAGCCAGTAAGTAAGTAAATAAGTAAGTAAATGAATTAGTTAATTAGTTAGTTAGATAAGATAGTTAGTTTGTCAGTCAGTCCATACTTTCCATGAAACTATTATGAAACTCGTCAGTTTTAAAAGAAATTCCCGTTGTGTATAAATATAACATACAGCTTACCTGGATGTATACAAAAGTTTCTGCACTGTGTTGATCATGAAATAGACACTTACCTTTGTCATTGGTTGTGGTTGTGTCCTTCAAAGTAGTACACTAGCAAATGCAGTGTTTCTGCCATAGCTGTTTTACACATATTTATATTGTTCCTCAATCAAATAATTCTGTATTGACACAGATAATGACAAGTTTTACATAATGATAAAAATCACAATTCAGTAAAATAAAACATGCATGTGGTTACATTTTATTATGGAATACTGTAAATACATTGTGAGTCCAAATTGAAATACAAAATACCGAAACCCATCCAATAATAAATTGATGTTTTTAAATTATCAACACCTAAGTAGCATAACTAACTCATGGAGTAGGGTCCTTCTTGAGAAGGTAATATTCCCACAGCTAGTCAAGAAATTTCCCACATTCTGTGGAACTTGAAGGTACATAGCTGTGTTTACAGCAGCGCACCATTTATCCCAATCGTGAGCCAGATGAATCCACTCAACACCCCCTTATCCTATTTCTTGAAGTCCCTTTTAATATTATCGTCGCATCTGTGTGTAGGTTTCCCAGGGGGACTTCCTGCTTCAGGTTTCCCTATCAAAACCTGCTACACATTTTTCCTCTCTGTCACACAGGCCACATGCTCTGTCTATGATATCTTCCTTGACTTGGTCACCTGTACAATATTTGGTGTGGAGTAAAAATCATGAATGTCTTTGTTATGTAATTTTCTCTGATCTGTTACTTTCTTCATCTTAGGCCCCAATATCTTCCTTATCACCCTGTTGTTAAACACCCTCAGCCTATGTCCTTACTTAATATGAAGGACGGAGTCTCACACCTACTAGTATATAAAACAACAAGCAGAATTATAGTTCTGTGTATTTTAATCTTTGTTTTTTTTTGATAACGGGGAGACACAAGATTGTGTACCAAATGGTAGCAGGCATTCCTCTAATTTAATCTGCTCTTGATTTTTTCATATATGTTATTTTGATTTGTTACAGTTGTTCCCAAATATCTGAACTTTTCTACATTTTCAAGGGGTTTGTGAAGTGCATTTAATTTGTAATTTTGTTGTGCATGCTGTTATTGAATGTTTGCGTCTAGACCAGTCTCCTTACTTGTGACTAATAAAGCTTCTATGCTTTCCTTTATAGTATTTTCTTTATAGTATGCATGTTTTTGCCCAGTACATTAACATTATGAACACAGGCCATACACTGATATGTCTAGTTCAGTTCCAGTTTTTCCTGGTTTGGTAGGACCCTGCTAATGGCACATTGTGAAGCAAAGTTGAAATGTAATGGTGATAAAGCATCTCCTTGTTCTCATTCTGATGAGAAATGTTGTGAGGGAGATGTTTGCCTATCCAGACTTTTACTACAGGTTACTTTTAACTACATTTTCATTAATTACTTTGATGGGTGTACCAATCTCAGTGAGAATATTATTTAAAACCTCTCTTATAACAGAATTGTTGGCTTTCTGGTAGTTTATAAATAGCTGATGTACTGCCATATTTTATTCCAGTTCTTCTCAAGTATCTGGCAAATGCAGAATACAGTGAAACCTCTATCCATCATTTTTCAGGGGGACGGAAAACAAAAACGATAAATACGGGAAAACGATAGTACCGGGAAACCTTTAAAATTATAGATAAGAACAATTTAATTATTATTATTACTTCTTGCTGATAAAATCTTTTATTGACGTTTGTTTTGTGCAAACTTTACTCCTCAATTCAAAGTACGATTTTTCAAGGCCTAGAACACTTTCACGATCACTGTCACTCGTGCTGTGCGCATAAAATAAAGGTTTTACTTTCATCAGCGCTTTATGCGTCTCAGCAAAGCTCGGCACAACTTCGGGTTCGCCATAGTCTTTTTCTCCTCCTTCTTCCTCCTCCACACTCCGTACGGCACGAGGCTCACGCACAGCTTCTGCACTGTTTCTACACCACAGGTTGCCACGTGACTATCCACAGAGACGTAGTCCTCGAATTTATCTTTGTTCATGTCACTGAACTTTTCCCAGTCTTGGCGGAAATCGCCATCGTTGGTCAATACGACGTCACTATCGCCTGAAGATTGTCCCTGCACGTAACCAGCTTTCCGAAAACAATTTTCGATTGTCTGCTGGGTTACTTGTTGCAAGGCTGCCACAGTGTAGTGCAAAGCTTGCAACACGTGTATCTTCTTTTTCGTATCTTTGCCTGCATCCATTAAGCAAACAGCTGTTTGCAAGATGCGTTTTCTCTAAAGCTGTTATAACACTTTATTACCCCTAAATCAAGGGGCTGGAGCACACTTGTACAATTTGCCGGGTACCGTATGACTTTTACATTTCTTAGAAACGATGTCTCCTTCGGATGTGCGGCACAATTGTCCACAAAGAGGAGAATGTTCCTGTTTTGCGCACCCATACTTGCGTCTAATGAACGCAGAAATGAAGAAAAAATGTCTGTGGTCATCCACGCTTTACTGTTCGCGTGGTATGTGGCGGGTAACTTTTTACATTCTTGAAACATCGCGGTTTCGGAGATTTACCGATAACAATTGGCACTTGTTTGTCACTTTCATCACTGCTAACACAAAGTAAAACAGTAAGTGTGTCTTTACAATTTTTCCCGCCATGACAAGACTCTAGAGGCTCAACTTGACGGCGCGTGGCTCGGCTCGTTTTACGTCATAACAGACGTCATTGACAAAGAATCGTATTCAAATGCGCTATGTATCCGGCCTGGCGCGGTGTGTGATTCAGCGAGCGAGGCTCGTTGGATCGCTGCAGAAGCGGTTTTTTCACGATCCTCAAAGGGACTGGGCGCGGGCAGCTGATGCGGCTACACGGGGCTTGCAGTCTACGCGCCAAGCCAGTCTCGTCCAAGCCTGTATACACTTAGGCCTGGTCTTTGTTTTCTGCTGTCGGGGTGCGCGCTGGTCCGCCATTTGCCGAGCTGCGCCGCGTCGTGTAACCAGATTGTCTTTTCTGTTCCGATCTGTTGGCCGAGCAAGTGACGTCACGTCACTCGAGGAGCCGCGCGCCGTCTAGTCCCGGCTTAAGAAAGCACTAAGAAAGCAATACACGCGCGCGCAGCGCACTAAACCATCGCTTCAAATGTTTAAAAAAAACTATCAATGCGGGAAAATATTGCGTCATAACCGTGATTTTTCAACGCTTGATGCGGGAACGACGGAGGCATATGGGGCTAATTTCGGAACCAATAAGGCAGAAGATACATGCGGGAAAACGACGGTAACGGGAACGATGGATAGAGGTTTCACTGTATATGATAACTCATCTGTTAGGTTGAAATCCACATGAATGGTGCCCAATAATTTTGTTTATGCATGAAGTTAATGCTAAAAGAAGAATGTTGGATAAAACTTGGAGTGTAGTTGATAACAGTGATATGCCTTGATAATTAGTACAGTATTTTTATTACCCTTATAAATAAGTACAATAATTAATTTTCTGCTGTTGGGGCAATTCGCTCTTATTCCAAATAGAATTAATCAGTTTATGAATCTTACAACGTTCTGTTGTAACTCCTGCCTAAATAAATTCTGCTTCTATTTGATCAGTACTTTTTGATTAATACATTTTCAACGTTTCATTAGCCATTCAAATTTAAGTATCGACGCAGGTTCCAGTGTCCATAAGTTTGCACTGCACAGTTCACTAGTGTATGCCACAGGGAAATGTGGTTTTCAGTTGTTTAAGAGGCTAACATTTATTGAATACCCAGCCATGAAGGGAATTATTTTTATTCACCAAACAAATTAAAGAAACTAAAACTTAACTAAAACTATTTTAATTTAACAACTAAACTTTACTTAAAAATGAGACACAAAATACCAAATTTTGTGACCAGGCTCACCTGTGCTACTGACTCATCTGTGCGTAGTTTTGTCTGCCTAACATTTTTAACTCCATGCAGTTCCAATGATTGACAGAAGTGATTCTCCTATGTGCTCAAAATACTATGGGCATCTGCAAGCGGATTGACCTTCTTATCCTTTACTAAATATTTTGAATTTATGTGTGCCTGTAGACAATCTCTAATATAGTTGTTTTTGCTATTTATTTGTAGCTCATTAATGTTTCATTTCAAATATCCCCTCTATTTTTTGTTGTTGCGGTGTTGGCTAGTTTCACATCACACAGTTTCCCATTATCTGCATTAGTGTGGCTTTGATTCTGCAACCATTGCAATTTAGCCTTCTTCCTTTGATCTGCAAATTTTGATCATTCTTCATCACACCACAATTTTTGCTGCTTCCTTTATAAGGGACTATATTCTGTTTAGCAGAGTTGTCTATATTCTCTGTAAACTTTTCCCAAGCCGTATTTATGTCCCCACTATCATGTAACTTCTGCTAATTATGAATACATGCTGTACGAGTACACATACAACTGTACAATAATATATGTTTCGATGTGCCTTGTGTTATTTAAATACAGTGCACTGAAAACAGACCAAGTTTTGCAAGATACTGATAACTAGAAAAGCCATTGGAACTTAGGCATGCATTGTGTCTGTTTAATTTCCTGTGGCTTCATAATTCAGATTTCTTATGTAACTTTACAAAGTTAATTATTCGCTGAAGATTCCCTCCCTTGTTGTGCTTCATGAATGGAAATAAAGATAAGCATATTGTCACTGGGTTGTGTATCTTATCGAAGTTGCTGTATGTTTTAGTGTGTCAGCACATGGAAACACTTAAGAATCACTGGTCACGAAATGTTTAAGATGAAGATGAATGTTAAGGTTTAGTAATATTTTTAACATCAGTTATCTGCATCTTTCATATCCTGTAACATCTTTAGTATCTGATTGAATATTATTTTTGTTTCCTGATTTGTGGCCTCAGTATGACTCCATTTTTGTCACATTATTTTACATTTTATGACTCATATTTGCATTGTGTTTCGTTTTCTGACAGCCTTTATTTTTGCGTTGAGTTTTATCATGTTCCAAATTTATTTCGATATCAGTGAATTTCTGCTGATAATTTTTGAGGAACTCCATTTTGTTCTCTAAATTTGATAGCTTTGATTCATTTTCTTTTAACATTTCTTGTATCTGACTGAAATTCGTCTTTCATGTAATTTACATCAGACTCCGATCCTTGGTTGCTGATAATACGAATTGCTTCTCCTATTATACCAAAGGCATTTTGCAAGAGTTATTTTGTCCATTGCACCTAGTGTCAAGGTTAAAAATGCGTTGGACTATACCTCTTCTCCCCTCATATATGTTCATGGCATGTACAATGCCACCGTCACCTTCTTCTTCACCTTCATTTAGTCCATTGGGCCCAAAAACAATATTTGGTCCCTTGTTTGGCGAGACGTAAATCCTTTTATTGTGTGATGTATCAGGGAACAGGCTGATATTTTTCAGCTTTGATTTTTGGATGTTTATAAAGGGGCATAGGAGTGTGTATTTAGGCCATTTTTCCACAAAGGTATGCCACTGAAGCAGGGTGCTTTCGACTTCATAAATAAGCCTTATGCGTGAGACAAGAGACAGCTGCTTGGCATCAGATTTGATGGCCTGCGTGTCACTGACAGCAAGTCCCGTCAGTAAATTGAGTAGAACCATTGCGATTATGAAAACAAACAGTGCAAACAAACAGGAATATGTCGGGGAATTTGCCATTTCGGATACCACTTTATCAGCTTCAAATTCTCCCATCATCATGACAAAAGTTTTCATCACAGACATAAATGGATTCATAAAGAAATACTGATCCTCTCTGTCATCATACTTTGTGCTACTGTAAGTAGCATTCTTATGAAGTAAGCTATAGAAGCTGAAAGCAAATGCAATTATCAGGAAAAGGTATGAGAATAGAAACTTGATGTAATTGAGAGAAACTGTTTTCAACATCTCAATATTCGTTGACAATTTTGGTAGACGTCCAGTGAGCAGTATCAACTCAGTCCACGATAGTATTATCGTTATCACAACAAATGTTTCCTGCCATTCAGACCGAAATAATATGTAGCCTGAAAAGCATATGATGCCAATATCAAGAATGTTTTCGTAGTTTTTGAAATAAACCTTTGTTGAGAGTACCAACTGTAGAAGTTCCCTCCCAGTAAAATATAGCAAAAAAAGTAAAATGGCAGCCCATACAACATTAAATCTGATGCTCGTCGAATTTGATTCTGAGGTTTCTGTGTAATTTGATCTGATCACTGTTTCACTTGGACTCGTTGTATTGTCTGCGATTGTAAAGGAGGATGTATGTATTGAGCAGAATTGCAAAAGTAACGTACATGAAGATGTTGATGTAGCAATATGATTTGACACGTTGCCACTTCATGTGAAGGAAACTCGTAATTACAGGATGGTGCATAAGTTTCCTGTGTTCATTTGATCTGCTTATGTAGAAAAGGAAATCCATTTCAGGTTTCAGGTTTTTAGGAAACTGAACATTGTCACAACCAGATTCATGGTCTTTTATTAATGGTTTATAATATTTTTGAGTAGATTTGTCTCTGTGCCTTTTTCGTTGTGTGCTACTAGGAAGCTGTAATCAAAGGTTAATTTGTATCCTTCCTTGTCTGGATGTTTGTCATTAGTCTGTAGACTCTTATCCAAGAAGTGCTCGACTGATTTTGCTGGAAGGGGCGATTTATCAAATACATTTTTGTGTCTTATATCTGCCCCACGTCTCATCAAATTTACAACGCAGTCCAAGTATTCAGTCTTTGATGCGTGATGAAGTGCAGTATTTCCTTTAGCATCCGTAACATTTACATCCAATTTATTCTTTGTCACTGGACCAAGCAGTAGTTTCATTATTTCATGATCCTCTCTCATGCTTGCTATTAAGATTGGCGACCGCTTCTCAAATGTTGTAGTGGCGTTGGGATTAGCGCCACTTTCCAGTAGCAGTTGTACAGCATCCGTCAAGCCGTGAAGAGTAGCGTACTGCAAAAGTGTGTAATTTCCATCATCAATGTTTTTGCACTTTTCGAGAACTTGTTCCTGAAATCTTCGCAATTCCTGTCGTAGAGATGTTGAAACAGTGTCTGTTCTAACTGTGGTCTGTGTTCGTTCGTGTGTGTGGACAATGTGGCCCCTGAACCTTTGTACTTCTTACAAATAGCGTTCTCAATTTCTAATTCACGTTTACTGAGAATCTGTTTCAAGCGCTGCATATCATCCTTATCTTTCTTTGCTTCTTCATTATCTTGCACTGTTTCTCATATCTTGCACTGTTTCTTCATTGTCTGTTTGCTGATCAAGTTCAGCAATCAGTTGACTGACTTCGTCATGAACTGCATTTATATTCGTCCGTCTGTCTTTTAAAAGAACTGTTAATACACGGACATTTCTCATTTGAAGTGCCAAATGCAACGCTGTCTGGTTGGTTGCTGGGTTAACGAAATTTGGATCTGCGCCAGCGCGTAACAATGCTTCGACGTATTCAGCACAATCTTTCTCCCTGCAAGCAATCTCCAGACATGTGGCAAAGTAAGGTCTTCCATAGCAATAATTTGGGTCTACGCGTGCATTCCCATCTTCGTCAACTAGACAAAGAATGTTGTGAAATATTTTCAGCTGACGGTTTTGAAGAGCAAGTATAAGTTGTCCCTGATGGTCCAGAAACTGATTCTTTATTCGATACTTTGGCAGCAGAGGTTTTATTTCAGGGTAATTGCTCTGTATACATTCACGAGCTGTTCTTCCCTTTGTTTTGTACGAATCCAAATCCACATCGTCCTTTCTGTATTTGAGAATTAATTCAACAGCTGTTTTGTGGCCTAAGTTGGCTGCCTGATGCACTGCAGTGTAGCCATTGTTGTTCGGTATGTTCAATGCAAAGTCAGGTCTTTTCAGCAGCAGCTTTATACAGCGCTCGTATTCAGCGACCCTCCAACTGTGTTTGTAGCTGACAGCGTTGTGTAAAGCAGTACTTCCTGAGCTATCAACAATATTAATTTTTGTTTTCTTTTTCGCAGCAGAGCTTCCAGGGCTTCAGGGTTCCCGTATTTGGCAGCATAATGTATTGGCTCTGGATGAACCTCATGAACGTTAGGTTTGGCACCTGGTCTAGGAGAACTTTTACGAATTTTCCACCCCAATGCGACCTGCATGCTAATTCTATGCAGGTTGTGTAATGCGGTTTCTCATACTTAAATTTTGGGTCCACTCCTGGTACTTTCAATAAAGAAGAGAAGCTTTCAAAATCGTTACGTTTAGTGCCCATAGTAACTGATCTTGTGGCTCAAGTTTATTTTTTTCTTCTTTATCTTCCGAAGAACACTCTGTATATCTTCAGAAGTTTGTTTAAACTTGCTGTTTTCATAAGAACTCGTGTCTGTTGGAACTGTTTGTGTATTATTGTGGTCTGTGTCTGTTCTGGTCTGTTCAAGTGATTCATGGAAGAGTTGGCTCAGTGGAGACACGTCGGATTCTGAGAAGGTGTTGTCCTCCTCAGAAGAAGTTTCTTGATTGTGATGGAAACGCGCATTATTCGTTGAATCCATTGTTACTGCTTCATACTGAAAGAAGAGGAATCGTGCAGTTAGAAAGCAGTCGTTTCCTGTGCCATTATAACACAAAAATGAATCACACACACATGCGCACGTGTGTGTGATGAAGGGAAGAATTACAGACAATTTTATTATGAAATCTTACAGGTCAATCACACAGCAGCCATACATACTTATTTTTATGTCTGCGCAGTCGCCGTACTTTTAAATGCAATCAAGCAAACGATCCAGCCTCCTCATTCAGAATGTTTTTTCTCGCTTGGCCCTTAAACCAGTTTGTTTGGGACATCCCCTTGTTTTTATACTCTATGAGCTATTTTATGCGTTTTTACCCTGATTATTTCCATTATTGTTATTTAGTATGAACTTTTATTAATCATTTGGTTGTCCCGGATATTCTGATCGATCTGTTACTTGACCTCAACAATGTTAAGATTTTATGGTTGCCCATAATGCATACCAACAACACTCACTTGCTAGCCTGTTAATGTTTCAAGCAATTTAAAATCTTTCGTACAATTGTCACCATAACAAACTGACACAGTTCTAACTTCCATAATTCCAGACCTCATCTTCTTGTTGTTTGGTGTAGTCTATTGATGGGAAACACAATTTAAACCTGTCACATTACTATAAGTTGTAAAAAATAATTATAATATATATATATAATGTAAAGCTTTCACGGCGACTGAATTCGCTAAAACTTTCGCTGGCTCGCAGCTTCGCCAGGTGGCTGAGTGGCGAGTGAATCAACCTTTCGAGAACCATACCTGCTCTCGAAACCTTGGTTCGTTCGCCATTCAACCACGTAACGCAGCTGCTAGGCCGAGAAAATTTTGTTGAAATAAAAGCAACTTGTGTGAGCGGGAAGGTATGGTTTGACCTTTCATGTCTTACGGGATCGTAAAATGCAATAAGACTTTTTATCTTCAACAACACCGCTGTGAGAATCTGAAATGTTGCAGGGCAAATTTTGTTTACGAGTAAATTTGCCGTATTTTTTGTGTGACGTCAAACACTTTTAAATTCAACCCCTCTTACTTTTGTTTCAGCCCGCATGAGCGCTCGCGCACGTCCTTTTGCGAGGGAAGAAGGTAACTATATAGTGTCAGAAAATGGAGCGCTGGAAATCATTTCGAACGTAACGTATAAAATGTGTGCCTTTAAGGATGTGAGATAGCGACGGCATTCATTTTTAATGCAGATCGTCTAATACTGTTAGGGTAGTGAAATATAAAAAACTGAAAGTGGCTGGTTATTAAAGGAGACTGGAGAAGAACACAGCGTATCTGTATGGAAACCATTTTGGAAAGGAAATTGGAAATTTACATTGAGATGGATTCCGAAAAAGCAGATTTTGATTTTCAAGTTGGATATAAGTGCTGAAGGTTAATATGGAATATTGGTTGGATTCCGTGTTAGTAGTATTTAATTTTCGAGTTCTGTACGTGTCAGTGAAAGAATTAACACGTGTTTTCTTTTCACCCGTCTGCGTAGCAGCTACGTAACCTCGGCTTGCCTTTCCTGGTCCCCAAAATGACCGATGTCTACAGGCTTACTCTCTCGGTTCGTGTTTTCTTTTGTTAAGGGGTGCGGGGTTTGTTTATTTATTTGTGATGTTGACGTGAATACGTCTTTAAATTTGCTTCCGTAGTGGGAGGCAATCCAGAAAACTGATGATAACAAAATCGGGGGATACAGTTTGGCATTGCAGCTACATATCTATCATCTACATCCAAAATTTAATTACACCACTCGATAGTTAAAGGATCAAAGAATTCATTACGTTGAGTGGGGACTGTGACGCATCGCGCGCGGCGGAGGGGGAAGCGCCGCAATTTGGAGGTCGTTTCGCCGCGTCACATACTTTCCGTTTAGTATACATTTTGACTCGGAGAAGCTACGACGCTCGTTTCAGTTTCAATTTACAGCTCTCGTCAATATTTATCGATTGCGTACACAAAACATTAGTGTGGAATAGTTATGGTGAATATATATGGTGTTAAGTTCAAAATTAAGAAAACTTAATAATTGTCGGCCTATACTCGTCAAAAACCAAATCAAAATATAGAAATCGTATACGGTTGGAAAGGGCTTCTCAAGAGCAATCCAGTGATACCCATAAAACACCATATGATAGAGTGAAACGGTGCCGGGAACGTAAAAACATAAAGGCGTCCGAGCGGATCAACAACGGCGCAAGTACATCTGCCGCTGGGGCGGCCGAGCCTATGCAAGTGCATGATGTAATCGCTTCTGTATCAACGCCGGGCTGTATAGACATCTATGTATCCTGTATGCCGTTTGTATCGTACTTTTCGTATCACAGACCTATCATTAATAAAATTATAACACACAAATTATTTCTTTACTTCATTTCTTTCCTGAACCGACGAAAGGAAAATGTTGCCATCATAAATGAAACATGGAGATCCGAAGGACGTCTTACTGTTAAGGAATGATTGTGACATACATATAATACGCTGAAAGAAAATATTACTCGTTAACGTACACGTATTCAAGTAAAACACACGGCCGTGTCCCCGACACAGCCACACCGGTCTTTTTACGACATTTTCAGTCCTATATAATTACCATAGGCGGTAAGGTGAATGATGAATTGGGAAGGATGTCGACGGTAAGGGTCATAGGTTAATCCAGGTGCTAATCACCATTATTTGTCTTGAGTAACTCAGGAGAATCGCCGATCCCAGTGGCCGTGAGGTCTAAGGCGTGGGTCTTCGGCCGCTCGCTTACTAGGATCGTGGGTTCGAATCCCACCGGGGGCATGGATGTCTGTCTCTTTTGAGTGTTGTGTGTTGTCAGGTAGAGGTCTCTGCGACGAGCTGGTCCCTCGTCCAGAGGAGTCCTACCGACTGTGGTGTGTCTCAAATGTGTGTGACCATGAAACCTCGACGAAACGAGGAGGCCCAGGCCCATATAGGCTGTCGAGCCATAGAAAAAAAAACTCAGGAGAATCACGGAAAAACTCAGAGTAGCCGGTGCCCCCCCCCCCCCCCGCCAAAGATTTGAACGAAACGTCTCCATAGCGTTGCCGCTACGTCAGTTTGGTCAGTGGCAAGGGGAAGGCTGAGCTGTTGGCATTGGGGTGGTAGGCGGTGTAGGTATGGTGGTCGGGAATAGCTGTCGGTTTGAAGTAGATGAATTAGGTATTGCATCGTGAATAAATAAGGTGTGAACATGAGAGGTGCAAGAAAGTACCTGCAGTGGGTGTCCAATGGCGAGCCTTGTTATTAATGGTGTAGGGCTTTGAGACTGAGTTAAATAATAGTCTTGGTTTGTCTGGATTTGTTCAGGAATAAGTTTACGAAAACGTGTGTATTTTTTGTTCTTTCTTATATCTGTAATGAGAACAGTTCACATTAATTGTAGTGCTACGCCACTGACTTTTCCACATAGTTTTTGCCACAGTTCAGGTATTTTACCGTATCGTTGGAGGAGCTTCTTTCTAAAGTGTTGACATCACTCTGTGCATTGTGTTATCACCTATCTTGTCACCGCTGTTTTTATCTCGAGATTATCTTTAAGATACTTTGGCCAACAAGATTTTGCATTAGCCCTGGAAACACGTAGCAACCTCTTGGTGACGAATCTCCGTTCTGTAAGACCCAAATCACAGAGAATGTAGGTTCATGAATTACGAAATTATACGCCATAGTAAACTCAGTTTCTGACAGACTGCATATACGGTGTACGTTACAAAACGACGGACATTATACAAACCGTATTACAGTGGGATATTGTAACTGATAATGCTGATAATCAGTCATTAGTAATATTAACTGTTATACATGGACGAGCAGATAGGATGCTAGTGTTAAAATAAGTCTTATAGGAGTAGGATTTGAGAACATTGGACTGGTTTCATGCTGCTCAAGATAGGGATTTTGGTGGGCTTTTGTGTACACGGTAATTAAAATTTTGTTTCCATATAATGGGGAAAATTTCTTGACTAGCCGAAGAACTATTAGCTTCCCATAAGAAATATGCTGCATGCTGTTAGTTAACAATGATCAGAGACTTGGAATGCCTGTAACGTGTCTGACTCGTATCTGAGGTACAGATGCTGTTCGCGAAGAAAACTTGAAATCTAGTTTCCAAAGATTTTCGTATTTATTTCTATGCTTAGTGGATTAAAATAAATGGCGAATTTTTCCTATCACATTATATTGCATCTTATTTCGGGAATATGAAATTTATAATTCATACAGCACCCTAAAGTAGCGAAATAAATAAAGAACCAAGAAATTAGAAAGAGATTGGCATTTATTTAATGATATGTTATTCCTTTTGCAGTGGCGAATTTGTATAAATGTTCTGCTAATTCAGACTGTTTAAGTACTCGGATCAAAGGTTTCTTGGTTTGTAGCATATTTGTCCTTGCCTCTTTTCAGTATTTGCAAGAGTATACCGCAAATGTTGAAAGGCAACAGAGGTGTAACAGAGGTAAACTGTGACTTGCAGTTAGGTAGGTCTTGATATCGCACCTTAAGGAAAGAAGAGAGATGTAGGAAAAGCAGAGGAAAATATTTAGGGCTAAGAAAATGAAACAACAGAAGGCTGTAGAGAATATCATCATAATAATCTCCGTAATTATTACTAATAATCAGCAAATCAAGGAGGAGGGACTGCATGTGTAGTGTTGACTCCATTCTAATCCAGATGAATCCAGATCACACACTCACGGCGTTTTTTAAAATTCAATATTAATATTTTCCTCCCTTCACTTCAAGGTCTCTGGAGTAATGCTTGCTTAGTTTTTCCGACGGTTACGTTGATGAATTTCTCACTTTGTGCATTCTACATGTCCTGTCCATCTCATCTTCGATGACTTAATTACCCTGAGACTAATACGTAATGAATAGGCCTTCAAATTATGTAGTGTACAGATTTTTTTATGCAGTTTTGCGGCTTGTGCCGTTCGCAGTGACCGTGCAGTCTAAGGCGTGGGTCTGCGGCCGCTCGCTTACTAGGATCGTAGGTTCGAATTTCACCGGGGACATGGATGTCTGTCTGTTTGTGAGTGTTGTCAGGTAGAGGTCTCTGTGACGGTCTGATCACTCGTCCAGATGAGTCCTACCGAGTGTTGTGGGTCTAAAGTGTGTGATCGTGAAGCGTCGTAAAATGACGAGGCCTAGGCCCCAAGGGGCTGTCGAGCCATAGGGAAAAAAAAGTGGCGGCTTGTGTTTAATTCATCTAAGGGGAACCTCTACGTTATTTGTGCCAAATAAATTTGCCAATTTCTGTTATATTTTAGTATCGTCAACTGTTGTACATTCAGCGAAAATGGCGTTCTTACAAATAATTTTTAACCAATTAGCATACCGTTCATTAAGCAAGTTGACTCAAGCGATTATCTTTTGAATTGTATTTGACAAGAGCTGGTTGGAATCTCTGCTGAGACCACAAACATCCTAACTATAATTCTCTCCAATTTCTAGCAACAGCGCTACAATCGAACGTGATAGATTGTAAGGCAAAATGCTGCTAGGATTTTTATCAGACATTGGGTGTGTCATGTAAAGTAGGCATGGTCATGCCCTTAGAACTCCATGAGGGTGAGGCTCCCAGAATTTCTAGACAATCGCCACACGAAGTGGCAAGTTTTCAGCCCTACGCACCTTTATCCCCCAGGAGATACTCCTGGTACTCATTTCTGTTAGAGGCTGAGTCGATCCCAGGGCCATAGTGCATGAAGCGCAGTGCCTCAAACAACTACTCCACGGCGTGCCCGATGCTTTATATAGAAAGTGGAATACTCAATCAAGTGACCCGAATTTTTCGATGTCTTTCTTTAACTAATCGATCTTATGCTACTTATTGTACAATATCACAAGTTAGCACTCACGAACTGTAAGTCTACGGACAGTTACACAGCAGACTGTGGCTCTATGCGTGCAACTAATTACCAGCTTGTTACATCCTCCTGTCACTTGCTTCCGTTTAGGTCCGAATATTCTCCTCAAAAGTTTGCTTTCAAGAGCTCTCACCCTTTGTTTTTAATTTAGGATGAACACTCACTTTTAAGACACTTCGTACCCCGGTGATATTTTAATGTAAATATCCTCTATCAGTATGTTTCTATGGCAACAATTGTTGATTGAACGGAAATATCTCTTATTTTTTAGAGCACTGCTTCCCAAACATTCTCCTTCATTACCCAAAACCGCTTATTAGAAAGTCCTTTTTACCCAATGTAGGTAAAACACTAATTGCACAGAAAACGTATTTGACAAGTGAAGAGAGATCGGTAAAAAATAGGAAGCAAATAATATGTTTGATGCAATGTCTTTATTATAAACATCTCTAAATTTGGGTAATTTACTCAGGTCTGGGAAGCAGTGGTTTAGAGCAGCGATTCCCAAACTTCTATGTGTGTGACCCTAAAGTAGCAAATGGTATGTGACCCTCAAACCTACCATGGAAACGGCAATAGTGATATTTACTATGAATGAACTAATATTAATGCCTTTGCTTGATCACCACATATCATTGCCACTTATTAAAAAAATATTAAATTTGTAATGTTACTTGTCAAATCCAATATTTTTGGGACAATATTAATACACAAAACATGCAAGAAACAATGCTTTATCTAAGTAACACATATGTAGGCCGTGCCATGGCTCAGGCGGTTAGTCGCCGGCCTCTCATCGCGGAGACCCGTCTTCGATCCCGGGTCAGTCTATGTGTGATTTGTGGTGGACAGAGTGGCACTGGGACAAGTTTTTCCCCGAGTACTTTGGTTTTTCCCTGTCAATTTCATTCCACTGGTGCTACATTACTTGTCAAAATAAAAAGAAACCTGATTATCTTTCATCTTCATCACAGGATTGCACAATAAGCCTTAAGGCTGTGGTGCGTCCGTAGCATCTGCTGCTGGGCCCTCCTACATGTGCTGGTTAGACAAATAATTTGATTCTAAATAAAAACTTTTGAAATGCGGAACATATGGAACGCTACATAAAATGAACAGAACAACAATGTCAAGTTCTCCATAAAACCCTCTCGCGACCCTGATTTGGGTCGCGACCTGAGGTTGGGAACCGCTGATTTAGAGTCAGCTGCAGGCATTTAGTTTACAGAAAGACGCTGATTACAGTCACCTGCTCTCTTTAAGCGATTTATCTCGTGAGTAACACAGAAACTGTTATGAGGTTATCTTACCTTGTGCAATATCAGACCACTAAATATCAGATTCTCTTCAGTAGTGTTTAAAAAACATATAAATTCCTTCCCAAGTGTCGAACCACGTACTTCAGTTGCACATACAACCTCTGTGTCTTAGCAGCTCACTGTCCCAGCATTCATCCTATTAACTTTTCTGCTCATAAGAGTTAGTCCCTTATCTTAACCACTTATCATCAAGCTTCTACTCAGCGACACTTCAGTTTGGGTTGTGGACGTGAGAAACGTAATATGCAGAATGTATCATATTACAAAGCAAATGACATCACCGTTTGATTATAAGTAATTATCACTTTCTCTTCGTTACAACAGTCGACTTAAATATAAAAAGTACAGTTGTTCCCGTAGTTTTGCGCGTCTTGGTCTGTAACTTTGTGACTGCGAAGTAAATTGGGGATATTTTATAGCAGTGTGCTGTGGGGGGAAAAATTTGGGCATGTCCAAATTCGTACACGGTTTATGGCCTACCCTTCGGGAGGAAAAGGGTCATATCCAATTTCGTTCACGGCCAGCAGGTAGAGTATCCGATTTCGTACACGGTCAATCCCCTACCCTTAGGGAGGAAAAAAGGTCGTATGCATGTTTGAAATAAAGTTGACTTAATTTAATGAGAAATCCTTTATTAAAACAATGTACTAAAATGACCATTTTTTCAAGCAATATAGCCTTATTTTATATTGTATGTACCGTGCATTTCATCATAAGTCTAATATCAACCGACAAATGCACAAGATTATTGACATATATAAAATATATTTGAGCCCGCTAAACATGTTTCAGCAAAACAGTTGCCATCTTCAAAGGGTTTTCAGCAGAGAATTACAAGAACTTTTTACATAAAAGTATTAATAACCATACTGTATACTTGGATGTAAAACGTTCTTGTAGTTCTCCGCTAAAACCCCCCCGAAGATGGCAACTCGTTTCCTGAAACATATGTAGGGGACTCAAATACATTTTATATATGTCAATAATGTTGTGCATTTGTTGGCTGGTATTAGGCTAATGTAGCCTTAGTTTAATGAAATTCTTAAATAATTATAATTACAGGACTAAAATACAGGATGGGGCAGAGTTCACTCATCATTTTGATTTGCGTAGTATGATGGTGGGCCCGGAAAGGAGATTGAACTAATTGTGTTATAGAGTTAAGCTAGGGACGCCATTTAGTAAACATCGATCAGCGATCGGCTGTACACCGTGCGTTCGCTGTACAGACGTTTTTAAGAAATAACGACTGTGATACCAACGCAACAAATATTCAGATGACATTTTAACACCGAGAGACATTGAAAGGTTGCTGATCACAACACTATCAAGAACTGGGTAGAGAAGTTTCGAACCACGACTTCTGCAACAAAGATAAAACCTGGAGACAGCGTCAAAATTGTGCTGACACTGGAAAACAATTATCAGATTATAATGAAATAACAAGTAAAGTCTTAAAAGCTTGTGCATCTTTCATTAGCCACCCATTAAGCTACATTTGTAATCACTCACTACATACAGGTGTTTTCCCTGTTCGTCTTAAACTTGCGGTAGTAAAACCACTATACAAGAAGGGAGACAAAACTAGTATGACAAATTATAGGCCTATTTCCTTATTAACTGTTTTTTCTAAAGTATTTGAGAAAGCTATGCACATTAGGTTAAGCCAACATCTACATACTAACAACATACTGGTCACAGAACAGCATGGTTTTAGGAAAGGGATATCTACTGAAAATGCTACCTTCAGGCTAACAGATAGTGTATTTACATCTATTAACTAAAAAATGCATGTTGGAGTAATTTTCTGTGATTTGGCAAAGGCTATTGCCTGTGTAAATCATGAAATTTTGTTGGCTAAATTACATTTCTATGGCATTCGAGGAGTAGCTGCAGATTGGTTCAAATCCTATTTAACTAATAGAAGACAGAAAGTAGAAATAAAATCACGTAATACAACTCAAAACGTTTTATCTGATTGGGGTACACTGAAACAAGTATCAATTCTAGGGCCCTTGTTATTCATAATATATACAAACAACCTTCCTCGGAAAATAAATTCCATATCAAAACCAACACTTTTTGCTGATGACACTAGTGTTATAATATATAACAGAAATTTAGGAGATTTCTGTACAGTGGCAAACTTAGTTCTCACTCGTTTACTGGTTTACTGCTGACAAGTTAGTATTAAATCTTGATAAAACAAATATTATGAAATTAATAACAAATAATTCACCACACTGTGCATTACGTAATGATTATAGAGAAAAGTATATAGAAGAGACAATAAACACAAAGTTTCTTGGTTTACAAATTGATAACCACTGAACTTGGAAGAATCGTATCGGTCAAATGGCTCCTAAGTTAAATGCAGCATGTTATGCAGTTAGATCAATGTATCATATCAGCTACATAAACACTCTTAAATCTATTTATTTCTCATACTTTTATTCTATTATAAAGTACGGAATAATTTTTGGGGTAATTCCTCCAACAGTAAGAAGATATTTACCTTACAAAAGAAAATAATCAGAATTACGATCGGTACAAACCAAGAATTCCATGAAGAAGTCTGTTTAAAAAATTAAGGGATTTTACCTATCCCATGTCAATATATATTTTCATTAATGAACTTTATTTTAAACAATCAAGAACATTTTCAAACAAATTCTTCTATACACAGTACAGACACAGCAAAAAGCACCACCTACATAGACCAAATGCCAACCTATCTTGTTTTCAAAATGTACAGTCTATGCCGGTATCAGAATTTTCAACAGACTCCCACTGAGTCTCATACGTCTTAAGAATGAAAAGACAAAACTTAAAGTAGCATTATGAAAATACTTAAATACACACTGCTTTTACTGAGTAGATGAATTTTTTATGTACAAAGATTGTTCATAGTGAAGTATGTAACACGTTTATAGTGTTTTAGTGTATAGTGTTCAAATGTAAAATTGTGTAGTCTGTATAGCTGTATATTTGTATATTATGACTTATTGCACATACAGTCGTCACTTCGACAGACTTATGGATCCATGGAATGTATGAATGTATGTATCTACGTATGTACAATGTATGTACGTATGTATGTAAATAGTACGAGCCACTATCGGTCGTAGCCAGCCTGTATTACTCTGTATCACACTTCCCATCACCCTGACAAAGTCTCCAGTTAGTTAAATATCAAAAGATTGCAGTGACCTCTTTGGCACCCAGACCGGGATATGAAGTGGTGACGTCAGAACACCGACGACGCAGTGCATGAACGAGTGAAGGGCCAGCTGAGCCTCTTACCTATCTGCATATCGCTCTCATAATAAAAAAAATGACAGCTACAAACAGTGAGCGGAGACGGTCAGAGCAGGGATCAGTTAGAAACAGTAATCGAACTTGATTGGCTGAATAACAAAAAGTAAGTAACATGTTAATAGAAACTAATTGGCTAAACATGTTGGCGGAAAGGGGTGAAAACAAAGGTTACGTCATTCAAGATGACCAAGTATGATTTGGCAACCGCATACCTGGACACCTTGGTATTGTTTTTATTGATGGGAATATTTTTCATGGCGCAACAGCCCATAGGGGGCCAGGGCCTCCTCATTGTCGAGGCTTCACGATCGCACTCAGACACCCCGCACTCGGTAGGACTCCTCTTGACGAGAGATATCCATGCCCCTGGCGGGATTCGAAGCCGCAATCCCAGCAAGCGAGCGGCCGCAGACCCACACCTTAGACCGTGCGGCCATTGGGATCGGCGCTGTTGACGGGGATGCAAACATGAACAATAGCCGTGGACGAAAACGGATATACCATAAAAGGGGCTTGAGAACTACCTGCTTACCCCGTGAACGAAATTGGATATGATTTTGAACCCTGCAATAAACCGTGTACGAAATCGGACATCCCCAAAAATTTGGACCTATGAAGGAGGAAATGATACGAAGCTGAAGAAACTGAATAGCGAGGATCTTAATGATTTGACCTTCTCGTGAATGTTACTGGGATGAGAGGGCGGGGTATGCATATGCAGCGTGCATAGGAGAGACGAAACATGGAGGCAGAACGCCGTACCGAGTACCTGAAAGACGAGACCGCGTGGAAGGTGTAGGAGTGGATGGGAGGATAATATTTAAATGGATCTCAAAGAAATAGGGTAGGAGGATGTGTACTGGATTTGTCTGGCTTAGGGTAGAGGCCAGGGGCGGGCTGTTGTGAAAACGGGAATGAACCTTCCGGTTCCATAAAACGCTGTAAGTCAGGGCTTAAGTAACTGGTGGAGAGGAGGTTGCGTGTATTGTTCCACAATCTTCACCTCACTGCACTTTAATTCCCGTAAGGGAAACTTTGTCTTGCGTTTCAAAAATGTTATTGTATTATTATTATCAGTTATTATCCAATCAATAAACTCCAAAGCCGAGTAAGTATGAAATTGCGTAAGTAATGGCGTTTCTGTAGGAATAACTGAACATTTAGCTTAGGTTGTTTCACGATTGGTGCGGTGTTTAAATACAGCGAAGCCTTGTTGTTCGCGGGGGGTGGGGGGTGTAACTTCCCTGCAACTCCAGTGTAGTTTAAAAGCACGGTGATCGATGTTAATGCCTTATAACAAAAGTGGGGTTCGGTTTACCAAAGACGCACGAAATATGATAATGTGTATGTACAGTTAATGTTTATTGAACATGAAAACATTGGTGTTGCTGCAATCTTATAGGGTTCTTAAGGAATCCCATTACTGGCCTAGACAGGTCCTTAGGGCTCCAGGAGTTAGAGGCTCCCAGAATTTCTAGACAAAGTGTACATGCATGTGGTAAGGTTGTCAGCTCTACGCACGGGCCGCTCTTAACCCCCAGGAAGTATCCCTGGTACTCATTACTTCTATAGGGTTCTAATGATGGCTATTCCACATCTCTGGGTCCTGAGGTTTAGTATAAATTTTCCCATCTGCCTCAGCTCAGTACGTGTTACGTACACTCTTTTACCTAATCATGGTGACGTATTCTGTCCTGAAAACGCCAAGTTTTAATTTTTATTTTAAATGTGGAACGATGTCCAATGTCCAATATTGGTTAGACATTAGATACACCTCCCTCAGAATCCCATATGATTCTGCGGAGGACTGCTTATATGCATAATTGAAGTATGTGCACCGCAGCAACAGAAGTAAAGAAAGAAAGAAAAATGGCTGGAAGAAAGGAAGTAAGGCAAAAGAAAAACACTAAAGACACGAAGTGAAATGAATAGTACACCCTTCAGTTATGTTGCCCTTTCAATTCCTGTTTGTCGACAAAACTTCAATTCTGTAAAAATAAAAGAAATAATACTCGTAAAAGTACGTTAAAATTGTCTGTGGTCAGCAATAAGGCATATCGTACTTCAGGTGCTTGCGTCTCAGCCTGACGACGAACTGAGTAAGTCAGCATGGCGGTGCAATTTGTAATACAAACACTGAATGTATCTGGTTCTTATCTCGATTGGGGTTTTTGAGAGCCGTTCTTGAAGGATAATCACATTGAAGTAGGTAGCGACAACTTACATGTCTCTTCGTGTTTCCTGTACCAAATTTATTTCAATGAAATTGAATTTCAGTAGATGGAACAGCGTCGTAAAAAGGACGTTGGCGAGAAAGGTATTCATCCACCTCACTGTAAAGGTAAAGGTAAAGTTCACCCTAGAACAGGCCATGAAGGCGCAGAGGGGGGATAGAGGTATAGCTCTACTCTTTCTTTAACCTCAGCACTAGATGGAGGTGGGTGGTCAACGCCAAGTCCCGGCCGCTTTAACCCCCGGGAATGACCCATTGTACAGGAGGCTGAGTAGGCCCCAGGGCCGGTCTGGACGGGTGCTGGAAATCACACCTCCACCGCGATTTAATCCCCGGACCGTCCAGCTCGTAGCGAGTCGCTATGCCGACTGCTTGTAACGGAATCGTAGTAGTGTTAGACATGGCTACTAGATGGCAGGACGTCGAACATGTACCATAATGGCGACAGCGTACTGCGCAGGCATCACCACTGACAGGCAATGAAATCCGTGTGAGAGAGTCCTACTCTAGAAACTTGCAGTTATTCAGCTAATCAAGATATCTCTCGCCTTTATTGAACCCGAAGGAACATGTTCACAGCAGTCTTCCTCTTATCCCTATCCTGAGCCAGATGAATCCATTACATCCTCCTATTTTACTTCATTCAGTTACATTTTTATTCCAACTTTGTCTAGGACTCCCAACTGGTTTTTCTTTGAAGTATTTCTCAGTCGTTGTGAAAAGGAAGCTATTTCTGCTTCGTTCCCCGGACTTTCCTTTTCGCCATGTGTGAAGGCTGTGGTAACTGAGATGGGTAATCGAGGTGGAGATGAGAAATGCGTACAAAATTTTAGTCGGGAAACTTGAAGGGAAGAATCCGTTGAGCAATTTAAACTTTCGTACAATTGTCACCATAACACACTGACACTTTTCTAACTTCCATAGTTCCAGACCTCATCTTCTTGTTGTTTGGTGTAGTCTATTGATGGGAAACACTGTCACAGTACTATAAGTTGCAAAAAAAATAATTAAGAGTAATATATAATGTAAAGATTTCATGGCGAATGAATTCGCTAAAACTCTCTCGAGCTCGCAGCTTCGCCAGGTGGCTGAGTGGCGAGTGAATCAACATTTCGATAACCATACCGGCTCTCGAAACCTTGGTTCGCTCGCCATTCAACCACGTGACGCAGCTGCTAGGCCGAGAAAATATTGTTGAAATAAAAGCAACTTGTGTGTGCGGGAAGGTATGGTTTGACCTTTCATGTCTTACGGGATCGTAACATGCAATAAGACTTTTTATCTTCAACAACACCGCTGTGAGAATCTGAAATGTTGCAGGGCAAATTTTGTTTACGAGTAAATTTGCCGTATTTTTTGTGTGAGGTCAAACACTTTTAAATTCAACTCCTCTTACTTTTGTTTGAGCCCGCATGAGCGCTCGCGCACGTCCTTTTGCGAGGGAAGAAGATAACTTTAAAGTGTCTGAAAATGGAGCGCTGCGAAAATATTTGGACGTAACGGATAAAATGTGTGTGCCTTTAAGGATATGAGATAGCGACGACATTCATTTTTAATGCAGATCGTCTAATACTGTTCGGGTAGTGACATATAAAAAACTGAAAGTGGCTGCATATTAAAGGTGACTGGAGAAGAAGACAGTGTACCTGTAAGGAAGCCATTTTGGAAATGAAATTGGAAATTTACATTGAGATGGATTCTGAAGAAGCAGATTGTGATGTTCAAGTTGGATATAACTGCTGAAGGTTAATATGGAATATTGGTTGGCTTCCGTGTTAGTAGTATTTAATTTTCGAGTTCTGTACGTGTCAGTGAAAGAATTAACACGTGTTTTCTTTTCACCCGTCTGCGTAGCATCTACGTACCCTCGGCTTGCCTTTCCTGGTCCCCAAGAATGACCGATGTCTACAGGCTTACTCTCTCGTTTCGTGTTTTGTTTTGTTGAGGGGTGCGGGGTTTGTTTACTTTATTTGTGGTGTATTGTACGGCACTGTCAGTCCTATATAATTACCATAGACGGTAGGGTGAATGATGAATTGGGAAGGATGTCGACGGTAAGGGTCATAGCTTAATCCGGCTGCTAATCACCAGAATTTGTCTTGAGTAACTCAGGAGGATCGCCGATGCCAGTGGCCGTGCGGTCTAAGGCGTGTGTCTTCGGCCGCTCGCTTACTAGGATCGTGTGTTCGAATCCCACAGGAGGCATGGATGTCTGTCTCTTGTGAGTGTTGTGTGTTGTCAGGTAGAAGTCTCTGCGACGAGCTGGTCACTCGTCCAGAGGAGTCCTACCGAGTGTGGTGTGTCTCAAATGTGTGTGACCATGAAACCTCGAAGAAATGAGGAGGCCCAGGGCCATATAAGGCCGTCGAGCCATAGAAAAAGAAACTCAGGAGAATCACGGAAAAACTCAGAGTAGCAGGTGTTACCCCCCCCCTCCCCCCCACCCAAGCCAAAGATTTGAACGAAACGTCACCATAGCGTTGCCGCTACGTCAGCTTGGTCAGTGACATGGAGGAGGCTGAGCTGTTGGTATTGGGGTGGTAGGCGGTGTAAGTGTGGTGTCGGGAATAGCTGTCGGTTTGAATTAGATGAATTAGGTATTACATCGTGAATAAATAAGGTGAGAACATGAGAGGTGCAAGTAAGTACCTCCAGTGGGTGTCCAATGGCTAGCCTTGTTATTAACGGTGTAGGTCTTTGAGACTGAGTTAAATAATAGTCTTGGTTTGTCTGGATTTGTTCAGGAAATAAGTTTACGACACCGCGTATATTTTGCTTTCTTTCTTATATCTGTAATGAGAACAGTTCACATTTAATTGTAGTGCTACGCCACTGACATTTTCACATAGTTCTTGCCACAGTTCATGTATTTTACCGTATCGTTGGACGAGCTTCTTTCTCAAGTGTTGACATCACTCTGTGTATTGTGCTATCACCTATCTTGTCACCGCTGTTTTTATCTCGAGATTATCTTTAAGAGACTTTGGCCAACAAGATTTTGCATTAGCCCTGGAAACACGTGGCAAACGCTCGGTGACGAATCTCCGTTATGTAAGGCCTATTCACAGCGAATTTAGGTGAAAGTATCAAAATCTCATCTAAAGAGAGTCTAGGGCTCTATGAAAGGAAGCAGCATAAACCATGGTTTGACGAAGAATGTTCAAAATTTTTAGATCAAAGGAAGCAGGCTAAAATGCAGTGGTTACACAACCCAACCCAAACCAAAGTAATGTAGATAATCTGAACAATGTAAGACGTGAAGCTAGTAGGCACTTCAGGAACAAAAAGAAGGAATATCTGAAAGCTAAAATTAATGAACTTGAAACAAACAGTAAGAACAAGAATATCAGAGACTTGTATAGTGGCATCAATGCCTTAAAGAAGGGGTGGGGTACCAGCCTAGAAATAATGCAGTAAGGGATGAGAAGGGTGATCTGGTTGCAGACTCCCACAGTATTTTGGCTAGGTAGAGGAATCATTTCTTTCAGCTATTGAATGTACATGGGGTTAATGATGTTAGGCAGAATGAAATACATACAGCAGAACCACTGGTACCTGAGCCCAGTGACTCTGAGGTTGAGATGGCTATTGAAAAGCTAAAAAGGCACAAATCACCAGCAATTGATCAAATTCCAGCAGAACTGATTAAAGCAGGAGGTAGGACAATTCGTTCTGAGATCCATAAACTTATTAATTCTATTTGGAATAAAGAGGAATTGTCTGAGCAGTGAAAGGAGTCAATCATTGTACCTATTTATAAGAAGGGTGATAAAACAGATTGCAGTAATTATCGAGGCATATCACTTTTGCCAACCACATACAAAGTTCTATCCAACATCCCTCTGTCAAGGTTAATTCCATAAGCAGAGGAAATTATTGGGGAGCGTAATTGTGGATTTAGACGTAACAGGTCGACTATTGATCATATATTCTGCATTCGTCAAATACTTGAGAAAAAAAATGGGAATACAGTGAAGCAGTGAATCAGCTATTTATGGACTTCAAGAAAACCTATGATTCAGTTAGGATGGAGGTCTTGTATAATATTCTCATTGAGTTTGGTATCCCCATGAAACTAGTAAGGCTAGTAAAAATATGTCTAAATGAAACTTATAGCAGAGTCTGGGTAGGCAAACATTTGTCTGACACATTTCCTATTAAGAATGGATTGAAACAAGGAGATGATTTACTACTCATGCAAACAAGCTTGAGCGCATTCAAAGGAAGTTTGTAGCTTTATGTTATTATCGATTCCTTTCCCGCGACAGCAATGGTTATAGTTATGCTAATGCTCTTCAAGTACTTAATTTACGTACTTTACATGACAGAAGACATCAACTTGATGCGATTTTTGTCATTAATGTTTTATTAGGTTCTAAATCCTGTCCGTCTACCTTAGACATTATTGGTCTACGAGTTCCCACTCGAAACCTCCGAGACTTTTCTTTGTTTCATGTTAGCTCATATTATAAAAACTGTCCCTCCGGCCGGTGTGTTATTGCGGCGAATTCTGTTTGTAATAATATGGATGTTTTTAGAAGGGAATTTTTTACACTTAGTGAGATGTAATATTTTATTACATTATTTTAAGGTGTTCTTATTAATTCTTTCAGTAAGTCATTGTCTGCTTATTTATTTGTTTTGTTGTGTTTGTTCATTTTGTCCTGTTCCTTGTCCATTGTTATTTGTGTTTGTATGTTGTGCTGTTTCTGTAATTGGCCATCTGGCTGTTGACTCGGCACATTAATAAACCAGAATTGGATTGAATTGAATTGAAACAAGGAGATGATTTATCGCCATTACTTTTCAACTTTGCTTTGGAATATGCCATTAGGAGGGTTCAGGCAAACCAGAAGGGCTTGAAATTAAATGGTACACAACGTACCATTTAATTTAATTAAACTTCTAGTTTATGCTGATGATGTTTGAATATTGGGCGGAAGCGTACATGCTATAAAGGAAAACACAGAAGCTTTACTAGTCGCTAGTTAGGAGATTGGTCTAGAAGTGAATGCTGAGAAAACTAAGTACATGGTCATGTCTCGAGATCAGAATGCAGGACAAAATCACAACATAAAGATAGATAATAAATTCTTTGAAAGGGTGGAACAGTTCAAATATTTGGGAACAACTCTAACGAATCGAAATTCCGTTCAGGAAGAAATTAAGAGGAGATTGTAGTTGGAGAATGCTTGTTATCATTCGGTGCAGAATATTCTGTCTTCCAGTTTCCTATCCAAAAACACAAAGATTAAGATACACAGAACTATAATTTTGCCTGTTGTTTTGTATGGGTGTGAAACTTGGTCTCTCACACTGAGGGAGGAACATAGGCTGAGGGTGTTCGAGAATAGGGTGCTGAGGAGGATATTTGGGCCTAGAGAGACGAGGTGACAGGGGAGTGGAGAAGACTACATAACGAGGAACTTAATGATCTGTACTCATCACCAAATATTATTCGGGTGATTAAATCAAGAAGAATGAGGTGGGCGGGGCATGTAGCACGTATGGGTGAGGGGAGAGGTGCATATAGGATTTTTGTGGGGAGACCTGAGGCCACTTGGAAGACCCAGGCGTAGATGTGAAGATAATATTAAAATTGATCTTCAAGAAGTGGGATGGGGGGCATGGACTGGATTGATATGGCTCAGGATAGGGACATGTGGCAGGCTGTTGTGAATGCGGTAATGAACCTTCGGGTTCCATAAAACGCGGGGAATTTCTTGACTAGCTGACGACCTGTTAGCTTCTCAAGAAGGACTCTGCTCCCGGGAGTTAGTTAGTTCTCCCTTATACGGTGTAATTTACAAAACGACGGACATTCTGCAAACCTTATTACAATGGAATATTATAACTGATAATGCTGATAATCAGTCATTAGTAAAATTAAATGTTAGTAATGGACGAGCAGATAGGAAGGTAGTATCAAAATCAATCTTATAAGAGTAGGATTTGAGGACATGTACATCTCTTATTGTTTAGAGCAGCGGTTCCCAAACTTTTATGTGTGTGGCCCTAAAGTAGCAAATGATTTGTTACCCTCGACTACCATGGAAACGGCAATAGTCAGTGATATTTACTATAAATGAACTAATACTAATGCCTTTCTTGAACACTGTATAACATTGCCACATTAAAAAAATATTAAATTTGTAATGTTACTTGTCAAATCCAATATTTTTGGGACAATATTAAATACACAAAACATGCAAGAATCAAATCTTTATCTAAGTAACTGACACATGTGCTGGTTAGACACATCATTTGCTTGTAAATAAAAACTTGTAAAACACTAAAGTTATGGAACGCTACATAAAATGAACAGAACAATGATGTCACGTTCTTCCTAAAATCTTCTCGCGACCCTGATTTGGGTCGCGACCTGAGGTTGCTAACCACTGGTTTAGAGTCTGCTGCAGGCATTTAATTTATGGAAAGACGCAGGTTAGAGTCACCCGCTCTCTTTAAGCGATTTATCTCGTAACACAGAAACTGTTATGAGGTTATCTTACCTTGTGCAATATCAGACCACTAAATATCAGTTTCTCTTCAGTAGTGTTTGAAAAACATATAAATTACTTCCCAAGTGTCGAACCACTGACTTCAGTTGCACGTACGAGCTCTGTGTCTTAACAACTCAGTGTCCCATCATGCACTGTTCTGCTCCTAAGAGTCGGTCCCTTATCTTAAACACTTAGCATTAAATTTCTACTCAGCGACACTTCAGTTTGGGTTCTGGACTTGAGAAACGTAATATGCAGAATGTATCATATTACAAAGCAAATGACGTCACCGTTTGTTTATAAGTAATTATCACTTTCTCTTCGTTACAACAGTCGACTTAAATATAAAAAGTACAGTTGTTCCCGTAGTTTTGGGTATCTTGGTCTGTAACTTTGTGACGACGAAGTAAATTGGGAATATTTTATAGCAGTGTGCTGTGGGGGAAAAAAATTTGGACCTATGAAGGAGGAAATAATACGAAGCTGAAGAAACTGCATAGCGAGGATCTTAATGATTTGACCTTCTCGTGAATGTTACTGGGATGATAGGGCGGGGTATGCATATGCAGCATGCATAGGAGAGACGAAACATGGAGGCAGAACGCCGTACCGAGTACCTGAAAGACGAGACCACGTGGAAGGTCTAGGAGTGGATGGGAGGATAATATTTAAATGGATCTCAAAGAAATAGGGTAGGAGGATGTGTACTGGATTTGTCTGGCTCAGGGTAGAGGCCAGGGGCGGGCTGTTGTGAAAACGGGAATGAACCTCCCGGTTCCATAAAATGCTGTAAGTCAGGGCTTACGTAACTGGTGGAGAGGGGGTTGCGTGTATTGTTCCGCAATCTTCAACTCACTGCACTTCAATTCCCGTAATGGAGAATTTGTCTTGCGTTCTCTGCAACTCCAGCGTAGTGTAAAAGCGCGATGATCGATGTTAATGCCTTATAACAAAAGTGGGGTTAGGGTTACCAAAGGCGCACGAAATATGTTAATGAGTATATACATGTAACGTTTAAAGAGCATAAAAACCTTGGTGGTGCTGCAATCCTATAGGGTTTGTAAAAAATCCTATTACAGGCCTAGACGGGTCCTTATGGCTGCAGGAGGTAGAGGCTCCCAGAATTTCTAGACAATTGGCAGTAATTGATGTGTTTTGTATAAGATTCGGAGGATTAATTAGTGTCTTTACTTTAACGGGAGTATGAAGTGAAGTGGATAGAAGCGTAAACCTTCACCGGGAGGCCCAAGAATTAAGAAAATAAAGTGGTATGTTATTACTATTGTGTTTGAGGATGTTATTGTTTAAAGTTACTTTGACCCTATAAAACATATAATGGTGTTTGTGCTATGGTACCATTAATATGCAGTGTTGCTAAGTAATTGTGAAATCTGGTAATAAGTTTTAACATCTTGCATAACACATCTGTTGATATTTTTAAGTTCTCATATGTTTTTGTGGTTCCATTTCAATAGAAACACACAGTGGGTCACCTAAATTGTATACCTTGACAAGCTGATGTGCGTTAGTAACCACGTTATGAACTGTATGGAAATGGTACCTGTCACTGGTGTATCACTGTCCAGTCTGCTCTCTAAATGATGAAGGTGTCTCAGCAATGGTGGAAGGTAAGTAGAGTGGTGTTACAGGAATATCAATACTCTCGGTGTTATGTTGCATACGAATGTTTGGTCAGAATGACTGAAGATAAGCTACCATTTGAAAGATGTAGACATAGATGGAAGATGGTATTAATATCAGTTTTCATTGGTGTGTACTGGATTAATTTGTAAGGATAGGGTCCCATGGCAGGCTTTTGTGAATACAGCAGTGAACCCTACAGTTTCCATAAAATGTGGAACTATCTGAGCAACTCTTGGCTTATCAAGTAAGACTTCTCCATGCATTCATTTAAGCTTTGACTAGGGTGCATTTTCATGTGGTTGGTCTTTATTCTCCTCTACTAATGTAAATGTTATTGAGATTTTATTGGGACATTTTTGTGGTTATGAACATGCAGTAACTAACTGAAAGTGGACCATAAAAAAATTTTATGTAGGGTAAAATATATAGTGGTTGATATTCGTACACTTATTGGCATCTTTTTGTTCTTTTTTATTGTAATAAGTATTTAAGCAACAATGACGCCATTTCTGAATGATATTGGCATTCATGGAGGTTTGGTCTTGGATGTGGTACCTGAGTTACCAGCCAGAAGTTCTTTGTTTAGTGTGAAGGCTGCTTGATACTATACTCTGTTAGCATCATGAGCAAGGAGAGGTAATTTCTTGAGGTAAGATTTAAGCAATTCACTTCTAAATTATGAATTTTATTTTGTGTGGTATGTGGCAATTTTATGAAACTTACACACATACTTTCCTGAAGATTTGCTGTATATGAACGGATGTAAATGTTGATGTGTTAACCACTTGTCAGAAAATGGCGGATTGCCAACAACGTAGTGAAAAGGTATAAAATTTTTAGTCTTTGCCACCCTATTCCAATAATTGTCAAACTGCCATATTTTCTTAAGGTAAGTATTTTTACCTTTACATTTACTTTATTGATCAAAAAATCACCAGATTAATTCTCATGCAGTTAGAATGAAATGTAACAGTAGTTGCATAGGGTGCCAGAGCACTATAACATGTATCAATGACTGTCACTTCTGTAGTTATTGACAGTGCCACAAATGTTGCCTGATGATATTTTCCTTTTCTTTTTAAGATTTAATAAGATGAATAGGATTAAATGTGGGAGGATTAAGAAGAAGAAAGAGGGGAAAAAATGTGTTTACAACCCGGAAGATTTAGAGGCAGCTTTAACAGAGATTTGAGGGGGTAAAGCCAAAAGAAAGTGGCAGCAAAAAAGTACAATATCCCAAAGTTCACCTTTCAGTTTCGATTAAGTAGCAAATTTTCGAAATGTTCTGTGGGACCTCTGCCTGTACTTAGTGAAGATGAGGAACAACTTTTAATCAAGTGGATAATTGACTGCTCCCAAAAAAGATATCCTCAAAGGAAGCTGGATGTCCTGCCAGTCTGTTAGCGAGTTTCTAACTGTAAATATAATGTAGTGACATTTATGGTATAATTAATTAATTAATGTGAAAACCAACCGCCCCAGGTTAAACGAAATGTTGTAAGGTATGTGTAAGTTGGATATTGTGAAAACCAGGAAACAGCGCAAATTGTTGAGCAAGCATGTAGGTGAAGAAACCTTGTAGAGTTTATAAGGAAATAATTATGCTGATCAAAGGTGGTTGCGACGCTTGAACGGGGTCGCTAAACGGCAGAACGCTGACATCGGTTGCGAATGCGAATGCGGAAGACTACGGATATAAAAGGTTAGCCAAAGGTTGGGGAGGGGGTCTTTTTCGTTTTTGACATCATACTACGTCGACCGTCGTCGTTCCGCTGGTTGCCGAGACCGAGGGGTATCTCGGTCACGAACCACGAGGGGACCAGATCATCATCATCCCAAGGGGGACCAACCGGTCCAAAGATGGAGGCCAACACAGCGCTGCTCATAATAACCATCGTGTCAATTTCACGAGGTAGGAAGGTTTATTTTTCGAGACACTAATGTCCCTGGTGGTTTGGTTTGGTTTGGTTGGCTTAATATGCGGAACTAAAGCTAATATGCCGTTGTCGCCTCGTCCTTACTATGAAAATTAATGTAACTTTTTAGAATTGATCATATTGTTTTAGTAAATTATATATATATACAGCATACTGCTCTTTACCCCCTTAAGAAACCCATTCGCTCCGAAAACCCGAGAAGTTAATTGTAGAGACCGACCTCCCGCGGCCTCTGCGTCCTTTTTATATTAAATACCTATACGGGAGGTGGTGGCACGCTACCGGATCGGGTTTCGGGACTCCAAGCCCTGACGCCCGGTTCTAAGTTAATTGCGCCCCAGGGAACGATCGATCGAATCAGTGGGAGGTTCGGAGGATCGAACCTTGCGGTACAACAGTAAACCAGAGGAAAACACCTTTTAAAGATAATATGTCTGGAGATGGATGATTCTGAGGATTCCTTCACCATCATCCTTGTCCACTCACACTAGTGAAAATGTAACCTCATCAACTGCCACATTCTGTGAGGAAGGTATCAGAAAATGGTAAACAAGTTATTTGTTATTGTGGATTTTTTATGTATCCTTTGTTTCCCAACATAACATTTTTCTTCTTCAATCCTAGGTTGCATTTGGTTGGTGATGTTGAAAAAGTCTTTGGAAATTTTTCAGGACCCATCAAGAATTTTTAGTGGTGATGAATCAGGTTTTCAATTATGCCCAAAAAGTGGAAAAATTTTAGCATGCAAAGGGGACAGAAATGTGTTTGAACTTCATGAAGGCCCTGCAAACGTGTCTATAACAGCCATGTTTGCCTTCTCAGGTCGTGGACTGATGTGCCCACCCATGGTGCTATATCCTTACCAAAGAATACTATCTGAAATCACAAAGACAGTTTCTGATGACTGGGTAGTGGGCCACATCACTACTGGATGGATGACAGCAGAAGTATTTTCTGAATATATTGGATGTATTTTCACTCCACACTTTGACAACATAATGTCCAATTCCCTGTTATTCTTTTCGTCAGTAGGCATCACACCCATCTAACACATGAACTGAGTGAGCTGTGTTCTGTATTGAGCATAAACCTGATGACATGGAACCTGTGACATGGAACAGGCAAAATCTCCAGTTTTTTAAATAGACTTCTGCATGAAGTTCTAGGATGTGCACCAACCATAATTCTGATGATTTTCTTTTGTAATGTAAATATCTTCCTGCTGTTGGACGAATTTCCCCAAAAAATTATTCCGTATTGTACAATAGAGTGAAAATATGCGAAATAAATTGACTTGAGAGTGTTAATGTTGCTGATGTGGAACATTGACCTAACTGCATAACACGCTCCACTTAATTTAGGTATCATTTGATCAATATGACCTTTCCAATTTAGGTGGTTATCAAGATGTAAGCCAAGAAATTTTGAATTTAGTTTTTCTTCTATGTATATATCTTTATAACCAATAGTCAATGAACATTGTGGTGAATTATTTGTTACAAATTTCATTGTATTTGTTTTCTCTATATTTAGGACTAGCTTGTTTGCTGAGAACCATTCAATCATACTGGAGAGAACTGATTTTGATATCGTACAAAAATCTTCAAAATTTCTGTTAGAGATTATGACACTAGTGTCATCAGCAAATAATATTGGTTCTGACAAGGAATTTATTCTCAGTGGAAGGTCATTGATATAAATTATGAACAATAAGGGCCCTAGAATGGACCCTTGGGGGACTCCATGTTTCATCATACCCCAGCCAGAGGAAAATTTTTGAGTTGCACTAGGAGATCTTATTTCGACTTTCTGTTGTCTGTTTGTTAAATAGGATCTGAACCAATCTGCCATTACTCCTTGAATGCCATAGAAATGTAATTTAGATAACAAAATTTCATGATTTACACAGTCAAAGGCCTTCGTTATGTCACAGAAAATTCCTCCAACATGTATTTTTTGGTTAAGAGATTTAAACACACTATCAGTTAGTTTGAATGCAGCCTTTTCTGTAGATATACCTTTCCTAAAACCATGTTGTTCTGGGACCAATATGTTGTTAGTGTGTAGATGTTGGCTTAGTCTGCTGTGCAGAGCTTTCTCGAATACTTTTGAAAAAACTGTCAATAGCGAAATAGGTCTGTAATTTGTTATATTAGTTTTGTCTCCTTTCTTATACAGAGGTTTTACAACTGCAATTTTGAGACGATCAGGGAAGATACCTTTATATATTGAATGATTACAAATGAAGGTTAATGGGTGACTGATATCAGAAGCACAAGTTTTTAAGATTTTACTATTTATTTCATCATATCCTGAAGAATTTTTAGGTTTAAGTGAACGTATTACACTTTTAATCTCAGCTTCAGTAATTGGGATTATTTTTGTGCTGGGGAAGTTTCCAGGTAAAGACTCTTTTAACAACGAGATGGCATCTCCTTTCCCAAATTTCTGTACATTTAGTTTTTCAGCAACTGTTAGAAAGTAATTATTGAAGGCATTGGCCATGCTTTTTGGCTCTTCTAATTTTTCATTGCCCATAACTAGGGAGGGTATCTGTTCTGTTGGATGCAATTTTCCTGTCTCCTTCCTTATAATGTTCCATGTTGTTTTGACTTTATTACTAGATTTAGCTATAAGTCTATTGTAGTGTTGCTTTTTAGCTTCTCTTATAACTTTTTTTAGGATTCTACAATAATTAATGTAATGTGTTTTTGCTTTTGGATCATTGCTGTTCCTAGTGAAGGTGTACAAACTTCTTTTATGTTTGCATGATATTTTTATTCCTTGCGTAATCCAGTCATTATTTTTGTTGTTTGTATTTTTGTATTTGACTGGAAAACTCGCTTCAAAAATATTTAGGAAAGTACTTAGAAATGAGTTGAACATACAATTAACATCTTGGTTCTGATAAACAGATTCCCACATTTCTTATTTTAGTAGAGTCTGAAAGTTTGTGAGTGTATAACTATTTATTAATCTTGTTTTTTGCTTTATAGGCATTTTGTTTCTGGCTACATAAGTATTATTGAGTGTGAGAAATTGAGCATCATGGTCTGAAAGGCCATTTATTAGTGCAGATGTATAAGATGGGTTTCGTCTACTATTATCGACAAAAATATTATCAATGGCTGTACATGATTTATTTTGTATTCTTGTTGCAAAATCTACTGTATGTGATAGATTATATGTGGTTAATAATGAGGACAGTTTATTTTTTTGGTTGCTTTCGATGAGATAATTTGTGTTTATGTCTCCACAAATTATAAATTCAGCCTTTGGTTTATACAGATTTTTCAAAGTATCATCTAGATTTTTAATAAACCGATTAAAATCTCCTGTAGGGGCTCTGTATAAGCTCAAGATAATTAATTTTGATGCTTCAGTTTCTAGTTCTACTGCACAAATTTCCAAATCCTTTTCTATACAATTATGTGAGATATCAATTTTGTTGGCATTGAGGTCTTTACGAACAAAAATACACACACCTCCTTTCTGTAGCTCTTTGCGGCAGAAACTAGATCTTAATATGTACCCTGGCAATGTGAGATGTAGCAGGTCCTGTTCATCCATGTGATGTTCACTAAAGCATAGGACGTGGGGATTTATGTTATCTGTTTCTAAAGAATGTATTAATTCATCACTCTTGCTTCTTAGTCCCCTAACATTTTGATGAAATATATGTAATGAATTAAATGAATTAGATACAGCTGCAATTTTATCCTGGTCTGTGAGGTTCATGTGTTTACAATCAACATGACTTAAGCATCTTTGTGCTAAAGTGTCTAAAGTTTATTGTAGACAGTGGTTGTGTTTCTGTGTGTCAAATTGTACAACATCAGAACATCAGTGTTAATAGTGTAGAGAAGATCATTCAGGAATACTGTCCTTTAGTACAAAGTGTTGGATGGCCGACAAGTAACACTAAATCTGCTAGTGGTTTTTCTGATGCTCAATTTGGAAAACCTCCTTGTCTTGAGATATCAGCCGTTAGCGACTGTGGCCTTTATTCATATATATTATGTGTGCATCTATTGTCTGACTTCTTCAGTAGTCAGATGTTGGTTATTATTTAACAGAAGCTTTGAATGTGGTGAATTTCCAATTGTTATGGGATCTGAAGGTACATCAGCACTAAATCCAAAACCTGCCACGAGATCCTGACTGAGCTCAGCCCAGTTCCCAGTCTTATGTTGCTTGTATTTCCATGAACTAGATGTATTTTTTCATGATACACTCTAAAATACACCCATCCATATATTTAATGAAGTTCTTCTGCAGCACATTATTTTGGACTCACTGAATATCACCTGTGCGATATAATTACTTCAGCAGTATGTGACAATGTGATATGCACTCTGTGCCAAATATCAGGATGATCAAGTCAAGGAGGATGAGATGGTTGGAGCGTGTGGCATGCATGAAAAAGAATAGGAGTGCATTCAGGGTTGTGATGGGAAAACTGAAGGCAAGAAACCGCTTGTGGGATCTGAGCATAGATGGAAAATCTTGAAGAAACAGGATGGGAGATTGTAAACTTTATTCGTCTGGCCCAGGGTAGAGACCAGTGATGTGCCTTTGTGAATATGGTAATTACCATTGATGTTCCATAAAATGTGCATACTGTCTTGAGTAGCAGGGCAACTGTGGGCTTCTCAAGAAGGTCGCTACTTTATGGAGTTATTGTGGGATGAAGTGTACAACTATATTATTCATGGTCATTTGATGCAGGGTTCTGTGTTTTTGCAGAAAACATCTGAAATTAAAGCTTAATAGAGGAAAATATGTCCATCTATCAGCATGGTTTTTCTTTGAATCAGAGAGTAGATTTTGTTGAAATGTTGTATTGGACCTGAAGACTCTAACATGCTAGATGTATTTAATTTTGAGAGGTTCGTGGTTCTCACAATGGTTGGTAAAAAGATTATGACACTGTGTAGGTTTGTAGGTAGGTACCAACATTTGAGAGTAAATTGCATCCTTCACCTTCACAGTAGAAGACCACTTGTGCTGAAGATGAAGGCTGTAGATTTCTTTAAGTACTGGTACCTACATATTGAACTACATGTCATTATGTCCCAGAAGACTGTAATCTTTATTATTCAAATTTGGTTTGTATTAATCCGTTATAAGGTTGGATTGATCTGGCTCAAGATAGGGATGAGTGGTAGGCATTTATGGAAGTTGTAATGAACCTTCAGGCTCCACAAAATATGGGGAATTTCTTGACAAGCTGAGGAACGATTTTTTTTTCAAGAAGGACTTTCCTCCTTGGAGTTAGCCAGTAAGTACGTTAGTTAGTTTATTTGTTTGTCAGTCGGTCCATACTTTGCGTGAAGCTAATATCGAACTCTATCAGTTTTCAAAAAAATTCCCATTGTATAGAAAATTGACTCATAAACTTAATAAACAGTTACCTGGATGTTTATAAAGGTTTCTGTGCTGTGTTGAACATGAAATATACAGTTACCTTTGTCATTGGTTGTGGTTGTGTCCTTCAAAGTAGTACACTTGCAAATACAGTGTTTCTGCCATAGCTGTTTTACGCGTATTTATATTGTTCCTCAATCAAATAATTCTGTATTGACGCTGATGATTACAAGTTTGATCCCAGTGGCCGCGCAGTCTAAGGCATGGGTCTGAGGCCGCTCGCTTGCTGGAATTGCAGGTTCGAATCCCACCTGGGTATGGACGTCTGTTTCTTGTTGGTGTTGTGTGTTGTCAGGTAGAGGTCTCTGCGATGGGCTGATCATTTGTCCAGAGGAGTCCTACCAAGTGTGGTGTGTCTGAGTGTGATCGTGAGGCGTCGATAATAAGGAGGCCCTGGCCCACTATGTGCTGTTGAGCCAATGGGGGGAAGAAAAAAAAAGACAAGTTTTACATAATGATAAAAATCTCAAGTCAGTAAAATAAAAAATATCTGCGGCTACGTTTCATTATGGAATATTGTAAATACTTTGTGAGTCCAAATTGAAATACAGAATACTGAAACCCATCCAATAATAAATTGATGTTTTTAGATTATCAACACCTAAGTAGTATAACTAACTCATGGAGTAGGGTCCGTCTTGAGAAGGTAATATTTCCTCAGGTAGTCAAGAAATTTCCCACTTTTTGTTGAACTTGAAGGTAAATAACTGTGTTTACAGCAGCCCACCATTTATCCCAATCGTGAGCCAGATGAATCCACTCAACACCCTCTTATCCTATTCGTTTAAGTCCCTTTTAATATTATCGTCCCATCTGTGTGTAGGTTTCCCAGGTGGTCTTCCTGCTTCATGTTCCCTATCAAAACCTGCTACACATTTTTCCTGTCTGTCACACAGACCACATGCCCTGTCTATCATATCTTCCTTGACTTGGTCACTTGTACAATATTTTGTGTGGAGTAAAAATCATGAATCTCTTTGTTATGTAATTTTCTCTGATCTCCTGTTACTTTCTTCATCTTAGGCCCCAATATCTTCCTCATCACCCTGTTGTTAAACACCCTCAGCCTACGTCCTTACTTAATGTGAAGGACAGAGTTTCACACCTATATAAAACAACAGGCAGAATTATAGTTCTGTTTATTTTAATCTTTGTATTTTTTGATAATAGGAGACACAAGATTGTGTACCAAATGGTAGCAGGCATTCCTCGAATTTAATCTGCTCTTAATTTTTTCATATATGCTATTTTGATTTGTTACAGTTGTTCCCAAATATCTGAACTTTTCTACATTTTCAAGGGGTTTATCAACTACAATTAAGTTGTAATTTTGTTGTGCATGCTGTTAGTGAATGTTTGCTTCTAGACCAACTCCTTACTAGTGACTAATAACGCTTCTGTGCTTTCCTTTATAGTATCTTCTTTATAGTATGCATATTTTTGCCCAGTAAATTAATATTATGGACACACACCAGACACTGATGTGTCCAGTTCGGTTCCAGTTTTTCCTGGTTTGGTAGGATCCTGCTAATGACTTATTGTAAAGCAAAGTTGAAAAGTAATGGTGATAAAGCATCTCCTTGTTCTCATTCTGATTGAGAAATGTGTGAGGCAGATGTTTGCCTATCCAGACTTTTACTACAGGTTACTTTTAACCACATTTTCATTAACTACTTTGATAGATTTACCAAACTCAGTGGGAATATTATTTAAAACCTCTCTTGTAATCGAATTGTTGGCTTTCTGGTAGTTTCTAAATAGCTGATGTACTGTCATATTTTATTCCAGTTCTTCTCAGGTATTTGGCAAATGCAGAATATATGATAACTCATCTGTCAGGTTGAAATCCACATTAATGGTGCCCAATAATTTTGTTTGTGCATGAAGTTAATGCTGAAAGAAGAATGTTGGATAAAACTTGGAGTGTAGTTGATAACAGTGATATGCCTTGATAATTAGTACAGTATTTTTATTACCCTTTTAAATAGGTACATTAATTGATTTTCTGCTGTTGGGGCAATTCGCTCTTTTTCCAAATAGAATTAATCAGTTTATGAATCTTACAATGTTCTGTTGTAACTCCTGCCTAAATAAATTCTGCTGCTATTTGATCAGTACTTTTTGATTAAAACATTTTCAACGTTTCAGAAGCCATCTCAAATTTAAGTATCTCGACGCAGGTTCCAGTGTCCATACGTTTGCACTGCACAGTTCATTAGTGTATGCCAGAGGGAATTGTGGTTTTCAGTTGTTTAAAAGGCTAACAGTTCTTGAATACCCAGTCATGAAGTGAATTATTTTTATTCACCAAACAAATTAAAGAAACTAAAACTTAACTAAACCCATTTTAAATTAACAACTAAACTTTACTTAAAATGAGACTCAAAATACCAAATTTTGTGACCAGGCACACTTGTGCTAGTGGCTCATCTGTGCGTATTTTAGTCTGCTTAACAATGTTAACTCCATGCAGTTCCAATGATTGACAGAAGTTATTCTCCTATGTGCTCAAAATACTATGGGCATCTGCAAGCGGATTGACCTTCATATTCTTTACTAAATCTTTTGAATTTTATGTGAGCCTGTAGACAATCTCTAATGTAGTTGGTTTTGCTACTTATTTGTAGCTCATTAATATTTCATTTCAAATATCCCCTCCTTTTTGTTGCTGCGGTGTTGGCTAGTTTCACATCACACAGTTTCCCATTATCTGCATTAGTGTGGCTTTGATCCTGTAACCATTGGAATTTAGCCTTCTGCCTTTGATGATTTTGATCATTTCTCATCAGACCACAATTTCTGCTGCTTCCTTTGTAATAGACTATATTATGTTTAGCAGCGTTTTCTATATTCTGTGTAATATTTTCCCAAGCCATATTTGTGTTCCCACTGTCATGTAACTTCCACAAAGCAGCAGACAAGTTTGAGATTTTTACATGACACTGTTGTCCAACTTACAATTTGCAACTAGATTATTTCAAACATTTCTTGATTTTCCTTCTAAGTTTTTAAAAATATTTTCAATTGTTATATTTTTTCTGTCTCTTTTTATCATTTACTTCTTGTTTCTGAAGTCATGTTCATCTTGTTAACTTCGTTTTATGTACAAACATGTATAACACCAAAAAGACAAAAGTTTGTAAAGAATAATATGGAAATAAATTATGAATACAAGCTGTACGAGTACACATACAACTGTACAATAATATATGTTTCGATGTGCCTTGTGTTATTTAAATACAGTGCACTGAAAATAGATCAAGTTGTGCAAGATACTGATAACTAGAAAAGCCATTGAAAGTTAGGCATCACATTGTGTCTGTTTCATTTCCTGTGGCTTCATAACTCAGATTTCTTGTGTAACTTTACAAAGTTAAATTTGCTGAAGATTGCCCTCCCTTGTTGTGCTTCATGAATGGAAATAAGAATAAGTTTATTGTCACTGGGTTGTGTATCTTTTTGAAGTTGCTGTGTGTTTCAGTGTGTCAGCACATGGAAACACTTAAGAATCACTGGTCAGGAAATGTTTAAGATGAAGATGAATATTAGAGTTTTTGTAATATTTTTAACATCAGTTATCTGCATCTTTCATATCCTGTAACATCTTTAGTATCTGATTTAACATTATTTTTTGTTCCTGATGTGCAGCGTCAGTATGACTCCATCTTGCAGCGTCAGTATGACTCCATCTTTCATCAGTTGTATTTTGCATATTCTGACTCATATTTGTAGAGCCTTTATTTTTGCTTTGAATTTTGTCATGTTTTATAGCTGTTTTGATTCTAGTTGATTTCCGTTCATAATTTTCGAACGACTGTTGGTTCTCCTCCATTTTATTCTCTATTTTTGACAGCTTTGATTCATTTTCTTTTAACATTTCTTGTATCAGACTGAAATGCTCTTTCATGTAATTTACATCTGATTCCGATCCTCGGTTGCTGATAATACCAATTGCTTCTCCTATTATTACCAAAGACATTTTGCAAGAGGCATTTTGTCCATTGCACCTAGTTCCAAAGTAAAAAATGCGTTGTGCTATACCTCTTATCCCCCCACATTTCTTCATGGCACGGCCATTGTCCAATTCACTTTCACTTTCGCCTTCGTTTAGTTCATTGGGTTCAAAAACAATGTTTGGTCCCTTGTTTGGCAAGACGTGAATCCTTTTATTGTATGATGTATCATGGAACAGACTGATATTTTTCAGTATACATTTTTGGAAATTTATAATGGGGCGTAGGCATATGTATTTAAGCCATTGTTCCACAAAGGTATTCCACTGAAGCAGGGCGCTTTCGATTTCATAAATAAGCCTTATGCGTGAGACAAGAGACAGCTGCTTGGCATTAGATTTGATGGCCTGCGTGTCACTGACAGCAAGTCCCGTCAGTAAATTGAGTAGAACCATTGCGATTATGAAAACAAACAGTGCAAACAAACAGGAATATGTCGGGGAATTTGCCATTTCAGATACCATGGAATCAGCATCAAATTCTCCCACCATCATGACGAAAGTTTTCATCACAGACATAAATGGATTCATAAAGAAATACTGATCCTCTCTGCCATCATACTTTGTGCTGCTGTAAGTAGCATTCTTATGGAGTAAGCTATAGAAGCTGAAAGCAAATGCAATTAACAGGAAAAGGTATGAAAATAGAAACTGGCAGTAATTGAGAGAAACGGTTTTCAGCATCTCAATGTTCGTTGACAATTTTGGTAGACGTCCAGTGAGCAGTATCAACTCAGTCCACGATAGTATTATCGTTATCACAACAAATGTTTCCTGCCATTCGGACCGAAATATTATGTAGCCTGAGAAGCATATGATGCCAATATCAAGAATGTTTTCATAGTTTTTGAAATAAACCTTTCGTGAGAGTGCAAACTGTAGAAGTTCTCTCCCAGTAAAATATAGCAAAAAAAGTAAAATGGCAACCCATACAGCATTAAATCTGATGCTCGTCGAATTTGATTTGGAGGTTTCGGTGTCATTTGATCTTGTCACTGTTCCACTTGGAATCTTTGTATTGTCTGCGATTGTAAGGAGGATGTATGTATTCAGCAGAATTGCAAAAGTAACGTACATGAAGATGTTGATGTAGAAATATGATTTGACACGTTGCCACTTCATGTGAAGGAAACTCGTAATTACAGGATGTTGCATAAGTTTCCTGTGTTCATTTGATCTGCTTATGTAGAAAAGGAAATCCATTTCAGGTTTCAGGTTTTTAGGAAACTGAACATTGTCACAACCAGATTCATGGTCTTTTATTAATGGTTTATAATATTTTTGAGGTAGATTTGTCTCTGTGCCTTTTTCGTTGTGTGCTACTAGGAAGCTGTAATCAAAGGTTATTTTGTATCCTTCATTGTCTGGATGTTTGTCATTAGTCTGTAGACTCTTATCCAAGAAGTGCTCGACTGATTTTGCTGGAAGGGGCGATTTATCAAATACATTCTTGTGTCTTATATCTGCCCCACGTCTCATCAAATTTACAACACAGTCCAAATATTCAGTCTTTGATGCGTGATGAAGTGCAGTATTTCCTTTAGCATCCGTAACATTTACATCCAATTTATTCTTTGTCACTGGACCAAGCAGTAGTTTCATTATTTCATGATCCTCTCTCATGCATGCTATTAAGATTGGTGACCGCTTCTCAAATGTTGTAATGGCGTTGGGATTAGCGCCACTTTCCAGTAGCAGTTGTACAGCATCCGTCAAGCCACGAAGAGTAGCGTACTGCAAAAGTGTGTAATTTCCATTATCAGTGTCTTTGCACTTTTCGTCGAACTTGTTCCTGAAATCTTCGCAATTCCTGTCGTAGAGATGTTGAAACAGTGTCTGTCCTAACTGTGATCTGTGTTCGTCCGTGTGTGTGGACAATGTGGCCCCTGAACCGCTGTACTTCTTGCAAATAGCGTTCTCAATTTCTGATTCACGTTTACTGAGAATCTGTTTCAAGCGCTGCATATCATCCTTATCTTTCTTTGCTTCTTCATTATCTTGCTCTGTATCTTCATCGTCTGTTTGCTGATTAAGATCAGCAATCAGTTGCCTGACTTCGTCATAAACTGCGTTTATATTCGTCCGTCTGTCTTTTAAAAGAACTGTTAATACAGGGACATTTCTCATTTGAAGTGCCAAATGCAACGCTGTCTGGTTGGTTGCTGGGTTAACGAAATTTGGATCTGCGCCAGCGCGTAACAATGCATTGACGAACTCAGCACAATCTTTCTCCCTGCAAGCAATCTCCAGACATGTAGCAAAGTAAGGTCTTCCGCAGCAATAGTTTGGGTCTACGCGTGCATTCCCATCTTCGTCAACTAGACAAAGAATGTTGCGAAATATTTCCAGGTCATTGTTTTGAAGAGCTAGTAGAAGTTGACCGTGATGGTCCAGAAACTGATTCTTTACTCGATACTTTGGCAGCAGAGGTTTTAATTCAGGATAATTGCTCTGTATACATTCGCGAGCTGTTCTTCCCTTTGTTTTGTACGAATCCAAATCCACATCGTCCTTTCTGTATTTGAGAATTAACTCGACTGCTGTTTTCTGGCCTAAGTTGGCTGCCTCTTGCACTGCAGTGTAGCCATGGTTGTTCCGTATGTTCAATGCCAATTCAGGTGTTTTCAGAAGCAGCTCTATACAGCTCTCATATTTAGCGTCCCTCTTTCTCCTATAGTAGCTGACAGCGTAGTGTAAAGCAGTTCGTCCTGAGCTATCCACAATATTAATTTTTGTTTTCTTGTTTTGCAACAGAGCTTTCAGGGCTTCAGGATTCCCGTATTTGGCAGCATAATGTATTGGCTCTGGATGAACCTCATGAACGTTAGGTTTGGCACCATGGTCTAGGAGAATTTTTACGAATTTTCCACCCCAAGCCCGCCTGCATGCTAATTCTATGCAAGTTGTATAATGCGGTTTCCCATACTTAAATTTTGGGTCCACTCCTGGTACTTTCAATAAAGAAGAGAACCTTTCAAAATCGTTATCTTTTAGCGCCTGTAGTAACAGCTCCTGTGGCTCAAGTTTGTATTCTTCTTCTTTATCTTCCGAAGGAACAGGCTGTATATCTGGAGAAGTTTGTTTAAACTTGCTGTTTTCATAAGAACTCGTGTCTGTTGGAACTGTTTTTGTATGGTTGTTGTCTGTGTCTGCTCTGGCCTGTTCAGTTGATTTAAGGAAAGGTTGGCTCTGTGGAAACACGTCGCATTCTGGCGAGATGTTGTCCTCCTCAGAACAAGTTTCTTGATTGTAATGGGAACGCGCATTACTTGTAAAATCCATTGTTACTGCTTCATACTGAAAGAAGAGGAATTGTGCAATTAGAAAAGCCGTCGTTTCCTGTGCCATAACAACACAAAAATGAATCACACACATGCGCACGTGCGCGTGGTTAAGGGAAGTATTACAGGAATTATATTATAAAATCTTACAGGTTAATCACACAGTAGACATCATACTTATATTTATGTCCGCGCAGTCGCCGTACTTGTAAAAGCAATCAAGCAAATGATCCAGCCTCCTCATTCAGAATGTTTTATGTCTCACTTGGCCCTTAAACCAGTTTGTTTGGGACATCCTATTGTGAATGTACTCTAAGAGCCATTTTATGTGTTTTTACCCTTATTGTTTCCATTATACGATTATTTAATATCCACTTTTATTAATCATTTGTTTGTCCAGGATATTCTGATCGATCTGTTACTTGACCTGAACATCTTTAGATTTTAAGGTTGCCCATAATGCGTATCAACAACACTCACTTGCAAACTAACTAATTCCATGGGGCAGAGTCCTTCTTGAGAAGCTAACAGGTCTTCAGCTAGTCAAGAAATTCCCCGCGTTTTATTGAACCCGAAGGTTCATTACCGCACTCACAAGAGCCTGCAACCTGTCCCTATCCTGAGCCATATCAATCCAGTCCATACCCCCCATCCCACTTCTTGAAGATCAATTTTAATATTATCCTCCCATCTACGCCTGGGTCTTCCAAGTGGTCTCCTTCCCTTAGGTCTCCCCACCAAAACCCTGTATTCACCTCTCCCCTCACCCATACGTGCTACATGCCCCGCCCACCTCATTCTTCTTGATTTGATCACCCGAATAATATTTGGTGATGAGTACAGATATTAAGTTCCTCGTTATGTAGTCTTCTCCACTCCCTTATTACCTCGTCCCTCTTAGGCCCAAATATCCTCCTCAGCACCCTATTCTCGAACACCCTCACCCTATGTTCCTCCCTCAGTGTGAGAGACCAAGACTCACACCCATACAAAACAACAGGAAAAATTATATTTCTGTATATCTTAATCTTTGTATTTTTGGATAGCAAACTGGAAGACAGAAGATCCTGCACCGAATGATAACAAGCACTCCTCGAATTCAATCTGCTCTTAATTTCTTCCTGAATGGAATTTTGATTTTTTAGGGTTGTTCCCAAATATTTGAACTGTTCCACACTTTCAAAGGATTTATTATCTAACTTTATGTTGTGACTTTGTTCTGCATTCTGATTGCGAGATATGACCATGTACTTAGTTTTCTCAGCATTTACTTCTAGAACAATCTCCTTACTAGCGACTACCAAAGCTTCTGTGTTTTTCTTTATAGCATGTACGCTTCCACCCAATATACACATCATCAGCATAAAATAGAAGCTGATATGTACCATTCAATTTTAAGCACTCCTGGTTTGCCTGAATCCTCCTAATGGCATATTCCAAAGCAAAGTTGAAAAGCAATGGCGATAAAGCATCTCGTTGTTTCAAACCATTCTTAATAGGAAATGTGTCAGACAAATGTTTGCCTACCCGGACTCTCCTGTAGGTTTCATTTAGACACATTTTTACTAGCCTTACTAGTTTCATAGGGATACCAAATTCAATGAGAATATTATACAAGACCTCCATCCTAACTGAATCATAGGCTTTCTTTAAGTCTATAAATAGCTGATGCACTGCCTCATTGTATTCCCATTTTTTCTCAATTATTTGACGAATGCAGAATATATGATCAGTAGTCGACCTGTTACGTCTAAATCCACACTTACGTTCCCCAATAATTTCCTCTGCATATGGAGTTAACCTTGACAGGCGGATGTTGGATAGAACTTTGTATGTGGTTGGCAAAAGTGATATGCCTCGATAATTACTGCAATCTGTTTTATCACCCTTCTTATAAATAGGTACAATGATTGACTCCTTCCACTGCTCAGGCAATTCCTCTTTATTCCAAATAGAATTAATAAGTTTATAGATCTCAGAACGAATTGTCCTACCTCCTGCTTTAATCATTTCTGCTGGAATTTGATCAATACCTGGTGATTTGTGCCTTTTTAACTTTTCAATAGCCATCTCAACCTCAGAGTCACTGGGCTCAGGCGCCAGTGGTTCTGCTGTATGTATTTCAGTCTGCCTAACATCATTAACCCCATGTATATTCAATAGCTGAAAGAAATGATTCCTCCACCTAGCCAAGATACTGTGGGAATCTGCAACCATATTACCTTTCTCATCCTTTACTACATTATTTCTGGGCTGGTAACCCTTCTTAAAGTCATTGATGCCCCTATACAAGTCTCTGATTTTCTTGTTCTTGCTGTTTGTTTCAAGTTCATTAATTTTAGCTTTCAGATATTCCTTCTTTTTGTTTCTGAAAGTCTACTAGCTTCACATCTTACATTGTTCAGATTATCTACATTACATACATTTGGATTCTGTAACCACTGCATTTTAGCCTGCTTCCTTTGATCTAAAAATTTTGAACATTCTTCGTCAAACCATGGTTTATGCTGCTTCCTTTCATACAGCCCTAGACTCTCTTTAGCTGAAATTTTTATACTCTCTTAAATGTTTTCCCAAGCCCTATTTATGTCCTCACTAACATTTAAGTTCTCCAAAGCTGCAAACCTGTTTGAGATCTTCATCTGATACTGGTTCCTAACCTCTAGTTCACTTAGCTTCTTGAGATTAAATCTCTCCGCATCAAACTTCTGTGCTGCTTGTTTAATTACTGCCAGTCTTTCCCTAACTTTTGCAACCACCAGATAGTGATCAGTATCACAGTCAGCTCCCCTGAAAGATCGCACATCTAGTATACTTGAATGCCATCTCCTATCTATCAATACGTCATCAATCTGATTATAAGTCTTCCCATCAGGAGAGGTCCAGGTGTATTTATGAATATTTCGGTGTGGGAACATCGTGCTCTTAACAACTAGATATTTTGATGTGGCAAAGTTTACAATTCTAACACCATTATCATTACTATCCTCATTTAAACTCTCATTCCCGATCGTCGGTTTGAAAGTATACTCCTTCCCCAATTTTGCATTAAAATCTCCTAACAGAATTTTCATATGGTACTTAGGAAAATGATAAAAAACCTGTTCTAATTCCTCATAGAAACTGTCCTTTGAGTCATCACTTTTCTCCTCAGTTGGTGCATGCACATTCAGAACAATGATATTACACCAGCGACCTCTCAGCACAATATATGACATCCTATCAGTAACAAACTCTACTCTCTTAATTGCTGATATTATTCTCTGATGTACAAAAACACCTGTTCCCAGTTGATGACTTTTATTTCCTTTTCCATAGAAAAAAGTATAATCCCCTGCTCTTACTGTGCCTCCTTTGTCCCACCTAACCTCCTGTACACCCACTAAATCTAATTTGTACCTAGCTAATTCCCTGGCCACTGTCATAAGTGATCCTGGCCTATACAGGCTCCTTACGTTCCAAGTTCCAAATCTCATGTTCCTTTTCCATTGCTTAAGTCGTACCAAAGAATCAGTCCAGGTCCGAGGCTCTGTATAGTGTTTCGTAACATGATAATTTTTTACGGCGAAGAGTTGTTAGCACCTCGCCCAACCCCCAAGCTGGAGGACCACCCCTTGTCGGCTGTCCGCGACTGCATATTCGCAGCTACCCTGCATATTCGGAGGCCGTTCCTCCATCCGCAACCCGAGGACGCGCCATGCCGTGGTGACAGGGACCGACTAATCATGGACACTCACTTGCTAGCCTGTTAATTTTTCAAGAAATTTAAACTTTCGTACAATTATCGCCATAACAAATAGGCACTTTTCTGTCAATTTCCCTAGCTTCCTTAACTCCATACATCATTTTCTTGTTGTTTGGTGTAGTCTGTTGATGGGAAACACAATTGAAACCCGTCACAGTAATATAAGTTGTAAAAAAATAATTAAGAGTAATATATAATATAAAGCTTTCACGGCGACTGAATTCGCTAAAACTTTCTCGGGCTCGCAGCTTCGCCAGGTGGTTGAGTGGCGTGTGAATCAAGCTTTCGATAACCATACCTGCTCTCGAAACCTTGGTTCGCTTGCCATTGAACCACGTGACGCAGCTGCTAGGCCGAGAAAATTTTGTTGAAATAAAAGCAACTTGTGTGCGCGGGAAGGTATGGTTTGACCTTTCATGTCTTACGGGATCGTAACATGCAATAAGACTTTTATCTTCAACAACACCGCTGTGAGAATCTGAAATGTTGCAGGGCAAATTTTGTTTACGAGTAAATATGCCGTGCTTTTTCTGTGATGCCAAACACTATTCAATTACCTTCAACTTCTCTTACTTTCGTTTGAGCCCGCATGAGCGCTCGCGCACGTCCTTTTGCGAGGGAAGAAGATAACTTTATTGTGTCTGAAAATGGAGCGCTGCGAAAATATTTGGACGTAACGGATAAAATGTGTGTGCCTTTAAGGATATGAGATAGCGACAACATTCATTTTTAATGCAGATCGTCTAATACTGTTCGGGTAGTGATATATATAAAACTGAAAGTGGCTGCATATTAAAGGAGACTGGAGAAGAACACAGCGTATCTGTAAGGAAGCCATTTTGGAAAGGAAATTGGAAATTTACATTGAGATGGATTCTGAAGAAGCAGATTGTGATGTTCAAGTTGGATATAACTGCTGAAGGTTAATATGGAATATTGGTTGGATTCCGTGTTAGTAGTATTTAATTTTCGAGTTCTGTATGTGTCAGTGAAAGAATTAACACGAGTTTTCTTTTCACCCGTCTGCGTAGTAGCCACGTACCCTCGGCTTGCCTTTCCTGGTCCCCAAGAATGACCGATGTCTACAGGCTTACTCTCTCGTTTCGTGTTTTGTTTTGTTAAGGGGTGCGGGGTTTGTTTATTTATTTGTGGTGTATTGTACGGCACTGTCAGTTCTATATAATTACCATAGACGGTAGGGTGAATGATGAATTGGGAAGGATGTCGACGGTAAGGGTCATAGCTTAATCCAGGTGCTAGTCACCAGAATTTGTCTTGAGTAACTCAGGAGAATAACGGAAAAACTCAGAGTAGCCGGTGTCCTCCCCCCCCCCCCCCCCCCCCCCCGCGCCAAAGATTTGAACGAGACGTCTCCATAGCGTTGCCGCTACGTCAATTTGGTCAGTGGCAAGGAGGAGGCTGAGCTGTTGGCATTGGGGTGGTAGGCGGTGTAAGTGTGGTGGTCGGGAATAGCTGTCGGTGTGAAGTAGATGAATTAGGTATTACATCGTGAATAAGTAAGGTGTGAACATGAGAGGTGCAAGAAAGTACCTGCAGTAGGTGTCCAATGGCGAGCCTTGTTATTAATGGTGTAGGGCTTTGAGACTGAGTTAAATAATAGTCTTGGTTTGTCTGGATTTGTTCAGGAAATAAATTTACGAAAACGCGTATATTTTTCGTTCTTTCTTATATCTGTAATGAGAAGAGTTCACATTTAATTGTAGTGCTACGCCACTGACTTTTCCACATAGTTCTTGCCACAGTTCAGGTATTTTACCGTATCGTTGGACGAGCTTCTTTCTAAAGTGTTGACATCACTCTGTGCATTGTGTTATCACCTATCTTGTCACCGCTGTTTTTATCTCGAGATTATCTTTAAGAGACTTTGGCCAACAAGATTTTGCATTAGACCTGGAAACACGTGGCAACCGCTAGGTGACGAATCTCCGTTATGTAAGGCCTAATCACAGCGAATTTAGGTTCAAGAATTACGAAATTATAAGCCATAGTAAACTAATTTCTGACAGACTTATTTATATGGTGTAAGTTACAAAACGACGGACATTATACAATCCTTATTACAATGAAATATTCTAACTGATAATGCTGATAATCAGTCATTAGTAATATTAACTGTTATACATGGACGAGCAGATAGGAAGCTAGTGTTAAAATAAGTCTTATAGGTGTAGGATTTGAGGACATAGACTGGTTTCATGCGGCTCAAGATAGGGATATTTGGTGGGCTTTTGTGTACACGGAAACTATAATTTTCTTTTCATATAATGGCGAAAATTTCTTGACTAGCCGAAGACCTATTATCTTCCCATAAGAAATATGCTGCATGCTGTTAGTTAACAATGATCAGAGACTTGGGATGCCTGTAACGTGTCTGATTCTATCTGGGGTGCATATTCTCTTTCCGAAAAAAAAACTTGAAATTTTCGTTTTCAAAGATTTTCGTATTTATTTTTATGCTCATCATCATTCTCTAAAGGCTAAGCCTTGTCGCTGCAGCCATAGATGTCTGTCTTGTGCCAGTCTCTTCATTTCGGCGTAGGAGTTGCAAAAGAGTTCCTTCATCAGATTCTTGATGTAAGAGAGCCTTGGTCGTCCTCTACTTTCCTTCACCAACACTCTACCTTCCATGATGTTGGTAACAAAACCATTGTGTCTCAACAAATGTCCAATAAGTTTGACTTTCCTCATTCCTACCACTCTTAATATTGTTCTCTTTTCATTGATTTCCTTCAGCACTTTTTCGTTGCTTTTTCTATCCATCCAACTAGTTCTATTAACTCTTCTCCACAACCACATTTCAGCTGCTTCCAGCCTCTTTTTCTCTTGCCTTCCCAATGTCCACGTTTCACTTCCATATGTCATGACACTCCACACATATGCCTTCCCAATGTCCACGTTTCACTTCCATATGTCATGACACTCCACACATATGCCTTCCCAATGTCCACGTTTCACTTCCATATGTCATGACACTCCACACATATGCCTTCCCAATGTCCACGTTTCACTTCCATATGTCATGACACTCCACACATATGCCTTCCCAATGTCCACGTTTCACTTCCATATGTCATGACACTCCACACATATGCCTTCCCAATGTCCATGTTTCACTTCCATATGTCATGACACTCCACACATATGTTTTTATAAACTTCTTCCTTGTTTCAAGGCTTAGATTCTTGTTCATAATGAGACTTTTCTTATTTTGGAATGCCAACTTTGCAATGGCTATCCTCTTCTTTACCTCGTTTATACATCTATTTCCATTGGTAACTATACTTCCAAGGTAGCAAAGTTCTTGTACTTCTTTTACTTTGTCAATCCCTATTCTTACTTGCGCAGTTCTTCCCTGACTCTTTTTACATATTTTCATAACCTTAGTCTTTGCTTTGTTTATCCTAAGTTTGTATTTGCTTCAAACTCTTTCTAGTATCTGTAACATATTATTCATATCCTTCTCTGAATCCGCAAGGATCGCAATGTCATCTGCAAATCGTATACTATGTATCTGCTTCCCATTTATGTGGATACCTTTTGTCTTCTTTTTCATCATAGTAATTGCTTCTTCTATAAGGTCCCAAAACACGATAATTGAGATAAATGGAAATAAGGAAGTAGCAGCAATCAAGAGAGGTGTAAGACAAGGATGCCCTCTCTCACCTTACTTATTCAACATTTTTATGCTTAGTGGATTAAAATAAATGGCGAATTTTTCCTATCACATTATATTGCATCTTATTTCGGGAATATGAAATTTATAATTCATACAGCACCCTAAAGTAGCGAAATAAATAAAGAACCAAGAAATTAGAAAGAGATTGGCATTTATTTAATGATATGTTATTCCTTTTGCAGTGACGAATTTTTATAAATGTTCTGCTAATTCAGACTGTTTAAGTACTCGGATCAAAGGTTTCTGGGTTTGTAGCATATTTGTCCTTGCCTCTTTTCAGTATTTGCAAGAGTATACCGCAAATATTGAAAGGCAACAGAGGTGTAACAGAGGTAAACTGTGACTTGCAGTTAGGTAGGTCTTGATATTGCATCTTAAGGAAAGAAGAAAGATGAAGGAAAAATAGAGGAAAATATTTGGCGCTAAGAAAATGAAACAACAGAAGGCTGTAGAGATTACCATCATAAGAACCTCCGTAATTATTACTAATAATCAGCAAATGAAGGAGGAGGGATGGATGTGTAGTGTTGACTCCATTCTAATCCAGATGAATCCAGATCACACTCACAGCGATTTTTTTAAATTCAATATTAATATTTTCCTCCCCTCACTTCAAGGTCTCTGGAGTAATGTTTGCTTAGTTTTCCCGATGGTTACGTTGATGAATTTCTTACATTGTGCATCCTACATGTCCTGTCCATCTCATCTTCGATGACTTAATTACCTTGAGACTAATACGTAATGAATAGGCCTTCAAATTATGTAGTGTAAAGATGTTTTCGTTATGCAGTGGCGGCTTGTGCCGTTCCCAGTTGCCGTGCGGTCTAAGGCGTGGGTCTGCGGTCGCTCGCTTACTAGGATCGTGGGTTTGAATCTCACCGGGGGCATGGATGTCTGTCTCTTGTGAGTGTTGTGTGTTGTCAGGTAGAGGTCTCTGCGACGAGGTGGTCCGTCGTCCAGAGGAGTCCTACCGAGTGTGGTGTGTCTGATGTGTGTGATCGTGAAGCGTCGTAAAATGACGAGGCCTAGGCCCCCTAAGGGCTGTCGAGCCATAGGAAAAAAAAAGTGGCGGCTTGTGTTTAATTCATCTAAGGGGAACCTCTACGTTATTTGTGCCAAATAAAATTGCCAATTTCTTTTATATTTTAGTATCGTCAACTGTTGTACATTCAGCGAAAATGGCGTTCTTACAAATGATTTTTAACCAATTAGCATACCGTTCATTAAGCAAGTTGACTCAGGCGATTTTCTTTTGAATTGTATTTGACAAGAGCTGGTTGAAATCTCTGCTGAGACCACAAATATTCTAACTATAATTTTCCCCAATTTCTAGCAACAGCGCTACAATCGAACGTGATGGATTGTAAAACAAAATGCTGCTAGAATGCTTATCAGATATTGGGTGTGTCATGTAAAGTAGGCGTGGTCATGCCCTTAGGAATCCATGAGGTTGAGGCTCCCAGAATTTCTAGACAATCTCCACACGAAGTGGGAAGGTTTTCAGCCCTACGCACCTTTATCCCCCAGGAGATACTCCCAGTATTATTTTCTGTTAGAAGCTGAGTCGACCCCAGGGCCATAGTGCATGAAGCGCAGTGCCTCAACCAACTGCGCCACGGCGTGCCCGGTGCTTTATATAGAAAGCGGAATACTGATACAAGTGACTCGGATTTTTCGATGTCTTGCTTTAAATAATCGATCTTATGCTACTTATTGTACAATATCAAAAGTTATCACTCACGAACTGTAAGTCTACGGACAGTTACACAGCAGACTGTGGCTCTATGCGTGCAACTAATTACCAGCTTGTTACAGCCTCCTGTCACTTGCTTCCGTTTAGGTCCGAATATTCTCCTCAAAAGTTTGCTTTCAAGAGCTCTCATCCTTTGTCTTTAATTTAGGTTGAACACTCACTTTTAAGACACTTCGTACACCTGTGATATTTTGATGTATAAAACCTCTATCCGTATGTTTCTTTTGCAACAATTGTTGATTGAACAGAAATATCTCTTATTTTTTAGAGCACTGCTTCCCAAACTTTTTCCTTCATTACCCAAAACCGCTTATCAGAAAGTCCTTTTTACCGAATGTAGGTAAAACACTAATTGCACAGAAAACGTATTTGACAAGTGACGAGAGATCGGTAAAAAATAGGAAGCAAACAATATGTTTGATGCAATGTCTTTATTTTAAACATCTCTAAACATTTAAGCAGCCACAAAAAATTTGGTAATTATTCACCATTAATGTTTCATCACCCAGGTCCCAGCTAATGAGTTTAATGACACTGTTAGTCTGTTTTAGAGTATCGGTGCACAATGACTGATCACTTTCTTCAGAGTACTTCTTCTTCTACACTTTTATGGTAAATTTTAATATGTATTCCTAGGTGTGTCGTTACCCAAAGAAAAACCACTTTTACCCAATTTTGGGTAATTTACCTAGGTTTGGGAAGCACTGGTTTAGAGCAGCGGTTCCCAAACTTCTATATGTGTGACGCTAAAGTAGCAAATGGTATGTGACCCTGTACCCTACCATGGAAACGACAATAGTGATATTTACTATGAATGAACTAATGTTAATGCCTTTGCTTGATCACCACATAACATTTCCACTTATTAAAAAAATATTAAATTTGTAATATTGCTTGTCAAATCCAATATTTTTGGGACAATATTATATACACAAAACATGCAAGAAACAATGCTTTATCTAAGTAACACATATGTAGGCCGTGCCATGGCTCAGGCGGCTAGTCGCCGGCCTCTCATCGCGGAGGCCCGTCTTCGATCCCGGGTCAGTCTATGTGTGATTTGTGGTGGACAAAGTGGCACTGGGACAGGTTTTTCCCCGAGTACTTTGGTTTTTCCCTGTCAATTTCATTCCACCGGTGCTACATTACTTGTCAAAATAAAAAGAACCTGATTACCTTTCATCTCCATCACAGGGTTGCACAATAAGCCTTAAGGCTGTGGTGCATCCGTAGCATCTGCTGCGGGGCCCTTCACAAAAAAAAACTCCTACATGTGCTGGTTAGACAAATAATTTGCTTCAGAATAAAAACTTTTGAAATGCGGAACATATGGAACGTTACATAAAATGAACAGAACAACAATGTCAAGTTCTCCATAAAACCCTCTCCCGACCCTGATTTGGTTCGCGACCTGAGGTTGGGAACCGCTTATTTAGAGTCTGCTGCAGGCATTTAGTTTACAGAAAGACGCTGATTAGAGTCACCCGCTCTCTTTAAGCGATTTATCTCGAGAGTAACACAGAAACTGTTATAAGTTTATCTTACCTTGTGCAATATCAGACCACTAAATATCAGTTTCTCTTCAGTAGTATTTGAAAAACATATAAATCCCTTCCCAAGTGTCGAACCACTGACTTCAGTTGCACATACAAGCTCTGTGTCTTAGCAGCTCACTGTCCCATCATGCACGTTTCTGCTCCTAAGTGTCGGTCCCTTATCTTAAACACTTATCATTAAATTTGTACTCAGCGACACTTCAGTTTGGGTTCTGGACATGAGAAACGTAATATGCAGAATGTATCATATTACAAAGCAAATGACGTCACCGTTTGATTACAAGTAATTATCACTTTCTCTTCGTTACAACAGTCGACTTAAATATAAAAAGTACAGTTGTTCCGTAGCTTTGCGTATCTTGGTCTGTAACTTTGTGACGACGAAGTAAATTGGGGATATTTTATAGCAGTGTGCTGTGGGGGGAAAAGAATTTGGACCTATGAAGGAGGAAATGATACGAAGCTGGAGAAACCGCATAGCGAGGATCTTAATGATTTGACCTTCTCGTGAATGTTACTGGGATGATAGGGTGGGGTATGCATATGCAGCATGCATAGGAGAGACGAAACATGGAGGCAGAACGCCGTACCGAGTACCTGAAAGACGAGACCACGTGGAAGGTGTAGGAGTGGATGGGAGGATAATATTTAAATGGATTTCAAAGAAATAGGGTAGCAGGATGTGTACTGGATTTGTCTGGCTCAGGGTAGAGGCCAGGGGCTGGCTTTTGTGAAAACGGGAATGAACCTTCCGGTTCCATAAAATGCTGTAAGTCAGGGCTTACGTAACTGGTGGAGAGGGGGTTGCGTGTATTGTTCCGCAATCTTCACCTCACTGCACTTTAATTCCCGTAAGGGAAAATTTGTCTTGCGTTTCAAAAATGTTATTGTATTTTTATTATTATTATTATTATCATCAATTATCAGTTATTATCCCGTCAATAAACTCCTGAGCCGAGTAAGTATGAAATTGCATAAGTAATGGCGTTTCTATAGGAATAACTGAACATTTAGCTTAGGTTGTTTAACGATTGGTGCGGTGTTTAAATACAGCGAAACCTTGTTGTTCGCGGGGGTTTGGGGGGGTTTTACATCCCTGCAGTAGTGCAAAAGCGCGATGATCAATGTTAATGCCTTATAACAAAAGTGGAGTTAGGTTTACCAAAGACGCATGAAATATGATAATGTGTATGTACAGTTAATGTTTAATGAACGTGAAAACATTGGTGTTGCTGCAATCCTATAGGGTTCTTAAGTTATCCCATTACTGGCCTAGGCAGGTCCTTAGGGCTCCAGGAGTTAGAGGCTCCCAGAATTTCTAGACAAAGTGTACATGCATGTGGTAAGGTTGTCAGCTCTACGCACGGGCCGCTTTTACCCCCCAGGAAGTATCCCTGGTACTCATTACTTCTATAGGGTTCTAATGATGGCTATTCCAAATCTCTGGGTCCTGAGGTTTAGTATAAAATTTTCCGTCTGCCTCAGCTCAGTACGTGTTACGTACACTCTTTTTCCTATTCATGTTGACGTATTCTGTCCTGAAAACGCGAAGTTTTAATTTTTATTTTAAATGTGGAACGATGTCCAATGTCCAATATTGGTTAGACATTTGATACACCTCCCTCAGAATCCCATATGATTCTACGGAGGGGTGCTTATATGCATAATTGAAGTATGTGCACCGCAGCAACAGAAGTAAAGAAAGAAAGAAAAATGGCTGGAAGAAAGGAAGTAAGGCAAAAGAAAAATACTAAAGACACGAAGTGAAATGAATAGTACATCCTTCATCAGTCATGTTGCCCTTTCAATTCCTGTTTGTCGACAAAACTTCAATTCTGTAAAAAATAAAAGAAATAATACTCGTAAAAGTACGTTAAAATTGTCTGTGGTCAGCAATAAGGCATATCGTACTTCAGGTGCTTGCGTCTCAGCCTGACGACGAACTGAGTAAGTCTGCGTGGCGGTGCAATTTATAATACAAACACTGAATGTACTGGTTCTTATCTCGATTGGGGTTTTTGAGAGCCGTTCTTGAAGGATAATCACATTGAAGTAGGTAGCGACAACTTACATGTCCCTTCGTGTTTCCTGTACCAAATTTATTTCGATGAAATTGAATTTCAGTAGATGGAACGGCGTCGTAAAAAGGACGTTGGCGAGAAAGGTATTCATCCACCTCACGGTAAAGGTAAAGGTAAAGTTCACCCTAGAACAGGCCATGAAGGCGCAGAGGGGGGATAGAGGTATAGCTCTACTCTTTCTTTAACCTCGGCGCTAGATGGAGGTGTGTGGTCAACGCCACGTCCCGGGCGTTTTACCCCTGGGAATTACCCATTGTAGAGGAGGCTGGGTACGCCCCAGGTCCGGTCTGGATGGGTGATGAAAATCTCACCTCCACCGCGATTCGATCCCCGGACCGTCCAGCTCGTAGCGAGTCGCTATACCGACTGCTTGTAATGGAATCGTAGTAGTGTTAGACATGGCTACTAGATGGCAGGACGTCGAGCATGTACCATAATGGCGACAGCGTACTGCGCAGGCATCACCACTGACAGGCAATGAAATCCGTGTGAGAGAGTCCTACTCTAGAAACTTGCAGTTATTCAGCTAATCAAGATATCTCTCGCCTTTATTGAACCCGAAGGAACATGTTCTCAGCAGTCTTCCTCTTGTCCCTATCCTGAGCCAGATGAATCCATTACCTCCTCCTATTCTACTTCATTCAGTTACATTTTCATTCCATCTTTTTCTAGGACTCTCAACTGGTTTTTCTTTGAAGTATTTCTCAGTCGTGAAAAGAAAGTCACTTCTGCTTCGTTCCCCGGACTTTCCTTTTCGCCATGTGTGAAGGCTGTGGTAACTGAGATGAGTAATCGAGGTGGAGATGAGAAATGCGTACAAAATTTTAGTCGGGAAACTTGAAGGGAAGAATCCGTTTGGGAGATCTTAACGTTATGTATGAAGACCGGATATATGAAGCTTGCACTGTGACTATGCAGTGGCGGCTTTTGGGCGAGCAGCTTCATGAAGAAGGAGTTCGTAACAAAGGTTTCGGATACTGTCTCGTCTTCCATCATCAGAACTTAATGTGACAATGCGCCACGTTGTCACATATCATATCTGTCTCTCATGATGGAGAGAAAGTCTTCTAAATAGAGTCAAACTCGTTTATAACGTCATGAAAGGGACTGAATATTTTGAGTCGTTATAACCGAGGAGTGTAATGTTATGTTTGATAGTGACGAATTAATTGGTGCCACAGAATATCTGACTCTATAAACGGGGTGTCGTGTACACCGATGTCGTTATAACCGGGTTCGAATATATTAGATACGAAATCGCTGGTTGCCCAAAAAAAGACGTCACTGTATGAGATAATATTCAAAAGTATAGGAATTGATTGTTAGTCTGTCTGGCTCAGAATTGCGGCCCATTTCTAGTCTTTTTAAGTAAGAAAAATTAAGTTGCTGGTTTTTTTAAGAAAAAAGTTTCTTGACCGGGTGAATAGCAAAAATGTTGAAAACGTACCGGGCATCATAAAGTTAGTTATCAAGTGGAGTTACGTGCTTCTTGTCTTAACACTGAGATGTTACTTCGGTCCAGCACGTGGAGTAGGAAGCGAAGCTGCGTGCATATATCGTGTGGTTGCCCCGGTAACCAGCGATGTGTTGTGTCGGTGGGATGGCAGCCTGCTTACGTAGCGGTCGTTGACTCATTGTCCTAGTGAACTAACCCCCTCATCAGCACTTCCTCAGCCTGGAACTCTTGTTTCTTTGTTGTACAGCGTAGAAGCTCCAAGACGCCACAACAAGCAGCAATTTGGCAGCGAGTGAACTGAGTTAAGCGATTCTTGAAATCTTATGGCATGTGCTTAATTACGTCCAGACGATATGGTACCAAAGTACCATACAGAGGAACCTTACTTGTTAAGGCAGGTCCTCACTTGGATGTAATTAATTCCATAGAGCATAATTCTTCGTTAAAAGCCAGTCAAGAAATCCCTAACCTGTTACGGAAAACTAAGTCTATTCCTGTTTTCAGAAGAATCCGCCACTGATCCCTAGCCAGAGAAAGACAAATCTAGTCCACGCCCTGTCACCCTGTTTACGTAATATTGTCCTCCTATCTAGTAATAGGTCTGCGGCTTTCAGACCAAAATTCGCTACATATTTCTTATGTCTCCCATGCGTGCTAAATCCCCTGTTTCTTCTTCTTTGATTTGTTCATCCTCATAACATTTTGTGACGAGAATAAATTATGAATTGCTTCATTATGTAACTTTCGCCATCCTTCAGTTACTTTTCTTCTCTCGGGTCCTAATGCTATTTTTTTTATTTATTGAAGGGCCCCGCAGCAGATGCTACGGACGCACCGCAGCCTTGAAGGCTTATTGTGCAATCCTATGACGAAGATGATGAAGATGAGGTTCTTTTCTGCTTTTCCATTATAATGGAGCACCGGTGGAATGAAATTGACAGGGGAAAACGGGCGTACTCGCAGAAAAAACCTGTCCCAGTGCCACTTTGTCCACCACAAATCCCACATGGACCGACCCGGGATTGAACCTGGGCCTTCGCGGTGAGAGGCCGGCGACTAACCGCCTGAGCCATGGCACGGCCCTCCTAATATTATACTCATCAGTTTGTTCTCAAAGATCCTAAAATACTCGGAACTATTTTTCCTTTAACGTGAAGTAGGTCTTACTGTTTGTGTGTTATTTAAGTTGCTAAGATTATACAGCGTCGTTGGTAGGTGAATGAATGGGCATGGAGCAATGGTGGAATGATGCTGATAGGGGAAAACTGAAGTGGTCGGAGAAAAATGTGTCCCAGTGAGACTTTATCCACCACAAATCCGACGTGGACTGGTCTTTGACCCTGGGCTTCCGCGGTTAAGGGACCGGCGAAGAAAGGCCTGAGCCATGTCATGGCCCTCTAAGCAGTAAAGTGTGCAGTTTAGGTAAAAGTAAATTTGTCCGTGCGCTTAAGTAAGGAACTGACCTTAGAAACGTAACAGTCTTTTTGTTACTTGTCTTATTTAACGACGCTTCCCTTTGGTAAGCTTATACAACGCCGGTAATAAATGAATGAAATATTAGTCAGGAGCGTTGGTGGAATGGTATTGACAGGGGAAAACCGAGGTATTTGGAGAAAAACTTGTTCCAATGCCACTTTGTCCACCAAAAATCTCACATGCATTAGCCTGGGATCGAAACCGAACCCCTGCAATGAGAGGCCTTTCATGTACAGTAGATAATGAAATTTCACACCCATATGATAGGTGTAAATTTAATGTAATACAGAGTATAATTTTCGGATGTGTAGACAGTACACTATGATTATGGTTTCTTTTGTTATTTTAATGACGTTGTTCAGTTGCATATGTTATGTAGCGTCGGACAAACCTGCTGCAGCTTCCGCGCTACAGTGACTGTGAGTTCTCTTGTATCAGATTGCCCCAGAAATGAATCAAGTACAGTTCAATGAACCTTTGTTCCAGTGCAGTCTCAAGTACCGTCCATCAATCTGCTGTTTCGTCTCACGGATATGAACATGAATGGAGCCTGTTCCATTGGACTAAGCGTACTGCATCTGTCTTTTGTGATATTTGCAAACCTCACGTTACTCTCATGTTCATGTATTGTATATTTTAAACCTAATAACCAGCTATGTTGATGCACAAACCTTTTGCCCTTGTATTTCATTAACCCTTTAAGGCCCAGTGGTTACTTTATGTACCGCGAATTTTAACCAGGAATTCTGTGTTCTGCCCAAAGAGTATATTTATGTGTTTTATATGGATCTCATAACAACCAGCGATTAATTCTCTACACAGCTTCAACTTAACTGGTTTTTATAACCGAGGAAGAGAATGTTTACTGCGCGGTACGAACTGAACGTTCATATATAATTAAGGGTATTCTTTTAGTCTAGGCCAGGCCTCTTCAACCCGTAACTCGCGGGCGACATTGCGGAGATATAGCCTTACGTTGCCCTCGTAGACATTTAAAAGGTAAAGTTCTCCCTAGAACAGGCCATGAAGGCCCACAGGGAGGAGTAGAGGTATAGCTCTACTCTTTCTTTAACCTCGGCGCTAGATGGGGGTGGGTGGTCAACTCCACGCCCCGGCCGCTTTACCCCCGGGAAAGAGACCCGTTACCCATTGTACAGGAGGCTGGGTAGGCCCCAGGGCCAGTTAGGACGGCTGCGAAAAATCTCGCCCCCACCGGGATTCGATCCCCGGACCGTCCAGCCCGTAGCGAGTCGCCCTCGTAGACATTTATAACTCTTTTTCTGGCAAAACCGAAATTAAACGCTTATGCAGTTTTGAAAATTTGCGAGTTGTTTATTTATGGAGATATGCATTAGTTACTTCCTGTCGCTCCTTGCGGAGCATAGGGCCTCCTTTCAGAGGTTTCTTGGTCTGGAAGTGTGCATTCTGTAGTGGGTGACCAGTCCACTGAATGCACAAGTTCTACTCATCCTGATATGACTGCCAGAGCCATCTAGCATTCAATCAGGAGACTTGGGTGAGAAATGGCCGCTGAATTTTGCTTACGAAACATTTGGAGACATGCATTACGTTACTTATTCACTTCGCAATTCGAGACACTGTACTGTAAATTGATTTTTATAAATGTTTCCTACTATTGTCAGTACAGTTTTTGTTGCACATGACGTAAAGTAAAATACACAGTTAAACTTACAGACGTAGGCGTATACTTATGCATTCTTCATTCTGTGTACTGAAGTTAATGTTGCCCGGAGGCAGACCGAATTTTTCTGACGTTAACCGCACCACATGAAAGGCTGAGCAGACCTGGTCTAGGCAGTTGGTCGCCGGCCTGTTACAGTGGAGGACCGGTTTCGATTCCAGGTCAGTCTTTGTGACATTTGTGGTGGGTAAAGTAGCTCTAGGACAGGTTTTTCTTCGAGTGCTTCTGTTTTCCCCTGTCAGTATCATTCCAGCAGTGCTCCATACTCATCTTTATCTACATGTTGCACATACTACAGGGACGAACGGGCAAAGCCTGGGAACCTTCCAAAAAGCAATGCCCTTAAGTTATTCGGGGAGCATTGTGTAGAACATTACTTTTCACTTTTAGTCTTTCAAAGTGCACAAAAACTTTTAAAATTGAAGTTATGAACCTTTATTGACATTTAATTTCTATCGGCGGTTAATTTTTAAGGTAAAGGTCGTCTGGGATGCAATGCGGTGTACGTTACTGTCAATGTTTTAGAGGAATTTTCTGCCTCCATTTTCGTAATAGAAGAATTTCAGCGTGCCATATTTATCCTCCTACCTGTGCTTAGCTCAAGGCGTAGGTAGCTGTGGCATGTTCGAGTAGGTCCTATTAAGTTAGGGTTCATAATAATATCAGCCATTAGAGAAAGCTCTCTGTTAAATCCCTGGGAACAGCCAAGGTACGGCTTGGGAGCCACAGATGTGCTTCTTTTAACGTGGGAACTATATGAATATACTGTGTGTGTGTGTGTATATATATATATATATATATATATACATATATATATACGTATGTTCACCGTGCCTGTTGCAAACCGAGAAAAGTAGAGCTGCCAAAGTGGGAAACAAACTGTACAGACATCTGACACGTCTATAATAAAAGGAAGTACATGTGTTTGTGCGCGTGTATATGACAACGATAACTGGTCAGAAAATAAAGCTAGGAGCTTGAAATTTTGGTAGTAGTTTTTGGATGATTATTGGTTGTGCCATACCAAATACACCAAGACCTTGTTTTACGCCCGATTGTTTTACGTCTTTTTTTTGCTTGAACGCCCTTATTACACCTCTTAATTTACGTCCTATATGTTTCGGTTTAACGCCCTTTGGTTGGTTTATTTGCATTTATTTCAATATTTCTTTCTTATGGGAATATTTATGATTTACGCCCACTTTTTAATGGGCACAACTAGAGAGTAAAAAAAGGCTTTGGTGTATGATCAAAATCGATCCAGGCGAATAGAGTCGAGCCACGGAATTTCTATCCCATGGAATGGTGGGTAAAAATTTAAGACAGATTAGGTCATGTATCTCATCTGAAATTTCTTGCTCTAGAGAATAAAATAAAACAAACCAAAATTGGATAATTTCATGTTCAATGACGAAAACAAAAGAAAGAAGATTCGTAAAAGGACTAGGTCAATTTGAACTTCATTTCATTTGGATGGAAAAGGAATATATATGTGTTTTTTAAAGACTTCGGCTTGGCAAGTATCAGTGTACCTTGTTACGTCTTTCTACCCAGTGGTGGTTTTCAAACTGGTGATAGCTGTGTCCAAACAGTACATCTGGAAGATAAATATGCAACTTAATTGGTTATTTTAAATGAGAAGAGAAGAAAGCGAGGTAAAGGTATGAAAGGAATATATATAAGAAAGAAAGAAACGAGATATAGGATGATTATACGAAATAAATGATTCCCCATTGAATTTTTAATAGCATTTAGACTAATGTTTGAATATGGAGAAACATTCATGCGCGAATACGACTTACTCTACATGTGGTAAGACTTAACTTCCTGACCAGCCACATGCCGGTCAGAGATGAAGCCCTAACTTACAAAGACCCAGGATGTGGAAATTTGCTGTGTGGTACGCGCTGTCGCACGATGGTATGGAGCAATGGTAGAATGATGATTAGCGGGGGAAAACTGAAGGAACTTGCAATAAGGCCTACTGCAATTCCATTTCGACCACCACTAATTTCGTATGAAGATGCAAAAGATTGAACAGGTCTTTTAAAATTACAACGTCACTTCCTGCTTTTATAGCTGTGAAACTCGTTCTGCCACTCCGAAGGATAAATGTAGATTAGGAACGTTTGAAGATAAGTTAGGCCCACACATGAGGATTTGGATTTACAAGATTTGTAAGGGTAATACGGAGTTGTTATAATTACGTATTATACTATACAATTTATGCGCTTCACCTGACGGTGTTTCGGCGTTTAAAGAGTGAAAAGTTGAGCTGCAAATGCAACACGCATATGACACAAAAATTGGGGGGGGGGGGGGAATTAGACACCTCAAGAATATACCACTTTGGAGAAATATACTTAGATAGTAGAATAACACTAAAAATGGATCTTAAGGAAATAAGATATGATGGTTTAGATGTGAAGACACTGCTCCATGGATTTTTTTTTCCATGGAGCGACAGCCCCTAGTGGGCCAGGGTTTCCTCATTATCGAGGCTTCACGATCACACTCAGACACACCACACTCTGGACGAGTGATCAGCCTGACGCAGAGACCCCTACCTGACAAAACACACAATAGACAGACATCCATGCTGTCGGCGGGATTTTTTTTTTTTTGCCTGTCAGGGGTTTTTCCCTTTTGATCCATTTTTGTACTGTTTAAATCCTTTCGTCCTTCATGTCACTTTACGTTCCATGATACCGTCCTTGCAACAAACGCAACACAAACATCCATCCGGTGGGATTCGAACCCACGATCCTAGTAATCGAGCGGCCGCAGACCCACGCCTTAGACCCCACGGCCACTGGGATCGGCGCTCGATGGAATTAGTGGCCCTTTATACTTCACTTGTATAGGAAGTAGCTAGAAGAGACTGATAAGGGGCAGTTGTGCATCTTGTACTTCACTTGTATAGGAAGTAGCTAGAAGAGACTGATAAGGGGCAGTTGTGCATCTTGTACTTCACTTGTATAGGAAGTAGCTAGAAGAGACTGATATGGGGCAGTTGTGCATCTTGTACTTCACTTGTATAGGAAGTAGCTAGAAGAGACTGATATGGGGCAGTTGTGCATCTTGTACTTCACTTGTATAGGAAGTAGCTAGAAGAGACTGATATGGGGCAGTTGTGCATCTTGTGCATAGATCTTCATGTAAAGTACACGTTATTCTTGTCAAATGTTAATGAAACTTGCACTTTCTCGACAGATTTTCAAAAAATACTCAAATATCAAATTTCGTGAACATCTGTCCAGTGGGAGCCGAGTTGTTCCATGCGGACGGACAGATGGACAGACGTTACGAAACTAATAGTCGCTTTTCGCAATTTTGCGAAAAGTGTTTAAAAATGTGAAACAAAGTATGAGTATCAGTATTATTTCTGCCATGAAGCAGGAGGCAGTATGTTCCTCCGAAAGATATTAACCCACATGCCAGTCTACATCGTATTACGATCCGGAAGATCATAACACGAATCCACACCGCCATCAAAAGCACACGTTTCTACTTAATTTATTTTGGTACTGATCCATCTTTTATGATGAGCAAATCGAGCTTAATATAAATTCTCTCCAAAACAGGCGATCGTAATGAATATTGGTACGGACCATAAAATACAAAAAAGATTAAATTCTACTCATTTATCTGAAGGGTGTGTTAATGTGTTAAACATACAACGACGTACAGGTAAAAGTAATTATGTTGCTTTATGCTGTAATGTTACTAGTTGTGGAATAGTAAATTCATATCTGAAATAAATACATATATCAAGGACTAAGGAGTATGAAAAGTCGCAAAGAACACATATTTAAAACATCTTTACTCCATAAGATATCACATTCTTGAATTGATATTTGATTGAAATACTTCTGCATTATATACAAAACTTCTGACTCTTTTAACTCGCAGAGAACACACTCTGTCTTCATTATAAATACCAGTCGGGCAGTGTTGTTTAAGTAAATAGCATGCATTTGTAGTCAGGATCATACGAAACATAAAAATATGTTCTGCGGGCAAAATGCGGAGTTCTTAAATATTACAGCATGAAGTGTGTACAGCACTGGCTTTGAACGGCGGCGTTCAGGTTCTGGTGGTCGCGGTTTATTGTGAGAATTATGCGAAAAGTGTAAATATATTCCGTGGGCAAAATTTCCTTCTTGGAATCTCGACCCGTGAAGATGGGACCGACACGTTGTCCCGAAACGTCGTAAATAATTACCACACGACGCCGTGTAATTACCAAAGACACAGATTACAAAGTATGAGGTTGTTTAAATTTACAGCAGGCGGTGTGTACAGCATTTTGGTCTAACGGTTACGTTCAGGTGCTGATGTACCTAAGGGAAAGGTACTAAGTTGAAGACCTAGGCGTAGATGGGAGGATATATTAATGAATACTAATGAATCGGTCGACCTCGGTGGACCAGTGGTTAGCGTGCTCGCCACTGGACCAGGTTCGCGGGTTCGATCCGACCGAGGTCAATTCCTTCGGAGGGGAGTAAAGCCGTGGTCCATGTCGTAGATTACGGCATGTAAAGAACCTTACGGGCTGAATAAAAGTGTTGCGTAAGCTAAATTGTCTCCATTTCTCACCCAAGTCTCTGATGCCTGCAGATGCTCTGGCGGACACATCAGGATCGATAGACAGTCACCAACTGCCACGAATGCACACGACTTAGTAACCTCGAAAAGAGGAGGCCGAGCCATATAGGGCTGTTGAGCCATGGTTATTATATTATTATTACTAATGAAATCGGTTAGAAGAGCGTGGACTGGATTGATCTGGCTTGGGGTATGACAAGTGGCGGGCTGTTATAAACATGATAAAGAACTTTCAGTTTCCACAAAATGCGGGGTATTTCTTGATTATTTGAGGAATTATTAGCTATTAAAAAGGATTCTGCTCCTTGGAGTTGGGTAGTTAGTTATAGCGTCTTAAATAATACTTCTATCATTACGCCATTCCGACCGAATTTCACAAAACTTGTAATATTGTACATGCTTCTGTATCTTAAATTTTGATTGTTTAAAGTGCGGATGTTATATGCCGTTTTTTCTTCTATTTTGGGTTGTTCTGAACGAATATCATTAAGTTCTGCTGTAGCCATGATGATGGAAGAAGGGATTAAGGAATACTGTGTCCGGCCAGAACATTGTGTTAGTCCATTTTTAAAGTCAAATTGGGACAAACCGTGTATGTTGGAAATACCATTTTGTGATTTAGCCTTGCCATACGGGTTACCACACACTGCGGTCTGGCTTTACTTAACACGGGACAGCCTGCTTGTTTGCTTGTCTTGCATTACCGGAAATGTTACAGCGTGAAAGGTCATGGGCACAGTTCGACGTTGCCATCACAAATATCATTACATGAACAATGAAGAAAATGCCAGCAATCTGTGCTTTAAAAATTGTTGAAGTCATTCATGATTGGGAACTTTCACGTTATCTCCAACGTAATGTCTAGAACGCTATTTTAGGAATGTTATTCCCTTTGGAAATAAGTGTCTATATCAGAGACCTTCATAAAGTAAAGTTCACCCTAGAACAGGCCATAAGGCCAAGAGGGGAAGTAGAGGTATAACTCTACTCTTTCCTTAACCTCGGCGCTAGATAGGGGTGGGTGGTTAACTCCACGCCCCGGCCGCTTTACCCCGGGAATGACCCGGTACCCATTGTACAGAAGGCTGGGTGGGCCCAGGGCCTGTCTGGAAGGGTGCTGAAAATCTCGCCCCCACCGGGATTCGATCCCCGGACCGTCCAGCCCGTAGCGAGTCGCTATACCGACTGAGCTATCGCGGCCCACATAGAGACCTTCATACTGATATCGTATCTCTTTACCTACTTATTGCGATTTAAATTAGTATCTATATCAGAGCCTTTCGTACTGATATCATATCTCTTTATCTACTTATTGCCTTTAAATTAAGTCCCAACATCAGGGCCTGTCATACTGATATCATATCTTTTTATTGTTTAATTTCTTTTAAATTGCGTAAGTAGCCTATCTTGTTGGATTCATTCTTGACAGTCATTTATGTTTGTGGTTTATTTATCGATACTGCCAATGGTGCAGACCATATAACGTTCATGTCACCCTTCTGGCGCCTACAAGTTTGAAGTGCCTGCTAGAATTAGTCACATATTTATGTGATTGACACAAGTTGTAGGCTGTAGTTAGTCACGCATGTTTGACTGACACAACTTGTAGGCTGTAATTAGTCACGCATTTGAGTGACACAACGAGTAGGCTGTAATCAGTCACACATTGGAGTGACACAACTTGTAGGCTGTAATCAGTCACAAATTTGAGTGACACAACTTGTAGGCTGTAATCAGTCACACATTTGAGTGACACAACTTGTGGGCTGTAATTAGCCACGCATTTGACTGACACAACTTGTAGGCTGTAATCAGTCACACATTTGAGTGAAACAACGAGTAGGCTGTAATTAGTCACGCATTTGAGTGACAATGAGTATGCTGTAATTATTCACACATTGAGTGACGCAACGAGTAGACTGTAATTAGTCACGCATTATTGATTGACACAACGAGTAGGCTGTATTAGTGACACATTTGAGTGACGAAACGAGTAGACTGTAATTAGTCACGCATTTGAGTGACAACGAGTAGCTGTAATTAGTCACGCATTTGAGTGAAACGAGTAAGCTGTAATTAGTCACACATTTGAGTGACACAACGAGTAACCTGTAATTAGTCACGCATTTGAGTGACACAACGAGTAGGCTTTAATTAGTCACGCATTTGAGTGACACAACGAGTAGGCTGTAATTAGTCACACATTTGAGTGGACAACGAGTAGGCTGTAATTAGCACGCATTTGAGTTTACACAACGAGTAGGCTTAATTAGTCCGCATTTGAGTGACACAACGAGTAGCTGTAATTAGTCACCATTTGAGTGACCAACGAGTAGACTGTAATTAGTCACCATTTGAGTGACATAACGAGTAGACTGTAATTAGTCACGCATTTGAATGGCCAACGAGTAGACTGTAATTAGTCACCATTTGAATGACACAACGAGTAGACTGTAATTAGTCACGCATTTGAGTGACACAACAGTAGGACTGTAATTAGTCACATATTTGTTTTCCCTAGTAACTAACTGTTGCTCCTCCTCTGATTTTCTACAATGGACAAAGAGGCACTTTCTCATTTTTTTAGCGCAATTAAGAGCAATTTTATCCTACCAATAAATTAGGGTTATATCAGTATGCTGAATTGATATCGTATCTGATGTATTCTCAGATATCTTATCTTACAAAGTAATTGATATCAGTCCATATTACTGCCAAATTTTGTATTCCGAGCTGCATGAATTAGTTAAATCGGAAGGGGTGGAACTTTCTTCTTAGAAACAAGAACTGTTGGATAGAATGGATGTTATTTTGTTACTCCATACTACTTGCGGCTGTCATGATGTTCTCGGATAGCGTCGAGACGCGTGTATTATCGATGCACTTATGAAAGTGCAACGCAGTGGACAACAACAGTGTATAAAAACTGATGTTATTCCCGTCACGTGACTGGTCGTATCCTGTTGATTCATAACTACCGTCAAATTGTGGATTTCTATCCGCAATTTCCAGTAGTGTAGATTCTGTGGTTTTTTCTCTGCAGGGTGAAGGATTTTTGTCTTTATCGTTATGCCCAGACTGGCTCTGGAGTCCCATGGAAGGCTACTGGAGCTGTGAAAACGTAAGAATTCGATAGCTTACTGTCATTTCACCATGATTTCAAAGCTCTGTGTAACAAATACGGCCGCAGCAGCTGGCAGTGTTATGTCTGAAGTACATTTTCGTTTTTGGCATTACCGTCTTCTAGGATGTGCAACCGTGCAGATTAGTAGCCGGGTTCCCCCGAAACGTCGATGTATATACGCAAAACTACATTTCGTCATGCAGGCGCGCACCCAAGTTAGGGGCTGCCGTGCTGCAGCCTCCCACAAATCGAAATTTAAAAAAAAGGTTTTGTAGACACGATGACGTCAAACGTTGTCAGCCGAAGTCAGCCACTTAAATTGGCTGATGACTGGTGCAGTGGAATTTTAAAAAATAAAATAGAAAACCTACGAATATGTAGAATTTTTTTCTTTTTCAGTCAGTTTAAAGTTTCCCTGTAACCTAACTAGCTGTCGACTCGGAGATTTTGAAGTGGAATTATGTTTTAGTTATAATTATGACATGATATATGTAACAATTTTTAAAATGAAAGAAATCATATATAGTTTCAGGGCTGAATGATTGAAACATTTTTTAATAAAATGTTTTACATTTTTTTCCCCCAGTGGCGCATCAGCCCCTAGTGGGCCAGGGCCTCCTGATTATTGAGGCTTCACGATCACACACTTTAGACACACCACACTCGGTAGGACTCTTCTGGACGAGGGACCAGCTCGTAGCAGAGACCTCTACCTGACAACACACAACACTCACAACAGACAGATATTCATGACCCCGGCGGGATTTTTTTTTTTTTTTTTTTTTTTAACTGGGTTTCCCCTTTGATCCATTTTTGTTCTGTATTAATCCTTTTTCGTCCTTTCATGTCACGGTCCACAACCGTCTTTTTACAACACAACACAAACATCCATGCCCCCGGTGGGATTCGAACCCACGATCCTAGTAAGCGAGCGGCCGAAGACCCACGCCTTAGACCGCGCGACCACTGGGATCGGCACAATGTTTTAAATAAACTGTGAAAATAAACATTCCATTGCGATGGGTGAGTAATTTGCTGCAGCTAACAGATTCGTTCGGTCTAGCAGTGAAAGGGATCTGTGGACAAGAGTGACCTATTTGTAGGCCTGGTAGCTAGGGGAGAGGGAATTCAGGGCTACGTGCAACAAGAGCAGGATTTGAACCCGGAACCATTCACTACAGGCTTGATTCTATCTCACATGTTATTCAGTCGCAAGTTTAATTATAGCTGGGAATGAGCATAGTGTTCATTGACAGCTTCCAAATGCAAGGAATCAAAAGGATAACAGATTTACAAGACGATTGCCATGATTGAAAATGGTAGCCTCTGTAGAGCAGTTAAACACGTGTAGCTCTTACTGGGCTTGATGCAAAACCACACCACAAACATTTACTGTGGAATCGCGGTTTAACTCTAGGCATTCTTAATCTAAGCACAAGATGTAGGTGATTTCTTAGCTTGACGCCCTGGCCGATTTGTTCCCCGCAGAAATAAATCCTGATGTCCAATGTATTCGAGAGTGGGCGGAACCCAGAGCCTGTTTGTGCTTTGTAGAAAAGAAAGATATATTTGCCCCTTGCTGAGAATCAAACCCCGGCTCCTCTGTCATACAGTCCATAGCCTAGTCACTGTACTGGCTGAGGTAACCCGACGTATTAAACGGGTATGGAAGTTACATAAACAGACAAACATTTTTCCTTGCCTTTTTCGCATTATTCATCTGCTGCCTTTGCCACCAAATCTATCTTTTTGTTCTTTTCTAAACCTTCTCCTCTTCTCCTCCACCTCATTTTTTCTTAATTTTTCTTTCTTATCCTTTTTCATTTTTATGACCTTCTGTTTTTCTTTTCCTAAATACTCGTTTTATTTGTAATTTCCTTTCTCTTGTGATCTCCCCTTTCTTGTCTCTCTCTCCTGTTTTTTCACCCCTGCTCAGTCTCCTCCTTGCGTTTCATTTTTCATATCCTTCTTCAACTTTTTCTTGTACATTTATTCTTATCAACCTCCTATGTCTCCATCCTTTTCATTCTCACATCTTTCTCTTTCTCCTATTTTTCTCTGCCCGATTGTTTCTTCTCTAGTATTACCTCTTTATTGTCCCTGACCAACAGCTGCGAACTAAACATTGCGTAGGAGAGTAATAATATTAAGAAGGATCTTCGCAAATGAAAGCAATGATGTCAAGTGGATTTAGCTGGATCAGGATCCGGTCCAGTGTTGCGCTGTTGAAAGCAGACTAATCGAAGTTTTAAGTTACCGTAGCAATACGGAACAAACCGCGATATTCTTTGTCTAAACACAGCTCTAAAAAAGTGTTTCAGCACTTGTGGGCTACAGCAACACATTTCTTGATGGCTCTTAAGGCAGTCTCCAGCCAAGAGGAAAGTAAAGTTATTGGCTGTGTCAGCGTGACATCTCGTGGGACAGAGCTTTTCAAACGCCACTAGATACCTTTCTCTGATATCCGCATTACCTTTCGTGTAGAAAACTTAAAGGAAATGTCCCGCTTGACAGTTATTTTCTGACGTCAATAATGTAGTCGATTTTATGAGTTTCCCAGACGTGGGAGCACTTTTACAAAAGTAGGTCACAAGAAACATTCGTGGATTTTTCCAGTTATAAACACACACAAAAATGCCAGAAAGTTCCGAAAGTTGTTGGATGTGTGGGAGAAGTGGCAATTGTAAGGCGAATTCCTGGAAATGAACGCTAGTGCAACAGGCTGCATAACTTGTGACCAACACAAGGAAACATGAGTGTCTGACCCACTTACGACGAGGGGGGGGGGGGGGGGGGAAGGGGGGGCATTTAGGACCGTTAAGTGACGGATGTATTTAAAGTGACAGTGAACAGACAAGGCACGTCTTGTGAACGTATTTTTCTCAACAATTTCACTCATGAACAAGTGAACCGTTAGTCGAATACCGTTTGAAGCTTTCTGACTTCTGGGTTGTTACACCGTCTAGTCTGGTAGAAATTTACTGAACTTAATCAGTCCTGAAGATAGCAGCAGGTTTCGCATAAGAACTACTACAAATGAGTGTAATTTCTTTAACTAGTGCCACATCCCCCGCATATCTTATACTGAACATGTTAGCTTTATACTTACGAAGCACTTCATTAGCAAGCTGTTCAACAATACAGTTACCACACTGCTTGCAGCAGAGATTTGTTGGTCATAGTAACTTCTTTATCCAAACATTACTAACTGACTGATTTTCCAGCAAACATTCAGTGCTTTATTTAAAATATTTTGTGTTGTCCGTATCTTATTTTACTGTTTATTAAGGTCTAACTAATTACACTTACAGGCAGTACATTTTTTTCAATGGCTCGACAGCCCCTTGGGGCCTAGGCCTCCTCATTGTCGAGGCTTCACGATCACACACATTAGACACACCACACTCGGTAGGACTCCTCTGGACGAGGGACCAGCCCGTCGCAGAGACCTCTACCTGACAACACACAACACTCACAAGAGACAGACATACATGCCTTCGGTGGGGTTCGAACCCACAATCCTAGTAAGCGAGCGGCCGTACACCCACGCCTTAGACCGCACGGCCACTGGGATCGGCACAGGCAGTACATACCTTTGATATATTGTTATATTGTATTACATTACATTGTATTATATTATATTATCTCCATCATGTTTCGGCTAACATCGAGCCATCATCAGGAAGACAAATACAAGGGAACACATAAACGAGTGCACGTACAGTCACACTGGACAGCGCTACATATGCCTGTCTGTATGTGAGATACGGCGGCATAAAAATACAGGTTTTTGTATTTCAACATTAATTCCAAGTATAATTAAGAGTATAAAATATTAGTGGTTAAAAATTAAAACTTAAAATTTACAAAAGTTTTAAATAATAATAATAACTTTGTTTACTACAGTCAGTTGTGTCATATTCAGTTATATGTAGAACTAGAAGACAGTGTTTGGTTTAGCATCCAAACATCGACGGACGTCGTCATCGTAGTTGTGTCATATTCAGTTATATGTAGAACTAGAAGACAGTGTTTGGTTTAGCATCCAAACATCGACGGGACGTCGTCAGTCGTAGTTGTGTCATATTCAGTTATATGTAGAAACTAGAAGACAGTGTTTGGTTTAGCATCCAAAATCGACGACTCTCCAGTGTAGTTGTGTCATATTCAGTTATATTAAAACTAGAAGACAATGTTGTTTAGCATCCAAATATCGACGGTTATCAGTCAGTTGTGTCATATTCAGTTATATGTAGAACTAGAAGACAGTGTTTGGTTTAGCATCCAAACATCGACGGGACGTCGTCAGTCGTAGTTGTGTCATATTCAGTTATATGTAGAACTAGAAGACAGTGTTTGGTTTAGCATCCAAACATCGACGGGACGTCGTCAGTCGTAGTTGTGTCATATTCAGTTATATGTAGAACTAGAAGACAGTGTTTGGTTTAGCATCCAAATATCGACGGGACGTCATCAGTCGTAGTTGTGTCATATTCAGTTATATGTAGAACTAGAAGACAGTGTTTGGTTTAGCATCCAAATATCGACGGGACGTCATCAGTCGTAGTTGTAGATCATATTCAGTTATATGTAGAACTAGAAGACAGTGTTTGGTTTAGCATCCAAATATCGACGGACGTCATCAGTCGTAGTTGTGAATATTCAGTTATATGTAGAACTAGAAGACAGTGTTTGGTTTAGCATCCAAATATCGACGGGACGTCATCAGTCGTAATTGTAGAATTTCAGTTATATGTAGAACTAGAAGACAGTGTTTGGTTAGCATCCAAATATCGACGGGACGTCATCAGTCGTAGTGTGTAGAATATTCAGTTATATGTAGAACTAGAAGACAGTGTTTGGTTTAGCATCCAAACATCGACGGACGTCGTCAGTCGTAGTTGTGTCATATCGTTCCCATAATGACAGTATGCGAAATGTAGGCTGCTGCTGCAGTGTGTGTTTAGTTGGATCTGCATAAACTTTGCAGTACTTTCTTCGAACTGAAGGTAAAGTTCCCCCCCTCGTAACATGCAGCACAGAGGGAGAGTTTAGGTATAGCTCTATTCATTCTTAACCTTGGTCCTAGATGGGGATGGGTGGCCTCTCCGGCTGCTTTACCCCTGGGAAAGAGAACGGGTACCCATTCCGCAGTGGCTGTGTGGGCCCCAGGGCCTGTCTGGATGTGGATAAGAGAAAATCTTTATCCTCACTGGAGTTCGAACCCGAACTGTCCACCCATAGCCAGTCGCTGTGCCGTCTACGCTATCCGGCCCACTTTCTTGGATGTAGGAACCGATATTTATCGTGCTTTCCTTCCGTAAGTAAATGATCGTAAGTGAATGATCGTAAGATCACCATGCTCTGTGTGTGTGTGTGTGTGTGTGTGTGTATTTTCCTCCTTTCGACTTTTGAATCAATAGAACGATTTCATGAAACATTTTCGTTATTGGTAAGTTATTGGAGGCCACTGCAGTTACGCTATTTGTAATGTCGTAACCAAAAATAGCAACATAGGGACCTATGAACTTTCAAATTGTGAGTGCGACACTGCATGCCTTTGGTTACTATTGGATACTATGGTTATGTTGACTACTATAATTACTGTTCTTTATTGTAGTTACTGGATCTCGGAAACAGCATGTATATTATCACGATTATAGAAGCTCTGTCGTAACCGTGGAAACCCGACTGTCACTCACTCATTCACTCACTCACTCACTCACTCACTCACAAACCAAGCGTATTATGTACATGGAGACTACTGCAGCTACTAAAGTATAGGGACTAAGCAACGGGTTACACGATCGAGAAATCATGGTTCGATTCTTCACACACACGCGAGGCATTTTGTTCTTCACCGAAACGTCCAAACCAGTTCTGTGACCCACCCATCCTCTATTCAATGCATACCAATGACTCTATGACGTAAAGTGGCCGGGGCGTGAAAATTATAACTAACCTCCATCTAGTGTCGAGGTTGTTAATGAGTGGATCTATGTCTCCACTCCCCGTATGCTGCCATGGCATGGTATTTAATTAAGCAAGGGGACAGGTTTACTTTGTTATTAAGACAACCTACTTCCTTCATTATTTTAAGGCAGTGCATATCAATGACAAAACCTGTAGAGTAGGAGAGAAGGCTTTTATAATTTCCGCTCAAAAGTCATTCTGAAATATAATTTGACGCGACCGTGTCTTTCCCATTCGAGACTTCCTGTGATTTAAGTTACATGTTACTACGTACTATGGAGAGGAAATGAATGGCATTGTGTAACATTGCCTGGCGCCGAGGGTCGAAGTGCGAAATGTGTGACGTCACAACTGCAAGGCAGGACGGTCGTTCACCCCACGTCCTTTAAGTCACCACGGAACTGGGTCACGATTCGCCGAGATGACGTCACTGAGTAGTATTAGTTGTTGTTGTTACAGAGCCACCGAAGCATCAAAGCTACTGTCGGGGTCAATGACATGTTTCCGCTTAGATGCCCCTTGGATCTGGGTCAGGATTTGCCATTGAACCGACGTGACGTCACGGGGACATTGAACTTTACGTTGTTGTGTGCCTGCGACTAATGACTGGTTTCTATTGGCTGTGACGTAACGATGACCTAGCAACACCATCGTCAGAGTTCGACAAACTTAAGAGTCGTTAATTTTGTAACTCCTTGTACTCCATTCATTTGTCTGTTACAGCTGCGGACGTTTATCGTTCTTACAACTAAACTTCAGACATGTACATTAGTTTATTGGTACGCAGACGACCAAACTTAGGTAAAAATAAAGATGACACTCTCCCTGTGTTTAATTAAGCATTATGCGTTTAAGATCTATGGCGCGACAGCCCCCAGTGGCCAGGGCCTCCTCATTATCGAAGATTCACGATCATACTCAGTCACACCACACTGGGTAGGACTCCTCCGGACGAGTGATCAGCCCGACGCAGAGACCTCTATCTGATAACACATAGCTCACAAGAGACAGACATTCATGCCCCCGGCGGGATTCGAACCCACAATCCCAGCAAGCGAGCGGCCGCAGACCCACGCCTCAGACCGCGCGGCCAATGTGGAGGTATAGATCCACGAATTCTTAAACTTTGCACTAGATGGAGGTGACTGGTCAGCTTCGCGCCTCAACTGCTTTACTCACGAGGAAACAACCCCTGGTAGCCATTGAATAGGAAGTTCGGTGGGTCCCAGAGCCGGTCTGAACGGTTTGGAAAAAAGAGCAATTTCTTGTTTCTTCCTAGAATCGAACCCCGATTGCTCAGTTCTGCAGCCAATAGCTTAGTCACTATACCCACTCAGCTGTCACACACTGGGCCTAAGCAACTAGCCGACATCAAATCAAGGAGGAAGAGATGGACACGGCATGGGAGAGATGAGAATTGCATTCAGAATCGTGATATAAAATGCGAAAGAAGAAACTGGTTGGGAAACCTCAAACATAGATAGAAAGATACTATTAAAATCGACTGCTGGACAGCTTTCTGAATTAATCGGCTTGTAAATGGACCTGTACCGTAAACAGTACCAAGTCGCGTATAAATACGTTGCTTTCAAAGTTAAAGTTGTGAATTAGAATACAGTGTTCGTCTTTTGCACTAAAGGTGTGTTTTTATTTACTGATTAAGCAAAATTAGGCCTATCCCAGTGGCCGCGCAGTCTAAGGCTTGGGACTGCGGCCTCTCGCTTGCTGGGATTGCGGGTTCGAATCCCGCCGGCGGCATGGACGTCTGTCTCTTGCGAGTGTTGTGTGTTGTTAGGTAGAGGTCTCTGCGTCGGGCTGATCACTCGTCCAGAGAAGTCCTACCGAGTGTGGTGTGTCAAACTGAGTGTTATCGTGAAGCCTCGATAATGAGGAGGCCTTGGCCCACTGGGGGCTGTCGCACCATGGGAAAAAAAAACACAATTAACTAAGTAATGGCTTGAGGCAGTATAGTACGAGTATAAACAAGTGTAGTAGGTAGAAAACAGGCTGGCTGATTCGACGGGTAACAGGTCTGTTTTGTATTTGGAAGGTACCCGGCTAGAACATAAGTCATTGTGAGGTGCCTATGCTGTGGTAGTACCTTAAAATATACCAAGGCACTTTCCTCCCAATCCTTTAAAATTCACCTCTCTTATTCGATAAAAGCTGCCGTAGCTGATGCAAAGTCATTAAATACTTATGTAGCCTGATTTATCTGTAACGGGGGGAAAATGGCGTTATTATCTTGGGGCGAGACAACCGCAGTAATGATGAAGTAAAATGAAAAATGAACTCTCAATCACAACTATATTTTTAGACAATGTTTCTGGTTGTATGGAGTGCTTCATGTTTCGGCTTTTTTTTTTGTATGGCTCGACAGCCTTATATGGGCCTGGGCCTCCTCGTTTCATCGAGGTTTCATAGTCACACACATTTTGAGACACACCACAGTCGGTAGGACTCCTCTGGACGAGGGACCAGCCCGTCGCAGAGACCTCTACCTGACATCACACAACACTCACAAGAGACCGCCACCGGTGGGATTCGAACCCACGATCCTAGTAAGCGAGCGGCCGAAGACCCACGCCTTAGACCGCACGGCCACTGGGATCGGCCATGTTTCGGCTTATTCACATGATTTTTTTTTGCTTCAAATGCATAAAATAAATGCATATTGGGGAGGCCGTGTCTGTCCTTCCATAAATCCTCATGATGCGTATGTGAAATTATTGAATTGTTATGAAATGTTGTATTGTTGAGTCTATCATTTGATTTTGTTTCAGTGGCATGTAAGTAGTGATCAATATGGCGATGATGCAGCATTTAGTGTGGTGAGCTGCATGAAGGTGTTTATTACTGAGCCGGTATCTGTAGACTGCTTGTCTTGTGGGACGTAACGCCTGTGGTGTGGTAGATTATACAGACGTTAGAGTAGTTTGTGGCCTGCACCGATATGTGTAGACTGCTTGTCTTGTGGGATGTAACGTCTGTGGTGTGGTAGAGTATACAGACGTTAGAGTAGTTTGTGGCCTGCACCGATATGTGTAGACTGCTTGTCTTGTGGGACGTAACGTCTGTGGTGTGGTAGAGTATACAGACGTTAGAGTAGTTTGTGGCCTGCACCGATATGTGTAGACTGCTTGTCTTGTGGGACGTAACGCCTGTGTTGTGGCAGAAGTGTACAGATGTTAGAGTACACCATCAGGGTAGGGGCACGCGGTGGCGCAGTTGGTTGAGGCACTGCGCTACAAGCCGGAACGTCGCGGGTTCGATTCCCGATGGTGTCATTGGAATTTTTCATTGACATAATCGTTTCGGTCGCACTATGGCCCTGGGGTCGACTCAGCCTCTAACAGAAATGAGTACCAGGAATCTTTCCTGGGGGGTAAAGGCGGCCGGTGCGTAGGGCTGACAACCTTACCACCTTCATGTGCCGATTGTCTAGAAATCTGGGAGCCTCAACCTCCTGGAACCCTAAGGGTCTGTCCAGGCCTGTAATGGGATTGCTTTACCTTTACCTTTACCATCAGGGTAGAGAACAAACGACACTTATAGGGCTCATTAATATTAATATCTCAAGAAGTGTGGTGCAGGGGGGGGGGGGAGGATGGACTGGCTTGAACTGGCTGAGGATAGGGACAGGTGGCGGGCTGTTGTGAATGCGGTAATGAACCTTCGGGTTTAATAAAATGTGGGGTATTTCTTAACAAAGCGAGGAAATATAAGTTTTTAGATAGAATTCTGCTCCATGGAGTTAGTTAAAATCAGTAGGGCCGTGCCATGGCTCAGGCGGTTAGTCGCCGGCCTCTCACCGCGGAGGACCGTGTTCGATTCCGGGTTAGTCCATGTGGGATTTGTGGTGGACAAAGTGGCACTGGGACAGGTTCTTCTCCGAGTACTTCGGTTTTCCCCTGTCAATTTCATTCCACCGGTGCTCCATTAAAATGGAAAAGCAGAAAAAACTTCATCTTCTTCATCACAGGGTTGCACAATAAGCCGGCTGCGGTGCGTCTGTAGCATCTGCTGCGGGCCCAATAAATAAAAGAACAGTTAAAATCAGTACGTTTTACCTTTCGGTGCGCTATCCAAGAACAGACCTGAGACACTGCAGCCAATATAGTGACTAAGCTACAGGGTGGACGACAGGAGGATTGGATCACCTGCAGAAGGAGACAGTGTCCTTTCATAACAGCGCCAATGGTTCCTCTGGATACCACCCAACGTCTTTTTTTCCTGGGTGCCTAAGTTCTTTCCGAGAATTTAAAGCGGCTAAGGAGTGAAGTTGGTCGTTTCTCAATCAGTATTGATGCTAAATCTCATAAACGAAAGCTAACTTGAATTATAGTTCAGTATTCAGCTCGTACCGCGCAGTAAACACGCCTCATTTCCAGTACAAAACCCTATCAGTTAATGCTGCATGAAAATGAAGTCCGTAATTACGTCACAAGGCATGTGGGGGGAATTACATTATAGCTGTAGTCATTTTTGACCTCGGCACTAGATGGAGGTGATAGGTTACCTTTACGCCCTGGCCGCTTTATCCCCGGGGGAAACAGTTAATTCTGTAATTGGAAATAATCAGTGTTTCATCTGAGATCTATATCCAACACAGAAATATTTGAAGTTCCGGTGAAAGGGATCGCTTTTTGGAAAAACACCTAAAGACGTTACTGGTGGCTTTGTGATCGGTGCTGCCATCTGGCGCGTTTTTCCATGTAGCCTCTTAGGAAAAACACTGCTTAGAGGGAAGAGTGTGTTTGAGTGATAAACTATTGTTTTGAAGATGGTGTTTTAAGGTACGCTAAGAACAGTGAGATTTTAAACATTCGCATGTCTTGGCACTAGATTTGTGTTAGAGAAGATATCATGAAATGCTTTTTTTTGTAATTGTTAGTAAGATTAAGGAGTGCTCAGGTGTTTTGAGGGGTGGCGCAGTTGGTCGAGGCACTGTACTACTTGCCGGAAGGTCGCGGGTTCGATTCCCGATGGGGTCATTGGGATTTTTCATTGACTTAATCCTTCCGGCCGCACTAGGCCCTCGGGTCGACTCAACCTCTAACAGAAACGAGTACCAGGAATATTTGTTGGGTGGTAAAGGCGGCCGGTGCGTAGGGCTGACAACCTTACCACCTTCATATACTGATTGTCTAGAAATTCTGGGAGCCTCCAAGAGCCCTCAGGGCGCCTCCAGGTCTGTGTAGGGATTGATTTTACCGGGTATTTTGAACGCCAAATCCATTATTCGTAAACTGCCAGCGATAAAAAAGACTGTTGCATAGCGTTGAACCAAATTTAGTGAATCGGTCAGATTGGGGCATCTTTAAATTTTTCATTTTATAAATTACCCCAGCATTTCTGAAACTTGCTGTGGCTAAATATCTGGTCATCAGAAGCATGTTTATTGTAACAGTTGTAAAAGGTGAAGGGAGTTGTCTTCCTTTGTTCGAATTATCTGAAGAGAAAAGCATAACATCAGTGTATTTACCAGCTCATAAGACACGTAGGTCGCGTCCTGTAATCAGAACCTTCTTCAGACCCCTGATGGCTTAGTGTGATACAGAATGCGTCACTTTCTTGAGAGCGTTTCACGGTTGTAAAAAGACCACCATTTTTTTTTCCAGATGATAGTTCCAGAAACAAATTCATAAGCAGCAACTGTCCATAATACAGAAAGTGGATTTAGATCAGCAGGATTTGGATTTTCAACCCTCCAATGCACAAATATATCTGTCATGGTAACATCTTTCTCAAAATAATAACCCTATAGTCATGAACACATCGCAGAGGGCCAAATTCGTTTCAACAGGTATCATTAGTTGAAACTGTCACTGTCCTTCCATCCTCTAATGCCTAAAGGCAAAGCAATCCCATTACAGGCCTGGACAGGCCCTTAGGTTTCCAGGAGTTTGAGGCTCCCAGATTTCTAGACAATCGGCACATGAAGGTGGAAGGTTGTCAGCCCTACTCACCGGCCGCCTTTACCCCCCCCCAATAAATATTCCTGGTACTCGTTTCTGTTAGAGGTTGAGTCGACCTCAGAGCCATAGTGCGACCGAAAGGATTATGACAATGAAAAATTCCAATGACACTATCGGGAATCGAACGAGCGACCTTCCGGCTTGTAGCTCAGTGCCTCAACCAACTGCGCCACCGCGTGCCTCATTCTGTAATGCCTAAACAGCAACAAAACAAACGTAGATACATGCGAAGTTTTAAAAAAACCAACAGAATGCACTTTACTTTCACTTTAATGTGTATTAATTAACCCCTACAATTAAAGTGAAAGTAAGTGCATTCTGTTGGTTTTTTAAACTTCGAATCGTAAAATGCACGGTGAGACTGACGTACAACGTAGATACATGCATTTGAGAGGCCCAGCGAAAGACATCAAAAAGTGGTTGTAAGGGATGGGTTGAAGAAGATGATCCTGACCGCAAAATTTCAACATTTGAGTTGTCTTCAACAAGAAGATGGTGAGAAAGTTAAAAATGAAGACTCAGGGAAACATATTTTGCGGATGTTCCAATAAGCAATACAACTACCGGAATTCGTTGCAATCTGGAGACTGAATGCAGTGTGTACGCTATGTGCACTGGTACAAAAGTTATGAGATTAATTTGTGTGAAGTGCGTACTGGCAAGAGATCTGCGCTCTTCTGGGATATTACGCTGCGTAGAGTGGTAATTGTGTATCGACGTTTCGGGACAACCTATCAGTCTTATCTTAAAAAATCAAGAAGTCCTTTGAAGATGGGACCGATAGGTTGTCCCGAAACATCGGTATAAATTACCACTCTACGCTGCTTAATATCCCAGAAGAGCGCAGATCTCGTCTACGTCGCGGTCGAAGCCTGAAATCACTGCTCACTGGGAAGAGTTTAGGTGTAGAAAGTACATCATGTATGAAGCTGTTATTAGGTTACATCTGTGGAACCAAAACTTGATTTTTATTAGTAAGTTTTACTTCTGTGGTCCTACTTACCCGTAAGCCAGTGGGCGAGTAGGACAACGTAGATCCTCTACATAAACCTAATTCGATGCAGCTTTTCAGGTTGGAAAGCAGTCACAACAAAAAATGTATTTTTGGGGAAGGTCTAGCCTTACCAACAACCTTATGACGATAATTATCCAACCACTGTATACGGCGTACTGGTTGATTTATCGTCTCTTGTTCTCATTCATCGAACTTAAATAGTTTGCAGAATGTAGAATAGTTTCGTGTTAAACCTAGTGGTACATTGAGTAACCACTGGGCTTTGAAATTATAAGAATACCTGGAGATACATATGCAGCTCACATTCGTTTTCATGACTGGCGCAGCATTACGCATGGTGAAGCTCTTATATTTATCTGTAGTATATACGTAAATAGCCGATCCCAATGGCCGTGCGGTTTAAGGCGTGGGTCTGCGGCCGCTCGCTTACTAGGATCGTGGATTCGAATCCCACCGGGGTCATGGATGTCTGTCTGTTGTGAGTGTTGTGTGTTGTCAGGTAGAGGTCTCTGCGACGGGCTGATCACTCGTCCAGAGGAGTCCTACCGAGTGTGGTGTGTCTAAAAAGTGTGATTGTGAAGCGTCGTAAAATGACGAGGCCTAGGCCCCCTAGGGGCTGTCGAGCCATAGGGGAAAAAATATACGTAAATATATAGAAACAAACCTGTTCTTGGTTCACATCTGTTGGGCTCCGGCGACGTAATGAGACTCAGTGACGTAATATTATTTTTTTGGACTTTATCCATCATCTAATTTTTTAATGAAGCACGACGTTTCTGCAGCAGAGTAGGCTTCTAAAACGTCATACTTCTTTAAAAATTTAGATAGTGGACAAAGTAAAAAAATTACGTCAGTGAGTTAGTCTTCTTGGATTTGCCAGAGCCTAAAATGGAGGCAGCACGCTTCTCCGAAACGTCGGTAACTATTTACCAGTCGACAAGGCGTAACACCCACAAGACTTGAATCTTTGTCAACACCGCTGTGAGAACCTCAAATCTCGCAATAAATAAAAAAGAGTGGGGTAGAGAATCTGACAGTTGCTCAGACAAGATATTCCCTGCAATTTACAAAAACTGAACTTGCATTGTCATGTTTAGAGCAGCTCGCCACTGGTTTCTATTCGTAGCCAGATGACTCCAGTCCATACATTCCAATCCTATTTGTTCAAAATCCATTTTAATATTGCTTCCCCATCTAAGGGTGTCTATCAAATGGTCTGTTTCATTGAGGTTTCGCGGCCTAAATCCTGTATGATTTTTCTTCTCCTTTCTCATGCATGCTTCATGTTCACCGTCTATTTGCACCCTAATTGATTTGATCATTATCGCGAGTAAGCCTACAAATCCTGAAGCACGTTATTGTGAACTTTCTGCAGCTTCCTGTTAACTTCCTTCCTCTTAGCTCCAAATATTCTCCACAGCATCGTGCACTCGAACACTCTAAATCCAGGTTAAAGTCTTGTGCCATATCAGCCATGTAAATTGGTGTAAACGTACAAAGTTTAAGAGGAGACTTGATTAGGCCTCTTCTTGAGTTCTGAAGAGGAGACATCAAGCTTCTGCCAAACGTTAGTACCTGTATACCAATCCACACCGCGTCATATCCTATAAAATAAAATTGTTATTATCACCGCTGTGAGAACCCTAAATCTCTCACCTCAAGATTTTTTCCTCTTAACATGAAAGACCGTGTTTCACACCCATAAAATCAACACGTAAATCTGTATCTTCTGACTTCACAGTATTAAATGAGGTACTTGCAGAGTGATTAGCTTTAAAACAATGACATTGTATCTGCAAATAATCATTAAGAGCAATTAATTAATTAATTAATTATGCAAAATTGCTAAGAACTCGTTTCTAAAATACGTGATAGTCAACGAAGTAGCTTACGCATGTGCCGTCGTGTACAGACATTTTCCCCTTCTCTGTTAGTGTCTAGTGCCTAGTGCCGCTGTGCCTGACCTCGAGTCCTGGCAATGCCCTGTGAGTCATACTGGCTGAGTCGTCCATTCCTTTATTATTACAAAAATTCCAAGTCTACGCCAAAAATCGCAGTCGGATTTCAATGCAACCTAGAGTGTGGCGTAAACATCCGTGGCCAAATATTATTAGGGTGCAGAAATCAAGGGTGATGAGAGAGACGGGGCATGTGTTATGCAGGGGTAGAAGAGGACGTCTTACAGGACTCTGTTGCGAAAACCTGAGGCATACCGCGTGGCAAACATGAGCGTATATGGGAAAATAATTTTAAAATGGCTTTTGAAAAAGTGGGATATAAAGATGTGAAATTCATTAATCTGGATCGGAATGTAGACCAATGGCGAACTGTTCTGAACACGTCAATAAACAGAGATCTGCGCTGTAATGTGATATTACTCGGCGTTGTGTCGTAATTGTTTACCGACATTTCGGGGCGACGTATCGGTCCCTTGAAGATGGGACCGATATGTTGTCCCGAAACATCGGTAAACAATTACGACACAACGCCGTGTAATATCACAGAACAGCGCAGATCTCATCAACTATGCGGCGGAAGTCTGAAATCATGAGAATAAGCGTTTCGGTTCTACAAAATTCGGAGAGTTTTTTGACTAGCTGACGAACTGTTAGCTTCTGAAGTAGGATTGTGCTAGTGTGAAGGAGGAAAGATGGCAATATGCTTCAGTGTCGACGGTGTCTTGCACCGGCATGAAATTTGAGTTGAAATATCCATTATCTAACCGTTATAAATTTAAAGTAGACTGTGATGTAGGCCTGCTTGTTAGACCGTAAAGTGTGGTTAAAAGTGCGTTAGTAAATAATGACAAACGGTGTACTTAAATGTGACCATGTAAGAGGTTGTTTATCGGCGTGTGAGACCCTAAGACAGCACAAATGTAAAGGCACAGTTGTCCCTGTCTATGCCGTTAATGTATCCAGTGGGAGTAGAGGTACAGCTCCACTCATTCTTAACCTCGGCATTGGATAGAGGTGGGTGGTCAACTTCATTTCCCTGTCGCTTTACCCCCGGGAAAGAGTCGAGATACTAATTGAATAGGAGACTGGGTGGGCCCCAGAGCCGGTCTGGACGTTTTGGAGATTTGTATATAGCCTTAGCGATGAACAACATCGTTAAATAACACGCACAAAAAAAAGACTGCTTAAGCTCGGATATTCACGGCATATAAGGCTGGGTGGTCCTAGTGTCCTAACTGGTTGCTAGGCAACCAAATCTACACCGATGACGAGCGGGTTGTGGGGTAGTGGCAGTGGGCAAGTAGGTACATTCCTGTGTGTTCGCTCCAGTTTTTTTCACTTCGCAAGGTTCTTGAACTTCAATGGTGATGATCCCATTGTTTCTCTTTCAGTCAGAATATGGTTATGGCTCGTGTCTGGCCGAACACAGCGACTCGAGTGTCTGTAAGCTCAAAGCATAGCAGCACGCATCGCCTAAAGTCACTAGAGTGCTGTGTCTAAACACCATGCGACAAGGCGTAATGCATTTTGAAAGTAGCGTAATTTTAGGTCTCGTAAAGTTTATTACAGGTTTTTATATTATTCATACCCTGCATCTTGTTACATCGTTACAACAAACAAATCATGCATATTGATAAAATACATTCGTAAAATATATTAAAAACATCCTTACGTGTTTCAGCATCAAGGTGCCACTTCAGGGGAGCGTTCGATGCAAAGGAATATAGATCCAAAACACCAATCTAGTCATTTAGTCGCCCACGAAAGCGAGCAAAATATTAAACACTAAAACTCCAAAATACATAAAATTAACAATCATAATTCACAATGCTGCAATGTTAAAAGCATTAAAAGTGTCAAAAACAGTCCTTCCAGGCTCAGCTGTTCAAAATCATATGGACCATGCACACAGACAGCTGCATCGATCACGTATACAGATCTCGTCCTGTAAATATATTATCACCTTGGTGCTGAAACATGTAGAAATTTGTAATATAGTTTAAGAATGTATTTTATCGATGTGCATGTGTTGGTTGTTGTAATGATGAGTTTATTACACTGTTCTGAAAAGTCTGGTTATGATACCGACACTGAGACAGGTGCAAACAGTTCACACGTTAACAACCCATTTATTTAAAATCCATCTTAATGTTATCCTCCCATTTATGACCAAATTCTCCAAGTGGTATTATTCTTTCAGATTTTCTGACTGATATAATGCGTGCATATCCCATCCCTTCCATGCATGCTGCATGTCCCACATATCCCCCCACCCTCATTTTATAGGTAAAGGAATCCCATTACAGGCCTGGACAGGCCCTTAGGGTTCCAGGAGGTTGAGGCTCCCAGATTTCTAGACAATCGACACATGAAGGTGGTAAGGTTGTCAGCCCTACGCACCGGCCGCCTTTATCTCCCAGGAAATATTCCTGGTACTCATTTCTGTTAGGGGCTGGGACGACCCCAGGGCCTAGTGCGGCCGGAAGGATTAAGTCAATGAAATATTCCAATAACACCATCGGGAATCGAACCCGCGACCTTCCGGCTTGTAGCGCAGTGGACATGCAAATTCTGATGTCATGCATTATGTAATGGTCACCATCATTCTGCTACTTCCTGTCTCCTAGGCCCAAATATTTACCTCAGCACCCTATCCTCTCACACCACAATGCTTCAATTTAGCGCGAGAGACCAAGTCCCACACACGTATAAAACACTTAAAGTTACCATTTTGTAAATATTTATGGGCGTGGATGTGAGAAGTCACTTTCACGCTCCGGTGGCTTTACACCAGACAACGCTTTGTCGGTATCCATTCGATTTCGGAGTGGTTGGATTTCACAGCCCTTTTGGACATACATTTTACTAACGGGGAACAGAGAAAATTATGCCCTAACGGGGATCGAAACTACGTGCATCAAGCTGTCAGTCACAGCATCTTTGTTGCATTGATTTGTAACCCTACAGACAGGTATTATTATTATTATTATTATTATTATTATTATGGTAATTTTATTTATTTCTTCTTTATCAGAAACAGTATTTAAACCATTACAGGATTCTTCCATCTACATGAATGTTGGTCCTTCCATCTTTACCTTGGTCGACATAAATTTCTTCTGCCGATCGGAATATATTTACACACGAACTTGGCAAATCGTGTATCGTTCATTCTACATAGCTATTGTGTCCACTTGCATCTATAATCGACAATAATTTCATGTAAGTTGTATACCTTCATTTCTCTTATTTCTTCATTTGTTTTATATTCATGTAAGGCATGCATGTATATGTATATACATGTGTGTGTATGTATATATACACAAGTGTACGCAAGTTGTTTACAATTCCTTTTCAATTTACATAGGCTTAAATTTAATATTAATTATTTCTGTATTAATATCAATAACTCATTAACAATATAATGAGTGCATGTATGTATATCGCATTATGAACGTGTTTTCATCGGTATGGTTGCCCTTAATCCCTACCTATTCCATTATTTCTTATGGGAATATCATTTTTAACTCACGCCTTTTTTAATTACGTCCACTTTTTAAAACAAGAGCTAGGTGTATTGGAGCCACTTCAAAATTCTAGGCGCCGTGAGGGTCGCATGAAGCAAGCTGCATACTGAGGAACCAAGATTATTAGGTGCTACCTTATCAAATTTAGTCGATCGGGCTACCTGGCCCCCAGGATTTGTGCAAATTGTATATATATATATATATATATATATATATATATATATATATATAATTTCTATAGCGTGTTTTAAGTCATTATTTGTATAGGATACACCACATCCCTAGTAGTTAAATCCTTTTATTGGTTAGATTACTTTGTTGTCAGTAACCATACTACTCTAATTTACAAATTATATTTAAGGTGTACGTGTGTAATGCCCGTGAATGTCGTTTTGTGTTTGAGCAATTGGTTACTGCCAACCCTTCAGCACAAAAACATTGTATAGAATGGTCTGATTTATTCGGAAATGTTACCTTAATTTACTTAGCAATTTTCTTATAATACTGCATATGCATATATATGTAAAATCTTGAAAGGTGTGCATGGTGGTCGGCACACTTTTCCACCCCTGATTCATTATACCATTATTCCTATTTCAAACTCTTCTTTACCTATTGCAATTTTCGTACCAGATAAGGCCGTTGTGGCACTGTTGCTTTTAAGTGCTGTGGAAAACCATGGTAATCATTATTTGTTTGTAGCACGCTGTATTAAGTACCAACTCTCTATTCCTTAAATTCGTCTTATATAACCTTAAAGGTACGCACTTTTCCCATGTTTCGCACGCAATGTGTGTGCTCACTATCAGTGTGCGCACCAAATGTCCAGTGATCACCAGCAAGCTGAAATATAAATATAAAAACACAGTCTTTGCTCTGCCACCATCTTGTTATTCTGTATTCTAAAATAAATGATTTTAACAAAAAGCTAAATACTCCTCTGTCACTTGTTAACATGCGTGACTTTAGGACCCTAAAGTCAAAGTCCGTCATGTTTCTATTACTGATGGTAAAACGCGGGACAACGCGTCCGGTAACATGCCACTAAGGCACAAAGGGGGAGTAGAGGTATAGCTCTACTCTTTCTTTAACCTCGGCGCTAGGTGAGGGTGGGTGGTCAACTCCACGCCCCGGCCGCTTTACCCCCGGAAAGAGACCCGGTACCCATTGTATAGGAGGCTGGGTGGGCCCCAGGGCCGGTCTAGACGGCTGCGAAAAATCTCGCCCCCCACCGGGATTCGATTCCCGGACCGTCCCGCCCGTAGCGAGTCGCTATACCGACTGAGCTATCCAGGGGAGGTAGATGTAAGGTACGTCCCCACCCTCAGTCAACCTCAGCGCTAGAAGGGGGTTGGTGTTCAACGCCAAGCCCCGGCTGCTTTACCCCCTGGGAAATAGAGGCGGTACACTTGAATGGGATGCTGGTTGGGCCTCGGGGTCGGTCTGGATGAATTCGGAAAATCTCGTCCCCAGCGGGGTTCGAACCCTGGACCGTTCAGCTCGCAGCATTTTGCTATACTGACTACGCTATCCTATTATTGGTTGTAGGAAATTGAAAAGTTTGGGTGTCCTCCGATAGCAGGAGTAGAGAAAAGTATGCAAGATTTGAGGTTCTTGCGGCAGTGTTGATGAAGATTCAAGTCTTGTGAGGTACGACACCTTGTAATATGGTACAGAGTTTAATTTGGTGCCTCCGTTTTCAGGGTAGTCAAATAGAGATAAGTCAACTAAGTAGCCTCTAAGTATTCATCTTGTTTCAGCAGAATGGATAACAAAATCATAATATAGACACAAGATAAGACAACGTCCTGTTCAGACCACACGTAATCTGGGGTAATGGAGTATAGTTCCACCTATTCTTAATATCGGCACTTGATGCAGGAGAGTGATATAGACAGAGTGCGGTGAAGTTCTCCCTGTGCCTTATTGAACATCACCTAGTGGAGAGTGGAGGTTCAAATCCTAGCATTCCTAAACTCGCCTGTGAAAGGGTATTTCCGCACACTAGGCACTTTACCCTGGCGAAATCGTGCCCTGCACCCGTTAGATAGGTTGCTAGGTGGGCCCTGAAATCTGGGGGCTGTGAGGAAGAGACATATTTTTCTTCTGCCATAGCCTGTGATTTCCAAAGCCCCGTAGCTACCTGAGCTATCCTGGCTGTCATGTGGTTCATGTACTTTAATGTTGCACTTTTCAGACAGAAATTGTAAGAAAGGTGGAGGGGGGGCGGTATAGCGTAGTCCAGGCCCGCTTAACCCGTACTTCGCGGGCAATATGGTGCCCGCGGAGACATTTGAGATAACAAAACGCCTTTTAACCATTTTCATTTCGAAGCCGAAATAGAAGGACGGAGCAGTTTTGAAAATTTTCGAGCTGTTTATTGATGGAGACATATATTACATTACGAATTTATTTTGTAAAATTGTGCTAACAATAGCGACACCTTAGTTGGCAACACTATGGAAGAGTCGGAGACTCACGCATGCGCGAATACAGTACTATACACTGCGTACTACGTATGTGTATGTCAACTTTATGTGAAACAAAATTATTCATAAATTTTATCGGCTATAATATAAAAGGTATAAGGTCAATTTCACCCTATAACCTGCCATGAGGGCACAGAGGGGGAGTAGAGGTATAGCTCTACTTTTCCTTCAACCTCGGTGCTAGATGGAGATGTGTGGTACACGCCACGCTCCAGCCCCTTTACCCTCGGAAAGAGACCAGGTACCATTTTAGAGGAAGCTGGGTGGACCCCAGGGTCTGTCTGAACAGGTGTGGAAAATTCGCCTCTACTGGGATTCGAACCTCTGACCATCCAGCCCCTAGAGTAGTTGCTATACCGACTGAGCTATCGAGGCCCACTATCTGCTATAACATCAAAAACGTTTTGGCCCACATAGTGGAACTCGCGGCAGAATAGAACTTCCTTGGCGCACTTTCTGTGCCTTTGTGGCAGATGTATATAACTTTACCTTCTTTGAAAGACAACAAAGATGTCGACCAAAACAGTAGTACGCCTTACACAAAGGTTTTGACAGGTTTTTGGAAGCAATTTACAAATGTCCCGTTTCTTGAGTTCTAGTCTTGGAAATGGAACTATGCTTTCTAATTTAAGGAGTGAAAACCTGGAAACAAATCCTCACATAATCTGGTTATTTGGCTTCCGTGCGAATAATATTTCACACATGACAGTAGAAGACTTCCGTGTTTCTTGCGTTTTGTCCCTGAGTCCTTCCAGGTATCCTTAATTGTCACTCCTTTCTCTTTGCTCAGATCCGTCTTTTTGTGCCTGTTTGACAGAAATATTACTTGCTGGGCTCCCTTACTTAACATAAGAAAGGACAGAAACACGCTTATTTCGGTCGGTACATTTACTGGGCCATGTGCTGGACTACCGAACCCGCGTCATACGACCCGAAGGTCCATTGCCGTTTTCACAAGAGTCCAACATTCTTCTTGTACTAAGGTAGATGAATCCAGGTCACACCCTCCTATTCTTCTGGTTTAAGATCCGTTTTAGTATTTTCTTCTTATATATACGTGTACGTATCTTCCAAGTAGTCTTTTTTCTTGAGGTCTTCCCTCAAGACATCTATAAGCATAATTCTATAGATAGTCGAACACAGTAAGATGGATCTTAAGGAAAGAGAATATGATGGTTTACATGTAAAGACAGTGCTCCGTGGATTTTTCCCTCCATGGCGCAACAGCCCCTAGTGGGCCAAGGCCTCCTCATTATCGAGGCTTCACGATCACACTCAAACACACCACATTCCATAGGACCCCTCTGGACGAGTGATCAGCCCTTCGCAGAGACCTCTACTTGACAACACACAACACTCACAACAGACAGACATCCATGCCCACGCCGGAATTCGAACTCACAATCCCAGCAAGCGAGCGGCCGCAGACTCACGCCTTAGACCGCGCGGCCACCAGAATCGGCTGATAACAATAATAATAATAATGTTATTACGCGAATTTCTATAACTCGAGGTCTCATAAGAACGCAGCTTTCGCGTTATAGCTGAACTGACTGTATTTTGCATTACTGAAAACAAAGTTAAGTCGGAAGAAATTATTGTATCTGCATACTGTAGTTCTATACATAATTTTAATTACGATATTAAAAATATTTAGCCACACTCTCTTTCTTGTTTTAAACTTTGAAATTTCAAGTTCTAATTTAACCACAATTCTACCTTTGTGTTTTTAAATGGAAGAGTAAAGTGTCATTTTTGGATACCGAATCCTTTTTTCCTCCTCCTCCCCAAGCGCTACAGTCCGTTGTGCACCTTGGCTTCCAATACAATCTTCCTCCAGTCCCGACGGTCTCTGACCACTGCCTGCCCTTTTTTACTCCCATTATATTTAAATCCTCTTCAACCTCGTCCCTTCATCTTTTACATGGTCTTCCTATATTCTTTATTTCCTTCCATTTCAGCTGTTGCAGTTTGTTTTAGCCTTCGTTGGTCTGCATTCGTTCAATATGACCATATCGTCGTAGTCGCAGAGATTTTATACATTTTAAAATATCTACCCCTTGCACCGAATCCTATTATTGAACTATTTCCGTCGGTCTGTGAGATCATCAACTAACACACATCAATATCACGCACACTACAGGACGAATTGTCGTTAAATTTGCTAGGGCATTTTAAAACATTTCTTTATAATTCCTACAGCTAACAGTACCAACATACAGCCTGTGCAAAATTCTGAGGGCGAAATTACATTGCTTTACAATATTTGACATATTTTACTTATTGTAAGTGCATTTGTCGTTTATTTTCAATTGTAATCCGTATGCACGGGGTGGATAATATTATATTTTGGGACTTTTATTTTTCTACACTAAATAACTGACTGACTGACTGAGTGTCTGACTGACTGAGTGTCTGACTGACTGAATGTCTGCCTGACTGTCTGACTGACTGAGTGAGTGTCTGACTGACTGACTGACTGACTGAATGTCTGCCTGACTGACTGACAGTGTTTGACTGACTGACTGAGTGTCTGACTGATGGCTAACTAACTAGCCAACTAACTGCTACATAACCAATTAATGAATGCCATGGAAGCAGACTCTTTCTTTAGAAATTAACAGTTTATCAGCTAGTACAGAAACTTACCTATTTTATGGACTCCGATCGTTGATACCATGTTTACTGGGGTTTCGCCATTTATTCCTATCCTGAGCCAGGTGCATCTAGCGCACGTCCTCACTTTTATTTCACGAAGATGCATTTTAATATTATACTTCCATGCACATTTAGGTCCTTTCAAGTGAAGTGTTTCTAGGCTGGAGAACAAAATAGTAGTCGCTGAAAATGTAAATTTTTTAAAACCTGAACTCGCAAATTTTTTATTAAAATATTTACGTATTAAGTATAAATTAGGTCTCTGCATACAGTTGCATGGCACCAGCTGGAAGCTGTGAGGTTACAGGCATGTGTGATAACATAGGACAGTGGAAATTATGCGCAGAGAATGGTCTTAACACAAAAGCATGGATGAATACGAACGAAATCATACCACGACCTGCCGCAACTTACGATTAAGTAACTAGCACTCCGGCCTCGTAATGGAGTTTTGGCACCGAGATTGGTCATCTTGAATAGGTTTTCTTGATTCGCCGAAGTCCTCCAACGCGAATTCCGGGATATTTATTCAAATTAGGTCACGGCCACTTCCTTTCATGCCCTTTCACATTCTTACCCACTATTTATCGTAGTATTCTGTGCCATGTAATCTGAGGTACTGGCGGCGTCATTAAATAAACATTTAACACTTCAATGACGCTGGGGATTAAATTCCTCTTCTGCGCAAGACGGAGAGCTTTCAAATTTGTAGCTACATTAAATTCTTTCACGAACATACAGTGCACCGAGGCTGACAACATGTGAGAATTAAAGGTCCGTACATGTACCGAAGCCGACAACGAAGGGTTAATTAATTAAAATAGATAACAACGGAAAGTTTGCTTATAAAATAACTAACGCTGGCTACGGATCGGCAGCCAGGTTCGAATTTACGAATAAAGAGTCGGTTTTTCTCAACCTAAACACGGGTGCCCTTGTCAACAAATCATCTTTTCCTCACTGAATTCTATGAGAAACGCCACCTTATTTCATGTGGCTCTCTTACATTTCATGTGGATTTTGGCCCGTAAGTGTGCTGTCTTTGAACAGAGCCCTGCATTTCCAGGTGTAATTTTCTGTAAAATACATACACAAACACTTACAAAAGGATACACGCATGGACACTTGAATGCACATGTCAAATTCGACAAAACAGCAGACCACCGGTCGTGGCCCACAATAAAGAACTCAGTCACGCCTTTTGAGGCCAATCTGACGTGCAGCAGATGGAGTCGGCGCGTGTGGTCAAGCCTGATGAAGTGACCATGGGTCACTTGACCCCTGCCGAGTTTTGGAGCGTGTTGACAATCGGTCTGTTTAGCACGACGCTCCACGGGTGGACAGATGCCTTCAACAGCTGCTTTAGAATGCAGAGTGCAGCCAAGTGGTGCAAGGTGATGTGTGTTATTTGCGGCCGGAGGCGGGCGATGTACTGCAGACGGCATCTTTATCGTCACATTCTTACTTCTTGCCCACTGATCGCTTCTTGACAGCGTCTGAAGAGGGATGAGACCGTTTAGATGGATAATCAGAATTTTGCAAAGCATCTACCATCAGTTCAGCAATTTATAGGCGCGTTCGCAAAATTGCGAAGAGCGACTATTAACTTCGTCATATCTGTCTGTCCGTCTGTCCGTCCGCATGGAAAAAACTCGGCTCCCACTGGAGGATTTTATGAAATTTGATATTTAACGGATTTTATGAAATTTGATATCTGAGTATTTTTCGAAAATTTGTCGATAAAATTCAAGTTTCATTAAAATCTGACAAGAGTAACGGGTACTTTACATGAAAACCTATGTACATTTATGATAATATCTCGCTGAATTCTTCTTATAATGAGAATTTTTTAGACAAATATTGTAGAGAAAATCAAAACACACAGTAAATTTATTTCCCGAAAATCGTACCTTTTATGACATAATGTGGAAAAATATGGTAGAACCTGACAGGTCACAGATGACAATATAATATGGCGCATGCGCTTTGCATGCTGGGTAAACTAAGGCTACGGACGCACACTCAGAATATGTAATACTTCTTGCTTTTCCACGGCAACAATGGTTAGGCGAACGCCCCTATGTTACGTTATACGTACACTGCCTGTCTTGTTTTTCTTTGCACTGCAATCGGATTGAACCTTTGTTTCATCTGTAGACGAAACAGAGACCTTACTTGTCACACTGGACAAAAGTCTATGGGGATTCGTCAAATAAAAGTGTCTATAAATTGGTACAGCACAAACAATCCGCTGTTGAAGTCACCTTCACATCCATAACACCAGCGATGTATACGGGAAATGCCATAAAGGGCCTGGAGACAAGTCCAGCTCTGTGGGGACTATAATGGAGCGCCCATAGACCCATTGGGTCCTTAGATATATAGGCATACGGTGGTTTATTGCGCATCCCGTAAAGATCTTCTAAACCCTTACAAAGGCAAAAGTTGGGACACTTTGAATGGGGATCAGACCATCGCAAACCCGGTACCGTAATTTCAGCAGCTTCTTCTTGGTGCTACACTCCGGTTCGACTTAGTCTCGTCTGCTCTGGAGGTTTCTTAAAACCGTATTAATACAAAAGGTACGAAAACAAAAAAAATTTCTGATTAAAATAGTAGTTCTTCTAAGGGTATTAAAATATAAACACTCCATAATTTGAAACCCAATTTTCCGTCTATAAACATTCACTAAAGCTTTATACCAGTCTATAAACATTCCTACGAGCTTTATACAGTTCTATAAACATTCATACAAAGCTTCATACATCTTAAACCATTCACACAAGCTTTATACCAGTCTATAAACATTCACTACAAGCTTTATACCAGTCTATAAACATTCACTACAAGCTTTATACCAGTCTATAAACATTCACTACAAGCTTTATACCAGTCTATAAACATTCACTACAAGCTTTATACCAGTCTATAAACATTCACTACAAGCTTTATACCAGTCCCCTCAACCCGTAGCTCGCGTGCAATATTTTGCCCGTGACACAGTGTTCTGTTTGAAATTAGAAAATGTCTTTTAACACTTTCCCTGCCAAAGTGGGGATATAACGCCGAAGCAAGTTCGAAAACTGACGACCTGTTTGTTTATGGAGACATACATTACATTACTGATTAAGTTTGTAAAAGTGTGCTAACAATATCTACACCCTGGCCTAGGATGTGAATTGCACTTTTTATGAATTTTTCTCATTAATATTAGGGGTATTTTCATTGCACATAATGTATAGAAAAAAACGCAGGTAAAATTTTGCATATTGTACTATACTTGTTCCTTCGTCATTCTGTGTATTTATTTAATTTTACGATCATGCAGACTAAATTTTGCTGAGTTGCCTGCACTACATGAAAGGTTTATCAGTGCCTGCTCTACAGAACTCATACTGTGCTCTTCTGCTTGATGACCGTGTGTTTTTGTAGGTGGTTACCAATTTATCGAAGACTGTCTTCATCTTCAGGGTAGGTAGATACTTCTACACTGAAGATGGCCAATACTTACATTGGACTATAGCCTCAAGAACAACGAGCAGATGTAATAGAAATATATTTAGTTCTTTCTTTGCATAAATTCAAACATGGTCGCATACTGAGGAGGTCAAATTAGTCCCTGTGTCTTTTTATCAGGACGTATCTATCCATCATTCATGCTGTAGTCTGTCTTACAACAGGTCCGTAGTCTCTTCCAAAGCAAGTTCTCCTCAGCTTTACCATCTAGTGCTTCTCTTTCAATATCCAGTATCTTCTCTTTTCCTTAAGTTGCCAAGTAAAGGCCGCTACATTCAGGAAGTTTGACAATGGACAAAAGGAGACCAATTTAAATGTGAGGATTAACGGTGAGTGCCTGTTATGAAGATAAGAGTAAAATGTTTCCTGTGCGCTCCATGAAGGCTTACAAGGCGAGCTTCATCTCTGAGTGGTGGTCAGTGATCAGTTTCACGCACTGGCCGCTTTGTCTCGGGCAAACCACCCCTGATATCAGTTTACTAGAAGACTGGTTGTAATTCAGAGCCGGTCTAGACGTTTTGAAGAAGAGAAATATCTATTGCCTCTGCCAGGAGTCATATTCCTGAAAATTCAGCCCACAGGCTTGACATGGTCAGTGTGCTATATTTGAAAATATTACATTTTGTAGACAGCCGTGACAGGAAATTATATTATATTACAAATACTTTGCATTGCAGACCTGTGGCATTTTCCCTTTTCCAAGAAGCCGTTTCCTTTTCATGAAAGAGTTAAAGTTTTCGTGTCAAATAAACAATTAAAAGTATAGTGAGATAAAACAGGCCGAATATGGGCGTATTTGCAGTTTAACTGGGAGGAATCAACATGGAAACTTTTGTACCTGAGGATCATAAATTAGATGTTTAGCCGTACTAACGTATTTATGACACTTGAAACTGAGGCCGATGGCTTGTCCTGAAACTTCTGTAAGTACCAATTTACGCTGCGTGACATCTAAGATGAGCGAAGATCTGTTGCATCTTAGTTTCTGCATAACGAGGAATTAATGATCTGTACTCCTCACCAGATATTATTCGCATGATCAAATCAAAAAGAATGAGATGGGCGGGGCATGTGGCATACATGGGAGACAGGAGAGGTGCATACAGAGTTTTGGTGGGAAATTTGAGGGAAAGAGGCCCCTTGGAAGACCTAGATGTAGATGGTATAACACTAAAATTGATCTTCAAGAATTTAGATGGGGCATGGACTGGGTTGGTCCGGCACAGGATAGGGACAGGTGATGCCCTTTTGTGAATGCGTTAATGAACTTTCGGGTTCCATGAAACGCGGAGAATTTCTTGACCAGTCGAAGATGTGTGATCTTCTCAGAAATAACTATGCTCCATGGAGTTAGTTAGTTCTGAATCTCTGCATGAAGGTATAGGGGCGAATAGTGGTATAGCTGTAGACATTATTAACCTCGGCTCTATATGGTGGTGAGTTGCCAGTACATCCAGTGATGTGTGAAATATGCTCCATACTTTCTTAGTGTGCGGTATATGTGTACAAGTACTGCGATGCACTTTTTGGTTGAAAATCAAGAGTTTGTTCCCAACACGTATTTTAAACCTTTACGACCGAACGGGAGAATACTGTCCCGCAACGCCATGTCGTTTTTAAAATTTTCTGCCTCTATAATTACACGTCCCCTTTTCACAATATTAGTCTAAAAGGCTTGTACAGGCATGAAAGATTGTGTGAAATTTAATCTAGTTAAAATTATCAATAATGAGTTTTAATTTTTCGTATTAATATCCGTAAGATTTTTCCAGCAGTCACGTATTATTTACATGCATCTCCAGGCAGCGGTTCCTCATGGCGAATTGAAGCAAATACACACACACAAAGGACCTTGCGACAAGTCTCTCTTCCTTCATGCAGCCCCTTCTGTAAAATCCACAACACCTTCACCCCCATTATTTCATCCAGAAGACGCTACTGATAAATATCAGTTCAGCAATTACAACAGTTGTATTTACTTACATTTGTGTGTTCCGATTTTCACTTTTAGTGTCAGTTGCTCCTCAGAAATGCGGTTTTGTAAGATATATCTCCAAACATGGGTAGCACACTACCCTATGTTGCATTCTCGACACTGACTTTCGTTCTTTTTTCTTTGTTTTTGGAGGAACACACACGTCACCGAATTCTCTTACATTGCATAAGCCGGTGTCTGATTTGTCTGATGGCGATTCAAGTGTCTGCACTGCCTGGCTTATCGCATGTTATTGCTAGGACAGGCTGGGACTGAACTGTTTAGTGGAAGATAGACATAAGCATGAACCTAAAATTCAAATAGTCAAAGAAGAAATCCTTACAGCAGAATGAGGACATTTGCCTGTGGTCCCATATTGCACTAACCAGAGCAACGAACGCTGTATTCATTTCTTTCTCCTCCCACTGATAGCATATGAACCCAGGACCCTGATAAGCCAGCACTACCACGAAAACAAAACGCATTATTAGATTACAACCTAAACAGCGTCTAAGGAAATACGATGACATGTACAGTCAGCTCCAAATTTTATAGCGCAGTGTCTCCACTTACAGCAAGAAGTGTTTGAAAAGAATAAATATAAAAAATGAAGCTTAAAGTGAAAAATAAACAAAAGAAAAAATGACCTTCAACTAAACTGCGTAAAAAATAGGTGGATTTTCTTGAAACTTGCGTAACCGGTAGATGGATTCGATCTTAAGCGTGTACATTTTATTTGAAGTGTTTATCTTTAAAAATGTATGAAATACAAAGGATAATATCAGCACGTGCGAAAATAGGTATTTAAAGCGAAAAGAACAGCGGCCGTTAGCGGCCACTTTGGGATTTAAATCTCCCGTACTCTAAAGCAGCGGTCGTCAACCATTCGGACCTCACGGACCACTAAACTCACAATTTTGAATCCCGCGGACCACTAACATGAATTTTTTTAAAAAGGTACAAACATCTATAAAATTATGATCATAAAAGTTCCATTTTATTAATATGAAATTCACTTGTTTAATTATAACAAAATTATTTATGTGATATTTGTTGCTGCTTGTTTGAAATAAGTATAATAAACATAAAAATTGCAAATAATGTCCAAATTTCTCCACGGACCACCAAAATTTTCTCCGGACCACCGGTTGGCGACCGCTGCTCTAAAGGTTAATGAGGCCAAAGATCCAAAAAATTTTCAAAAAATCCAAAGGACACCTCAGTATTCTAGGCACATTAAGTGTGACATGAAGCAAGGTCCATACTGAGGACCCACAAATATTAGGCGCCACCGTTAAAATATATATATATATATATATATAATATATATTATATATATTGTCGCCTGGTCGACCTGGCTTCCCGGATATATGCACCCCTGGATGAAGCCTACATATTTAAAATTTAAGTACTGGATTTAAGTGTTTCCACCTCTCTGTCCTGTGCTATTTCCCGCAGTACCCTTTTTACTCATACCATCATCAGCCAAAATTTGCAAGAAGATTAAGGAGTCGTAAAGATCTAAATCTGCTTCTGAAACATAGAACAAGGTGTTAGCTAGCACAAATGGAAGCCTAAGTGTTCTTTGAACGGAAATGTCTTTCACTAACACGTGTTTCTGTGTTAGGAATCTGGAAACGCCATGTGAAGTTCGGAGAATAGTATTACAGATTGTTTATGTTGAATGAAGCAACACCCCAAGAATATACCTGCAGAATTTGGGACACATCTTTGTTCTTCTTGGAATGCTTGACCCTGTGAAAGTTGTTACGATCATACAACACAGCGGCACATCACAAGTTCATTCTTAACCTCGTCAATAGATGGAGGAGTGATGAGATTCATTCCCCGCCGCTTTACTTCCGGGGAAGCAGTCTTCGGTACCCATCACATACAAGAATGGGTGGGCCTCAGAGTCGGTATCGACGCTATGAAAAATATAAAGATTTCTGCCCCTGCCGGGACTGGAACCCCGATTGTCCTTCTCACAGCTAGTCACTACAATGACTGTGCTGTATGCCTGGTAAAGGTAAAGGTCAACTGTTGTGCTTGTGCAAGTCGTCGAGGCTGAGAGGGGATGGAGATATAGTGCCACTCGTTCTTGAACTTAGCACTAGATGGTAGTGAGTGGTCGGAGTCACGCTCCGGCTGCTTGCCGCCGGGAGAAGAGACACCCTTTCTCATTGAATAGCAGTTTTTGGTACAGATTAATTGCCGTGTAATGTGTTTGGTGATTAACATCATTTCGCATGTGCCTGTGCCTGCATCTTTACGCTACAAGCACTTCCCTCAATATAAAGCCAGTTTATTCTTCTGAAAATTTCGCACTCACAAAATTACACGGTGTCATAAACTGAAACACCATAACCTAAACACTCAGACTTCATGTTTACCTTATGATAAGAAACCAAATTTTACATCCGTATAAAACAAGGGGTAAAATTACAATTTTATATATGTTAATAAACAAACTGGATGGTCACATCTTGCGTAGAAACTGCCTTATAAAACATGTGATTGAAGGAAAGTTAGAAGGAAGGATAGAAATGACGGGAAGACGAGGAAGAAGGCGTAAGAAGCTACTGGATGAATTTAGGGAAAAGAGAAGATACTAGAAATTGAAAGAGGAAGCACTAGATCGCACCCTGTGGAGAACTCGCTTTGGAAGAGGCTACGGACCTGTCGTAAGACAGACTGCAGAATGATGAACAAACAAATCAGTACATGAACAACACCTGTAGATACCTCTTGCGCTACTTCTGTCAATTGTGACGTCTAGATACACCAACTGCATAAAGAGAAGCTGACATCCAACGGTACTGCCACCCACACGTGAAGAAACAATTGACAGTCGTTACCGCGTCCGCAAGACGGCCACCGTGTCACTAATTTTGTTTGTCTTCCCCCTCCACAAATACCTTCGTTATTCCACGTAAGATGCGAGGTAATAAAATTTTCCTATTGGCCTATTGGCAACCAGGAAGTCACCAGTACGTGCTTGCCCCAAATATTTGTTCCTAGAAGGAACGCTAATCCGGGATGGGTGTGGATCGTGGATTGACGCGCCCTAACAAGCCAGTGTGCATTGTGAAAACAAAGTGTCCTTTTTCATTCTTCTCCAAAGTGCGGGTTGACTACAGCCTGCACTGAAGTCTGGCATTGTAAGACTTTTACACACGTTTTCCTATATAAATAAATGAATGAATATATGTATTATTCCGTCGGGATTCAAACATATGCTTAAAACCTTGTAATGAATGCGTTATTTATCCATTAAATGTTTCTTCCATTTTATTTTCTTTTACTCTTGTTTTCCTGAAGAGGAAAAAGTACCTAGTTCTTTTTTTCTATGTATATGCGTTGTTTAACGTACCCGTTATACGATGTTCTCAAATTATGGCGCTGCGAAAATGCTTATAAAGGCGAGCATCCCTAGATAAACGTGATTTAAGCTTCCGCCGCGGTGTAAATGACATCTAAGCCTTTCTGGAATGTTACGCAGCGTAGATTGGTAATTAGTTACCGACGTTTCGGTACAACCTATCGGTCCCATGTTCAAGGTTCAAGGGTCGAGGGTCGGTAACTAACTACCAATCTACTCTGCGTAACATCGCAGAAGAGAGAAGATGTCAGTGTTAGATATGCACTTTAGATATGTCAGCGTTAGATATGTTCAGGAAATAGGCCGGTCTTGCGCATCGTCGTGTGACGAAGAACTTGCTGATTGGCGACATGCAATATGACAATTGTGTTTTATCTAATGAAGGATTAGAACTGGACAATAATAAAGTCAACATCAGTCTAATTTACCGCTATCCATATTCCGTACAACAGATTGACTATTTAGTTTATTGTTTGTAACACAGACTACTTGCGATACATAGACCCATAGGTGTAACTTAGCTAATAACATTGGGGGAAGGCGAACAAACTCGACGATAGGTATTAGGCATTCAGATGCCTCTGTTCTGCCTTCCGTAAAAAAGCAGGTTTTTCATTTTTTTCTGTCTTTACACAACCTAAATAGTGGTTTGGAAATACAGAAGAACCCGCTTATAACGGCATCGGTTTATACGACACCTATAGAGTCAGATATTCTGTGGTACCAATTAGTTCGTCACTGTTAACCATAACATTATAATCCTCGGTTATAACGACACTCGTTTATAACGACACAAAATATTCAGTCCCTTTTATGACGTTATAACCGAGTTCAACTTTATTTATATTTTTTATTCTACCCTCTTCAACTCAGTAGCCAAAAACAATTCTTAGATAGAAAAAATATTGGGGGGGGGGGGGCATTTGTCCCGAACTTGCACCCTTATTTCGCCTATGCAAAGCCCTTTACATTTGTATCCATCTTGCTATGCTGCTTGTTAGATGTTCTTTACACCTTACGTGAAGCCACTTTTCTTCGTCGTTCCATATATCCGTCCGTCCTTTCGTCATCCTCTTTGTGACCCAGTATCAGCGACTAAATCATTTGCTGGATTTTCGTGAAAATTCAATACAGGAATTAAAAAGCATTTACAACCAAAAGTTTTAAAGCAATCACGAGTTTCATGAAAATCAGTACAGCGACAGTCGTATTTTACTTTAGGGCGTAAATTGAATTTTCTCCATGCTTTCCATTATTCGTCACCGATTTTGGTGAAATTCGATGCACATGATTTCCACATAATGGCGATGAGCAACTCTGAGTTTCTCACAAATCGGTGAAGTGAAAGGCGTACTTTAAGTAAGGACGTCAAGAATTCTGTCTGTGTTTTCCTAACTCTCTTAAAGATGTGAATGAAATTCGGTAAAGAAAATTTCCAAAGTACTGTATTCAGTGACTTGGATTTTCGTGAAAATTGGAGCAGTGAAAGCGATACTTACCCTAAGGGCGTACATGAATTTATATCCGTAACTTCCACTTTTATTGTCCGATTTTGGTGAAATTCGACATAAGGAATCTGCATGTAATGCTGTTACAAATGTATGAGTTTCGTGAAAATCGGCGCAGGGAAGGCCGTACGTTTCTTATAGGTCTAAATGAATATAAAATTGCTTGTGTGTGTAAACCCATATGACATTTAGCAAGTGAAGAACGGCTTGGTAAAACCTGTGTGCTAACAAAGGGTACTAACTAACGCTAACTAACTAACTCCATGGAGCAGGTCCTTCTTGAGAAGCTAACAGGTCCTGAGCTAGTCAAGAATTTCCCCGCATTTTACGGAACCCAAAGATTCATTACCGCATTCACAACAGCCCGCCACCATAGAAAAATTATAATCCCCTGCTCTTACTGTGCCTCCTTTGTCCCACCTAACCTCGTGTACACCAACTAAATCTAATTTATACCTCGCTAATTCCCTGGCCACTGTCATAAGTGACCCTGACCTATACAGGCTCCTCACGTTCCACGTGCCATTGCTTAGGTTGTACCAACGAATCAGTCCAGGCCTTGTGAAATGTTTCGTAACATGGTAATTTTTTTGGATGAGGAGTTTTTAGCACCTCCCCAACCCCCAAGCTAGAGGAACATCCCTTGTCAGCTGTCATCGACTGCTTATTCAATGCATTCGCAGCTACCCTCCATATCTGGAGGCCGTTCCTCCATCCTCGTCCTGCCGTCGTTACAGGGACCTCCGTGTCAGGATCTTACAAAGGGTACACCATTTGAAATCTTCTTTCTAGAAAAAAAAATGGCGGTACTCTTGAGGAAGGACAGTAGATCATAAATCAATTTACTAATCGATTTATGGTCTACTGAATTCTTTAAAAATTAGGTTCCGTTACGGTGTACCCGTGAGTACCGCCAGGAAAGCAACTTGTCTAACATCTTCTAAGAATAAAGTAGGCATCTTGAGAAAGGATACTGGACCTAAAGTAAAGGCAGTAGAAAAGATATAGAGAAAAATACACAAAGAGGATCTTTGTAGCTTGCATTCTTCGCCCAATATTATTATGATAAAATGAAGAACGACAAGGTAGGACGCGCGCGTATCACGTATGGAGACTACAAACAAAGTGTTTCCCCTGAAGTCTCAAAGGAAAGCATTAGGTGGAATTATGATATTAAAATGGATCTTAAGACTGACAGGGTGTAAGGATATATGTAGGATTTAATTTGCTTGGTAATACACTTATCCCTCTCCTTTCGCGGAGGATAGTTTCCAAGACCCCTCGCGAAAAGAGAAAATCCGGAAATAATTGACTGTCCCCACCCCCCCAAAAAATAATATTTTATTATTTTTCAATGTTGTTCTTTGTTTTGCAGGAACACTGTGAGGGGGGCTGCTTCCCGTTTCTCCTTCAGCCCCTTGAACAACAAGCGGTGTGGCCCGAAGACCTATTTAACTTTATACCTATATTGGGTCTACGTCCTACATTCATTCATTCTGTAGTCTGCTAACGACAGGTCCGTAGCCTCTTCCAAAGCGAGTTCTCCACAGGGTGCGATCTAGTGCTTCCTCTTTCAATTTCTAGTATATTTTCTTTTCCTTAAGGTCATCCAGTAGCTGCTTACGTCTTCTCCTCGTCGTCCCGTCATTTCTATCCTTCCTTCTAACTTTCCTTCAATCACATGTTTCAGAAGGCAGTTTCTACGCAAGATGTGACCAATCCAGTTAGCCTTTCTTCTTTTTATTGTATGTAACGTCCTACATACAACTTATAAATACATAAACACACGTACATACAAGTCGTTATCTTATATTTATTTCAGCACTGTTTTACACACACGTGATCGTGTCTATCCTAAAGATTTAAAATCAATTAACAAACTAACTAACTCCATGGAGCAGAGTCCTTCTTGAGAAGCTAACAGGTCGTCAGCTAGACAAGAAATTCCCCGCGTTTTATGAAACCCGAAGGTTCATTACCGCACTCACAAGAGCCCGCCACCTGTCCCTATCCTGAGCCAGATCAATCCAGTACATACCCCCCCTCATCCCACTTCTTGAAGATCAACTTTTTTAAATTAAAATAAAAATAAATAAATAAATAAACCTTCAGTGACAATTTATATGGCATGCGCTCGGTCTTTGGAGGTTAAATGAATGGTGAATTGATTTCAATTCAATGGATATTTTGCTTTATTTACATATTCCTCTCTTTCTTTTTGAACTTATTTACTTTCTAAAACAGATGATTGGTCTATATTTTTTCTCCATCACTTACTGAGCGAAGACCCTTCAACTTGCACATAAGGAGCGCTTGTTTTGAGGGACTGCTTCTTGCATAGTGACAGAAATTCATTACTATGGGTGAGGGCCACCAATTGTTAAGCTGTATGTTTTCATACGTGTTGGGCTCCGCCTATGGGTTTGTAGTGTGTTGCCTATTAGCACAGTACTGGCTAACACTTTGCAAATAACAAGTGCCAAACAAGGCGCTTAACACTCTTCCCGGTTCACTGACAAACTTCTTACTGGGTTCATCCTGTCATTGTTGGCTCACGAGAAGAGGAAGTCAGTTGCGAGATTCAAGGCATGTCAATTGTAAAAAGCGTGCAAGTCCACTTTCTGTATCTTTATGAATTTAACTCGACAGATCTTGCTGAATTTAGTCATGAGCGATAGAAGGGGGACGGGGAAAAGGACAGACATTTGTCCTCTTTGGATTTGTGAAAGAAATAAGAACTTAGAACTCTCTAAGAAAAAAAGTACTGTATAAATATTAATAGACAAATTTAAATTATTTAAAAAGGGTATTTCAATATGAATAAAAGAGGTGTAAAAATTTCAACAAAATTGAATGATACATAAAAGCTAAAGTGTATTTATTCTAGGTGGTCCCTAGAGCTTTGTAGCTCAGGGCTCGCTCTGATGTCTAGATTTTAAAAAGATTTCGTGTAGCACCTATATTTAAATATGATACAGTGACACAAAATTCTGAGCCATCCATAAAATCATATTTAAGTAGCTTCTGGCCCTTCTTCCATACCCGCACCTACAAAAAATTCTGGCTGCGCACATGCATTTTTTTTTTAATGTTACGATTTGCGGGCAGTAGCATGTGTAGGATTTAATTACATAATTGGGGGGAATAAATATGTCCGCAATATAAAGGCAAAATATGTGTGCCAAACAATAAGAGATTTTTGGATTTAATTTTAAGGATTGATCTGAGAATTTCGTTCAGGAGAAATATGGATCCAACCAGGCTCACAGATATAATAAGTGTAATTAATTAGTTATATACGTAAATATATGACAGCATAATTAGCTGCTGATTAGTTAAGCAACAAACCACATACATAACTTACATACTCAGTAAGTACATGATTAAGCTTCCGCAGCCTGATATTTCAGTACCGAATTTCTACCGCACATAAAATGCATTGCTTCCCCGATTACAAAAGTCGATGTTTTAATTTTTTTTTTGTGAGGGGAGAAATTACTGTTAATTATGAGAATGATGTGGAACACATGAATGCACTCTGTGGGCGAAACGCAGGGGTTTTTAAATGTTAAAGTAAGTGGTACGAGTATATATAGCAATCACAGGACTTCGGACTTTAAATTGCTTGTTTTCTTTTAGCTAAATAATTGGGAGCCTAATTGTTTAGGTGAACGAGTGTCTTAGTAGCTGATGATGAAGACATTATGTGTTTTTCTAGTTAAAACCATTCAATTACATATGAAATTAACCACATGAATGTTTACAAACGCTTCTTAGCCACATTACAACATGGCAATACTTACAGCAGTCAATACTCACGTATTTGCGTTGTTCTGACGACATTCAGTGTAGCTTCCAAGAAGACGCCTACAGAGTGGAAGTGTAGTTGTAAACAGAACACCATAGCATAAGTCAAGTGCAGTTCGTTATTTCGCTACTCAGTTATTTGACGGAGTGCTTAGCTTACCGATTATTTAAACAGTAATTTAAAGAGGAACAAACACAAGTATCTCGATATGAGGATTGTTGTTCGCGGCGGTGAATGGACACTGGTTTTATAGATTGTGACAGCCTCTGGTCTTGTGCACTGTTATTACCAGTATTTCCGGGAAATTTGCTACTTGCGTTTTCAGGATGGACATCAGAGTTTATAAAGGATGAAGACTAGTTCAGTTAATTCCTTACAAATATAATGAAGCACGAAAGAGAATACGAATTTTATGTTATTTGTACCGTACATTTTTCTTGATTACATAAAATCGTGATCCGACAAATGTACACTCTTTATTAACTGCTATTTAATACAGTCTATATTAAAAATAGTCCAACATGTTTCGAACTATGTTACAGTTCATCTTCAGGGACTCGTTTGTTTATTACACCAGCTATACATGTATGGTACTCATTAAAATATATAAGTTAGGTGGACAAAATGTCGTTAACTGCGTTGAGTTTGTGGACACTGCATCAGCTACTTCGTGTTCACCATTTGTTTGTTACACAAAGCTTAGTCCCGAAGTGTACTTTCTGTCCTATGCTCCCTGATATCCGGAAGAGTATGTTCTGCCGAAAGGTTTCCAGTCTTCGCCCGCTTGTACTTGTGAAGAAATGGGAAAGGTAATGTTCACCCTGCATTGGGCCATGAAGGCCCAGAGGGGGAGTAGAGGTATAGCTCTACTCTTTCTTTAACTTCGGCGTTAGATGGGGATGGGTGGTTATCTTCACGCCCCGGCCGCTTTATCCCTGGGGAAGAGACCCAGTACCCAATGTACAGGAGGCTGGGTGAGCCCCAGGGCCGGTCTGGACGGGTACGGAAAATCTCGTCACCACCGGTATTCGACTCCCGGAACGTTCAGCCCGTAGCGAGTCGCTATACCGACTACGCTATCCCGGCCTCGTACTGATTTTCGGTGCATGTAGTAATTTAAACGAGATATGCTGATCTTATTATCGAAAAGCTTCACAGCTTTGGGAAATTTCTTGTCTGTTATTTAAGTCTGATAGTACAGGATGTTCCACTTAAAACCGGCCCGCTTTCTTGATTTCGCTGTGCAGGCGGGCTGGTTTTAAGTGGATCATTCTGTACAAAGTGTGCGAATATTGCCTCTGCACCTCTGTAAGAACGGTGCTGCACTGTGCTGGAAGTGGGAAATTCTCATACATAAAACACTTTCAGTGGCATACGTAACATGTCACATACCCGTGGAGACCAATTTCAACACTTAGTGTAAGCGTAAGTACTGTACATTCACTGTGACCTCCACTCTAACCTATACCTTAGTTCCAACTGGTGCACAGGTACTCTTCGCTCACCCTGTAGCATAAATGCTAGAAGTGATACGAGGTTTTCACGGTGGTAAAAATTAGCTTATAGTTTTATGTTTTGTGACGTTACGTAATTTTGTTGATGTTTTTCAAGGTTTTCGTGCAAAGTACGTGGTGTCTTAACCAAAAGACTAGAGTCTTAAATTCTAGAAGCGTTAACAATTGAGTCACTTTAAATTTAAATGGCTCACACTGAAGACACAAGAAAGGTGACCAGTATATGCCCAAGAAGGCCTGTCACATGTTCCATGACGTCACATCTTTCTTCTTACTTCCAGACGGGAGTTGTCACGTCGGGAAATACCTTGCAAAATTCGAATCAACCGACGTTCTTTTTTTAATTTGTTCGTCCTGCCGCCTGTAAAAACGTTTTTTCTTGCACTTCTTCGATTACAGTTGAATGACCCATAGTCGGGCAGAGAAGCGCAACTGGAATGGGACAATTTGTGAGGAGATCATGTTACACGATGTAATTTAAAGGCACTTAAATATCGTCTTTGACTATTTGACCCCAAATTTGAAGGCAAATGGTACCTTCGAAATTTCAGTAACTATTTACCAGTCGGCATGGCATAATATCCAGAAATACTTGAATCTCTAAGGACTTAATACTTCAAAACACAAAATTCGAAAAGAAATAAACTAATATATTCACATGCATTTCGTTGTTATTTACAGGTATAGAAAATAATTACAGAATCCTATTTACACAGCTATGATATTGAACTGTAAAATATAACGATAATTTGATCACTGATATATACTGTGACTACACGTTTCGGCTAGTAAATAATCATTTTAAAGTAAATTCTAGACACTTTCTATCTTAATCTATGCACATTGAACCTTATGCATTAAAATATTAACTTCTAAATTATAATTTGCCGATCCCAGTGGCCGCGCGGTCTAAGGCGTGGGTCTGCGGCCGCTCGCTTACTAGGATTGTGGGTTCGAATCCAACCGGGGGCATGGATGTCTGTCTCTTGTGAGTGTTGTGTGTTGTCAGGTAGAGGTCTCTGCGACGAGCTGGTCCCTCGTCCAGAGGAGTCCTACCGAAAGTGGTGTGTCTAAAAAGTGTGATCGTGAAGCCTCGAAAAATGAGGCGGCCTAGGCCCCCAAGGGGCTGTCGAGCCATTGAAAAAAAAAATTATAATTTGTGATTCAATATTTATAACCTCATATTTTAGGTTCTTGTGGAGTTGACTAGTCTTCTGTAAGTTACAGGATATGAAACCGTCTAGTTTGGTAGAAATTTACGGAAGTTTTAGAGAAAACTGACTGCCTTGATATTCAGGGTATAAGAGTACCACGAAGCTTGAGGCATCAGGTTTCTGTGAAATGTTGTGCACATTTCTACCAGACTACACAGCACTAAACCCCGGAAGACAGTGACTTTTTCCTACCTGTCATTAAACACATTGCCTCTTTATTTATAAAACCAGACTTTCAATACTGTTTATGGAAATAACCGGCAGATTGATTGTAAGAGTCGTGCGGACACACATAAATAGCATATGGTGTGGGCAGAATGCAGAGTGTTTTAATGTTACTACAGGTGGTAAATGTAATAACCAATCGGTTTTGAGGAATCAACATATTTTGAATTTTGCAGTACAAGATTAGATTTTCCCTGTGCTTAATTAAGCACCGAGCCATGGAGTCATAAGGGCGATTGAGGTGTAGCTCCACGCATTCTTGATCATCGCACTGCTGCAGTTGAGTGGTCAGCTTCGTAGGCTCATCAGCTGTACACTTGGGGAAGAGACAATGCAGAGACGGCCGGGTAGGGCAAAGAGCCGGTCTGGACGCTAATGAGAAGAGAAAAGTTTCTCCCTCTGCCGGGCATCGAAAGTCCATCTTTTTTTCCGTAACCTTTTCACTATATTGACTGAGCTGTCCGTACACTTTGAGGGGTCCATATTAAAACTGGTTGGGAAATTTATTTCTGTTTAGTGTCAATCCGATATAAATTCTAGTTTACCTAATTTTAAACCAGCTTTGTTTATATTTCCAGCCATAATGTTTATTTTGTCAACAAGAAAGACATAAGATAAGTTCTCATTAAAAATGTGACATATTATTTTCTGTAACTTGCAGCTTACAGATAGTGACTGTGGAGTTTGCAATTGACCTTGACAGTGGTTTGCGCTGGGAAAAGCCGTCCGTCCTTTGCTTGTGACTAGTAACCGATGTATTCCATTTAAAAATTAGGCTGAGCTGCAGTCGCGTTTTATGCGTGTAAGGTGATAACACTTATCTTCTGTAGTGTTATTTGTGGATAGAGCTGTGCATAAATTTGAATTTAGGCTTGTTATAAACGAAACCCTGACAAATGGAGACCAGAGTTTGTTAAAAAAAAAGTACATTATTCAGTGACAGATACTCATGTTTTTGACAAGAACTTTGTGCTTTTTCCTGACCGTCGTTGCGAGTGATCCGTGGTTAAGGAACTCTACCCACGCTGCGCACGTTAAATGCTTTCTCTTGAGTAAAGGACATTACGTTAATTATAACAGCTTGCGTTTAATTTTGAAGGGGATTAATACCAGTGAACATTACCAAATATTTTACGATTTCCAGAAGCTTGTCGTCACGTCTTGTAGGTCTGTCCTCCGTATGCCGTCTGGCCACCACGAAAACTAGAACAAGGTGTGATTCGTGCCCACAGACACCACTTCCCCCCCCCCTCCCCACCCAAACCCACTAAGTAGCCAATAGATCTGCAGTAGGCGATTCAGATATGTTAATCCCAAAGCACACCCTTAATATAAAAACTGAAATCCTTTATTTTAAATTAATTTTCAAATCACTTGACATAAAAGAATTTCCTGTATGCCAGAATTAGATATAGAGTGTCACAAAAGCCACTTAAACCTAGAGGATATGTTAAACGTCGAGTGTCAAGTGACTTTTGCGACACACTGTGTATAAATTTAAATGAAATTATTGTACATTATAGATGCGAGTGTATACGTCTTCTAGTAAGGATGAAAGACACAGGCATTCCCAAGTTAGTGTAGGGTTACACTCGACTGGTAGAAGAAACATAGTCAACCAAGGAAAAGATGGAACGGACCAACACCCATGAAGGATAAGCTGGATATCTTATACCCTATTGCTGCTGCTCCTGGTGATTATCATCATATCATCATCTTAGACACATAACTGTCGTTCATTTATTTACTTATATGAAAACATATGTTGGGTTGATCGAATTGTTACGTCTATACTGTGTTTTAAGATGAACTGGGATGGCGTAGTCGGTATAGCGACTACGCCATGAACTGGATGGTCTGGATTTCGATCCCCGGTAAGGGTAGGAGATTTTTCTCTTCTCCGAAACCTCCAGACCAATTTTGGGGTCCAACCAGCATCCTATTCAATGGGTACCTCTGGGGATAAGGCTGCCGGGGTGTAATGTTGACCATTCACCTCCATCTAGCGCCGAGGTTAAGAATGAGTGGATCTATACCTCTACTCCCCCTATATGCCTTTATGGCGTGGGCTGGCAAATATTTTCATTTTTTACCCTTATACTGTGCTGTAACCTTAAACAGTTTAGTGTAAAGATTCTAGATTTTTCAATGTAAATTTTAAAACTGGCCCTGTTTCTAATAAAGCACCACGTCATTGAAAATACGGGGGCGTGAAGGTAGAGCTCCACGCTTTTTAACCTCAGCATTAGATGGAAATGAGTGGCCAGCTTTATGTCCATGTGTCCTTGTGCCTCAGCACCAATTTGATAGGAGGCTGAGCCTCATCGGAGACGGTAAAATTCTTTCTCCTGATGGGATCGAACCCTGATTCCTCCATCGTTCAGCAAGTGGTCTAGTCAGTATACTGTTTAGCTCTTTCGGCTTTTAGGAAAGAAGTAAGCTTCTAACAGGTTAATCTGTGAATACAGCTGTGTGTGAAATCGCATTTACACGATGTGTAAACGTCATGAAGTGTTACATTAAATTAAAGATTTACTCCTGCGAAAAAAGAAAAGAACGTAGGCCTATACACAGTGGCGAACTGGCCAGGGTGTCAGCTTGCCCGATGGCAAGTGGGCCCCCTTAAACATTAGACAATATGTTAAAAATGTTAATGACGTTTTAGTAGCTTGAAAATATAATAGAAGTTCCAATATTATTAGTCTGCAACTAAAATTTACTTGTATTACTATTTTAATAAAAAATTTTTAATAAAATCCACCATTTATTTAAAATTAAAAAAAGTAATTTAAAAATTCAATTATAACACTCTGTATTTACATTCAGTATCTACTGTATACTGCCAGTAATATGTACAATATATGTACACTGTAATTACTAAAAAATATACATTTATTTCGCAAAAATTTTAAAGTACCTTTTTCCCTATGTATTTTTTGAAAATTTTATTTATTTCTTATAGAAATTAAATTATAGCCTTATAGTTGTGGGTGGGCCCCCTTTGTCTCCTGGCAACCAATATTTTTAGACCCATTCCGCCACTGCCTATACACATTTCAACTATTTATAGGGTAATGGGAACTGTAAGTGTTTGAACCTCATAGTGTAACGTCAAGCAACTAACTGTAAGTGTTTGAACCTCATAGTGTAACGCAAGCAACTCAAGTTTTGCCTCAGCTGTTCATTAGCGTATGTTCATTTATTCGTCACAATAAACAAGGAACTTATCCTACAGGTATCATTAACTCAGAAATTTAATTTTGTAATCATACGTACGTGTAAAAATTGTGGTTTTGTGATCGTGAAGCCTTCATAAAAAATGAGGCGTCTAGCCCAAGGGGCATGTCGAAAGCATTGTGTGGGGGAGGGGATAACGTAGTGTGTTTTTTTTTTTTGCCAGATAAGAAATGAGTTGTAATATATCAACTGGCTTTTTCCAAATATGCTATCAGCCTTAAAATTTACTCATATATTTCATTGTAGTTTCTTAACCGTGTTATCTTTACATCCACCTGAATCTCTTGAAGGTCTCATTTCTGCCTCTTACAATATTCGAGAAAATACAGTTGAACTCGGTTATAACGTCGTGAAAGGGACTGAATATATTGTGTCATTATAAACGAGTGTTGTTATAAGCAAGAAGAATAATGTTATGGTTAACGGTGAGGAATTAATTAGTACCACAGAATATCTGACGCTATAGACGAGGTGTCGCATAAAGCGATGTCTCTATAACCGGGTTCGACTGTAGTTGTATCTAAAAGGACGGCTTAAGTGAATAATATAGGGGCTTTTTGTACTGAATAATTGTGAGTTATACCGATCACTATTTTTCACACTCTTATCACCGTGCATTTTTATGAATTAAAATAAAGATAAACCAACAAATGCACTATAAACTACTTTAATGTAGCATTTGTCTTTATCACCCGACACGTGTTTCGGACTCAAAGTCCATCTTCATGGGGTCTCAATATTATCACAAACTACCAAAGCAAGCGCATTTTATACAAACGTACATCAATTGTATGTCAGCTATTATGGTAGAGATATGTATATAGTTATAGAACATAAGTATGTCTGTTTATAATAAGACCATGCTGAAATATGAAATATGTAGTTCCCCGGTACGGAAATACTGGCGTTCTTGGAATATGAAGCATGTTCTGTAAAGTAAAAAGATCGGTGTATAGGAGCAGATATTACATCTTCTGCTCCTATACACCGATCTTTTTACTTTACAGAACATGCTTCATATTCCAAGAACGCCAGTATTTCCGTACCGGGAACTACATATTTCATATTTCAGCATGGTCTTATTATAAACAGACATACTTATGTTCTATAATTCTATACATATCTCTACCATAATAGCTGACATACAATTGATGTACGTTTGTATAAAATGCGCTTGCTTTGGTAGTTTTAACAATACTGAGACCCCATGAAGATGGACTTTGAGTCCGAAACACGTGTCGGGTGATAAAGACAATACTACATTAAAGTAGTTTATAGTGCATTTGTTGGTTTATCATTTATTTTAATTTCGATCACTTCTTGTTAGTGGGCCTATTTCTAGGGCGCTAATATGTAAGGGTTCCCGTGTGGTGGCCAGGAATTAGAATAGCCCCAACGTACCCCATGCGTGTCGTAAGAGGCGACTAAAATGGGGACCCAGTGTCTGGGGGTATAACTGGGCCACCCTGCCTCTGGGGGACATAAATACGGAGACACTGGAGAAGGAAAACTCATTATAAAACCCGGTCCACCAGAGTGGTGGTTAGGCAAGGGGCTAACAACCCCTTCCTGTAAAACATTTAATTGTTCAGAAGCCCAAAAGGGAGGCTAAAGTCAAACTCAAAGGACCGTAATTCCATAGAAGAAGAAGAATATATAAGGGGCTACGACGCTTTTTCTTATAGCTAATACAAAGGAACAGGGAATGCAAAAAAATTTTTTTGGAGAAATATCTTGGTAAATATCCGTTTAGAAGACCCGGCAGGAGGTAGAAATATTAACACGGATATTACATGTTTATTGGAATTACCAACGGCCTTTCTGCTTCGTATAATCACTCAGCAGTCTTACGCGTTTCGACTTTTATTTGTCGCCATCATCAGTGCATGTATTACCTTAGTTGTCTAGAAAGGCTGATGGTAATTCTGGTAAACATTCATTATTCAAGGCCCTATGGTCACAGACTTACTGTGTTTCCTAGAAGTATTAATTGTCAGGACTAAATATGAAGGACTTGACTTGCGATCTTAATCAGTGTTATCAACGTAATCACTCTGGTTCCAACACAACCCACACTCCTAAAGAGTAGAATTCACTACCTGCTTTTAGGACAATGGGTTGTGGTGCTGGAGGGGTGGCTTCAACCTGCTCAGCATAGTGTCCAATGGCAGGACCGGATTTAAGCGTGTTTTGACCCCTAATATTCTGACTACCCAGTCAGTTTTGTAAAGTTTCACCCAAAATGGAGGAGGCTTACTTTTACCACAATAGGTCTATACAGGTCTGTATAGGTCTACACAACTGATGATAAAGGGAACTGCTTATTTTAATAAGTTTGTCCAAAAACCAGCCAGGACTTTCAAAAATAAATCGATTTTGAAGGTATTGATTATTTAAAATTTTTTTTCCAAAAACCAGCCAGATCCTTAAAAAATAAACCAATTTTGAAGGAACTGATCACTTAAAGATTTTTTTCCAAAAACCAGCCAGATCCTTCAAAAATAAACCGATTTTGAAATTCTAACGGCTACTCACTTTTAGTTACACTTTTTGCCACCACAAAAAATATTTCTTTCCAATACCGATTCTCAGACACAAAAAAAGTTATAACAAACATATAATATCCCTTTATGCTTTATTTCTTCTTGTGTGAAGTACCTTGTTTTGAACTGGTAGGTCTAGGAAACAGCATATTTTTTTTACTGGTGTATGATGAGACTTATAAAGAACTGGACATTTTTCCAGACATAACTAAATAACAAAGTGACTAACTAAATAACTAACTTACTTACTAACCTACCAACTAACTAACAGAGCATAATATTTCTTGAGAAAATAATAGTACCCATCCTGCTCCAAATTAATGCTTTCACGCCCTCCTATCCTGTTTCTTTAAATCCATTTTAATAATATTCTGTCATCTACGCCCACCTCTTTTGAGTGATCTCTTTTCTTCAGTTTCCTACTAGAAACCTGTATGTATTTCTCTTCTCCCCAATTCACGCCACACGCTCGGCCCATCTTTTTCTTCTTGATCTAATCAACCTATAATGTAATACGTGTAGTGAGGAGTGCAGTCACATAACTTCTCATTCCACAGTTTTATCCCCCCTTATCATCTTTCTCTGAGGCCCAAATATCTTCCTCAGCACCCTATTCTCGAAAACTCTCAACCTATATGTAGCCCTGAATGTGAGAAACCATTTTTACCATATACAAAACAGAAGGTAAATATGCGGTTCTATATATTTCAATCTTGATGTTTTTGGATACCAAAGGGAAAGATTCCAGAGATGATGATATAATGTCACAACAGACAAACGTTTCGGGATTTTTTCCTTAAGAAGTTGAGTTGTAAATCTGAAATATTAGTTCAATTTAATATTTAAAATCTGTAGATAATATTTTAGGCAGTATTCTATTAAACTAACTGGGTCATCGGATTTGTAATGTAGGAGTATTCGTCAAGCAGTGTTTATTGCTTTTACTGTGACCCGCATGGTTTATGGCGTCACACCAAATGTTGCGGTTTGGGGTCTGCAGCCCGGCAGCCCTCCCTGGGTGCGCCCCTGCCTTGGTGTGTGGGTCCCAGAGCCAGTCTAGACACCTGTGACAAGAGAATGGTCTTTTGCCTCTACCTTAAATCGAACCTCGATTCCTTAGACGTGCTGCCCATAGCCTAGTCACTATATTGACTGAAACTTTCCCGGTTTCCCGGCTACGAGAGAATCCATGACGTCAATAATATCTGGCTATAACTGGACTGAATTTTCTCCGGTAACGTCCCTTCTGGCGGCCATAATCTGCCCCCTATAACAGCAACCAAGCTTGAAGCAGTCTGTACTGCCATATGTTCCGTGTTCGTACGAACGGTGGTCCAGAGTGAGGTATTCTTCTAGGCCAAAGAGAAGTGATTCATCATTACCGTTATTGAAGTATCATCATTGGGTGATGATTGACTTGTAAGAGGTAACGGTGTGTCCTCGTAGGTCATGGACAGTTACACAAGAAACTGCGGCACTTACACGATTTTGACCCGGCAACTGTTACGAAAACTGCTATGAACTTTATCAGGACTAACCGTCTAGCTTCCTGCGAGCCACGTCCTGGATATGTCTTATTAGCTGTGTTTAACAACACAGTTTCAATTAAGAATGAACTGCATCCTGCAGAGACATTTTGAGATCATCATTTATTTTAAGTGTTTATTTAACTACGCTGTAAATTGCGAAGATTATATTGCTTTGGTGTTAATGAATGAATGAGGGTGAAGAAATGGTGGAATGATACGGAGAGGGGAAACCGAAGGACTCAGAGAAAAATCTGTCCCTGCGTAACTTTTTCCACCACAAATCCTATATCGACTGACCTGGGACCGTATCCGAGCCTCTGCAGTAAGAGTTCGAAGACTGACCACCTGATCCATGGCACGGGCTTGGAGGTGAGAGTGGCCTCAGTGTTTGAGAAACTTTCTGCCTTTTATGATGTTCACAAAAGTACGGTGTCAGTTTGTTCCAGCCTCCAGTCCGCGGTCCATAATATAAATTCAACATTTAACATCGAAGAGCCGGGATAGCTCAGTAAGTATAGTGAACATGCTACGGGCTTGATGATCCGAGGTTGTAATCCTGGTAGGCCCAACCGGTTTTCCTCCTCTCCAAAAGTCCAGACGATCAAGCCCATCAAGGCTTCATATTCAATGGGTATCGAATTTATTTCCTGGGGGTAAAGCGGCCGGGGCTTGAAGTTGGAGTTTGGCTTGCCTATATGTGGTATCCCATGGTCCTTTCTTTAGCACAAATCAGGGTATCCTCTATTGATCATTCTGTTCTTGCCTGTCTGTCTCGTTCGACGCTGTGTAACGTTGGTACTTAACCCTTTAAAGCCTAATGGCTACTTGATGCATCAACAGTTTTAACACTCCAAAATTCTACATTCTGCCCACACTGTATTTATGTGTATTGTATTTATATTACAGCCGATCCCAGTGGCCGTGCGGTCTAAGGCGTGGGTCTTCGGCCGCTCGCTTACTAGGATCGTGGGTTCGAATCCCACCGGGGGCATGGATGTCTGTCTCTTGTGAGTGTTGTGTGTTGTCAGGTAGAGGTCTCTGCGACGGGTTGGTCCCTCGTCTAGAGGAGTTCTACCGACTGTGGTGTGTCTCAAATGTGTGTGATCATGAAACCTCGACGAAACGAGGAGGCCCAGGCCCATATAGGGCTGTCGAGCCATAGAAAAAAAAATTTATATTACAACAAACAGCGACTCTTGCCTTATATAACATAAATTGATTTGTGTTTTTAACCGAGATGAACAGTGTTTACTGCGCGGTACGAACTGGGTCTTTAAATGAAACAATTTACTCTTCGTCTTTAAAGGGTTAAACACATCGTTAAATAACGTACTAGTCAACCAGCAACCAGAAATTTTATCATTTCCTCACAGTTTACACTGTTCCTTCCTTTCCTCTTTACCCTTCTTATCTACCGATAATTAGACTCAGTTTAGTCTACCTGTTTTCTTGTGTCTGGCATTATATGTTTGTGTAATTACTGATATAAACATAATTTCAGTCCCTTTCAGTGGTAGCTTGTTACAGTATAAGGGGCCTGCCTATCCAGACCAATGGGACCCAAGCTCTGAACGGTCATTCACCCAAAGCCTCACTAGGTTAAATATACTATCCGTTTCCAAAACATCATAGAGTCACGTGTCAGTATGATATCTGACAGAATATTGCTGCGACAGTTTGTGAATATTCTTGATTGTGCAGACATACTATAAATGAATGTAAGGCAGTGATTTCTAACACTCTTTGCCACGCTTCCCCCTGTGGCCTTTTCATCATGCCCACATATTCTCCTATCCAATGGCTAATGGAGGCGCTTTACACGGGGTTAAAGTGGCCGGGGCGTGAAGCTTACCCTTCACCACCATCTAGTGCCGAGAGTAAGAATGAATGGCCCTATACCTCCACCACTCCATATGCCTCAGTGGCTTGTAAAGGGATAAATTTACATTTAATTTAGCTTTACTGGCTCGCTTTCACACCAAATTTACCTTCGGTTCTGCCTGATTTCTGTTTTCTTTCCTTTGGCTATCTAATAATGTAACAATAAAAATACAGAAACATAAGTTTTTGTCTTATTTTTTATCGGTGTGTACTTGGTCTTTCACATTACGGGAAGAACATAGGTTGAGGGTGTTCGAGAATAGGGTGCTGAGGAAGTACGAGTATGTGTTTGTAACTGAGAGGGAGGAAATAACAGGGGGTTGGAGGAAACTGCATATCGAGGGGCTTCGTGATCTGTACTGCTCACCAAATATCATTCGGTTGGTGAAATTAAGGAGGACATGATGGGCAGGGTATGTGGCACGTATGGGAGATGAGGGAAACATACATTTTTATGGGGAAACTTGGAGACCACTTGGAAGACGTAGTCGTAGATGGGAAGATAATATTGTAGTAAATCTTTAAGATAAATAGGAAGGGCGTGGACTGGATTTGTCTGGATTAGGATAGGGGGAAGTGGCGCGTTTTTCTGAACACGGTTATGAGAGTTCCCAGTTCCGTAAATGCGGGAGGTTTCTTGACTATATGAAGAATTAACCATTTCTCCAGAACGAGCCTTCTCCATGGAGTTAGTAGTGAGTTAGTTCTAATGGCTTTTGTAAAAGAGCATTAGAACTAATTTCCTTCCATAAATGATTTCATTGCCCATTTTAAGAGTGAGTTCGTAACGCGTACCAAATTAAATGACTTGCTGTTGACCGACACGTGGCGGTACAACTGTTACATATGGTGTGCGGGAAATGCCAGTGCTTCAGTGCCAGGCCAGTTTGTGTCTGATCTGTGCTACACAATGTGACACTAAGACAGGATTTTGTACTTTCATTTTCCCTTGTCGGAATTATTTCACCTATGCTTTGTTCTCATTTCATTCATCTACGACTGATGGTGTAGCCATCTTAGCTGTTGACAAAATTGTTAAATCAAACACTCCTCACTGCTCTCTCACTCAAAATTTATGTTATTTTAAATTTAAAACTTTGGTACAGTCGCTGCTATTAAAATTGTAGTTACCACATGCACAGTAGAACCTACGTCTCTGTAAGGACATGCCAAACTTCTTTGGTTTAAGGTCTTAAATCACGATTTGATGAACAGCTCACTGTAACACTTATTTTGTCTAGATTTTTTCTAAATTTTGTATGTATGTCTTATTGTCTTTCTTTGTGCTAATTCATCTTTCATGCCTAGCCATTTTTCAACAAATATTGCTTTATTTATGCATTTATGCTTTATTTACTTGGAGTGCTTGGCCCTTGAAGACGGAGGCATTTCTTTCCTTCGAAACGCCGACAGCTGCTCACCAAAAGACACAGCGTCACACTCCAGAAGACTTGATCCTTAGTTACACAGCTGTGACGACTTCGAATCTCATTTCAACAATATGTATTTAAGACCTTCAATACGTAAAAACAAGAGACAGTTTTATTATCTTTTCCTCTTCTAATTCCTCTCAATTTCCGAATTCCTGCTTTCATCAAGCTACTTCGTATCTTATTTCTTTCCTTGCTGGTACTGCATTCGGCATATTTTCCCCTATCCCATCTATGTTTCATAGCCTGTCGCATATTATTGAATTCCTTTCAGATATTTTCGGGGCTGTGTTCTACATTTCTATATAATTATAGCTTCATTTTTTCACCTTATTTATTTTATTTGTGTTACTCCTGCTAATTCTGCCAAGTATATGCAAGGTTTTACTCTCCAACTCTTCCTTCATCGCTTGTGCTCAGTTTTCCAGTCTCGCTTTCCCTTCTGCCATTCATAATATTTTCTAACAGCTTTCTGCATGACCATGTGCACGATCTGCTGCCAGCATGTAGCCTAGTCATCAGCCACATCAGCTTCCCCCTCGTGCTATCCCTTCCCCCTCGTGCTATCCCTTTCCCCTCGTGCTATCCCTTCCCCTCGTGCTATCCCTTTCCCCTCGTGCTATCCCTTACCCCCTCGTGCTGTCCCTTCCCCTCGTGATATCCCTTTCCAATCATGCTATCCATTTCCCCTCGTGCTAACCCTTACCCCCTCGTGCTATCCCTTACCTTCTCGTGCTATCCCTTCCCCTCTTGCTATCCCTTCCTATCTTCCCTTCCGCCATACTCTTGGTTATGAGTTTTTGTACAGAAAATTTCGTGGTTTCTATGAAGATGGAACTGCATTTTTAAATGTTATTCAGACGAATTTCTTGCTTGAGATTATTAAACTTACATACACAACTTTAATATTAGGACCTATATAAGACATGCGCCATTGAACGGATATTTGATACGGTATCAGTTAATGAGACATGCGGAAACAGTAGGGTAGTCCGTGATCCATTCTTCGCAATCCGCTGTTGATGCGTCGTCGCTAAATAAGTACCTCACGAAATGAGTAACCATTTACTGCATAGGTTAAACATACAATGAGGTTTTATGAAGAAATAAGCAAAGAGAAAGAACAACGGGTGAAGAAGAAAAACGGAAGAGAAAAGCTATAAAGGACTGGCGAGAGGAAATAAATGATCAAGGAAACAGAGAGAATTCAGGAAATTCAGAAACAAGGATACAGTGAAAAGAAGAAACAAATATTCTTAATACAGGCAATGTACGTATAACGTCACATTGAGGCACGTTCGTGTAACCACTGTTGTCGTGGAAAAGCAATAAGTATTACATACACTGAGTGTGTGTCTGTAGCATTAGTTATCCGGCATGCAATGCGCATGCGTCTTATATTGTCATCTGCGACCTGTCTGGCTCTACCACATTTTTCCACAATATCTCATCAACAACATGCTTTTGGGAAAAAGTTTTTGAACATAAAATGTGTGTTTTTATTTTCTCTATAACCTTTTTCTTACACGTTTCTCCTTATAAGAAGAACTGAGCGAGATATTATCATAAATGTACGTAGGTCTTCATGTAAAGTACCCGTTATTCTTGTCAGATTTTAATGAAACTTGAATCTTCTCGACAGATTTTCGAAAAATACTCAAATGTCAAATTTCATTAAAATCCGTCCAGTGGTGGCCCAGTATTTTCATGCGGACAGACGGACATATATGAAGAAGCTAATAGTCGTTTTTCTCGATTTTGCGAACGCGCCAAAAAACAAGGAAGAGACAGAAAATAAAACGGAGAGATAAGAGGAATGAAATAAAGAAAGAACGAGGAGATGAATAAAGCAGAATGAAAGATGGGAAGTCAGAAATGAAGGAAAGCACAACCAAACAAACAAATAAAAAACGCAGAAGGGAGTAAAAAAGGGACTGTGCCTCCACACCCCACATTCCACTGGCTCCATCTTCAAGGTAACTTGACTGTATTTAAAGCCCAGGAATAATCGCTATCGTATTAAAAATGGAGCAATTCATTTTGTGGTAGTTCTTGCAGTACACCTTAAGACTGTGACTGTGATAATGTGGGACTGCTGGACGTAGGTGCTGTCTGTATCCTGTAGTGCCGTGTTTCCTCTTGCCCTAGACACGTGTTGAGGGCAATGACCCCGGCCTACTTTACCTGTAGAACAATACGTAATAATCGAGAAAAATTGCAGTAAGTAACTAATTAGATATCAAAATACGTAGCTAACTAGGTAGCTAGTTAGCTACGTAGATAACTATTTAACTAAATAGTAATTTGCTAAGAAACTAACCATTTGGTGTGTGAAATCCCTCCCTCCAGGGTGCGGAGTTCAGATCGGCATGCTAGTTCAGAAGTGCTTCCTGTGTTTCCAAAGAGCTTCTTCGTCTACGAGGAAGAACTTGGAACACAAGAGGTGGGTTTAAATGATAGTTGCTACAGCTTGTATAAGAGAAGAAAATGTTTCGAATTTTATTATGTACAAACTCCACTTGCTGCTTGTAGAGTCACCAAAACGTGAGACAGAATAATAAGTAAACAAATATAAATATGTACTGCGTATATTGTGTGATTTTAATTGAATTTTAATTCACGGTTAATATCTTTCCTGTTTTGCAGTTTGTGAACTATATGGCAGTGGGTTGCTTCGCCGTGTCACCATGTTTCGGTGGCAATTGCTGCCTTATTTTGATCCCAGATACGGAGGTAGAAAATTCCTCCGAAATTTCGGCAAGGCAATGCCAAACGATGTATGACCCTTAAAACAGGCTTAACACTGATTTTGCTGATGGCGAGAGAGGAATTTTGTGTCCTGTGTGTCCCTGTAACCACGGCATGGCGCGTCCTCGGGTTGCTGATGGAGGAAACGGCCTCCGGATATGGAGGGTAGCTGCGAATATGCAGTCGCGGACAGCCGACAAGGGGTGGCCCTCCAGCTTGGGGTTGGGCGAGGTGCTAACAACTCACCGTAAAAAATTATCACGTTACGAAACATTTGACAAAGCCTCGGACCTGGACTGATTCTTTGGTACAACTTAAGCAACGGAAAAGGAATATGAGATTTGGGACATGGATGTGTACTGTCTGCAGGTTTGCTATCCAAAAACACAAAGATTAAGATACACAGAAATATAATTTTGCCTGTTGTTTTGTATGGGTGCGAAACTTGGTCTCTCACACTGAGGGAGGAACATAGGCTGAGGGTGTTTGAGAATAGGGTGCTGAGGAGGATATTTGGGCCTAAGAGGGACGAGGTAACCGGGGAGAGGAGAAGACTACATAACGAGGAACTTAATGATCTGTACTTATCACCAAATATTATTCGGGTGATCAAATCAAGAAGAAAGAGGTGGGCGGGGCATGTAGCACGTATGGGTGAGGGGAGAGGTGGATACAGGATTTTGGTGGGAAGACCTGAGGGAAGGAGACCACTTGGAAGACTCAGGCGTAGATGGGAGAATAATATTCAAATTGATCATCAAGAAGTGGGATGGGGGGCATGGACTGGATTGATATGGCTCAGGATAGGGACAGGTGGCGGGCTGTTGTGAGTGCGGTAATGAACCTTCGGGTTCCATAAAACGCGGGGAATTTCTTGACTGGCTGATGAACTGTTAGCTTCTCAGAAGGACTCTGCTGCATGGAGTTAGTTAGTTAGTCGCAAAAATTCCAGTTGCATTCGTTCTGCAAAGAGACATTAGGTGAGAATATGAAAAAGCAAGTAGGAGCAGCAACGTGCATATTAGATGTGTATAAAAGTAAAGTTTATCTGTAACATACTAAGAAGGCGCAGAGAGGGATTAGATGTATAGCTCTACTTAGTCTGAACCCCAACTTTAGATGGGGATGCGTGGTCAAAGCCACTTCCTGGAGGCTTTACCCAGGAAAGAGCCGTGACACCCGTTCTAGAGAAGGCTGTGTGGGCCTGAGGGCCGGTCTGGACGGGTATGGAGAAGAGAAAATATGTTGCCTGCACCGGGTTTGGCACCCTGGACTGTGCAGCTTGTAGCGAGTCGCTACACCGACTACGCTTTGTTAGATGTGTACAGTAACATAATGCCAAAATATGCAACACTGTGAAGCCATCTTGGAAAGCAAAAATTGTCTATCAGATTTAATGCAGGCCTGATGTTCAAGAATGATTAAACTATGGAACACGTCAAAAAAAACTCTTCTATTTCCATGTAGCAAGGCATTGTTTTAGTTACGGGCAACTATGCCAGATGGCAGAGTTTTCCGTAAATTGTCTGTCGTTATGAAGCAGCCGAGAGGTACCTATTTGTCGGTCGGTACTGCGACGTCAGCATTTGCCGATAAAGACGTCTAGGCATTAGCATCTCTTGTAATATGAAGTGTCTCTGAAGAAACCTGCAGTTCATGACCTGCATATTCAGTGAAAATGTGAGTTTGCATTGTTCCTAAGGTGTATAGTGCGTGAGAGTGGATCAGTTTTATTTGTCGAAGGCACTGCTAGAAAAGGAACTGTCAGTTTCTTCCGTTGAAATTTCAGCGGTCTTGTAGTAGTGTTCTGTAATGATATGTCACGTGACAATAAGAAGAATGCTGTAAAGCAGGCCCGCGCAACCCGTAGCTCGCGGGCAAGTGTTGCCCGCGACACAATGTTATGTTTGTTGCCTGCGGAGATATTTGTAATGAGAAAACATATTTTAAATATTTCTCTGGCAAAGTTGGGAAAGAACCTCGCTTGAAAACTTAAGAGCTTTTTATTTATGGAGATATATGTCATATTACTAACTGATTTTGAAAAAAAAAGTTCTAAAAAAAACGACATAATAGGCTAGGTTGTGAATTCAATTTCTTATAATTTTTTTCCTATTATTGTCAGTATATTTTTTATTGCATATGATGTGTAAAAATACACAGGTAAAATTATACATATATTTATACGTATACTTATTAACTCTTCATTATTTGTATTTAATTTCACGTTGCCCTCTCGCAGATCAAATTTTGCCGAAGTTTCTCGCACCACACAAGCTGAGCATACCTGCCGTACATCATGTTTATCAATCAGATTTGTCGACATGTCATAGGATGTGTGAATTACGAGACACGGTGAAATAGCAAGAGCAGCACACATTTGTTTGTGGGGGCCGTCTGGGAAAGATTCAGTGTAACAACAAGTAAACAGACTATGAAACGCGCTAAAGGCGTGATGTGTTTTACTGTAAAAGGTCTTGCGGAATTACGAGTCATGCTGGAAAGAATAGTAGATTTAGTGTAAATAAAAAATATATGCTAATTAAGGAATGTGATTAAAGCGACCATGTCGCTGGTGAGGGTGGTTACAACTGATTATTTCGATATAATGTTCGACCTTATGGTGTAATTCAAGATACCAAGGATCTCGCACAGCAAGGATCGATTATCGAACGAGTGATGATGTCACTCACTTGTCAGTCTACAATAATCTTTTTAAACTAAGCCAGTATCCGTCTGCTTCTGCCGCCTTTGAGACACGTTTGTGCCTTTACACACGACGAAAGTTGGTTTTGTTACTGTGAGTTACGTTTCGTGTATCATTAGCGCGGTATTTTAATATAAATTCGTTGTGGCTAAATGTGTTTTATAATATATCGGGAGATTTTTAGGTTATACACTGTCGAATTGGCCCGATCATGTTAACGTAACGTCTAAAGGTCTAATCAGTTTGTTTGCTTAACTGCTTAAAGCCCAGTGGTAAATGCACATGTATGTGCTACGTTGTGTTACATTAAGAAACTACATTTGTGCCCAAAGAGTGTATAAACGTGTTTATTCGGATTGTTATAATCAGCAGCGATTTTTCACTTAATAACATCAACCGTTTCCTCTTTGTAATGGACACGGATTGTGTTCTCTGTCACTTAGGAACTGAAAGTTTGTAGATGTATATCATAAAATTTCGATAACGAGGGTAATATATGAGGTAATGGAATTGAAGTGTTTTTTTTATTGAGAATTTTCATTTCATAATTCGCCTTCCCCCAAGAACACCTTTGCATGTGGTGTAGTGAAATATCAAATATTTTACGTTTTTAGCAGTTTTTAGTGCTGAACATAGCCCTACTATATTTTTGTTGAATAATTAAAATATATTTTCACAAAAATATAACATTGCATCAGTTGGGTATAAGGTAACGAGAAACACCAGTTGGAAAGTGTACAGTAGTTTTCCCGATTTTACCGTATAATAACTGTGATGTAGAAACGTCTGATACGTAATACGTGTTCATAAAAACAGGATCTAAATAACCTGCATAATTATGGGGTGTCAATTTCTCCTGGTGTTGATTATTAAGATTACTGTCTACTGGAATATGATGCCGTATACTTTGGTAAACAGATATTTAACGTTAGTGTTTCTAAAAATGGAGATATCACGTTGTTCTGCCAGACTACACGACGTCACACACTTGGAGCTACACAAGTCGTAAAAATTTTTGTTTAATTTCGAAGACAATAGTTTGAAATTTGTCCTTCTTCATTTCACAAATATTTAATTTCATAATTGATGTCTCCAAAGTAACTGTGACAGGTTTATAATGTAATAACGCTTAATAATGTTAGTGAGTTTGTGAAACAACACAGCGGGATTGTAAATTCCACTGTTCTGTGTATTCTTTTTCACAGTACTTTATTTTGCCTACTTTGACGTACTTATGTATTTCTGACCCATCAAGTAACCCAGTAAACTATGTTAGAAGACGTTAAGTGGCAATACCCTTAACTCTTTAAAGACCGATTTTCAATTTAAAAGCTCCGATTGTACAGTGGGTTTCGTATGAGGAAATCTTGACTGTTTAATGTAAATAATATGGAGTACTCAAACAGGATTGCATAAAATGCACTCTGTCACGTAGTACACAGACTCTACATAGGAGTCTTTACCACTGTTTAAACGTTCAGTCCGTCTTGCTTATCGAAACAAGTCAGTTCATGATGTATAGAGAAATAATCAGTTTTCTCTTTTCAGAAAACCATACAAAAACATAAATGCACTCTGTGGGCAGAACTGAGGAAATTTCTGTGTTTAACCTGATGGTATATAAAGTAACCAATGGGCTTTAAAGGGTTACCAAAACTGGCAATAGCCCTGGACCTTAGGTCCTACACCTAGCTTAAAAATTTATTACTTACCTGGATCCATATACGTGTACACTGTAACATACCTTTATTTCTTCCAAGCGAACTTCTCCAATATGCTTTCCCAGTAGCAAATCTTACAGTAGGACAATTCAATCCTCTATTTTCATAACCTTATGACCTAAGTGTGTAATGCCACTAATGTAAATCTTAATTTGCTAGGCTATATTTCAAGATTATGTCTCTGAATTAGGTTCAACTCCTGCAATTAAAAATCTTAAGGCTATTCATTTACGTACTGTATTTGGTCTTTTGTTTGAAGTAAGTAAATCTTGCATATTTTATGTGCCGTTTCGTATCACCTTTCTGTTGTCCATCAAACGTCGCAGGTAGCATTTATTTGTCCTATTCGCGCGGTCCCGGATATTAATTTCAGTAGGCGACTGGCTATAGTGACTGATATTTTCGTGGTCCTTCTAAGTTCTTCGAAGGAAATGTGGGGTTAGTAGGCCTATTAGGTCACAAACGTTTCCTTCCACATCCTTTTCATTTCATTATTCACTATATTCACCTTTTGATGTTGTGTGATCTGAGGTATTGGAGGCGTTTTTGTATCAACAGCAAGTTATAAAGGGAAGGCACATAAATGAATGTTGTTCGACGCAGTAGCAAGAGCAGTATTTGCAATCCCAACTGACTATCTAACTCACCATATTCTACTAACTAACTAACTAACTAACTAACTAACTAACTAAAGAACGAATTAACTCAATGGAGCATATAAACTAATAGGCCTAGTTAAAAAGTTCCTCTTTGTGTAATCCTATGTTCGTTCGAGTGGAGCCTGAGCCTGATTAATCCTGTCCACACCCTCACTACATTTTTTTAAGAAAAATTTTAACAGTAATATTCCGACCACATTTATTTTCAATTGGTCTTCTTCATTAAGGTTTTCCGAGCAAAGTTTTCTGTTTATTTCTCATGTCTGGCATCTGTTTTACATGTCCAGACCGTGTCATTCTTCTTTATTTTATCACTAATGATATTTCCCAAAGAGTACAAATTATGACTCTTCTCGTCATGCGATTTGCTTGACCCCTCTGTTGCTATTTGTCTCCTATATCCAGATACGCTCCTTCGAATTAACAACGCGTTTACCCACTAAAGTGATACAGCCCTTTTGACTAACACAAAGTAAAGTTTGATGGTTTTTGTGTTTTTATTCTATTCTATGTAATAGGACATCTGTATATGAATTAACAAATCAAAACTTATTTTTGGGGATTTAGATACTTCTTTTTCCTATGCATATTCAACTGTATGTTAATTAACAAACATTTCTTACTTCTCTCGTTATGGGCTTATTTATTTTTCTGTGTTGGTAAACACTAGAGTTACATGACATGCCATTTTTAAATGCGTTTTATCATCATTCTTAATCTACCCGTTGTTCACGAAAAGTACTCATACAGGTAACGAACAGCAGAGTGTGCGATAAAATATGCCTTGTGTTGGTTCTTTTATCGTTTGGAGTAAGAATAGAAAAATATAAACAAAGTATATGAAACAGATAGCTCAAGGAGGAGATAATTTAATAGATCACAATTTTAAAGGGTTTCGAAAAATATCTGTTACATATAACAAAATTTTTGAGATTTGAAGGACGCAGATACTTCAATTACATTTTAAAAACTGCTGAAGGTAGTTAAACCAGCGCTGACGATAATCTGATTAATTCGAATGGGTAAATAAAGGGTAAAGGCTGTTGCTAGGCAGGAAGGTAAAGTGTGTTCCTTTTGCTGAAGACCAACAGGCACGTAGGGGAGGTGGATGTATGGCTGTACCCACACTCATTGTACAGGAGGCTGGGTGGGTATCGGGACCGATTTGGATGGGTCCGAAAAATCTCGCCCTCACCGGGTTTCGAAACCCAGACATTTCAGCGCGGCGAGTCCTTATACCGATTACGCTATCCAGGCCGTCTGAATGAGTAAATAATAGTTGCAAATAGAATTTCAATGTAGAAACCTGATGTTGGTCACAGAAGGAAATGATAGAATAAAATTAAAGTGGGTAGTGATTTTAAGGTTGTGGAATACTTTTAATGAAAAAGCCTATGATAGGCATTTGTTGTGAAGGTAAATTAGGCCTAAACGTGGAGGTTTACTATGAGATAAAGACTGTTTCATGTAAATGTGCGCCACAGAATTTATGGAGTTTAAAAATTACAGTAATGGTAATATCCTACCATGCGGGGTAGAGAGACTCATATGGATTGTCCTACATCTTTATTTCTCCGGGTGAAGGACCACGCAGTAGGACTGCAGTTTTGTCTTCTTTTATATTTGCTTTGGATTTTCGGCAATAGAGACTTCATACAATTACAAATTCAATTCAATTCAATTCTGTTGCTTCAAATGGACATCACTTAATTTATATTCAGCTAAATTTATAAATTAAGATGTTCTATTAAGAAAAATGTCTCCTAGGCTGTGGCAACCCAAACCTCACTATGAGAGTCTATATTTATTTTAATTGATAGTATTTTTTATCGTCTGTAACAATGGCTGTCAGCCGACTTCGTCCACGACCCAGAATCATAAATCACATCTGTTTTGAAACCCATATAGTTTGAGTTGCTACTCAGCACCTCAGAAAATCGCTAACAATTTATGTGACAATAATAAAAATAGAAATATTTTAACAAAATTTGGTCACAATTTCTTAGCTTCTGTCACTTTTGTTTTCCCCTGAATGAAGTTAAATCATTGAAAATGTAAATATGTCTCTTTGATTACTTCGGAGTTCAAAACCTGTCAGAAATTCTATCGTGTCACTAGTTTGGATCGCGAATCTGGGCTTCTAGTCCCTTGTTTATAAGGAGGGAACGCTGTAATCAGATTGTGTTGTTTTATATAAAGTAATTATTTTTTAGACTCTAACAGCTATTTAAAATTAATTTAGTATTTAATAAAGTTATTGGATACTGGAAGGACTCTTGTGACGCAGTGCCAATTATAACTGAATAATATACGTTGAAATTAAAAAGTGAATTAAAATTTCCGGTTTATTCCTGCAGGGAATTCAACCTCTTTTAGTTTTAAATTCGTTTCCAAAACACAGACTAGACATAGTTCAGTTTCAGCGGTAGTAATGTGCAGTCACAGTGGCGCTGAAACCGGTGAAAGGCATGCGGGAGTCCAAGGAGCGTGTCTCGCTTTGCAGGGCTTTCAAATCCCGGGATATTTTAGGCGTGCATGTATGCGCGTTTCGTTATGAAATAACGCTGTATTTTATGTTGAATTGGGCTTCTTGATGTAAGGTGTTGAATTTTGACAGTGAAATAATATTTCGTGAATGCAGTGAGTTGTTACGTCCTTCGTTAAACTGTACAGGCTAAAGTGTTATAAAGAGAAAGGACTTGTTTATAAAACCTTGTAGTTTTGATGTAGTGTAATACGTTTCTTAATTTGAGTGGTGGAATAATGCAAAGCACATTCCTTTCCATAATCTTCCATTATTATTTTCTTATACAACTTTACCTATGCACAGTGCACAAATGTATTCATAAAATTTGGTGTCTGTTAAAAAAACAAATTGCTTGGTGTTTTAACAAATTTATGAGGACCTGTGTTAGGGATTTACCAGCACGCTCTGTGAACGTGAAATTTTAGTAAAGTCAGTGTTGTGTGTGTGAAGTGCGAAATATTTTAACTGCGTTTACCGAAAGACGCTTTCTTTCTCGTGATCGCATCTGGTTGTTACGTTTTGTGCAATGAAACCTGCAATTGAAGGACTTAACATAAGCCGTCACAGGATCTTCTCAATTTCTGACACGTTCCAAGGAGTTTGGTGTTAGGAAAGGGACATGGCAGCAGGAGCGACACAGCAAACCGTGAGTATAGCAAAATATTGGCAGCTGAAGCAACCGAACTTGCAGCAAATCCGAGTTCGCCACACCGCGGTTACTTCGGCCCGGGCTGGTCATGAAAACACCGTGCCAAGCAACCCTGTACTTGATGCTGTAGCATCCATAATAGGGCACTTAATTTAAACTTGAATTTTCTTGCCTTTGGATGTGATATTTTTATGTTATTGGATTGTAAGTGGAGTTTATTCTGCGCCCTCTATTTTAGGGTTGTTAAGCGCCCAAAATAATGTGCAAGACGGACGTCTTGTATTCGATTTTATATGTAGTTAAACTTTGCTACGCATAAGCTGCTAGGCAATATTCAGGTGGCAATAGGAACATGCATTAAGGAGGATTTATTTTAAGTGCTGATATCTGCTGTTTATATCACTGGACGCAGTACACTGTGGATTTAATTGGTATGACCATTGCGTCAAGAACTACTTCATAAAGGAAAAACAATTAAAGTGTTTATTATGGACTACAAAATGGTCGAAATTATACACATCATGCAAAACACGTTTAGAAATGCGAACTTACGTGCCCGGCACGGACATGTGAAAGTTAGAATACTTCTCATGAGTTTGTTACCTATTTGAATTGAATCGAATGAATTGAAATCGATTGCTAATATATGTGAATGTTACACGGGAAAAAAATAGGTGACAGTTCACTTCTTATAACGTTCCGTTACAATGAATAATTAAATTGTGACAATGTTACGTGGAAGATCTTAACGAAACTTTAAAAATGTTTAATAAAACACAATATCAACGCACTGGACGGTACAGTGGTTCTTCACTTATTTTTTACATTGTTATAACAGACGCGTTTCTGTGTCACAGTAGAACATCTTCACGGAAATAATCTACGTGAATTAAAAGAAATTATTCGTGTCTTGAAATTTATAAATTTACATGCTGTAGAATTTGTTAACATTAAAAGACTTAGTGATTAAAACTAGAACGAGAATTGATTAATTCTGTAATGCTGGAATTAAATGATAAAGATTAAATTTAAAAGACGTAACATTGCAAGTCTTTATACTTAAATCAAAATTTTAGATTTCAAAGAATGAGTCATTGCAAAATCGACCAACACTAATACTGTTTTACACCAACCAAATGCACTTATTTATTTAAAGAACACTAAAATATTTTTTAAAATATTAGATAAAAACCCTACATATGTTTCGGCTTATCGATAAGCCATCTTCAGGGGTTGTCGATAAGCCGAAACATATGTAGGGTTTTTATCTAATATTTTAAAGAATATTTTAGTGTTCTTTAAATAAATAAGTGAATTTGGTTGGTGTAAAACAGTATTAATGTTCAAAAATGCACGGTGATATTAAAATAAAGTTCGTCCAATATGTGTTTCGTTCCATTAGAATTTAATAGAATTTGATAATTTCGTCTTCAGGCACGAGGTCTTTTCTGCCCCTTCTCACGATTCCAAGTTCCGTTCCTTTTACTTGTACATTATTCATTTTAATTCGTGTGGTCTGCACAAGTATACTTAGCACAAATATTTCAGCCTACACATTTCTTTTTGGCACAAAGACGGATGAATATATTCACGTTGTAGTTTATCGCTTTGTTTTCCAAATAGATGAATCTGTAAAGCGGTTTACATATCGTGAATTTGGAGTGAAATTAATACATAAGAACTGAGATTTTGAGGCTTTCTCTTCGAAGATATCCTTGTAGGTCGTTTCCTTTAGTTTCGTTATTAGCGCTGACTTTACTAAACTATAATAAAAACTGGTGTGTCAAATCAAGTATCTCGCTGAGTTTTTTTTTTCGTTCTTTTGTTCTCTTCATCGATTTTTAATACTGTTTAATTTGAAGTGAAAGAATTTTTCCAGCTTGGACTTATTGAAATAAAGTTACCATGATTCGCCAAATCGTTTTATCATCGCACTGACTAAAACGCCATATGTTTGGAGTTATGAACACCGACTATCTTTTACGACTACCGCGAAAATGTAAGTTTCTCGTAGCTTGTTTTGCGTGTAGTAACAACAACATTATTATACCAATTTTATTGAGTAGGAAGTTTGCGATCGTTTTTAAACTTCAAAGAAGAAGCTGTATTTAAAGCTGAAGAGGTGATTGAAAGAACGATGAAGGTGAATCCGTAAGCTTTGGGCCACGCAAGATAGTTTTAATTCCACATTTGCATGACAGAAGTCCAGGAAGTGGAAGAATGGATGACTTGGTAGGTATTCTACTTTTGGTATATTTCTGAATTACTTATTTGGAACTTTTTGTTCATAGGCTGTAATTCTTGCATGTTTGTTGGTTTTCTTTGATATTTTGTGCTTCCCATGATGAATGGACTACATAAAGAAAACTGAAACTCACAGAATATTTCAACTGACACCAATTTCCGGATTTAAATTTTCACTCTTTTGATTTATTTGTACCAACAAATGCACTAAGACAGTTTTTTCACTGTTTACTTTATTATTACGATGCCCCAGTACGCATTTCGGCAGTTATTCTGCCATCATCAGGGGGTATTTTTAAGGAGTTTTTACATAGACCAATTCTTTGGTTACGTCATAACAGTGCAGTGTTATGACGTAACCAAAGAATTGGTCTATGTAAAAACTCCTTAAAAATACCCCTGATGATGGCAGAATAACTGCCGAAATGCGTACTGGGGCATCGTAATAATAAAGTAAACAGTGAAAAAACTGTCTTAGTGCATTTGTTGGTACAAATAAATCAATTATAAAAGATGCAATGTGAATATAAAGTGAAATTTCACTCTTTTATTCACTGACAGCCAGTTTTAACGCTCTAAAGTATTATATAAGCCACATGGGTCTCTTTTAACTTGAGGAGGATTTACACCACGGTCAAACCTCAGGCTTTGCAGGGCTCCATGTTGGCTGTCGCGGACTACTTGTTCGCCGATATGCTACTGATTTGCTGGCCGTCTTAGACCTGCCGTGGCTGAGGGCGGTTAGTCGCCGGCCTCTCACGTCGGAGGCCCGCGTTTAATTCCAAGGCAGTCCATGTGAGATTTATGGCGGTAAAGTAGAACTGGAAGAGGTTTCTATCGGAGTACGTCGGTTTTCCTCTGTCAGTATCATTCCATAATTCCTTACATTTATTCATTCATTTATTCATTCATTCATCACCGACGGTATATAATCTCTGCAATTGAAAGCGTGCTTAAACAACACACACTTATAGTTAATACATCAACCAAATTATGCACTTAATAAAATACATTCAGAAGCAAGTATAAAACTCCTACATGTTTCGGCACTGGTGTGACATCATCAGGAAGTTGATGATGGCACCTCGGTGCCGAAACATGTAGGAGTTTTATACTTGCTTCTGAATGTATTTTATTAAGTGCATAAGTTGGTTGAGGTATTAATTATAAGAATATGCAAGATATGAATAATATAAAAAATCAACACACGCTTATTAGCTGTCTACTCACCTCGCATCCTGACACGCGATAAAGCAATACATAAGACACATTAAAACAAAAAGGAGCACATATTAAAATTATTTGCCTTTGGTGTTGTTTTATTTTTTTAAAAAAAAAAATAGATACAAATAATTTAATGTTTACAGTATATTATTAAACTGTAAGATTTCACGTGTCTTATCAAAAGTATTCAAATTAAGGTGAACGGTTTTTATCCCCAGATTAAACCTCTTGTTCTCTGTCTGCATTTCCGTTTTAATAACAGAAGGCAGGAATTATTTATGGTCTTTTTGACAAAAATGCATGAAAGTTATTTCAAATACTTCGTACATTTTAAATTTTCTCGACTATATACCATCCAAACCAGGGGTCACAAACACGTAGCTCATGAGGTTCTTATAGACCCGTCACTGACCTTACTTTAATTGTAGAATGTGGCCCGCTCAGTGTCAAGGAAATTTATAATTTAAAGAATTGAATATATTTTATGTCAGAAGGCAAGAAGCTTAAAATAATGTGCTATCCGTGGATGGAAACGTACAACGTACACCAGTAAAGCGTTGACAGCGAATAGGGTTTAAATTTAAAACAAAGAATTTGCAACACACAGACAAAAATATGCAGAATATTGTTTCTTAGATTTTTATATTAGGGTGCACGTGGTGGCGCAGTTGATTGAGGCACTGCGCTACAAGCCATAAGGTTGCGGTTTCGATTCCCGATTGGAATTTTTTATTAACATAATCCTTTCGGTTGCATTATGGCCCTGGGGTCGACTCAGCCTCTAACGGAAATGAGTACCAGGAGTATTTTCTGGGAGGTAAGGCGGCCGGTGCGTAGAACTTGGTATTTAGTATCTCGGGAGCAGCCTACGCACTTAAGGAAGGCTAACACATTCCTCGTTAAGTACTGTATACCAAGATCCAGTACACTTATACAACTATACTACAAAGAATTGTCTACATTTTAACTATTTGACTCTTATACATCATGTCTACTGTGTACAAAAGTTGCTAATTTAATTTTATGTAGTATTGCTTTGGTTTTTTCCCTGATGATGATCCTTTGGTGATCGAAACATGTAGGAATGTTTTATTTCATATTATATTATAAATATATAAGATACAATATAGTGCATTTTGTTGGTCTGATCGTTGCGAATTAGTTATCGACTGTGCACGGTATGAACAATATAAAGTTTAAAAAAGAATGTATCGATTATATTATTAAAACTATACTTACTTATTTCTGAAAATGACGTGCGACCCGCCTTAATTTTAAATATTACCCTTTTGGGCCGCCTAAGATTTGCGTTTGGGGCCTCTGATCTAGACGATTCGTAACGTCAAAGGTACTACAAATAAAAAAAACAAGTTAGGAAATGTCTGCAGGGCGTAGTATTTCCAGCGCATTCGTTATTTTATTGTCCCTAGATTTTGAATTCTTAAATCATTTGAAGAAAAATACTGAAAATTCGAGTGTTTTAAATTCGCCTTTTTCATATTCGTCGCTACACACGTTATAAGATCTCTCCATACTTTAGTGACAGATTTACAATCGAGCAGAGTCGGTATCTCGTAAATGTCAGATACCATTGACGGGGAGATTTACAATCGCTAATGTTCGAGTGTTATGTTTAGATGTGCAGCTATTTCTTAGAGCTCCGCTGGTACCTCACACAGAACACGGTCTGTCTCAGTGATAAAGACCAGCGACAACAAGGTATTTTAAATCTATGAAAGTCTCCAGGTAAAGTTTTATTCTATTTTCACCGTGCATTTTTCGAGTATAGACAATGTTTTTCACCAACTAAATGCACTTGTTATAAAAACACTAAAATATTCTAAAACTGTTTGATAAAAAGCCCCGACATGTTTCGGACGTTGACCATATACCTCTACAGAGGATTAATATATGTACGTGTTTTGAGAACAGACAGTTGTGACCCCCTGAGGATGGCTCATTAATGAGCCGAAACATGTTGGGGCTTTTCATCAAACAGTTTTAGAATATTTTAGTGTTTTTATAACTAGTGCATTTAGTTGGTGAAAAACATTGTCTATCCAGGTAAAGTGTTTGGTGCTTTTGTACGATTTTGAATAAAACACGGAATTTGTCGGCAAATTTTAGTAAAATTCCTGAGTGTGGAGTTTCACAAAAATCCATCTGCTTGGAGTCATGCTTTTTAAGGCGCACAGAGGGACTAAAACACATGATAAGTTTAACAGTCGCTTGTCGAAGCTGCTTTGCGAAAGCTTCTAAAAACGCGGAATTTTGGATTTGTCTACAGGCACGTATTCTTACTCGCGAGGCTTAGAAGTTACTGTGCGGTGTGGGAAGCATTAAATATGAGTAATATCTGTGAATTCCTGAACGCGGCAAGTTCCACGCTGAGGTCATTCTGTACAGCGTTTGTTTTGAGGTGGAAATCAGTCAATGACCGACCTAGAGCAAGTGGTTCTGCCGCTTCGCTAGACGGAAGAACAAGTGGCAAACTTAAGGAGAATGATGAATGGACGAACTCAGGTTACAGTGATGACTCAGCTTAGGCCATGCCATTACCTTCGTGCATTCTTTACAAGCAATGAATAGAATGGGAACATAATGGGATGGTTGAGATTAATCACCCATTCGCAAATCTCATCTCCATTCGTACGCCTGCTTTGAGTTTCGAAGGTACTGAGTTCAAATCTGGGCTCAGGCACCAGGTGTCCTGAGGGTTTCTTGAGTACGTCCAGAAAAAATGCAGGATAAAATCTTCCGTTAAGTCATGACCCTCTCCTTTAACATCCTTTCCAGTTCATTACTTACAAAACACCCTTTTATTCCACCCAAAGACTCAAAGTAGTCTGCGGCCGCAAGCTTGCTGGGATTGTGGGTTTGAATCCCGCTGGGGGCATGTATGTCTGTCTGTTGTGAGTGTTGTGGGTTGTCAGGTAGAGGTGTCTGCGACGGGCTGATCACTCGTCCAGAGGAGTCCTACCGAGTGTGGTGTGACTGTAGTCGCGAAGCCTCGATACTGAGGGGGCCCTGGCCCACTGGGGCTTTTGCGACATGGGGGGAGGAATTAGGAGAGTAATCAACAAACCAGGAATGTTTAAATCCAAGTAAATCAATTTCGCTTTATTTTTGTTCTCCTGTCCGTGCCTAGGTCTCTAGATTTATCTCATCCCTTCAAGTTTTGTAACTGAAATATTTCTCATATTTTCCTTAGGTGTCCCAACTGGAAATCCAAGAAGAGGTCTGACAGATGAATCATGCTGCGTGAATTCACTTTATGCAGAATTTTAACTCGTAAAATTTTAAAGAAATTAACATCAAAAGAATTTTCTTTCTAGACGCTCCCGATTTCCTAGAAAGCAGCGGTTTTGTTGGAAGATCCCCTAGCTTCGCTCCTTAGTCCTTCTGTGAAGAGCAGCTTTGCAGATGAAGGCGAAGATAGAGCATTTCTACAATTGTACTGAAAGGGGAAACCAAAGTACAGTCGAACTCGGTTATAATGTCAAGAAGGGGACTGAATATTTGTGTCGTTATAAACGGGTGTTATTATAACCGAGTAATGTAACGTCAGCCGATCCCAGTGGCCGTGCGGTCTAAGGCGTGGGTCTTCGGCCGCTCGCTTCCTAGGATCGTGGGTTCGAATCCCACCGGGGGCATGGATGTCTGTCTCTTGTGAGTGTTGTGTGTTGTCCGGTAGAGGTCTCTGCGACGAGCTGGTCCCTCGTCCAGAGGAGTCCTACCGACTGTGGTGTGTCTAAAGTGTGTGATCGTGAAGCCTCGACGAAACGAGGAGGCCTAGGCCCCCAAGGGGCTGTCGAGCCATAGGAAAAAAAAAATGTAACGTCATAATTAGTTGTTACCACAGAATATCTCACGCTATAGACGAGGTGTCGTATAAGCCGATATCATTATAACCGGGTTGGACGATATTTGTCACATAAAAATCTGTACTAGTGCCACAAATTTCCACCACAAATCCCACATGGACTGGCTCGTGTTCGAAACCGGACCACCGCTTTGAAGCATGATATTAGTCTAAGCAATACGAGTATATGAACATTCTATTCCAGCCTCGCAATAAACACACCGTATGTCCATTATAATGTCCAGTCGGTTTAGGGAAATAATCGCTGTTTACTGTGAAAATCTTGTGAATGACGTAAATATTCTAACGAACCAACCAACTAATTAAATATCTAATTAACTTGAGGGAGCAGAGTTCTTCTTGGAAAGCTTAGTTCCTCAGCTGGGCAAGATATTCTCAGCATTTTATGGAATTCGAAATTTCATTACCGCATTCACAAGAGCCCGCCACTTGTCTCTATCCTGAGCCATATCAATCCAGTCCACGCCCTCCCAACCGCTTTATTTAAGGTCGATTTTAATATTATTCTTCCATCAACGGGGCACGCGGTGGCGCAGTTGGTTGAGGCACTGTGCTACAAGCCAGAAGTTCGCGGGTTCGATTCCCGATGGTGTCATTGGAATTTTACATTGTCATAATCCTTTCGGTCGCACGATGGCCCTGGGGTCGACTCATCCTCTAACAGAAATGAGTACCAGGAATATTTCCTGGCGGTAAAGGCGGCCGGTGCGTAGGGCTGACAACCTTACCACCTTCATGTGCCGATTGTCTAGAAATCTGGGATCCTCAACCTCCTGGAACCCTAAGGGCCTGAATAGGCCTGTAATGGGATTGCTTTACCTTTACCTTTACCTTCCATCAACACCTAGGTCTTGCAAGTGGTCTCTTTCAGATTTCTCCACCAAAATTCTCTATGCACCTCTCCTCTTCCCATACGTGCGTCATGGAAAAACTGGGAAAACTGGGAAAAATGCAGAGCTTTTATTGATGTTAAAGCAAGTGGTGCATGTAGTGACTACTGTGCACATGGACCTTTCTGTGTCTAAATCACTAGTTCGGAACTTGCAGCAGATATCTATTTGTATCCGATATGTATTATGCTAACTGTAATCTGCTAGGTTATTGATACAACCGGTTGGTGATGTCACAAATAATTATAGCGTGCTGTTTCTTATATTGTTGTTGTTGGAAATATCCGAGGGACTATTTACTTTCGTTGGTAAAAATATATCAATAGAACACTTCAGATATCCTACAAGGACGACAAGGTGTTCTATATTTAGACTAGGACTGGTCTACGGCTGGTGTTATATATTTCTGAAGGTGCAGTTGGAAACACGAGATTCAATCAGACCGGTAAAACATATTTATCAGTAAACAGGGCGAGGTTGTCTGCAGACAGGCTGACATACCTCTACACTTATGTCACACAGACACAGGCCGTGCAAACCTGCACTCTGGCTCGAATAATCAGCTCTAAAAATTGAGATTGCAGTATTGTATCTGGGTAGTTTTATTGGTGGATACCAAGGATTTGGAAGAACTTGCTGCTTCAATCTTCAGGACGGAGGCATGACTGATCGTTTTATACGTTTGCTGCGTAATAACACAGAATATCCCTTTTTACATAGTCCTTTAGAAGCTTATAGTATTTTACCTGCTCAAGAAACTTTTCATTTTTTGTGCAGCGCGAAATTACCGCAACTGCTCGGCGCTGGTGTCAATTCTGAGACAGTAGAATCCATTCCATTATTTCAATTTATTTTGTGTCAGTGGTGACTACATTACAGGAGAGTCAAGTACTATTTTTGCAAATAATTCGTTGCAAGATGTTTCAAATAAGATCTCTAGTTAGAGCCTAATTCTGAACTCGTCTGGCTGTGAATGAGTGGCTGTCGCAGGCTTTTGTCAATAAGTAATAAAGTTTCAGGTTTCTTAAAATAAGGAAAATTTCATCACACATTTCTCAAACCAACAAATGCACACTTCTTATTTATTATATAAAATAACTTCTCTTTTACAATAGAATCAGTCCGACATATTTTAGTTCTTTATTATGGAACCATCATCAGGGACCTATATCTTGAGTTACACATGGTGGTTCCATAATAGAGAACCGAAACATGTCGGACTGATTCTATTGTAACAAAGAAGTTATTTTGCATAATAAATAAGAAGTGTGCATTTGTTGGTTTGAGAAATGTGTGATGAAATGAAAATGCTCGGTACGAACAATTAAAGGAAAATTTACTTGAGCGAATGTGGGCGTCTGAAGAAAGATTGTTTTCCATGGAATTGGAGAGATGTAATTGGTTTATATTTCAGGATGTAGAAGCTGTTTCTACAGTCGTCATTTCACATTTTTCTTGTTACGTAATTTACGGATTATTTGCCCTACATGCCTGCTGAAACGGATCTAAACCAGTCTCACAAAAACGAAATGTTAAATTCAAAATCCTTCCACAGGTCTTTCTTACAGGATCTATAACATGTTAAAATATGTAGGCCCCCTTGCTGTAATTTTAATAATTGGAAGGCCTATCTTTACAATTTAATATTTGCACTATGTCCACCAGGAGCAGGGCTAGTGTAGTCAGTATAGTGAACAGGTTACAGTCTGGACAACCGGGACATTTTTCGAATCCCGGCAGGGGAAAAGTATTTCTCTCCTCTAAAGGGTCCATATCGGCTCGGGTCCCACCCAGCTTCCTGTTCAGTATGTTCTGACCACTCACCTCGATCCAGTGTCAGAGTTAAGAATGAGTGGAGCTATAATCCACTTCCCCCTACGCCATCATATGTACAGTGGTAGATTTTCTTCTACTATACCCTTATACCTAAAACAGCCAATCACTTGAATATGTTTCAGTTTTATTTATTTTTAGACTCCGGTAACTGGAAAACTGGCATGAATTCGCTCGCGAAGTTTGTTTTTACGTGAAACTGCCCGACTGGGTGCGGCCTAGACGCTCCGGGGTTCGAATACGTCCAGAGCAGCTCTGAGACACACCCAGCCTTTACTCTAATGGTTACCTGGGCTCTTTCCTAGGGGTTAAAAGGCCAGGGGCGGGCCGGGAGACCGTAGTCAGTATAGCGACTCGCTACGGACTTGAGGGTCCGGGGATCGAATCCCGGTAGGGGCGAGATTTTCCGTACACATCCAGACCGGCCAGACACCATTACATAACCATCGTCAAAATTCTATTACAATATTCAAGCAGAAAATTGTTCCTGGTAAATTAATTTTGGACTCAAATTTAAGTGGCCATTAACTCAAAGAGCTGTCAATGATTGTGTTTGTTTGCATGACATTTACTCGTCGAACATGTTATATGTTTCAGGATAGAGATTCTCACAGTAGGCCTAATCCTGCTTGGCCTTTATTCGTCTTAATGGGTAGTGCAGAGATAAAAGTAAGGCAATAAATATAAGAGAAGCAGAATGTAGCAGCAAGAAAGTGCGCTCTACAGGAAACTGGATTCGTTTAGGTGAATCTTTGTGAGGCAGATTAAGATGATGTGACAGATGTCTGAAGGTATTAAAACACAATGGGAGACGAGAAGTAACATGCTGCTTGTAGAAGTTTCAAGGTAACAATGTTTGGGACTTCTGCGTGGGAAATTTTCATTATTTTAGATTTTAGATTTGTAAGAGCACAATTTTGCCCCTTGTTTAGATGTTTTTTATTCGGTTATTTAGGGACACTACGTCATTTACAACTGAAGAGACGTTTTAATCTTAACGCGATCAATGTGTTAGTCGATCTAATTTATTTCATAAACAGACATTATAGGCCTCTCTTCCTTCCCACACCTTTCTCTCTCTGTCTCCGTACAATTTATACTTATATATAATATTATATATATATATATAATGTACTATATACATATATTAATACGAGTCTGTAGGTCCAACAATAGTTATTGACCATTACTTGCACCATTATGTGATTTCTGTTACTTTGAAAGAGTATTCGAAACTTTTTTAGAAAAATGTTTTGAGTGGAGACACGTGACATGGCTAACTTAGCATATTAGGTCGTAGAAAGCAAGGAACTTCACAGTTATGTAGATCAGCTATTGTAACTGGGTTAGAGGTAAGATGTGAGCTGTTGCTATAGCTGGGATGTTGGAGAGACATAAGGGATACAGATAATTGTTGGGGGAACGTGTTACAAATCGCCTGTTTAAGGATTCAGAACAAGAAAGAATATATATTAGCAGTGCCGAAACTTCAGTCTGAAAGAGTGGAACGTTTCAGATATTTGGGAAAAACCCTAACGAATAAAAATTCCATTCATGAAGAAATTAAAAGCAGATTGAAGTCGGGGAATGCTTGTTATCATTCGGTGCAGGATCTTCTGTCTTCCAGTTTGCTATCCAAAAAATATAAAGATTAAGATATACAGAACTATAATTTTGCCTGTTGTTTTGTATGGATGTGAAACTTGGTCTCTCACACTGAGGGAGGAACATAGGTTGAGGGTTTTCGAGAATAGGGTGCTGAGGAGGATTTTTGGCTTAAGAGGGGCGAGGTAACAGGGGATTGGAGAAGACTACATAATGAGGAGCTTTATGATCTGTACTCACCAAATATTATTCGGGTGATCAAGTCAAGAAGGATGAGATAGGCGGGGTATGTAGCACGTATGGGTGAGAGGAGAGGTGCATACAGGGTTTTGGTTGGGAGACCCGAGGGAAGGAGACCACTTGGAAGTCCTAGGCATAGATGAGAGGACAATATTGAAATTGATCTGCAAGAAGTGGGATGGGGAGGCATGGACTGGATTGATATGGCTCAGGATAGGGACAGGTGGCTGGTTCTTGTGAGTGCGGTAATGAATCTTCGGGTTTCATAAAACGCGGGGAATTTCTTGACTAGCTGACGACCTGGTAGCTTCTGCAGCGATAGTGTGTGTAACCGACCATGTACCTTCGCGCGTATCTAATAATTTTCAGCGATTTGCAAATTGTTACACCATACAGGCCTATTTAATTATTTTTAAGAGCTTATAGTTAAAGCCGCGCTAAACGCAACCGCGTTGCACGAGGTCTTACTGTATATTCTTCAAGCATAAGTACAAGCTCTTCGACGTTACGGATTGTGACATCGCGAATACCATCCGTTGATATTTCTGAAAGTAACATTTTTCGTTTCACTGGTGAAAGCGAGATGTCAGTACACACCTGTCGGGTTTCTAATTGTATTTGCTAAGACAGATTGCAGTTGTGTCCAAACGGAAAACATTGGTTCATATCAGTTTGTCGAAAGTAGACATAAGCAAAATTTTATGTGGTTTGTGCTTAGAGAGGAAGCCGAGATAGCGTAGTCAGTATTGTGACCAGATTACGAGCTGTAAGTACGATTAATTATGGTTCCTTGTCGGACAAAGGACATCTCTTTATTGCAGCGTACGATCTGTCTGTGGCACTCACGCAGCCTCCTATTAAATAGGTTCAAGAGATATTTCTGCGAAGTAAAGCGGCCGGTGCGTGAAGCTGTCCACTCTCTTCAATCTGTTGCCGAGGTTAAGAATGAGGGGAGCTATACCTCCACTTCACCATATGTTTTTATGACGTGCACATGGATAACTTACCTTACTACTGCTTACTTCCGTGACAGTAGAATCAAGTTCCTGAACATGACAATATACTGGAAAACGTGTAAGTTTTATGATTCTTTAAATTTTTTTATCGGTTTTTCCCGGCGGAATCCGTAGGACGTTTGCTTCTTGTTCCAGAATTCGCTCTTTCCAATTTCGCTTTAGGTTTTCTGTATTTTCTTCGCAGATTCATATTGGAAATGCTTGGTTAGTGACTGCAAATATAAATTTTGAGTGTGACCTGAAAGGAAGAGGGACACGTGAACGGATTTTGGTACTCGAAATGTTGAGTTTTATGTTGTGCTACTGAGGGGTGTTTTGGTGAGATATTAGGGAAGTAGGTTGTGGATCTACAGCCAGGGTCAGTTGGCTCCGAGGGAAATTTTTGTGAGGATGAACAGTGGATTGCACTCACTTAGGACTCTGTCCATAATTGGGTTTGGTATTAGCGGTGTTGATGCTTCGGGTTATGCTACCAGAGTTAGGTAATTAATTAACCCGGATGTAGGTAAACTTGTTGTGAGGATGGGAGGTGGATGGAACTGGCTCAGGATCATATCCAATGACAGGATTTGGTATTTGTGGTATTGCAGCTGTGGGTTCTGCTAGCGGGGTTTTTATTTTGTGTTTGCATTTATCAGACTTTGCCAGTGACAGGCAATACTAATAATTCTTCTTTCATGGTACAACAGCCCCTAGTGGGCCAGGGCCGCCTCATTGTCGAGGCTTCACGATCACACTTTAGACACACCACACTCGGTAGGACTCCTCTGGACGAGTGATCAGTCCGACGTAGAGACCTCTACCTGACAACACAAAACACTCACAAGAGACAGCCATGCCCCGGCAGGATTCGAACACGCAATCCCAGCAAGCGAGCGGCCGCTAACCCACGCCTTAGACCACGCGGCCTCTGGGATCGGCTCAATAATAATAATAATAATAATAATAATAATAATAATAATAATAAGGTTGACTACAAATTTAGCTATTCTTGGAACATCACACATAATACAGACAGTACTGCAGTCTGAAACTTGAAGCCTGAGGGGTAGGGATCACTGTTGGTTCAAGAGGAGTACCGGGGTGAAAAGGCCTGTGACAAGAGACAAGATAATAATAATAATAATAATAATAATAATAATAATAATACAAGGCGCCAACATTAGGAGGGAATGAAAAATAACGGCACGCAGTTTACTACACAAATGTCCGGGATTTTACCTGAATTCTAAGAGATTTCTCTCCGCAACTATAATGGGCCTAATGGGCTGGTCAAAACCTCTTCCGTCTTCCGGAATCGGCTGTCACTGTTTGTACTGAAATCAGTAAACTTTAAATAGGCAACAACAGTACCGCACATCAGTAGTTGGATTACCAGTAAGTTGTCATTACTGCTTAAGTGCTTTCTTTAGTTCGGTATCTACGCCTTTTGTAACTGCGGTACCTATGATTTGATAAGGAGACAGGCTATCTATAGACTTCTCTGTCCATCAGTGTAGGCTACAAATTCAGTCAGTCGGCATGATTTACTTTCGTCCATCAGTTGTATTACTACAGTATAAAGCAATGTTGTTGAATGTACAAAAGGTTTCGTGTGTTGGAACTTTGAGAAGGATCGGTCCGTGTTTAATGATCCCGACAGGTGATTGCTGTCAATAACATGCTTCGAAATGCTGATGGCTCTAATAGGTCAGTGTATACATCTAAACAGCCGAGGCTGCATATTTCAGTAACCGTTGTATAAGTTTTGTGACTGCAAAGTGGCTATTAACGGACCCAGCATAGAAATCCCTTATTATGGACAGCTTTACCCCTGAAGATGGGACCGATAGGTTGTACCGAAACGTTGGTAACTAGCTACCAGTCTACGCTGCATGACATCCCAGAAGAGCGAAGATTTCAAACGCATATTAATTTCCTTATATAAGCTTCGAAATTTGGTTCTTCGCTAGGTCGTTCAGGATGAACATACCTTGTTGAATAACCGTGGTTCGTTTCCCTTCAAGGAGAGGGTACTTCTGTTTGAACACAAAGTTCAGGAAGGGCAGTAGAGAGGCTGGCTATTGCGAGATCTTTTCCCGTAAGGAACGTGGATTTTTCTATGGGAGTTTTAGAATTTTGGCAGCGGTGTAGCTGGGAATTATGTTCTGGGATTTTCTCATTCACGCCAAATGAAAGTACAGAGAAGGTGGATAAAAGCGATCAAGTACTTTGGAGGAAAGAACTATCAACACCAGAGTTAAGTGGACCCTAGAGCTGCTCTGGATGCTGTGGTGAAGAGAACAATCTGTACCTCACACCGGAAATGGAGACCCCTTTACCATTTTCTCTAGCCCTTAGCCGAATCACTATACTGACTGAGCTATCCCGCATTCTTATACTCAATACTTATTGCACTTAGGTCTCTTTTTAATTTAACAACGAAGAAAACATTAGCATTGTTGCAGTGCTACTGTTTTGGATTTTTAAAAAAATTTTAAATTTTAATTTCGGTACTCATGAAAACATATGCCGATCGCAGTGGCCGCGCGATCTAAGGCGTGGGTCTTCGGCCGCTCGTTTGCTAGGATCGTGGGTTCGAATCCCACCGGGGGCATGGATGTTTGTCTCTTGTGAGTGTTGTGTGTTGTTGTCAGGTAGAGGTCTCTGCGTCGAGCCGATCCCTCGTCCAGTGGAGTCCTACCGACTGTGGTGTGTCTCTCAGTGTGATCAAAAGAAATTACAAAAACCTCGACACTGAAACAGGAAAATCGGAGTAGGTAGAAGAGGACGACTAAAAAAAAAATGAAAACATATTCTAATTATCACGTATATATTGTAGGCAATACTAAGCAAGCTACCCATCCATACATCATTTAACAACTCCCAGTTGGAACTGGAAAGGAATCCACAGTGACATACCTGACTGATGAATATGCTGTGACAACTTGTAGTGTCAAAAGGGGTTAATAATTTGTACATGTCTGTAGTAGTGCGGTAGAATTTCTCCATACATATCATTTTCGATTTTGACAATTTTAACATTTTATTCACATTTTATCAATTTTTATTCTTTCTTCAATATTTTTTGAAAACAGAATTGTGAACCTGAAGATAACCTAATTTGGTCGAAACCTGTTCTAAGTAATAATAAAACGTAAATGTGAGACGGATCTTGTATTTTTTTTGTGTTACGTAAATAACACAACTGAATGACTTACTTTTGAAGCGAAAAATTCTTTTATAATTTTAGCACTAAGGTAATCCTTCGGATGGCCGTGCCATGTCTCAGGCGGTTAGACGCTGGCCTCTCACCGCGGAGGCCCGGGTTAGATCCCGGATCAGTCCATGTTGGATTTGTGGCGGATAAAGTGGTACTGGGACTGGTTTTTTCCCCGATTAATTCGGTTTTCCCCTGTCAATTTCATTCCACTGGTGCTCCATTACACGGAAAAACGAAAAAGCTAATCATTTTCATCACAGTGTTGCACAATAAGCCTCAAGGCTGCGGTGCGTCCGTAGCATCTGCTGCGGGGCCTTGAAAGAATGAAACTACTTTTCTATCCAGTGCTCCCCGATTTCCCAAAGAGCTTCGCTTTATGGTAGGTCCCCGGGATACGCCCGTTTGTCTTTCTGGTGACAGCAACATGTAGGTGAAGTCAAGCAAGTGGTATTTGGTGGGATAATATTGACAGGGGAAAACTGAAGTACTTGGAAAGACACGTATCCCACTGCCACTTTGTCCACCACAAATCTCACACACATTGATATGGGATGGAAACCGGGCCTTCGCCGTGAGAGGCCGGCGACTCACCGTCTGAGCCATGACACGCCCTCGAATACTTGATTTAACCTGAATTATATTAACCGATTTTGTTCGTACCGCGCAGTAAACACTCCTCCATTAGAACAACCGATCGGTTTATTCTGCGCTGGGAAGCAAACTCAGTTTGTTGTGGGGGTCATAAGGGCCACATTAATACATGAATGAGCAGCATGTAGGGGTCTTTAATGTGAAACCTGATGGTACGTATAGTAACCATTGGGGTTTAAATGTTTAAAGGGTTTTTGGTTTGTAGCTTTGATAAATACAACAGTGCAGCTGTGTACTGATCATTGGTCTGTCTCTATAGCACATCCCAGTACCATTACAGGGTGTCTACGAATTACAGAAACAGGCAGTGGCATAGCGAGGGGTACGATGGGGCGATCACCGCCATTTTGAGCCGCCAAGATCAGGAAATATACACTTATATTTCCTGAAAATGAAAGTTATTTAAACTAAAAGGACAGCTCACAATTGGGACTCTGAAAATAAGTTTAAAACTCATGAAAATCATGAAAATATTTTTTTTAAATTCCTATATGCCTATAGGATTTTTAATGTAATATATATATATATATATTTTTTTTTTTAGTCGTCCTCTTCTACCTACTACGGTTTCCCGTTTCAGTGTCGAGGTTTGTAATTTTCTTTTGATCACACTGAGAGACACACCACAGTCGGTAGGACTCCTCTGGACGAGGGATCGGCTCGTCGCAGAGGTCCTCTACCTGACAACAACACACAACACTCACAAGAGAGAAACATCCATGCCCCCGGTGGGATTTGAACCCACGATCCTAGCAAGCGAGCGGCCGAAGACCCACGCCTTAGACCGCACGGCCACTGATCGGCGTAATATTTTGTTAAGAAACAAAATTGTAAATTGACTGTTTAAAACACCAACAAAATGCACTTCACTTTCACTTGTATTATGTATTAATCGTCCCCTACATTCACGGTGAGACTAATATAAAATTGTAAATATTGCAATGTATTATTTTCGTTGACAAATTTATTTTCATATAATATTCTGCATTGATACTAAAGCAATGTGAAAGTTTAAAAAGTGTTTCAAAATGTAATAAAATCAAACATTTACAATATTTAAAAAAAATCTGTCTTTGGCCCCGCTGCTGGGGGGGGGGGGGGCTACTGCTTTTAATAGCCATCTTTGTCCAGGGGGCAGTGTAAGTATCGGGAAACAAAAGTTATATTTAGGCACTGCCGGCCTGTTGTTCTTATAAACACAATTGCTATATAGTATACATGTGTCTAACTGTTGATGTAGAGCTGTACCGTGTTTACTTCAAGACTGCTGGGCCACGGTACCGTACAGTTCCACCGGAACGCTGGTACACACAGACGGTACAGCAGTTGCAACACGGAATGATCACAATCTATAAGGCCGCGTTCTCACGGGGCTTGAACCACGCGCGTGAATCACACTTTTCGTGGGCCACTACCCGTGTGAACGCGGAGTCGTGGACCTTGCGTTTGACGTCAGCAGTCCACGATCCTGTCGTGGCAGGATCAAACCATGTTTGATTTTCAGTCGTGGTACTGGCGTTCGTGATGTAAAAGATGTCCTAACGTGTGCTAAGACTCAGTGACAACGAAACGTTACGTCGGATTTATATCAAAATGAACCTGTTCTGTATAATGCCACTTTGGAGGAGTATCGGGATCGAGATTTAAGGGCGGCGGCAGCAAAACGAATATCAGCCGCTTTACACATATCTGGATTCGGACCTGCAGAAATGTTAGTGAAGTTCAAAACTTGAGAAGTTCATACTGTCAGAAAGCAGCAAGCCAGAGATCGGGATTTTATGTGCTAAACTTACATAAAACACAGAGCACACTACGGCACAGCCCTCAGCAACTGTCCCGTCCATTGTTACGATTGTACTGAAACCTTTCGTCCGTGTGAACTGCTCACGCTTTCCACCAAGCGTGGAGGCAACACGAGTGAGCACGCCAGTGTGATTCACGCGCGTAGTTCACGCCCCGTGAGAACCCGGCCTAATGTTAACCGTTGTCGGCGATGTGTTTCATGTAGGCCGGGTTTGCATAAGTCGCGGAATTAACGTATCAGCTTCGTCATGTCTGTCTGTCTGTCTGTCTGTCCTGTCTCTCTCTCTCTCTGTCCGTCCGTCCGCATGTATGAGCACGGGTGGCACCGGACTTTTTGTTTTTGAAATATGTTTTTGGGGACTATTACGAAAATCTTTTGAGACACTCCAGATTTGGTTAGAATCGGACAAAAATATCAGGCATTTAGCTTGAAGAAGCGCGTTTATATTGTTGACAACAGTTCGATATATTTTGTAGCTAGACAACAGTGCAAAGGGAACCAACTGTTGCATTTCCGTGGCAAAACTGAGCATTTTTATATCGCTGACAGCTACATATACGTTGACAACAATACAAAAGGAACGTATTGTTGCTTTTACGTGGAAATAATGTTTACGCGAACGCCTCGCAATATTATGTTATACCTATATTGCCTAACTTGTTTAGCCTTTCAAGTCGTTCTCGGTCTGTATGGACCTTTAATTCTTCACATACTGTTAGCCTCGGTGCACTGTACAGTCGTGAATGCATTTAAGGGTACTGTAAGTTAAAAAAAAACCCTCTGTCCCGGAGAGCAGTTGGAACTTAAACCCCATCGTCTTTGAAGTTTTAACGACGCTGTGAATTGCTAAGGTTATAAAGCGTCGATGTTAGATAGAAGGTAAAGTTGTTCCTGTCTATCCCATAAAGGCATACAGGAGGAGTAGGTATATAGCTACACTCATTCTTAACTTCGGCGCTAGATGGAAGTGAGTGCTCAATGTCACGCTCCGGCCGTTTTACCTCCGGGAAAGAACCTTGGTACCCATTGAATAGGAGGCTGGGTGGGCCTCAGAGCCGGTTTAGTTGTATTGGAGAAGAGAAAAATCTATTGCCTGTGTCGGGATTCGAAACCCAGACCGTCCAGCGTCACTGCAAGTGTGGAATAATGCGGAAGAATAGTGTGAGGGGAAAAGCGAAGTGTTCTGAAAACTTTCTGCCACAGAGCCACGTCATAGTGTGAGGGGAAAGGCGAAGTGTTCTGAAAACTTTCTGCCACAGAGCCACGTAATAGTGTGAGGGAAAAGGCGAAGTGTTCTGAAAACTTTCTGCCACAGAGCCACGTAATAGTGTGAGGGGAAAAGCGAAGTGTTCTGAAAACTTTCTGCCACAGAGCCACGTAATAGTGTGAGGGGAAAGGCGAAGTGTTCTGAAAACTTTCTGCCACAGAGCCACGTAATAGTGTGAGGGGAAAAGCGAAGTGTTCTGAAAACTTTCTGCCACAGAGCCACGTCATAGTGTGAGGGGAAAGGCGAAGTGTTCTGAAAACTTTCTGCCACAGAGCCACGTCATAGTGTGAGGGGAAAGGCGAAGTGTTCTGAAAACTTTCTGCCACAGAGCCACATAATAGTGTGAGGGGAAAAGCGAAGTGTTCTGAAAACTTTCTGCCACAGAGCCACGTCATAGTGTGAGGGGAAAGGCGAAGTGTTCTGAAAACTTTCTGCCACAGAGCCACATAATAGTGTGAGGGGAAAAGCGAAGTGTTCTGAAAACTTTCTGCCACAGAGCCACGTCATAGTGTGAGGGGAAAAGCGAAGTGTTCTGAAAACTTTCTGCCACAGAGCCACGTCATAGTGTGAGGGGAAAGGCGAAGTGTTCTGAAAACTTTCTGCCACAGAGCCACGTCATAGTGTGAGGGGAAAAGCGAAGTGTTCTGAAAACTTTCTGCCACAGAGCCACGTCATAGTGTGAGGGGAAAGGCGAAGTGTTCTGAAAACTTTCTGCCACAGAGCCACGTAATAGTGTGAGGGGAAAGGCGAAGTGTTCTGAAAACTTTCTGCCACAGAGCCACGTCATAGTGTGAGGGGAAAGGCGAAGTGTTCTGAAAACTTTCTGCCACAGAGCCACGTCATAGTGTGAGGGGAAAAGCGAAGTGTTCTGAAAACTTTCTGCCACAGAGCCACGTAATAGTGTGAGGGGAAAGGCGAAGTGTTCTGAAAACTTTCTGCCACAGAGCCACGTAATAGTGTGAGGGGAAAGGCGAAGTGTTCTGAAAACTTTCTGCCACAGAGCCACGTAATAGTGTGAGGGGAAAGGCGAAGTGTTCTGAAAACTTTCTGCCACAGAGCCACGTAATAGTGTGAGGGGAAAGGCGAAGTGTTCTGAAAACTTTCTGCCACAGAGCCACGCAATCCACTGCGTATTGAACATGGACTCGCCTTCGATCGAACCCGGTCTTCCGAGCTGACAGTTCAGCGACTAACCGTCTGAACAGTGTAACTCAGCTGTCGTGAAATCGCTGTTCTGTATGTCTAATTTCTTCTGATTTGGCTATTTAACGACGCTGTCATTGTCACCACGCATTGACGGCGGCGATGTTATTCGACGCTAGAAATGTCAGTGCATGTTGTGTCGTGAGAAATGTGGGAGGCAGTCGAGTGTGACGTGCACTCAGATATTTGCCTAGAGGGACTGAGAAGTACCACGAAAATGCCTCGGGACAGTTTGTCCACCGAGGTTTCAAACTGGGACGTCCCCAAATAAGCGTTACTCCCCCATGTTATCATTGGGTTAGGGGCCTATGAATTTTGGAAAAGTCTAGCAGTCAGCTCAAGATTCCAGACGCCATAACCCTCACATGAATCGGTTTCAATACTGAGGACCCACAAATATTAGGCGTCGCCGTATAAAAGTGAGTCTACCGGGAGACCTTGCATTCCCGATTTGTGCACCCCTGCATGGGTCTGTATTTTTCGATGTAAGAGGATATTGAGAATGGGGAAATTTACACGTAATAAACCTCCTGTTTTTTTTTTTGCCATGACTCTGTACGCATAATATATTTTATGGACACAATAACATTAGGATGAAGTCGGCATAGAGAGAGCAACTTTCAATAGGGGCAAATTCTAGACTCTGCATATCAAGGTTTATAAATTATTTCCCTTATCGTGCCCAAAAGGTGATTACTGTAAATTCTGTCAGTGTGATACCTCTGAACATTTGCCCCTGACCCAAGTGTCAACACCTCCGCCCCCGCAGGTCAAAGAAAGATGGAACATTCATGCGGTGGCTACGACCCTGGCTACCATGAAGTTCCTACTACACACCAGCCGACTCTGGTCAGTGGGCTACTTGACCCAGGCTACATGACTCCGCCCACATTGTCCCACGTTCAACCAATCCCATCTTTATCCCCTCTTAGTTGCCTCCTCCCCTCTTAAAAAACCAACAAAGATTTGCAATCAGCTGTTTTCGTTGCTACCGGAAAAGTTCTACTTGTCCGCATGAGTGCTTCTTTTCTTGGGTTGCCTGCGTAAAAAAAAGTTATGCAATACATGAAAAAGACGATGTTACATGCTGTAATAAGCTAACCAACTCCATGGCGCACATATCTTTTTGGATAGCTGATACTGCGTCAGATTACTTTCCTGCGTGTTATGGTAGCCAACTGATCATTACAATGAGGCTCAAGTCTTCAGGGATTTTATGTCGACTGGTAAACAGCGGCGACGTTTCAGAGGGTCGTCAGGGTCAAACAGTCCAAGAAACCGTGGACTGGTTGACCGTGAAGACTTAGGCACTGCATTCCTTATCAAGCATCAGTAACTGTTCTCCAGTCAACACGGTGTAACATCCTAGAAGAGTTGAGCCTGCAGCAGCAACGCTGTGATCACCTCAGATGTTGCATGATTGTTACTGCCTTCACAAGAGCTTTCTATTAGACAAGGGCCGATCAACCCGTAGCTTGAAATGACAAAAGGTCATGTAACACGTTACCTGGTAAAACCGAGAAATATCGCCGAAGCAATTTTGAAAACTGATGAGCTATTTATATATGGATACATGCATCACATTGTGAGTTGATTTTGTAAAAATGTGCTAAAAACAGCGACACCCTGGCCTAGGTTTTGGATTGCATTCTTAAATGTGTTTTTACTATTATTATCAGTATATTATTTTATTGCAAATGTTGTACAGAAAAATACACATGTAATTGTAATTTATATACGTATAATCATAGCACACTTATTCATTCTTCATTCTGTGTGTTTAATTTCATGTTGCTCGTATGCAGACCAAATATGTCGATGTCGTCCGCACCGCATGAAAGGTTTAGAGGGACTGTATTAGACCGTACACTGGACCAATTGAATCAGCCTAGATCCCTTAGTACTATTTCTTTAATAACCATTTTAATATTACACTGTCATTGAGGGCTATCTTTTCCAAGTTGTCTATTATTTTCATTATTTTTTTCCCGTCGAACATGTAGCATGCATTTCTAAAGACTCCCATGCATGCTACACGCTCGCCCGTCGTATCGTCACTGATTTAATCACTCTGTGACGACTTTGCATTACATCTGTCAGGTACGCCTGTATATGTCATGTTCCCACGGCTGGTGTACTTGGCACTCGGAACAAGTCTGGGCTTCGTAAGTAGAGAGACATGGGCGATTCATTCGACTTGTGTCGCTCTTATTGTCAGTCGGCGGGGAAGGCACACGTGGTCAGCATTTGGAAAGTTCACTGTTCTGACGACGTGGCATATATTCACAAATGACGAATGTTTGTCAAATATACCAGTCGTGGGAACGCGGCTTTAGGTAGAAAGGTTTTCATTATTTGGAACATTACGCATATGGGGATCCGTGTTACAATGAAAAGCAGCTTTATGCTCTAAATTTACCCATCCTAAAAGCGTACGAATTTTTACATGTTTGTTCCTAATTCGATGCTAATAGACCTTTGATGTGGAGAATATGGTTTGACTTCCCATAAATGTTAATGGTTTATGGTGCAGTGGCTTACGTGCCGCCTGGTTTGACATAAAGAAACTGCATTTTGCCATAGAGTGTACTTATGTGTGTCGTAAGGTCATCAGAACAAACAAGGGTTATTTTGTTAATTGCATTATTAACTGGCTGGTTTTATGAATCAACAGTAGCCAACTAAGTGCACCAAACTTGCAAACTGCAACTAAATTATTTTGTTTGTCTCCAACAAGTTTCAGCTTTATTGACACTGTCAAGGAAATCTAGATCAAGTACCGACAGCACCTACACGAAATTTATATTTATGTATATATTTGTAATATATAATATGTAATAATATATAATATACATTCATGTATATAGGTCTATGTCTTATATGAGTGGGGGCACGCGGTGAGGCACTGCGCTACAAACCGGAACGTCGCGGGTTCGATTCCCGATGGTGTCACTGGAATTCTTCATTGACATAATCGTTTCGGTCGCACTATGGCCCTGGAGTCGACTCAGCCTTTAACAGAAATGAGTTCCAGGAATCTTTCCTGAGGGGTAAAGGCGGTCGGTGCTTAGGGCTGACAACCTTGCCACCTTCATGTGCCGATTGTCTAAAAATCTGGGAGCCTCAACCTCCTGGGACCCTAAGGGCCTGTCAAGGCCTGTAATGGGATTGCTTTACCTTATATGAGTACTAAACGCTTCAAGTAAATGTTATAAAACGTAGAATTGTTTTAATAAAGGAAACGGCCTGTGTTATCTGTGAAGCATGGTATGAATGTTTATCATATGTTATGCATAAGAATAGTCATAACGAGGACAAGCGGGCGAGGCCTGGGAACCTTCAAATTAAGCAATGCTCTTCCGTAAATCGAGACCGTTGGAAAGAAAAATTCAACTTGCTTTCAGTTGCATGTTTCACAGGGTGTTTCAGCATTTTGTACGCCTTTTCTAAATCGACGCACTTCGATTTATATGCTTATTTACTGTTGCTAACAGTTATACGTAATAGAACCTTCCAGTTGAGTCCATAGTTGGCGAATAGACCTATTACGAATGGCGAGACCTTTATTTTGAAATGGACCTTTCAGGCGAACTGGTTCAATATGAAGAAAACAAATACCCTAAGTGGAAAAGCTGGAAGGAGAAAACGGGATAAAGCAGAGGAATAAGATTTATAAGAGAAAATAGTTATAGAAGAGGAAGACGAAGGAAGCAGAGAGAGAAACGCATAAAGAAAATTAAAACTTCACTGAATTTGCGTCTGAAAGCTTTGGAATCTGATGGTTTATTACCATGTTCAAAAGAGCCCACCGCTGGACCCTATCCACAGCCAGATGAATCCTGTCCACATTCACATAAAGTATTATCTGAAAATCCATTTTAATATTATCTTCCCATTTAAGCCTAGGTATTTTTAGTCATTTTCCTTTGGGCTTTAAAATTAGAGCTTTGCATGCACTTTTCATCTCAGACATGCGTGCCACATGCCGCACCCATCGAATATTTTTTGACTTGGTCACCCATATAATAATTGGTGAAGAGTACATACAAATGGAGAAGGTGCTTACTAACGTATGTAATTTTTGTCCAGCTTCTTGCTTGTTTTTTCTTCTTAGGTTTAAGTGGGTTAAGGGAGTATGAGGTAAAAAAATTATTATATGAGCTTCTTCTACCTTGAAGTTGGAGGCAGCATGTCCATCCGAAACCTTGGTGCCTATCAGAGTAGACAGCGTAATATATTAGAATACACTAGGCCTACTCGACAAAGTTCAGGGAACAGCTCCTCCAATACATGCCTGGGTCTGAAATACGCAGTAATTACTACTGCGTGTCATTCATACATTTCTGAACATGCCGCGACATGTTGCTAACGTCAAATGACATTTCTGTTCATGTCATAAAGGAAGGAGAGCTCCCCACTAGTCACAACCTCCCCCTCCATAACAGTAGAACGAAGGTTTCCAGGTCGGTCAGATTGGGAGACGGACAGGACCACCGCAAGATTTTGAACTTCCGGGGGTCCTCCCCCTCCATTGTTCCCCTACCCCACGATAACATTCCCCCCTCGCCCCGCTGACCGTGTCTACGCACCAACTAGACTTATTGAAACAGTGCGCCCAGACAGCACCAGCCGTAAGTTGCCGGCAAGTCCTCGAGCGGAGAGGTTGCTCAGGTTGGAGCACTGTGGGTTAGCGTTGCTCGGTCGCTGTGTTCAAACTTGACTACAGGCTGTGACAGTTTTCGTCGACACTCTTCAGACAAGAACATTATATATAAGGAAGTACAAGACTGAACTGCCATCGGTATAAACTACTAGCACTCAGGTACACTCCACACTGCCACGTGCATTACTGTCTATCAGAACTTCACATATTTTATTTAAAATGGAGCCCAAAACGCTAGATCCTACTGGCCTGTACTAGTCGTCTAGGTCTTCCTAGTAACCAGAAGAAGAATCTTCAAATATAGCCTACAAAACAAGCTGTCAAATTTTTGCTATACCTAAAGAAGAGAAACCACCGGCATTATGAATCCTAAACAGCTGGACCCCACTGGACTGTACTAAGGGAAGACGGAGTCAATCACCACGAAGCAGCAATGAAAACATATTCTCATACTTCACGTGATATCTTGAACTGAGGGGAAGAACCGCTTTCCGGGAAGATGACACAAGGCAAGAAAAAGGCGCAAAGCATGCAAAGGAGGAGGAAGAAGAAGAAGGAGGATGTGGAGACATGTGACGAACGCGTGTATCTGATGGAAGGCTTGGCGAAGGGAGCTGAGGGGGAAGAAGGGGGCGATCAGCTGTTTCTGCAAGCTTCTGGTCGCGACACTACAGACCAAGACTGCCAATAACTGCATCATGATTGTGAGACCACGTGACTCGGCTTTCGGTAAGCCTGTTGAAAAGATATTTATTATTTATGATGTAATACCATATGCAGGTGTCATAACAGGTCTGATTCCACGTGTTGTCTTGAAACAGTTATTGAACACTGTGTTTTTTTAAAGTAATATAATTGTGTTACCATTTGAATATAAGTACGACATACACTTTCTGTTTAACCCTTTCCATGCTGTCTGCCACTTTCTGGTTAAAGTGTCCGTGAAAACTGTTTTTCTTTTACCATTTTAGATGAGGTTTGCTCTCGAATAAAACATGTTGGTTGCTATTACAAAGTTATCATATCGCTTTTCGTGTACGTAGATATTAAAATTGTGAGCATTAAGTAATCTAATTTTGAACGTTATTCAGTTACGGTATTACAGCTGTTACCCTACTGAATAGACGCCTCTCAGGTACCACAGTCAATAAATTTTTTAAATTTAACATGGAAAGGGTTAAAAGTATGCTCTCTGCAAAGACTATGTTAAGTGAACTGTAAACTGTATGACATTTTGGTAGTGAGAACAAGTGCCAGTATAGAAGTTGTTAAAATTTAAAAAATGGTTATAAAGAAAATTGTTTTTTTAATTATGAAAGTTGCTGGTGTGTTAACCTTATCTAAACTCTCTTAAAGTCCGCATTATGGAGTCTTTGAGTTTCTTGAACGGACGTTGACCTTTCATATTCAGGAGTAGTCGTTGCTTGGTAACTAGGCACAGTGAGTGTGTTGGAACAGATACTTCTGCCTTGGTCGCTGTCGCAGCCACGTTGTCAAATTATAGTATGTAATAAGCAGCTATCCATGTCTATACCAAGTACTGTCCAAAGACATTCTCTATGTTAGAATTCATAATTGCCCGTTCATAAATTTGTAACATCTTTTTCAGTATATGTGTAGCGTATTTTGTAAAAAAAAAAAATGTAGCTCAATCCTTTGCAGCATGATGTTTTTTATGTGTTATTTCAGTTGCTATTTCATAGACAAATACGTCTTCATTTCAAAGACCAGTTGGGTAATGCTTTTTAAATAATCACTGTTTATTCTGATAATAGGAAGCCTATAAAGATATTCTGTGCACAAACTTCTGAGCTTCTGAATCATGAGACTGTGCTTCAAATGGTTACCGTATTTTTTTTTTTTTTTTTTTTGGAAAATATTCTGTACACTGCAGTACTTTTATCTTCTCTTTACATGGAGTAATGGTATTCTACAATCATATTAATCTTAAGTAATTACAAGACGGTACATTTGCACTGTAATTCTTACATAATCCCCTAACCTTTATAAGAACAGTAAACACGCAAGGAAACTTTCATTCCGTCGAGCTGACAGCAGTAAAAAAAATTTTTGTAATCTATGTTTGATTCTTGCAAGGTATTGACGGTAGTTTTATGGTTGTGGTCACATGGACGTGACAGCCCGTCACGAAATGTTTTATATGTAGGGCAAAACAATTATAAACAAATCCAGTTCTTAAGAGGTTAAAACTATGCCAGCTCATTATTTCGCCTATGTCGTATCAACTGATTCCTATATTTTGCGTGTTTGAAAGCGTTTCTTCATCCGACTGGTATCTTTTGCAATCAGACGGCAGTCTCTGTGTTTAAGAGTTGTTATATAACTGGGTCACTAATTTTAGCCACTTCATAACAATAATCGTGACACCAGTAATTGATATTTTTGCAATAAGTGTTTATGTAAAATTTTAAGACGTGTAATTCAATGTTCACTACTTTAACACGTCGAGATTTAATGTTTTTAAGGCGGTAAATACGAATATGACAGTAGTAAGTTGTGTGACGCCGTGTAGGATGGTAGATACGTAAAGTTTCAGATGGAGACAGCAGGTTTCTCCGAAACTTTGTTACCTATTTTCCAGCCTACACGGCGTCACGTCCCAGACGTCTGTAATATTCATTGTTTAACCAGCTCAATTTTTCGAACGAAATCATTCCACTTAGTAGTATCGGGTTTTATCTTCTAGGGTTTAAGACGGCCGGATCATGACGCTTAGCACTCGTCTCAAATTTAGTTTCAAAAATTAATACACAGAGCTTTTTTCTAAATTCTTCCCCTACATCTTCATATAGTGGGGTATAGGCACAGGGTTGATTTTATATTTTGTAATAATTTTGTGTATACTGTAATGTATTTAACTGGAACATAATGAGCACAGATAATCTTCAACATTACCAACTTTATTGTAGATCAGGTAAGATGACACGAATGGGAAGTGCATTGATTTTCAAGTTTGACAGCTTGTTAGTGTATGAAAGTTCGGATGTTGTGTCACGTTGTCCGGATTGTTTGTGCTCACCGTGTGTATTAAGTCAAACCCAAGAATACTTGATCACACATTTCTCAAACTAACAAACTGCACACTTCTTATTTATTATATAAATTACATAACAAGAAGGGTGTATATAAAATTATAATAAATAAGAAGGGTGCATTTTGTTGGTTTGAGAAATGTGTGATCAAATGAAAATGCACGGTGTGAACAATATAAGGTTCCCAAGAACAGTTGTTGCACAGTGAGATTTTTTAAAAATACCGATGGGTACACAAGAAGAGTTTTTAGATGTAGTTAATACAATTTGCAACTTATTCATTAAGTTAAAAAAAAAATGTTTGCTTTTCTAAATCGTCTGTATCTCATCACTGCCACCAATAAGGCTATGAGAACCTTAAGCCTGTACATGCAGAGTCACTTAATTTTGTGTGTGTATTGTTATTATAATTATTATTATTATTATATTACTAAAGTGTATGTCATTTCTGTGAAATGATTATTTTTTTACGTTCAAATAAAGTTATACATTGCAGATATGAAATAATTTTATTGCTCATTTCGTAAATGGCTTTGTAGGATTATTCCTTGAAAATTTTGAACTTTAAGGATACTTCTAAGGAAAACGGCTGTGGTCATGTTTCATATAGCCCTGGTACATTCTTGAACATTTCACAAATGCAGTGTCAGTTAATGTTCTAATAAAATGTACTCTGGAACCTACCTGATAATTCCTTTCGTTTCCAATTGCTTCTGACCTTCTGACATGGCCTTTATGATCAAACTGCAGGCCTGTATTTATCCTCCTACTCTTTACATCTTATATTCCAGTTCACTTACCTTAATACTTATAAATCTGTCTTACAATTTGAGTCAATTTATACATTTAATATAATTTAATTTTCTATGGGAATTAAATCGTATACTTTTTGACATTGGTTTAACGCAAGTTTTATGACTAATTTATTTAGATTTTCTTTGTCACTATGTAACACCACACGACGTTTCTAAAACTGCTTCCTTCTTCAGGTTAATTAAAGCTGGTTTTGTCAACAGAGGGTGTTGGTTTCTTGTTTTTTTATATATATTTATTACATTGGGATTTTACGATTTTATAATTTTGTAATTAGTGACCTGCAGCCGTTGTTATACTTTTTGTCTTTGGTAATTGTTTTGTATTTTATTAAGTGTGGCCCAAGTTGAAATTTACTTTTATTTTTAAATACATTTTTCTTTTTCCTCATGTATGTTTTCTGACGACGTAAGTGGTTATGGAGGGGTGTTTTGTTTTGTGGTTAGTTTTAATTCACCTAAAGAAGGAAATAGTTTTCGAAAAGTTGTGTGGTGTTATATAGTGACAATGGAAAAAAAGTCAAAATGAGTAGTATTGTTAAAAAAATTTTTTCAAACACAACCGCATTTCCCAGGCAATGATAACTCCTGTATGTCTTCCCGTATCTTATCTACATTAGCAGTGTCCTTGTGAAGGTGGTAGCCGCTCAGCTGGTGAAGAAATTCGTCGCTTTGTACAGAGTCCGGTGCTGCACCATCTGCTGGGCGAAGTTAATCCAAGCCACCCAACTTAATGTGTTTTATTTCACTGTCCATTCACTTACAAATACGTTATCCTTAGTCATCACTATACTTCAGATTAAACCAGTAGAATGTGTTAGAAGTCTTCACTCTTCCGAAATGTTACGCGGAGTAGGTTGGAAGTAGGTTACCGACGTTTCGGTACAAACTGGAAGAAATTCTTCTTGGACTGATTGACCCTTGAAGATGGAATTTATACGTTATCCCGAAATGTTGATAACTACAAATTACGCCGCGTAACATCCCAGAAGGGTGAGGGCTTCAACTACACCGCTGTGGAAGCCTGAAATCTCAATAAATATATTAGTTTTCCACATGCTTGAAGCGTGCTACTTGATCAGTCAGTTCAATCCTTAGTGTGATGGCTCTGTATTTAATAAAGAGCTCTACGTTTGACGTTCCACCTTACAATAATTTTCTGCATTCTTGTGTTACCTGATGGTTAATTCAGAATTATTTTTTTTAACATTAAGGAATTAGGCCACTATCAGCACGTGTATTCATAAAACAAACTAATGTTCAAATTAATACAATTCTGTTTATAATAAATAAACACAAAAGTCTTTCGGCAAATCTCGATGTTTCGGAGGATCATAATGCCTTAACCTTCAGTTCCAAGCAGTGCAAGAAGGTTGACTGTTTACCAATCAATATGGCGTACTCATCCCAGAAGACTTGAATCTTCAGCATTACTGCTGTGAGAACCTGAAATGTAACAGTGGAGAATGCATTTGGAAAATATTTGCAGTGAATAGAATTACAGGTATGTTTGTGCTCTTATGCTTCTGGTTACAGTCGTGTATTTGCACGCACACACGCACACACACACATGGTCACAGAATTCCCTTAATGCTACCTCCAGCATACGAGATATGTGAGTGTGGTTTTGTGGTGAAGTACCTGCTTGTCTTCGTAGCATAAAACACCTTTCTGATATCGAATTTCTTAGTCCAGGATTTAACGTGTTTATTATTTAGAAAATCTCAGCTATCCTGTCACGCGATTTTTCTCAGTCCCTCTAGGCCAGCGTTTCCCAACCAGGGTTTTGCGGGAAATTGTGAAATAAGAATATTAAATATTGAAATACGGCAAAAATTCCGAATATTCCTCGAAAGGTGCTTCAGTTTCTTTTTGCAATGTATGCTGGCGTATATATATATATATATATATATACGTTATTTACGAATAACATTTCTAAAAATAATTTAGCGGTAACTGAACTGCGTTCTCAGCTGTCAGCTTTTGCATAGGTAGAGGTTCCTCGGGATATGAAAAATTATTGTAGGGGTTGCTCCACGGATACAAGGAAGGGAAACGTTGGTCTAGACAAAAATGCCTTTTCAATACATCAGATTGTGGTGAAGGGCCCCGCAGCAGATACCACGGACTCACCGCAACTTTGAGGCTTATTGTGCAACCCTGTGATGAAGATGAAGTTTTTTTTTTTTATTTTTCCAAGTAATGGAGCACCGGTGGAATGAAACTGACAAGGGAGAACCGAAGTACTCTAGGAGAAACCTGTCCCAGTGCCACTTTGTGCACCACAAATCCCACATGGACTGACCCGGGATCGAAACCGGGCCTCCGCGGTGAGAGGCCGGCAACTAACCGCCTGAGCCATGACACGGCCTTCAATAGTCCTTACCATCATGAATCCTTAATTATCCTGTCATTTACAGGGGTGAGTGATGATACATTCGGTATAGTGACTGTATTACGCAAGTATCGGGGTTAGATTCGCGGCAGGGGCAAAAGATTTCTCTTTTGCGTAGCGTCCAGGCCGGATATGGGGCCCACACAACATTCTATCCCAGTGTACCGGGGGGGCTGTCTGCCTGGATTAAAGCGATTGGGACGTGACGCTAGCCGCTTATTTCCATGCAGTGACGAGGTAGAGAATGCGTGGAGATATATTGGCCTTCCTCCATTTTTTCCCATATACTTTTCATGGCAAGGTACGTAATTAAAAACAGGGACAATTTTAGCTTTATCATTTGATAGTATAGACCAATAGACCAATAGCTACTTATATATTTTAGATTGTATGTTAATATTTTTCATTCCGTGCACTGTCGATAATCAACTCACACAACACTCAGACCAACAAAATGCACTATACTGTTACCAGGTATTTTGTATTACAATATCACTTTGAACACTGCTACATGATATTGCAATATCAGATATTTTGGTAACAGTATAGTGCATTTTGTTGGTCTGAGTGTTGTGAGCTGTTTATATCCCGTTAAGAAACCAGAATGAGCGAATCATTAAAAATAAAACACAGTTGAATCTGGTAAGTGGTTATAAACGTTTCGGAAGAACCTACTACCTTGAATTTTCAAGTCAGTCGAACACATTTTAAACAGACGTAAATTGTCCAATGGAAAACAAATGTAAGACGCTTTCGCTGGTAATTCAATACGACAAATGTTTGATGCCAACTGTGTGACCTACTTCAGAGCAGGAACAAAAATACACATATAGACACTGGATAACACACAAATTTCCGTGACAGTCAACAAATATTTATTTGTGTGTTTTCTATGTGTATTACTACATCAAATCAACTTATGGAAGATTATTTTATATCGATGTTATCCATACTTTTGACTTCAGGATGAACTTTATCGAAGACGTTCCATTTTCGTCCAATACGCCTACGAAACTTGCGTTGTATTTTGAAAGAGGGGTGCACAAATCCTTGGCTCCAGTCGCCCGGGCGACTGAATTTGATACCGTGACAACCAATATTTTTGGGTACTCCGTGTGTAACTATTTTCACGTCACTCTTGTGGCTCCTACAATTTTGAAGTTACTCCTAAATTTTTGAAAATTTGTATGCCTTTAGTTTAAGCAATTAGAACGAACTTTGAGTCTGCGCCCAAGTACCACACCATGAAGGATTATAGAGGAGTGGAAGTAAGACTCCACGCATTCTACACATCGGCACATTGTGAAGGTGAGTGTTAAGACTATGACAAGGTTAGTTAATCCACTGAGACAAAACCCCGGTACCAATTTGGTCCGAGGCTGCGTGGACCCTCAGACCCCAACTTCTAACCTTCGAGCTTGGTAACTAAACTAACCTGACAATCTAATATATGTAACGTAGATTGTCTTTGTGATTAGTGAAATTTATGACACTGTGAAATTACTGGTCTTTAGACATGTCAACAACAGGTGTATATGTTACCGATATAGCGTAATCAACGTTATTTCATGGAATATTTACTCAGGTATCATGTCGACCAAGCGCTGTAACTAAAGCATGTAATCAAAAATATTTATAGACTTCAAACAGCTTCATCTTAAAAGTCTATTTTCTCTCTCAGCAACATTATAACTTCTCACGTAACTGCCATGCAAAAGTTGCTAAATGTTCTGCCTCACATAAAATAACCAGTTAAGGGTTGTGTGTTTTCTTCTTATAATGCAGTTTTACTGAAACTTTCAGTTGCAGTATGTAACATCAAGATGTTCTGTGAAGTAACGGAATTACAAACCTGTAATTTAAATATATATGTATATATATATAAAATAAATGCCGATCCCAGTGGCCGTGCGGTCTAAGGCGTGGGTCTTCGGCCGCTCGCTTACTAGGATCGTGGGTTCGAATCCCACCGGGGGCATGGATGTCTGTCTCTTGTGAGTGTTGTGTGTTGTTAGCTAGAGGTCTCTGCGACGAGCTGGTCCCTCGTCCAGAGGAGTCCTACCGACTGTGGTGTGTCTCAAATGTGTGTGATCATGAAACCTCGACGAAACGAGGAGGCCCAGGCCCATATAGGGCTGTCGAGCCATAGGAAAAAAAAATATAAATAACGAACGTCATATCGTGCCATGGATCAGGCGGTCAGTCGCCAGCCTGTCACCTCGGAGGCCGGGGTTCCGTTTCAGGGCAGCCCATGCGGGATTTAAAGTGGACGAATTGGCATTGGGATGAGTTTCAAGTAGTACTTTGGCTTTTCTTGTCAGTATCATTCCACAGATGCTCCATACCCATATTTTATGTATCATTGACGCTACGTGTATATAGTGGCTACTGATAACTTTGGTAAATTATATACTTAAAAAGAGCCAGTGGGATAAGATGAAAGTGGATTGCACATGGTGGTGTGGCTATGACTTTTTGTCGAAATTTATATCGGGGTTCGAATATTGATAGACGTACGTGGTAAAATGGCTTGGTTTCTTATTATTGTCCTCGTTTTGACCAGACTAATGCTGGTATGCTGTGTATTCTATGTTGAAGTTAGACAGCTTCTATCTGCATGCAATTAATTCTTTGCACATTATCCATGGTTACTTCCTCCATCATTCCGTGGTATATGTCTAATAAGCTGTAGCTGAAACAGTGTAATATAACAATCAAAAGAACAACCAGTTAATGCCAACAGGAACATAAAGAGGAGATCTGCGCTCTTCTGGGATATTACACATCCTAGAGTGGTAATTCTGTACTGACGTTTCGGGACAACTTATCGATCCCATCTTCAAGGTCAAGAAGTCCAAGAACAATACAGAATTACCACCCTACGCTGCGTAATACCCCAGAAGAGCGCAGATCTCATCTACATCGCGGCGGAAGCCTGAAATCATACAATAAACATAAATTCTATAAGAAAGCTAATGGATTTGGGAATCTTCATGGTTTGGAAGGTACATAGTGTTCTGAGTTATGACACCAAGTATTCTCGTGTTTACAATCTTCAAGATGGATGCAGTAGGTTCCTCTGAAATGCTGGTACAGAACTAATATGCTACACGATGTAGTAACACAGGAAGGCTTATAAAAATTTGTGTTGTATATTTCTGTTTCCCATTTCTGTGCCTGCTTTCCTTTCTTTCTCTGTTTTCCCTTATCATTTCTCACTGGATTAGCCCCTGTTACATTTTAGCCTTTCACGGTACCAAACAGAGGTAAATGTAAAGGTACAATTTTCTCTGCACGCCTTGTAGGCATATGAGAGACTGCAGATACATCGCCATTTGTTCGTAACCTCGGCAGAAGATGGAGGTGAGTGGTCATTTTGACGGCCCCGGCTGCCTGACTCCTCCATGAAAAGAAGTCCTGATACCAATCGAACAGTAAGCTGGGTGTGCCCTAGAGCAGAAGAGAAAAATGTTTCTTGCCCTTGCTGGGAATCGAACCACGATTCCTGGGTTGCTCAACCAGTAGCCGGATCCCTATACCGACTACGAATGTTGTAAGTTTGAATTTGAGAATCGAACGACTGCGTTAACAGAGTTATGTCCATTAGATTTTGTGACGTCCCTCATGAATATCACCGCATCTGTCATGTGGAACTGCCGTAGTGCAGCAACACGAATGGTCCTGCACATGTCCTGTCAGTATTTTAGCAGTATTAATGGTCCTGCACATGTCCTGTCAGTATATTAGCAGTATTAATGGTCCTGCAAATGTCCTGTCAGTATTTTAGCAGTATTAATGGTCCTGCACACGTCTTGTCAGTATTTTAGCAGTATTAATGGTCCTGCACATGTCCTGTCAGTATTTTAGCAGTATTAATGGTCCTGCACATGTCCTGTCAGTATTTTAGCAATATTAATGATCCTGCACATGTCCTGTCAGTATTTTAGCAGTATTAATGGTCCTGCACATGTCCTGTCAGTATTTTAGCAGTATTAATGGTCCTGCACATGTCCTGTCAGTATTTTAGCAGTATTAATGGTCCTGCACATGTCCTGTCAGTATTTTAGCAGTATTAATGGTCCTGCAAATGTCCTGTCAGTATTTTCAATTCAATTCTAGTTTATTAATGTGCCGAATCAACAGCCAGATGGCCAATTTACAGAAACAGCACAACATACAAACACAAATAAGAACGGACAATATACAAAACAAAAATAAAACAAACACAACCAAAACAAATAAATAAACAAACAATAACTTGCTTATAGCAATATTAATAGTCCTGCACATGTCCTGTCAGTATTACATAACTAGAATATAAATTCTCGGCGGATGAATTTATTATGCATATTGTTTGTTGATTTTGGTTCGATTCTCGGAAAGTGCGAAATATTTCAATATAGTCTTCTCGGGCGCACAGCCGCGTCAATTCGTTTGAATACAACGTTTCGGGACTAGCTCCGTCCCATCCTCAGGCAAACTGAAATCAGTTTTGCCTGAGGATGGGGACGGAGCTAGTCCCCGAAACGTTGTATTCAAACGAATTGACGCGGCTGTGCGCCCGAGAAGACTATATTGAATCATGTCGCGCGAAAGTTTTAAAACTTATGCGAAATATTTTTTCCTGCTCCAAAACGTCTAGACCGAATCTGGTGCCCACTCAGCATTCTGTCGAAGGCGTAACGGGGGTTTTTCCTTCAAGGCGTAAAGCAGACTGCTACGTCCGTCTATTGCTGATATTGCTGGTATTAAGAATGAGTGGAGATATACCATCACTCCCCCATATACCTTCAAAGCATGCAAAGGTATAACTTTACCTTTACGTTTGTGGTTTATTTAAGTGCACTTTAGTAACTCTGACTGTACGGCATAGTTATAGGAAATCAGTAAAGAATAAAGTGAATAGAATTACTGTACAGGAATTTGCCATTTTGAGCTGAGGTATGACGTAAAAGTTCTCAGTAAGGATATTTAGTGTCTCGGCTGACATTTTAAACCAGGATCTGTCGAGGACCAATGAGTAGTGTCACACACCACACACACACACACACATGACGGAGAAGTTTGGTGATAATCTACATAGCTACAAGATACGATTCATTTGAATCTGCTTTCTTACTGACCCTGTTATAAAGGATTTGAAGTGCTGCATTGTTGAAAGATGTATTCTGAAACAAGGTCAACGTATTAGATGTACTGAGAAACTTGAAGGACGAGGGTGGGGCGTCTTAGAGTTTACATTCTAACGATACTGGAGGTCACCTGACACCCTGTTGATATAGGGGGACCTCGTTTATCTGTTGTCAATTGCGATCAGAAAAACACCACAAAGCCAATCCCCTTTAAGCGGTGCATTTGCTCGCGTATGTAATATCAGTGTGGGTTGATGAGGACAAGACTGTTGTGTACAGTATTAAAAAAAAATTAAAGAGTATTTGCCGAAAATACTTTGTCTCTCAGGTGTGTCAGCTCATTATGTCGAAAGCCATTTTCATTGCACTGCAGTTTCCCGTTGCCTTTCCCTCCATTACCAGCCATGATTGTAACACATCGTTGTCCTTAAGAACATCAGTACGTCACGCAGTGCCTTGGCAGCTGTGTACATTACGAGTTATCATGTTCAGAAACACACAATGCTTGCAATGTTTATGCATTTTATGTACATTGTACGCAATATTCCAATAATATAATAATAATAATAAATAAATATCCGGATTTCGGATCCCGGCGGGGGTAAATTATTTTTCTCTTCTCCAAAACTTCTAGATAGTTTGGGGCCCACCCAGTCTCCTGTTAAATAGGTTACCGGGGTTCGTTCCTTGGGGATGAAGCGGCCGGGGCGTGAAGTTGACCACTTACTTCCAACTAGTGCAAAGTTTTAGAATGAGTGGAGCTCTACCTCTACTCTCCCTATATGCCTTTACATGGCGTGGGAATGGAAAACTTTACTTTCTTTATAATAATAAATAATAATAATAATAATAATGCTACAACGGTTTTTCACTTCTTGGATTCTTGTCTTTTTTGGCTGTTTAGAAATCTTGAGCAAGATTTTGGATCATGCACAGGAGAGTGGGTGAAAACGGCGGACAGAAACGACATTCACACCGTTTTGTGTTGGTAAACTCGTGCTTCACGGATGTGACCCCCGAGAACGCGGGGGAATTTTGCGTCTTGTTCCTCAATAATTGAGCCTGTGTGTGTGTGTGTGGGGGGGGGGGACATTTTACAATTTTTTTGGAGGGGTGTAAATTCGTGTTCAGCACATACGATTTTTGGGCTTGCGGAGAATTTTTACGTATTTTTACACTAAAGTTTGGCCCTTTATATGAGGGGTAAAGGATATCGGGATCTCGGATAACGGGGACACCCTGTGAACATTTACGGAACTTGCTGCTGTACTGACATCAAATGAACGGCGATGACTAATATCATGATTTAATAAAGGCCAACAACCCATTGTTGTACCCGCTAATGCAATGCATTTTATCGATTTACTTATTTATTTTTTGGGTAGAATTCGCATCACTTTTTGTCGTGAAAATAAGCTATATCATTTAATAGAACTCTTAACGATTTCACAGCGGTGCGTATCAATACTGGTGCATGCCTTCTATTTAGTTTCTTATCGTTTACTTTCCAGGAATGCGGCTAATTTTCAGTCCAGAATCTTTTGTCTTCTCATTCACTTTCCAAATATATGAAGAGTAAAATATTCAGAACTTTAATTTTACCAATTTATTGTATGGGTGTGCAACTTGGTCTCTCATATTCAGACAAGAACATAGGCCGCGAATGTACGTGAATAGGGCGCCGAGAAAGAAGTTTGGGTCTCAGAGGGACGAGGTAACAGGCGACTGGAAGAAACTGCACAAACAGGAGTTGTGTGTTGTGTACTGTGCGTCAAATATGACAGTGATCAAGTTGTGTGGTGTGTACTGTGCGCCAAATATGACAGTGATCAAGTTGTGTGGTGTGTACTGTGCGCCAAATATGACAGTGATCAAGTTGTGTGGTGTGTACTGTGCGCCAAATATGACAGTGATCAAGTTGTGTGGTGTGTACTGTGCGCCAAATATGACAGTGATCAAGTTGTGTGGTGTGTACTGTGCGCCAAATATGACCGTGATCAAGTTGTGTGGTGTGTACTGTGCGCCAATTATGACAGTGATCAATATGTGTGGTGTGTACTGTGCGCCAAATATGACAGTGATCAAGTTGTGTGGTGTGTACTGTGCCCAAATATGACAGTGATCAAGTTGTGTGGTGTGTACTGTGCGCCAAATATGACAGTGATCAAGTTGTGTGGTGTGTACTGTGCTCCAAATATGACAGTGATCAAGTTGTGTGGTGTGTACTGTGCGCCAAATATGACAGTGATCAAGTTGTGTGGTGTGTACTGTGCGCCAAATATGACAGTGATCAAGTCAAGAAAAATGAGATGGGCGAGTCATGTGGCACGTGAGGGAGGGAGGAGAGGTACATACTTGATTTTAGTGGGAAATCCTGAAGGTAAGAGACCACCTGGAAGACATAGGCATAAATGGGAAGATAATATTAAAATGGATGTTAAGGAAAGCGTTTGGGAGGGCTTGGACTAAATTGATCTCGGTCAAGATAGGGAAAAGTGACGGCGTCTTGTGAACGCGGTAATGAACCTTCAGTTTCCATAAAACGTGGGGAATGTCTTGACTAGCTGAGGAGCTGTTAGCTTCTGAAGAAGGACTCTGCTGCATGGAGTTAGCTACTGTTTAATTAACGACCACGTCGGTAGCTTATGATTCTATAACATCGAACGTTCGTGATTAATTAACAAAGGATTGGAGACGATGTGGAATGAAGCGGTGGAGTCATAATTTGACGTATTGATTCGGGGATTTTCTGGAGAGACCGGCTAAAATAATGCATTAACTAAGGTAGTCGGTGTTACCGCCAGGACTTGAGCTGAACACCTCCTGAATTCAAATCAGTGGCTCTATTTTTGGGCCAACTTTTCGGTGAGAACAAATGTTAAAGCCGTTGGTCTTTCTTGAATATTGTCAAGACTTTATGGAGCCGTAATAGTTCAGTCGGTATAGTTAGTGGGTCACGAGCTGAAACGTCGAGGAACCGTTGCTCGATTTCCCGCAGGGGCAAGGAATGGTTTTCTTCGGCGAAGTATCAACAGTTATAGTAAGATTACATCTATAAAGTCCCTGTCATTTTGCATCTTTACCTTCAGCATGAGTCATAACATCTGCTCAGACAAGTACAGGTGACATGTGACAAAATACGTCATAGTACTTCTCACTGTAGTGACAGTGCATACAAACACAGCGGTTCAGATTCTTAGTAGTGTAAATTAACGCTAGGCTCCTCCTATGCCAGTCACGTGATATAATAGCTGTTGCATAAGTTAAAGCAGAAGCACACGACTTCCCCCTCTTGACTGTCTTGACGTCAGCCCAGCTAGCTTGCTTATCGTCAGAGACTTTATGGAAATAACCTTAATATACCAGGGGCCTAGATAAATTTTTGTGGTCACCACGATGTTAAGAATGTGTGGAGTTATACTTCTGACTTTTGTCTGCATGGGATTGTACTTACTAAAGCTCGCAGACAGTGTTACTTCTTTATTACCACTGTAAAATTGATACAACCCTTACGTACGCGGGCCGCACAAAACATGTAGGTGTTCCGCACGTTGAAAACCCCCAATATAGACAGTGGTTTTATTTTGGGAAAGGAGAAAGTTGTCTTGCGTGGAAGGGAAATGTTAAAAGTCTATGCCAGTATGGCCACTTGCTGGCATTATATACCTTTCTAAGCCGCATTGACGTCATAGACTGAACTCGCTGAAATCTGTCTAGACAAATAACTATATTCGATAGGCACGATCGAACGTCACGGATGAATGATCAGCACCCCATCTTTGTAGTAAGAATGTCATGGGTTTTAATCTTTCGTCGGGGTCAGGTTACCTGCATGCCTCCATGCCTATGCCTGATAGTAGCTAGTTTGGTTTTACATGTTCATGTACTCGTATGTACATTTCCTGTCTTGTTAATCATAATTTTAATTTATTTGAGTGTTGTAAGGGAGTCGAGATAGCGCAGTAGATATAGTGACTAGGCTACGGGCTGGGCGATCTGGGGCTCGAATGCAGTAGGGGCAAGAAATATTTCTACACTCTAAATGTTGAAGACCGGCTCTGGAGCCACCTATTCCATGCGTACTTGGGTAACTTCCCGGGCGTAAAGCGGCCGAAGCGTGATGTTGACCACTCATCTCCATCCAGCACCGAGAAGAAGAATGAGTGGAGATATCCTTTTACTCCCCTATACGCCTTCATGGCGTGGACAGGGACAACTTGACCTTTAACTTGAAGTCGTCAAATTTTAGTTCAACGGGCAGATAAGGTGACGGGTCTTGAAGTTGTGAATTTAGCTTCTTACCTTATGTGTTATTGCAGCTCGCAGGTCTGAAATGAAACTTCGACTGAGAACGGAAGATTCTGTACCGAAAGTTAGCAGTCGCGGGGGCGGGATAATCCGGAATAATGACTGGGCCACTAGGTGGACGAACGGAAGTGGGGGTTCGGTTCCACGCAGGGGAAATGGTTTTTTCGTTCCCTTAAGCCTCCAGCCACCTGTCCCATAGGTTATGACACAATTTTGCATTTATACTGCTTACGTAATTGATACAGGGTAAATTAATAAGTCAATCAGTTGATAAGGTAAAAGCCCCACCGTAACATGCTATGAAGCACAGAAGGGGAGTAGAAATATATCTACTCTTTCTTCAACCTCTGCGCTAAATGGGGGTGGGTGGTTAACTCCATGCCCCGGCCGCTTTATCCCTTGGAAAGAACCCCGGTACTCATTATACAGGGGTTCGATTCCAGGCGGAAAGGAAGATTTTTCTCTTTTCCAAAGCGTCCAGCCTCTTTTAGGCCCCACCCAGCCTCATATCCTATAGGACCCTAGGTTCTTTCCTCGGGAATAAAGCTATTGAATCTTAATGCTTGCCGCTTACCTTTACTAGTACCGAGGTTAAGAATGTGTGGAGCTATACAACCAGGCCGCCTTATGTCTTCATGGCGTGGCATTTAATTAAGCCAGGAAGAACTTGTTTTATTGTGAATGAAATTGCGTGTGGCACTCGGACTGCAGTTCTGAGACCACTGCAAACTACTTTTGGCGGAAATCCAATTAATATGCATGGATGTTTCGTGCCATGAGCATTAAGAATTAAGAATTGCCTTCCGCCTTACCTTACATGGCTCTTTCCTCCAGCACACTCATTTCTCTGGTCTGTAAACAATTAACGTCTTAGGAGAAAATAATAGTATTAGAAACTTCATGATTTGTACTCAATATCAAATATTAGGTGAGCATATGGAGGATGAGATGGGCTGCGTTTGTGGCATGCATGATAAAGGAGAGACTTGCATACAGGGTTTTGAATAGAAAATCTGAAGGAAGGAGTTGACTTTGAGGTCGTAAGCTTAAATGGGATTATAATATTAAAATTGATGTTAATAGAATGGGTGGGTGTGTGCTGGATTCTTCTGGCTTATTGTGAAGATGTTAGTAAACCTTCAGTTTCTATAGCAGGGGTGGCCAACTATACCAGCGTCAGGAGCCGCAATTTGGTAGGCAACTTAGGCAGGAACCAAGCATTAATAAAATTATATATTTTCTTCCTTATTTGATTAATGGCTTCCTATTTCTGTTCATCCAATTGCAGCAGGTCAGTTTTAGATATTTATAGGCGTCCTGTCTTTAGAAAATTTTTCAAAACGCCTTTCACGGTTAGCCTCGTGTGCATGTAAACTATCTGAATATAACCTTGATTTCAGGCTTCCGCCGCGAAGTTGATAAAATCTGTGGTCTTCTGGGTGATTACACAGCGTCGTGTAATCACCCAGCAGACCACAGACTTTATCTGAATATAATTTTGTACATACAACTTGCGCGAGCCGGAACAGTGACATGCACGAACCGCGTTGTGATCATACCTGTTCTATAATAATACGAGTATGCATGACATTTGTGGACAATCTGAGCAACTCTTATCTCTTCAAGGACTACGAGTATGTTCCATTGAGTTTGTTAGATTTTTATTTGTATCTTCTGATTTTCGGGCGTGCTGTCTCAGACAGCTGGACTATTTTAACCATGGAGTGAAATGAGAAAAATTAACATTCTGAGATCTGAGATTCACAGAGCGATGATATTGAATATTACGATGTTATGTTGGATGGTTTATTTAACGACGCTAATCAGTCACATTTTGCGTAGGAAGACGGGGAAGAAGATATAAGCAGCTACTGACTGACCTTAAGGCAACGAGAAGTTACTGAAAATTTAAATAGAGAGCACTAGATCGCACTATGTGGAGAACTCGCTTTGGAAGAGGCTTTGGACCTGTCGTAAGACAGAATGCAGAATGATTTTGATGGTGAATGCGTAGCTCAGATTATGTAGTACTGAATAGTATAATGATTAGTAGATAGTGAATTGTAAATAAAGTGGAAGGAAACTATCGAGAGGTAATTTGAAGATGTATCCCGGTATTTAATTGGAGGGACTAAAGAAAAGCGTGAAGAGCCTCATTTAGGACAGTCGCCCACTGGGCCAAATTTCGAACGTGGGGAATTCACGAATACACTCGATTATGAGAGGATTTCTTTTCCGGTACATAAAGCCGTGTAGTGTGTTACCTGTCGAGGAATCGTGGGTCGATTACAGATAGGTCCAAGAGATATTCTCTTCTCCCAAGGGTCCATACGGGCTGTGAAGTACAACCACCCTTGCAGTCAATGGGTAACGGGGCTCCTTCCCCGGACGTAAAACAGCAGAGGCGTGAAGATGATCACTCATCTTCATATATTACTGAAATTAAGGATGATTGGAGCCATACCTCCACTTCCCCATATACGTTTACAGCGTGGACAGAGATAACTTTATTTGATTTAGTCCTGAGTTCCAACGTTTCATACGCACAAGACCAAAGTCTAGAAATATTTATTTATTTTGAAGATATTTAAGCCGTAATAGTAATATTTTATGTAACTGTATTTTTTACGGACAATTTGTTGGTTTTTTCTTTTTCGGAACACAATGAGTTTCTAAATGTCACCAAATGAATGATCTTTGTAATGACAATAGAGCGTTAATATTTTTCTACTTCTACCACTACTACTTCTACTACTACTAATACTACTACATTGCTACTACACTACTACATTAATACTTCTACTACTACTACTACTAATAATACTACTACATTACTACTACTAGTACTACCACTACTACATTGCTACTACACTACTACATTACTACTACAATACACTTACCACTACTACATTACTATTACTACACCACTACATTACTACTACACTACTACTAAACTGCTACTGCTACTACTACCAGTACCACTAATACGTTACTGCTACTATACTACTACCTCTACTTATACATTAGTACTACACTACTACTACCTCTACTAATACATTAGTACTACATTACTACTACCTCTACTAATACATTAGTACTACACTACTACTATCTCTACTAATACATTAGTACTACACTAATACTACCTCTACTAATACGTTAGTACTACATTACTACTACCTCTACTACTACATTAGTACTACACTACTACTACACTATTGTTACTACTACACTACTAGCACTACACAACAACTACTACACTATTGTTACTACTACACTACTACTACTACAATATTGCTACTACACACTAGTACTACCACTATACTACTGGTATTTACTAGGCTACGCACTGGCACACGATTCCTGTGGTTTCTGTCTGCCCAAAGGTCCAGACCGGCTCAGGAGCCTACCCAACCTCCCACCCAATTTGTTCCTGGGGCTTTTCCCTCGGAGTAAAGCGGACGTGGCGTGAAGTTAACGACACACCTCCTTCTAGTGTTGAGTTTGAGAATGAGTGGAGCTATCTACCACCCTCACATGCCTTCATGGCATGCACAAAAATAAATTTGCCTTTATTTAATTAATATTATTGGTACTGTTTCTGCTGCTGTCACTGCTAGGCTTAATATCATCTTTATCATTATCATCATCATCATCATCATCATGCTATCAAGGAATTGTGCTGTTTTTCAAGCTGTTATTGCTTCAGTTTCTATCTCCATCAGTTCTCTTTTTTTGTCCAATTTGATCTGCACTTCGTCATTAATTAGATGAATCTGACTCTCTGTTTTCTGTCAATGTCGAAAATACATGCATCTCCAGACTTGTTTAACATGAACAGGACTACACAGGGCAGCAGCAGTTTCATGAAAAACATCGACACAGGCATATGAGATTAAGACAGGGCTAAACAGAATCTGCCATTATTACCATACTTTTCTAACTATTTATAGATATCATGCGAGCCTGGATACCGTCATCTATAGAGAGGTCACACTAAGAGCTAGACCGTAATCTATAGAGAGGTCACACTAAGAGCTAGACCGTAATCTATAGAGAGGTCACACTAAGAGCTAGACCGTAATCTATAGAGAGGTCACACTAAGAGCTAGACCGTAATCTATAGAGAGGTCACACTAAGAGCTAGACCGTAATCTATAGAGAGGTCACACTGAGCTAGACGTTTGGGGAACTGTGGTTCGATTCCCGGCAGAGGCAAGGGATTTATCTCTCCCCCAAACCGTCCAGACTGACTCTGAGGACCACTCAGCCTCCAGTTCAATATATACCGTAGGATCTTTTCCGGGAGTAAAGCGTCCCTTGAAAATAAACACCCGGTTTATCTAGTGCTGAGATTAAGAATGCGTGAAGATATATATACCTCCACTACCCAATGCACCTTCAATGCTTTCACCAGGACGACTTTAATATTTTACTTTTTATTTCTGATAGATATTGCAGACTTCGCGTCCAGAATTTGAAGATTTTATGGCGGTCTGGTGAAGATTTATACTGTGGTCTTCTGACACCGTGCATTGGTATGGTAGGTGCTCACAGCCGTTCCGGAGCAACTTAATGTCTTCATGTTTGTAAAATTGTTTCATTTTCTCTATTGATTCCACAGGCACGGCTTCCTGTACCGAGAGTCGCCTGTACCGTTGTTGGCCGGCCTCCTATACCGAAAGTAGCTTTTGTACTTGTTTCACAGCCTTCTAACCCGAGAGTACCTTGTGCCCTTGTTCAATTATCTTCTGTACAGATAATATCTGGGGGCACGCTGTGGCGCAGTTGGTTGAGGCACTGCGCTACAAGCGGAAGGTCGCGGGTTCGATTCCCGATGGTGTCATTGGAATTTTTAATTGACATAATCCTTTCAGTTGCACTATGGCCCTCGGGTCGACTCAGCCTCTTACAGAAATGAGTACAAGGAATATTTACTGGGGGGTAAAGACGGCAGGTGCTTAGAGCTGACAACCTTACCACCTTCATATGCCGATTGTCTAGAAATCTGGGAGCCTCAACCTCTTGGAATCCTAAGGGTCTGTCCAGGCCTGTAATGGGATTGTTTTACCTTTACCTTACCGATAATATCTTGTGCCCTTGTTGAATGACCTTCTGTACCTTTTGTACCAAGATCAGCTTGTACACTTATCGCAGCGCAGGCTCTGCAATAGCTGTAGTGTTGTTGGTCGGGGTTCATGTTATTATGATATTTGGAACAAACTCTGCTTGATGCTGAATTTTATTTCATGAAGACTGGCAGTGTAAAATCGTCTGAGTTTTTTAGAACCTGCTTGGTATCGAAACATGTTCTGTTCTGCAATGTTATTGATCTGTAACTACAGTAAGGATTTTATGAGCAGAAGTAAAGCAGTCTGCCTAGTGAATAGGTTGCTTGTTGAATGGCGAGGACAGTGTCGACAAGTAGTGAGATAGTGATGCACTTAAAGATGAACAATTCTTATTAGACTTGGAAAAACAGAAGCCAAAATATGTGCGTTATAAATTAATTTTCTCGACAGTATTATTTACAATTTTCTGCTACTGTTACTAGTTTCCGAGGTACGTAGAATGACGAACATTACTCAGAATGTTTACTGTGAGGTAAGAACTGATATTTTATGTATCTTTGAATTTATGCTTCAACGGCTTAACAAAACGGTAGTTAAGTGGCCCGATTTAACCTACAGTATAAGCTGTGTCCTGTGTACAAATGTGCTCAATACGTAAACATACAAGTACAAGATATTACCTTCAGAAGGTGAGTTCTGTAGAACCAAAGGTTAATGACCTACAGTGAGTATGTATTTTGGGTAGTCGGCCAGGTCTGGGTCCTGTACGAAAGTTCTCGCTTCTTTAACACAAATTAAAGGTACCTTGAACAATATCAAATAATGTGATTTAAGGTTATCGTAGTAGAGATTATGATGCCGTGTTATTTGGTAGAGACTTAATAACGATTTGGTTCCTCTATCCTCAGTGTGAGGGCAGTAATTGTCTCCGAATCTTCGGTGAGTTTCTGTCATACTTAAAAGGCGTTACGTCACAGAATACCTTAACCTTGGATGTGTGGTTATTTCAACCATGCTTTCTGGTAACCTTATCTTACACCATGCTACGTCTTGTCTGTTGTGTTTCACCGAACATCGCGTTTAATCACTGAGTGCTAGGTTCAGATTGCTCTCCGGTCTCTGGCCATCCTGACTAACATTTCTTGCGGTTTTACCCACTCCCTGCAGCTCAGTGCTCGAGCAGTACCTTGGATGGGGCTACCTCGGTTAATTTCTGTTTCCCTTGCAGTTTATTATCGTATTCTTCTTTCAATGCTATCTAGTTCTAGGTGCTGCTTGTCTCTAAATAGGCCTTCTTTTTTAGTCTGGATGACCATTTACATATGCAATTTATAATTAATTTGACTATAAATATGAAGCATGTTCCTCCGAAACGTCGAGAGCAGATCGTACTTTCACTTGGTGTCAATAACTCAAAAACAGGTCAAGCATCAACCCCGATTAATAATAATAATAATAATAATAGTAATAATAATTCTGTGTATTAATGTAACGATTCGACAATCGCGAAATTAATTACACGTGTACAACAAGAAATAACATTTCAATGTTTCTACTTACGTGCTGACTCAACAGCTTAATGGCCAGTAAGGAATCAGCGCTAATAGTCTACATAGATGTAACACACATGCTAAGAAACATGCCAAAAACACAAGAAGCAAAAAACACAAGGCGAAGTAATACAATAAAATTGACGCATATATAAGAACTGAGTTAAATGGAGAAATGTTTACACTGTTATTATGCAGAATAAAATTTCACTCTTATAAGTTTGTTTATTGCCGATCCCAGTGGCCGCGCGGTCTAAGGCGTGGGTCTTCGGCCGCTCGCTTACTGGGATCGTGGGTTCGAATCCCACCGGGGGCATGGATGTCTGTCTCTTATGAGTGTTGTGTGTTGTCAGGTAGAGGTCTCTGCGACGAGCTGGTCCCTCGTCCAGAGGAGTCCTACCGAGTGTTGTGTGTCTAATGTGTGTGACCATGAAACCTCGACGAAACGAGGAGGCCCAGGCCCATATAAGACTGTTGAGACATAAAAAAAGTTTGTTTATTAAATTGAGAAATGAAGAGACACTATTAGTTTAAGATCTGTTTAAAATTTAAGGTCCATTCCTTAAGTAGGCCTACATCAACCTCTGTACACGACAAATTTTGCAGATAATGCACATCTAGCAGGGGTCTGTTTTTTTGATGCAGAGCCGACATTGAACATAGAGGCGGTAGGAACTGGAAGACCTATAGTGCCCAAAAGAGAAGGACACAATTTTAGACCAAGGTAAACTTTAACAACAAGTAGTGCATGAAGGTCATGCCTTCTCTGACGTCAGGTATGCAGTTTGAGGCACTCTATTGAATTAGCATATATAATAGTATTAGTAACAGTAAGAATAACAACAATAATGATAGACCCAACACCTCTTTATATACATGCTTCTTCCTGTTAATTCCTCCCTCTTATGTCTGAATATTCTTCTCACCACCCTCAATCCGTGTTCTTCCCCTGTAGAAGCACATATGCCCCACCTTCCCAAATAAAAATTTCAAAACTTTTACTTCAGAATAATTAAATCAAAACACTGAGGGACCTCTAAAGAAGAATTAAATTACTATGAAAATAATTAAAATCAAAACAATATTAAATGGTGGTTTAGATTATTTTATAAAGACACAATGGGATAAATCTTATTAAGTAAGGATTAAATTCCTGTAATTGCACGCAATACTTTTTAGTATTAAATTTGTACGAGGGCTAGTCAAAAACGAGTGAGAATGAATTTATTACTCAGCAAATACGTTAGGCAGAGTCCAACTTGTTATGGTATTTTTCAAAGTAGTCCCCATCGAGCTGTATGCACTTGGTCCAACGTGTCTGCCAGTCCTGGAAGACGTGCTGGAACCCATTTTTTGACATCGTCTTCAGAACCGCCTCCGCCCTCTTCAGAACGGCCGTTGAGGAGTCAAAACGCTAGCCCCGCAGCTCCGATTTCAGGCGAGGAAACAGAAAAAAGTCACACGGAGCAAGGTCCGGGCTGTACGGAGGGTGCGGCACACATTCGATGTTTTTTCGGGCAGTGACAGTTTTGAAGACCCTGGCCGAACACATCCGACGAAAACGCCCTGAGCTGCATCCATCTCGTTGGCGCCTACACCACGATAATGCACGCCCTCACGTTTTGAACGTTGTTGCCCAATATTTAGCCCGAAAAAACATCGAATGTGTGCCGCACCCTCCGTACAGCCCGGGCCTTGCTCCGTGTGACTTTTTTCTGTTTCCTCGCCTGAAATCGGAGCTGCGGGGCCAGCGTTTTGACTCCTCAACGGCCGTTCTGAAGAGGGCGGAGGCGGTTCTGAAGACGATGTCAAAAAATGGGTTCCAGCACGTCTTCCAGGACTGGCAGACACGTTGGATCAAGTGCATACAGCTCGATGGGGACTACTTTGAAAAAGACCATATCAAGTTGGACTCTGCCTAACGTATTTGCTGAGTAATAAATTCATTCTCACTCTTTTTGACTAGCCCTCGTATAAACTTATATTTTTTTTTGTATGGCTCGACGGCCCTATATGGGCCTGGGCCTCCTCGTTTCGTCGAGGTTTTATGGTCACACACACTTTAGACACACCACAGTCGGTAGGACTCCTCTGGACGAGTGACCAGCTCGTCGCAGAGACCTCTACCTGACAACACACAACACTCACAACAGACAGACATCCATGCCTCCGGTGGGATTCGAACCCACGATCCTAGTAAGCGAGCTGCCGAAGACCCACGCCTTAGACCGCACGGCCACTGGGATCGGCACAAACTTGTATTAGTTGTCCATAAATAACTTAATCGCCCGTACTGGGTATGGCCCTGCCGTTGGAAACTGATCCTGCGCAACTTTATATACTGTTTTATATGACCTTCACCGTGCATTTCGTTGGTTAATATTCAGTGTTTATACACTGTATCATTTTTTTTTAAATCCAATTTTATTGGTTTAAAATAAAGATGAGTGAAATTAAAATCTTGTTACAGAGATCGGTAAAAAAATTAAGAATTCCCGAAAGGCCAACTTGGTTTCATTCAATTTCCATTTAAGTCGCTACACAATAGTACTTAATTGTTGTAGGTATCTGGTGCAATAGGACACCATATGTTAGGTACAGGCTGTTACAAAACATTTAGACGATGCCTCAAGGAAAGACGAGCCACATTCGCAAATAAGCATGTGGTGCATCTTGTCTTAAATGTGTAACATAAACTAACCTGTGCCTTAACGGAATGGAATGAAACCTCAGTTGTGACATGTCCCATTTACTTGTTCATGATTTATTTAACGACGCTCTCAGAAAATCAGACTCTGCGACGTGGAAGGATTTAATGAATTCGGAAAATGTGTGAGAGTAAGAGATCGTGACCTACTTAAAACACTAGCCTGGCATTTGCCTTGACGAACTATGGGAAATTACGAAAAATTCCTGTCTGGGTACTTCATATTCAGACCGAATTTTAAGGGTTCACTCACCGAAAACGATTCAGAAATGTTAAAGCTAATCTAATAAACTTGGTATTTTCAGTTTCGAGTACATGTTAGGAGGGCTTATGATAGAGTGGAAGTGTACCTCCACTCATTACGAATCTCGTCACTGGATGCAGGTTAGTAGTCATCTTCACGCCACAGCCTCTTTTCCCCCTACGAAAGATCCACGGATACCCGTTAAATAGGAGAAACTGTGTGCCCTAGAGTCGGTCTGGACTCTTTGGAGAAGAGATAGACACATCGCTTGTCTGTGCCAAGAACTGAACCATGATGTCTCGGGCTCCCAACTTTTAGGATAGTCACTGCCTTTTGAGCTATCCCATCTCAAGATTTCCTTTCAACACAGGTGATTGCTGCTAAGTTTATTTTCACTGTAATTAACCTCACGTGCTTATAACCCAAATGAAAATACGGGACAGCATATATATATATATATACCATACACTGTCAATAGGCAGTTTATATTCAATCTTTTGTGCCTTGTTTTATTTTCTTTCAGTAATCTGTTGAACATCCATGTACATATTTTCGATGGTCGCACTTGTCCTTGAAACAGTAGCTATTTTCTTCGTTCCACAAATTACAACAACCTTTGTACTACACGCTAAGTAACTTATGGAGAAACCCACCCCCTTCCCGGGACAACTAACTAGATTGTCATCACGAGTTTTGGAACTCTGCTTTACTTTGAACTGCTGACTTTAAGCACTTCACTTAATGGCCGTGCCATGGCTCAGGCGGTTGGTCTCCGGCCTCTCACCGCGGGGGCCCGGGTTCGGTCCCGGGTCAGTCCATATGGGATTTGTGTGGACAAAGCAGCACTGGGACAGGTTTTTTCCCCAAGTACGTCGGCTTTCCCCTGTCAATTTCATTCCACCGGTGCTCCATTAGACTGAAAAACGAAAAAACTAATCTTCTTCATCACAGGGTTGCACAATAAGCCTCAAGGCTGCGGTGCGTCCGTAGCATCTGCTGCGGGGCCCTTAAAAATGAGCACGTCTACTTTATTTACTGGGCGTTTTTCTCCGTCTTTATATGCCTTAATATTGTGCTCAGAACTAATAGAATTTTAGTCCTTATATTTTAGAAGTGACACAGGCGAACTGATATATTATTGAGATCTGCGCTCTTCTGGGATATTACGCGTCGTCGTGCGGTAATTGTTTACCGACTTTTGGGACCGATACGTTGTCCCGAAACGTCGGTAAGTAACTACCACACGGCGCCGTGTAATATTCCAGAAGAGCGCAGATCTCATCGACATCACGGCGGAAGCCTGAAATCATGATTTATTATCCTTATTATTATTATTATTATTATTATTATTATTAGTCTTCTTTTAACTCAAGTTTTGAATGCTTCAAGCCCGTTTCGGCTTTCACTTTTAATTAAAGCTAGTCTCTTCTTCTCTTGTGAGCCTTCCCACTTTCCTCTGTTTACTGTTTATCAAGCATGCTAACTGTGGCTGTGTTATCTTTTGCATCCTATTTACCTTTCGTTTCAAGTCTACAAGACATTTCTGTCGTTGTTGTGCAGTATTCATTATTTGCAGTTTTGGTTCTGTGGACTTTGGTCATTGTCTAATGCACCAAATAGAGGACGACGTTTCGACGCCTGACCCTTTCCCCGAATTCATGTGAAAGGTTGTGTACACAATGATGATGGACAAAGTCCTAAAACCGAAAACGTTTTATAAGTATACCACTAACAAAACTCACTGTAATTACCCTAATTCTTTAATTATCTCAAGCTTGAAACTGAGCTACATGTATGCAGATTTTACCTCAACAATAACACGTTTTATAACTAACTAACTAACTAACTAACTCCATGCAGCAGAGTCCTTCTTGAGAAGCTAACAGGTCCTCAGCTAGTCAAGAAATTCCCCGCGTTTTATGGAACCGCACTCACAAGAGCCCGCCACCTGTCCCTATCCTGAGCCATATCAATCCAGTGCATGCCCCCATCCCACTTCTTGAAGATCCATTTTAATATTATCCTACCATCTACGCCTGGGTCTTCCAAGTGGTCTCCTTCCTTCAGGTCTCCCAACCAATATCCTGTATGCACCTCTCCCCTCACCCATTCGTGCTACATGCCCTGCCCACCTCATTCTTCTTGATTTGATCACCCGAATAATACTTGGTGATGGGTACAGATCATTATGTTCCTCGTTATGTAGTCTTCTCCACTCTCCTGTTACCTCGTCCCTCTTAGGATAACACATTTTATCCATATAAAAATTAGATTAATGCTGTTTAATAATAATAATAGCCGATCCCAGTGGACGCGCGGTTTAAGGCGTGGTCTGCGGCCGTTCGCTTTCTGGATTGTGGGCTCGAATCCCGCTGGGAGCATGGATGTCTGTCTCTTGTGAGTGTTGTGTGTTGTCAGGTAGAGCTCTCTGCGTCGGCCTCATCACTCGTCCAGAGGAGTCCTACCGAGTGTGGTGTGTCTGAGTGTGATCGTGAAGTCTCGATAAGGAGGAGGCCCTGGCCCACTAGGGGCTGTCACGACATGGGGAAAAAATAATAATAATAACATACGGACAGTGCAAAATATTTAGATTTCAGTTAATGCTGTTTATAGAAATAGTCACTGCTTATGATGAGAACCACATAACAAAATAAATACCGGCGATAGAATGCAGACTCTTTGAACGTTATTTTAAAGCAGATGGCGCTGTGTTTTGAAGGGTTTGGGTTTATAATTAAAATTTATGGCAGTCTTAGTGTAGCAAGATAGGCGGTGATCGAGTAGGCAGAAATTTGAAACCTTGAATTTTCATGTTTTGTACACAAATAGACTGTTTTGCGGCCTTGTCAGTTAACGCTGTGTCATTTGTGTCGTCTGTAGGTCAGTTCGTCCAGTTGTACCAACATAGACTAAATATATCAAGGTCACGCATGGACATAGGATCACAAATATTTAGCGTTCCTTTAGTTTGTAAGAAAAGCGAAGTTCTGACGAGAAATTATGCACGTAATTTTCTTTAAACACTTTCATTATAAGCATATACATGCTTGCAGGATTTATACGTTCATAGGCTCTAATTACATAATTTGGGATTCTAAACAACTCAGACACTGTAGTGGCTAAACTACATGTTACACGAGCAACAGATCGGCGTCCAAAGCTTCCACACCGACGCTGACTCCCACCCAACCTTCTAGTAGAGGGGTAACAGAGGCTATTTGATTGGGGATAAAGCGGCCGAGGCGTGAAGAGCAGCCACAGCTATGTAGTGTCAAGGCCAAGAATGCGTGGACCTGTACCTCTCCTCCCGCATACTATTTTATGTCGTGATGCTTAATTAACGGCAGGCACAATTTACTGATTGTGTGTAAGGAAAGGGCTCAGGAACCTGTCAAACGATGAGCCGTGTTATTAGCGGCGTTGGAAAATCGATGTTGGTCCAAAGAGTTATTTAATCAGTAAGATGGATCTTACTGAATTTGGTTATGATGGACGGGATGTGGATGGAATTTTCTCATGATCGTGTTTGAAGATTGGACTTTGGTATTAGCAGTGTTGAACCTTCGGGGTTTACTACCAGAAAATTTTTAGATAAAAGATCGAAGTTGGATTTCATGTGCGTGATCTTATTTAGCTCACTGAGTGAATGAGTGAGTGAGTGAGTGATTGTGTCAGCAAGTCTGTCCGTCATTGGGTTGACAGAACATTTAAATAGGTTCTATAGAAAGCTTCATAAAATTTAACAATAAGCAGAACCATACAATAATGTATATATATATATATATATATATATATATATATATACCGTATGTTCCTAGCCTTCTACACAACCAACGTCTTATGTAAATTCCACAGTACGGACTATTTTCTGTATCCTTCTCTGAGCATGGTAGTTTTATTGCACCGAAAGCCTGCATACGCAGGGACATTCCATGACAGTTGCCGTGCTTACAGACTCGATAAAAGGGACACACTGTAGTAGTAATATGTTGCGATTCTGTCGGGTCATGATTAAACCAACATATTCCCTTATTTACACACATTATTCGCAACACCACAGATACATTGACACTATTAATATATAGGTCAATATTTTATTGAAATGACTCCCCTATTAAAATGGGACTTACATTAGTAAAAGTAAAGTAAAGATTTTCCCTAGAACAGGCCATGAAGGCCCAGAGGGGGAGTAGAGGTATAGCTCTACTCTTTCTTTAACCTGGCACTAGATGAGGGTGGGTGGTCAACTCCACGCCCCGGCCGCTTTACTCCCGGGAAAAGACCCGGTACCTATTGTATAAGAGGCTGGGTGGGCCCCAGGGCCGGTCTGAACAGGTGGGATTCGATCCCCAGACCGTCCAGCCCGTAGCAAGTCGCTATACCGACTCAGCTATCCCGGCCCACGGACTTACGTTAGTACCTATTGTTATTACATGTTTACTAGCAACGTGAGTCTGCTAATATGCGTTTAGGCGCAATTCTAAAAGCAGACTAACTCTTTAAAATCTTTATTAAGGACCAGACCTGCTTGACAAGGACGCGACACCACGAGTCCATCTGTCCTTCAGATGTGAGAAAAGTGTGTAAGATATGAGGCTTTACTGTAACGAATGTCAGGTTTAAGGTCCTGTGGTATGCCATGCGGTTTAGTTGAGTAGGTGGGCATAATATTCCGGTGGAAATAGCTGCGTTTGCTTCTGCCGTCTTTAAGGTACAACATTGGTTTTATCACAGGGCGCAGCAAATTCCTATGTATAGCTGTGCCGATACCCATTCAAATACATGTCGTTACATTTCAGGAGGCCGTAAATTTGTAAGATATTTTCAAAACTTAAGATTGTATGATGATTGTGATTAGAGTGGGGTTCTTGGGAAAACCTGTATATTCTGTTTGAAGATTTGCTGAGCGAGTTTGTCGCACTTTTGTACCCGTGTTTAGCAAATTAAACGGCGTCACATTTCAGGGGACTGTGAACTTGTGAAGACAATAATTTAAAACTTAAGTTAATATAATTGTGATTAGAGTGGAGTTCTTGGGACACTCTGTATATTCTATTTGAAGAAATACCGAGCGAGCTTTTTGCATTTTTGCCCTCTGGCGCTCTTGGGAGGAGTAAAGCATGGCCCATAAAAACTCGCGTAATTAAAAACTACATTCCGCAATGTGTTACAGCTACTGTGGTGGCCAAAAATATCGCGCGTCCCGTCCCTAACCTACATATTAGTGTCGTTAATGGTCACGTGATTTATGGTCAAAATATTCTAAAAGAAAAGGCAAAGATGTCCCTGCCCACCTAGGAAATTATTTATGGGAGTGGGGCTGTAGAGCGACTCATGCTTAAGCTCTGGAATTATATAAAGGTTCTTGGTCAGTTTCACGCTCAACTTACTCAACCCCCGGGAGGAAAAAGCCTAGACACCCTTTGAATGTGAGGCAGGATGACGGATGAGCTCGAGAGACGGTGTCGAAGCTTAGGGAACATAAGTTTGCCTTTCTGTGTTGCGAATCGAACATCGAATACTCGGTTGTCCATCCCGTAGACTAGTTAATGTAGACTACAGGTTGCGTTGTACCGTTTCCCTAAATATTCCTGATACATGACTTTTAAAATACTGTTTTTTTTTTTACAAACGACGGCCTAAATTTCCTCTCTGATTAACGAAATTTTATCAAATACACAGGTTAGAGAACATCAGTTCACGAGATGTCGAAAGGTACAGTTAACTGACTATCATTCTCCTTACAACGACACTTATATATCTGCCTGGATACCAGCTATCCTGATTTGAGAATTTTGGTGGCTTTCTGCAGTTGTTACAGGCAAATACTGGGACAGCTGCACCACCTTAAATTAAGTCACAGTTGCGTCCTTTCACGTCGTCGCGAATTCACTACCAACCAATCCTCCTAACACAGACATTATTCGATGGGCTAATGAGAATGTCGTTAAACAGATATATACTTACTACTATTGTTAGTGATCTCTCACATTGAGGGAAGAACATAGGCTGAGGGGATTGGAGAATAGGGTAATGAGGAAGATGTTTGGGCCTAAGAGGGACGAGGTAACATGGCAGTGGAGAAAACTACATAATGAGGAGCTTTATGATCTGTACTGCACATCAAATATTATCCGGGCGATAAAATAAAAAATGACTTAGGTGGGGTATGTAGCACGTATGGGGGAGAGCAGAGGAGCATATAGGGTTTTAGTGGAGAAACCCCAAGGAAAAAGGCCACTTGGAGGATCTAGGCGTAGACGGGATGATAATATTAATGCGGATGTTAAAGAAATAATTTGCAAGGGCGTGGACTGTATTGATCTGTCTCAGGCTGTTATGAACATGTAGATAAATATTTGTGTTTCGTAAAATTCTGGGAATTTATTGACTAGCTGATTAACCATTACATTCTCAAGTAGGACTCTGTTTCATAAAGTTAGTTATTTCGTTATTGGCCTAGTAATTGGTTACCAACGTTTCGGAAGACCGTGCTTCCTCCATTATTTACTTCTACCCTGAAGATGCGGGTAGTATGTTTCTTCGAAACGTCGGTGTCCCCATGTTACAGCGCACGATTTCATATCCTGGAAGGCCACAATATAAATCATTATATATTTTGAAATCTTAAATGTTAATAATTAGGAATTAAAAAATAAAACAGCAGTGAGTTACTAGATGATTGTGTCCCATATACTGTACAGCTGTTGCCAAGAAATCTGCATATGAGCCTTATAAATTTCATATAAGCGTTGAATAGCCTCAGGCAAGGTCACGATGTATGCCTATTCCAATGATTTATTTTTATTAAATATCGTATCTCAAGTTGGCGCCAGCTAATCCGAAGCGAGTGTGTATAGCCATACGGTATCGGGTGATCAGGCATTCCGGCCGGCCCTGACATTTTATACAATCTTGTTTTTTTTTTCCTTTGTATTCAGGTTCTGACACAAAATCATACGCAGACCTGTTTCCGTGAAGAAGGCATGAACTTCCACAAAAATTATTCATGATATTCTACGTTAGTGCTTATGAACATTTACCAAACAAACATCGCCAATGGGAGCTTAATACTTAAGTTTCTTAAGCGTATTTGGGAAATTCGTTTTGGAACTTGTCGCAGGCATCATTCATCCCGACAGAAATTTCGTGGTATTTTTCAGTTTTGGGATATTACCTCAAAGTTCTACTCGAAGTGATTCCTTACACCTCCTTTTCAGTTCTTTATTTAGTCTTCCTACTTTCTACACTTGTAGGTAGGATAGGGAAGTTCTGATTAATTTTTGTCAGGAAAAATTTGAATTTCATTTTGAAACGATAAGAATCCTCGATTTTAATCACGTGACAGCACCCGGTCAATCACAGACAAATCCCACACCCTCCTTTTGGGCTTGGGGGCTTGTCTTGTTCTGGTTGTTTTAAAACAAAATTTAAATTTTCCAGCCAAAAATTGATGCACAACGCCCCTAGCCTACCTGCTGACACTGTTTATCATTTGTGCGAAGATGAAACTTCGATAAATAATTCATTAGGAAACTTAACCCATACTGATGATTATCATAAATTTCAGTGAACATCTTGGTCCAGTGGACAGCACGTGTGCTTCGTATTTAAAAGTTTCCACTTTCAAATCTCGACCCGAAAACCGGCTAACCTGATTCAGGTTCTTCAAGTTTCTTTCTGTTTCTCAATACGAACATCTAGACAATAAAGTCGAACCCGGTTATAACGACATCAATTTATACGACACCTCGCCTATAGAGTCAGATATTCTGTAAAAAGGTAAAGTTCTCCCTAGAACAGGCCACGAAGGCCCAGAGGAGGGTAGAGGTGTAGCTCTACTCTTTCTTTAACCTCGGCGCTAGATGAGGGTGGGTGGTCAACTCCACGCCCCGGCCGCTTTACCCCCGGGAAAGAGACCCGGTACCCATTGTATAGGAGGATGGGTGGGCCCCAGGACCGTTCTGGACGGCTGCGAAAAATCTCGCCTCCACCGGGATTCGATCCCCGGACCGTCCAGCCCGTAGCGAGTCGCTATACCGACTGAGCTATCCCGGCCCTTCAGATATTCTGTAGTACCAATTAATTCCTCACCGTTAACCATAACATTATACTCCTCGGTTATAACAACACTCGTTTATAACGACACAAAATATTCAGTCCTTTTCATGACGTTATAACCGAGTTCGACTTTACTTAAAATTAGGCCACGCCTTATTTCCCCCACTTATTTTCCAGTTCATTATTTACAATAATCTTAAGAATCGACACTTTGCTGTCTGAAATAGTGACACCGTATTCTTTTGAAGATGGACGTACATCTAGATAAGGGATTGGCAATTTTCTAAAAATCTGGGAGCAAGAAGGGTGACATAACGCAAGTTCCAAACGAAGGACCCACAGTCCTGCAGTGACCTGTGAAACTCACTGGGACCTTTTCTGTTATAACGCCACCACGATTGAGGCTAGTCTCTCTTTGTCAAGCATTTCCTTCCCTTTTTACGAGACGGGCTTAGGTTCGACGTCAGGCTAGTCTCTGTCACTAACAGTATGCCCCTACACCATACGGCCGTAGCGCCTCTACCGGGCGAGTACCTGAACAGGAATGGTGGATTGATAACAAGAAAGATCTTCTCATGTTATCGGGCGCTTTCTGCTCGACTCAAGCAAATTTATAAATATTTTTATACGTAAGGAAATAAGTTTCAGCTATTATGGTGAAATTATTAGGCGCCACTTTACAAGAATTGATTCGTCCGGGCGATCAGGTTCCCACGATTTTTGTAAATTTGATCCAAATTGGGTAATATATAAAGGCTAAGTTCTTACCTCACAGAAAACAAAGGCTATAACTATTATAAAACGAGCAGGTTAACGGTGTTTAGGGAAGCAAACCGTCTTTATTGTAAAAATCCTAATGAGCCTATATGTGGTGTGGACAAAATGCAGCTCTTCCTAATACTAAAACACGCGCAACATTAGTGAGTGATATCTAACAAATGCACACAATAAGACATAAATCATATACAAGTCTTAGAAAACTCGTACATGTTTCGGCACCGAGATGCCATTTTTAGGTAGTTACAAATACAAAGGAGTACAAGCTCCACCGTATCAATATTGGTAGTAGAGTGGGGCATTGTTTCCTCTTGGCTATAAAAGGTTTAAATAAACCAAAATTAAAGCCAATCTGAAATCCCGGGTCTGTCCATGTGGGATTTGTGGTGGACAAAGTGGCACTGGGACAGGTTTTTCTCCGAGTACTTCGGTTTTCCCCTGTCCATTTCATTCGACCGGTGCTCCATTAAATGGAAAAGCAGAAAAAAACTCATCTTCATCACAGGGTTGTACAATAAGCCTTAAGGCTGCGGTGCGTACGTTGCATCTGCTGCGGGGCCCTTCAATAAATAAAAAAAATTAACCCCAAACTGAAACATCAACTTATGCGGCACCCTGACCCTACTTTGCCAATCCAGAACAACATGACGCCCACAGTAAAATCCGCTTGGCCATATATTAATATATTTTTTCTGTGTGTCATCACTTTCGACACTGGTGAAATGTCACTCGACTACTTGGACCAGTCTGCCTTGTGTAGTACTTCGGCTGTAAAATCTGTCGACAGTCTCCAGTGTAAGGTGTTTTGGAACTTATGCAGTTGGACTAAAATTGATGCAATAAAGGCAGGAATATGGACAGATATTTCCACTGGAGTGGATATATTTTAATTTGATTTTATAGATATATATATATATATATTTTGCAGCACAATGAAATTTCAAGACATTTATTAGGAATTGTTAAGTTAGACAGGGAAAGAAATCAATCCGTTCGGGAGAAACGTGGAGTGCAGAAAATTGTTTTGGAAATAAAACAATACCAACGAGAGTGGCTACAACACGTAGAGAGAATGGACACAGACAGGACACCCAAACAGGCACTTAAATATAGGCCAAAGGGGAAGAGAAGCACAGGACGACCGAGGGAAAGATGGAAGGACAACTTCAACTTGAGGGTTAATGAACAGGCACTACACAGCTCATGATCATGATGATATATTTTGCACATAGTTTTTTTTTTTGGCGTTCAGGGGCCGGGATAGCGAATAGTTACGAGCTGGACGGTACGGGGATCGAATCCCAGCAGGGGAAATACATTTACTTTTCTCCAAAACTGGCCATAACAGCTCTGGGACCCACCCTGCCTACTATACAATGGGCAACGGCGTTCTTTCCCGGGGGTAATGCGGCTGGACTGTGAAGTTGACCACTTAACCTGCATCTAGTGCCGAGGCTAAGAATGAGTGATTCTAACTTCTTCTTCTCCTGTATTCCTATATGTCTTTATGGCGATGACAGGAACAACTTTTCCTTCTTTGATGGTTTGTGTAAGTTATTTTTACTTTCAGTAGTTTTGATTGCGAAACACGAAAAGCAGCAGACGTTGCTTCCCCACAGACCTTTCATTTTATGCACCTTATAAAAGTGAAATGTCAGATTGTCACTCGATGATATTATCTATTTGGTCTTGGGCCTTGCCATGGCTCAGGCGGTCAGCCGCCGGCTTCTCTCCCCGCTGGCCTGGGTTCATTGCTAAGCCCGTCAGTGTGGGATTTGTTCTGAAAACAGTGGCAGGTGCGCACCCAGAATTTTTTTTTGGAGGGGGCTGACACCGTAACTATGTATAATTCACGTTTCATTTTAAAAATGTTATAAAAATTATGTCGTAAGTGTAACTTCAATATAACACTGTCTACAACTGCATTTACATACCTACAAATATAATTATGTTCTGTGACTCATTCACCTAATTTAAATCACGATGTCTAATCTTCTATTTTAATTCATCTAAGACATCCTACTTCTTCATATTCTACTTTTCAGTATTCTAATGTACCGGTCATCAGCCGATTTCAGTGGCCGATTTCGACTGAAGGGTAAATCACAAAATACGTTGCATATCAACGTGTCTACAAAATCTGTGTTTTTTAAATTTCGGTTGGAGAGAGGGGGGGTTCCAGCACGGCAGCCCTCATCTTGACTGAGACAGGCTTTTCTCCGAGTACCTTGGTTTTCCCTGACAGTATTTTCCCGCAAGTGTTCCAAAAACATTCATTCACCTGTCACCGAGGCTATGTTAAATAACACACTTTTATCCATTTCGTTTTGATATTTTCTCTCTGAATCACAGAAAAATTGAATTAAATTTGTTATTTGGAGTCTACATTAATTGGCAAAATTAATTTTGTTGCTTATACATGTAATGTAAGGTTTATGTTGTATGAAGCTCAAATAAAAATTCTCGATTCCCTCGAAAATTACACATCATACCGGTAATCGGTACTTACAAAAAAATGTATTTATATCTGATTAAGGTCTACAGCTTTTATTTGTATGAATTTTTTCAAAGTGATTTTGTAAAAAAAAGGGGCCCACAAAAATAATTTACGACTATATTTTAATTACCACATAATCCTGAGTTTTCAGCAATATGGTTGTATCAGTAAGAAATGTAAACCAAGACCAAAGAACTATACAGTTTCGCACATAAAATTAAATAAAATACTTTTAAAATATGTACCAATTGTATTTATGGTTTTACTGGCTTGTTACTCAGTTCCAGATAAATCCGCTTTCTGTTTTGGCGAAAGGTATTAAACATCCTTCTGACGTCATGGAAACCTTTTTAATGACCTCGTTCTGCAACTAATTATACCAGAGCAGGTAACAGCAATATGGTTTTGCGGTTATGTAGGGCGTGCATCAGATGTATTTCCGTTTCTTTATACTTCGTCATGCGATTACAAAGAAAGGGTTTTCCCTTAAGATATTTGTGGTATGTAAAATGTGAAGGAAATTGAATGGGTGGCATTAGGAAATGAAAGGACGAACGAGAGAGAAACCACACAAGTGAAAGTTTCAAGTTCAAGCCAGCTATTCTAATACTGAGGTTAAATGGAAGCTAAAAAATGAGTTATACATTTCGTAAAGTGGGGTACAGAATGTATCATATATTAGTAAATGAAAATATTTATGTCGTTCTGTTTGCCTAACTGTGTTACTTATCAGTAAATTAGACAAGAAAGAGTATCATTGCCTTGATCGTCTGTGTTTGTATCTTATTTGAAAGATCAGTAAAGGAAACTTGTCCCGCCATCTCTCAGCAGGTGAAGCTAACTATTTGTCTACATTTTACTGTATAAATTATACATTACCGTGGATACTAAGAGAAGTGGATTTGCTGAAAGAAGATTGAAAATGGTGTACTTCGTGATGGAGTTCACAGACTTTACAAAAAAGATATTTACTTCCTAAATATCATACGGTTTCGCGGTACACGTCTAAGTGTAATTTCATTTGTGTTCATAACAAAAGCATTGATTTCACTGAGCCGATTTTCACGAAACTCATGCTTGCTAAACGACTTCCTGTGAAAATTCCTATACCGGATATAATGTAAATTCGACAAATTGCTTAGTCGCTGATACTAGGTAAAGACGGACGGAAGTGGTCTCCACGTAAGGCTTATTTTTTTTACTTTGTAAAAAATGCCTAATATGTACCATCATGAAAAGTGCTGAGATATTAGTAATTTTCCTCAGTTACTCCTGCATAACCTTGACGTAGACGTACATGGAACATGCATTGGGAACTGTATCGTTAAATAGAACAAGAATCGTCATAACTACGCACAGATAAAACTCGGCCTGTGCTTGATTAAAACTTTAAATATTCCAGACGGTTAAATACGGAGACGAAGACACAAAATGGCACAGGATCTCTAAGTCTGTAATTATTCTATCAGCCCATTCAAGCCGTTTAATTCATAAGCACATCTGAAATACACGTTTATGTTCCTACTCCTATTTCCGTACCAATACACCAGCTCCAGAAACAGGCGAAAATACCCATATTATCTTCGACACTTTGTCATCCAGCCGATAATCACTGTAGCAACTGAGCTATCTAATTTCGTCTGTCACAGAATTACAAAAAGGAGCCGGTATAGCGTTAAGGCGGTATAGCGTTAAGGCGGTATAGCGTTAAGTCGGTATAGCATTAAGGCGGTATATCATTAAGTCGGTATAGCGTTAAGGCGGTATATCGTTAAGTCGGTATAGCGTTAAGGCGGTGTAGCATTAAGGCGGTATAGCGTTAAGTCGGTATAGCGTTAAGGCGGTATATCGTTAAGTTGGTATAGCGTTAAGGCGGTATAGCGTTAAGGCGGCATAGCGTTAAGGCGGTATAGCGTTAAGGCGGTATAGCGTTAAGGCGGCATAGCGTTAAGGCGGCATAGCGTTAAGGCGGTATATCGTTAAGGTGGCATAGCGTTAAGGCGGCATATCGTTAAGTCGGTATAGCGTTAAGGCGGTATATCTTTAAGTCGGTATAGCGTTAAGGCGGTATAGCTTTAAGGCGGTATAGCGTTAAGTTGGTATAGCGTTAAGGCGGTATATCGTTAAGTCGGTATAGCGTTAAGGCGGCATAGCGTTAAGGCGGTATAGCGTTAAGGCGGTATATCGTTAAGGCGGCATAGCGTTAAGTTGGTATAGCGTTAAGGCGGTATATCGTTAAGGCGGCATAGCGTTAAGGCGGCATAGCGTTAAGGCGGTATAGCGTCTAGGCTACATGCCGGACTATCCCGGGTTTGATTCCCGGTTTGGACAAGTGACTTTTTCTTCTCTCAATCGTCAAGACCGTTCTGGGACTCCCTCCCCCCACTTCCTATTCAACGAGTACCGTGGTTCTTTCCTGGGCGTAAAGCGGCCGGATCGTGAAGTTGGACACTCCTCGATCTAGTGACGAGGTTAAGAGTGACAGGAGCTATGCCTGTACTGCACCTATATGCCTTTGTGACGTGGATAGGGAAAAACTTACGTTTTGTCTTTTATAGAATTAACAAAAGCAGAGAAAGTCACTTGCCTTATTGTATAGACCCAGCACTGAGAGCGTTAGAAAAACAGAGAGTGAGACATGTAACGTATACACTCATGCACGCACATACATACAAAGGTAAAGCAATCCCTGTACAGACCCTGAGCGTTCCAGGAGGTTGAGGCTCCCAGATTTACAGACAGTCGGTGGTAAGGTTGTCAGCCCAGGGCCATAGTGGAAGGATTAAGTCAATAAAAAATTCCAATGACACCATCGGGAATCAAACCCGCGACCTTCCGGCTTGTAGCGCCACCGCTTTCCCCCTATAGACCTACAATATTTATGTACAGGGCATACACAAAAGAATGGTGCGGTATCAGCGGCTTCAGCGAAGAAACCGCACCATTCTTTTGTGTATGCCCTGTATTATGAGGTCAGAAATATAAGTGGATTATGGAACTGCAATGGCGCTTTGGAAACGAGAAAAATTTGTTGTTCCCGCCTGTAATGTATAGCCGGTACCTTGGTCAGTATGCCGACTGATCTCAGGGTCTGCAGGTGTTTAATTATGACATTAATTCCACGTAGATCAGTGGTATTTACAAGTTAATTAAACGATCGCAATGACCTCAATTGCCACAGTTGTAATTGCTGTACTTCTGTCATGTGCAAAGGGAATCCCAATATCCAATAAGAATGCGCAAGTTAAAAAGTTTTTACATTGAAAATTGCGATCAGAATATGTAATTACATATGACATTGTTGGTAACTTCTTCCTAGTAACTATTGGAATGACACCTGTCAGAAGTAACATAAGACAAGTGAAGATTCCTTTACATATATAGCATAGTATACTGACAACAAATTGCTGGAGAGACATCTGTTTTTAAACGCAACATTTAAACTTATTAATGTTGCTACTCTCCTTAATAACCTATGACTTTATAAAATTTACGAGGTAAATTGATAGCAACTTTCGTTCCAACACGTATCTACTTTGTTAACAGGGAAGTTGACCTTACAATATCCGAGTTTGGTATTAATCAGTGCTTCCTACGGACAATGTGTGGCTTAATCTTCGTCGATTTCATTCATTCTGCAGTCTGTCTTACGACAGGTCCGTAGCCTCTTCCAAAGCGAGTTCTCCACAGGGTGCGATCTAGTGCTTCCTCTTTCAATTTCCAGTATCTTTTCTTTTCCTTAAGGTCATCCAGTAGCTGCTTACGTCTTCTCCCTCATCGTCCCGTCATTTCTATCCTTCCTTCTAACTTTCCTTCAATCACGTGTTTCAGAAGGCAGTTTCTACGCAAGATGTGACCAATCCAGTTAGCCTTTCTTCTTTTTATTGTATGTAGTATATTCCTCTCCTCCTTGACTCTGTGTAATACTTCTTCATTTCTCACACGATCGGTCCAACTGATCTTCTCCATTCTTCTCCAGCACCACATTTCAAAACTTTCCAGATACTTCTGATCTACTTTCCGAAGTGTTCGTCGATATGAAGATTATTATTTGTACTCGATATTTATGTAATGGAGATACAGAATTGTAGCAAACGTAGAGAGCAGCACGTGTATGTGTGTGTCAGTTTCAGTTCAGATTATACCTTACGTTTTTTTCCTTTACGTTTCGTTAAATGTACATTTGGCTTAAGTTGAAAATATTCCACACGAAAGTTTTAGAAGCTAGTGAGATTTATGTTATAACACGTATGACGTACTTGTGCTGTTTTCTGCTTGCCGGGTGGCTTAGTCTGTATAGTGACGGAGTAAGAAACCGGGGTTTGATTCCTATCGGGGGAGGAGAATCCTCTCTACCGTGTTCAAGACCGATTCGGGAGTCCACAGAATTTACTGTCGTATAGGTACTGGGGCTCCCGTGTGGTGGCCGGGAATTAGAATAGCCCCAACGTACCCCATGCGCATCATAAGAGGCGACTAAAATGGGGACCCAGTGCCTGGGGATATAACTGGGTCACCCTGCCTTCGGGGGACATAAATACGGAGACACTGGAGAAGGAAAAGTCTTATAAAACCCGGTCCACCAGAGTGGTGGTTAGGCAAGGGGCTAACAACCCCTTCCTGTAAAACATTTAATCCTTCAGAAGCCCAGGGAGGTTAAGGTCAAATTCAAAGGACCGTAATGCCATAGAAGAAGAAGAAGAAAGATAGGTAATGGGGGCTCTTTCGCCAAGGGCAATGTGGTCGTCTTTGTTTAGTGCAGGAGGTTAAAGAAAGGATGGAGCTGTACCTCCACTTTCCTGTACGTTTATTCTGAGTGTGACGCTTCATTAATTAAGCAGGGGGTCGTTTACCTTTACTGTTCGTACCGTTTTGTTTTATAAAATTTATAAAATTTGGTCTGATCTCCACAGCTGCTTCTTTCAAGCAAGTCTCTGCACATTGTGTCCCGTTGCGAGGAAAAAACTGACACTCCACCTTGCTTGTGGATGACCAACATTTCATCTAAAGATAAATTAATGAAACTGAGTTTTCAGTAGAATTGACTACGGAGGTGTTAAGCGATAAGACGCACCCTATAATTAGCAAGAAAATTTTGAGGATTTAAGAAACTACTTATATAACATCTTATCATACGGTGTTAAGATGCGGGGTTATATTTGGGGATATTTTTCACGGGGGAAGAATGCGTTTTAAGCGGCGGGAAATGAGGTAATTATGCGTTGTACTCCAAACGTACAAAGTGAATTTTATTCTGATTTCGCCGTGCATTTTTACTAATTAATGTTTTAACACCAACTAAATGCACTTTTATTTAAAAACGACCTAAGTAAGGTTTTCTTAAAACATTTGTATAACCCCTACATATGTTTCGGCTTCAAAGAAGCCATCCTCAGGGGGTGTCATACAGCTGCGTTTTATTTTTAAAAAACACGTCCATGCGTTCGTTCAATATTACGCACTATATAGTTCACTACTTTCACTTTCTCTTATTTTCACTGTCACTTCTGCACGATTTGTTGGATGAGTATAAAATAGATAAAAATTGTGAGATGCACTGTTGGTGAAGATATTGTCGTTGATTTACGTATACAAATTCCCAGCTGTAACTCAACGAGAATATCTTCACCAACAGTGCATCTCACAATTTTTATCTATTTTATACCCATCCAACAAATCGTGCAGAAGTGACAGTGAAAATAATAGAAAGTGAAAGTAGTGAATATATAGTGCGTAATATTGAATGAAAGCATGGACGTGTTTTTTTAAATAAAACGCAGCTGTATGACACCCCTGAGGATGGCTTCTTTGAAGACGAAACATATGTAGGGGTTGTACAAATGTTTTAAGAAAATCTTACTTAGGTCGTTTTTAAATAAAAGTCATTTAGTTGGTGTTAAAACATTAAGTACAAAGCGAATATCTGCACGTGTAATTCAATTTGACAATATCGTAATACATATTGATTTTATAAATCTCACGTGAGCCGTTTGCACGAATTGTCTTCAAGATAAGACAATTTCTGTAAAACCGAGAAAATTTTATTTTGAAACTCAGTTTGTTCCGACTTCGTTGTTTTTCAGTCATTTTTTTTTTATGAAATCCTGTTTGTTTTTATAAAATTTAAAAGGAATTCAGTCATGTATTTCTTTATTTGTGCGAAAATTATTTAAGAAGGAGACTTTATAACAGATATGTAAAACTGCAAAGCTGAGAATAGAATCAAATTAAGTTGTCGAACAATTATGTTCAGCTTAGATTATTAGAAGATGGACAAAGACTAGGCCGATCCCAGTGGCCGTGCGGTCTAAGGCATGGGTCTTCGGCCGCTCGCTTACTAGGATCGTGGGTTCGAATCCCACCTGGGACATGGATGTCTGTCTCTTGTGAGTGTTGTGTGTTGTCAGGTAGAGGTCTCTGCGACGGGCTGATCCCTCGTCCAGAGGAGTCCTACCGACTGTGGTGTGTCTCAAATGTGTGTGACCATGAAACCTCGACGAAACGAGGAGGCCCAGGCCCATATAGGGCTGTCGAGCCATAGAAAAAAAAATGGACAAAGACTAGAAACCGGATACTGCCAAGTATCTTGGGCCTATACCATGGACAGCAACATGGACAGCCTAGAGTAAAGCAATAGTGATGCGCTACTGTCACGTCCTTACAAAGTATGTTGGAAGGACACTGAGGAAAAGCTGTTAAAATGATGATCTATATACCTCACGATATGTTGTTAATTACAAGCAGTTAATTATTAGTTGTCCTTAATAGTACAACTTTAGAACAACGCGAACGTAGGCTTTACGACAATGTGAATTTCTTTCAAGGAATATGTGTAATTTGAAGCACTCAAAATAACCTAATAATGAAATGTACCGTGATTATTGGCTTTTTATAGTTAGAGTTGAAATTAAATATCTAAATTAACTAACAGTTTAAATGGAACAAGTTTAGATCTGCAGTTAATTTGAGGTAACAACATCACTTGCAGATGTTTGAACAGAGGTTGTAAAAATACGGATTAGGAATGAAGATGGGAGACTTTCTTTTTGGCCATATACTTGAGATATCAGGAGAAATTTGGTGGTGTGTGTGGAAGTTATTAAATTTGTTAGGATTGATTTTTTTTCAATGGCTTGACAGCCCCTTGGGGGCCTAGGCCGCCTCATTTTTCGAGGTTTCACAATCACACTCAGTTAGACACACCACACTCGGTAGGACTCCTCTGGACGAGGGACCAACTCGTCGCAGAGCGTTAGGATTGATTAGTTAGAAATAAAAATAAAACGAGAATGTAGGTTTTTGGAGAAATTAATGCGTGAACCGTACTTATAATCAGACACCAGGAGGACCAAATACGAGACGAGAAGAAAATATTAAGGTGGAAATGCGTAGTTGCTGGAAGTGGATAAAACTGACACATCATCATCGTACATGACACGTTTTGGTGTTAACGATGCTGAATATTTACGCCTCGACCTCTTTATTTCGGGGGGGAATTGTGGGTGGGCCCCAGAGCCGGTATGTAAGCAGTGATGATGATGAAAATCTCTGTTTACGCTGGAAATCGAATCCGGATTATCTGTCATCCAGCTGTAGCTAGGTCATAAAACTGATTTAGCTGCTGCGGCTTTTAAGTTAATAGGCAGAAAGACTGATTTATTGGTAAGTTTATAGAAGTTGTTTCAGACGTTTCGTTCCCATAAATGTCGAGTATGATTGTATTTCCGGACCTTCGTCTGGAAATACGTGTTCAGTACAAGAACCTGTTTTAGGACAGACGATAATCAGACAGAGATGCGAGCCAAAAACTTCTCTATCGATTACAAGCCTACATTATTGCCGCTACGCCCTCCTGCAGGATAAGGCAGGAAAGTCTTCATAAAACCATGGAAGACCAGACCCGTACATAAGAATTTATAAAGTGGGACAGTAGGCAGTGGGCGTTGATATAGCTGTCTGGGTTCTATTTGAAGGTGAGAGTGTCAACCGCATATAACACCTCTCTATACGAGTATATAAGACATAGTAACAGGGTTAGCTCACCCAGTGCAGTGACTGGGCTACGGGCTGGACAGCCGAGTAGCTTCGATTTCCAGCACAGACAAGCCGACCAGTCATCTCCGTTTAATGCCGAGGTTATGAATGCGTGGAGCAACACCTCCATTTCTGCAAATGGCTTCAGGTCCGGTGCTTAATTAAGGACAGAGACAATTTTACCTGTAGTGGGGTACATTTCTGTTTGGTTAAAGGATCGGAGAGTGAAACTGACCTCTCATATCTTTGTATAAGTCGAGGTCAACAATGTGAGGTGTTTTAATTCGACGCCTTCTATACACCTAGGCATATATAGTGTGCTGTTAACAAAATGTGAGTTGAAGTTAGGTTTTATTAGGACTAAATATTGTATTCGTATTACTTAAGTCCAGTGGTAACTATATTTGCCACTTAGCGATTAAAAATTCTGCAGTCTGCCTACGCATTGTGTTTGCATGTCACAACAGAGAGCAATTATTTACCTTTACAGCATGGACCGACTGGTTTGTAATGGAACCACATGCTGTTCTGTGTGACGTACTAACTGGATATGTGCGGTAGGTGAAAGACATTCTTAAAGCGTTTATTAAGACTGGATTGAAATTGGAGAGTGTTTGGCTATTATTCATTCCAAAATCTTTATGTTCCCGCATGGAACCAAAAAAAAGAAGTCAGAATTTGCATATATATGAAACTGCAGTTTTACCTGGTTTTCTTTATGGGTATAGGTAAAAGTACAACAATCCCTATAAATGCCTGGAGAGGCCCTGACGGCTCTATGAGGTTGAGTCTCGCAGAATTTCTAGACAGTCGACACATACAGGCCGTAAGGTTATCAGTCCTACGCACCGGCCGCCTTTATCCCCCCCCCCCCCCCCAAAGATACTCCTGGTGCTCATTTCTGTTAGAGGCTGAGTTGACTTCAGGGCCATAGTGCGGCCGGAAGAATTAAGTCAATGAAAAATCCCATTGACTACATCGGGAATCTAACCAGCGACCTTCTGGCTTGTACCGCATTGCCGTTTTATGTTTACGAAAAGAATGTAAGTTGAAGCGGTAAGTGAATATGCATATTTGGGCATAAGATATTGAAATTTTCAGCAGGCAGGAGAGAATTACGTCAACGCGAACCGCGATATAGTACGGTGGTGTAGCAACTAGCTACGGGTTGGGCGGTCCGGGTTCGTATCCCGGCAGGAGCAGAAAAATTTATTTTACCCTTAAATGTCCAGACTGACTCTGGGGCCCTTCTACCCTCCTATTTATTGGGTGCCAATGGGCACTGGGTCGGGTATAAAGCGAAGGAGACATAGAGTTGAACCCTCACCTCCATCTAGTGCCGAGATTAAGAATGAGTGGAGCTGTACCTCTGCTCCCCCTATAGGATTTCATGGCGTCAGGTGCAACTTTACATTTTACCTTTTAGGAGATTCATAATCAGTAGTCCCTTCACTTTATCACACTTGCGAATCAATGACGATTTAAATGACTTCATGTAAAGCGGACTACGGACACGAAAGGTAAAGCTAACTTGTTGTGCTATCTGACACAGCGTACAGTGTAACAGAGTAATGCAATCCCATTACAGGTCTGGACAGGCCCTTAGGGTTCCAGGAGGTTAAGGCTACCAGATTTCTAGACAATCGGCACATGAAGGTGGAAAGGTTGTCAGCCCTACGCACCGGCCCCCTTTACCCCCCAGGAAATATTCCTGGTACTCATTTCTGTTAGAGGCTGAGTCGACCCCAGGGCCATAGTGCGACCGAAAGGATTATGTCAATGTAAAATTCCAGTGACAACATCGGAATCGAACCCGCGACCTTCCGGCTTGTAGCGTAGTGCGTCAACCAACTGCGCCACAGCGTGCTTCAATAGCCTGAGTGCTACATAAAAAATTGAGTACGAAAAATTATCAAGGGTTTATATATATATATATATATATATATATATATATGAATACTCTGCATTGCTGGTGTAATACATCAAGAAGAATGAGCTGGACACGACGTGTAGTATGCATGCTGTTATAGAAAACGAAAATGCAAAATTACCCTTGAGATAGTCAAACTATTTCTGAGAGACTTGCTGTGAAAAAAGTTACGTAAAGGAGCGTAATATGAAGAAGAAATAACTTACATTTAAGTTTTCATACCACAAGATACGTTTAAACTGTAAATGAACACAAAGCCGATGAAGTCTTCAAAATCGCAAAGAAAGCGGCTGTAAAGTACAGGCAAGTATGCTCTAAATACTTTTGTTCTTGTACAAGAAATTGAAAATAAGAGAATTCAGAAGTTATGTTGATATAATTAGGTACATTATACTATGGCCGATCCCAGTGGCCGCGCGGTCAAAAGCATGGGTCTGCGGCCGCTCGCTTGCTGGGATTGTGGGTTCGAATCCCGCCGGGGCATGGATGTCTGTCTCTTGTGAGTGTTGTGTGTTGTCAGGTAGAGGTCTCTGCGACGGCTGGTCACTCGTCCAGAGGAGTCCTACCGAGTGTGGTGTGTTTGAGTGTGATCTTGAAGCCTCGATAATTAGGAGGTCCTGGCCCATGGGGGCTGTTGCGCCAAGGAAAACAGTATACTATGACTTTCTTGTGGCATCTCTGTTATCCGGTACGATGTCATATGCACGCAATTAACATATCTTGCTCCGCCAGCCGCTGTACGCAGCCACCTTCATTCATGTATATCATACCATCCGTTATTCTGCACAATTGTCATTATTACTTGAATCATGTCAAGTAACTCAAATTATTGCACTGTTTTAAGACAGAAGGTGTTATAATTTCAGTGGGAAGAAACGCTGTGGCTGCTTGCAACAGTAGCAGTTCCTGGCTATCTTCCATCTGGCGACTGCTGTTTCCTCGATTCTCCTTTTATCTGCGGAGGTTTATTTTGGCTACAGTATAGGTATTTACATCGCCCAGTTTGCCCTAAAAAACTGCTGCAGCTGACTTTTAATACCGCCAAATTGCACACGTTTTTAATCTTCCATCATAACACCTCAGCAGTTTGCACACTGTCTGTTTTATACAAGCTGCATTACTCGTGTGATATTATTTATTATCGTATTTAACGATGCCTTATTAACTATTTGAGCTATATCGAACGTCTTTAAAATGTTTTCAGTTGAAGTTGAAGGCTCGGAAGAAAGGAATAGAATCAGCTTGACACTAGCAGCTTGTAATACTGAGTCTAACCTTACATCTTTTACCCCAGTGGCGCAACAGCCCCTAGTGGCCCAGGACCTCCTCATTATCGAGGCTTCACGATCACACTCAGTTACACACACCACACTTGGCAAGACTCCTCTGGACGAGTGATCAGCCCGTCGCAGAGACCTCTACCTGACAACACACAACACTCACAAGAGACAGACATCTATGCCCCCGGCGGGATTCGAACCCAAAATCCCAGCAAACGAACGGCCGCAGATCCACACCTTAGACCGCTCGGCCACTGGGATCTAGCCTTACATTACCTGTTTAAGTTAGTCTACGCTTAGAGTAGCAGTCTATCTTAGTTTAGCCTTACGTTCACAGTCTACCCGAGTCCAGCCTTGGAGTAGCGGTCTGAGTACAACCTACCAGTAACAGTGTACCTGCGTCTAGCCTTACAGCAGCAGTCTAATTTAGTCTAGCCTTACAGCAGCAGTCTAATTTAGTCTAGCCTTACAGCAGCAGTCTAATTTATCCTAGACTTACAGCAGCAGTCTAATTTAGCCTAGCCTTACAGCAGCAGTCTAATTTAGCCTAGACTTACAGCACAGTCTAATTTAGCCTAGCCTTACAGCAGCAGTCTAATTTAGCCTAGACTTACAGCAGCAGTCTAATTTAGCCTAGCCTTACAGCAGCAGTCTAATTTAGCCTAGCCTTACAGCACAGTCTAATTTAGCCTAGCCTTACAGCACAGTCTAATTTAGCCTAGCCTTACAGCAGCAGTCTAATTTAGCCTAGCCTTACAGCAGCAGTCTAATTTAGCCTAGCCTTACAGCAGCAGTCTAATTTAGCCTAGCCTTACAGCACAGTCTAATTTAGCCTAGCCTTTCAGCACAGTCTAATTTAGCCTAGCCTTACAGCACAGAATAATTTAGCCTAGCCTTACAGCACAGTCTAATTTAGCCTAGCCTTACAGCACAGTCTAATTTAGCCTAGCCTTACAGCACAGTCTAATTTAGCCTAGCCTTACAGCACAGTATAATTTAGCCTAGCCTTACAGCACAGTCTAATTTAGCCTAGCCTTACAGCACAGTCTAATTTAGCCTAGCCTTACAGCACAGTCTAATTTAGCCTAGCCTTACAGCACAGTCTAATTTAGCCTAGACTTACAGCACAGTCTAATTTAGCCTAGCCTTACAGCACAGTCTAATTTAGCCTAGCCTTACAGCAGCAGTCTAACTGATTCTGTTCACAGCAATATGCGGTCCATATTGGTTAGATCAAGTCAGTTTGTTGCGACCCTGAACCGCTTTTTAACGATTGACTGTTGCATCATAACGCCGTGCGACAAGGTCATTAACGTGGTAGATGTCGCTCAACCCGTGGGTCCTGACGACGTGACTGACAAAGGCACCAAAAATAAAAAAGTAGATAAAGAATGAAAACGTCAAACACATGGGCCTCTTTGCTTTTAGCCTACCCTAGCTTGTAAGCGAAGTAAATATTCATAAATTTATGGTGTTACAGTGTTATGGTTTACCGTGCTCATCCGAGGAGCGCCCCCCCCCCCAATTACATGTGACATATTTCAGCCGTTCTGTAAATTATAATTAAATGAATATGCATATTTTATTACTAGAAGTCGCTTTAATACTTTTCAGGATTTAATTTTTTATAAATATTAACAATGTGATGGCTGTGATAAATTATGTCGTGGGAAAGAATCTCATACCTGTAATGATTTATTCCGAAATTTGTTGCCCATAATTAATTTTGCTTCTGACTGCATTTTCCACAAAAACTTTATGTACAAGTATGGTATGTGATTACATATAGCCTACACATGCAGCAAGTAATTATTATAGTTCGCATTGACGTACGCTAGATCGCAGTTATTGCCGAAGAAATCTGTTTTTCTAAAGCAGTCGACAGGTACCTGTGCATCTGCCGGTACTGCAGCCTCGAAATTTGAGTATAAAATTTATCTACATGTATTCTATTACGTGTTCTATCGAGATGTCTAACAAGAACTTTTTAAGTTCTCAGCGTGTGTAGTCAGTGGAAGTGTGACTGTATATATCCCTCAGGAACCATAAAATAAAATAAAATAAAATAAGCCTATAACATCCCATGAGGGCAAAGGCCTCCTGTTATGTGCAGGGTGAGCTCTGAGAGTGCTCGCTAGGTGAGCTAGTCCTAGCAAGCTGTTGGGTACTAACACGTGATCCTACCAGATCTGGATTACAAGTGGCCATGAGTTAAAACTAGTTGGGGACTGAGACTGACCACAGCAAGTAGCTTGCATAATTTTCTTTACAATTAGTGTTTGACTATATCCTCTAGGATAAATTCAGGAACCATAATGTATGGGAATTGTTGACGGAATATTTTATATATAGAAATGTTTGCTGGTGAAGGAAATTGTCAAGATTCTTATTAAAATATTACAGATCTCTGTACTAATAAGAGCTAAAACAATTTGGTTGTTTTTAAGATAGCGAAAGACAGGTCTAATGCACGGCTACATGGAAATCATGCTTTTAAGTAACACTGACATGTACAGGTCAAGTTTTCGCTGTATTAATTTATGCACCATGCAATGTAATCTTACGGGATTGTGCGTAAATATGCACTAATTGAACTGGGCAGTAAATTGAATTGAGTGGTAAGATGCAGGCCCAGGATGCCTTACGAGCGGGGTAAAACCCCGGGACACATTATGTAAGATGGTGGATGAGGGGGCATATTTTGTCTGAACCCTTTGCAAAAGAAAAGAATCCCCTGCCACTACAGGGAATTGAATTCGAACTTCTAGGTTGTTAGCCAGTGTCTTAATCACTGTAATTACTGACTAAACTTTTTTATTTATTCATTCATTTATTTGGTGAGTTACTCTTGTGGAGTACTGCCTGATGACTGCCCGAATCTAATTATATTTGACTTGTATCTATGATTTAAATCACAAATACTTAAGAAAATATTTTGTTGTGTGACCTTTATTGCTAAATATTTCACATATTTAAAATATTATTGTTGCAGGAATAGCCGTGGTGATGAAAGGAAGGATTAAGTAATATTGTGTCATTCCAGAACATGTTTTTCGCATATATTTAAATAGAGTCGACTTTGAACTTGCTGTATTTTACACGGAATTGTTGTGGTTTAAGCCCTGTATATGTACTTCTTTCTGATGAAGCACATAAGGCAGCCAAAGATCACCTTAGATAATGTGCTATTCTGTAATTGTCTTCAGTTCCATGATTGGCAGGTATATGTCTCTTTAATGAACTGAATGAAGAAAATTAATGAGCTCAAATTCCAGCCTTTATTTCTCATTCCAAACTGAAAACAAGTGTTTATAATATCTTACAATTAATCTTACTACTTGCAGAAATTTTTAGGAGAAAACGTGCTTATACGGGAAAAATATAAAATCAGCTTCCTCTTAATATATCCAGTTTTATTTATGTAAGACATTCTTCTACAAGAGTTTCTATAATTGACTGCATATTTTGGTCACATTTAATTATTTTAAATTCATATGCCTGGATACTTAATGCTATTGTTGTTATCAACTTGAATTGAACTCTTTAAAACATTGAAAAATTTTATAAGCGAATGACTTAAAATATTATGATTATGCCAAAATTACAACCACGTTAAAAACCTTATCAATGCTTTATAATACTTCTTAAATGTAAAATCCTCAGAAAGTAAAGCAGTAGTTTCAAAAAACAGTGTTTCTAATGTGTAATTTTTCTAAGACATACATAGTAGATAACCGGATTTCCTTATCAAATTTTTATCATTCAGGTTATTATTTTTTTTAGCTGATTTTTCTTTAGTACGGGTACTGTTTTATGCAGGTCCTTCTTCTACTTTTGACTAAGTGTGTTTCCTTGGCTGCATATGTGCGTATGTTTTGTTTGCCGGCGAGAACCAGCAACCGAAACGTCCATATTCATATAACAGAAAATACAGTTCAACAAAAATATTTTATTTTAAAGACAAAAAACCTTGTTTTTATAAACCTGTAGGACTTTTATAAAGAAGGTTTATTGTTTTATAATAAAATTGTTGGACCCCACTCTGTCTTATAATTCATGAAATACAATGTGAAGTCTTCCATTAATATCTATATCGAAATAAAGAATGTACCGTGTCCAGAATCAGAAGAACAATATATGAACACATTTATTTCCTTATGCATTTTTCTTTTTCTGGCATTATCTCTTCAAAAATGCGTAATCGTAAGCCACGTAAAAAAAAAATAACCTTTCGAAAGACATTTACAGATTTCATAACTGGTTCGTCCTTCAGTCGTTGGCGTTATTGTGTTGGGGAGCTGTAAATCTGAATGTTTGGCGTCCGCGAGGTTCCTTGTAAAACATGCTTTGGTCTGTTCTTTAGTACGATTTTTAAAGAAAGGCCGGGCAGACTATCTGGCAAATTGTTAGTTGAATGAACTCATTCAGGTTGCAGGCCAGGTCGAATTATTATAGTATTCCCCAAGGTTAGCGTGGTGCTCAACTTGCAGCAGGAAAGAATAACAACAACAATAAGAACAAGAGAATTCAGACGTTTTGCGACACATTTATTGTCCTTTATCATGTATATTGCCTACTGTAAGCTCTACTTGCACAAAACGTTCGTTGAAAGCCATAGCCCCTCTTTTTATTGAGATAGTTTTAAAGCACCTTGCGAAAATAGGAGAAATTTCTCTTTCTACCGACCTTGTTAAAAATTGCACTCATAAAATTTACCTCAATTTGAAGCACTGTCCCCTCTTCACATGTCCCTGATATTCTCGAATCACGCAGTTTCGGTATCCAACCAGTACGTCCCAACTTCCATTTTTGTTCTGTACCGAAACGTCCGAAACCTATATACAATAAATAAGTTAATACTTTGATGTACGAAGTTTCGTCTGTGTGATATTTAAAGGCTTAGTTTCCAATCTCACAGAAAATGGTGTGTCTGCGGTCGAGATTTCGGGCTTCCGCCGCGGTGTAGCTGGAGCCTCCGTTCTTCTGGGATGTTACGCAACGTACGTTGGTAGTATTTACCGACGTTTCGGGACAGTCTATCGGTCGCATCCTCAAGAGTCAAGCAGTTCAGTCTACTGCTTGAATCTTGAAGATGGCATCTATAGGCCGAAACGTCGTAAACGACTACCGACATACTTTGTGTAACATCTCAGACGAGCAAGAGCTTCAGTATGTCTCAATGACAAAAATTGACTGTTTGATGTTTCCTAATAAAGTTAAAGTAAATCTTATTAACTCAAGACAAATATACTAGAAAATATGAGGTTATCACAGCGTTGTTGCTGAAGATGCAATTCTTCTGGGATGTGAGACTGTGGCATTGGGCGAGTAGAGTTCATGGATGCTGAAGTTGGTGGTACACATAACTACCATATAGCTTTAAAGGATCAAATTAACCAAGCAACTTATATTTCCCCGCTTCTCTGTAAAAAAGAAGTTCCACTGCTTTTTCACACACTGCAAATTGCAAAACCAACTAGTTTTTATTACGCATTTGACAATAACGTTTCTCTAAACAAGATTTTCGGCCCATATGGTTGTCATAATTAGTGTCTTTACCAGTACTTTATGAGCTTCGCAAATCTTCCAGCATCATTTTGTTTACTGTGTAAATTAAAGAATTTTTAATACGTGGTAACAAGATGTCAGAGGTAAATCCAGTTTTTTACTTGAATATTCAATGCTATTAAGTACACACACACACGTATATTTAATACCTTGAAATTTTCTTATTTTTTCGTGTCAGACACTGTGCTGGCTGGGGTAGGGTAAGAAATGAATAAAGGAACGTGAATAAAGGAAGGTGGCGCAGTTGGTTGAGACACTGCGCTATAACCGGAACGTCTTTGGTTCGATTCCCGATGGGGTCATTGGAATTTTTCATTCAATTAATCCTATGACCCTGGGTTTGAATCAGCCTGTAACAGAAATGAGTACCAGGGATATATCCTGGGGCTTAAAGATGGCCGGTGCGTAGAGCTAACAACCTTGCCAACTTCATATGCCGATTGTTTAGAAATTCCGGGAGCCTCAACCTCCTGGAGTCCTGATGGCCTCTCCAGGCATGTAACGGGATAGCAATTAACAAATAAAGAAGGGAAAATAAATTTGAGATTTGGTCATGTCTGTTTTATCTTAAAGCAATTCATCCCCTTTGTGTTTTCTGTAAATAAAACCAATAGACAATCCATCAAAACAACATTTTTGTAAAGAATGTCAACAGCTGTTGATATTCTTTACAATAATGTTGTGTGGACGGATTGTTTGTTCGTTTTGTTTGTCTGTTTTATTTTCCCGGATTACTCTGACCTCGCGATTGGCACTGCTGGTCTGTTCCGAATTCCTGTGCCTGTAAATAGACTGTTTTTATTGATGTACCTTTAGTCTGCTATTAAGTGGCCTTATTTAAGACTCCACATCCTTGGGCCTCGCTGTGTATTCTATTGCATATTCAGTGAAAGGAGCCATTGTGTTCTTTCGTAAACAAAGTTTTGAATATCTGGCTGTGAGATTCAGGGCTGCTGAGTATAGGAAACATTCACTCTGATATGTATAATATACCTTACATAATTTTCAGTTTAGTGGAATTTTGATTGGCAGCCAGAACACTTCCGCGGTATTGTTTACATTTGTTACGTAACGTGGATGTCTGTGGGCCGACCGACTGGTAAGATATTCAAGAAATTATATCCGATGTCGATTCAGCGAAGTATCGATATATTATGCAAATATTGTAGCAAAAACTTTACACTATTGAAGTTCTAATCATCTGGATTATGACGTGGTTTTGATTGGTAAGATGTTAGCTATGTTTCGAAGAGGTTTTTGCCACCATCTTCAGGGTATGTTCAGTCAAAATGGCTTCTCTTGGACTCTATAGACTATGAAGATGGAGAAAACAAGCTCCTCAGAAACTCCGATGAATTTTCACCCATCCGTATGGCGTCATATTCCAGAAGAATCGATCTATTAGCACAGCTGCGAGAATCTCGAATCTTTTGTGTTTACTCTCACTTATTTCAGGTCACTGACAAAGAGGAGCAGCGTACACATGACGGTCTTATTATTGCCGACACAGCGTAGCTACTGTGAGTTAATGGCCAACATTTCAGAGCAATATCGTCTATTGTTGAATATTTGAGGACTTTTAGAGATTGTTAGACATGTTAGAAAAGTTGTAAAATATGTTGGTCCTTATCGCATGATAAGTCGGTTCCTGTCACCACGATAAGTCGGTCCCTGTCCACGATAAGTCGGTCCTGTCACCACGATAAGTCGGTCCCTGTCACCACGATAAGTCGTCCTGTCACCACATGCATAGCGCGTCCTGGGTTGCGGATGGAGGAACGGCCTCCGGATATGTAGGGTAGCTGCGAATACATGGAATAAGCAGTCGCGGACAGCAGACAAGGGGTGGCCCTCCAGCTTGGGGGTTGGGCGAGGTGCTAACAACTCCTCACCGTAAAAAATTACCATGTTACGAAACACTATACACAACCTCGGACCTGGACTGATTTTTTTGGTACAACTGAAGCAACGGACAAACTGACGATCTGTTAGCTTCCCAAGAGTTAGTTTATTCAGTTCAGTTGGTCGATATCGCGACCTACACAATTCGAGACACATTATACCTGCCTTCACACCTTGGTTTGAAGTTTGAAAGGCGAGAAGTCACGTGCACGGACTAGTTAAGATGTTGAAGCATAAGAACATTTTTCAGGGTCTTAATGGTGTGTTTCAGCCGGTATTGTCGATGTCTTCGTACGAAATAACACTACACTAAGCACCACGAAGAAGTACTTTGCATTTATTGATTATTCATAGTACATATTAGGCGTGGTGAACATGTCCTAGGTTTCCACACTCTGTAATACTACAGTGCTACTGCATAAGAAAAATTTGGAGTGTTTGACCTGTGAAGAAAAGACAGTTAGGTGGTCCCGAAATTTCGGTACCATCTACCAACCTACGCCGAGCAACGTTCCAGAAGAACGAAGGCCTAAATTACGCAGAGACGAAAGCCTGAATTCTTGCAAAAAATAAAGTTGAATGTCTTATGGTCTACATACACATGAAGCACTGGAGTTCTTGGGTCGTCCTTATATTGAGCCTAGGTGCTAGCCTTTTTATGTGTGTTTGATGTGACTTTGATGTATTGTACTACGAAATGTGGTTATGTTCTGCGAGAAATGTATTTAAACTTCCGGATACATTTAAAAATACTTTTTTTCTAGGAGCTACTACAAGTGTACTCCACATTCGTCAGACTTCCATCTGCCAGTCCCTCTCGCTTCTTTTTAATTTACCTGAATTGCAATGGAAGCGTCCATAATAGCCGCAAATCAGTCTTCAGTATACAAACCAATCGTCCCTTAACCTTCCCTATATCCCCAGAAATGAAAGGGAAAAAAGAACGAAGTTTCGGAGGAAGAGAAAATATAAGAACCTTCAAATCATTGACAGTAAACTCAGACGAGGCCAGTGAGCAATTTGCTGCAGTGTTGCGATTCTTTTAACAAAAAACTATATTGCTTCGTTCCATCTCGCCAAGGCTGCATACCAAGGTTCAAATTCACAATATCTCCAACCACCTGCAGCCGTCCGAGAAGAATGTGTCACATAATTATATAATTGTTTATGCGGAACAATACTGAGAGTGTCTGAGAACAAATGTGCAAGGGAAGGAGGAAGTAAGAGCAGGAGGAATAAACGTGAGGAACGTCGTAATTAATAATCTCAAGGAAGACGTAAAAGTTAGAGGAACGACCGTTATCGGCTTCGCGAGACGGTTTCTTTAATGTGTACACAGCCAGAGTTGCACAAATCCCGGGTCACTGAATTCTGTACGGTGGCCCCTAATACTTGTGAGTCCTCAGTATATAACTTCTTATCATCCTTCTGGCGCGCAAAATTTTTAGAATAATGTTACGTTTCTGGAGAATTCGTAGACTCCTCTACACAGCTACACTACATATCCGAAGGCCGTTCCTCCATCCGCAACCTGAGGACGCGCCATGCCGTGGTGACAAGGACACACTTTACACAGAGGATTAGCCAGAAAAAACGGGAGATTTTAAAAACTTCACAACTGAATAAACTCTTTTATTTAGGGATTCTTACACCTACTGTACTGAAGTGCAAGTAAAAGCATGTAATTTGTTAACTATAGGTAATTTCTTCTCATGTCTCCTACCCTGAAGGTAACGTCCTGAACGTAACCTCCGTTTCTCCGTACACATTCCTCCAATCAAGAACGTACATTGGTCATTGCGCGGTGCAACATCTGTACTGTAATTCGAACAGCTTCTTGAATTCTGCGTTTAACTTCTGGGTTATTCCGTGGGAGTGGTGCGCTGAAGATCGTTGTGACGAGTATCAAAATAATTCCGAAAGAAACGCTGGGCTTTCACGAAACTATATCCATTTTTTAGTAGGCCCTGGTAGCAAAAACACATTGTGCGCCGGTCCGCTTCTCAGTCGTAACTGAACGCTGCGGGACTTCCAACACATTGCGGGTGGTTACAGTTCCTTCGCCCCAACGGAGCCCTAAAGACCCGGCTTTCAAAATCTTCCGTTTTTTCTGGCTAACTCTGTACCTTCATTTCGTGACATTTTAGGTTCTCGCTGCTGTGTCTGTGTCTGAGACATCATGTAGCCTGATAGATTGTGCCGACTTTTTACAGGATCATGCTACCTCTTCCTTCATAATTTTACCACACCACACAATAGACAGTGTTTCCCAACCAGGGTTCTGCAGGACATCGTCTGGGTTTCCGTGAGAAATCATGGAATATATAAAGAAATATTTTGGAATACCGCGAAGAATTTAAAAAGATCCCTCCAAATATCGCAAAAATACAAGAAGAAAAAAAACTTCAATTTTTTTATAGTGTAAGGTGACGTAGTGTGTGTGTGTATGTATGCATGTAAATATGTATGTACGTATGTAATTATTATGTATTTATGTATGTATGTATGTAAGCACGTACGTATGTCTGTATTTATGTGTTTATGTCTCTGTATGTATGTATGTACGTATGTCTATGTGTATATGTATGTATGTATGTATGTCTATGTATGTATGTATGTATGTGTGTGTATTTATGTATGTAGGTGTATGTGTACATGTGTATATGCATGCATGTATATATATGCACTTATGTAAGGTATATGTTATGGATGTATGTGTGTGTAATATGTGTGTAATGTATGTGTGTATGTAATTTATGTATGTATGTATCAGCTCCTTACAAATACATTTTTTTGCAGTAATTTAGAAGTAGTTGACAGGCGCTCTTCGCTGTCAACTACTTCTGGCCCATAAACATTTTTTGTCGGTGGGAGTTCCTTGAGATACGAAAAATTATTTGAGGGGTTCGTGCATCGATTAAAGATTGAGAAACCCTGCAGCAAACCATTGAAAGAGTCACGTATTTGAGGGACCCCTGCTGGACTTACATTTATTTATTATTCTTAATCATCTCTGACGAAGGACTCTACAGTTTTCACATGAAAGTCAACCAAATTATATCACACTGCATGGCGTCATATTTCAGAAGAGAGATCTTCATTTACCTTCAGCTGTATAATTATGTTCTGACTTCTTAATATAGTGGAGTTGATCGGCAAGATTACTGATTCATACCACAATTCACAACAAATTGTGTTACAAAATAATGCGTTAAAAGTCAAGGTCTGTGAATGCTACAAGTACCTCCCACTTGTCGTGAGAGCCCCGAGGAGATGGCTGGTTGCATCGACGATCACTGGGCCATCAACTGGCCGCGGGCACTGGAGTAACAGTTCAGCAACCTGCAAGACAGCTTGTTAAGTAATGGCCAACTGCTCATCCTAGGTGGCGTAACGAAATAACGGGAAAGTTGCAGCACCGTCCTTTCTTCTGCCTCTACTTTTTTGTATTTCAGTTTTTTTTTTATTTAGGTAGGTCTTTGAACCAGGGTTCTTTCATTATGTATACCACCTGTGGAATTAGGGTAAGAGGAAACCAACATGACTTCTAGAATCCCGACCCTTTTTTTGTACTATCTTTCTAACGGTGTTTAACATTTCAACAAGTTGCTGTGTTAAATTTCGTATGTAGGTGTGACTAGAGGTAACTGAAGCAACAGGATCAAAACTAAAGTAATAAATCCTTATAAACAAAATTTGTTTTGTGTGGGTGTGGAACATATTAGTCTATAATGAGAGAATATAGCTCGATAGCGTTTGAGAGAAGAACGTACATTTAAATCGATAAGTAAAGAAACTGACAGTCAAACTCCAACTGTATTTTTAGACAATATATTTTATTGTCCAAAGCAAGCTACATGTTTCGGCTTTTCCAAAAAGCCATCATCAGCTACAGGCATAAAAATATAAGAGAATATTTTTATGTCTGTGCCTGTGCCTCATTAGGCCGAAACATGTAGTATGTTTAAGGTAATAAAATATATCATTTGAAAATATAGTTGCGATTGACCTACCATCCGCTTATTTGTCTGTTTATGTAAATCACAACGAGTTGTCTAACACTAAGTTAGATTTAAACTGTTTTTGATGAAGGAATGTAGATGGAAGATATTTTGACACGAAAACGAAACTTGAAACAACAACAGATAGAGGGCATTTTGATGTAGTCGCACGGATTTAAATAGCCTGTAAGAAGAACATGGATTGAGGATGAGGCGAAATAGCTCAGTCAATGCAGTAACAAAGTAACGGGCCACGTCAGAGGCAGTTTTTTTTTCACAGCGTCTAGATCGGCTTTGGGGCCCACACAACATCCTATCGTACATCTGAGGTACCTGAGCATAAAGCTGACTTATCATTCTTTCTAGTACTGATATTAAGAATGCGTGGAGCTATACCTCCACTCTTCGTACGTATTCGTCACGTGGTGCTTAATTAGACGCAGAAATAATCTCGTTTTCGGGAAAAATGTAGACTGAAGGTGCTTGAGAGAACATAGGTTCGGATAGTTCTAGGAACGAAATGCTGAGGAAATACGAGTATATGACCAAAAAGAAAATAAAAGTACGAGCATTTGGAAAGGAACTGCATAACGAGGGAGTGAATACTTGTGCATCTCATATAACGTTGTTAATATGATCAAAATACTTGTGCATCTCATATAACGTTGTTAATATGATCAAAAGAAAGAGAAGGTCTTGGGAGTGAGTGTATAAACGGCTTTCTTACGGAAACCTCAGGACCTAAAATATGTGGCAGACGTATAGGTTTCTATGGGAGGATAATATTAAAATGTATTTGGGACTTGTAGGTTTAGAAAAACTGGAATAAATTGAAGTATCTCACAGGCTGAACTGAGCAATATTTGATCTCCTTGTTTAATATTTAGGTTTTATAAAATCAAATTTATTAAATACGTGATTAATTATCAGCTGATGAAGGAATTCTATGTGCCTTGTATAAGGCTTGATATTTTTATGACTGAATATTAAGATTAAGGATGTGACGTCGTGTAGTTTGGTAAATTGTTGCCACGTTTACGAGGAACCTGACTACTAACCGCACGGCGTCACATCCCAGAGGACCGTATTCGCTATATCTTACACAGTTTGTTAAAAAAAAAACGCAGCCCATGGAGAACGAATGCCCACACTTGACGCACTTCTTTGGGTTTCTTAAGAATGTGTGTTTCATGGGTGGCCGATTAAAAATGTTTATGGCCACCAAAATCTCCAGACCTCATCCAACCTGATCTCTTTGTATGGGGATTTTATAAGAAAAGCGTGTGTTTAAATGGCGCTCAAACACTGCAAGAGATATTGGTTGACATTCAACTTACATTATATGGCGTAACGAATGACGCATTAAAACTGGTCGGTAATGTGGTTTGTCGTGTACACTTATGTACAAAACATAATGACCAACTAAGTGAAAAATTTTTATAATTTACTATTAAATATCAAAACTCAGTGGATTTTGTTTCTTTTTGAAAAATGTGTAGTATGTTATTTAATTGATTGGTCATTGTACCAGCTCTCAACACCCTATATAATAAGACAGGTGGTCAGAAAATGATTTAGATCGCGTATAAGTTTATAATACTAAACCCTGAAATAAGCCGTGGTCTGGCGCCGAGCGATTGTCGTTTGTTTACAGCGCCGGAGTAAAATCTTGGCAGCCACAACTTTAAAGAAGATCGCAAGTTGGAAACAGTTGTGACACGATGGATGATAGCACAGAACACGGACTGATATCAACAGGGAATAGAAAGATTTTTCCCACGATATAATAAGTGCCTCATTTATGGCGGAGACTATGTGGAAATGCAGTGGGATAGCAGTACAATTAAATTTCGACTGTTCTTTTTAGAGGCGAAAAGAAGATTGCAAAATGTACCCTTGATGACGTAGTACACAGACTAAACTACGGCGCCCTTTACTGCCAATACGTCACGTGGTCTCACGGTATATGTATAAAGGTAATTTTATTTATTCCCATAAGAAAAGTAGAGCCTTCCTTGCTGCGATTTTCACGAAACTCGGGAACGTTGAACAGCATTATGTGCAGATCTCTTGTATTGAATTTCACCCAAACTGTACAATAAATGTGGAAATATGCATAGAAATTAAGCTACTCCCCTAACGAACTACGGATTTCAATGCTCCGACTTTCATGAAATTCGTAGTTACTCAGTAACTTGGTTTCAGTCTTTTTCTGTTCCCAGTTTGTTTTTTCAAATACTACTAGACATGTCTGCAGTATGGGAAAATTTCTCTTGCACCCTTAAATAAAGCGCGGCTTTCATTACATCGATTTTTGCGATACTGAAAATCGCCCTATGGGTTATGTGGAGAGCTTCTGCACGGAATTTTACTTAAAACGGCAAACAATGTGGCAAGTTGAGTGTACACGTATTTGCAGCGTAAGGAAATTATGTTACTGGGCTCATGTTGGCGAAATTTACGCGTGTTTTAGAAATTATTTTAGAAGAGTCCTGCACCAAATTGCATGTAGGGCTAAATCTGACAAGGGTTTGGTCGCTGATTCTATGTCACCGACAGACAGACAGACAGCAGACGGGCGGGCGGATTGATGGATGTTATCTCCACGTAAATCTTTTAATTTTTCACTTCGTAAAGAATGCCTAATAAAAGAATAAAAATATACGCATTGTAAATTTATTTTCTGACCTATCCTCTTATATATTGTTGAATACAGAAGTATTTAATTAACCCCGTGGACCAAATTTCTTCTAAACTAATTAGAGGAACATTAGCAGAATACACAGAACTCTTATTGAAGACAGCGCGAGACACATTTTGCAGCAAAAACTAAACATTTTTGTCAAAGTTCATGAAGCTATCAAAATGAGACACTATTGTGTGACCAGGCTGTAGGCCCCACATTCTCTGTTGTTTTTAAATGACACGTTACGTCATTTGACGAATAACAAACATTAGCTGTCGAAGTGTGTTGCTCTTCCAGTTTCTGGATTGAAGGATAGGGTCTAGAGATGAACCTATGGTATAGAGGTGAACCTAGGGACTAGAGGTGAACCTAGGGACTACAGGTGAACCTAGCCTTTTGCCGGAATGAGAAGAGTGCCAATCACATACTTCTGAAACGTCAAAAAGGGAAAGATGGACGAAGAAATTTCTGGGCAAAACGTGACTAAAATGAATGAAACGTTGGCTTTTAAGGAACTTGTCAGGTGCTCCAAAACTAAAGATCTGAGGCAATTAGGCATATTTTTATATGAGGTCAGATGTAAGTGGGAGCACCACACAGAACATTCAGGAGAAGAAGGCATTATGATGGTTGTAACTGCTAGTGCAAGTAGATTAGTGACATGTCTTTCTAGTTATTAAGGTGAATGGGCTGCGCACTGCACAAATCTGGTGTTAGTAGGCGCAGCACCACTTGTATTGTACGTGACTCAACTAATAAATCTGTCTGTCGGTCTACCTGTCTGTCTATCTATCTATCTATCTATCTGTCTGTCTGTGTCTATCTATCTATCTATCTACCTGTCTGCGTCTATCTATCCATCTATCTATCTATGTATCTATCTATCTATCTACCTGTCTATCTATCTATCTATCTATCTGTCTATCTATCTATCTATCTGTCTATCTATCTATCTGTCTATCTATCTGTCTGTCTGTCTGTGTGTCTGCCTGTCTGTCTGTCTGCCTGCCTGCCTATCTATCGATCGATCAATTCATTCATCCAACCATCCATCCATCCATCCATCCACCCACCCATCAACACATCCGTCTGTCTGTCTGTCCACCCATCCACCTATCCATCCATTCATCCGTCTGTCTGTCTATTTTATCCCTTTCTTCGCGCCTCGCAAATCTGGCTATATGAATTATGCCAGCGGTTCAAGTGGCAGCGTTCTTCGTTTTGAACATTTCAGTTTCACACATTTACTGTACTGCAGGTTACACTATACAATGTGTACTAACAACAGAATGTAAGGTCTTTCGTGGAACGAAAATCTGTATCAGCAACTTAATGAATCTTGAAGTAAGTACTAATTCATATACGTTTTAACAGGTACTCTAAAAAGCAAGGTTAACCGCAAATTAATGTAATAAAACACGTGCTGAATCGAAGCATTTGCGCTGTACAGTCCGGAGTGTCTACACGCGCAGCAGATCGCCTGCGCTATGATCGGCAGTGACGATTGATATTTCAGGATTTCTGACGGTTTTTTTCGTACCGATGTAATTGATTCAAAACATCACTGATTTCTTGAAAGTTCTTAGTTGGCCTATGCACTTGAGAAATTCCTCGTTTTTTATAGAAACGGAAAACTGACAAACACACTATTGGAACCCACCTAATAATCGGGTTCTTCCCATTTAGGCGTAGATCTTCAAGTGGTCTCTTTGATTTTCTCGAAATAAATTGTTTATGCATCTTTCTTTTCCCTTTCTGCATTTTATACGTCCTGCCCATCTCATACTCGTTATTTAATCTCTAACAATATTAGGCATACCGTGCAAAACCCATAGATACATGTACTAACCCATAGATGCATCCACTAACCCATAGATATATCCACTAACTCATAGATGCATCCACTAACCCCTAGATACATCCACTAACCCATTGATACATCCACTAACCCGTAGATACATCCACTAACCCATTGATACATCCACTAACCCATTGATCCATCCACTAACCCATACATACACCCACTAACCCATAGATGCATCCACTAACCCATAGATACATCCACTAACCCATAGATACATCCACTAACTCATAGATAAATCCACTAACTCATAGATACATCCACTAACCCATAGATACATCCACTAACCCATAGATACATCCACTAACGCATAGATACATCCACTAACTCATAGATACATCCACTAATCCATTGATACATCCACTAACCCATTGATCCATCCACTAACCCATACATACACCCACTAACCCATAGATGCATCCACTAACCCATAGATACATCCACTAACCCATAGATACATCCACTAACTCATAGATAAATCCACTAACTCATAGATACATCCACTAACTCATAGATACATCCACTAACCCATAGATACATCCACTAACTCATAGATACATCCACTAACCCATTGATACATCCACTAACCCATTGATCCTTCCACTAACCCATAGATACATCCACTAACCCATAGATACATCCACTAGACTACGGACTGGACAGCCGGAAAATCGTGATGGGATTCCCAGTAAAGGAAATAATCTTTCATCTCGATGAATCTTCCAAATCATCTCTGTGACCTCGTATGTATATGGTAGGGGGAGCTGCATTCTCGGGTATAAAGTGGCTGGAGCATGATTGTGACCGTTCGTCTCAACCTAGTGTCGAAATTAGAGTGCGTGCCTTAGTGCCATGTTGCTTAATAAATCAAGTTTCATATTTAATACCAGTTACGAATCTCATCTTTATGTCGCGTCCTGCATCCTACTGGCACTTCCTGACTCTCAAGTGCATTAGACTCCTAACACTTTTAGGCGCGTTTGCACAGTCGCGAACAGCGCCCATTACCTTTGTCACGTCCGTCTGTCCGTCTATCGGTCTGTCCACATATATCAGCGCGGTTCCCGCTGGATGGATTTTCATGACGTTTGATATTGGAGATTTCTGTGAAAAACTTTTGACAAATCCAAATTTGGTTAAAATCGGACAAAAATATCGGGCACTTTACATGAAGACCTAAATACGTTTTATTGTTGCTGGCGACATTAAATCGACATAAAAGCAATATCTTCGACTGAAATAGTATAAAGACTATTAGTGCGTCAATCCATCTGTCCGTCCCTCCGCATGTATCAGTGCGGTTCCCACTGGACGGATTTACGTGAAATTTGGTATTGGGGACATATGATAATCTGTCGAGAAATTCCAAATTTGGTTAAAGTCACGCAAAACTATCGGGCACTTTACATGAAGACCGCAGTACGTGTTATTGCTGCCGTCGACATTAGATCGCCGTAAAGGCGTTGTTTTCCTTTGATATGGTGTCAGGCATTTGGGATAGCTGAGGAGGTATAAACATTACGCGAACGCAACGCAATGTTAAGTTATACATATGTTGCCTACCTTATTTTCATTTAAGTACCAATTAAATGCACTTACAATATGTGATACAATAATCACTTTACTCCGACATGTTTCGCCATAACCATGCAATCACCAGGAAGTACATGCGAAGTTTAAAACCATTAACAGTAAAATGGATTACATACTCGTATATGAATTTCGCAACCATCAGTACATACTGCTTCTGAAACCATTTTGCATGTAGATAAAATATGTGAATTTTCTAATGCATACTTTTATATATTAAACTTATTATGAGACATTTAAATGTAAAAATATACTAACTCCATGCAGCAGAGTCCTTCTTGAGAAGCTAACAGTTCGTCAGCCAGTCAAGAAATTCCCCGCGTTTTATGAAACCCGAAGGTTCATTACCGCATTCACAAGAGCCAGTCACCTGTCCCTATCCTGAGCCATATCAATCCAGTCCATGCCCCCATCCCACTTCTTGAAGATCCACTTTAATATTATCGTCCCATCTACGGCTGGGTCTTCCAAGTGTTCTCCTTCCCTCAGGTATCCCCACCAAAATCCTGTATGAACCTCTCCCCTCACCCATACGTACTACATGCCCCGCCCACCTCATTCTTCTTTATTTGACCGCCCGAATGATATTTGGTGATGAGTACAGTTCATTAAGCTCCTCGTTATGTAGTCTTCTACACTCCCTGTTACCCCGTCCCTCTTAGACCCAAATATCCTTCTCAGCACCCTATTCTCGAACACCCTCAGCCTATGTTCCTCCCTCAGTGTGAGAGACCAAGTTTCACACCCATAAAAAACAACAGGCAAAATTATAGTTATCTATATATTAATGTGCCGATCCCAGTGGCCGTGCGGTCTAAGGCGTGGGTCTTCGGCCGCTCGCTTACTAGGATCGTGGGTTCGAATCCCACCGGGGGCATGGATGTCTGTCTCTTGTGAGTGTTGTGTGTTGTCAGGTAGAGGTCTCTGCGACGAGCTGGTCCCTCGTCCAGAGGAGTCCTACCGACTGTGGTGTGTCTCAAATGTGTGTGACCATGAAACCTCGACGAGGAGGCCCAGGCCCATATAGGGCTGTCGAGCCATACAAAAAAAAATATATATATATTAATGTAAAAATATATAAAATCTAAAATATAATTAGATATATTACACTTAGTTGTGGCAGTACATATTTAAACATCTACAGTAGTCCTAAGTCCAGGGTGACTGTGTCCCTGTGTGACCGCTGGATGGTGTGTACGGAAGGCAGCAGATGCAAAATGCACGTAATAAACAGCTTTAACATAGCCTATCTTGTTTTGTTCCAAGACCGTCAATCAATCGGTTCCAATATATGTCAGCATTGACCATTATAGCGAGTGCTGCAGGCATGCATTTGTAATGCTCTTATTCCAGTAGAACATTGCAACCTTGGTGCAACTCTTCAGTATGGCCTTCAAGAGTCCCCACAAGACAGCTTCCTTCTACTACTAGTTACTCCTTGGCCTAGGGGGGACTGCCATTTACGTCGAACTTTAAGCACCTCATTTGTGCATCGCTGTGGCTAAAGTTCACGGATTGATTCACTAGTCGGCCGAACTTTGATGATGGAAGAAATCAACACCACATTGATGTCACATGCAACGTTGAGTTAAACAACTTAAGGAACGAAGGCTTTCTTGAGACGATCGTATTCTGTCAGCAAGTCGATGAATTCCTAGTCTTTTATGGAAGACGTACGTTCATTACCGTTTTCACGGAAGTCAATTACTAGCCCCTATCCTGTTTCACATGATTCCACTCTACAACCGCCACCCCATCTTCTCATCTGTGCCTTTTTCTTTCAAGTGATCTCTTTCCTTCATATGTTCTGACTAAAACTTTTTTTTTGCACTTATAATTATTCCGCTGCCTGTTACATGCCCATTCATCTGATCTTCCTTGATTTGATTACCCGAAAGCTATTTGGTAAATCTTCTTATTGTGTATTTTTCTGTACCCTCCTCTCATTTCACATTTGTGAGGTCGATTTTCTGTCCTCAGCTAGGCTTACAACATCCTGCATTTTAAAAATAAATGCTACGCAAACCTATATAATTAGGTCATCCTGAAATGCTCCCTGTTTGAGAAAATGATTCAATTTCTGCTATAATTCTGTGTTTTCCTTCCATCTCTTTGTCTTTATTTTTGACAGAAAGAGATTTTTCTCATAGACAGAAATTTAAAAATGATATTATTCCTTGAAAGACGAAAATTAACCTAACTTGTATTGAAAGATTCAGTTCGTACCGCGCAGTAAACACACTCCGTCTCGTTTATAAAAACCAATCAGTTAATGCTGTATAGGGAAATAATCGCTGTTTGTTCGATCCATACAAAACATATAAAAGCAATCTGTGGGAATAATGTAGAAATTTTGAAGTTAAACTTAGGCTTGAAAGGGTGAAATTTGTAAAATATCCATTTCTTTGGTTTCTGGCTTGTTATTATGATATAATTTGTCAACAAACTTGCTAACATAGAAATCATCTTGTTTTGGATGTCATAATATTGAGAGTAGCAGTAGCGTGAGGAACAGTTTATTAGGCCGGAACGTCAGTAAATAGCTACCAAACTACATGACGTCACATCCTAGAAGACTAATTTTCAATCACCAGAATGGGAACCCGAAATCTAACATGTTTATGACGTCACGCTGTATATCTCTTCACATTATTGCTTTAAAATTTACCTCCAATCCAAGGCTACGACGCCTTAGTGTTATGCTCGCTTGAATACTTCGACAAAAATTCTGTACATATTTCTTTTCCCTTCCATGCTTGCTCCTTATTCAACTACCTTGTATATTTAACAAGTAGGAGTGTTATGTGGAGAAATAAGAGAGGAAATGTACGTATAACGTAACTTCGAAGCGCGTTCTCGTAGCCAATTTTGACGGGGAAAAGCAATAAGTATTACATATTTCGAGTGTGTGTTTGTAGCCTTAGTTATCCAGCATGCAAAGCGCATGCGCTGTACCATATTGTCGTCTGTGGCCTGTCTGGCTTTACCATATTTTTTTCACATTATCTCATAAACGGAACGATTTTCGGAAAAACGTTATTGATTATAAAATGTGTGTTTTGATTTTCTCTACAACGTTTGTGTGAAACATTTCTCATTCTAGGAAGAACTGAGCGAGATATTATCATAAATGTACGTAAATCTTCAAGTAAAATAACCGTTATTCTTGTCTGATTTTAATAAAGCTTGAAGTTTCTCGACATATTTTCTAAAAATACTCAAATATAAAATTTCATAGAAATCCGTCCAGTGGGAGCCGAGTTTTTCCATGCGGAGGAACAGACATGACGAAGCTAATAATATCTCTTTCTCAGTTTTGCGAAAGCGCCTAAAAACGTCAGGGAACTCCTCAATGTATAATTTTCTGCAGTCCTTTGTTACTTAATTCTTTTGGGACCGAATATCTCTCTCATCACTTTTTAGCCAAATTCATACCCTTTAAAGCAACAGTTACAAATTTATTTTCCATGTTTTTACACAGAACTCACAGGGTAAAATTATTAACGCATTTTAAAACGTTTATCTGCTCTTTTATTTCATTAAGGATATTTGTTTCTGAATTAGTTTAATAAAGTTTCTCCAGCTGTGTAAGATATAGGCTATAAAGTCAAACATGAAGGTGATTATGAATTTGGAAGTGTGTGGTAGGAAGCCATAATGGCCTATTTAAGTTGCTATTCACGAATATTGTTAAAGTTAATCGCATTTCTACTTCTGGTTTATTTAACGACGCTGTCAATAAATCATAGACTAATATCGTCGAATGCCCAGTGGCCACGCGGTCTAAGGCGTGGTTCTGCGGTCGCTCGCTTGCTGGTATTGTGGTTTCGAATTCCGGCGGGGATATGTTTGTCTGTCTGTTGTGATTGTTGTGTCTTGCCAGGTAGAGGTCTCTGCGACGAGCTGGTCCCTCGTCCAGAGGAGTCCTACCGAGTGTGGTGTGTCTAAGTGTGATCGTGAAGCCTCGATAATGAGGAGGTCCTGGCCAACGAGATTCTGATATGCCATTGGAAAAAAAAATTGTCGAATGAATAGTTCATAATAAGTGATGAATTGGAAAATAATTGGAAGGAAGTGTACGTGGCCTGTTTAAAGTAAATTACTATGCATTTACCTGGAGGTACTGAGGAAAACCACAGAACTTCTCGATCAAGGTAGTCGGTAACCATGTCGAAATTCGAAATGGACACCTCCCGCTAACAAGTCTGAAGTGCTTGAGACAAAATGGCTCTGTGAAGGCAGATCGTCGGTGCAACCAGGGCCCGAACACCGAACCTTCACTGACCAGTGACGCGGTCTTATAGCGAAGATTATTTTGATTTTTTACTGCATGGGAATCTCTTGATATTCGCAGAGAACAGTTACGGCCTATCGACGGATCTCTGATATTTGCATAAGTTTCCAGACACGTGGAGACTGACAGAGCCTGTTTATGCTCTCTGGGGTATCAGGCCCCTTGACCTCAGTTAACATCCGCCTTGGATCACGTGACACCTTAGATATTGCCAACTTTTTTTTTTAGACGCTAATGTCATCAGAATTGTCTAGCGGAGTTCCCATCAAAAGGTAGAGCTGCCTGCTGACCTTGTGTGATCCAGAGATGTCCAGGGGTTCTTACTGCACTAACCGCGATTCTGCTAATGCAACAAGATCCCGTTCGTATACAGTCCTTTCCAAAAAGAAGTAATACGGTGACAACGGAATTTGAGGTTCTTACAGCTACGAAGTTTCGTGTTGTTTCCGTCTAGGCTACGAGAGTGTAGTGTCAGGTACTCTGACGAACGTTTCGGGCTAATCTGCTGCCTCTGTATTCAGGGTAGAAGAACTTGTAACAGATTATGTGGTGTCATAACTCAGAAAACCGCATTTAATGCTATCTTTGAATTCATCTCTCATTGATCGATGTATTACTACCGCAGTTGATACAGTGTAGTTAAATAATCTACCATCAATCAGTGGCTCCTCCATCTACTGCCGGGGTTGAGAATGAGTGGAGCTATCCTTTTACTCCCCTATACGCCTTCATGGCGTGGACAGGGACAACTTGACCTTTAACTTGAAGTCGTCAAATTTTAGTTCAACGCGCAGATAAGGAGACGGGTCTTGAAGTTGTGAATTTAGCTTCTTACCTTATGTGTTATTGCAGCTCGCAGGTCTGAAGTGAAACTTCTACTGAGAACGGAAGATTCTGTACCGAAAGTTAGCAGTCGCGGGGGCGGGACAATGGTTTTTTCGTTCCCTTAAGCCTCCAGCCACCTGTCCCATAGGTTATGACACAATTTCGCATTTATACTGCTTACGTAATTGATACAGGGTAAATTAATAAGTCAATCAGTTGATAAGGTAAAAGCCCCACCGCAACATGCTATGAAGGCACAGAAGGGTAGTAGAAATATATATCTACTCTTTCTTCAACCTCTGCGCTAAATGGGGGTGGGTGGTTAACTCCACGCCCCGGTCGCTTTAGCCCCTGGAAAGAACCCCGGTACTCATTGTACAGGAGGATGGGTGGGCCCCAGGCCCGGTGTCGGCAGATGTAGAGAAGGGAAATTCTCTTACCCTCACCGCAGTTCGAACTCCGAACCTTCCAGCCGGTACTGAGTAGCAATATTGACCGAGCTGTCAGTGACTTCTTAGAGGTTACGGTGCATCCACTGTGATAAGCCTTATTGTGAAGCGAGACTAAAGAATGTTAAAGTACAGAGTATGTATTGTTATTATTAGGCGTTTTTTACTGGGAATAAAAGGAACGCTTTATGTAGAGTCCATGTCCTTGTGTCCTTCTCTGTCTGTCCGTGTCTGTCAGTGACAGTGTCATCGACTTTAAGGAAGGTAACATCATGTGAACCTGTATCAACTTACCTTTAGCTCGGAGGATAATATTCAAGTAGATGTTACGGAAACAAAAGGTAAAGATATCAGCTTCCTTTAATTTTGTCACAGTAGGTTCACGGCGATGAACATTTTGTTGACGTAAATGAATGGAATTTCTTAGAGTAACGCCAGGAACTGCAAAGTTATCAAGCAAACAGTAGGTGCCTTCTGCTATAAGCATCTCTCAACAAATGACGTCTAGTGGAATGTAGATATAGTTCCAGTCTTTCCTAACCTTTGGCACTGGATGGAGGTGAGTGATTAGCTGGAGGCCTCGGCCGCTTTATCCCGGGGACAAGAGTTGCAAAAGATTCTGATTGGGCCCCAGGACCTGTCCAGAGGGAGTGGCGAAAAAGAAGCCTCTTCCCTTTCCGGGAGTCGAACCATAGTTCCCCGGTCGTCCAGCCCATACGCTAGTCACTACACTGATTGAGCTACTCGCTCGCATTAAGTTAGTATTGACAGTTTATATACGTTTCAAGCGTCACGTAGATTTGTTGTACTTTGTAGCGCCAAGGAGTGTACGGGTTGTGTGTTGTCTGAAACTAGGTCCAATTTAAGCAGACAACTGGCGTCCACGTCGACAGAATGTCGTAACTGTCAATGGTGGGTGTTGCTTGAGACTGGCCTTACTGCTGCTGGCACACTGCCACAATCCTGTGACCAGCCACACTTTAGGATATTTCTCATATAGCCTGATATAATTTATTATATTGAAATGTATACTTTTATTAATACTTGCACTCTGTAGCCTGTTGTCAAGAGACAGGCCTTACGTAATACTTCCAGCACGTGTCCAGCATCCTGGACTTCTATTCCAAGGACACTAAATTCAAAATCCTTAATTGTTTAAAATTTATCTTCCTGTTTTACAGAATTAATTACGGTGGCCGTTGGTTTAATTGGAACCGGAGTATCACAATTAATTTAAAGTATTTTTTTTGCCGTAAAATTCTTGCATAAAAACGACTGAGTAGGCGGGAAAAGAGTTACGTCGGTATGAACTTCGTGTGTTATTTACGTCCAGTATTTTTGGACAGATAAAAATCAAAATTAAAAAAAGAAGTTTTGAAGACGAGAACTGTGTGGCATGAACATAAGTAAGAAGGTGCATGTAGAATTTTTTTGGAGAAGATGGAGGGAAGAAATCAGATGCACAGCCATTTGTACATCAGACAGTATATATGAGAGGGTGTTTACCATTTTCATGCCTAGAGTTATGCATTATTTTCAATAATTGCTCAGTGTGCTTAATACGTCATTCTCTTCCTCCACCTATTTTTTTTGTACTTTCTTCCCTTCCTTTGCTTTAGTCTTCTATCTTTTCTCTTTCTCCGCCACGTTCTGTTCTTCTGCCTTTTTCTTCGAACCTTTTGTCATTTTATTTTTCCTCTTCACCTCGTCTCCCACCTTGTCTTCTTCTTCCGACTTTTTATCTCCCCTTTTCCATTATACACTACCTTCAGTATTTTCTGTTTTTTCTTCTTTTTAGTTGTGTTCTCTTTCCTTGATATCTTATTAATCTCCGTCTGTTCTTTCTCCCTCTCTTTGTTATGCTTTTTCTGACCTTTTTCCTATTGGTCAAATTCCTGACTCGCACCATTTTCAGGTGGCTATAAAAACATTTTTATTACAATGTCGCTCAAGATCACTGCCGTTGCAAACGAATTGGTGTCAGACGAGTGAAGAAAAACAGGTAGTTACCGACGTTTCGGGAGAGCGTAGTGCCGTCTTCTTTATAGGCAAGTAATCCAAGACTCGACACTGAAAATGAAGGTACTACAGTCTTGCAAATCTCCGACAACCATGTGACAGTCAGCCCGACGTACACATCCAAGCAGATTTGAATCTTCAGCCTCACTGCTGTGAGGACCTCAGGTATCGGACTGCTATCAGCTTAGACATATTTGTAGCTACATGTAACACCTTTGCTTGTATCCGATGTGTTATTTCAGTGGAAGGCCTTGTGCATATGAAACAGGATGTTCGTCACAAACTAATCTTTGACCGGTTTTTCTATCTCTGTAGGAAGGAGCAGCTTTTCGCCTGTAGTATAATGTTTGCTAAGGGGATATTTATATCACGTATTCAGCTCATGCTCTTTTGTCGCGGCGTGGGAAAGACGACGACCATAAATATTAACGCAGATTACGTTCATATATGTCACTTGTTGGTCAAGGAAATTTATAACTTATTTAAATATTGCTGAAGGCGTTAGAAGTCTTTAACATTATTTACAAAACACTTAACTGGCTGAATAAGTAAATAATAATAATAATACATTAAAAACAAACAGCTGCACCATTCGTATTTTTATCCAGAAATTTCGTGCTTCTGTGAATTTCTTCATAATTGTGTTCATAAATTGAGACTGTTGAACTTATACCGAGTCAGTTGAATGTACTAGGCCTTACGTATCCTAACATCCTACTTGTCTATGATCTGTTTCATTATTATCCTCAAATTTAAGTTTACATTTGTCAAGGGTACTCTTCCCTTAATAACTTAAGAGCAAAATTTTGTTTGCCTTTTTCAGTTCCCTTTTTAAATATCATAACCTTCCCATCTCAGTTTTGTTGGTTTAATCATCCAGACGGTGTTAAATGAAGTGTTCGTGCAAATGGTGAAGGAATTTGTCTTCAAGGAGTGACAATTTAGACATATAACGTGCTCTCCTGATTTGTGAAACCGTGATATATGATTAGTGATTAGAAACTTTTTGTAGGAACCTGACGCCTTTACCTCGAAGATGGAAGCAGCAAGTGAATCCGAAGTGATAGTGACCGCCTACAAAGCTAGACAATTTCATAACCCGGTATACCACAATGCAGAATTTATGATGTTGCTCTCTGTGTAGTTCCCTGCATTTCTTTGCCATCTTAAATTTTCCTAGAGTCCCACCTAGATATTAAGGTGCCTAGTAGTCTGTAAGCGGGGCACGCGGTGGCGCAGTTGGTTGAGGAACTGTGTTACAAGCCAGAAGGTCGTGGGTTCGATTCCCGATGGTGTCATTGGAATTTTTCATTGACATCCTGCAATCCTAAGGGCCTGTCTAGGCCTGTAATGGGATTGCTATACCTTTTTAGTAGTCTGTAAGCAGTAGGCTTCATCCCTCTCAAACGGTATTGGCCAACTGTCAAATGTTAGCCACAACTTTGCCATCGTATCTTTGACTGGCAAGTTCTGATTTACGACTACATTCCTGACTGAGCTGTTAACGTTGCAGCTGCTTAAGGCTAATACTCAAATAATCATAAAATAGCGCTACATTCTTCCCTTTGCACTGAGGCTTTTCGACATTACACGAAGTCGGGGAAAGAGAACGTAAAATTTCGGCCGTACTTTAAAACCAAAGTCTTCTTTAGTACTTAATTTAAGGAATCACTTACCTTTGTCATTCAGTCTCCAGGGGCAAGCCTCCCTGCACGTGAAACTGCCATTACGACGCGTGGAACACATGGAAGCTCGTGATCAGCTGACATCACCAACTGGATTTCAGTTCCACCGGGGAAATAACGGAATCACTTTTATGTAAATCCACCGTTTGATATAAATGGTTATGCGGTTCCGTTACGTAAAGTGGCTATTTTATACTAACTGCTTGACTTACGGCATAAAGGCTACGTGGACATTTAGCACAAAGCTAATAAAGGATGTACGTATTATACATTTCCGTGTCCCTTAAACGTGAAGTGGCTATTATATGTAAAACCTAAATTAACATAAAAGAACTCTGATTTTTTTTTACAGTGTATTAATATTTTTCATATGATTCTCAATACATTCAGAGATATTTCTCTCTAAGACAGCATTATTTTTTTTACATTTAATAATGAGGCATTGTGTTTACGGTGAGTTAGGAATTGAATTTTTGTATAATATTTAGACTTAAAATGTTAAATGCCAGAATTATTGCCATCTTAAATTTAGTCTTCAGTATCTTCCGATTTCCAGACGCTCCATGGTGGACTATTTGATCTTAAAATGACTGCAGTTCAAAGAACCAGCTACTGTCCATCCAGCTCATAATTCTTTAAATCGCAGTGGATAATTTGCATATGAAATAATATTCACATGAGTGACGTAACAGGCGACTTTGATTGCGTGTATCTCATATTTAGTTCATATTTACTGTAAATTGATTTATGTAGGAAATGTTTGACACTAAATCTGAAACCTTGATTTCAGACTTCCACCGCGATGTTGATGAGATCTGCGCTCTTCTGGGATATTACGCGGCGTCGTGTGGCAATTTTTTTTACCGACGTTTCGGGACAACATATCAGTCCCATCTTCAAGGGTCAAGAATCTCGGACTCTTCTAAATCTGAAATACTTCCAGCATTATGGGGCACGCCAAACGGCGGGATTATGATAGACTCAAAAGGGTCCTGACCTAAGCTAAAATTAAGAGACTATACAGGGCATACACAAAAGAATGGTGCGGTTTTAATAGTGTTCACAATTAAAACCGCACCATTCTTTTGTGTATGCCCTGTATTTTAACCACAGATTATATATATGTGTTCCGTAGTATTTCAGTAGTATGCAACTGTTACTTCCGTAAACAACAGTAATAGACTGTCACTGTGTTAATGGCGCAATGTGTTTACTCTGCTGCAGGAACTCAGTTTATATATAGCTCTGTTGTTTACATGAATCTGGAGTTTCAAAGTGTTCTCTTTTCTATCTGTGGGCCGGGATAGCTCAGTCGGTATAGCGACTGGCTACGGGCTGGACGGTCCGGGGATCGAATCCCGGTAGGGGCGAGATTTTTCGTACCCGTCCAGACAGGCCCTGGGGCCCACCCAGCCTCCTATAAAATGGGTACAGGGTTCCTTTCCCGGGGGTAAAGCGGCCGGGGCGTGGACTCGACCACCCACCCTCATCTAGCGCTAAGGTTAAAGAAAGAGTAGAGCTATACCTCTACTCCCCCTCTGGGCCTTCGTGGCCTGTTCTAGGGTGAACTTTACCTTTACCTCTTTTCTATTTATTCTAACATTCAAAAGAGATGGCAGCTTGCTATTAGTTGCATAGTAGCAGGGAGTGTCACGTGGTGAGGTCAAAACAATACCAGTCTAATATTTAGTTTCTCAACCAACGAATACACATATAAATAAAATTTCACTACGCCCTACACATGTTTCGGCACGGTGACCACAACGTTAAGTTAATAACAGTCTAGTTAGAAAGATCTAGGTAGATTGGCGTGTTGGGCTTGTACTCCTTTGTTCTAAATAAATCCCTGATGATGGCACCCCGGTGCCGAAACATGTAGGAGTTTTATACTTGTTCTTGAATTGTATTTTATTAAGTGCATATGTTGGTTGATGTATTAATTGTAAGAATATGCACGGTATAACATAAAAAATTAAACTTCGGCTTGCGCGACTTTTCGGTCATTCTGTAGTATATTCCAAAGTTGCAATCCGAAACTTGCATTTCGCTAGACTCTGTATGAAGTTATATAAATGCCATTTAACTGACAGAGCGAAAGGTCGACTGGTATTGGTTTGTAAGGTCGCTACGTGCCCCACTCACTCACACACATACACACATGCACAGTCTTATGGGTTTATACATACGCAGACCGAGGCGCATGGCTGCAGGTTCCTCAAAGTTGCTATCTTAATGTGACCTATTTTTTTACTCTCGGACACATGTAGGTATACATCCACGCAGTTTGTTTTAACGTTATTTTTAGGTGGGAGAACAGGGCGAGAGAAAGTCTAAAGATTAAAAATTTTGAGAGCAGTATGTGAATGCAGATCGGATAATGATAATTTAGAAAAATAAAGACATACTCTTTAAATAAAACTGACTGCACACTTAGACCTTGTGCCATGACTCATGGTGTGTCTCTGCGCAGAAGAGTAGAACGCAAAGGGAAAGACTAATATGGCGGGGATAATTTGCAAATTGCAGGAAGTATGATTTATTGCGCCGATCCCAGTGGCCGTGCGGTCTAAGGCGTGGGTCTTCGGTCGCTCGCTTACTGGGATCGTGGGTTCGAATCTCACCGGAGGCATGGATGTCTGTCTGTTGTGAGTGTTGTGTGTTGTCAGGTAGAGGTCTCTGCGACGACCTGGTCCCTCGTCCAGAGGAGTCCTACCGACTGTGGTGTGTCTCAAATGTGTGTGATCATGAAACCTCGACGAAACGAGGAGGCCCAGGCCCATATAAGGCTGTCGAGCCATAAGAAAAAATTATTTATTGTACTTGAGTTTGCAGTGTCAATGTTACGAGGTTTGTTCTACGCGTAAGAAAACAAACTGACCTGCTTCGCTTCTGTGCTCATGCGTTGACAAAGTTAATTTGCGTGAGTTAGGCCGAAAGAAGGCATTAACGTTTGAGAGTATGCCATCTCTTGTGGCACGAGGGGTAACTGAGAAATTATTTGAGGGCATACTTGACATAACCTGATGTTCAGGACCGGATTAGTACAATTCAGACTCAAATTAAGTTAAATTAAACATACATCTAGACCACTTTGGTAAAAGCCTACATTTGTGGTGTTGCACTTAAGCACAGGAGCAGCTTTACCTTTTCATTTTAGGGTAAAATTATTTCATGTTAATGGGAAGAGAAAGGCGTGGGTCTACGGCCGCTCGCTTACTAGGATTGTGGGTTCGAATCCCACCGGGGGCATGGATGTCTGTCTCTTGTGAGTGTTGTGTGTTGTCAGGTAGAGGTCTCTGCGATGAGCTGGTCACTCGTCCAGAGGAGTCCTACCGAGTGTGGTGTGGCTAATGTGTGTGACCATGAAATCTCGAAAAGAGGAGGCCAAGGCACCCGAAAAGGGGCTGTTGAGCCATAGGAAACAAGGAATGGGATGAGAGAGCTAGCATGATTTCTATTGGGAATTTGGAAACAGAGAGTGTTAAGGAGCGGCAGTTAGAAGGGAGGAGATTGCAAATTATGCAGAGGAGAGGAGAACACCAGTCACATTATATTGAAACTTATAGAGACATAGAGACGAATGTGGCCGGCTATGAAGGAAGAGATATCTTTGAAGAAAATCATAGGATCCAATGATGGACGTGCCATGGCTCAGGCGGTTAGTGGTCGGCCTTTCACCGCGGATGTCCGGGTTCGATCCCAGGTCAATCTGTGTGGGATTTATGGTGGACAAAGTGGCACTGGGACAAGTTTTTCCCCGAGCACTTCGGTTTTCCCCTGTCAATTTCATTCCACCGGTGCACCATTACAAGGAAAAACGAAAAAAACTAATCTTCATCACAGGGTTGCACATAAACCTCAAGGCTGCGGTGCGTCCGTAGCATCTGCTGCGGGGACCTTTACCACAAAAGAAAACGTAAGAGGTAAATTGGAGCATTGTACGAGGAAACTTTGAAGAGAGACAAAATGAGTAGTATAATAAATAAATAATAATAATGAAAGAGAGTAAACTGAATTTAAGAGGGAATGTTGTTAAATAATATTATAAAGACTGCGCACTGAAAACATCTGGCGTTAGCGGGCGAGTCACTTTTATTATGTATTTTGTATTTATACTTTGGAAGGCTGTAATATTCTTTCAATCATTAAATATTCTGTAATAATTTATTTCATATGTGTCTTGTGGCCTAACGCTGGGCGTCTGTAAAATACGTGGAGAATACCTTAAACCTGATTCGTCCAATGTCGAGTTAAACTCGACATCCCTTTCCGTTGCACCAGGTCCAATGTCGAGCTCAAGTCGACAAGTTATTTTATAATATTTTATGTTGGTTTCATTCAAGCTTCTGTCATCTAATGACTTCTTTTTAAATTCGAAGATTAGAGCTTTTCTGAAAAATTAATTTGTACCAAACCGTTGGAATTCAGGATAATAATTTGGATTGCCAAGTTTGAATAAATAGTGGGAGGGTGAAAGACCTACTAAGGAAAACTGAAAGTGTATGACAATCTTCGTTAACAGTACTTTGTATATAGCAACGTGACTGCGTGGGTTGTGATATGGGTCAGATACCGATAGCGTATCATAAGCCGTAGTTTTTTTAATCTAAATTAGGCGTTGTTAATTACGTTAACTGGAAACCTCCCTGATTTGAAAATAATGCCCACAACATTTTTATTAGAATGCTATAAGTTTAACACTTGTTAAGCATGAAACAAAACGAAATCTGTCAGTTGTCACAGCATTCACAGCAATCTGCTGCTCGACAAAACGTTAATTCCACCAGTCTTGTTTCACAATTGCAGTGTCAATGTTAGCAAAAAAAATGATCTAGTGCAATTAAAATAGTATATAAATGTAAATATGATTTGATTCTTGTTCTGTTTATGTGATTGACGTGAAAGACACAGTGCAGCCTACTTTTGGATGCATTACTTTAACATTACGAAGATTGAAGCTCTACACATGAGGGTAATACCCGTTTGCCCTACGCATAGTCCAGGAAGTGCGAGACGTTTCGTAGCTATAACGTATGTTATGTGTCGAAATCATAGCTCTGAATGGGAAATGTCAAAAGTATATTTTGAATTTTCGGCGGGTTTGATACGAGACTCACATAAATAGTGTGGGTGTGGATTTGAATCATCTGAGGGTAGGCTGCGGTGGGGGGGGGGGGGGGGGGCTGTAGCGAAGTGAGTAATAAACCTTCTCTAAATAAAAACCAGTAATGATCCTCTGAAAATATAGAGAACCAACAGCTTAATGTTTCGGCCTTTAACTAAGCCATTGTCAAGCTGTACAAAGTTTACAAGAAGGTATAATATATTGAGTAATATTACTTGATTTGTTGTAATTTACGCCTTCTTACAAAATCTTGTACAGCCTGATGGTGGCTTAGTTAAGAGCCAAAATCTGTAGCTGTTGATTTTCTATAAAAATACATGTTGTGTTCGACTGATGATTATTAGTTTTTATACAATTAGCACAACGTGATGAGTCACGTCAAGATGAGGAAACTTCTTATTCTACAGATGCAGGGAACACCTTGAGCAGTTGAGCGACACTCAGCTTTCCATGAAGGTCACGGAGTTATCTTTTGAGTTTTGCTTGTAGAATTACACGTATGTTATTTTCTCGTTATCATCAGTTTTCTGTCTCGTACTGAAGTTCTTTCCATATATTTTCTTATATTGCAGTTTTGTGTTTAAGGTTAATTTCGCAGCTAATCTTAATACCCTCATAAGGTAAAGGTAACATTCAGCCTAGAACAGGCCATGAAGGCCTACAGGGGGTAGTGGTATAGTTTTACTCTTTTCTTTAACCTCGGTGGTAGATGGAGGTGGATGGTCAATGCCACGTCCCGGCCGCTTTACCCCCGGGAAAGAGATCCGTTACCCATTGTATAGGAGGCTGGGTGGATCCTAGGGCAGGTCTGAACAAGTGCGGAAAATCTCACCCCCACCGGGATTTGATCCCCGGACCGTCCGGCCCGTAGAGGGTTGCTATAAATTTTAATACCCTAAACATTCCTTAATGCTTCTTTATTTTTTTTTTATGTTGCAGCTCAAATGTGAAACTGGATAGAGAAATTATTTAAGCATTTGAAACATGAAGGTCAGTCAAGCAATATTTAAAACCTCAGTTTATACACCACAGGAAACACTCTGCATCCCCATTACAAAAACCAATATGTCAATCTCATTTAGGAATATAATTTCTTTTTATAATCAGGATAATTTGAAACCTCCCTAGTTTGTGGTGCACATAGTAACTGTGAGAACATAAAGAATTAGGAAAAGAGATATCCAGGGGGGTAAAAGTGGCTCGTGCCACCTTTACGTACCTATTGTCTAGAAATTCTGGGAGTCTCAACCTCCTGGAACCCTAAGGGTCCCTCCAAGCCTGTATAGGAATAGCTTTACCTTAACCCCACAGCTTGTTTCTTGCCTGAAGTATTTTTTTTTTGATTTAGTCACCATATACTTTATTATATGGATATCAACGCCTTGGAGCAACCTGCTGCCTACAACTTCGGTTTAGATTACTTTTGTATCCTGAAGATGAAATGAGTGCATTCCTCCGAAATAATAGGGTCTATTTACCTGACTACACGGTATCATATCCCAGAAGACACTTACCATCATAAGCACTGCAGTAAGAAATTCAACTCTTATTTATTGCCTTTTTTTTCCAGGTCTCAATTCGCAACCATTTGACAAAGTGACAAACCGCAATATGACTGAAGCTCAAGTCTTGCTACCCCACATTCATTACTGCCAGACTCCTGGGATATGACGCAAACATCAATATGATTAACTTCGTCAGCTTCTCCGTAAACATATCTAAACTAGTAATTATTCGTTCTGTATCAATATTAAACTAAATACTTATGGGCTATTTCATGTAGAAGAGGAGCAATGAGAAGAGGGAGAAGAAGAAGGAGCAGAAGAAGAACGTGTTGATGACTATGACAGAATTTGTCGAAGCTTGTCATCGTTGTGTTAAGCCGCTGTAATAGCATAATTACACATACGTGTTATTTGGACGTCTGTCTATAGGATCAAGTGTGCACGTTTTCAACTTTTTGTGATTGAAATGCATTAGAGAGACACTGGTTAAGGCTGTTAAAACTGGCCTTCATGCATCGCCACACTTTATTAAAACCGGTATTTTTCGGATGTTAGAACCAACTTCCAAACAACTTCCGAACAGTATTTGTTTTAATAAAGAATGGCGACAGACAAAGTCCAAAAAAAAAACAAACAAATGAGTTGCATCATCGTTTAAAATCGTTAAATCTACTTTTATGTTCGTGAGACTTCAGATTATGTCTCCGCTATTGAAGTGTCTTCTCTCTGGATATGACTTTATTAAAGTTTGTGTAAATTATTTACGTTTATATACAATTTATTTGTTGCCATCTCGGTTTATCATGTCTTCCGAATATGTATATTGGATTGATTGTCTTTTAATTTGTTGAATTTGTAATACGAGTACATTCAATTTGGAAATAAATAAAGAAGTACTAGTTCAATTTATTTTTTTTTTCAGTTCCCTATATTTTGCAATAAGATACTTTACAACTTTGTCCAGTTTATTTTGTTTTGATTTTGAAGCTAACTTGACTCGTCTCGACATTCTTTACGATGTTCTGAGCCACACAGACGACCACTTTTATTTGAATACATAAAAAAGAAAGGATGAGTGGAAATCTAATGTATGATATTAAAACCAACAAACGCACATAAGTGTAAGAAAGTGTATTATACACACTGTATACAAATATACAGTGTGTATAATACACTTTCATACACTTATGTGCATTTGTTGGTTTTAATATCATAACTTGTTGCTCAATGCACGGTTATGGATCATCTAAAATTGATTAATATTCAACAAGCTTGGTGGAGAGACCTGAGGGAAGGAGACCACTTGGAAGTCCCAGGCGTAGATGGGAGGATAACATTAAAATGGATCTTCAAGAAATGGGATGGGGCGCATGTACTGGATTGATACGACTCAGGATAGAGACAGGTGGCGGGCTCTTGTGAATGCGGTAATGAACCTTCGGGCTCCATAAAATGCGGGGAATTTCTTGACTAGCTGAGGACCTGTTAGCTTCTCAAGAAGGACTATGCTCCATGGAGTTAGTTAGTTAGTTAGTTAATACTCAACAAGCAAACACTACACATGCTTACAAGCATACGAAGGAGAAATTACATCGAAACAATGCCCCTATCTAGGAGGTACACAGTGTGTATAATACACTTTCATACACTTATGTGCGTTTGTTGGTTTTAATATCATACCTAATTGCTCAATGCACGGTAATGAATTATTTAAAAAATGGAAGTCTATTATCTTCGTTGACCTAAAAGATTATTGGAAGATTTATTGAAATATTGGACAGGAAATTGATGTGCACTGTGTTAGCCAGACCCTGACGAAGGTTTCCAGATGTTAGTAACTGACAATCTGAGATAAAATACAGCGTGTATATTGCTTTAAGCTTTAGTTCCACACTGAAAATACAAGTCGGTCTTTCATTAGTAAGTATTGTTCCTTTGCTTATATTTTCAGTGGTAATTTTTATATATTTTTGTGTTAATTTTTATATAAATATTCTTTAAACAGCCCAACACAATAAGTTATATTTTAGAGGTTCCTGACTTTTATGTTATTTAAAATTTGGCTGAATTTTTATAAAATTTTGGGACAAGACATATCTCAAATGACTGTTGTATAATATGGTTAATCATTTGTTTTAAGTTAAATTTTATATACTTTTTAAGTAGCCTAAACCAATTATATTTACATACGCTTTACTTCAAACTTAAGGTTCGTAATGTGTTCGAAAAATAAATATTTCTACAAGGCGTGGCCAGAAACTAAGTGAAAAGCGCTCGTATTTTCAAGTCCGTCGCTGAAAACTTCCATACTAATTCTACACCAAAATTGTACACCTCGTGAAGTACTTTTCTACAGTTAACACGGAAAAGCAGACGCTTATCTCGTCGCTGAAAAACCTTTGTTTTCCCCGTCTTTCTCTTTCAACCAGTTTGTCTGCTCTTTCGACATCACGGCCAGTTTCTAATATGTTGCTTCTGAGATATCGCCGGAGCGCTGGAAACAGAAGAAAATCCACCTTATAGAAAAAAATGATAAAGTAGATACAAGAATAAGGTACAGGTAAAGTTCACCCTAAAGCAGGCCATGAAGGCCCAGAGGGGGAGTAGAAGTATAGCTCTACTCTTTCTTTAACCTCGACGCTAGATAGGGGTGGGTGGTCAACGCCACGCCCTGGCCGCTTTACCCATGAGCCGGTACCCATTGTACAGGAGGCTGGGTAGGCCCCAGGGCAGGTCTGGACTGGTGCTGAAAATCTCGCCCCCACCGGGATTTGATCCCCGGATCGTCCAGCTCGTAGCGCAGTGCTTCCCAAACTTTTTCCTTCATTACCCAAAACCGCTTATCAGAAATTCCTTTTTACCCAATGTAGGTAAAACACTAACTGCACAGAAAACATATTTCACAAGTGAAGAGAGATCTGTAAAAAATAGGAAGCAAACAATATGTTCGATGCAATGTCTTTATTTTAAACATCTCTAAACACTTTAGCAGCCACAACAAATTTGGTAATTATTCACCATGAATATTTCATCACGCAGGTCCCAGCTAATGAGTTTAATGCCACTGTTAGACTGTTTTAGAATATCGGTGCAAACTGACTGATCACTTCTTCAGAGTACTTTTTCTTCTACACTTTTACGGTAAATTTTAATGTGTATTCCGAGGTGTGTCGTTACCCAAAGAGAAACTACTTTTACCCTATTTTGGGTAATTTACCCAGGTCTGGGAAGCACTTTTGTAGCGAGTCGCTATACCCACTACGCCACACAAGAATAAGGCAATAGTCATAAGATCATGACAGAATTACATGCGTAGGTCAGAAGATATATATTTACGTGACACATAATTTCTCAAATAAAACATCTACACTGATTGTGGATATACCAGAGAAATTTGCCCGCCGAGCAGTTACTATCTTTTTATATCGTGAAGCAAAATCCTGGCGGCCACAAGGTTAACGATGGTGGCGAGGTGGAAACTGTTGTGACACGCTGGCTGATAACACTGGCCACAGAAATTTATCAACAGAGAATAGAACATCTCGATAAATTGCTCACTTTTGGGGAAGACTGTGTGCAAAATAGCGCGATAACAGTACATTTATACCTGAAGTAAGCTTATTCTTGCTAGAGCTGAAAATAAGGAACAGAATGGTACGCTTTTTAAATTTATTGTTTGCCGACTAATGTATATTGACAGGGAACAGAGGTGATTATCCCAAGGTCTTACAGGTGTCAGTATTCGTAGGAACTATGAGAAAATTATCAATATAATAGTCTTATGAAGATCGGTATTGACATTTCCGAAGAAAAAGACGACTTCTACTCTGAACATGGTGACACGTTTAAACCATTAGTAGGTGTCTACCACGAAGACCTTAATCCTGACCTTTACTCTCATGATAACCTAAAATTCGTGTAATTGTTTACATTTGGTACGATGACCTTGCATTATACATATCGAAGACGCAAGGCTCCGGTTCAAGCTATTCCCTATATTAACCTAGTTTCTGGCCACAGATGTTCTATAATTTACTAACTTTTGAATATGTATATATGTATATACGTACATACATATATATGTCTTGTCAGTCTCTACGTATAACGTGCGAGTTTTGAGGTTTTTTCTTAGCCGTGCAATTCAGGATTCCGTTCTTTTGGGGTTTGACGCTGCTTCCGTGATTAAGTCACATGTCAGGAGACCGGAATCCTGCGTAGTCTGTCTTGCGACAGGTCCCTAGCCTCTTCCCAAGCACGTTCTCCACAGAGTGCGATCTAGTGCTTCCTCTTTCAAATTCCAGTAGCTGCTTACGCCTCCCTTCTCTTATTCTCGTCCCTTCTATCTTTCCTTCAATAACATGTTTTAGAAGGAAGTGTGTTTCTACATCTCGGAACCCGGAACTTATGTCCTGTAATAATTCTGAATGCATTTGTTTTTATGAAAAATCTGCAGTGTTAATTGTCCATTTCATATTCTAATTTTGCTTATTTTATTAGATAATATACATCATTTTTACCATATATTTAAGAACGCATAATAAAAGTGCACAAAAATTTGTACTCTTATCTTAAATCTATCCTCAACGCCGCCCCACCCCGCGCGCGCGCACACTCACACACACACAGAAAATTAACCACAACAGTGATATTTTGCACCTGCGCAGCTGCTGTAATCTGTGCACAGAGTGAGCAGAGGAATGGAGGGGAATGCACTAAACATCGTCGGAAGGGGAGGGGTGATGTAGACGGGATGGAACCATGGCACTCCTTTCCGCGGCCTCAGTATACACTTACATTCGGAAGATACTGAGCTATAATCCCGGTAACCTTAAGGCTGATTAAGTTGCTGAACTGAACCATACCGACGTTTTTCGTGATTTTTCTCTGGCTCCTAAGGTGTATTTGTTACAAGTAACGTTTAGAAGATTGAACGTTCAAAAAAACCCTGTGGTGTTTGTGAAAGTGTCGTCGCGCGCATGTCAGCTTGCAGCAAAACAGCCTCGCTTACAGGAAATGGTCGTCTGATTACATAAAAGTAATTGTGATTGCTGATTGACAGACTCAGGGTCAAGAGACAGGAAGCAGACCGAATCGGCTTGAGGGAAGGTTTTGGAGCGGGAATGTCAAACCACATGCCCACGGGTATCCTAGTGCTGAAGGAACGATCTGCATGCGAATGCAGACATCTTAAGGCTTTCATAAAATTGTGCGATATCCATAAAATTATTTTACAATCGTTCGCTCACGTTGGCGAAGTTCCTAGATGGTGATTTCGACTATATTATCGGAATTTCTGTGCAGTTCGTTAACGTTCGGGCTCTATCGCATAGACTCTTCAGTTAAAATCATGTAGCTACCTGCGTATAATATAACAATAATTTTAGAAATAAGAGATTATGTATTCTGTAGTGTGTTTGCGAATTTCAGATGAAGAAAAATGGTGATATATTTAAAAGATACAAATAAATTAGAAAGGAATGCTGTCCGAGTCAGTGTAATATGACTTTTAAGTAAATAATTTTAAAACGAATGCTTATTTATGCAATAAACATAGGTCTATGATCTCCAAAGCCGCAAAGAAAAAGTGCTTGGCAAATATTTAATCAAAACTGAAATAGCCTATGGCGATCTCAGTGGCCGTGCGGTCTAAGGCGTGGGTCTGCGGCCGCTCGTTTTTTAGGATTATGGGTATCGAATCCCACCGGGGGGCATGGATGTCTGTCTCTTGTGAGTGTTGTGTGTTGTCAGGTAGAGGTCTCTGCGACGGGCTGGTCCCTCGTCCAGAGGAGTCCTACCGACTGTGGTGTGTCTAAAGTGTGATCGTGAAGCTTCGATAATGAGGAGGCCTAGGCCCCCTAAGGGCTGTCGATTAATAAAAAAAATAGCCTATAGACATTTCGTCAGGGGAAGAATTTTCCAGTCTTGAGTGAGAATTAAGAATTCGTTCTAGATTTTCCGTTTGCACAAATATTCTCAAAAAGGAAAGTTTTGAAGGTTGGTGTTTTCTCAGATGTAATACCGCGTAACCTGATAGATATGTTTACCGAATTTCCAGAGAAAACTACCAATTCCATGACTGGAGTAGGTGAGTAGTGATGGACATTGTAGAGGCCTCTGAAACGTCGACACACTTATGCAAGATTAATATCAGCATCATTTACAAGAACATTTCCAATCGTCATGGTTCTTGTAAATACAAATGTGTATTGTTTTGAGCATTTTTGTGAAGAGTGAAAAGTTCTTCTAAATGCTGCTGATTTTAATCATGTACAACCATTCTCACATTCTATATATTACAATTAAACACCTATACAAGACTAGGCCGAGTCACATTGCCTAAGACAACAACATTCATAGCCACCGCAGCGAGAACTTCAAATTTTGCCCATAAACATCTTTAGTTCCCTTTTGTTTGACTGGTTCTGCGCAGTGAGAACTTCATATTTCGCCCATAAATATTATTATTTCATATATTTATATTCTGACAAATGTACATTTGTCAGACTATAAATATATAAAGAAAATATACGGAATGAATAATATTGTCATTATTTCACTTAACTATAAATTTCAATTATAAACATCTTTAGTTCACTTCTGGTGATCAGTGACTGATTCTGAAGTTGAAGGTCGAACTCAAAAATTTCCAAAAATTGAGAGCATCCATGTCGAATATTCTTCTTGCATTGGAATGACAGGACGTGAACTGGTGTTCACAGCTTCCGGTATGAGTGTCGTTCACTGCTGCCATGGCTCCATGTCGAGCTGCCATGAGGTACTGTGGGTAGCGACCAGCGTCGTGTTCTGGTGCCCAGAATCTGAGTAAGAAAATACTTGGACGTTAGAGACATCAACACTATGAGACATGAAATTTATCTAATTATCAATAAAATGAGCATAGAGTCCAACATAATTATTTAATTATAACAAAAATAAATATTTTTATAATAACATTAATTTCTTTAGCCTCCTCTAAAATGGGTACCAGCTCGCTTTCCCGGAGATAAAACGGCCGGGGCGTGGTGCTGACCATCCACCCCTCTTCTGTCACCGAGGTTGAGTATGGGTAGAGTTAGACCTCTGCTTTTCTTCAAGTGCCTAATTAATATATTACGGGATAGACAGGTGATAGGAAGATGGATGTGATAGATGAGATGCACTATGTGACAAAGTGTATAGTAGTGGTACTGTATATGAACCACATTGCTTTAAGGTGTTGGGAGAAACTCACAACTTCTACATAGATAAGTCTAAAGAATGCACTTGAAGTCATTTTTATACTTTATTATTACATATTATTTTGTCCTGCAAGTTGCGACTCATCTGAGCTTGTGAAAAATATTAAGATTACAAATTCTACTTTATTTCAAGTGCTTTAGTATATATGATGACGCTAAGAAACTGCACTATAATTTTACAATTATGCAATTTAGTGATCCGTTATATGTATAATTTTAATAATAAAATCTCCACATTCACAATAATTTCAGTTTATCATAAGTAATTTCAAAATTTTGCAACCTCGCCACATTTGTAAGTTTTTAAAACATAGAACTATTTCATGCAGAATGAGTAGTTAGGTTTATGATCTGTCTGTAAATAGCTTGTAAAATTTGAGGTCCAAATTTTTGCAAATAGGCCTCTTATGATTTGACGCTGTAAATTTAGGTAGATAGGTACCAAAGTTTCGGAGAAACCCGCATTATGAAGGAGACAGCTGGTTCCTCCGAAACGGTGTTACCCATCCACTAAAACACACTGCGTTACATCCCAGAAGGCAAGCTATGTTTTTATGGTAACCGCTGAGAGAATCCTTAACGTCATGTTGTGAACTAAATTAGTTGAAATTACAATGGTGGTGTTTGTAAACACGGCAATGAAAACTTATTTTCCAAAACAGCCGGAACTTACTGATCTCGTGAAACACTGCCACTGGCTAGGAAAGATCCTATGAATATTCTGTGAGACAAGAATGACCTTGAGAACTGAATAAATTTTGTTGATAGATTTCGTGGGAATACGTTTTCTCTGACGATGTAAGAGTGAGATAATTTAAGCTGAAAAACTGGGCAAGGAAGGCGAGAATAGGACTTAAGTAACTTAGACAGGAACAAGTTGCTGGATTTAAGTTGTCGCAATGTCTGGTTCTGTAACAATATCAGTTTCTTTACTATCTGAATAATAAAACAGCATTGCAATTTCCCAAGGAAGAACACAGTATCTTGGAGATATTCCTACGCGTTTAACCTTTTAAAGTTCAACACGCACACCGACATTGACCCATCCCTATATCAAGGCAGGCTACGAAATGCAGATCCTTGACCGAATTCAGTGATTGGGTTATCTGTCTGTCGTGTGCCAGGTCCATAAATTCTTTCAAAGCGAGTTCTTCAGAGAGTGCGATCTGGTACTTCCTCTCTCAAATTCCAGTACCTTTTCTTTTCCTTAAGGTCATCCAGTAGCTGCTTACGTGTTCTTCCTCGTCTTACCATCCCACCTTTCTTTCCTTCTATAACGTGTTTTAGACGGCAGTTCCTAGGCAAGATGTGACCAATCCATTTACCCTTCACTTTGTGTTGGATGTTTCTTTCTTCCTTGGCCAAGTATTTAACGTAATTCACTAATCTTGACAAGAGGCCTATTTATAGCACTCTGCCTTAAAACTGAGGATCAACTTTCACTGTGTATTTAAAAACATAGCACATACTAGAGCACTGTACACAGATATAATAATAATTGCACAGAAATTTAGTGTCGTGTTTTTCTCAAGATCTGCATGCTCTCAGTATTGCTACTTGTGGTGCTGCATCACCAAAATGTCACGTTTGCTAGGTATTATATTACTACATAACAAGCGTGGTAGTAGAAACTGTATAGTGACTTTCGAAAGCCCTGTATATAAAACTTAATTTCATAGCTCGCAGAGAATACACCTCGTGTCCACTGAGAACCAAATGGTTAATGCCGCTAAGAAAAGTAATCGCTGGGTTCATTGTGAGAATCACAAGCACTGTGTGCGCAAGATGCAGAGGTTTAAACTTTAGAGGAACTTGCGCATATAAATACAGCTCAATTTCAACATGATAGCGTGTTTTGCATGTAGATACAGGTGGGATTCAACGTCAGAGCAGGTTTCGCACATAGCTACCATTAGGTTTCAACGTTACAGCAGGTTTCACACAGAGCTACCATTAGGTTTCAACCTGACAGCAGGTGGCGCATAGCTACAATTGGGTTTCAATATCAGAGCAGGTGGCGCATAGCTACAATTGGGTTTCGACATTAGAGCAGGTTTCGCACATAGCTACCAATAGATTTTAACGTTACAACAGGTGGCGCATAGCTACAATTGGGTTTCAACGTTAGAGCAGGTTTCGTACATAGCTACCATTAGGTTTCAACGTTACAGCAGGTGACGCATAGCTACAATTGGGTTTCAACATCAGAGCAGGTGGCGCATAGCTACAATTGGGTTTCAACATTAGAGCAGGTTTCGCACATAGCTACCAATAGATTTTAAACGTTACAGCAGGTGGCGCATAGCTACAATTGGGTTTCAACGTTACAGCAGGTTTCGTACATAGCTACCAATAGATTTTCACGTTACAGCAGGTGGCGCATAGCTGCAACTGGGTTTCAACATCAGAACAGGTGGCGCATACAGTTACAAGTGGGTTTCAACATTAGACCAGATTTCGCACATAGACACCACTGGGTATCAAACTTAGAGCAAGTGATGCATGTAGCCATCTGTGTGTTTAAAATGGATAGAGCAGAGGATAATAAAACGAGGTTCATGTTTATTAGGTGAAGGTAGTTTCCTTTACCCTTGGAACTCTGGATATGCGCAAGAGAGATGCTAAACATCAGTCTAAAACATTCGTTAATTATATTGAGTTCCTTTCGATTGAGGCCATGACATTTCAACAGAGGTTTCGTCGGATTCAGTGAAATACAATCACTTCGCCTGTTTATTTATTTATGATTTACTTAAATATGACATATCTCAGATTATATAGTGTCGTGTGATACGATAGGATGATTAGAAATAGTTTATGAACTATGCTCAAGGAAACGCTCTTGCTTTTATTTGAGGCACTCTCACGAAAGTTAACCGAAGTGGCTGAGAAAAATGAAGAGCATCTCCGTCTGGGTAGCCGGTGTCCCGGGGATATTCGAAACCGTTACTTTCCAAAAACAAATCTGGAACTGAATAAAGTTTGTATAATCTTACTGTATAATCTACCTGTCGAAAGACAGACTACAGAATGAATGAATGAAAGCTGCTGTTTGCCCTCAGATCCGCACAAAACAAATAAACACACTATGTGAGCAGAACGTAGAATTTTTTAATGTTAAACCTGGTGGTAACTAACGTAACCACAGGCCGTTAAAATTTTTAACTGCGTGGAAAATAAAATTGCAAAAGAAGCATAGAGAGTTGCCTCAGTGTCAGTTTATTTATTAACTGTATTAATCGCCTAACACTGTTGGTTCTTTCTGTGTTATTTAACGATTATTTTGTGAGATATATGCTACATAATGTCAGATGTACGATGATTTGGAATTAGACAGGGCGTGGAAGGAAAAGGCATTGGACTACTTATAGTACTACGCCAACACTTTTCATTATCATCTAATAAAAACTGCGAACAACATAAGTTATTTCAGTCGAGGTCAAATATCTACGATCAACACTGTTAGGTCGATTAAATAACGAGACTATGAAGACATATATATGCATGAAGGGAATTAAGAATGAATAAAATATTTAGGCGTGGAAGTGTGAAAGAATGGAAACGATTAGGAGTAAAGTTTGCCGTTTATTCTCAAGAGTATATTTTACTAATATAGATGCTGTGTGAATGATGTGTTGAAGATTTGAACGTGAATATTGGCTGTAAACACAATGCCACAGCATTAGAAAGGATTAGTATGTAGATAACCTGTAAGTGCCTAAAGTCGAAGTGGTTCCGCTTCGTAAGAAAACGGCCTATGATAGACTGAACGTATCAAAGAGCTCAGTAGTACAAAGAAATAACACGAATCACATCCGGGTAGAGCTTAAACGGAATAGTTCTCTGTTTGTCCATTTGTTTTAATTAAGAATGGACCACGCAGTAGCAGCGCAGGCACAGTGGGCGGATGTAAATAGGCATATGAAGTATCTATTGTCTCAATCTTGTTTACAGCACTGTCGAACTCCTTCTGATGGCCACATTTAAAGGTCATTTGACTTGGAATAGAGTTGCAGTTGTTTGTTGCACAAAACGTAAAGAAAGAGTATTGGTAATTGAAGACATAACTCCATGTATTCAGAACGTAGTTGGGAGTGGTCAGCTTTATGACCCGGCCGTATTTACAATGGGAACATTTCCCCGGTAGACGTATCTCTGGATAGGAGGCTGGATGTAAACCAGGGTCGGTCTGAAAGTTGTAGAGAAGACGCAAATATGTCTCGTAGCTGCAATCGAACCCGGTACCCTAGTCGTTCAGCCCGTAATCAAGCAGCTTTATGGACTGAGCTATTCCGCCTGTCCCCTCCGAAATTTTTTTTGCTTTCATTGGACTCGCAATCAAATTTCAATTCATCTTTAATTTCGTTTCCTGATTTTTTTCTTGATGGATCTGAGGTGTTAAGTTCTCATGGTCGTAACTATGAAGAATAGGGCCGTGCCATGGCTCAGGCGGTTAGTCGCTGGCCTCTCACCGCGGATGCCCGGGTTCGATCCCGAGTCAGTCCTTGTGGGATTTGTGGTGGACAATGTGGTACTGGGACAGGTTTTTCCCCGAGTACTTCGGTTTACCACTGTCAATTTCATTCCACCAGTGCTTCATTACTTGGTAAAACGGAAAAAAACTAATCATCTTCATCACAGGGTTGCACAATAAGCCTCAAGGCTGCGTTGCGTTCGTAGCATCTGCTGCGGGGCCCTTCACCAAAAGAAACTGCGAAGAATACTGACTCATGGAAAGTAATGCCCTGTCGTGAGGCACAAATTTACCGATGTTTCCGAGGAAAGGTTAGCACCACCTCCCAGCAGATTCCTCCGCAACGTCGGTAAAATTTTACGTGATTAAACGGCGTCACATACAGAAGACAGTGGTCTTTGCATGTGTGCCAGTTTCCTTCACTCTTTCCTTCTGTCAAAAGCTAACTTTTTCTTTGTGCTACTGTTGCTGATTTTCTTGACGCGACTATACATGTCTAAATGTCACAGACTAGTTGACATTTCATCCTCTGAAGATGAACAAATTCAGTAGAGTGACGTGTCAAACAATATATATATACATTTACGTCACACTTTTGGATAAAAAAAATACAATTACCACTTTTTATAAAGGTAAACTTGTCCCTTTCTCTGCGATGAGCTGGTCCCTCGTCCAGGGGAGTCCTATCGAGTGTGGTGTGTCTAAAGTGTGATCACGAAGCCTCGAAAAAAAAAAGAGGAGGCCTAGGCCCCCTAGGGGCTGTTAAACCATAGGAAAAAAACTTGTCCCTTTGCACGCCATGAACTCATATGGGGGAGTAGAGGTATAACTCCAATTATTCTGAACCTGACATTAGGTAAAGATGAGTGGTTAAATTCACGCATGTGTTGCATTGCCTCTGACAGATGAGGTTCCTTTTACTTAGTGAATAGGAGATTGTGTGGGTCCCAGAGCTCTTCTGGACGCTTTAAAGACGAGAAAGGACTCCTGCCCCTACCAGGACTCAACTACTGTTTTTGGGACGTCCAGCCCATCCTGTAGGCCCTTACTGACTGAGATATACCTGCTGCGCCACTTCGATATCTAAGTTTCAAAACTTATCATTGTTTAGTGATTGTTGGAAGAAATGAACCGTAGGGGCTGTGCATAGTGCGGGAATGTGTTTTTGTCTGTTTCCTTGACGCAACAGCCCCCAGTGGGCCAGGGCCTCCTCATTATCGAGGCTTCACAATCACACTCAGACACACCACACTCAGTAGGACTCCTCTGGACGAGTGATCAGCCCGACGCAGAGACCTCTACTTCACAACACATAACACTCACAAGAGAGACAGGTATCCATGTCTCCAGCGGGATTCGAACCGGAATCCCAGCAAGCGAGCGGCCGCAGATCCACGCCTTAAACCGCGCGGTCACTGGGATCGGCAACGTGTTGTTTTATTGGTGCATAAGTGTGTATAACCATTATTTCTAATTGCGTAATAAGTGTTATAGCTTTATTACAAATACAAAGTGGAGAATAAAAGGAGTGTGCTTGTTATAACTTTTGCGATATGTTTACGATCAGCATAACCGATTTATTAAAAAAACGCCTCATTTTGTACATGTTAGTGAAAACATCGCGGTATTTGTTATGCTCTTTGATTTAAATGGGCTCATAAACATATTACTGGAAGCCATATCATCTGAGATGTTGAAAGTGTCGTTAAATGAACCAAAAATGTATAAATACAGATTGCGTGCAGCCCTCGCAGTCTAATTCATTTCAAGTGACCAGTCTGTTACCCAGTCCTCTTACAACTACAATATAAAAATGTTATAAAAATTTTAGCATCATGCCGTATATCGGTCGGACAGTTTTATAACAGCACAACTGTGCAGTCGGATAAAAATGAGAATAAAATGTGACAGGAATTAGCAGCCACTAAGTCTGGACCGCAGCTACCTGCTTTGGAAGAAATGACACCCTGTACTTAGAGCGAAGAACAGAAATATCTTCACGCCATTTTATGTCAGAAAGCAATTTGGTGATAAAAAGATGTATTAAAGGCCCGAGCTCCTACCCAAGAGATTCTGCCACAGGTCTAAAGCAGGGGAATGCAGCGACGGTAAATTAAGAAGTTTCTAGTATACAGGATACAAATTATACGTGCTAAAATTCATTTTAATATTGCAGCAAACATTTAAGACTTTATATTACCATAAAGTTCTAGTTTAAATCCTTCATAAAAAGTAATAACAATAATAATAAAATAATAAAGACAATACAACAATAATAAAAGTAATAATAATAGCAATAGAAAATAAGTTGTTCATGTCGTCCCCATGAAGGTGTATAGGGGAAACAGTGGTATAGTTCAACTCACTCCTAACCTCCGGGCTACAAGGAAGTGATTGGTCAACTTTACACTCTAGCCGCTTTCCTCCCGGGAAACGACCCTGATACTCAATGCATAGGAGGCTAGGTGGACCCCAGAGAGTGTCTTGGTGTCTTGGAGAAGAGGTTAATTTCTTGCCCCTGCCGGGATTCGAACCCGGATCATCCAGCTCGAAACCTGGTCCCTGTACCGACTACTGTATCCCGGCTTCACAGTAACAGCGATACAAATTATTATTATCGTTATTATTAAACCTGATGTTAACAAAACCATTGGCTCTATATACTTATGTATGTTTCATTTTATGGTGCTGTCGTATGTCAGAATCTGTAACATCGCGTTGGTGGGTATATTGGTGAATGTGGAATATGCAAATTTCTGGAAGGAAGCCATCGTAGTCTAACAGAGGTATTACCCCAACACCCGTCTGGAGGGACCGAGGAAAAATAAGTAAAACCTCCGTTAGGTTAGTCAATACTTCAGTAGTATTTTCAAAATACAGTCGATCTCGGTTATAGTGTCACGAAAGGGACTGAATACTTTGTGTTGTTATATAAACGAGTGTCGTTATAGACCACGAGTGTAATGTTATGGTTAACGGTAACGAATTAATTGGAACCACAGAATATCTGACGCTATATACGAGATAACGTATAAACCGATGTCATTATAACCGGGTTCGACTGTATTGTCCTTGCTGTCTACATTTAAATAATCAGTCTTGAAGTACCTACGTCAGTCTGGTCACGTGGTTTTGTTTGAAATACGTCAAAGCTTACTGATTACATCGCAGATGTATATTTTTAGACAGTGTGGTATAATTGACATGTTGATCAGTATTTTGCCCACATATTGTTCTTATTTGTTTCGTATGATTCTTAAAACGAACAACGATCTTTATGTAAATAACGTTATGTGATTCTTTTTGTAATCGAGATGGACTTTCTTTTTTTTTGTGAAGTAGAAACTGAATCGTTAGATGCAAAACATAAATATTGCTGACGTCATATACATAGAAGGCGTTCCATGATTGGTCCTCAATAAAACTGAATATTTTATCCTCTAAATATGAGATGTGCCATTTGAAGTTCTCACAAGGGTGACCATGAAAATGGTTTACTGGACGAGAGGCCATGCAGTTATTAGGTAGGCAGTATCATTTGTGAGTCAGATTTTCTTCCGTTATAGGAAAGCAGCGTGTTACCCCAAAAAGTTGATGCCTATCTACCAAGCTACACGTTGCAACATGCAACAAGACCGTAATTTCAAAATATATAATTTGTATTTAATGAAATTGTAATATAATTGCTACTGTTTGATTTTCAAACATTAAATGGCAAAAAACGTTAAGTGTTCATTATAAACAGTTAAACACAACTTTGAAAACATCTTACCCAAGCTGCTCAATAAACACATGGGATACTGGGTAAAATTCCTCAGGACTTTCAGCCAACTCGCAGAGTAACTTCTGTCGACATGTTTCGTCATCTACCTGCGAAAGAAAATAATTAACATCAAATTAACCTATATAAACAGAGTTTACTGGCTTTTCATGACGATGCTATTGACTCAGACGAAGGGATATAATTTACAAGTAGAAACATCTTTGTTAGATAACCACTCGAGCAAGCTGATGTAGACATAAGATTTTAGAATTTCAGTACAAAAATGCTTGCTTCAACACTACGCTTGGACACCGGCAATCCTCACTGAGGTTTTCCGCGGTTTTTAGATAATCGCATGGATAGTCAGGTTACGACCACTTCCAACAAATTATTTCCAATCTACCAGTCATCCGATCATTAGATCCTATATAACCTGAGTTGCAGAGAGCATCCTAAAATGAACCATAACAAAGTTATGTAACAAACAAATCAACAGTCTTCTAGCCTCATTGAACTTTACATAACGTCTGCATTCAGAATGGCATAGTTAAATAATATTAAAATAATTTGCTTTTATGGACTGCCACATCATTTGGTTTATACAAACTATGTTATTACTGCTGAGTTATATTATGTTGATAAAAGCAAGGAGGTTAAGATTGACGGGGCACGTAGCACGTACGGTGCGGAAGAGAAATTCACAGAGTGTTTTTGGTGGGAAAGCCCAAAGGAAAAGCGGCAACTTGGAGGACCTGGGTGTAGATGGGAAATATTATTAAAATGAATCTTAAAGAAATAACCTGGGATGTAGTAGATTGGATTAATCTGGCTTAGGATACGAACAAATAGCGAGCTGGCGTGAACACAGTAATGAACATCCGGTTCCTATAAGATGTGGAGAATTCCTTCAGTACGCGAGAGAATATCGGTTTCTTAAAAAGGTCCCTGTCCCATCAAATAAGTAAATGGTGTCATGGTACATAAGCGTGTTAGATAATTGAAGGAATGAAGTATGCTTTGTTGGCATTATTTGTTACGTAAAGTATACTTCATTGATTTGTACAATTCTGTGGCAGCCATAATCCAGTCTTCTCCGTTCTGTAATTTTAATCTGGAATAACTGTTATCTTTACATTCCCCTGACAGTTTGAACATTCTTGTTCTTCAAGATAAATTGCTATAGAAACCAGGTGAGGGGAGCAAACATTCATTAACAAGCGAAGTAGCGACAATACATTGTAAGCAATTTGTCATTTTGATAGCTGACACAGCTGCCAATAATATTTCAAAGGTTTTGGACACACACAAAGTTTTTTTGACTCTCTATACTTGTTCCATATTCTATTCGTTCTGACCCAATGGGAATGGGAGGAAAGTTGAACGCCCTTTCGTTCAGGCATTACAAATACCTACGACAAGGTCATGGCAAGACACGACCCAACAAAATACATACTAGCTGTGACCATTATTGGATACTAAGAAAACTAAATGAAATTTGAAAAAAAAAAAATCAGTTGCTGCTTTTGTCAGCATTATGATTCACTCATTATGATCCACTGCTTTAAGTCATATAAACTGGCGAGCACTAAGAAATAACGGTGTCAATGTACGTGACATAAACGAATTGGGCTTGAGCAATTCTGCAAACACAACTACATTCAAATTAAGGTATAAAAGTCGATAGAGGCCCGAAAAGTTTGGAAACTACTTCTCCAATGGACACAATGATTTCAGTGCCGAAATGGGAAAGAAAATGGGCTTTTTGGTTTAAAAATAACGGGTTAATTTAACACAAGTTATCGGTATGAATACCTGTTTTTTGCTCTTTATTTTGTTTTATGTTGTGTGTTAAACCGCATAACATCTTAGAAGACATATTAGGACTATTGTCAGGAAACTGAGAAAGCAAAGTCACACAATTTGTACAGAATATCCTAATTATTAATGAAAAGAGGTGAAATAAAAATAAAGTGTTATAGTGAAAGGATGTAGCATGAAGCAAATCCTCTTATGAGACACGACGCTGTGTAATCTAGTAGAAATTTACCAAAAAATATGTTCCTCCGAAACGTTGTTAAAAGCGTACCAAACTATCCGTTGTCGTAGACAGAGCGTAATCATAATGTCCACCGTGTCTGCCACTTATGCTGTAGCATAAACATGTAATGTAAGTCATGTGCAGGTTTTTCAGTATATATTAGTGTGAACGTGTATTAAAGATAGACCTAATCTGAACGGAAAATAAGTCAGGCCTTTCGGATATCGCTGTATTATGCAATACAGGTAGAGATGTGAAAGTGCATCGACCAACTGTAACAGCAAAAAAAAAAAAAAATTGAACAATTACATTAACATAGAGGATTACGCGGTGGCGCAGTTGCTTGAGGCATTGCGCTACAAGCAGTTAGGTCGCGGGTTCGATTCCCGATGGGGTCATTGACTTAGCCCTTCCATCCACACTATGGCCCAAGAGTCGACTCAGTCTGTGACAGAAATGATTACGAGGGATATCACCTGGGGGGTAAAGGCGGCTGGTTCGTAGGACTGACAACCTTACCACCTTCATGTGCCGATTGTCTAGAAATCTGGGAGCCTCAACCTCCTGGAACCCTAAGGGCCTGTCCAGGCCTGTAATGGGATTGCTTTACCTTTACCTTTAACATTTATATTAAAAAAGGTTATATGATTATGTTATTCGAAGCAGCCGATTTTTCCTTGAAAATATAAAACTCCATCAGCCACTCAAGAAAATTTGGCCTGTCACGGAACCGCCGCTGTTCATTACCTTACTTACAACAGAGCATCATATCCCTATTCTTAGCTGAACGAATCCAATCCAGAGTCTCCCCCCTCCCCCGCCCTATTTGTTTAAGACACTTGCATGACGCATAGTCTGATTCCCGGCAGGGGAAAGAGATTTTCGGCGTCCAGGATAACATAGTCAGTACAGTGACTAGACTGGACGGTACGGGGTTCGATTGTCGTCTGCAGCAAGATATCTTTCTTTCCACCAAACGGTCCAGACCAGCTCTGGGGCCGATCTAGCCTCATATTCAATGGGTACCGGCGTTCTTTCCTGGGAGTAAAGCGGCTGAGGCTTGATGTTGACCACACACCTCCATCTAGTGCCGAGGTTAGAAATGAGTGGAGCTATACCTCTACTCCCCTTGCATGCCTTTATGACGTGGGCAGAGAAAATTTTACCTTTATATATTCCAATAATATCTTCTTATGTACGCCCCCTTATATCATCATTTCACTTTTACAGATCAAAATTTTGTAGGTATTTCTGATCTCTTCATTTTGTATCACATGCCTCGCCCACCACATTCTCCTCAGTTGGCTCATAATGTCAATGTTAAATGAGGATGAAAAATCACAAAGCTCTGACACGGTTAAATGTCTCCAGTCACTTGTTACCTCCTTTCTGTTAGGTCTAAAATATTCTCTTAATAAACCGAACGTCCATCTTCCACGCGAGCAGATAAGACAATGGCAGAGAAAGAACACAGAAATGCCTCAATCACTGGAAGAACTTCAGTATAAAAGGAACTGGTGTGGAATTTAAAGTATGTAATAATTCAAAACGTGGGACGCCCGTGGCATTGCCTCAGATGCTGCCGTGCCTGTCTCCACACTGCACCCAATAATCAGGCTCCACAAAGAGGCACACTATGTGGACCGACTGACATCAGTATCAGGAGATTTGCACGTCTGCAGTTACACAGAGGCTATTGGTCAATACTGCAGTCTTATATTATTATATGGCGCTGTGTAACCCCGAAAGATGTAAGCGCTGAACTAATCTCGACCGGCTCGCTTTTACAAGCATGTTCGCAGCTTTATAATTTGAAACCGCCCTATTTAGGATTTTTGCCTTCTGAGGCATGATAATACGCACTAGCACTAATTCTGCTGTTGCTGATATTCTACTACTACTACTACTACTACTATACTACTACACTACTACTACACTACTACTATTATTACCACTACTGCTACAGTGAAAACTGTCCTAAACGGAACCTGGGCATAACGGAAATCTTTTACAGTCCCGACGATCTGGAGTCCCGAGGGCCCAAAACGCAAGTACTTCTATGAAATGGAACATACGTACGTAGGACTGAAAAAATGTCGGTCCCTTACGGTTCCGTTATAGGCAGGTTTCACTCTACTATTGACACTGGTGCCAATCCCAGTGGCCGTGCGGTCTAAGGCGTGGGTCTGCGGCCGCTCGCTTGCTGGGATTGTGGGTTCGAATCCCGCCTAGGGCATGGATGTCTGTCTGTTGTGATTGTTGTGTGTTGTCAGGTAGAGGTCTCTGCGAAGAGCTGGTCCCTCGTCCAGAGGAGTCCTACCGACTGTGGTGTGTCTAAAGTGTGATCGTGAAGCCTCGAAATGAGGCGGCCGAGGCCCCCTAGGGGCTGTCGAGCCATTGAAAAAAAATTGACACTGGTAATTAGAACGGTAATTGGAGTTATGATGATGATGATAATAATAATGATATTAATGAAATACATAATTTGTAATCATTGCCTGCTAGTGACGGAACAAAGAATGAGTACGGAACATGTAGCACCTACAGAGGATTATGATATCCGTATAGAATTTTATGGGAAAACCTAAAACGAAAAGACGAGTACTGAGAAAGGTGTATATAAGCGAGTATAACATTAAATTGTGTGCTAGATGCGTGTGAGGAAGATGAGTGTGTTAAAGTAGCTCGTTTTATGGTGCAAATTATTAAAAATATACGTGCAGTAGCATATAAAGGCAGATGAATTTAGTAAAAATAAGGACTAGAAGTCTTCAGTTTTATAGCAGAAATAGAGAAATGAGTTGGATAAAGAATTGTATATATATATATATATATATATATATATATATATATACTGCTGAGCTATAAATTAGAGAATTGAGAGAACTGAGAAATTTGAGTTTGGAAGCAGAACGGCGAAGTTTCTCCTGTGCAAAGAGAAAAAGGGATGATATGCATATGCTCTTCAAATACAGGGAAATCCAAATATGAAGAGAAACATTTATGAATTCTCAAGTGTGAGTATAAATGAGGAAGTAGCGTATATAAAACCAATTTTTCTAGAAACAGAACTGAGTAAATTAGGTAAATTTTTATTCTGTGATAAATCGTAGTTGGAAAAACCAAATGAAGGAATAGTACAGTGGGTTTCGAACGAGATTGAAGGGCTACTGTAATAGGGAATGACAGATTATACCTATTTATCATAATTTATATGACCTAAATCATGAGGCTTAATATAAAGATGTACAGGCTTACTGCAGAAAGAAACAGCTCTTGGTGATGTGAACTTCAGACTCAACAAATAGTTGTTATGGCTGATGTTACTATTGCCTTATTTATTTTTATTGCATGCTTCAATTTTGAAATTCTGTGAACAGATTTTATTTTATAAAACCAGGGAGTTTCTTGAAAATCTGAATAAACATCTACTCTTCAAAAAGATTTTCTTTCATGGAGTTGATGATAATGACGATGACGATGATGATGACGATGACGATAGAGTTACAATAATGATATATTTTTACTCTTATTGCGAGCCTTCCGCATAGGTGTATAACAGTTTGAGTAACACAAGGAAACGTTGCATTATTTTCACTTCCAAAAATGGAAATTTCATGGCCATTAAAACGACTTAAACGGAATGCACTGAATACAGAGCCTTGTGGGTGTGCAAAATATGAAGTTTTCAATTTGCTGATCATATGTACAAACAGTTTTAATTATTACATGACCATGGTGGTACATTACTAAAATAATGGGTAATATGACCCTGAAAGAAACTGGTCCACCAAGAAACCTCGCCACCTAACGCTGTAAGAGGGGTGGAGGAGGGGTGGAGGATGAGGTAAGCTGATCTGGTTGGTACCTAAATAAGGCGAATCAAGAAACTGAATATATGGTCTGGACGGGGCCCAAGTATGTCACTACTGAGATCAGCGCCTTGTGTGCGAGTATTGTTTCGCGTCTTGGGCATTCAAGAACAAAGGGCTTGCGGGAAGTCCTGGGTTAAATCTGTAAGCTAGAAGGCATACCTGCGTTTTCTATTGTTTTAATCATTTTCTCAGCACAGACTCCAGGTTAGAACTTTTAACTCTCTGATGATCGAATTTCACGTAATAATTATTTATCTATCTATCTATTCCCTTTCGCTCCTTTCGTAGGTTTCATGGTCGTGTGCATAGATGTAGTGAGTGACCAGCCCACTGACTACACAAGTTCTATTCAATCCTGATGTGACTGCTAGACCATCTAGCAGTCAGTCAGGAGACTTTGGGTGAGAAATGGCCGCTGAATTTTGCTTACGAAACATTATTAGTTCTATTCATGCCCGTAAGGTTCTTTTAAATCTACGACAAGGGACCGACGGCTTTACTTCCCCTCCGAAGGAAGTTGCGCTACGGATTTTATCACCCTTAAAATTCCATCGCCCTCGGCCGGAATCGAACCCGCGAACCTTGGGTCCAGTGACGAGCACGCTAACCACTAGTCCACCTAGGGCGACCACGTAATAATTACGTACATATTAATTTCGAATCTCACAGTAAATAATTTGTCTACCTTGCAAAGACCAGGTTGTTAATGCTGTGTTGAAAGGTGCTACTGTTTACTGCGAGAATCTTAAGCAAAAATAGAAACAAAAAGCATATGGAGATTGCGACTAGGCCGCGGGTTAGACGTCTGTGGCTCGAATCCCGGCAGGAGCAAGAGATTTTCTCTTCTCCAAAAAAAAAAAGTCTAGACCGGCTCTGGGGTATATTTAATGGCTACAGGCATTCTTTCGCGGGGGTAAAGCGGTTGGGGTCTGACGTTAACCACTCACTTCTACCTAGTGCCGAGGTTAAGAATAAGTGGATATATACCTCCAATCCCCTTTATTCCATCAAGGAGTGGAAGGGGAAATATTTGTGTGGATTTTTAAATTATAAAAGCAGGTGGTAAATATATTCACCGCTGTACTATAAACAGTTAAAGCAAACTGACCGAAAAGCTTCCTATTCGTGAGTTTCCCTTTTCGAATTTCGGCTGGGGCGCAGATTATATTGTCTGAAATTTTTCGTGGTTTTTCTTAGCCCTTCCAAGCAAATGCCTGAATAGCACATCGAGTAGTCTACGACCACTTCGTTTGAAGTCTTTACAGTTTATCGACCACCAAACTCCCTATTATTCGACACTATAGATTCTGCGATACTGAAGCCTTCGGTAAATAACGCACAAGGAAAATTGATAGGCAAAATACGTAGAACGTAAAACTGTGGCGCTTTCACGTATCCATAAATACTGAGTGCATCGCCATGAAAACGCAATAATGCCTTCTCTTTATTACTGTTGAAAAATGCAGAGAACAACAATACTAAAGCTAATGCATTGTTGAGCTACATGTATCGCTGTCAACAACACAAATATTTAAGCCGTCGTCATGGTAACACAACCATGCATTCTTATTATTACTGTTATCTGTGTTGTTCAGCTACATGTTTGGCCGTCAACAATGTGAAAAGCACTTAGGTCTTCATGTAAATTGTCCGATAATTTTGTCCGACATTAATCAGATTTGGATATTCTCGACATATTTCATTAAAAGTTTCAAATATAAATTTCACGAAAATCCATCCAGTGGGAGATGAGATGATAGACACAGAGACAGACAGAAGGACAGACAGACATGATGAATCTAGTAGGAGATTTCGCGTCTGTGTGCGAAGGCTCTTAGTAAGACATGACTCTTACCTTCTAAATTCCTTACAACATACATATAATACACATAAGTTTCAAAATCTTTTTTCTTTTCTGCCTTCTTTCTTTCTTCCTTCTTTTATTTGCCTTCTGCTTTTCTTCCATTCCAGCTCCTTTCCCTTTCGTAACTGCATATTAGACTTAACACGCTCTAACATTCTATGACAGCGTGTCCAGTAGCTGGAGACAGAGTGGCCTTCAGGGTGACTTCAAATTGAATTTGTTCTATTGCACGGCACTTAAGTAGGAAATGAAGTAGGTCCTGCATCAAGTTCTTTCTTGTGGCACACTGAAGGTTAGATTCCAGTAAGGAGAAATGTATGACAGGGCGATTTTTTTGTTAGCATTTCTTTTATAATATAACACATATCAATGAATAGCTTTGGGGTGATCATTTGTTGCCACTGGGTTTTTCATTGCTAGCTATGTACTCAACCCATATTTAATCTAAATAACCAACTAAATAACTAACGAACCAACCAACCAACCAGCTAACTAACTAACTAACTAACTAACTAACTAATTAACTAACTAACTAAATATCTAACTAACCAATTAACCAACCAACCAGCTAAATAACAAACTAACCAACAAACCGGCTAACTAACTAACTAACTAACTAACCAATTAACCAATCAACCAGCTAACTAACTAACTAATTGACTGAATGTCTAACTGATAAACTTAATGGAGAGCAGTCCTTCTTGAAAAGTTAATAGTACCTCAGATAGTCGAGAAATTCGCCGCATTTTATGGAACCCGGAAGTTCATTACCGCATTCACAAAAGCCCGCAACCTGTTCCTAACCTGAGCCACATCAATACAGTCCACGCCCCCATCCTATCCCTTGAAGTTCCATTTCAACATGCCCCCAACTACAACTAGGTTTTCCAAGTGACTTTTTTCCCTCAGGTTTCTCCATCAAAACTCTGTACACACCTCTCCAGTCTCCTATACGTGCCACATGCGCCACCAGTCACATCCATCTTGATTTGATCACCCGAATAATATTTGGTGAGGAGTACAGATCATAATGCTCCCCATTATGCAGTCACCTCCTTTCCTATGTCACCACGTCTAATATTCACAATATAGAATAATAATAATAATAATAATAATAATAATAATAATAATAGTCCTTACTAAAGCAAACTAGACTTTAATGATTTTAATTCCTGTATTCGCCTTTTCTCCTCAAAGGATTTAAAACTTTTATTTCGTACGTGCTTTATACACATTAATTGTCTTCAGTACATGTTTGGAAACTTTCTTCTAAGTTAAATTTATAGCTAAGGAGTAAATATTTTCGTCAGTATTAATTGAACCTCATTCTTTCCTGCGCTCCTCAGCACGACTAGTTCAGTCTGTATAGTGACTAGGCACAGACTGGACGATCCGAGTTTCAATTATCCGCGTAGTAACACCATAACTTCCGTAATTCCTCTGGGGGTCATCAATGGGTTCCTAAGGGTAAAGTACCGGGCACTGAGCCTGACCACATATTTCCATCTAGTGCAGAAGTTAAAAATAAGTGGAGCTAGGCATTTACTCCGCCATATGCCTTAATATCATGCAGAGGGACAATTTACTTCTCTGGTTTAAAATAATTTATTTATCTCGCAATAAAATTGTTAGTTTTATTATAAACTTCTAATTTTGTTATTAGAAATATCGTATGACAGCGAGGACATACGAGAGAGAAAATATGGGGCTTGTAGAACAATATTGCATGGTGAGGAATTTAATGTTTTATGCTTGACCAAACATATCAGGGTGGCCAACTGACGGAAAATGAGACGTGTAGGAGATTTGGCATGCTAGGATTGAAATATAAACTGTCGCTATCCTAACCATGAAGGCATATAGGCTGAAAAGAAATATAGCTCCATGCATTATTGAATTACGGAATTACGTGGAGATGAGTGGTCATCTTCACGCTCAGGCTGCTTTACCCGTCGGGAAGGAATCCCCTGTACCCATTTTATGAGCCTTAGTGGGCCCCAGATCCGGTCTGTGCGATTTAAAGAGAAAGATCTCTTGCCTCCTGACGGCCCATAACCCAGTCACTATGCCGACTGAGCTTTACCGCCCCATAGCATATTAAGAAAAGAAAAGAAATGCATACAGAATTTTGACAAAAGAAACGCTGAAGAAACAAACAACTGGGGCCATCTAGAGGAAGGTGTGGTGGTGATTTAGGATCGCTGTACCTACAGATAGAGACCATATAGTGCTGTTGAGAACACGGTAATGAAGGTTCAGGTTTCATAAAGGCGTTAAGTATCTCGACCAACTGAGATACCATCAGCATATTTGGTAAGACCATTTAGCTTTATCTTCTTACAAAGACAACCGCTTTATATAGGTTTTGCAGGCCTTAGTGCTTAACTGTCAACATATAGAGATATGCATTTGCTACGTGTTTTAAATGCGAAAGGAGGTTTGTCTTTCAAAAGGTTCCGCTTTCCATACCTACTGCTGTTACAAATAACAAGTTTTAAGACAAATAAAGCGCCTGTTAATGTAATGACAGCAGTGTGTATTAAATATATACTTATCTTACACAATAGAATACCGAAAATATTTTGGCGTAATAACCTTGATTTCAGGCTTCCGCCGCGATGTTGATGTAATCTGTGGTATTTTGGGTGATTACACGGCGTCGTGTCGTAATTATTTACCGACGTTGTCCCGAAACGTCGGTAAATAATTACGACACGACGCCGTGTAATCACCCAAAAGACCACAGATTACATTTTGGCGTAATTATTAAATAATTACATTTTTCGACATAACTGATGTGTTTTAAATCAACAAGAGGCAATGTCCGAAATAATTATTGGTTAACAAATTTAAAATGATCAATATATATGATAATTGCGCTTTTCTAAATCACTTATGTTCAATTTGAAGCATAATTTGATATTATAAATCAAGAATGGACAAATCAGAACCTACTTCTGTTCTTGAAAATCGCCAAAAGACAATGTCCAACACCAGTGATTGGTTATGAAAAAAATGTACAGTACCCTCACAAAGTTTCATCATAATCAATTAACACTGAGCAGATTGCTGTAAGGGCAATATTTTTGAACGGCATTCGGAAGGTGCCCCCTTCGAATTTCGGCCGAACTATTGCTTTTCCTATGATTTAGCGTAGTTTTCTTCAGTCCGTCCCATAAAATGCAGAAATTGCACCTCGATTAGGCCACGACCACTTCCATCCACATCCCGATTGTCACTACACAACCTTAAGGTGCTTACAGCGTCACAAAATGTACCACATAAAATATCAATCAGTATTTAAGGTGTTTGCGATGTGACTTGTGAGTGGCTCTTAGTACATTTCTGTTTTCAGCAGGAACCACATCTTCATTCAGCTTTTTTAATTTACACCGTGACACTGAAAAAGGAAGGATCCGACAAAACCGGATACATGGCCACAGCTGAGTCCAAGCTTGACCTCTGCCCAGCAGATGACATTTCTTCTTTATTGTAGGGTTTAACGCTCATAAACAGGAATTAAGGAACCTTGCAACCCCAGTTCTAATCATTCTGAATAATAATAATAATAATAATAATAATAATAATAATAATAATAATAATTGAATTTTTGAAAAATTTAAGGGAGTTTAACAAGAAAAACTGAAGATAAAAATTAATGATTTATTTCTTTTTAATAATACAGCGTGATAAATAGTACCTAAAACAGATAATAATTCTACATAAAAACATGTAAGTGTTGAAATTCTGTAATTATTTCCACACATAATATGTCACTCTTTTGGTTATGGAAATTACTCTAGTTTACAGTAACTGACGAAAACAGTAGGTCGTTATGAAGCAGTTGAGAGGTACCTACGATTCGGTCGGTAATGCAGCTTCGATCTGTGCCGACAGTAACTTGTTACAGCATTGCCTATTACATCACGTTACCTGTCAAGGACTATTTAAATTTCACTGCGTGCATATACAGTGAAACTGTGATGTCATGGTATTCCTCAAGGGATAATATTGTATGAGTGAATAGATGGAAGGTTTGTGTTTGAAAACTATACTTAGAGGTGGGAAATGTTAAATTTTTCTTCAGAAATTTTAAAGTGGTTTATATGTCTCTCTCTCTCTTAAATGTCAAAAGTTGTGATTAGTTAACACCTTTATGCGTAGTTATAAAACCTGAAGCAGTTGAAGTTATTGAACAGACGAGTGGCTTTACTGTTTTTAGGCACGTTTGCATAGTCGTCAGGTCCGTCTTCTGTCTCTCTGTCTGTCTCCGTTTGTCCTTTCGTCCTTCAAAACATCTTTCCACATTTTATCAGCGTGGATCCCACTGGACTGATTTCCGTGATATTTGATATGGAGACTTTCATGAAAACTTGTCGAGCAAATCCAAATTTGGTTGAAATCGGGCAAAATTATTGGGCACTTTACATGAAGACCTAAATGGGGCTACGCTTTATTCTAGCCGGCGACATTAAATAGCCATAAACCTTTCGCTTCGAGTGATGACGTATCTGGCTGTTAGGATAGCCGAGGAGATATAAACATTACGCGAACGCGCCATAATATTAGCAACACGTGCGTTGCCTACCTTGTTTAAAACCAGAATATTCATTGCCGTATTCCAAAGGGCCCTCCAGATTTCATAGATATGTCATATTTTTGCAATAGGCCCACGTATTCTCAGTAGCCTAAGACTCTGACATGAAGACCTCCATTTCCTTACCTTTGGTTTTACGTAAGATCATTTATTCTAATCATCCGTGCTTTAAGTCTAGGCCCATTGTATTCTTAATTTATTTACTATAGGTATGCTGTATGGAGGTTAGTTGGGAATATATTCAATAAGAAGGCGGGGAAATCCGACAGGGGGGTGGTCCTTGATCATGGTAGTTGGACGATCGTCTAACAACTGATTACAGTAGCCTGAAAATCAACATGTCACGAAATGTTTTACAGATCCTCAATTGAAAAGTACCTGAGGTTTGGAACTTAGTTGTCATGAGAGTAGGTGTAAGTGTGCTGTGAATATGGTAATGGCATTTCAGGATTCAAAAAATATGGGGAATATCTTGACAAGCTGGGACTCCATAAGCTTGTCAAGACGGGCTCTGCTCTGTGAAGTTAGCGTTATTCGATGTCACGTATGAATTCTGAGGGGTACCTGATGTTTCTCTATTCTATTTCTCTTTATTTCCTTTTACCTAGACCTAAACATTCACTTCTGTTCTAAGATTAATGTATTCTGTTATATGACACCTTGTAGTTTGATAGATAGTTGCAAATTTTCCGGCGAAACTTGCTGTCTTTAAGTTCAGATATGTGAAGCCATCCCTTTTCTTCAAATCTTCAGGATGCCACATAAAAGTTAAATTTCACCATATAACGTGCCATGAAGGCACAGAGGGGGAGTGGAGGTATAGCTCTACACATTCTAGAGGATATTTATCTCTATGTTCATCGCCGTGGAAATTAAAATCTTACTCCCTTCAGATTATTCTAAGACAAAGTAGATATAATCGTATACTCTTGTCAGCGTGTCCACAACCTGTATTTCACTTTTCGTTGCAAGCCAGCAGTGTTGGATTCCTATGAAACTACGTGTGGTCTGGTTTCAGAAACCTTGAGTACGATAAAAGCCATATCCTGACATGTTGTCCGAGTAAACCTTGACCTTTTCACGAATTCGGTTGCTCAATGAAAGAAGAAACATCCGAAGATTGGAGAAGGGTTTGGTCAGTTTTCCCTTTTAAGAATGTTTTCTTTTCTTATTATTACGTGTACCCTTACACAGGGAATGTTTAGTCATGTAATTATTCTTATGCAAATAAATAATATATACCGTTAACTCAAAGATGATATTATGAACTGATAATACATAGCCTCGAATAACAGAATGGTTAGTGAAGAATGAATTGGGAAAAACGTGGAAGGCCGTTATCCTGAACTATGGTAATTAATCTCCCTAAGTTTGCCTAAAGGCGCAGAGGAAGACGAAGAGAACCGTCAGTCAGGATGGCTGGTCTTCAGTCTCAGATTTGAACCCGGGAACTCCCGAATACGAATCAGTTTTTGTCAGGCACGTTTTTGTGACATTCCTTGCAATGTCATTATCCTGTCTAAAGCCATACCAAATATAAAGTTATTATTATTGTTATTATTAATGATATTAATTCAGGATTTAATAAAAAAAAGAAGAATAAAAAAAAAATTGCGCAAGGAAATTCATAACTTGAACTCACCTCTACATATTGATGGAGTATTTAAATATATATATATTTATACATACACATATGCAATAGGATTTATAATATGTATAAAGGTGCATCTTATCTTGAATTATATAGTGGGACTTTTAATACAAAATATAACATGATACAGAAATATCTAATTTTAAACAAAGAAAATGGATGGTCGGGAGAAGAAGAATGCAAACAGCACTCAGAATTTCAGTTTCAGAACCAGAAATAAGGAGATTATCTGGGATTTCTAGACATAGAGCCTAAGGGAGGATAATATTAAAACTGATTTTAAAGGAATATGTTGTGATTTGGAGAAATGGACTGAAGTCAATAAATACAGGTTCAAATGTCGGACTTATTCAAAAAATTAAGATATGCTGGGGAGACTTTCAACAGCCGTCCCATCAAATGTGCTGTATTTTTTATTTCCTCTCCCAAACTACCTCCCTTTAGCTGTTATAACCTAGAGTATTTAACTGCCTTGTACTAGATCACTGAATGAATTATTAATTATTTCTTATGTAATGCCATAAATTGATCAATTAGTACACCTTCTTGTTCCCTTTTCCTGGGCACTTTTGTCAAACACTCTCATTTCTTGTTCTCCCTCAAAGTAAGATAAGAATTTCTACAAATATACAAAACAACCGGTAATATTTTATATTCCAAAAGACAATACGTTTCATAGTATGAGATTTAACGCATATAATTTTAAATATGTTTTAATACGCAGCACTGACTGGATATATTCCTCACATGTTCTCATTGCCTAGGAGAGCACTTTATTCTTACGAAGAGGCTACACTGATTATATTCTAGGTCGGCCCATTTCATGCTATGAGACTAATTCGGAACCCTTTCTCATGTGTAGCTGAGTCTTCCACCCCCGTCCAAGCAGCAAGTATGTCTTCCCCCAGGGACATAACAAAGGAAGCCAGAGAATATTATATATGCCTTGGAACATTTAAAAGAGAGGCATACTGAAATTTATCTCTTGTATTTACAGTTTGTTTTCATGGTTGAGTGACACAATGTTTTTGTGGAAATGTGGCCTCTAATGGGGGCAATTGTCCGTCCTTTGTGTGATGGAAGAATGAATAGATTTTAAATCTAAAAAACAGGTCCGATAATTGGCTCAGATACTTGTTCAAGCAGCCTCTCTGAGACACCCCTTCGAAACTGAGAAACAGGTTTTTAATCCTGGAATGTTGACCAACATCTCAGTACAAATTAGTCTGAGTTTGTTGAGCGATCGTCGTTATAACTATTTGTATCCGCGCGAATAATTCGCTAGTAGAAACAATATAATATTTAACTAACTAACTAACCCCATGGAGCACAGTCCTTCTTGAGAAGCTAGCAGGTCGTCAGCTAGTCAAGAAATTCCCCGCTTTTTATGGAACCCGAAGGTTCATTACCGCACTCAAAAGAGCCGGCCACCTGTCCCTATCCTGAGCAATTAAGTTGTACCAAAGAATCAGTCCAGTTCCGAGGCTTTGTATAGTGTTTCGTAACATGGTAATTTTTTAAGGTGAGGAGTTGTTAGCACCTCGCTCACCCCCCAAGCTGGATGGCCACCCCTTGTCGGCTGTCCGCGACTGCTTATTCAATGTATTCGCAGCTACTCTCCATATCCGGAGGCCGTTCCTCCATCCGTAACCTGAGGACGCGCCATGCTGTGGTGACAGGAACCGACTTATCATGGAATATTTAATTAAGAGAATATTTGTTTATATATTTGAAACTTTAAAGCACCTCTCTATATACAATATTTGACATTGTCAGTGTATCATATTCTATACATTGACGTTGCCCTTAAATAATTACAAAAGTGACACTGTCAAATGAAAAGATTCGCGAAAATGAAACACAGAGCTAGCCATGGAGAAAAATAAGCGATGTTAGATACATTACAACACGCTTAAACATCTTTCTTTGAGCCTTATTTATTGTAAGCGACTTTGAGCTAAAATTATCTTATCTTATCTTTGGAATCATATGATCTAATGGACATACTAAACCTGGGTATAAGGTTAGTGTTTCTAGAACCAGTAACTTCAGCTGCTATGCAGTGACAGATTACTACTGGTATGCAGTGTTCGTGCAAGCCTTTTAGAATCGTGAGCTACCACCATCGAGGGACAAGGGAAGCTAACATATTTCATGTACTTCCTTCCGCCTCAGGTGGATGCAGCACTGCCTATTTTTAACGTTGTCATTTTTTGTTAAAAACTTTTTTTTTTCAGAAAACTTTAATAAAAAATGAGATTGCCATATATATACCCAATCATAAGCTTTCTGAAAATGTCTGTCTTGAAAATATCCCTTCGGTAGTTCAGTACATCATAAGATCGCAAGCAAACATTACCATAGTGGTACATATGACTGACGGTGACGTCATAATTGCAGTTTCCTCTCCGGTCGAATACGTCATTCATGTTTCAATGTAAACATGTAAAGATACAATTCCTGATACTCCGTGGATCAAGGACCCAATAGAGAGATAGCCTACAGCTTTAAACTTTATACATTTTGTACTTCTAATATGTACCTATATTGTTAGTTTGTAATGTGTAATTTATAATTAAAAAAAGTCCCTGATGATGGTCCCAACAAGGGATCGAAACATGTCGGACCAGTTCACAGCGACTGTATTGTAAATACAAAAACGTATAATAAGTGCAACTGTTGGTTAATTGTTGTGTGTTCAAATGACAATGCACAGTATAAATAGTATAAATTTCTTCAATGTCTTATTTCTTTCCTTTTTCTTTCTTTTTTTCCCTTGTTTGTCTTGCAGAATTTCTTCGGAGTTCAGTGTTGAACACTGACAGGGCCTCTAGAATAATATTCCTCGCCTAGAAAACACACTGCAAGCACAAGAAATATAATTGATAGGTCAACCAACTTACGCAGATAGTAAAATACATTCAGAAGTAAGTATAAAACACCTACATGTTTCGGCACCGGAATGCCATCATAGGGGTTTAACTCCCTGATGATGGCACGCAGGTGACGAAACATGAATGAGCTTCACGCATCCTTCAGAATTTATTATTATGTACATATGTTGGTTGATGTGCTAATTATAAGAATATGCACTGTGTGAATAACATAAAAACACCAAATATATGTTTAGGGATCTGCCTTTTAACGCTGGCTACAATAAATAATCGTTATTTAATTTGGTAAATTAAAAGTAACAGCTTACAGGCCTGCATTGTGGTCCACTTAGCCCCCTATCTGTTGAGTATCTGTGTCTTTCCCTGGGGATAAAGAGGTCTGGTGTAAAACTGACGAAACTCTGTTTCCAGCCTTGAGGCGAAGAATGTGTGCATGTGTACCTCAGTCCGTCTACAGATCTCTATGATGCTATGTTTAATTAACCACAGGCATTTCTTTACCCTGTACTTTTTTTTTTCCCATTGCCTCGACAGCCCCTTGGGGGCCTACGCCGTCTCATTTTTCGAGGCTTCACGATCATACTTTTTTTAGACATACCACACTCGGTAGGACTCCTCTGGACGAGGGACCAGCTCATCGCAGAGACCTCTACCTGACAACACACAACAATCAAAAGAGAGAGACTTCCGTGACCCCGGCGGGATTCGAACCCAAAATCCCAGCAATCGAGCGGCCGCAGACCCACGCCTTAGACCGCGCGGCCACTGTGATCAGCACCCTGTACTTTACCGGATTAATTGAAACTCCCTAACGCACCTCTTAACTACAGGGTTTAAATTGCGAATGCTCTTTAGACTTTTGCAGTCGGCTATTTGTTGCGGTTTGAAAATGTTCTTTTATTGTGTGTTGGTAATTACGGTGTAGAGACACTGAACGTATGCATACGGGGGTACTTGCATGCAGTTTACGAGTTAACATGTAACTATAAACGTACATAACCTACACACTTCCTTGTTCAAGAGCATTCCTCCGTCGTCCCTCGCCACAACATAGAGAACAACCTTGCAGGACCCAATTACACTTCAGTATATGGGATTATTTCTTGTCTTTGTAACTGCGAGTTCTTAGCACCGAAAATAAGATGTGATATTTCAGATTTTCATGGCGTTGGATGTCATGATTACGTTGAAACTGTGTAGTTGGTTAGACGATTACCACAGTTTCGGAGGAAAACTGCTTAGTCTATCTTCAGAATAGAACAGCGGCTATGAGGATGTAGGCAGCAGGTTCACCTGAAACGTCGGGTAACATCTACCAACTTACAAGACACAGAAGACAACTATCTTGACGACAAGATAGGATAAATGTGGTAATGTTTGCAAGGTGTGCGTGTGAAAGTGGTTGTGGCCTATTTTAGCTCTGTGTCGATTGTTTAGACTTCTCTCAGGACTGAAAAAAAGTCATGCTGTGGGAACCTCAAATTTTGTATCCAGTTAATCTTGTTTGTTTAGTGCAAAGACAAATATGATATTGTTGTCTTATGCCTCCAAGCCAACGCTGGAATATTACATTCAAATACAATAAAGAGCTGCCGGTACCCATTGGACAGAAGGCTGCATGGGTTCCAGAGCCGGTTTGTACACCTTGGAGTAGGGAAATGTCTTTTTTCCTGCGCTGAAAATCGAAAACCCATCCCCTGATCTAAACTGCCCAGTTTTTGCAGAGTTTGGTTGAGAAATCTGAAGGAAAGAGCATTTTGGTAAACCTAAGTGTAGATGAGAAGAGAATATTAAAATGAATTTTAAAGAATGGAATGGAATGGCGTGGACTGTATTAATCTGGCTTGAGATAAGGGTAAGTGAGGGGCACTTGTGTTCACGGTGATGAATATTCGGGTTTTATAAAATGGAGGGAGTTTCTTTACTAGCTGAGAAACTGTTACCTTCTCAAGTAGGACTCTGCTCCGTGGAGCTATTGAGTTAAGTATTTCTGTTATTAAATATAAAAGCTGCGAGACACAACATCTGAATGACGCGTTCAGTTTTCCTTCAAGAGATGTGCATAAAAGGCAGAGTCGAGGTTAAACCGCTCTGAACATCTAATTTGTCAGTGTAATTAACGTACAAGGAGAAGCAATGAACAAAACTGAATGACCATGGTTGTGGTTTCCGATGTCAAAATGTATGCTCTTATTATGTGCATATTCCATTCTCTTAACACATTGCGTGTGTCTAATGGAGTGCCGCGTACCTTACATAGCTACACATTACATCGTAATGCTCTTTGCATCAACCTGATTACAAGTCAATTAACCCGAGTTCGCACCAGTGTAAGATATAGCGTATAGCAAGGGAGACAGCACAGCGGCTCGCGGAAGTTATTGTAAAAATATATATTCATGCAATTTACCTGCACATTAACTAGAGAGTAAAGGGCGTTTTAAAAGATATTCTACAGAAAGGAGACACGTGACTAGCTGAATCTAACCTATTGTGGTTGGATGAACAGACATAGGGAGCCACCTGTATGGGGAAAAGAATATTTTATTTTATTAATAAAATAGTGGATGGCCCAATAAGCAGTAATTCCGTGTGTCGCTAACAGAAAGCGCTAGTTGTGACTTCTAAGGCAGCGAGCAGTGTTGCTACCGTACGTTCGATTTTAAATATAAAGAGATGACTGCGTAATAAATCAATATTATGACAATTTTAATATTTGTGAGATCTCACAAATTGTAAGATATTTTTAACACATTTTATGTTAGTCTCACCGTGCATATTACGATTCGATATTTAAGAAACCAACAGAATGCACTTCACTTTCACTTTAATATGTCTTAATTAACCCCTACATATGTTTCGATTTAAGTAAACCATCCTCAGGGGGGTCAAAACTACGTTACATCAATTCCAATGTTAATACAAGTTTAAATATTGTGCAATGCCTTTCATGTTATTACAATCACCGTAAAATCAGAGTTAAAAAACGTATAAAATGTTATATAAAATCCTTAAAATTCGTTGAATTTTGTGTCGAGTATTTTGTGTGGAGTAACACAGCGATTCATTCTATTACATTTTATTATTTCGAAACAAAATTCAACAAATTTTAATGATTTTATACAACATTTTGTACGTTTTTTAACTCTGATTTTACAGTGATTGTAATAACATGCAAGACATTGCACAATATTTAAACTTGTATTATCATTGGATGTGATGTAACGTAGTTTTGACCCCCCTGAGGATGGTTTTACGTAAAACCGAAACATACGTAGTGGTTAATTAATACTTATTAAAGTGAAAGTGATGTGCATTCTGTTGGTTTCTTAAATATCGACTTTTAACACATGTCCACTTAGGATTTAAATTATGTACTTAAATGCATGAAGATGGTCGGGGACGACCGAAACATGTAGCATGCAATGTTTGATTTAATTAATATGTTGTGTTTGACGACACTGTATAAATTACGCAGCACAGCGGGATGAATTCCATCAAAATACTTCTTTCATTTGCATCCTAAAGTACGCCTCCCGAAGCTCGTCTAGCTAGTGTACACATGTCTGACTCCTGTTTCATTACACATACGCATCAACGTAAGAAACCAGGTTCATACATTACTGATTTTTTTTTAAACCGAGATAGCTAAATGGATATAATGGGCAAATCTTGTTTTCAGACAGAGGGTTTTTGCTCAATATTTGTATGTATTTATACCTCTTCCTTTATACGTTTTCATGAAAGATCCTTACTCAAGTGGAGGAATAATATTGTATTTAATATATTCTTGAATTGTTTAACTTCTTCTTCGGTTAGAATTAAACGAAGTGTCCTTGTTTCGTGTCCCTAAGCACGGCATCTTCGTCGCATATAAAGCCTTCATCCACGGGGCAGCCTGTAATAGCCACCATACTCAGAAACACCATAAAATGAACTGTTGTTATAGTGTTCAGTAATTGGATGAATAGAGGCTAATGACTTTGAAGGTCGTGGGAGGAAGTGATTGTGACCTAATATAAGGAAATATCCCACGATTGTTCTGGAAGAACTGAGGAAAATCTCAGACAGGTTAGCTGGTCTCCGGGTCGAGACTTGAACCCGGGATTTCCCGGATACGAAGTAGGAATAAAACCCATTCTTCAACGGCGTTCAGTCATGATTAATGAATATTTGAATGATCTGTGGCATTACCTCTTTTTTTTTTCTATGGCTCGATAGCCCCTTTGGGGCCTAGGCCTCCTCGTTTCGTCGAGGCTTCACGATCACACTTTTAGACACACCACAGTCGGTAGGACTCCTCTGGACGAGTGATCAGCCCGTCGCAGAGACCTCTACCTGACAACACACAACACTCGCAAGAGACAGACATCCATGCCCCCCGGTGGGATTCGAACCCACGATCCTAGTAAGCGAGCGGCCGAAGAGACATTACCTCATATCGACTGGTAAATAGTTACCGACGCTTCGAAGGAAGTTGTTACCTTCATCTTCATGGCGAAAGGTACATATTTCTTCGTGGCCTGCTTTCTGCCGAAGATAAATGCATTGCGTTCCTTCGGAAATTTGGTAGTTATTTACCAGTCGAAACGGTGTAACATTCCATAAAACTTTAATCTTCAGAAACGTCGCCGTGAAACACCTCAAGTCTTGTGTTATTAACATTTTAAAGCCTAGCGGTTACTTTACGTAACACCAGGCCTAACATTCAATAATTCTACATTCTAACAACAGATTATGTTTACGTGGTTTGTAAGGATTTCAGAACAAACAGTGACTTTTGCCTTGTACACTATTAACAGACTGGCTTCGTATACCCGAGGTGGAAAGTGTTTACTCCGCGGTAAGACTTTGGGCCTTTAAATAAAATATTTGTTCTCGTCTTTAAAAGAATTAGAACAGTGGAGCCAATAAGAAACAAATAAAAGCATTACGTAGGCTTACTAAAATTTGTTTGCAGGCAGAAGGCAATTTGTGCAAAAAACCTAAAGTGATATTTATTACACCACCCTCGCGTGATTGGCCTTGGAAACATTAGCACAGGGAGGCTATCCGATTTGCAGCAATTTCGATCCCGGACCTCTCCGATTAACACGTATTCCATTTAGCTGCTTCCGTCTGAATCAGTGCGGACCAGAGCTAATGCTAACCACAAAAAAAAAACGAATATCATTCAATCCATGATCAAGAACTGAAACTGATGTAGACAAGCTCCTCGCTGTATGAAGGGGATACCCCAATGAAGGTCATTTGCTATGTAAAAACAAATTTCCCGTTGAGAACTTATATAAACACTTGAGACAGGTATCAAACAAATGTGCATGCACCGAAACCTGCTCGTACCAGAATTCCAAGATGTGTGGACAGTGTTTTGTTATGTACACATTTCCGCTTAAGACGGCGAGGCCTCTTTTAATTCTCTGTAAGATATATTGCACGGTAGGCTGTAGAATAAACGTTGCCAGTGTCTTGATATAACGGCACCTTATTTTGCGCGTTTCGACAATAATTTTGCCATGAATTATGCCTTTGTTTGGCAGTACGTTTTAACGGCTTTACTTTATGTGTGTCACGAACCTGAGCAAATATAACCTGTACAGACATTATCCGGCTTACTTAAGTTTTCCTTTCCTGAAATACTTACGTAAAGCGAAATTTTTATTGACCCCACCCCACCTAATTATTACACTTCATCGGTCATGTATACGTTTGTACTGTGTCATTGTACATGTTTAAAATATTATTTAATTTTTTTTCTTATGGAACACAAAGTAAAATAATTTAATAATTGCAGATTAATAATAATTATAATTATAATAATAATATTATTATATAATATTAACCATTCATGAGAATTTTTACGTTCGTTGCATATTACGTACGCCGAAAACTGCCTGTACTAACTTGTGGAGCAGAGTTCTTCTTGAGAAGCTAGCGGTGTGCGAAGTTTTCAAGACGCACTGCGTCGTTTATACAGTATAAAATTTACCCCCAATTTCACGCAACGCACATGCTCAAATATTGTCCACGTTCTGAGCCTGATGAATTCAGCCCATACACTTTCACGCTCCATTTTCTTAGGATCTATTCTAATATTGTCTATCCATCTACAACTAGCTCTCCCGAATGTCCTATTTCTTTCAACTGTCCAACTGTCGCATGGAAATGCAGTCACTACCACCAAAACAATTTACGTTAAATCAAAATAGTAATTTAAATTAAGCAAAAACGCATTTTTGGGAAGGCACGTCATTCCGCCTGAATTCGATGAAAGGGATTTGAAGAGACTGAGTATTTGCTACCCGCTGTAAAACTTCTTGAGGATTTGTTTCTGGTGTCTAACTCATATTGTACGAATATCGGGGGTAAATTTCTACATTTTAGTCAAAAACTCCTTAAAGTAGAAAAACAATTTGTGCGTGAAGTAAAATACGTATCTCATCGTGGTATAAAAATATATCTAATTTTTTATCTCCATGAAGTAGAGTCATTTTTCAGAAGTTAATATTCTGTCGACTGGTAAAGAAATTCCATCTTTTTTTAACGCATTTGAAAGATCCCGCAATTAGAACAGGGATAACGTAGTCGGTGTAGAGGCTAGGGTACGGGCTGGAAGACGGTATAGAGACTAGGCTACGAGCTGGAAGACGGTATAGAGACTAGGGTACGAGCTGGAAGACGGTATAGAGACTAGGGTACGAGCTGGAAGACGGTATAGAGACTAGGGTACGGGCTGGAAGACGGTATAGAGACTGGGGTACGAGCTGGAAGACGATATAGAGACTAGGGTATGGGCTGGAAAACTGTATAGAAATAAGGGTACGGGCTGGAAGACGGTATAGAGACTAGGGTACGGGCTGGAAGACGGTATAGAGACTAGGGTACGACCTGGAAGACGGTATAGAGACTAGGGTACGGGCTGGAAGACGGTACAGAGACTAGGGTACGAACTGGAAGACGGTATAGAGACTAGGGTACGGGCTGGAAGACGGTAAAGAGACTAGGGTACGAGCTGGAAGACGGTATAGAGACTAGGGTACGGGCTGGAAGACGGTATAGAAACTAGGTTACGGGCTGGAAGACGGTATAGAGACTAAGGTACGGGCTGGAAGACAGTCGGTGTGTGGTTTGACTCCCGGCAGGGGCAAGAAATTTTACTCTTCCCCGAAATAACCTTAGCCGCAATGGGGCCCAACCAGCTTCCTCTCCCATGGGAAGGGCTGATTTAATTTTATCGCAATTTATGCTTCTGCATGGGGCCCCGACAGGCTGTTTGCATTTCGGTTTATCGTGATTTTCTTTAACATCTTTTACTCTAAATGCATTTTTCCTTCAAGATTACGTGTAGTTAGGTCTATAATTTACTTTAACTTAGGACTTAGAAGTGTCTTAAACCGGCCCTGACAGTGGCCGCTAAAGGCTCTTTTCCAGGTAAAGGAAGAGGGGTTTGTAGGTGGACCATCTCTCCGTCTAGTGCCGAGGTTATGAATGAGTGGAGTTATCCTTCTACTCCCTTATATGCCTTCATTTCTTGCGCTTAGTTAGGCACAAAAACTTTACTTTACATGACATTTGTATATATAAACCAGTCCAAACCATCATATTCTCTTTCTTTAATGTTCATTTTAATATTATTCTGTGTACACAATAAAATTAATGAGATAAATTACTAAAGTAAATCTTTAGGCTACAATGGTTTCACACTGTGATCTGCAGGTCTGTTATGTAACATGGATATTTAGACTGAGATTCAATACGGAATTTTATTCAATTTCGTTAAACTTATTTTGTACTGTAATACATTAACCACACCCAACTTCCCTTTCTGTATTTCAGCTTGTAACACTTTCAGAATTTCTTTCGCGCTGTTATTTTTTTCTTTCTTTCTTTTCTGAGAGAGTAGGTCATGAGATTATTGCTGTCCCGTGCATGTGCAGTATTTGTTAGCCTGAGGATACAAACAGATTACAGGCTAGGAAAAGCAGGGAAGATGAATGGCAGACCATCGATGGTTGGCGTGGTAACCGCAAGGAAAATACTTCCATATTTATAAACACTTACGACACATTTCGTTGTTAAATATGGGTCAGATCAATAAAAACGAGAAATTCCGCTAAAAACGTATTGAAAGTGCTTTAATTTTAATGTTTCTATATAGAGCAGCAGGAATCAAATTAACTGCAAAATCGATTGAAAGCGCTGTGACAACTTTTTTAACAAAATAATTTAAAATTGTACAACATATTTGTAATAGTGTGGTAGAACATCTATCCACACTTATCATTTCCGATTATGACCATAACAATATTCATATTTCAATAGTTTCAATCGAATTTTATGGACTTATATTCCTTCCTCATTATGTTTTTTGAATATAACTGTGAACCTGAGGATGACTTGAAATAGGTCGAAATTTGTAGTTCTCTATAATAAATGGAATTTATTTGTGTTTGGACGGATTTTGACTTGATTTCTGTTATAAATAACACAACGGGATTACATTTTGTAACATTATATTTTCTTTCTGTGCAATTCTCTTTATTTGTTTGACAACGGAGAGCACGAAGCAAGCTGATGTGGTAGCAATGCTCTGGACACGTATTTATAAGGCCCTGGGTTCCAACCTCAGCTTGGACACCGAATGTCCTGAGGCTTTATGCTCTTTTCCTTAGCCGTTTGGTGTAAATATTGTCGTAGTCCTTATGTTAGTCCAGGGGTGCAAAAATACCAGACACCAGGACGCCCGGGCGAATAAATTCCTTCTGGCAGCGCCTAATATTTTTCGATACTTAGAATGGATCTTTTTTCATGTCACTTTTCTTGTGCCTAGAATTGTTACGTGGCTTACAGATCTTTAAAAAATGTATGTGGGCATTCCTTTAACAAACCACGATCGCTTGTTCCCAAATCCTTTCCAATCCATCTTTAACCAATCTTCATACAATCAACACCAAATATTCTCACGCATAATACAACACAAAATGTAAACATCAGACATGAATAAGGAAGAATTGTGACTGTCAGTTCAAGTTCAAGGTCACGTCATCATTCATGCTTCTATAATTATCTTTCAATGAACTTCGCTGGTCTATTCGTGATTGTGAATGTTAGCGAACAAACCGTACATATTATCAAGTCACTTCCGCAAGAGATTGCTAATTTATTCGGAGTCATATTCATAATAATATTACCGCCTGTTGTGTAGTCTGCTAAAAATGTGAGACGTTTTGGATGAAAGTACTGTCTCTGTCTTTATTACCTAGAACTTTGTCTTGTAGGCCTGCAATTTATTCGGAATAATATTCAGTATATCTGAAGAGAGTGACTGTATTCTAACAAGTGAATATATGGAAGCGAGGACGTCTGTGGCATCTAGCGAGAATTAAGGTGTCTGGTTGTTGTTTCGCTCTTGACATTGCAGGAAACATAGACTTTTTCGCTGAAATTTAAAATTTTGCCTTCTCCCCTGGGTGTTTTATTCTTGGACATCCCGTTGTGATGTGTGAAAATTACATACGAAGACAGGACAGACAATTACAACAATATTATACATAAATATTGATAAGATATATTAATATATTAACATTTCCGCTATAAGAATATATGAATTATTGTCATATAAAATTGAGATCTCAGTTATTAAACAACTTCTTTTTCACAAAATGTTTCAGTTATAAGTTCTAACTTGTGCTTGATGATGGCTTTTGTTTAAGCCGAAACATATTGCACGACAGAAATTAAATATTGTCAGCGCACTTGTGATTGACGGTGCTGCCTGTTTGTCTAATGTAACTTCAGTATGTTAAGTCTCAACCACTTGAAACAGTTCCACCGCTATTGATACTAATGTTGTTCTTTCTGGACTGGTGACCTATGACTTCTAATTAAATACGTGTAATTTCCCCAAGTGCTCAAGAGGACTGTTGCCTGAAGGACGCAGATTTCTTGGCTTCGTTATGCAACACCTGAAACCACAGCACTACACAAATCCTCCCCTCCCCGCCGTGGTCCTGTCCAAATAATCGCGCTGTTACGTCAAACGGCCGTGTGTTGACGACCTGATCAGATAGTGTTGGCTGACTGTATCCGTCTCGGCATTAGAACCAGGCTGCAAATAGAAGTATTTGGGTGCCAGACTTGCCAATTACGTTCATACTTTATTATCATGTCTTCAGGTAGGAGCCGGGATATCTCGGTCACGTAGTGGTTATTGACGATCGAAGAATCCGGGTTCGGTTCCCAGCAGGAACGAGAGACTACCCCTCCTCAGCTCTCATACTGTCTCTTGTCTCCACTCAGCCCCCTCTCTAGTGGGTACCAACAGGGGGTATTTGAGTGATACAGCAGAGGGAGCGTGACACTGACCGCTGACCTTCTTTTAATGCCAAGGTTGAGAATGTGTGGAGCTACAACTCTATTTATTACCGAGGTTAAGAGTGTGTGCTTTTATATACCCATTCGTTGATATCAATATTTTGTGGCGTTATAGGTGCATTTAGTTCCGATGTTGAAAATGTGTGGAATTATACTTCCATTTATTGTCGAGGTTAATAATGTGTGGAGTTAGATATCCATTTAGTGCTAAGGATAAGAATTGCTGGAGTTATATTTCCATTTTGTGCCGAGGTTAAAATGTTTGGAGTTATGCTTCCATTTTGTGCCGAGGTTAAAATGTTTGGAGTTATGCTTCCATTTTGTGCCGAGGTTAAAATGTTTGGAGTTATGCTTCTATTTTGTGCCAGTGGTAAGGCTGTTTGGAGTTATATCTCTATTTAGAGTCGAGGTTAAAAATGTGTGGATATACATCTTCATTAAATGCGGAGATTAAGAATATGTGGAAACATACCTTCATTTAATATCGAGTTTAAGATTTTACGGAGTTATGCCTCCATTTAGTGCGAAGGGTAAGAATCTTTGGATTTTATCTCCATTTAATTCTGATGTTTAGAATGTGTAGAGGTATACCTCCATTTAGTGCGGAGATTACAAATATGTGGAGTTATAACTCAACTCCCTCAGGCGGGTAAAAAAGCCTCTTGAGTCATTAAAATTATCAACGATCCAGTGTGTGAATATGTGACTTCGTCAGTTAGACAAAAGTTTAAGCTGTGAGAAATTTAGCCTTCATGAATAGAACTCATTTAAATACCTGCTGGCATCCGAATTCTGCCGCTTGTGTGAACTCGGAAAATTTTCTGCCACACGAGATGATGTGAAATACTGCTTCTGGCAAAGAATACTTTAAATAACTGAAAGAAATCGAAGGAAAAAAAAATAATAACTTACAGCCTTCATAATTTCAAAACTACCCCCGAGCAAACAACCTTACTGATATTTTCAGAAAAGTTCCTTGAAAGTAAATTCTCTCCCTCTCTCTTTCAAATTCTTGGCAATACATTCACTTTTCAAGGCGTCTCATAACCGTGAATGACCACAAAGAACACCAGACTAGTTGCTTTCTTGTGTGAGAAGTCAAATTTCCTAACTATAACTTTAATACATATCTGCATAATTAAATTGATTGTGAGATAAAGCAAAACATTACTGACTCCTGTCAGTATTTAGACCAGTGTTTTCGAAGATTTTTTCTGTGGAGGAAATCCTTCTACAATTTTTCATATCCTCAAGAGCCCTTGACTATTAAAACAGAAAGATTACAAATAAATATTGCCGTAATAAGAATTAAAAAACACAAAGGCAGTTGGTAGCGCACGAAGAATTCTTCAGTATTGCCAATTGCTGGACAAATTTCCGTCATAATTTCGAGGGATATTTGAAATTTTTTGCAGTATTACAAGAATTTTTATTTATTTATTTCACGATATATCGCGGAACCCTCAAAGATGATCTGTGGAACCCTGGTTTGGAAACAATGATTTAGACCATATAGTGTCTATGACAGGTAAACCAATATGTATGCAGCTTTCGTTGAATGAGACTAATAGGGAATATCCAGGAACTCGGAGAAACAACCTGATAGTCTGCAATTTTGTCCATCGCAAATACCGTTCTTGCGCTTGGTAATGGACTCTGACCCCAGCACTGAAAACTGGCGAATAACTGCCTGAGCGATGTCGCTGATTGCTTTTTTATTAAACTTACTGAAATAATTCAATAACACTTTATAAATCGTAAGCTTGTTTTAGAAACACATTATTGTATATGGAGAGAATAAAGGTATATTTCCTAGCCTCGAATGTTATCATGTTTATAGCAGGTTTTATGAAATTTATTACCTATTATTACCTATTATTACCTATCTTCCCTTTTGAAATAGTAGCAGCAGAATTGAAACGGATTTGAAACGTGGGAAAAAATTGGTAGAAGGTAAAATTTCCAAGCTATGAATTTTCTAACTTGAATGTGAAAGGTTTTGAAGTAGCGATTCAGCAAGGTGACATTCTGTGTCATTCAATATATTTTATCTGCTTTGTTAGTGTTCTGACTTGTTCAAATTTGGTCAAGTATTTAGTTCAGAAGGCTGGTTCTCCAGAGAAAGGAATACCATAACATCAAACAAGGTAAGGATTCTTTCCTTACTAGTAGCGATGCGCCTGGAACAATAGTCACTTGGTTGAGTGCAAAAGTGCTTTAATCACCACGACAAAATTGCATTTAGCTATTGCTTCAATTAAAGGAGATTACGTTAACCCGTTGGCGCCGAACGAAGCGTACACTGTGTGGAAGGGTGCTGGGTTTAATTCCTGAAAGATGTAGCATAGTCGTGGCCAATTATGGCCATTCTTTTACAGAAATATTGTTTTTTTTTTTTTTTGCTTTTTGTGTAAGATTTTGCATTAATAAGATTAAATCCTGTATTTTAACTCGGGGGTTTTGCAGAGACCACCGATAATGTAATTCCTGCGCCACAGTGTTAAAGACATTGACTGTGGTATAAGCCTGATTTGTTCACTCTGTGTAGTGACTGCGCTATCTGGAAGATTTGGGTTTCAAACCTTGGCAAAGGCAAGATTTTTCTCTTCTCCAAATCCTTTAGACCTGCTGTCGGTTCCACCCAGCCTCCTATTAAATGGGTAACCGGTGTTTTTCTCGGAGGTAAAACGGCGGGGGCGTGAACCTAACCACTCACCTCCATTCAGAGCCAAGGTTAAGAATAAGTGGAGCTATACCTCTGCTCCACCCTTACAGCTGCATGGTGTGAAACGAACGACTTTACATTTTTATCGCTATAGTCGTGACTAAAATTTTGGACATTTTCAATTTGTTCAGTCTAAAATGTTCATAACATTTGGATGGCTGTTCCTGCCTCAGTTTTCAGGTAGGAGAGGGAAAGAGGAGAATTCACTTTGGTGTGCCCTTTAGAAAGAGCTATTCTAAGTGCCTGGAATAATTGAAACTGGCTGTATTTAATGGGCCCACCACAGTAAGTTCTCATTTTGCTACATTTTACCTGAAGACGAGGGCATTTCCAACAGCCGAAACTGAGTTTACACGTGATACAATGGAGAACGTCAAACATTTCAGTCACAGGAATATAAAAATACCACGTTTTGTCACAGAGCATTACAAATTATTATTAACACAAGGGAATTAGCGGCTTCAAATTTAGGCACGAATATATGCTTCTCGGAATCAGCTTATTTATGATAATTTTTATTCCCTCCACAGAAGTACAGAGGTTATTGTTTTAAAATAGGACACGATACCTTTCTTCAATAATTGATAGAAATATATAGAACTATAGGACTGTAAAATTATGTACAAGTATATATGTATTTAGCTCTTCAATCTTACCAACAAGTTATATTACATACGTTTTATCTTGGCAAATAGTTTCGGCTCCGGAAATAGACGCCAAGCTAAAAACTATGCAATGTAACTTGTTGATGTGATTGAAGCGCTAAGTAAACACACACTTGTGATTAATACACCAACTGGGATGTTCTATATTAAGATTATATAACTGCAAAAGTAAGTTTCATGAAACAAAAAAATACGGTAACGAAGAAATTCCAGTAAAGCTTCTTTAGCATTCAGTAATAAATCTGTTCGTGCCCCAACTGCTATCCAAAGACGTAAGGATTAGAATATTTAATAAGTCTATTGTAATTTTATCAATGCTTTTTTTCTAAGGGTGTGAAACATCATCTGTCATCCTAGGATACGGTCATTAAACTGAGGGTCTTGGTGAAGGAGTTTTTGAGAATATTTGGGCAAAAGAGGGAGGCCTTTTGAAGAGACTTATTAAGACTGAATAACGAGGAGCCTCATATTTTGTGCTTATCTTCAAACGTTATTAGGATTATAAAATCCAAGAGGATGAGATCGGCTAGACCTGTAGCACACATGACAGTATGAGAAGTGCAAAGAAAATTTGTGTCAAAAAATAAAGAAAAGGGATTACTTCAGAGATACAGGCGATGAAGAAATTATAATGTAACAATGTATGTTGAAGAAATAGTGTTTGAATTTATGGACACGATCCATGTGGCCTGGAATGCAGATAAGAATCGGGCTCGTGTGAAAACGGCTAAGAACTCTCGGGCTATTTCTTGGAGAAATAAGCGACTACCAGTTTCTCAAGACGGACTGTTCTGCATGCAGTTGGTCCCTGTGTGATCAGGGTCATTTCCTGATCTGAGGTTTCGGTACGAACGGCATTTTGCTGCCATGAGAGCAGCAAGGAAATCTCTGAGCCCACGCTCACTTCACAGGAATGTCTTAACTGTTGTGTAAATGATGTGTGGAAGAGCACGCAGCATTTATGAGCTGTATACTGAGTGATGGCCAGATAAGCGGTGATGATGTGTCGCCTCACTTGTGCTGCCAGTTTAATTAAGCGCTTAGTCGACGTCTGAAAGCGGTGACTCTTTGTGACTAAACGTGAGAAGTACTGGCTGAGAGACTCGGTAAACAAGCCAGTTACTAAATAGCTCAATCAGAGACTGAGTAACTCAAATTTGGTCACGGACTAATTAAATAACTGACGAAATAAACAATCGAGTTTCTAAGATATTCAGTTCTCTTGTCACTGACTGGATAAATGCGTAATTGACTAAATGATTGATATATTCAGTAACCAATTCCCTTCCTGACTGACAAAGCACTAAGTAGTTAGTTCACGTGATCAACTAGGTTATTCTCATTAAGAAGCTGAGGAACTAGGTCACTCATTAAGTAACTCAAAAACAAGGTCACTGCCTGACTAATTATATCAGGAATTATCTCACTAAGTGGCTCAGTACCTTAGGAAAGGGGTTAACGACAGAATAAGTATCAAAGAAACCAGGTTAGTAAGTAAGTCAGAAACCAGGTGACTGAATAAGCATCTCAGGAACTAGGTCAATGACTGACTAAGCTTCTCAGGAACTAGGTCAATGACTGACTAAGTATCTCAGAAACTAGGTCGCTGATTGACTACGTAACTGAGAATCGCGTATCTGAATGACCATCTCAGGAAATGGGCCACTGAAAAATGTGACTCTCTCAGGAACTAAGTAAGTGATTGACTAAAAATCCCAGATTGCAGATCACTTACTGCATATCTCAGGACCTAGCTACTGACTGAATAAGTATCTCAGAAAGCAGATCGATGACTACATGTCTTATGAACTAGGTCACTTATTGAATAAGTGACCTAGAAGCCAGTTCACACGGTGACTAATTATCCACGGAGCTAGGTCACTGACTGAATAAGTATCTCGAGAAATATGTTACTGACTGGCTAAATATCTAAGGAAACAGGTCACTGACTAAGCATCTCAGGAACTAGGTCTCTGGTTTACTACGTAGCTCAGGAATTACGTCATTTAATCGGTAACTCAGAAACCACGTCACTGGCTGACTAATTATCTCGGGAAATAGGTTACTATATAATATAGGAACTAGATCGCTATGTAACTGAATGATTGACGAAGTAATTGAGTGACTGACTCTCTAACCAAGTAATAAACTAATTTACTCTCCAAGTATCTGCATACCTTACGCCATGTTGCCGGGTTGTTCCTAGTCATTGTTTGTTATTAGCCTCCTTTTCTTATGCTAATATGCATTTGGCACACCCCATTGAAACCTGCTTTCGGCTTTCATCAGAATACTACACCGATCTCTTAAATACAGACTACAGAGGGATGTGAAACTGAATGCAAAGATATGAAAAGGTTTGAAATGGAAAGAAGCAAACAAGTTAAAGTAGGGTACAAGATGATCTTAGAGTTTAATGTTTTGCATTGTCCGTGTGTCATGGCACTGCTTGTTAAATTCCAGCTAAATTCTCTTAGAGGTTGTTTTTATTGAAGAGCCCCGCAACAGATGATACGGACACACCGCAGCCTTGAAGGCTTATTGTGCAACCCTGTGATGAATGGAGCACCGGTGGAATGAAATTGACGGGAAAACCGAAGTATTCGGAGAGAAACCTGTCCCAGTGCCACGAATCTTACATAGACCAACCCCGGAATCGAACCCGGGCCTCCGCGGTGAAAGGCCGGCGACTAACCGCCTGAGCCATGGCACGGCCCTCTTAGAGGTTATGTACACCTTATTATTTTACATATGTAATGCCAATTGTCCCCGTGTGGTGGCCGGGAATTAGAATAGCCCCAACGTACCCCATGCGTGTCGTAAGAGGCGACTAAAATGGGGACCAAGTGCCTGGGGGTATAACTGGGCCACCCTGCCTCTGGGGGACATAAATATGGAGACACTGGAGAAGGAAAGGTCTTATAAAACCCGGTCCACCAGAGTGGTGATTAGGCAAGGGGCTAACAACCCCTTCCTGTAAAACATTTAATCGTTCAGAAGCCCAATAATAGAAACCGGAATGATTTAAGGAAAAGACATTGGCAGCGGAAGAGGTCACGAAAACGGAAAACTGACTGGAATCTGGCTACGTGGAATGTTAGAAGTTTGTACAGAGCTGGAGCCTTAAGAAACCTAATTCAGGAACTGAAGAAATATAATATAATGATCGCCGCAATACAAGAGATAAGATGGCGAGGTAATGAAATTTTTGACTGTGATAAATATACTGTGTGTTATAGTGGCACTAAAGAGCAAAATGTCTTTGGTACTGGTTTTTTGGTGCATAGAAAACTCAAGAGCTATATATTAAATTTTGAGTCAGTGGATGAACGTATATGCTATTTACGGATGAAATGCAAGTTCTTTAATATTACAATTATCTGTGTGCACGCACCAACTGAAGTGAAAGATGAAACCATTAAGAATTCATTTTACTCGTATGACCGAATGGATAGGACTTACCAAAAGATGCCGAAACATGACATTAAAATAATAATAGGAGACATGAATGCTAAAGTAGGTAAAGATTTAATGATCCCTAACGTTGGTAAGTTTGGTCTTCACGATGTGTCTAATGACAATGGGACAAGACTGGCTGACTTTTCTGTTACCAGAAATTTAGTGATCAGCAGTACTATGTTCCCACACAAAAAAGAAACACAAGGAAACATTGATATCTCCTGATGGTCTCACCAGGAATCAGATTGATGCAAGGCAAGCCTCAAATATAATTGATTTTAGAAGCTATAGAGGTGCTGACTGTGACTCAGACCACTTTATGGTCAAAATAAGATAGAGACCAAAGATAGCAATCTTGATTAAGTCCACTGGTGGTAGAAACACCAGGTTTGATACAGAGAAATTTAAAGATGTATCAATTTATAAGGACCACATTGACAGACAGAGTGCTTATGATCAAAATGACATTGACCAAAAATGGACATTTAGCACACAGAGTATACATGCAGCTGCAGAAGAAACAATTGGGAGTGCTCAACCAAAAAGAAGAAACCAGTGGTTTGATGAGGAGTGCAATAATGCCATTAAATGGAGGAATGAAATAAGGAAAAAGATGCTGCAAAGGAAAACTAGAGCCCTAGTGGATGAGTATAAGAAGGCGCGAAGGTAAGCAAAGACCATATGCCGTGAAAGATAGAAACTTTTTGAAGAAAATCTTATTCTGGACTTACAGGAAACGTATGGTAGAAATGAAACTAAGAAATTCTTTGAAAGTGTCCGTAATATTAAAAGATGTTTCCAACCAAGAACAAACTTATGTAGAGATAGAAAAGTAATCTGATCACTGCAGAACAACATGTATTAGAGAGATGAACCGAATATTTTAAAGATCTTCTGTGTAACTCTCATGATGAAACGACCATTGATGAAAAAATATATTATGGACCTGAACCATTTATATCTCCACTCACAGCTAATGTGGTATACGATGTTATTAGAAAACTAAAGCTTAGCAGAGCTCCAGGTGATGACTGTACAAATGCTGAGCTAATTAAGAACGGAGGTAAACATCTCTGGAAATGTATATTTGACCTGATTTTGGAAATATGGAATAAAGAAGTTACGTCAGCAGACTGGAAAACCGGTGTCATCTGCCCTATACGTAGATAAGGCAGTAAGTAAACTGGAGTGTAACAACTATCAAGGTGTCTCCCTGTTAAATGTCACATATAAGATTTTTACTAACGTCTTAACTAAATATATAGAAAGTTACACAGAAGAGTTTATTGGTGAATATCAGTGGGGCTTTCGTAAAGGACGGTCTACCACAGACCATATATTTTCACTTCGTCAAATCATAGAAAAATTTTATGAACTTAACACACAACTACATCAGATATATGTTGACTTTAAACAAGCATTTGATAGCATTAGTCGACCATACATTTTTGAAGCCATGAAAGAATTTGGAATTCCAATCAAACTAATTAATCTTACCAAGATGACTCTCTCTGCTACACTTAATAAAATTAAAATACAGAATAAGTTATAAGAAAGTTTTATTACTAACCGTGGCATTAGACAGGGAGACTCACTGTCCACATTACTGTTTAACATCGGTTTGGAGAAAGTTATGAGAGAAATAATAATAAACCATGGTGGGGCAATTTTTAATAGATCCAAACAATATATGGCATATGCTGATGATATTGTAATAATTGCTCGAAATACTGTAGCTTTAAATGAAGTTGTTTCCCAGATGCAGCCAGCAGCAAAAGAAGCTGGACTGATAATTAACAGAACAAAAACAAAATACATGGAAAGCAGCAAGAATAGAACTAATGGGTTACGTAATATCACGCTAAATGGACAACCCTATGAAGGGATTTCAAGTTTTAAATATTTAGGCTCTATGGTTGCTTATAATAATGATGTTATGGTTTATATAAAAGAAAAAAATTGCAGCTGGAAACCGCTGTCTTCGTGCTCTGGACAATGTTTTAAAGGCAAAATACATTACAAAAAAATTAAAATAAGAATATATAAAACTATCATTAAACCAGTCGTAACTTATGGCAGTGAAGTTTGGACGATTACTGACAGAATAGCTTCTATTCTGATGACTTGGGAAAGGAAAATACTAAGGAAAATTTATTATACCAAGTGTGAAAATGGAGTTTGGCGAATTAGAATTAACTTGGAACTACAAAATTTATATAAGGACACTAATATTATATCAGATATTAAAACTAGAAGATGTGGTTCGAATGGAGGATTTTAGATTTCCAAAGAAGATTTTGAATGCCAAACTGGATAAGAAGTGGAAAACTGGTAGACCTAAATTAAGATGGTTTAATGACGTCCAAACTGATATAAGAACATTAGGAATTAAGACATGGATGTACAAAGCGCAAGATAGACTAGAATGGGCAAAAATCGCAAGGGAGGCTAAGGTCAAACTTGAAGGACCGTAATGCCATAGAAGAAGAAGAAGAATGCCAATTGTATACTCTCTTCTTCTTCCATTACCTTTACAACCCTTTGTGGGTTTTGGCTTTCTCAACGAGGTCATTCCAAGCTATTTGTATACTCACATATATAAATTTTCTTGTATTTATCTCCCTGAAGATGGCTCAGTTTAAGCCAAAACATGTCGAAGTTATGGTAAATGTAAATAATAGGGTGTACATAACCCATTAGTGTATTTACTTAGATTTTAATAAATATCTTCTTCGAATATTTATTTTTTCTTTTAAACCTATACAATTTTTCTCGGTAATGTCTTTCGGAAAATCATCTGAGAAAGAAGACTGTGTTCAAAATGGGAGATCAATTCATAAAGTAAATATTGCAGAGTAAAATAATGGTGTGGTGAAAATATATAAACCTGAAATAAAGAGACCTACACCCAGGTAAGTAATTACACAGCATATTACTGTGGAACGAAACGTGGGAGATATTAGAAATGCGTACAAAATTTTCGCCGGGCAACCCGAACGAAAGGGACCATTTGGGATATCTAAACACAGATAAGTGGATAATATTAAATTGCATCTTAAAGAAATAGCATGGGAAGGTATGTACTACTTGCAGATTCATATTGCTTATGACAGGACAGGCTAATTTGAAGATGTTAATGAAATTTCGGATTGGATGAATTAAGGGGAATTTTTGACCATCTCAAAGACTATTAGATTCTCAAGAACGACTCCGCCTTAGTGCTAAACGTCAGTTTATTTTATAAAGTTATAAACATTGAAGTCCCTTGAAGCCCGTTGTCTATGTTAAGAATCAGAAAAGCAGCAATTGTTGCTTCGAGTTCGGATATTCTTTAGTTTTTGTTCCGTTACCATGGAAACTAGATGATAATACCAATTACTCACATCAGCACTTACAAAGTGGCAGCCGTTAAGAGCATTGGACTGCATGCTTCAGTTGGTATTATAGTGTATGCTTTGCAGGAAAAATATTGGCCCTAGTTTACACTGTAACATCGCATTTACTACTGTATGTAGCTGTCTTTACACAGCTTGTAAAAGGCCGTGTTCAGTCACAAATTTTAGTGTGCGCTGAGAGGATAAAACACATAATAAATAATAATAATAATAATAATAATAAATGTAAAAACAAAAGCGTTTAGTTATGTATTACAGTCTAGTTTGCCGAAAAATTTTACCGCTAGACACGTGATTCCAGGCTTCCGCCGCGATGTTGATGAGATCTGCGCTCTTCTGGGATATTACGCGGCGTCGTGTGGTAATTGTTTACCGACGTCTTTCTTTCTTTCTTTCTTACTCGGACTCTTGACCCGTGAAGATGGGACCGACACGTTGTCCCGAAACGTCGGTAAACAATTACCACACGACTCAGCGTAATATCCCAGAAGAGCGCAGATCTAGCTAGACACTTATTCTTATGCTGATTATATAAAGCCGTCATTTCATTGATTTTCAATTTCGCATCGATCCCATTCATTGAAGTCGTATTATTTACTGTCTTTCAAAAGCTGTAAAGTATAAGAATGGATCAGTGGAAATTTATGGAATCCATAGATAAATATGGGGTATGTCAGATTCTGTTCGTTGAATTTTAAAAGAGTATTCCACTAGTAAGCATGCATTACTGTAAATAGACATTTATGGAAATTTTGAGTGATGGTATGGCAGGAAAGAATTTTAGGCCATCAGATTAATTCAGTCGTGTAGGAAATCAGGAGCAGTGGAGAACTTGATTTTAGAATTGGATCATTGTTCTCACGTGTCAATAGTTTAACCAAGATACATGTCAGCTCTTTTGTGTTGACACTTCAGACAGAATTCCCATGGATCAAAACTCCAAAACAGTGTGTTTTCTTATGTTTTAATTCTGTTGCCTAGCTTGGTGATTATACTTTCTGCATATTGCTTCCAACCGGCAATATTGTCTAAAGAAGCAAAATCATATTGTAAGGAAAAAAAAGGGAGCTTATTTTTGCACATGTGTGTTGTTAGAATTATATCATGTATTTTGAAAATATATTAAACCGTAATTGAAGGGATTATTTGCGATATTTCTCGGCCCACATAGCCGGCCGTCAAGTCCAGAACAAATATTGGTAGTGACAGAGTACGACAGCGACAACCGCATTGCACTTGTTGATATAAGCCACGGAGATATTAGGAAAACAACAGAAAGCGGGAAGCCTAGAGGGTCATTGCCTATAAAATCCGTGAAAATTCTTTCTGTGGCCTCAGTATTTTCGGTAATTTGGCTGCTGCATATAAACCTGCACAAGTACGAGGATATCTTGGCTGCCGTGTGGTAATATCTGACAATCCTGCTCCCTACGCGAGAATCCAGTTTTCGAATCTTAATTCGGAAACTGGATATGCTGAGGTACTTCGTGTTTGCGGTTAGTCGGCCGAAATAATTTATGGGATAATATATTAAAGTAGGTCACGACCGTCTGTCTGTAGTTGTTGGCTATAAGTCCATCAGAGACGAAAATATTTCGAAATTCATATTTTACGCGTGGTTAAACCTGATATGTATTCCGCTGCGACAGTTATGGAGAAATAAATTTTGTAATTGGCTGATCTGTGTAACTGAAAATATTATTTCGGCTCTTTTTGCACATTGGGAGCTGCGATAGCTCAGTCGGCATAGCGACTAGTTACTGACTGGAAGGCCAGGGTTTGAATCCCGTCAGAGGTAAGAGATTTTCTCTTTTCAACTCGCCAGGTCGCCTCTGAGTCCCACCATGCCTCCTACTTAATGGGTACCGGGGTTCTTTCTCAAGGGTAAAGCGGTGGGAGCGTGAATTTAACTACTCACCTCTATCTAGTGCCGAAAATAAAATTGAATGGAAGTTTTACTCTACTCCCCATATGAGCCTCTATAATGTGGACAGAGACAACTTGTGCACATATCGGCTGCCGACTGAATTTTATTGTGGAAAAACTGCGAGGTTGAAATGTAGCGTGAAGACCATGGTGAAGGAGAAATATAAGATGAAAAAGGACACGAATAGGAAAAGGAAGATACACAATTAATAAAAAAACAAGGAAAGAGAATAAGGATGACAAGTTGAGGATAATAACGGGCAAGAATACGAAGATAATGATAAACGACAAGATTAATAAGATTGAGAATTAGGGGGTGAGGGTAATGAAGAATAGAGATAAAAATTGTGGTAAATAAAATGAAGGGGGAAGATGTGAAGAAGATATATGACGTACAATAAAAGGTGAAGACGGAGGAGGAAAAAAATGAAGCATTATGTGTCGTGCTCTAGACGTCGGGGAAAACACTTAAACACATCAACATGTTTTGTGTCGCTATGTATCATACGTTTAACAACACCTGTGTTGATTCATTATAATCCGACAGCATTATCGTTTCTCTGTCACTCAAGGGCACAATTGAGATATTTTGCAGTAAATATATGAACGACCTCAAACCAATCAGGCATCTTGAAGAATAAACAAAATATCAATCACGTGACATTCTGTATGTGCGTGTTGTCATGCACAGTGACAATATTATTGGTCTGTGTTTTCTTTACTAAGACAATTAGAACATATAGTAAATGTTTGGCTCAATAGCATCTTCAGAGTAGTGAACTAGAGTTAAAAGGTGGAAATGTACCTGTTCACGAAATGAAGGCTTATTGGGGGATTAGTGGTAAAGCCCTATTCGTTCTTAACCTCGACACTAAATGGAGGTGATTGGTTAACTTTATTATCTACCACTTTACCCCCGAGAAAGAACACCGGAACCCACTGAATATGAGGCTGGGTGAGTCCCAGAGCCCGCCTGGTGAGGCCCCGGTTGCTTTACTACCGGCGAAGAGGCTCCCGGTGTCCATTTATTAGGAGACTGTAGGAGATCGACAGCCAGTATGGACGCTTCAAAGAACAGAATAATCTGTTGCCTGTTCCGGAAATCGAACCACGATTCCTCGGTTGTCCAGCATGTAGTCCAATCACTATACTGACTGAGCTATCCCATTTTCATAAGGTTAAGGAACGACGGGTAAGAAGGCAGTGCGTTGTTACGCGACGTTGATATATTTGTATCAGATTGCGCAGCGCTGCATTCCAGCAAAACTTAACCTTCGTAGTTGTCTAAGAAGGAACATTGTGCGTCTTTGGACATAGGCCATTCATACTGTAAGGCGAGACACAAGCGATGTGGTCACCTAGACTCACAGCCTTTTTTGGGGACTGTCGGCTTTTCGAAGATGGAAATAACATTTTGAAAACGATCTCTGAATACCAATAAATTGCCGACTGCTAACTGTGTCTTAGTCAACAGATATGCAAATAGCAACACCAAAACAACAACCCTGAGTTTCAGTAGGATGTTAGGCTTGGTTGTTGTCTTCTGTGAATTACAAATATGGACAGGATAATGCGACCGTTCAAATCGACGCAAGCAAGACAGGCAGACAGGTAGACAGGCAGACAGGGACTGACTCTGCACTGAGGTATTTGCCATGAGCTTCTTCTTTGGCAGTCTTTTAGTTTTGCGGTATTGGACTGGGAAGACTATTGTCACTTTGCACAATCAAGAACCATAATTTGAAGCCATGAGGAGGTTATGAATGTGTAGCACCGCACGTTCTCAACCTCGGCACTAGATGGAGGTGGATAATCACACCCGGGGAATAGGCCAAATTTATACTTTCTTTAGGCCAGTGGTATTCAACCTGGGGTCAGCGTACCCCCGGGGGTACGCGAAGATATCTTAGGGGGTACGTAAAATTTAAAAAAATGTATTACTTCATGATAAACACTGAATAATCAGGGCTAGATTTAAGGTTAGCCACAAGAGACCCGGACGTAAGGACATGCGAATTTGGGAGCGCCATTTTCTCTCTCTCTCTCTCTCTCTGTCTTTATGCGATTCTTATCTGGGCGGCTAGTTTTATTTTATTCCACATAGTGCATATAATATATTTGTTATTTAATAGCTTGACTTTCCTTTTTCTAATTTAAAACTTATTATTTAATACATTATTTTGGATGTAATTTATTTAACTTATTTTAGATGTAGATTATAGGCTATGTATAACTTGAATTATGCACCAACAACTTTGGGGGTACAAAGTTGAAGAGAAATTATATCTGGGGGTACGCGAAACAAAAAAGGCTGAATACCACTGCTTTAGGCGACTTGGAGGCTCTTTCGCCTGTCAGAACTAAATGATGAAGAGAAATATTTCCGACCCGTCGGGAATCCAAATTAATTCTTCCAGCCCGTAGCATAGACTTATACACCAAATGAGCTATCCCTATGAGATATGACTGTCCGCTGTGTTACATATACGTCTGTTACAGTTAAATGCCTTAGTCGGTATACAGACAGGGTACGCGGGTTCAGATTCCCGGCAGGGCATGAGAAGTCTCTGTTCTTCAAAAACGTCCAGACCGGCTCTTGGATCCAAAAAACCTCCTATTCAAAGGTTAGGGGAGTTTCTTTCCACGGGTATAAAGCGGTCGGGGCGTGAATTTGATCACTCACATCCATCTAGGGACGAGGTTAAGAATGAGTGGAACTATATATCTAATCCCATTGTCAGCCCTTATGGCCTGGACAGAGACAAGTTTGACTTTTCTTTCGCGGTTAAAAGCCAGGCGTATTAGTGAGCGCAAATTTCTGTTTGTTGTTTATTGCTTGACATTGGCACTGTTATGTGATTATACTTCTTTCATTAGGTCATCATCAAATATATTCATGATTATATGTCCTCTGATGATTTTATATGAATATACTTTTTGTGACCTAATGAAAGAATTCGAAACATGTAGTCCCCTTAACACGAACAAAATACTATTGACTGATAACTCTGGTATTTAATTGTAAATATACTATTAATGACACTATATCGTCTGAACTACTGACAACGCCGTTAGATAAATAATGATTTACAGGATTCCTGGTTCGGTTCTGCGAGGTCCTGAGTAAAAATTGTTGCCCGGAGACGGACTGTCATGAGATGTTTGGTGATTTTATTCATCCCTTCCAGGCAAATCCTAGAATCTACCCATGTTAGGGGTCCATCCCTTCTTCCTTAGCACTTTCAATTCATTAGTTACTAATCATCATATAAATGACACTATATCATCTGAGCTACTCCCAGAGTCGTTAATTAAGCCATTAAAATAGGTAAATAAATATACATAGGCACTTGGTTCTTTTAGAAGCTTCAGTCGTGTCGAGGTGCAGTATAGTCCGAATGTTTCAGAAACTAATACTGTTTTCATCAGTAGAGATTATCATATTGTGCCGGGATTTGGTCCCAGCACCCTCTGCGAGAATCGAACCTTGGACTTTCGACGTGCGCATCACCCCCTCCTACTTGGTTCCCCTCCATTTCCCCTCCTGTCCCGAGTTTACTTCCTACCTGCGTATGATTGAGGAAATCACTCTGATCCTAGCCGTCTTCAAGTTTGGTACAAATTTTCGTCTCGGCCATGGGGGCTAAATTCCGTCTGGCGGTGAGCTGGTGGGGTTGGAGTCCCTTGGCGGTCGTCGTGGTCCCAGGTCTTTGGTTTTGTTGGGTTTAGCCCCACGACGACGCCAAGGTAATTTATTTTGGTATGTATGGAGACAAGTAATTGCTTGGTCAGTCTCACGTCTTATATCTTTTGTAATTTTGTATATGATTGTCTTTATTGTATCTTATTTAATTTGTGTGTTACAATATATGATTTCTTTGGTATATTGTATCTTTGTTGTGTGCACCAACCGGCTTATCTGCGGGGCCCAGTACAGTAAGGCAGATAGAGCAGAGAGGGGTAGGCCAGCCGTAATATCTAGGGGCACCCAAAAGCACCCCCGGTGCAGATCCCTGAAGACGGAAACACTGAGAGTTTCCGAATCCTTGGGACTGCTAAAGAAGACTCTGTGGCATTACTCGCCATAAATTGTTAAACTTTACATGAAATTACACGTAAACCAATTTATTTTGTCATGTAAATTAAAAGTTGTCCCTATACACGCAATGAAGGCGCGTAGGCGGAGTGAAGGTATAGCTCCACTCACTCTTAACCTCGGCACTAGACGGGGTGAGTGGTCAGGTTCAATCACCTGCCGTTTTACCTCCACGAAAAATCCCCCAGTATGCACTGAATAGGCGGCTGGTTGGGCCCCGCATTTGTTCTGGACATATTGGAGAAGAGACTCATATTTTTCCCCTGCCGGGATTCGAATCCCAGATCGTTCAGCATATAGCCTAGTCACTATACTAACTGAGCCATCCCGGCTCCCCATTGTATCAGTGATTTAGTAACATACCTCCAGCTGATTGAAATAATTGTCGAGTCTGGCTAAGCGGATGCCGTAGACAGGATGTTCATGATCAGCCATCTTGTACTGCGTTCTCCCGCGGCGCCCCTGACTAGTTTCTTTCTTCACCATTGGCAAAGCAACACCAAACGGCACAACCACTTGAATCGCTGGAAATAAAAGGTGCTTAATTTTGTCGCCATATTCGGAAACTGAAACCTGAAAGAAAGTCGTGTAAGCCTGCATTCCGGACAATATGTTGTACGAGTAGTTTTCTGTTACATCTGAGGGAAAGAAGGCTGGCACACAAAATCCTTAGCGCGTTGTTTTTTAACTTGTTCACGTGATAGCGGGTTATAAATGAAATTATCTGAGATTTGCGCGGAGGAAAATTTTTAATATTATTTTCTTGCTATTTCATGTGACCGTGTAGCCTGGTAAGTGGATATTAAGGTTAAGGATAAATACTGCCTCCATTTTCAAGGTAAAAGCAGAAGGTTTTAATGGTTAAAAACTAAAGTTACGATACTGTGAGTATCAATTTAGTTGTGTAATTTGGAATATCAGCTTCAAATCTCGGCAATGAAACAGCGTGTCCTTACAGCTTTTTACGGGGATATTAAAGTTTTTGGCACATGACGTCGTTTTTATTTGTATTTTCTTACAGACGTTTCGGAGGATCTTGCTGTCTACATCTTTAGCGTTGCCATAAATTTTTCAAATACCTTGCAGAAGGCGAATGAATACGAATGAACATATCACAGAAAACGGTAACCTTTCTCAACAACAGTGTGAGAAACCCTAAATGACACAGCTTTTGCTGTTTTCATCAGTCAGTCCAGGAAATGAAGATTTTTTTTTTAATTTATTGAAGGGCCCCGCAGCAGTTGCTACAGACGCACCGAAGCCTTAAGGCTTTTTGTGCAACCCTGTGATGAAGATGTTTAGTTCTTTCGTTTTTCCTTGTAATGGAGCACCGGTGGAATGAAACTGACAGGGGAAAACCGAAGTACTCGGGGAAAAACGTGTCCCAGTGCCACTTTGTCCACCACAAATCCCACATGGACCGACCCGGGATTGAAAATGAAGAATTAGTATGAACACAGTTTAAGGATAAATGAAACTAGACCACCTAATGCACTATTAAGTTACAACTGGAAAGCCAAGGAGGTACAGGAAGAGTTAGACAAATGGAAAGATGAATTCAATTGGAGGCATCTAAACTGGAAATAGAAGTCTCTTGCACTTACCGACATCAATATTACTAGCTGTGTCCATAAATATTACTCTTCCTTCCCGCCCGTCGGACACGCGGCAGACACCAAGGGCTATCAAGAGCAAGTGTGCGCAGCGGTATTTCATTCTTACCATTTTTCTGAAACAGCAGCAAACATCATGTTTTATTGTATACCATGTTTGTACAGGCTGCGCTGGGCATATATCGTGCAACGAAATACAAATACCTTCATCAGCAGGGGTGCACAAATTGTGGACACCATTTCGCCGCTGGCGACTAAATTTTGTATGGTGGCGCCTAATATATCTGGGTCTTCCCTATGAAACTTTCTTTGTATCACCTTTCTGGCGCCTAGAATTCTGAGGTGTCTCCTAGGTTTTCGGAAAGTTTTTTCACCACTGGTCGTGAGTAACATTTGAGGCTCTCGTGACAATATGTCATCAAGTTACGGTCTCCTTGATTGCAACACCGCACAGACTTATGGGTAGTTACGAACTTTTCGGAGCACTTGTACCGATATTTTAATCAGGTTAGATGATTTGTGTTTCAGAAAACAGCAAACTTCTTTTCATTACTTATTGGTTTATAGGTTTGTTCATAAAGCCTTTGCGAAAAAGTTGCTCCCTGCTTTGTCACTTATTCCCGTCTGTCTGTCTGTCCGTACAGAACAGTACGAATCCCATCACAATAATTTAAGACAAATTTCATAAAAGAAGTTCTTACTAAAATTTGTCTACGTTTTCCGATACTGGTTTAACCGGACAAAAATAATAGACTCCGTACATGAAGACCTATGTTGCCTTTATTGCCCTTTATAATTGAGGCAAGCTGTGTTCTCTGTGAGGTACGATAATGCTGAAGAAACAAACGAATAAATATCCCACTTTACAATATCTCGATGTTTGAGAGATCTTGATTCTCATCGACTGCAAATCTGATAATAATATTTAATTTAGAGTACAAATAATGCAATTAACAATGCCCTTATTTCCGTTACATTTGTACTTCATTATGCAGGGATTTATATGTTCACCTCAGAAGTCTGTTCTCAAACATCCACTTATATTTTTGTATTAGAAACGGGACTAATTTTCCTGCAATTCAAAATAACACGTAAAATTTTACTCATTAACTTCTGTATTATGACGTGTCTAGCTTTATACAGATCGACCGAAATTTCGTAGAAACCTGCTACCTCCATGTATTCCCTTCCAAAGCGGTAAGTCTTTTCCAGACTACACGGCACAACATTTCAGAAGAATTTATTAGCCTTTACAGTTACCGTCCCTTGAACATTAAATCTCATATAGTTTCGTGTATTTAAATCTCATATAGTTTCGTGTATTTAAATCTCATATAGTTTCGTGTATTTAAATCTCATATAGTTTCGTGTATTTAAATCTCGTTTAGTTTCGTGTTTTTAAACCTCATATAGTTTCGTGTATTTAAATCTCATATAGTTTCGTGTATTTAAATCTCATATAGTTTCGTGTATTTAAATCTCTTTTAGTTTCGTGTATTTAAATCTCATATAGTTTCGTGTATTTAAATCTCATATAGTTTCGTGTATTTAAATCTCTTTTAGTTTCGTGTATTTAAATCTCATATAGTTTCGTGTATTTAAATCTCATATAGTTTCGTATATTTAAATCTCATATAGTTTCGTGTATTTAAATCTCATATAGTTTCGTGTATTTAAATCTCATATAGTTTCGTATATTTAAATCTCATATAGTTTCGTGTATTTAAATCTCATATAGTTTCGTGTATTTAAATCTCATATAGTTTCGTGTATTTAAATCTCATATAGTTTCGTGTATTTAAATCTCTTTTAGTTTCGTGTATTTAAATCTCATATAGTTTCGTGTATTTAAATCTCATATAGTTTCGTATATTTAAATGTCATATAGTTTCGTGTATTTAAATCTCATATAGTTTCGTGTATTCAAATCTCATATAGTTTCGTGTATTTAAATCTCATATAGTTTCGTGTATTCAAATCTCATATAGTTTCGTGTATTTAAATCTCGTATAGTTTCGTGTATTTAAATCTCATATAGTTTCATGTATTTAAACCCGCCTTTCAGATAGGACATGTGAAGACAATTTTAATTTTTTATTATATTTCCGAAATACCCTACGTTGTTTGAACTTTGGCACATTTTGGAATTACTGATTATCAATTTTGTGATCCCACTCGACGTTCTTGTGACAAAATATTAACTCAGTAACTCATGACTTCTTAGTTCCTCAGGCAGTGAGCAACAAAACTACGATGTGAGATTTCAGGCTTCCGCCGCGGTGTAGTTGAGGGACTCGCTCTTACGTGACGTTACGCGGCGTAGGTTGGTCGATAGCTACCGACACATTGCCGATATCTACCGACACATTGCCGATAGCTACCGACACATTGCCGATAGCTACCGACACATTGCCGATAGCTACCGACACATTGCTGATAGATACAAACACATTGCCGATAGCTAACGACACATTGCCGATAGCTACCAACACATTGCCGATAGCTACCGACACCCTCCGCTATATAATATTCCATCTACCTGTTACTGAAATTCTTCTTTGAGTGCCATTCCCTTGAAGACTGGACTGACAGGTTGTCCCAAAATGCTGGTAACCACCGACCAACCTACACTTCCTAACATCCCAGAAGACCAAAAGCCTCAACAGAATTACTGTTGTGGTCGGGGCGCACCGAAGTGGTGCTGACGGGCTGCAGCCAACTACAAACCAAAATTTAAAAAACACAGGTCTTTGGATATTACCACATCAAAAGTTTGACGTGATTTACCCTTCAGCCGAAATCAGCCACTGAAAAGTGCTGATGACTAGTAGATTAGAATTTTGAAAAATAAATTAATAAAATTTAAAAAAAACAAGATAGGACGCTGTGATTGAGTCATGGAACATGTAGTTATGTTTGTATGTATATAAATGCAGCTGCAAACTGTGTTATGTTTTACTTACAACATGATTTTTATAACATAATTTTTAAAATCAAATATAAATTATATATAACCTCAGGGTCAGGCCCCCCCCCCCAGCGAAAAATTCTTTGTGCACACCTGGTTCTGGCGCCATGTATTTTGACAGATGAATACCATTTACCAAATTGTACGGTGTCAAATTCTAGTAGACCTCGATATTAACATGTAACTGTGTTTTCTGCACGTTAAATCTTACACCAAACTCCCCAGTATGCCTATATGTATGTCTCTTGTTTTCCACTCCATATATACTGTGAATTTATTCGCAGATGTGAACATTCTCTCTTACCTATACCGCACAGCCGCCTTCTCTTATCTTCAGCCACAAGATTAGCTTCTTCAGTAGCAAAGAACTGTAGAGATAACGCCTTCGCCTACCTAGACTCAAGACTGAGGACCCTCCGCATCCTAACTGCACCAAATACAGAACAGTATGAAGCAAAACGAAGATGTTCTGAAGTGAGAGACTTGAATGGAATCAATAGCCGGGCTCACCATTAGCATCTGAATGAAGTATAAGTGAGTGGAGATAGACTGCTTTTGTTGGTACAAGACACATTGCTTGAGTGCTAGACAGTGACAAGTGTCGTGTGAAATTAAACACAGTACGGAAACTGAGCTGAGGGCTAGACGAGCGGGGAAACGCGGTTCGATTCCCAAAAAGGGTGTAAAATGTTCCCGTTTGCTCATAGCTAGGGATCGGTTGTGCAGCACACCCCCCCCCCCCCCCACCTCACCTCCTATTCAATGAGTACCGGAAATTCTTCCCCGTAGACAAAGTGAGCAGAGCTTGAAGCTAACAACATATTTCATCTAAAATTTACGTTACCAAGACAGGCAATATACGTGTAAACGTAACATTGAGGGGCGTTCGTGTAACCATTGTTGTCGTGGAAATGCTATAAGTATTACATATTCTGAGTGTGTGTCTGTAGCCTTAGTCATCCAGCATGCAATGCGCATGCGTCTTATTACATTGTCATCTGTGGCCTGTCCGGCTGTACCATTTTTTTTTTACATGTCTCTTAAAAGGCACGATTTTCGGAAAAAAAAGTTTTGAGCATAAATGTGTATTTTAATTTTTTCTACAACTTTGGTGTTTTCTTGTAAGGAAATTAATAAATCGAGGGATACCATAAAAAGAGATAATTTCGTGAATAACTACTAACCCTTAATTTATCAAGGAGTTCCTCGGTTGCCCAATCCCTAGCCTGGTCACTATAATTACTGAGCTATCCTGGTTTCCAAAGGAGACGAAGTGGAGAAGGAAATATCTTGGTCCTGATGTAATGCAAATCCCATTCCTCTGTCCTGCAGTCCATCGTCACCCACCAGTATCTAGCGCAGAGATGAAGAATGAATGGAGCCCTACCATCCACTTCCCCATCCTCTCCAGTGCCTTTATGTTACGTACAGGGACAACATTATCTTTGAATAATTAACAAACTAGCTTGTTTAAAGTAATACGATATTGAAGCCTTCGCTCTTCTGGGTTATTACGCGGTGCAAGTTTGAAGTTGGTTACCGAAGTTTCGGGAGAAATAATCGGCACCATCTTCAAGTATAAAGCAGTTATTATTGACTGCTTAATCCTTGAACATGGAACCTATATGTTATCCCGAAACATCGGTAACCACCGTCAAACCTACATCGCGTAACACCCCAGAAGAGCTAAGGCCTTGAAATTTCTTTCTTGTACACTAAAATTCTCTGAAACTATTTTTTTTTTTCTGGATGAAGGGCCCCCGCACCACAGCCTTAAGGCTTTTTGTGAACCCCAATGATGATGAAAGATGGATGAGCAGTTTTTTTTACCAAGTTTTACAATTAATGGAGCACCAGTGGAATGAAATCAACAGGGGAAAACCGACAACTCGGAGAAAAACCTGTCCCAGTGCCACTTTGTCCACCACAAATCTCACATGGACTTGACCTGGGACCGAACCCCGGGCCTTCTTGGTGAGAGGCCGGCGACTAACCGCCTGAGCCATGGCACGGCCAAACTAAATTAGAATTCGAAGTTTCTGAGACGTATTCTGTGTCCGTCGTAACGATTCAGAAATCACAAAGTCCGGATTGTAGCGCATGTATTCAACATGAAACTTTCAAATCTTTCATTATCGTGCTTATAACAGCATTCCATTGAATTGAAACTGTTGTCTTCAGTGCCGGAGTTAAGGTACCTATTATTATCAAATTACACTTCCCATTCCAACTCGGCTCCACCTCAGGACTGGGTCTTGTTTAAGTTACGGCAGTTTGACCTGTGTTGTATAATGACATACAAGGGGCAGGCCTACCCCGCCGACTGCTCACGTACCTCCAGCAACTGACCCAAACACGGCAACCAATGTAACGCAGCTGTCCGTACTGTGAAGTACTGACGTGACGGAAAAACAGGGATTGGTTCCCCTTAAACACAGGGATTTTTGTGTTTGTTGAACGAGTAAAGTGACTGGTTAGTGTCTGGATGACTGAGGAATCATAGTTCGGTTCCCGGTACGGACAAACCATTATTCTACATATAGACAATGTTTTTCACCAACTAAATGCACTTGTTATAAAAACACTAAAATATTCTAAAACTGTTTGATAAAAAGCCCCGACATGTTTCGGCTCATTAATGAGGACGTTGATCATATACCACTACAGAGGATTAACATATGTACGTGTTTTGAGAACAGACAGTTGTGACTCCCTGAGGATGGCTCATTAATGAGCCGAAACATGTCGGGGCTTCTTATCAAACAGTTTTAGAATATTTTAGTATTTTTATAACAAGTGCATTTAGTTGGTGAAAAACATTGTCTATAATCGAAAAATGCACGGTGAAAATAGAATAAAGTTCATTATTCTACAATTTTTGTCTTCTGGGTAAGTGGTTCCCCACGTTTCAAAGGGCCGTTTCGCCTTCATCTTCAAGGGTGCAAGGTCTATGAAGAATCACGAAAGCCAGACACATTTTCTTAGCCTTCCTCCAGCAATGCAGGGACCACAACACCATACCTTTCTTTCTACAATTTTACCCACCAAATCCTACCACAAACTACGGTGCCAACAGTACCTACAAACCTACCATCTTCTTTTCTATATATATATTTTCCACAACGTGCATTTTAATTCTAATTTTTTTTTAATATTATCCAAAAAATGCACTTAATTGTCACAGGTTCATAATAATATATTTAAAAACCTTCCACTCCTACATGTTTCGGCCTCTGTCGGCCAATCATCAGGGAGAACTTCAGACGTTATTTCGTAAAACATACACAACAAACCAAGTATTATTATGTAATTGTTGGATAATATTAAAAATGTTCCAGTTTCTGTCTACGCCGAAAGCGAATCCACCCCAACAGGGGGGTACTGGAAAACTTTCCAACATTGAGTAACAAACAGAGACTCAGCTTCATATTCCAGACGACAAGAATCCTCTATTACACCTCTGTGAAAATCCTTTAAACTCGCAAGCTCTTAGTCTTCCTTCCGAAACCTCCAGACTAGATCTAAGGACCACCCAGCAACCGATTCAATGAGTGCTGGTTATTCGGCCACTCATCTTCATCTACTACCTAGGTTAATGTTGCGATGAGCTATAACTCCACGCCCCCATATGATGTCATGGCCTGGCACCTAATTAAGCATAGATACAACTTTGTCTGTTTACCACATACATACTGGCCCTTGACCAAAAACATTTCTTATCTAATGGATAGAAGAAATTGTCCCTCTTTCAAAAAACGGAAGGATGAGGACAAATACACGCTATCAAATTAAGATAGGTCAATAATTTACTTAGGTAAAAGTACGTTTATCTGTTTAATTCAACACCGCTCTAAGAAGAAGCATGAGGAACCTGGGTGTAGCTAAATTTTAGTAAGCTGGACATTAGATGTTGTACAATATAAAGACATATGTGGGAGATTAATCTATTTTTTACATGGTGTATTAGAGTTACAAGAGTTAGGAGCTTGCTATAGGTTCGTTAGATCCCATCCTCACGTGTAGGAACAAGGAGAAACTCTTGAGAAAAATCTAATTTTATGAGTTCTTCCTCAGTAGAATAAACTTTTATAATCAAAATGAATATGGGTCTGTATACTTAACAGTAGGAAACGAAATAAGCACATTTCATTATTTCATTGGGTTTAAAACGTAGAGTTGAACTCGGTTATAATGTCATGAAAGGGACTGAATATTTATGTCCTTATAAACGAGTGTTGTAATAACCGAGGAATACAATGTTATATTTAATAGCGAAGAATTAATTGATAGCACAGAACATCTGACGCTATAGACGAGGTGTCGCCTAATCCAATGTCATTATAACTGGTTTCGACTGTATTTTAAGAAAGCCCGGAAGAAGAAAAAATATTTTAGGTAATAAGCCTGTACAAAAAAAATTGATTTATTTTTGTCAAGAATCACACATGTGTTTCTGTAGTATAAAGTGGCTGGACCGTGAAACTAATTCTTTCCGCGTTTGTGTAGTAACAAGGTTCAAATGCATGAAGTTTTACCTCCATGATCTGTACACGACGTCACCCTTACTGCTTGGGCTCAAAAGTCATTTTAATTTTAAGACTATTTTTCAACTGGTATGATAGCGGCTAACAAGCTGAAGATAAAAGATGAAGTTGGCAGACGCCGTGACAATATGTGAGGAGTGGAGGAATAATCCCACGCATTCTCACATAAGACACAAATTTTTGATAATAGTCGTTGGTTACGAAAGTAAGTTTATCGCAGTGCGTGTCTAGAGATGTTGGCGAAAAGTATCTATTTTATAGGACTCTGTCAATGGTATATCTGTTTATCTATTTTATAGGACTGTCAATGGTATATATGTTTATCTATTTTATAGGACTCTGTCAATGGTATATCTGTTTATCTATTTTATAGGACTCTGTCAATGGTATATCTGCTTATCTATTTTATAGGACTCTGTCAATGGTATATCTGCTTATCTATTTTATAGGACTCTGTCAATGGTATATCTGTTTATCTATTTTATAGGACTCTGTCAATGGTATACTTGCTTATCTATTTTATAGGACTCTGTCAATGGTATATCTGCTTATCTATTTTATAGGACTCTGTCAATGGTATATCTGTTTATCTATTTTATAGGACTCTGTCAATGGTATATCTGTTTATCTATTTTATAGGACTCTGTCAATGGTATATCTGTTTATCTATTTTATAGGACTCTGTCTGGTATATCTGTTTATCTATTATAGGACTCTGTCAATGGTATATCTGTTTATCTATTTTATAGGACTCTGTCAATGGTATATCTGCTTATCTATTTTATAGGACTCTGTCAATGGTATATCTGTTTATCTATTTTATAGGACTCTGTCAATGGTATATCTGTTTATCTATTTTATATGACTCTGTCAATGGTATATCTGTTTATCTATTTTATAGGACTCTGTCAATGGTATATCTGCTTATCTATTTTATAGGACTCTGTCAATGGTATATCTGCTTATCTATTTTATACGACTCTGTCAATGGTATATCTGTTTATCATTCTCTCTTTTGCCCTTTTCTGTGGTCGGTGTTTAAAATAAAATTAAAGTGACCACAAAATCTCCAAAGACATGATGGTATAATAAATCATATTTTGGCCTTATGAGCTATATTTAAAAAGATGTTATAGCTCATAAGGGAGAAGCGAGTTATACAGGGCATACACAAAAGAATGGTGCGGTATCATTAGTATTCACTTTTGAAACCGCACCATTCTTTTGTGTATGCCCTGTACAAGAGGTAGTTGTGTACGTACGGATAAGGGAGGTCAGAATTAGCGGGTACACTAATGCAGAAGTCCATAATATAAATTTCTATAGTCATAAAAATCTCATACCAATAAATCCTTGCCCCTGCGAAGATTCGAAGTTCGGTGATCCAGCCGGCAGTCAACCAGGTCTCTCCGTAAAGCACGGTTGGAGCAGTAGCTGTTATGGTCACCTTCATGAAGGTTAAGGGCGCTGGAAATGGGTTAACGTATTAAGAAATAAATAAGGAAAGAATGCGGAAGAAGGCTGAATGCTCACAAGGTTAAAAGAAAAAGAAAACAAGACAGGAGTGAAAGAAATGAAGAATAAGGGTTGAGCTGCGATGTAACGGTACTAAGGGTGAAGCCACGCGGTGTTATTACACTGTATTGACTTAATCATCACCTGTAGTGACGAGGCGCATGGAGCCCACGCCAAGGGCACAACTAACGGTTCACAGTGAATTCCGAACACATTGACCCCACTGACTCTCAGGTAACGTGGGAGTTTACAGTGTCTTGTAGTTCTTACGTCGCTAAAGGTACAGTCCTCTTGTGCACGTTACGAAGACATATGGGAACTGGAATTTCAGCTCCAGTCATTCTTAATCTCGGCACTAGAGCTACGTGGTCAGATTCACGCTTCGGCCGCATTGTCCCCGACGAAACTCTCCCTCGATAACAATTGAATAGAAAACTGTGTGGCCCCCAGAGCAGGGCTGGACGTTTTGGAGAAGAGATAAATCTCTTACACACCCGGGAAACAAAACCACGATCTCTCGGTCGTTCAGCTCGTAGACTGTTCACTATAATGACTGAGCTATCCCCTCCAGTGCTTTTCGCATATAGGAGGTTATGGGATTTACACGGAGGAGAAGACGTGAACAGTGGTTTTACAAGTTATGACACGGTGTAGTCTGGTAGATGGCTGGCAAGCTTTTAGAGGATGAAGCTGCATAGTGATAATGCAGGTAGCGTGTTCCACGGAAAAGCGTGCCTATTTGCAAAGCTGCATAATATTATACACCAGACGACTCTAATACATGCAGCATGTACTTTACAAGAACAGTAAGATGGAGGGGGTTGACAGAGCAAGTAGCATGCTTTGAAGGAAGAAATGGTAAGAAATTTTGATTTAAAGAAAACATGAAACGAACCGATTTTGGAAGCTGTGATTTCATGAATTGAATTCAAATGAGTGAGGGAAAGATTTGGAAAGAAAATGAAAGTAAATTTCATAGAAGAAGAAAAGGAATCTAGTGTGGTGCTCAATTTAACGACGCTTTAATTGGTGGGAGTGTATAGAGGAACGAATGAGTATTGAGCTTCCGTAGGATGACATTGACAGGGGAAAACTGAAGTACTTGGAGGAAAACCTCTCCACTTGTCACATCGTCGACCATAAATCCCGCATTTACTATTCTTGTATCGAAGCCGGGACTCTGCAATGAAAGGCTGGCGATTAAAGACCTGAGTAATGGAAAGGAGCAAAGACAGGCGAAAGATAAAGGAAGGAAAGAAAAATAGAAAGGCAGAACGAGAGTAAAGAAAGAAGCAGTAAAAGTTCAATAGAAACAGGAGAAGAAAGGACAAAACAGCAGAAGGAATAATTTCATAAATTTATATAAAATGGGAAGCCGATTTAATAAGCACGTGTTAAAAAGTTTAACTCAAAATACAAAGTTGTCCCAGTGCTTGATTAAACACCATGCTATTTTAGACATATGAGGAAATGGAGGTTTAAATCCACGTATTTTTAACCTCGGTACGGGCTGGACGGTCCGGGAATCGAATCCCGGTAGGGGCTAAATTTTCCGCCCCTGTCCAGACCGGCCCTGGGGCTCACCCAGCCTCCCATAAAATGGGTACCGTTTTTCTCTCCCGGGGGTAAAGCGGCCAGGGCCTAGTCTTAACCAACCACCCCTATCTAGCGCAGAGGTTGAAGAAAGAGTAGAGATGTACCTATACTTCCCTTCTGGGCCTTCTGGTAAGGGTAAAGGTAAAGTTCACCCTAGAAAAGTTCATGAAGGCCCAGAGGGGGAGTAGAGGTATAGCTCTACTCTTTCTTTAACCTCGGCGCTAGATGGGGGTGGGTGGTCAACGCCACGCCCCGGCCGCTTTATCCCCGAGAATGACCCGGTGCCCAATGTACAGGAGGCTGGGTAGGCTCCAGGGCCGGTCTGGACGGGTGCTGAAAATCTCGCCTCCACCGGGATTCGATCCCCGGACCGTCCGACTCGTAGCGAGTCGCTATACCGACTGAGCTATCGCGGCCCACCTTGGGCCTTCTGGACCTTTTATAAAGGCAAAAGTTTAGTAGATGAAGATCAGTGGTTACCTTCACACCCATAACATCTTTCTCTCCCTCCTTTCACCGGGGAAAAAGCTGCCGGTAGCTACTGAATAGGAGGATGGTTAAGCGCCACAGATATCCTGGATGCTTCGAAGAAGAAGATAATAATTTTGTGCTTCTGTCGGAAATGGAAACATTTTTCCTTGGTAGCGTATTCACTACACCAATTGAGCTATCCTAACAAACACGAAGCACATTTGAATAATGAAAGTCCTTTCCTTTGCTAACATTAAATCTTGCACGCCACTAGTTGCTGGGTCACAACAATGCATTTAATATTACTCTTTATTAACAGAAATGAACATTTTCAGGGCCTTCTGCCTCCTTCTGGTTCGAGTAGGCCTAAATCACGAATACCTGCAGACACGTTTCGTGCATGATTCACAATCGTATGACGCGCTTCAGATTTTACAATTGTGTTTGTACATTTATCGCCTTCTGCAGGGTTCAAGGTTAAGATAATGTTTTAATTATTCAGAGCGTTAACTTGTATTATAGACCCTCCAATAAGCCTATTTGAAAATAAATGTGTAATTTGTTTCTTCTCAGTAATTATTCATTACCCGTCTAGTGTTGAAAACAATACGACAGGGATCTGTTTCATGTTCTAGCTGTTTATGTCTGAAGTGTCATCTCTGAAACATCAACATGCCTCAATGTTCTTTTCAATTCTGCTGTAATTCTGTATTCTTTCCTCTTCTCTTTTGCCTGTGTGTATGCTTAGTAGTAGGTACTTATTGTGTCTAATACTATGTAGAATACGTAATTTAAATTCAATACATTAACTTCGTATTTAGGATTTTACTACAGTAGCGCCACAACAATGGAGTCGATGAACAAGCGAGCGTGTTTTTACAGACCTTGGAACACCTAGCGGACAGGTCACGAATTAATCATTTGCTTTCTTTAAGCTTTTCTGAAACAAAATGAAAGTGAAAGAGAAATAAACTCGGGTGCTGACGAGTTAGTGAGGCAATACTTTATTGTAATAAGAAATATGATATTGCTATAGCTTTCAATAGTCTCATCATCAAATGAGTTTTATGAATACGTTAAAGATCATGCGACTGCTAATGACTGATATTTATATTCTAAATTTGAAGAGGTATTGCCACATCTGTCTAACACCGTGGATATTAATTTAGAAATGTGTGTGCAAGTCAAGTTTCCCTCATAAAGTGGCCATCACCTTCGATCTATAATGTTTGTCAATTAGTTTAATTCACCTTAATGACCGTGTTACATGTACCACAGTGCAGAGCCGAAACACACTATAGCGAATGTTCTGATGAAAAGGAGGGGATCAGACAGCAGATTTTCTCTAATATGTATAAACAAAGACAAAGATAAAGAAAAAGACAGTAAAAGTCTAGTGAGTTTCGTCCAGGAGGAAAACGCGTAAAAAAGGGAAAAGGTAACAATTCAATTCAATTCAATTCAATTCAATTCAATTCTGGTTTATTAATGTGCCGAGTCAACAGACAGATGGCCAATTACAGAAACAGCACAACATACAAACACAAATAACAATGGACAAGGAACAGGACAAAATAATAATAATAATAACAATAACAATAACACAGAGAAGTTATGGCAAACAGTCCAGATATAATAATTAAAAACGAAAAAGAGAAAACATCCATACTGATAAATGTGGCAATGCCAGCGGGAGAAACGTCTCGCAAAAGGAAGCATAAAACAAACTGAAATACAAGAGTTTATGTATAGAGATACAACGAATGTGGAACATGAGATATATGATTATACCGGTAATAACTAGAGCCACTGGACTAGTAACAAAAGGTTTAAAGAAAAATTTAGAAGCAATGCCAGGAAAACATTCAGTAGATTCACTACAAAAACAGCTGTACTTGGAACATCACACATAATGCGGACAGTACTGCAGTCTGAAACTTGAAGCCTGAGCGGTGGGGATCACCGTTGGTTTCTAGAGAAGAAGTACCAGGGAGAAAATGCCTGTGACGAGAAACAACAACAACATAATAATAATAATAATTTTTAGAATTATTTGGATATTCCACTTATATTGATTGTTGCTTTTCTTATTATGCCTTCTTATTAAATCTCGACCTCAGAGATTTAAGCAAATATAGGGCTATATTTACTTACGTCCTGTAACACTGTCGTTAGCTCAGTTGATTCACCAGACAAAGTGCTGGACTGAGGGATCGATATTCGATTACTGGCAGCAGTAAAAGATCGTGATGTCTGCGTCGTCCAGATCGGCTCTGGGAACCGCTGAGGCACATATCCTGTGTTTACAAGGGGTAAAGCGGCCGAGTCGTGAAACCGACTCTCGCGTCCGTCGAGTACCTCTGCTATGAATACATGGGGTTTTAATTCCGTTCCCCATGTGTTTTCATGGCATGGTCCATGGAATCGTACTTAATTAAGCACAGGGTAATGTTAAGTTATCTAATTCTTGCGAGATCTGAAGTTGTTGTAGATATATTGCTGATGATTGTGGGAAGTGTCGCCTTGTTGCTAGGTAAAGAGCAACGTGCTATTTACCAGTCATTACGGCGTCACGTTTTAGAAAATTCGAATCAATTTCTTCATTACCATTTATAAAATCAATTACAATATTGTGTATTCATTTAAACAATGTTGTCGAATCTGTTTGATATACGATTATATACATACATATACAGAAGTGGGTTGCGTTAAAGAGAACGTGTATTATCCCTGTGATAACACGATAGGTTTGAAAGCCGTGGCTAAGAAATTGTAGCTCTATTACGGTTTAATATACAGCGTGTTTATGTGGGCTGAATGGGATGGACACTGTGAAAACAGGAAGCAGAAATACAATATAACCATAAACATTACATTCTTCAGGCACCAATTATTGGGCCTAGGATGAACGCGCTACGTTTCTCCGAAACGTCGGTGACTATTTACCAGTCGACACGGTGTAACATCCCAGAAGAATTTAATCTTCTGCAACAAAAATGTGAGAACCTCAAACACCGGAAGAGATCCAGTTTTTTAATTTGGTGGTTTCGAGAAGCCGAGGCTATTGATTGTGGCCAAAATATCGGTAAAGAATATTAAAATAAAAAATATCGATATATAAAGCCACATTGAGGGAGGGCCGAGGATGTTCGAGAGTAGGATGCTGATTAGGATATTTGAGCCTAAGTTGGACGAGGTAACAGGAAACTGTAGAAGACTACATAACGAGGAGCTTCATGATCTGTATTCCTCACCAAATATTATTCGGATGATCAAATCAAGAAGACAGAGATGAGCGGAGCATATAGCACGCATGGAGGAGAGGAAAGTTTACAGGATTTTAGTGAGGAAACCGAAGGGAAAGAACCACTCGGAAGACCTAGGCGTAGATGGATTTTCAAGAAGTGGGATTAGGGAGATATGGACTGGATTTATCTGGCTAAGAATAAGGACTTCTCGTGTGGTGGCCGGGAATTAGAATAGCCCCAACGTACACTATGCGCGTCGTAAGAGCCGACTAAAATGGGGACCCAGTGCCTGGGGGTATAACTGGGCCACCCTGCCTCCGGGGGACATAAATACGGAGACACTGGAGAAGGAAAACTCTTATGAAACACGGTCCACCAGAGTGGTGGTTAGGCAAGGGGCTAACAACACCTTCCTCTAAAAATTTAATCGTTCGGAAGCCCAATTTAAAGGGAGGCTAAGGTCAAACTTAAAGGACCGTAATGCCATAGAAGAAGAAGAAGAAGAAGAAGAAGAAGAATAGGGGCAGGTGGTGGGCTGTTGTGAATGCGGTAGCGAACCTCCGGGTTCCATAAAATGCGGGGAACTTCTTGACTAGCTGAGGATCCGTTGTCTTTTCAAGAAACGCTCTGCACCGCGGAGTTAGTATCTGTATATGATGTGACAGCTGCCTTGTGTATTTGCTATAAAGCAATGGATTTGTATCTGCAATGAGATAAATCGCGGTCAATCAGTTACGTAAATCACAAAGAATTCATTTTCACTCGCGTTTGGTTTCGTCTCCAAATAATCAGAATGTGGGAAGCAACTTAAAACCCTTTCGGTGTTCGTGTGGTAACAAGCAGCGATCATATGACACTCTTGCAGGTATGATGGACCGTCTATTTAGATGACAAGTGGCTATTGTCGATTAACAATAACGGAAGACACTTTCGCTGTAGAAGCACTTGTAAACAAGTTTGATCTATTGACCTCTGTATGCTTTGTACAGTCAGGCAATTACATAAGTAACCTTTCACGGTACAGCCACGTATTAAACGAACTAAACACAAGGAAGGCAAGTACAAGACAGAAAGTGGAGAATAAGGACGAAAAAAGTAAAAAAAAAAAACAAGAACATACTGTAAAGAAAAGTTAAAAAATAAAGAAAAAAGGAGGTGAAAAAGAACATATCTTACGATCAGAACTTTCTAGGGTGTGAGGTACTGTAGTTGGTAGATATGTATATATATATATATATACATATATAACGTTTCGGATAAAGTTGCTGCCTCCAACTTCAGGGTAACTGCAACCTTAATTTGATATTTAGGGAGACCTCCCAAATGTGAGACCTGGGAGCTGAAACTTGTAATGAATCTGTTGAGTTTCTCTCGAAGATGGAGGCACCAAGCTTCTCCGAAGCTTTTGGTGCTAGACTGAATGGCACCATGTATGAGAAAATCGCAATTATAACGTTTAACTTCGTGATAATATTAAACTGCAAAGAATTTGTAACGCTGCTACACACACGACACTACGTGCGATACGATTACAATGCGATGGCGGTGCGAGGACGACACGATACACACGGTCCTCTCACACTGAAGGCGATCAACTGGGAAAATGTGCACCATGCACTGCTTCAGAAAAAGGGAAGCATTATGAACGTAAGCACACATTATGGCCGTGCCATGGCTCAGGCGGTTAGTCGACGGCCTCCCACCGCGGAGGCCCGGGTTCGATCCCGGGTCAGTCCACGTGAGATTTGTGGTGGACAAAGTGGCACTGGGACAGATTTTTCCCCGCATACTTCGGTTTTCCCCTGTCAATTTCATTTCACCGGTGATCCATTACACGGAAAAACGAAAAAATTAGTCATCTTCATCACAGGGTTGCACAATAAGCCTGAAGGCTGCGGTGCGTCCGTAGCTTGTGCTGCGGGGCCCTTCTAAAAATCCTACATTGCGTTTTGAAATATATTCCATTGCATTCAGCAAAATAAATTATGTTACCTGATTCAGTGAATTCATTCCCGGCGTTTTTCCACGCTAGATCAATGTTTTCATTTCTTGAACAACCAGGATCTCTCCAGTCATAAACAAGATAGGCAATGTACGTATAACGTAATATTGAGGTTCGTTCGCGTAACCATTTTTTCCGTGGAAAATCGTTAAATATTACATAATATGAGTGTGTGTCCCTAGCCTTAGTTATCCAGCATGCAAAGCGCATGCGCCGTATTATATTGTCATCTGTGGCCTGTCCGGCTGTACCATAGTTTTCCACATTATCTCATAAACGACACGACTTTCGGAAAAACGTTATTGGACATAAAACGTTTGTTTTTATTTTCTCAACTTTTGTGTGAAATATTTCTCATTCTAATAAGAATTCAGCGAGATATTATCATAAGTGTACATACGTCTTCATGTAAAGTACCCGTTATTCTTGGCATATTTGATGAAACCTGAATTTTATCGACAGAGTTTCGAAAAATACTCAAATATCAAGTTTCATGAAAATCCTTCCATTGGGAGCCGAGTTTTTCCATGTGGACGGACAGACAGATAAACACATGACAAAGATAACTGTCGCTTTTCAATACTTTGCGAAAGCGCCTAAGTGTGTGGTGTTCCCCAAGCAGCTGCACAAGTCGAATGCTTGTCTTCTCGCCCACGCTTACATAGACTAACATATCGCGATAAACATACTGACACTTCCGCCTTCTGTGACACAAATCATACATCTGTGACAGTTTATTTACGACTAAGCGACAGACGACACAGCATGGTGCGTCGTAAACTTATCGTATCCTCCCGTCGTGAATATATCGCTATCGTAAATAAGCTTTATTGCTAACAAATCGCAAAACGAATTTTGCTTATCAACATATATAGGAAACTACTAGACATGTGGATAAATGAAATGCGTTGTGCAGTTTTTTGGTAATAAAACTTATTTATATATATATTGCACCAGGTGAGCACCTAGAATTGTTCGCTGGGGGGGGGGGGTGCTGGTCCTGAGGCTATATATAATTTATGTTTAATTTCAAAAATTATATTATAAAAATCATGTCGTAATAAAACATAACACTGCCTGCAACTGCATTTAGATACATACGAATATAACTGCATGTTTCATGACTCAATCAGTGTCCTATCTTCTTGATTTCAGGCTTCCGCCGCGATGTTGATGAGATTTGCGCTATTCTGGGATATTACGCGGTGTCGTGTGGTAATTGTTTACCGACGTTTCGGGACGTGTCGGTCCCATCTTCACGGGTCAAAAGTCCGAGTAGGAAACAAAGTCAGCAACCTACTCGGACTCTTGACCCATGAACATGGGACCGACACGTTGTCCCGAAACGTCGGTAAACAATTACCACACGACGCCGCGTGATATCCCACAAAAACACAGATCCTATCTTCTTGTTTTTTTAATTTCATTGATTTGATTTCAAATTTCTCATGTACTAGACGTCTGCCGATTTCAGTGACTGATTTCGGTTGAAGGGCAAATCACGTAAAGCTTTTGATATAATAATATCTGCTAAATCTGTGTTTTTTTTTTAATTTCGGTTTTGGGGGGTTTGGAGGGGGCTGCAACTCGGCAGACCCCCCCCCCCCCCCCCGTCTCGCCCTTGCGTGCGCCCCTGTATTCCACGGATTAAGTATAATATCACTATCGCTATAGTCGCCTTCAGTGTGATAGATGCTTTTTGAAATAGAGGGTACTGTCCTATCGTAAGCTAATAGTATCTATAGTAAGCTATAGTATCTTACGTAGCGCCCAGTGTGACAGACCCTTGGTCACAGCCAGACCCTTCCTGACACCTCTTCGGTGAGTACGGTGCACTTTTAACAGGATATAGCTTTAGGTGCATGAAACTGACCAAAGACCTCCATTTAATACCGAGGCATAGAATGCTTGGAGTTTTTTCACCACTTCCACTTTACGCCTTCATGACATTTTGCTTACTCACAGCGGCAATTTTACCTGCGTTTTTGTTTAACAATAAATACCTATCATTAGATTTTTTCCCCCAATGGCTCGACAGCCCCTTGGGGGCCTAGGCCGCCTCATTTTTCGAAGCTTCACGATCACACACATTTGAGACACACCACAGTCGGTAGGACTCCTCTGGACGAGGGACCAGCTCGTCGCAGAGACCTCTACCTGACAACACACAACACTCACAAGAGACAGACATCCATGCCCTCCGGTGGGATTCGAACCCACGATCCTAGTAAGCGAGCGGCCGAAGACCCACGCCTTAGACCGCGCGGCCACTGGGATCGTCATCATTAGATATAGTGTAGTGAAATAGCTAAATAAACACAAGTTTTAAGAATGCACTGTCTACTAGGCTTTAACACCATGTAGCTTGGTACACAGATACGGAAGCTTTGAAGGAATATACCGCCTTTATTCTCTGTGTTATAACCTGAAGAAGGAAGCCATAAATTCCTCCGAAACGTTGGTATCATTCTACCAAAATACACGGGGTCACATCCTAGAAGACCGTAGTATTTTTGTTATGAGAATTTCAGATTTTCAACAAACATCGCATCTTAACCCCTGCTAGCCGGAATTGTGGAAGTTTGTTACGGTCCATGCCGTTAGCCTACTGCCCCACTGGGGAGCGCGCGTCTAGCCTGAGAGGCGAAAGAGGGACCCTGCATTAGCCATCTGACGCGCGGTTGGTTCGTCTTGCGAGATACTGCGCACTTGTACAATCCTGAAGGTATTTCAGGCACTTTTTGTAGCTCAGTTGGTGACTCACTATCGCAATTTGTGTGCAAAAGTGAATCACGTACAGGTTTGCTTACCTCACTCTCCTATAATCATCTCATTTTTATTTCTTTCTTCTCCGCAATAATTGCGTAACCTGAAGCTTAACTTAACTGGTAATTTGTTAGGCATTCGCTGAATAAAGTATTTATTAAGGAAGTCATAATGAGTAGATTCTGTCTAGAATTCCTTCCGCAAATTTGGTATCAAAAATACTGAACGGATATTGATGAAATTTGGCATTGATTGCCAAAAACGAAAACACTAAGGTATACATCATACTTGTAAACGAGAGCAAAAATAAGAAGAAAATGTGAGTCGATAGTAAAAATGAAAAAGAAACTCCCGAGGAAATTAAGAGGTGATTAAATTCAGGAAATGCATCCTACCGATCAGTTAAGAATTTTTGTTTTTCCTTTTTGCCCTCTAAGAACGTAAAGATGAAAATTTACCCAAATGTGATTTTGCCTCTTTTTCCTTATAGCTATGGGACTGAACGAAAATGGTTCAAGAGGTATTCGAGAACAGAGTGCTGAGGATATTGGACATAAGGGACAGAAGGGAATAATAGTAAGGGGAGACAATTTATTAATGAGAATATTCGTTATTTGATTTCATTACAAATAAAAGGGCAATTATTAAGGTTTTATAAAGAAAAATAATCAGACGGGGGGAGCATACGGTATACGTCGGAAGCCTGTTGAATAGATGCCATGTTTACCTTTTAAATCCTGAAGGGAGAAACGTATCTGGAAGAACGAAGAATAAATGGGAAAACCGTATTAAAATTTGTATTACAGGAATGGAACGGGTTCATTTATTTCAGGATATTTTAACGAGTTTTTTGGACGTGATCATGAATTTTCGGGTTCTAAAACAGGAGAATTTCTTAGCGAAGCCGCTATTAACTCCTCAAAAAGGATTCTAAAATCAGTTAGCTAGTTTGTTAGCTAGCGTAACGATGAATAACAAATACTTCTACATATAAAACTCAAGCTAAACTTTCTCGCGTGCGAGGTATCAGGCTCCCGTCGCGGCGCACTTGGGGCCTTCGCTTTTCTGGGATGTTACGCGGCGTAGGTTGGTAGTTGGTTACCCTAAAAGCAATCGTAAGGCTGAGTACACGGCGTCATCCAGCAGCTTGTCGCTCAAGTTGACAAAGCTCTCCTTTAAAGCGGCGGGGTGGGGGGGGGGTGTTTTGTCCTGTGGAGAAGCATGAAGTTCCTCCACTGTCGAGTTCTACTTCAATTACCAATGGTGCCGCTGGAATTTTTCTTTGTGATAATCCTTCCGGCCGCACTATGGCCCTGGGGTCGACTCAGCCTCCAGCAGAAATGAGTACCAGGAATATTTCCTGGGAGGATAAAGGCGGCCGGTTTGTAGGGCTGACAATCTTACCACTGTCTTGTGTCGATTGCATTGAAATCTGGGAGCCTCAACCTCCTGGAACCCTCAGGGCCTGTATAGGGATTGCTTAGCTTTTACCTGTAGTTTTACTCTCCTCGCCGACACGCAAGCTCTTCTCGAAACTGATAACCGTCGATCAGGACCCAGTCAGACCCGGACAACTACTGACTACTAACTTATGCCGCGTAACATCCCAGAAGAACGAAGGCCCTTTCTGAAATGTTTCAACAATTATTAACCCTTATTGACCCAATGTCAAGTTAAAATCGACAACGTTTTCCGTCGTACCAGGCCCAATGTCGAGCTCAAATCGACGCGTTATTTTAGAATGTTTTATGTTGGATTTTCCTAAGTTCTTGCCATCTAAAGGCTACTTTTGAAATGTGAAGATGAATTTGGACCAGACTCTTGGATTTCACAATAATGATTTGAACTGCAAAGAGTTAAACATATAAATAACTGGTATATGTAGATGTACTTGTCATAGCTAAAGGTATAAGGTTAAGGTAAGTGTTTTCCAGTGTCTCATAATCTCCCATGGAGCCTTGCGAATATGAGACGAGAAGTGTAACATTGTCACGTAATTATATCGAGTCAGATTTGTGTCCTTCACTTTGATTGGTTATGCTTTTATATTATAATTCTATAATTGTTACGAAAGCAAATTCCATTACACAATAAGAAGTAAAAAAAAAGCAAACACGGAAATTCTGTAGAAAAAGACAAAGACGAGACTTGCGAAAAGAATGTAAGAGCGTAATGTATGAGTTACGTACGAAGATCATAATGTGTTTAACATGAAAATAATACAAAACGGTTAATACTTTTCTGTGTTGTACAATACAGTTCAAGTAGGCTTACTTTCGAATAATACTAAAATAAAACTAATGATCATTTTGAAATAAAAAATACACCCGGCGAATGCAAATCTTTATTGTCAAGTCATTAATGTCCTTGTCTTTCCTTCATAAGAAACTTCGATGAAATATAAACAAAAAAAAAGATCGTCATTTTAACGTGTTGGAAACATAATGAAACTGTAATTTTTATAGTCCTAAGTGTATAGCTTTTTACACAAAGAAAAAACAGAGATTAAAAAAAAAAATGACGGTATTCTGAGATGTCACAAGATGTAGCCTTGCTACATAGATGCCGACTTTTCGGAAGAACGTATCTAACAATCTTCACATCGTGACAATTTAGTCATAATCACCACGGTGGAGACTTTTCCAATCTCACAGTTTCTTTCAGAAGAAAATGCTGAGAAGAATGTATGGTTCGGAATTATTTGGTATAAAATTGAAGTGAAAAATTTAATGACAACTTTATCGTTACGAGGTACGACGGCCTGACTACGGCGATGCTGCAGATACAAGTCTTCACACAGTGTTACAGCAACCATTCTTAATTTTTTTAAATCTTATCTTCTTGGACTTTTTTGGACCTGAAAGTGAAAGCACTACAAGCTTACAAAACGTCGGTAACTCTTTAACAGTCGACACGACGTACACCCCAGAAGATTTGAAGCTTCAAATTTAAGGTTTATTTACTTTTTAATATTATTATAATTATTACCATCTCAAGATCCAGAATGGCTCATTCCGTATAGTAACTAGGCTACGGGCTGGACGGTCCGGGGTTAGGATTCCGGCGGAAGCTAGAGATTTTCTCTTCTCCAAAACCGTCCAGGAAATCTCTGCAGCCCACCTATGCTCATATTCAATGGGTACCGCAGTTCTTTCCCGGGGTAAAGCGGCCAGGGCGTGAAGTGACCACTCGCCTATATCTAGTGCCGAGTTTAAGAATGAGTGAAGCTCTACCTCCGCTCCCCCTATATGCCTTCATAACATGGGCAGGGACAGCTTTACCTTTCACCTTTTTTAATGATCATTTGTGTCTCAAGATATAATGTTATTCAGAAGCCGGAAGGGGATACTTGTGTATTTTAAGACTAACTTACTATCATTTGCTCAATTGTATCTGTCTCTCAAGTGATGACCCTTACCTAAATTTGTAAACTTATGCCCGATATTCCTCGCCGGTTTGATCCTTCTACTTTTCCTCGCTCTGAAACTGTTTAGATGAACCGTAACCCCACAAACTGTGAAAACCCTATTGGTGTAATCCTTTAAAGTCCTGAGGCACTTCCTCTCCTCAGATATACATTTCCCAACATTCTATTATGGTCTGTGTAACGATATTTCAGTTCATAAAGTGATTGGCTTGCGAACTGACATTTGGACGTTTGATTCCCGGCAGGGGCAGAAATTTCCCTTTCATTACCGCATCCTGAGTGGCTTTGGAAACTCCCTTTCTCCTCTTTGACATTTCTTTTCCTTGAGGTTAAGTGTGAAGCTGCCGACCGTGCAATTTGTAGTTGTGAGGTCAGAAAGGCTAGAGCTGTATGTCAACTCTAACCATAATCCATCTTGAATGGCGCTGAGGGGTCTTTGGCTTTTACTGTTTGTGACCTTTCTAGCTATAGCGGTAAAATACATCCTCTTCAGAGGGGAAAGTTACAAGTGAAGGCAGTAGTTTACAGTATAATTAGTCTTGAGAGATTGTTGCATTTATTACTGTGGTTTCCCGACATTGGGAATTCCTAGAGTCGAACTTATGTCCTTTCATATTCAGTGGTGTAAATCCAATTGAGCAAGATGCATAATTACATGTCAAGTTTCTTGTTTATACAGAAAAATTTATTGAAATACCTCAAGTGATGACAGCCATTGGCGCCAGGCAGTGGGGGAGGAACAGGGCAAGTCGGTCATTCGCCATGCAGTCCCTGAATATTTATAAAAGTAAGCACAGTCAATGATTCTATTCCATGGAGTTAATTTCGGATCAGGGAAAGAATAAACACAGATTCCCTTCCACCTGTTCTCTTCTCAGTTTAATTTACATATTGATGTGTGGGCGGTGTTCCATGTACGTAGGAAGGGAGAATAGACAGCCATCTTGAATTCACGCCATCCACTTTCATTCTTTCCCTGACCCGAGTGCAGTTAATTGCACGAAATATAAACTATTCAATTAACAATGAAGCTGTAAAGCAGATAAGATATAACATAAAGGAATGAATTGAAGAATTAAATAGAAAATATTTAGGAATTTTAATTGAATTTAAATGCATATTTTTCATTCTATTGTTTCCCTGAAAAGGGTACTCGAATTACTATTACTGGAATATGAGACTAGGTTATCATGACGTACATGGAGAAGAAAATAGCTCCAGACACTTCAGTGCTGCTGGTAACACCCAGTTTATAAGGCAATGTTCGTAGCAGGTTCCTTTCTTCTTGCCCTTAGCTTGCTTCTCAGCTACCCTCCTCTTTTTGTGTAAGTCACTGTGAGTTTGCAGTGACATAGCAAGTGGTGGTCTATGCAGTTAATTAACCTTTCAATTGAACGATGAAGGAAGAAATATTACCGAAGATATTTTACGCTATTCACCACATGTAAAAGCGAGAGGAAGAAGCAAACCTATATGTAAGCGGAAGATACACATTAAGATCTTTATTACTGTAAAAGGCAAAGGTGGGCAAATGGAGGCTGGGAGAACAGATTACTGTGGAAACTGAATGAGAGCAAGTGCGTGAATCAGTAAAGCCAACAACAACAACAACAAATTATTATTATTATTACTATTATTTAATTTTATTTACTAGCTGACTCAGTAGCCTAATTATCAATTACAAAATCAGCAGTAATACATAAATTAATGTATATAAACAGGCTTTCTATCCTGGCAAAGGGATTGGACTTTTGTTTTCTCCGAAACGTCCACAACAGCTCTGAGGCTCACCCAGCCTTCTCTTGGATGTGTTTTTTCCCGGGGCTAAAGCGGCCTGGGCCTGAAGTTGACCACTCACCACCATCTAATGCCAAAAATTCTGAATGAGTGGAGATATACCTCTATTCCTCCCACACGAGTGTTAGTCATTTAATAATAAGAAACTTCCTTGAAGAGAAGTTTTGCATCTGGTACCTGTTCTTGGTAAGTGTCAAAGTAATGACACTGTTTCCATCTGCATTCCACGAAGGCATATGGCGAAGTGGATGTATAGTTCGTCTCGTTCTTAACCTCAGCATTTCGTGAGGGAGACTGATCAGCTTCACGTTGCGGCCGCTTTACCGGCTGGGAAAGATCAACCGGTATTCGTTGTGTAGGAAGCAGGGTGGGCCCTAAGGCCGATCTAGACTCTTTTGAACAGAGAGAAATTCCTTTCCTTTGTGGCAATCCGGCTACGATTCGTCGGAACCCTAAAGGAGCCTTCGATATCGAACGGACAGGAGCCTGGCTGGACTTCAGAAGCGGCCTGGACGCTTCAGAGAAGGGGGAACGTCTTGCCATTGCCGCCGGGAGTCAAACCACGATTCGTTGTCTGTCCAGCCTGCGGCTTATTGACCTACGTGAACCAAAATAAAACATCCAGATTATCGTCTCCTGGGAATTATCTTCTTTATCTTTGAAGGTGGGACTGATAGGTTTTCCCGAAACGTCTGTACAGAATTACCACTGTATGCTGCGTAATATCTCAGAAGAGCCCAGATCTCATCTACATCGCGGCGGAAGCCTGAAATGAAGCTGCGTGCTTTTATAGAATTTTGCAGGCTTTCCTCCGAAACCATGAAGCTGGAAGCAGTAAATGCCTCCGAAACGCAAGTAAATTTTATATGAGACTACACTGCACTACATCCCAGAAGGTGTTAGCTTTTGCAATTCTCGTCACGAGAAGCTCACATCTCGGAAACTGGAATTTGTCAGACAATTTAAATGTTATGTTAACTCCTTCAAGTGGCTGAGGAAGGACATTCATTTCGTGTGTTCATTTCAGTCATTCCTTATAAAGGGCCTATAAAAAGTATTACAAGACTATTAAGGATATTCTGACATTTTACACACACCAGAATCCCTCTGCAGGCAACAGCTGTTTCTATTTCTTCCTCTAATCTTTACCCCTTCCTCCCATTCCGCCATATTGGTTTTGTCCGACGTTTCCTTGTACGGTGCTAAAGCAGACAATCTGGTCTGTATTTGGGCCTAATGAAATACTGCCCAGCTTTGTTTTAACCGCCAGTGATGCTTTTTATATTTGTGTTTTTATTTTTAAATGTTGCTGCCATTTTATTTCTGAGTTCCTCTGCAATTGAAGGCCACTTAGTGATACTCTGTCATCCAAGTCGGCAACAGAAGGGATCTCGTCGGCTCTCATGGGGTTAATCCAAGTAACTTCTTCCGAATTGTGTCTGTAAATAAATTGTGGAAGGAATACTTACAGGCCTAGTACGGTCTTCAGGCATATGACATCACGTAAATTGGTTGATGGATGATGAAGGGTGCAGCAGGTTCTTCCGAAACGTTGGTAGCCATATATTAGGGTAAAAGGCGTCACATTCCAGAGTACAGTAATCTTAATATCGCCACAAGCACTTAAATATCACTCATTAAAGCTGATAAAACTCTAGTAATTACAAGTACTTAATGAAAAGTAATTAAAATCGTATGTATAACCAAATTAAGCTAACTCCATGGAGCAGAGCCGTTCTTGAAAAGTTAAGAATTTTTCAATAAGTCAAGATATTCGCCTATTTTATGCAGCACATTGCTCATTATCGTGTTTACGAGAGCCGTCCACCGGCCCCAATCCTAAGCCAGATGAATTCAATCCACTACATTTCACTCCATTAGTTTAATACCCATTTTAATATTACCTTTCTATCAACGCTTATGTATTGGTAGTGATCGCTTCCCTGGGTGGGCATCAGAGCAGATATGGGAGATTTGAGGAAAAATATTACGCTTGCTGGAATTCGAAATCCGAATGCTCCTAGTTACTGTACCGCGTGAGCTATATAGAATGAGCAGAAAATTAAATAAAGATGAATTTAATCATTTGTACATTTACCAAATACTATTAACATGGTCAAACAATGGAAGGGAGATGGAGAGGAAACACGACTAACGAGAGCGAGATGGGAAACGGTTGCAAAGATAAGCGTGAACAATTGAAGGAACGGGTCAAATTTGGAGACAGGCGTAGACGAGATGATATTATTAAAAGCGATCTTAAGGAAACGCGATCTTAAGCTGTGGACTCAATTTATTAAATTGTCTTAAGATAGGCTCCTTGTTTGGCTTTTGTCAACAGGATAGGAGGATTGCTGTGACGCCGTTTGTTCCGGTATAAATTGACAGAAGATTTGGAGGAAACTAAAACAGTAAAGAATTTCTTGAAAAATTAAACACTGTAATATTTACAGGAGAAACCGTGTACCATAGAGGTGTTAGAAAAAATCTTTTTTTAAAGAAATTACGTCATATTTTTTTTCTGAAGTGTGTAATTATTTTTACGTCATTCATAACTTCACTTCGTTTACGTTTGGTCCCAAAACTGCACACTTCATACTACCAGACACGCACAGTGGCGCGGTGTAAGGCTCCAAACTTTTTTTGGAAGGCGATTCTTTCACTGATTTCATTCTAGAGTGTGTCATAGATGAGTATTTATAATTATGTGATGGTATGATGTGCTAGGCCGATCCCAATGACCGCGCGGTCTAAGGCGTGGGTCTGCAGCAGCTCGCATACTAGGATTGTGGGTTCGAATCCCACCGGGGGGCATGGATGTCTGTCTCTTGTGATTGTTGTGTGTTGTCAGGTAGAGGTCTCTGCGACGGGCTGGTCCCTCGTCCAGAGGAGTCCTACCGAGTGTGGTGTGTCTGATGTGTGTGATCGCGAAACCTCGAAAAATGAGGAGGTCTAGGCCCACAAGGGTCTGTCGAGCCATTAAAAAAATGATTCTACAATCAGACCTGAAGATAAGGGGCCGATTCTTTGTTGCTGCTTCTTTTGTGTGTTGTCACGTGTGTAGTACAGTAGTAGGTAGTAGAGAGTATGTGTTCCCCGGCCCCAAGAAATTTACCAAAGCTAACTAAATTCTCATTTTCTACCTCCTTTTCCTCCTCCGGTGCGCGATCAAATCAAATTAAATATTTATTACTTGAGTCAAATTGTACACAAAGCTGCGTCCGTTATTACCAGGCGCTTGAAGTTCACAGCCTTCATGTCTGTTCCTACAAACAGTATTTTTAAACATCCTGTACTTCAGTCTATGGAACTTCTTTACCAATATTAAAAGCATCCCCCCCCCCAGGCTTTATAAAACAAACATAATTTCGAATGCTATAACGTAATTACTAACATGCTTAAATTCTCTCCTACTTACAGCTCAGTGCGTGATACAGGCTATTGCTTGTTATGGCATCGTGTAATTTATGATTCATTCCTTCTTCTTCAGGGTCGTCTTGTATCGCTTTTCGCACCGGGATTATATTTAAAAGATTGTGCTATAATCCAGCAGTTATCCATTCTTTTTAAAACGTTCCTTCCGCTTTTTTTTTTCTGTATCGAAAAATCAAGCCCTTCTATAGATTGTGCCACATAGATTGGTATATTGTCACATTCTTAGTACACTAGTCTTACACGGCGTCATTACCCGGAAGACTGTAATCTAACCGTCTCCGCTGTGAGAACCTCAGAACTCGCATTGTTTTGAAGAGGAAAAATAGAAAGTTGTATCAGCAGACTCATATATTCTTTCTTTAATTTATCCATTCTAGTGCTGCTTCTTACATTCAGACCTCAGTTCTCAATCTGAACAGGCCAGACAGCCAGATCTGCAAAGGCTGAAGAAGAATGAAAAAAGAATACAAGTATGAAGCATAAGAGACCAGTAGCGCGATCTATGCATTTTCTAATCAACATATCAAATGGAGCGAATCAATTGCATATTTCGGGCCATGTCTGTCTTCTAATCTGATAAAGACGGACAAGATTAAAGCCACGTGCAAGAAGACGAGGATCTTAAGTAAATGGCAGCATACAGTATTGTAAGATTTAATGCTATTCAAGTTCTGTACAGTAGACTGTCTATACTTTTTTTTTTTCAATGACGCAAAAGCCCCTAGTGGGCCAGGGCCTCCTCATTGTCGACGCATCACGATCACACACTCAGACACACCACACTCGGTAGGACTCCTCTGGACGAGTGATCCCTTGAGGCCCTTTTTAATATTATCCTCACACTTAAGTCTTCCATTTCTTTTCTTCACGTTTTTTCTACCAAATTGTTTATGGGTATTACATAAGCTGCATTGTTGTTTGGAAGTATGACTAGCTTATATCTACATACACAAAGTGTCATGTCACTTATCTGACACTTATTTCCTTTTTTCCTCTTCGCAGTCCCATCCATGTTGAGGTGAAAAGCTGCAACTACATGAAACATATTTGTGTTCGGCTCTTACAGAGAATCCTTGTTTCGTAATTTTCAAATAGTAATTAGGTAAGTAATTAAATAATTAACTGCTGAGCTGGGTCCTTGCAAGTGGGTATTTATTCAGCTGATGACAGTTACGCAACTGGCGAGGAGACAAAGTTGTTTCCTTTGAACCGAAATGTATGTTATGCTGTACATAAACATAGCCTACTGAATGTTACTCTTTGCACATGGCGTGGCTTTCAATGACACAAGTTTTTGGAACAACCTTCCTTTGCCCTGTAACCAATAAAACGGTCACAGAAGTTTCGACGCATTATTCTTCTTGTTATCAGTAAATATGTCATCCTCTATAGTTAACATGTATTTGGCAATCTTGCGTTTATATTGTTAGTTGTGTCTGTTCTGACATGGTTGTTGTCCTTAAATCTTAAGCCTTTTTTGTAATATATATTTGAAATTAGATATTGTGTTGGTGTTTAGAATATTCTCTACTTATTATACAACTTACTAACTTGTTTTAGAAATATCTTAATACATATTTTGTCCTTATAACGTTGTTGTATTTTTGTTGTTTTGCCGTTAAAGGGGTGAAATAAATTTTGAATACATTTTTAAACAAATAGTAACTCAAGTGAGCTAAATAGACAAACAAAGGTACCAACAATGCCGAAAGGTTTACAACTGATATTGTAAGTACAACATTTCTACACACCCGTTAACAGTGCAGGGTAATGCAGCCATTCATCCCTTAGTCTCTTTTACGACAGGTCCATAAACTCTTACAAATCGAGCTCTCCACAGAGAGCGGTCTAGTGCTTCCCTCTTTCAGTTTCCATTATCCTCTCATTTCCTTAAGTTCATCCAGTATCAGCTTACGTCTTCTTCCTCCTCTTTCCCTCACTTGTGTCCTTCCCTCTATCTTTTCTGCAATAACGTGTTTTAGAAGGCAGTTTCTACGCAAGATGTGACCAATCCAGTTAGCCTTCCTTCTTTTTATTGTATGTAGGATATTCCTTCCCTACTTGGATGTATGTAATACTTCTTCACTTTTTACATGATCGGAAATAGAGTATATAAGAATTTAAAATGTTTACGTCACGAATATGTAATACCCATAAATTTAACATGTAGATGGGAAACTCCCGTAACTGTAGTGGTGTCGAATATATGGTTCCTGATAATAAAATAATGGCCAATTTTAATTGACATATTTGAAGCTAATTTAATGGCGTACAGCTATAAACTAAGAGAAAAGAGCAGTGGAAGAAATAATTAAAGCAGGAATAAAGAAGAAGGCGAAAGAGAGAAAAAAATGAGGGTAGGAAATTAAAGAAATGAAGAGAAAGAACGAGGTGAAATCAGAACAGAATTGCAGAAGAAAAGAATGTAAGAGCTAACAAAAGAAGGCCAGCCTGCTGTCTTATAGGATGCGACGTCGTGACGTCACGTCGACCGTCCAGTTCAGGGAACTCGGCATGACAGGCGCTCGCCTTCTGACCAGGAGCACATGGACCGTGAAGTTGATGGAGACCCGATACCCTGGACCTCCCACTAAATGCCGCACATGGCGATGCGTTCAGCTTCTGGAGAAAGACTTCAGACATCCGATCACTGGCCATCATATTCACTACGTACTAGTACAGATACTGTGAGATATATATACATATATGTTGGGTCGTAATAAGATTTGATCAAAGTCATGTGACCATTAGTTCGTGTGGTACAGGAATGCACAACAAGGAAGGCTTTTCTCCTTTCGGGTGTTCTGGCTGCTCGTTAGGTCCATAGCGTGCGTGATTTCTGCACGCGTAAGGAAAGATCGACTGTTTCGACACAGTCTATCATATCATATCGATAAAGTTGTGAACTTTTGATGTTCCAAGAAAGAGAGAAAAGAAACGGGGGGACGCAGTGAGGGGCACTAAATTTATTATTATTACGAGGAAACAGAAAAGTTTACTGGTCTGAAAATTCTCAAACAGTGCCCGCTCGTTCTTCTGGTAAAGGTCAGAAGCACCAGTTTAACGCAAACAATATGTAAGAATTTCAGTTCTTATACCACATTAAACACAATCTCCATGATAAGACCAATCATTGAATATTGTTTTGGGGAAATGATCATTGTTATACTAAGAATCAGGCACTGTTGGGCAGGTCCTTAAGTGTTACAGTGTGTGGTGCATGCAGTCAACGCTGCGCTTCAAAATACAGGTAATTGGAATTTGGCATTTTAGCTTGAGCGATTTCGACACGCATAAGGACCAAATTTGTGTTTCGGTATAGTGATGGCTAATGCTGGTTTCGAGTCAGATCTCTTTTCTTCTTCGTGTTATGCGATTCCAGTCACAACTGGGGAAATCCCAAACTAGCGCCTTTATTAGGATTCGGGTAAAACCCCTGATCATGCTGGGGTAAAAATAAAATTAATTCTCCATTCCACAGCGCGGAATTCTTTTTACGGTCACACCATCTTTTTGCATTGTTATTAAAAATTCTTGCCTTATACAGCACTTAATATTAATTATGGAACAGGCTGTTTGATACATTATCTATTTGTTACGGCTTACGTGTTCTAAAGAAGTTTATCAGAGAGGAAGTTTAGTATTCCTTTAACATAGTACATAATTTTATTTTAGCGGAAAAATTAAACCCAGTTCACTGCGTGATAAGTTACTATCCGAATCATTTACCACTGAAGTCCTTAAAAATCTACAGGCCATGGTATTTTCCCAAACTTGACAAACTCTGTGGCAAAAAAACACCTTCTATCTCAAGGTTACAGGCCGCTACATGGCTTAGGCTTTTAGTCACTAGCCTGCCTTCACACCGCAAAGCCCTGAATTCGACCCTAGGCCAGTCCATATCGATTTATGACCAAAAAAGTTGCACCGCAGCAAGTTTTTCTCTGAGTACTTCAGTGTCACATTAGTAGTCATTCATCTACTACCGACGCTCTTTAATCTCTATAATTTATAGCGTCATGAAATAAACCACATAAAATATCTCAAGACTGTTGCATTCTGAGATGTAAAATTCTGTAATTTGGTATACACACACCAACAATTTGTAGGACAACGCTGCTTCCGTCTACAGTGTAGAACGGAAGCGCGAAAGGAAAACTTTTACGTGTAAAGGAAGCGAGTGTCTGTGCAAACCAATAAGTAAGGGTGGCCTTAAAAAGGGCTGATTTTTAAGGGTAGATAACAAAGAGGAAAGCGAAGAAGCATGGTATGAAGTAATGTAGGTAACAGGAGAGGAAGAAAATGTAAATGAATTAATGATATCATAAATTGATCTACAAGGAAGATATATACGTAAAATGCAGTGGCTGGTTATGAAACCCTGCACACTGCAGTGAACAAGAAATAAGGTTTTTAAGATAGTCCGCTGCTGTAATCGGTAGGAGAGAGTTTACGTCTATCTATGTATGTTATATGAGTGAGGGTAATCGTGAGGGTGAGCGCGAGCGTGTGCCTTACATCGTTGTCAATGCTTAGTAGTTTTCAGCTAAGTCAACACACGGCAGCAGTATTTTCGAAACCGTGATCTCTGAAAAATAATGTCACTTAAACTGAAGTAATTGTTGTAACGGAAAAAGAAAGTGTGAATAAGGTCAATGAATGTTTGCATTAGTGGGGTCTAATATAGCACTGTGAGCCTTAGTGAGCTCTAATATAGCACTGTGAGCATTATTGTGTCTAATATAGCACTGTGAGAATTATTGTGGTCTAATATAGCACTGTGAGAATTATTGTGGTCTAATATAGCACTGTGAGAATTATTGTGGTCTAACATAGCACTGTGAGAATTATTGTGGTCTAATATAGCACTGTGAGAATTATTGTGGTCTAATATAGCACTGTGAGCCGTAGTGAGGTCTAATATAGCACTGTGAGCATTATTGTGTCTAATATAGCACTGTGAGAATTATTGTGGGCTAATATAGCACTGTGAGCCGTAGTGAGGTCTAATATAGCACTGTGAGCATTATTGTGTCTAATATAGCACTGTGAGAATTATTGTGGTCTAATATAGCACTGTGAGAATTATTGTGGTCTAATATAGCACTGTGAGAATTATTGTGGTCTAACATAGCACTGTGAGAATTATTGTGGTCTAATATAGCACTGTGAGAATTATTGTGGTCTAATATAGCACTGTGAGAATTATTGTGTCTAATATAGCACTGTGAGAATTATTGTGGTCTAATATAGCACTGTGAGCATTAGTGGGGTCTAATATAGCACTGTGAGTATTATTGTGGTCTAATATAGCACTGTGAGAATTATTGTGGTCTAATATAGCACTGTGAGAATTATTGTGGTCTAATATAGCACTGTGAGACGTAGTGAGGTCTAATATAGCACTGTGAGTGTTATTGTGGTCTAATATATCACTGTGAGCATTAGTGGGGTCTAATATAGCACTGTGAGCAGTAGTGAGGTCTAATATAGCACTGTGAGCATTATTGTGGTCTAATATAGCACTGTGAGAATTATTGTGGTCTAATATAGCACTGTGAGAATTATTGTGGTCTAATATAGCACTGTGAGCCGTAGTGAGGTCTAATATAGCACTGTGAGTATTATTGTGGTCTAATATATCACTGTGAGCATTAGTGGGTTCTAATATAGCACTGTGAGCCGTAGTGAGGTCTATTATAGCACTGTGAGCCGTAGTGAGGTCTAATATAGCACTGTGAGCCGTAGTGAGGTCTAATATAGCACTGTGAGTATTATTGTGGTCTAATATAACACTGTGAGCATTATTGTGGTCTAATACAGCACTGTGAGCATTATTGTGGTCTTATATAGCACTGTGAAAATTATTGTGGGCTAATATAGCACTGTGAGCCGTAGTGAGGTCTAACATAGCACTGTGAGTATTATTGTGGTCTAATATAGTACTGTGAGCATTATTGTGGTCTAATATAGCACTGTGAGCATTATTGTGGTCTAATATAGCACTGTGAGAATTATTGTGGGCTAATATAGCACTGTGAGCCGTAGTGAGGTCTAATATAGCACTGTGAGCATTATTGTGGTCTAATATAGCACTGTGAGCATTATTGTGGTCTAATATAGCACTGTGAGCATTACTGTGGTCTAATATAGCACTGTGAGAACCTGTGTCAAGTGCTTCCATGTTCCGCCTCATGTGTATTTCAGAGTACAGTTGTTATTATTTATTGTCGTTTCTCATGTGAAATAAAGAATGGCCCGTTCAGCATCTTGCCAGTTCTTCTCCAGAAACTTGTAGTCATCCCCTTGACCTTAGCGTGACAGCTCGTGAAGATGTTGGGAGAATCATAGCCTGAAATCTCACCCCATGACTTGGATAAAAAAAATCCATATAAAAAGTAGTTCCGGAATGTACACTACATGCTAAAAGGCAGGACGTCATCTATGCAGATTGTAGGTCTTTTGCACCCTCACTAGACCTGGGTCAATATAGTGGTGACTAGGCTACGGGCTAGATGGCTGAAGGTACGAATCCCGGCAAAGGTAAAAGGTTTTCCTCTTCTTCAAATCGCCCAGACCGGGTCTAGGATTCACGCAGTCCCCTACTAGGTGGGTAACTCTAAACTTTTACCCCGGGTGTAAAGCTGCCGGATCATGGGGCTGACCATTTATCTACTTTTAGTGCCGAGGTTAAGAATAATTGGAGCTATAACTTCACTCACGCTGTGAACCTTTATGGCTTGCACAAGGACAAATTTATCTTTACTCGTATGTATACAGGTCTCGGGCTCGATTTTCGAGGGTGTCATTGGAAGTTTTCATTAACATAATCGTTTCGGTCGCACTATGGCCCTGGCGCCGACTCAGCCTCTAGCAGAAATGAGTACCAGGAATGTTTACTGGTGGCTAAAGGCGGCCGGTGCGTAGGGCTGACAGCTTTACTACCTTCATATGTTGATTGTCTTGAAATCTGGGAGCCTCAACCTCCTGGAACCCTCAGGGCACGTCCAGGCCTGTACAGGAATTGCTTTACCTTTATTGTACGTATATAGTCGCATATACTAATGTATCTGTGTGTTCCACGAAAGAGCAGTTTACAGGAAGTTTATAGGCCAATTCAACCAGCAAACCCGCATAACATTGTGGCGCTTTCATTGGATTTAACCATTATGTAATGAAAACACATAACTGTAAAAATTACTGCTTACGTTTCGCAGAATGACTGAAGTGCCAAAGAGGGAGGAGAGAGAAAAACCGGTACAAATTACCGGGGCCCAACTATGTTGCATATATTTTTTGTCTTTTTCCTTAGGCTCATTATTTGTCGATTGTACAAATTAACCCTCTCAGAGCAAGCCCGAGTCCCTCTGCAACTGAGAGTCAGTGTCTTTCCAATTTAGCGCAAAGATTTGTAGCGTGTCCACCCTTGCTGGGGGGGGGGGGCAAAAAATTTTTTTTTACCAGGGCCCGAATTCGTTCTCGGTGCCCCTAACTGGCTGTCTCTACTACTACTCTTACTACTAGTATTAACACTGGTGTTATTCAAGTATTATTATTGTTATTATTATTATTATTATTATTATGCAGGGCCCATGAAATAAGCTAGTATTGTTGAAGGATCTTGCCCTGTAACCTTCATTTACCCTACGTGTACGCTGACGGTCCTCTCGCGGTATGCTCACGTTCAGCTAACGGTACGATGATGGTACGATCACGGCCACGGAAAACATTCTTTCGCTGTATTTAAATGCGTCCTTTCATAGCAGCTTTCACGGTTATGTCACGAGGCACTGAAGTCCTCGAAAGAATATCTGACCCAGAAGTGACGTGATTACGGTAAAATATTTTTTTTTGTTTCAGTCTTTCAACACATTGAAAGCAAAATGACGAAAGGGCCTTCAGTGTAAATACTCAAATTAAACGCCTGACCGTGAGTTTACCTTGAGCTGAGCGTGAGCGTACCTGTAGTGTGGATGAAACTCGACTGAGACAGTAGATTAAACTACTGTCTGTATTTGACTTGAGTGTGTAAATAGACGTATAAAACAAACTTTTATTTATTTATTTATGTATTTATTTAAAGACGCTCTCTCATATTATATAGGGATGATTGATGTGATAACAGTGAATAATGAATTTGAAATTATACGGAATTTTAACTGTTGTAACTTAGCTTACGGTATTATAGCAATATTTGTTTGAAGGGACTGAGGAACACTGCGTAAAATATCAGAAAATTTTGTGTTCCGACCTAGGTTGGGATCGGAAAGTTTCTGGACACAAATCAGAAACATTACTGCATGGACCAACTTGCTTTTTGGTCCAAGTACAGTAATAGGGGTCTAATAATAATACAGAATGTTAATGAAATTTTAGACTGATGCCAAGACATATGTCTTATTATCACGTAGTGTCTGCCTTCTTTTCAGTGTATGCTAATGTAAGACTAACATGATCATAAAGACCTTTGGATTCAATACTTTTCACCTGTTGGTGTGCACCACGCCAAACATTCAAAAAATTGTTATACTTTGCTTCAATTTCAGAACTTGGTATAAGCGGTAAGGTAAAGGTAAAGTTCTCCCTAGAACAGGCCATGAAGGCCCAGAGGGGGAGCAGAGGTATAGCTCTACTCTTTCCTTAACCTCGGCCCTAGATGGGGGTGGGTTGGTATAAGCGGACTAGTGAGAAGTCACGTGACACTCGATAACTCACATTTTGCTCCTAGTGTCAAGTAACTCCGCGCCACGCCGTATATAGCAGCTAACACCAAGTCTCACCCTAGTTAACTCTTCAATCTCTAGTGGTCAGATTTAACGCTAACGTCTTCGAATTATATCTGCGCAGTGCTTTTATGTATTCCGTACGATTCTCATAACAAATCCAAATTTTTTAGCTGTACAAAATTAAAAGCTTATTTTCTCTAATGGGAGCCTGTGTTTTCCCTGTAAAGTGGACGTGAATATTTGTATAACATGTAGATTCAAATTAGTCTTCAGAAGATTAATTTCGACTACATAGGTGTCACCTACTGCTTTCACAAAATAGAAGCTTAGGCTACCAAAATTATAATTATATGGGATTTAAGTACAATTTTTAAGTACATAATTTAGTTTGTTAAATTTGTTTTAACAGCAGTGCAACAGCCAATATAGACGTAGCTCTGACCAGTGACGACGAGACGGGGGGAAAGCCGGTAAAAATTACCGGGACCCGACGGTCCGAAACGGGGCCTGGACCCCGACTATGTTGCATATGTTTTTGTCTTTCTCGGTAGTATAATTATTTGTCGATTGTACAAATTAACCCTTTTAGACCAAGCCCAAGTCATTCTGCAAATGACAGTCAGTCCTTTCGATTTAGTGTAAATATTTTTAGCCTGTCCGTCCTTGCTAGGGGGCCCGAAAAATTTTTTTTCACATGGACCCGAACCCGCTCTCGGCGGCCCTGGTACTGCCAGAAGTAAAGGCATTATGTTCAAGTATTCTGACATGCGAATCTGTGTCGTTAGTTAAATATTTACCGATTTTTGGAAGGTTTGCATTGCTTTCGAAACGTCGATATTTCATGACATCCCAGAATACGGTTTGAGGATTTAGCGATTAAAACCTCTGATCCTTCATTTCCATTTAGGTGTTAAATACGAGACATAAAATAAATTTCTTGCCCCATTTTACTTCGGAGTTAAATTGTAGTAAACAGGTATCTTTTGAAAATATATTTAAGGTATTTTGATTAATGCTATGTTACATTTATCTCAATTTATTTTGTATTCAAGTCTGTCCCCTCACATTTTTTCGGAGAGGATCAGGAAAACAACAAAATATTTATAAAACTTAGTACACCTGCTGAGATTCGAAATGTATACCTCCCATATACAAGTAGACAGCCTTATCGATGTAACAACATGCTAAATTTCAATTATATAACAAAACAACCCATCTCGACTAGCAGTGGAATTGCCTTCTTTTCGAGGAAAACCTGTACCGCCGATTTAGTCTCTTAGATTATTTACTTTATAATGGTTTATTTCAAGTATATATCAAGTACTTTTGAGGTTGTGTGTACCACAGTAGGACATTGACCCCTTCCTTGATGTTAATGAAGATCGCAGGTAAGGGATATTCCTTTGATAGATTTATTCTTTCGGTTTCTATCCTCCATTTTTTTTCTTTCCCAAATGTTGATATCTCTTAAGGGAGAAGAGACTTTTTTTTTATCATAAATCGTATGAGATGAGGGTAGGTTACGAAGGGGATGAAGAGGTCTTTATTGTTTCCCAAGCGGGGCTGAAGAAAGAAAATAAACTTCTCAGATACTGAGAACTTAAGAAGTATAGAGAAAAATGGGTTTATATCTGCTGTGGATCCATTCATTTAAATTGGGTCAGTCATACACCGGTATTGATCTGAATGCTTGAATTGGGAGAAATGTTGGAAATTCTGAAGAAGAAGATTGGGACGTGCTTGAGAAGAGGGAGTCCAAGTGTAGGATGAAGAAAAGGCGAAGTATGATCGCTTGAAGAAGAGTTCCGTAGCTTGTTCTTGAGCCAAGTAAGCTTACTAATGGGAAGTCAAAGATGATCAGGTGGTGGGTGGTGCACATTAGGCGTTTAACGAGAAAACGTACGGCATTTCACTCAGACGTCAGACGTCTGGGACATTATACCGTGTGTAATAATAAGTTTGTCCCGACGTCCCGGATGAACTTGCCGCAACCAATTTCAGATTTACTGAAATCTACGGTCTTCTAGGGTATTACGCGACGTCGTGTTTTCATTGTTTACCGACGTTTCGGGACAACGTATCGGTCCCATCCTCACGGGTCAAGAGTCCGAGTAGGCTGTCATTACATCATACGTATTGCTACTCCGCCGTACTTACCAGAATCTACGTTATAGGCTGGTTTTCTTTCCTACTCGGACTCTTGACCCGTGAGGATGGGACCGATACGTTGTCCCAAAACGTCGGTAAACAATTACCACACGACGCCGCGTTATACCCCAGAAGACCGCAGATTTCATCAACATCGCAGCGGAAGCCTGAAATCAAGGTTCAGATTTACTGAATTTGCGAGATTTGAAATTCTCGCAGCATTGCTGCTAAAGACTCAATACTTTTGGGATGTGATGCTGTGTCACTGTGTAAATAATTTCAGGACGTTTCGGAGGAGCATATTTTTTATCTTTGGGGCTAGTCAGGAAGAAATTTTAGAGTGCTTGACCCTGACTATATAGGTTCTAAGATTGTTCGAAACGTCGGAAATTATTTATTGACACAGCGTACCATCCGAGAAGACTTAAACATCGTTGAATCAAGTGAAGAATTTTATAATAAGACATAATGTAATAACACAAAAGCTTTCATTTGGGCAACATCCGTATTTAAAGCCTTCAAACCTTATAGAATATTTAGTCTGAGGACCTGAAAGGAAAAAAAACCAATTGGAAAACTTAGTCGCATATGGAAGGATAATATTAAAGGGAATCAGACCAAATAGAGTGTGAGAATATGAATTTGATTAATTTGGCTTAGGATAGTGTCCAGTGGCGGCCGTTTGTCTATGGAACCTGTGGGTTTCACGGTAGGCACGGAATTTTTTGACTGAGGGCGCATTAGATTCTGAAGAAGGTGTCAGCTTCATGCAAGCAGTATAAGGAGCCATGCAAAACGATTTATGATAGAGAAGGCAAAGAGTATAACAACCTTCATTTTTGTGCAACTACAGTCCATATTTCTTTATTTTTACTTCATGGTCCATTTTGAGGCCTTGAAGCACAAATACCATTAAATCAGCATTTTTAAAAAGTGGGCTTTTACCTCACAGTAAACACTCACATTCACTGTTATAAAGACAGATTATTTAATGCTGTTTAGAGAAATAATTTCACTTCACTGTAAGAATCATAATTGTGGGTAAATTTAGGTTCATGATTGCTACAACGAATGAGACAAGCTACTGAGACTACTGCCCTAGGCCGTGCCATGGCTCTCACCTCGGAGGCCCGGGTTCGATCCCGGATCAGTCCACGTGGGATTTGTGGTGGACAAAGTGGCAATGGGACATGTTTCTCCCCGAGTACTTCGGTTATCCCCTGTCAGTTTCATTCCACCGGTGCTCCATTGCAAGGAAAAATGAATAAAAACTAATCATCTTCATCACAGGGTTGCACAAGAAGCCTGAAGGCTGCGGTGTATCCGTAGCGTCTGCTGCGGGGCCCTTCACAAAAAAGACTACTGCCCTGTTAAGCATCTGTTTCTGTAAAATTGTACGTCGTTAAACAAATCAGTAATTAATTTTATGTGGACTAAAGAAGCACAGTAACCGAGGTATTTATGGAACAGTGTACTGTCATACGTATACTTGAGACTTGCCGAAGAACCACGACGAAATGGGGAGGAATGAAAGAGTAAGAATCAGTTCCGTCAGATGTAGGAAGTCTGAAGATAAAGGGGCTGGGGGAGAGGGGGGAATATCTTAACAGTGCATTTACCTTTCTGAGAGAGGACACAAAAAACATCCCTTTCGAAGAGGCTGATCTTAACCTAAGCCAGATAGGTAAATGTTGAGGCAGGTTGGGAGATGAGGAAGGGGAGAGAAGATTTATATATAAATACAAGCTGTAGACCCACCCTGTACACACGCGCCCCATCAAACTGGAGCAGCAGAAGCAGAAACGTGCTCAAGACGGGGGACAACAGACCGAACATTTTTATGATGATAAATATAGTAACAATGGTGCATCATGTATACCACTGTTATTAATTTTATTATTATTGTGCTCAAATTAGTGGTGTGAGTGGTGAAATTTAACTTTATCTAGCAGGCCTGACTGAGAGTCCTTATTACCTTCTGTTTAATCCGAGAAAGAGGACGAAGCAAATCCCCGAAACGGCGTTTTCTCAAAATGCTCCACTTTAACCAGACAATGATTAATTCCAGTTGTTGTGCACAGCAACAATAATAATGTTCTTATGGGTATTGAGATTACATAGCAACAATTGGCAGAATTTTTGCGGCGGATAATGAAAAGGTAGGCCAGCAATGGTAGCTATGAAGAGGCAATTGGAGTAAGCAACTAGCAGGAAATGAGAGCAAGAAGAAAGAAAGGAATAAACAAGTTATACCAAGAGACAAAATGGAAATATTGAAGAGAAGAAAAGGAAAAAAAATTATTAATTTCTTTTTTATTAATTCAATTATACCATTAACTAGACGCTGTATCACCCGATGGTAGGATAAATAATCATAATTCACTAGATCGGAACTAAAAATACAATTTATAAATGTGTTACAAATCAGAAATTTTACTTAAAGTAAGAAATTTAGGGCTCGGTTAAAGGTATCGCCTGAGTTGGGAAACAAATCATTAAAAGAAATACCCACAGAAATTTGTTAGTCACTGTGTGTTCCATGAAGTTCGATGCAGGCATATTTCACTTAGCAGTGTAAACGTATTATCCGCATTTATTGTCCGATTTTGATGAAATTCTGCATATAATGCTGTTGAACAGTTTGAGTTTCGTGCAAATTGGATCTGGGAAGGCCGTACTTTATATGGGTGTTACAGAAATTAAATTTAAGCAAGCATCGTGAAATCGTTTTACTGTTAGAAGTAAAGAACGCCTCGGTAAAGTTAGGTACTGCAAGATTTGCAACCCATTTTGCGGGTCTCAGAGGAAGCAACGTTTTATGTCTCTATACAACCTTAACTGCTGGTTCTTTATGACCGAGACGGCAAGTGTTTACTGCGCGGTACGACCTCAGTCTTTAAATATATTTAAGGTTAGTTTTTATTCTTTAAAGGTTTTAAGTGGACTACTATAGTGATGTATTTAATATTGGCAATAAAAGGCAGGTAACCGATACACTTCTATACACGCAAGAATCACAGCCCACACAACAGGTATGTCTCATCAAAACAATTTAATAACATTTTCATATTATAGAGAATAATCACTATATGATAATAAGACGTCCTATCCTTCCAACAGGAAATACGCAGGACAGCAATGCAAAACCACGCATAAGAAATGATAATAAGCCAATAATAACGCACCGACACACAAACCTAGACTTCAAACCACAAAATCTACTTAACAAGGTGCAGCACATATCACTCTACGAGACATGTTGTCGTGTTGAGAAAGCAAGATGCATAAGTGAACTTGCACAAGAAGTCTATGAAAACAGTGTTATAAAGCCATATAAAGTGAAACCAGTGCGGAATATCAAGTGTTGACGGTTTTTTTAAATACGTTTTCTAGTGACTTTAAAAACGGTGTTTTATAAAATATTACACATAACTAGACCTTATATGTTCACATTTCAAGTGTGTTTAACATATGGACTACGCAATTTAATGTAGTATACCCCTGAAGATGGTCAGGTACCTGACCGAAACATGTCGGGTTTAATGTAATACTACTATTAAAGTTTTTAATAGTGATTGTGCATGTAGTTGGTTTTTGATATATGTGAACGTAACTTAATTTTGTTCAAGAAATAGGAATTCGTTTAATTACGCTCTCTGCTGTATGTGAGACCTGGAATTATATCAATATTTAACGGGAATTAATAAGCTACATCTAGTAATAATGAAATTAAAAAATTAAATGTAAAAAAATAAAAATGTATAAATAGTACAATTATATTTAATTGATAAAACCTGCGTTTTTAGTTTAAATTACGTGGCGTGCCACAACAGCACACCGTAATGCATATTTGTTAAATGTATCCACTTGTAAATCTGTACCGGTTAAACATATACACTAAAAATTAAAACTCCTGGTGTTTACTTTAAGTACTGGAAATAATTAAGAGAAACCTTAAACAAGACAACGAATGTTCACGGCCAGAGTGGTACTGGGTGCCAGCAGAATACAAGTTCGGGGCAGTGTTCTCAACCGGCTAGACGCGGAGCTGCGAGAAACTGACAGAGAAGTTTCTTATTCACACACACACGAAGTTTCCAAAAGTGGTGGTGGTGGTGGTGGTGGTGGTGGTGGTGGTGGTGGTGGTGGTGGCTCGATAAACGTTCGCTTGTTTGAGGGACACCACAGTATAAAGTTTGGAAACAACTGCTTATACTGACGTCTTGAAATTCGTATTTGTGCCAGAACTTCGTATTTCTAACTTGCGATAAACTTATGTTTGTACAAAACGAATGTCATCGTTTGAAAATGGGCGTACCGTTATTATAAATTTGACTCTACATTGTAAAGCCATAAAAGGAAGCGAATACTTTATTTTTTGATAAACAGTCACAGAGTTTTGCGCTGCAGTATGTATGTGTGTATGTACGTATATATGTATGTATGTATGTATGTGTGTATGTACGTATATATGTATGTATGTATGTGTGTATGTACGTATATATGTATGTATGTGTGTATGTACGTATATATGTATGTATGTATGTGTGTATGTACGTATATATGTATGTGTGTATGTACGTATATATGTATGTATGTATGTGTGTATGTACGTCTATATGTATGTATGTATGTGTGTATGTACGTATATATGTACGTGTGTATGTACGTATATATGTATGTATGTATGTATGTATGTATGTATGTAGTGTGCATGTACGTATATATGTATGTGTGTATGTGTGTATGTACGTATATATGTATGTGTGTATGTGTGTATGTACGTATATATATATGTATGTATGTATGTATGTGTGTATGTACGTATATATGTATGTATGTATGTGTGTATGTACGAAATATATATGTATGTATGTATGTATGTGTGTGTATGTACGTATATATGTATGTATGTATGTGTGTATGTACGTATATATGTATGTACGTATGTGTGTATGTACGTATATATGTATGTACGTATGTGTGTATGTACGTATATATGTATGTATGTATGTATGTGTGTATGTACGTATATATGTATGTATGTATGTGTGTATGTACGTATATATATATATATATATATGTATGTATGTGTGTATGTGCGTATATATGTATGTATGTATGTGTGTATGTACGTATATATGTATGTATGTATGTGTGTATGTACGTATATATGTATGTATGTATGTGTGTATGTACGTATATATGTATGTATGTATGTGTGTATGTACGTATATATGTATGTGTGTATGTACGTATATATGTATGTATGTATGTATGTGTGTATGTACGTATATATGTATGTATGTATGTATGTGTGTATGTACGTATATATGTATGTATGTATGTGTGTATGTACGTATATATGTATGTGTGTATGTGTGTATGTACGTATATATGTATGTATGTATGTGTGCATGTACGTATATATGTATGTGTGTATGTGTGTATGTACGTATATATGTATGTATGTATGTGTGTATGTACGTATATATATGTATGTATGTATGTGTGTATGTACGTATATATGTAAGTATGTATGTGTGTATGTACGTATATATGTATGTGTGTATATGTGTATGTACGTATATATGTATGTATGTATGTGTGTATGTATGTATGTGTGTATGTACGTATATATGTATGTATGTATGTGTGTATGTACGTATATATATATGTATGTATGTATGTGTGTATGTACGTATATATATATGTATGTATGTATGTGTGTATGTACGTATATATGTATGTATGTGTGTATGTACGTATATATGTATGTACGTATGTGTGTATGTACGTATATATGTATATACGTATGTGTGTATGTACGTATATATGTATGTATGTATGTGTGTATGTACGTATATATGTATGTATGTATGTGTGTATGTACGTATATATATATATGTATGTATGTATGTGTGTATGTACGTATATATGTATGTATGTATGTGTGTATGTACGTATATATGTTTGTATGTATGTATGTATGTATGTATGTATGTATGTATGAGTGTATGTATGTATGCATGTATTATGTATGTATGTATGTATGTATGTGTGTATGTACGTATATATGTATGTGTGTATGCATGTATATGTATGTATGTATGTGTGTGTGTATGTACGTATATATGTATGTATGTATGTATGTATGTATGAGTGTATGTATGTATGCATGTATTATGTATGTGTGTATGTACGTGTATATGTATGTATGTATGTGTGTATGTACGTATATATGTATGTATGTATGTATGAGTGTATGTATGCATGTATTATGTGTGTATGTACTTATATATGTATGTATGCATGTATTATGTATGTATGTATGTATGTGTGTGTATGTACGTATGTATGTATGTGTGTATGTATGTATGTATGTGTGTATGTACGTATATATGTGTGTATGTATGTGTGTATGTACGTATATATGTCTGTATGTATGTATGTATGAGTGTATGTATTTGTGTATGTACGTATGTATGTATGTGTGTATGTACGTATATATGTCTGTATGTATGTATGTATGAGTGTATGTATGTATGCATGTATTATGTATGTATGTATGTGTGTATGTACGTATATATGTATGTATGTATGTATGCGGGAACTGAAATATTGAAATAAATTAAATTCAGTAAGCAGGCCTTGCCATAGCTCAGGCTGCTACTCTCCAGCCCTCACCGCACAAAGTGGCTCTGCAACAGGATTCTTCTCCCAGTACTTCCTTACTCATCCCAGTCTACAAGCTGCTCTTACCAGAAGGACAGTGGGGCGTAGCCTGGGAACCTTCCAAAAGAAAATGCTCCTTCGGAAATCGGGAATCATTAGATACGAGTATAAATGTAATTTCACTTTTTGTATTTATTAATCGAAGGGTTAAGGAGACATTTCTTATTCAATTGAATGTAGGGAAAAAGTTTTTCCCTTTCTTTTCTGTTTTGCATTTTCTTATCACCATGCTCATAAAACATCTAAATTGGACCATATCCTGAGCCACTTGAATCCAGACCACACCCTGATACTACAGTCTGCTTACCATATGCCTATGCTGTATTCCAAAACATTCTAACAAATGATAACATTTTATCATTTGTTATTAGTATTAGCCTGACGTAGACAACAGGGTGTACCTGAGTGTCTGTGCCTGTAATAACTAGTAGTCTTACAGCATATTACATGCATATACTGTCACTTTTGTAGTTTTATGTCTAATATATACTAATTTGGACCAACATTTGTCACTCTCCTCTAATATGTCTTATTTTTTAAGGCTTGTATGTGCGTTTTACAAATGAGCAAGCTGGCTCAGTCAGTAGTATTTCAGTTTTGTATTCCGGAGCTGTCTGGGTAAAATCTCTGCGGGAACAGCCACTGTCCCGACTGAGGTGTTTCAAGGATTTCCTCAGTGCCTCCTGACACATTATGGACAACATATTAACCTAAAGTACGTCACAGAAGTTTTCTTCGCAGTCCTTTCTTCTTCTTCTATGACTCTACGGCCCTATATGGGCCTGGGCCTCCTCGTTTCGTCGAGGTTTCATGGTCACACACATTTGAGACACACCACAGTCGGTAGGACTCCTCTGGACGGGGGACCAGCCAGTCGCAGAGACCTCTACCTGACAACACACAACACTCACAAGAGACAGACATCCATGCCCCTGGTGGGATTCGAACCCACGATCCTAGTAAGCGAAAGGCCGAAGACCCACGCCTTAGACCGCACGGCCACTGGGATCGGCCTTCGCAGTCCTTTAAACCTTATTATTTACTGGCATCAACTGCAAGTGATTTAGCTTGAGCGACCGATAGCCTCGTTAGAGAGACTACAAATATTATATTTTATGAATCCAGATTAGTGGCTGAAAATGTAAGAACTCGTAGGTCAATCACTATATAAAAACACCAACTGGATGCAGTTTTTATTTAAAAAAACTGTGTTGTTCTTTAAAACATTTTAATAAAACCCGACATATGTTTTGGCTCCTCACTGAGCCATCTTCAGGGGTTTATGTCACTAAAACTGCTTATATTTAAAAACGTCTATACATTGGTTAACTTTGTAAGCACAATTTTATACCACTTTCACTGTTATTGATGTGCACATTTTTAAATATATGCAGTTTTAGTGACATAAACCCCTGAAGATGGCTCAGTGAGGAGCCGAAACATATGTCGGGTTTTATTAAAATGTTTTAAAGAACTATACAGTTTTTTTAAAATAAAAAGTGCATCCAGTTGGTGTTTCTAAATAGTGATTGTGATAAGATGCACGGTGTTTTTAGATTAAAGTACACCGTAGGTCAAATTCAATCATGGATTTGTAATTCTGAATCCTTGTCTTTAACGTTGTCTTCATTCATTTCAGAGAATTACATTAATCAAAGAAATATCAACACAGGCTTTCACGACCCAAGATATTCAGTTTAGCGGTACTGAATGCCTACTTTTGCGATACATTTTAACATTAATTTACTTAAGGAAATATTTTTAATATTTTGCCGTTTTGTAACCACATCAAGGCATTCTATATTATATACTAGCTCGTCTACTTATTTATCGTATTTTCGGAAAGTTGTGTAGTGTCTAGAGTATCGCCTTATTTTACTACATGGTATTTCTGTAGGCGACCGACAGGCCGAAACATGTTGCTTTTTAAATAAATAATCTATATGTGCGTGTACAATGTACCTTTTTGCTTATATTGTTTGCATTAAGTTAAAGGTGTGGATGTTTTTGTAATGTGTGTACGGTGTTCTAATGTGTGTACTTGTATTTACTGTATGTATTTTGTTTTGTAATTGTGTATAGTCTGTTTTGTATTGTTATTTTTGCGTATATTTATATGTCTATTTGTATTGTGTGTACTAGTGTAAGGACTACTGCCACCGGGTGAAAACATTTGTATTGTGTGTGCTAGTGTAAGGACTACTGCCACTGGGTGAAAACATTTGTATTGTGTGTACTAGTGTAAGGACTACTGCCACCGGGTGAAAACATTTGTATTGTGTGTACTAGTGTAAGGACTACTGCCACCGGGTGAAAACATTTGTATTGTGTGTACTAGTGTAAGGACTACTGCCACAGGGTGAAAACATTTGTATTGTGTGTACTAGTGTAAGGACTACTGCCACCGGGTGAAAACATTTGTATTGTGTGTACTAGTGTAAGGACTACTGCCACCGGGTGAAAACATTTGTATTGTGTGTACTAGTGTAAGGACTACTGCCACCGGGTGAAAACATTTGTATTGTGTGTACTAGTGTAAGGACTACTGCCACCGGGTAAAAACATTTGTATTGTGTGTACTAGTGTAAGGACTACTGCCATCGGGTGAAAACATTTGTATTGTGTGTACTAGTGTAAGGACTATTGCCACCGGGTGAAAACATTTGTATTGTATGTACTAGTGTAAGGACTACTGCCACCGGGTGAAAACATTTGTATTGTGTGTACTAGTGTAAGGACTACTGCCACCGGGTGAAAACATTTGTATTGTGTGTACTAGTGTAAGGACTACTGCCACCAGGTGAAAACATTTGTATTGTGTGTACTAGTGTAAGGACTACTGCCACCGGGTGAAAACATTTGTATTGTGTGTACTAGTGTAAGGACTACTGCCACCGGGTGAAAACATTTGTATTGTGTGTACTAGTGTAAGGACTACTGCCACCGGGTGAAAACATTTGTATTGTGTGTACTAGTGTAAGGACTACTGCCACCGGGTGAAAACATTTGTATTGTGTGTACTAGTGTAAGGACTACTGCCACCGGGTGAAAACATTTGTATTGTGTGTACTAGTGTAAGGACTACTGCCACCGGGTGAAAACATTTGTATTGTGTGTACTAGTGTAAGGACTACTGCCATCGGGTGAAAACCCAATCGCAGTAAATAATAATAATAATAAAATAATAAAAAAAACTCACTTAAACCATTACAGGTGTATCGTTTACACCGTTAAAGCGTGGTGGTTACAATATACACCACAATGATGACCATTCATAAATTCTAAATTGTTCCCAGAAAGTGTATTTACATGTTTCTTATGGTTAAAAACAACCATTATTTCCCTAGCCGATCCCAGTGGCCGTGCGGTCTAAGGCGTGGGTCTGCGGCCGTTCGCTTACTGGGATTGTGGGTTCGAATCCCACCGGGGCATGGATGTCTGTCTCTTGTGAGTGTTGTGTGATGTCAGGTAGAGGTCTCTGCGACGGGCTGGTCCCTCGTCCAGAGGAGTCCTACCGAGTGTGGTGTGTCTGAGTGTGATCGTGAAGCCTCGAAAAATAAGACGGCCTAGGCCCCCAAGGGGCTGTCGAGCCATTGGAAAAAAAAAATTAATTACCTACACAGCAGTAACTGACTGGATTTTATGACCGAGAGGGAGTGTGTTTACTGCGCGGTACGGACTGAATATTTAAATGTCATTCATGTTAACCATATTCTTTAAAGAGTTAATGTTTTGGTTTATGGAACCCCTTAACGGCTTCTCAGATACAAACAATTAATTTTCTCTGTCAGTCCGAATAGTGGATAGGTGACAGACTGGAAAACAAGGAAACAGATTTAGAATTCCTGCAGGATCAAACATTTTTCTCTTCTCCAAAGTGTTTGGACTAGCTCTGGGCCCCCACCCCCCCCCCCCCCCCTATCCAATGGATGCCGGAGACTTATTCCTAGAAGTAAAGTGGCCAGGGTTTGAAGCTGACCATCAGTCTACATCTGGTGTCAAGGTTAATAATGTGTCGAGATATACTTTCCTTCCCTCGTGAGCCCAAGTGTGGCGTTGCTTAATTAAGTACATTGACAATCTTAATTTTACTGTAAGATTTAAGATTCTGACATGATAATAACTATCAATGATAATTCAGGATGCGTAAAATATTGGGTTTAGGAGAATCTTTAACTGTGCGAGGCAGTTGTGTGAGCCGACTGTTGGCTTCTTCATATTTGTCCATCTTTCTGTCCACCCGTATGGAACAAATCGACCCCCCACGAGACGAAGATGCCTGAAATCTTAAGTAGTTAATTTTAAACCAAATTTTTTGACATGTAACAATTTTGGTTAAGATCGGCCGAAAGTAGCAAACACTTTACATATACTTTACTTATGTTACAATACTGCCTTGCAGTGTGCTATATAAGAAGGGGAAATCCGTTGCTAATATAGGAGAAAACCAAGAAATCGATAACAGATTTTTAAATTTGTTTCTAAGATATGGAGGAAAAGATTTCCACGCGAAAAATGGAAGAAAGTCGTAATAGATTGTAAATCATTTGCTAGGACACGAAGAAATCTTAAAGTGTATGTTGTGTAGAACAAAAGCTGGCACACTAAAATCCTCGTATTTTCAGTGTTTTTTCTTGAGATTAATAAAGATTTTAAAATCTAGGGACAATTACCTAGCGAAAGTGCCAATAGAGTTAAGTCTCCGCAGACATTTCCTACCTTGTTTATTTGTAGATACGCGACTGAAGATGCTGCCACTGTGATTAAACTAGGATAAAAACAAGAAAGAGTCAGTTATATTGGAGGTCAGAGAAGGACGACGTCGTCACCAAAAGTTCAACTTTTAACGTTACACAGACTAATACAAGGCAGGTATTAAATTAAAGACTTGAGAAGGATGAACTGTCTGACGTTTGGGGATGAAGTATGTGCGGGAGGGGTAACATTCGGTAGGGTGAATCGCAGACGCATTTTTTCCCCGAGGCTAAAGACTAGACACCCTAACATGTAGTTCATGGCAGAACATTGACCTTTTCAGGTCCTCACGAAGCATCGGAAGAGGATGTTGTGTCAGATAAAAAATGATGAACAAATAGCTCCTGTGTGTGTATGGTGCTTTAAAGCGGTTCCCATCACCATGAATTCTTTGCTTCTCTTAGTATCCAACAATTCCCACACCCCTTTTTAAATTGTGAAAAAGATATTTCTGTTATAAGTTCCCTGGTATTGTATTGCATTATTTCTTTAAATATTAATCCAACAGAAGAACAGGAAGAAGAAAAAGCCTGGGAAGGTAATTCAGTATGTAACAGAACGAATTATGTCGCAAGATATTAATGAAATCACCCAATCCACTTTGTGCTGTTAAGTTCATTAGTACAAAGCCCTTTGAAAATCTAAAGATAAATTTTTATGTTCGCGTATTATATTTTTGACTTCGGAGTAGAGAAAATCTGAAAAAAAAAATATGTCTGTAAAAGTGAAAAAGGTTTTTTTTTGCGTATAACAACAAACTTTATCAGATAGACATAACCTTAATAACTTGAAGATTTCAGAAAGGCTGTCTATATGTATACTTCTTCTTCTTCGATGGCTCTAGAGACTCCACTGGTCCTTGGCCCGATATAGCTGCTTCTTCCATTCTGCCCTATCTGGGGTATACTGGATCTTCAGCTCCTTCATGTCAGTATGCACTTGGTCCTTCCATCTTGTCTTGGGTCTTCCTTTTGGTCTTGTTCCTAAGGGCATCCTTTTAAACAGTCTATTTACTAGACGTTCCTCCCCCATCCTCATAACATGTCTATATGTATACGAAGACACTAAAAGTCATATAATAATAATAATAATAATAATAATAATAACTGAAAACTTACAGAACCATCCCTAACAATAAACAGAACGTCATAATCCGTGATAAAGGGAAAGGAACGTGTGTGAGTAGATATTGCAGTATGAGGAGATAAAAATATGATCAAGAAAGAAGCCGAAAAACATCTTAAAATATGAAGACCTTACAGTACAAATACAGTGTGAGTTACCAGTAATAATAGGAACAAGTAGTGCCATCTCAAAATTATTCAGAAAATACTTGAGCAATATACCTGGAAAGGAACTACAGAAAGCAGCCATAGCATGTGCTGCGCGCATACTTCGGAAAGTACAAAACGTTTTTCATGGGAAATAACATTATATGTACCATAAATTGTAACTACAGAATACTTGCAACACTATATATCCTAGAAACATGGTTTGTCTCAGGGTACCCTGCATAAAGGTGATAGTGATTATTATTATTATTATTATTATTATTATGAAGGCTGCTATTTATAGGTATACTGTGAACATTTATGTAAAAATATACGCTCAGAAATTCCGAATTCAGCTTCTTTTACCCTGCCGATTATGGCATAATATAAAGTGCATACATAAATCGTTTTTGATATGGAACAATTTAACAAAATACACGGAGTCTGTATTATATGTGCAGACATTAGCTTTGCAGTAATTTATTTTTCTCTTTATTAGGCCCAAATAAAGATCACTGACACATGAAAAATTGTAAGAACATATTTGGTAAACAATAGAAAAAATCTTCCTCAAGACTAAGCTCATGTAAGCAGGAGAGTTATATGACGTCTCTAGGAACGTCGCCTCTTACAGTTCGGCAGAACCTGCTGCCCCAAACTCTACACTAAAAATAATCCCTTCCTCCAGAACCTGCTCACCGCTACCAAACTACACCGCGTCACATCCAAAAACATTCATATTTATTGTTGCTAAAGTGAGATCTTGCCGATCCCAGTGGCCGCGCGGTCTAAGGAGTAGGTCTGCGACCGCTCGCTTGCTGGGATTGTGGGTTCGAATTCCGCCGGGGGCATGGGTGTCTGTCTCATGTGAGTGTTGTGTGTTGTCAGGTAGATCTCTCTGCGACGGGCTGGTCCCTCGTCCGGAAGAGTTCTACCGAGTGTGGCGTGTGTGAGTGTGATCGTGAAGCCTCGAAAACGAGAAGGCCCTGGCCCACGAAGAGCTGTTGCGCCATGGGGAAAGAAAGTGAGACCTTGAAATTGCGTAAAAATCACTAACTTATAACTATGTATAGCCATAAGGTGTTCCCTGTCACCACAACATGGCGCGTCCTAAATCAGAGCATTGTGGAAAGGGCCAAGATGTGGAGAGTAAATGTGTTTAATGAAGCAACATGTCATGAAGACGTTTGGGGAAGTAAAGGTATAACTCCACGCATTCTTAGCTTAGTCCCCACCACTTTATCAATGGGTCAAGACTTGCGGGGCAGGTAAATTTTGAATAGAAGGCTGGGTGGGACCCAGGAACCATTTGGACGTTACGAGAAAAGTAAAGTCTCTTTCTCCTGCCAGGTATAGAATCTCGGTTCCTTGGTCGACCTGTCCTATTAGGTGTCCTGACAATCGGGGGTCCTCCAACTTGCTTCTCTGGTAAGAGGTTAACAGCCACTCACCGTTGCATATGTTACACAGGACCTGGAACTGTGTCGGATTTTTGGACTGACCTAAGCAAAAACTGTGGACTGTGTTCGTCTGGTTCGTGAGTATAATGAGAGGCGATCTCTTGTTAAATCTCAATAACCTTTTGGGTGCTACATATTTTTTTCATGGCGCTACAGCCCCTACTGGGCCAGGACCTACTCACTATCGAGACTTCACGATCACACACACAGGCACACCACACTCGGTAGGACTCCTCTGGACGTGTGATCAGCCCGACGCAGAGATCTCTACGTGACACCACACAACATTCACAGGAAACAAACATCGCCGGCGGGATTCGAAACCGCAATCCCAGCAAACGAACGGCCACAGACCCACGCCTTAGACCGTGCGGCCACTGGGATCGGCTTGGTTTCTATATGCGGCGGGGAATTTCTTAGGCTGGCGACCTTTAGCTTCAAAAGCAAGATTTTATTGCGTGGGTTTGATCGGTTAGAATTTTCTCTAACACTAGACAATTATATTGTAATATTGGGCTTAAACAGCCTGTATTCTTGTAGGGGGGGTTTCCAACATTTTAGAGAGACATTCTGCTTCCATCTTCAGGGTAGGAATGTGACCCGGAAAACTACAATCACAGTGAATGCATCAAATTACAACAACATAAGTTATTAAATGATTACAATCTCTTATTGTTGTAGGTAGCCTGTAGGTGAGCCCTAGACATATGTTTGGGCAGGTTGTTGACCTTGTGGACAGACGTATAGCCTGTTGGAAAAGTGGGATGGGCATTTCGTGTGTGCTTGTGTCAGAGGAGAAGTGATTCAGGTGTAGCAGTTCACGACTGTGTGGCGTTGAGTCATCTGTGTACGTGTTAGACACCTGCACATGGACAGGCTCTTCTCCCAAGATATTGGTTGCCTTCCTTGTTAGTACGTCACTCGTAAAAGTAATTCCTGTCCACTTCATGAGGGCACATAGGGCCCTAGATGCATAGCTCAATTCATTCTTAACTTCGGTACTAGATGGAGGTGTATAGTTAAGGTCACGCCCCGGCCACTTTACCCTCGGGGAAAGAACCACCGGTGCCCATTGAATAGGAGGCCGGGCGGGCCCCAGAACCAGTCTGGGTACTTTGGACAAGAAGAAAAAAATTCTTCCTCTTGTCGGAAATCGAATCATGGATCGTGCTGCTCCTAGCTTAGTCCATATACTGACTGAGCTATCCTTGTTTAGTGTTAGAGCATACTGTAGTCTGTGAACCAATGCACATGTAAAATATTAAATATTAAAATTACATGGTTTAAAATACATATTACAGTTTAAAATACAGATAAAAGTTTAATTCAGGTATGTAACAAATTTTTTGATATTTAACGTTTTACATGTGCATTGGTTCACATAACTTTTGTAACATCTCAATGTATTTATTATTCGTAACGCACCTCCCTGAGAATGGCCACATGAGTGGCCGAAACATGTAGGAGGTATTACTACGTTTATAGTGTATTTTCATAAAATTGTATGCATTTGTTTGTTTTAGTCACCATATCTGATTATTCAATGCACGGTTATGTGTCATTCAAGCAGGATAAGTAATTGAATAAATAAGAAAACAAACACGGACTATGTATATAGTTTATAAATACTTATGGCCATTCAGTGTGTTAGGTTGTTAGACGCCATCCTCTCACCTAGGAGCCCCAGGTTCGATTCAAGGCCAGTCCACGTGGCATTATTTGTGGTCAAACTGGCTCGGGTTCAGGTTTTTCTCCCAGTACTTCGGTATTTCCTTGTCAGAATCACCAATGTTTCACACACGTATTTTTTTTCAAGTACCACCGACGTTATAAAATAGTAATTAGCAGTGTCGTTAGACAAAACACCTCTCTCTCTCTCCTATATCTGTCTATAAATATTTACAAGGACGTATTAGACATGCTATATGTCAGACACGTTAATTTATATTTGCCTTCTCAATGTCAATGCTTTCTAAGTGTTCGCCTATTTTCTTTCGTAGAACACATTACAACGCAAACACTGAAACACTGTGTAAGAGGAAGTGTACTTAGTGTTTGTAATGTCAACCATTAAAGCAAAACCTTTCCAATTTTAACGAACGTCATCCCATTGTGTTGTTAATAGTACAAAAATTAATTAATAATCTGTCCAAACGCAAGTACATTCTATTTATTATACAGAACTACATGTTTCGACCTATCTGAGGTCATCCTCAGCTTTAGAATGACCTCAGATAAGTCAAACATGTGGTTCTATATAATAAATAGACTGTAGTTGCGTTTGGAAAGATACTGATTTAATTTTTAAAACTTTTCCATTTTTTTAAAGATGAGATCACTTTTGCCCCGCAGCAGATTCTACGGACGCACCGCAGCCTTAAGGCTTATTGTGCAACCCTGTGATGAAGATGATGAGAAGGATGATCAGTTTTTTTTTTTTTTCATTTTTCCAAGTAATGGAGCACCGGCGGAATGAAACTAACAGGGGAAAACCAAAGTACTCGGGGAAACAACCTGTCCCAGTGCCACTTTGTCCACCACAAATCCCACATGGACTGACCTGGGATCGAAACTGGGCCTCTGCGATGAGAGGCCGGTGACTAACCGCCTGAGCCATGGCACGGCCCATTTGCTTCCTTACACAAATCTCACACTCAAGGGTCGCCTTTGATCGGGTGTCTGTGATTTCTTTTTTCAATATTTTCGCATAATATGTCGTAAAACTTTGAGTGTCTGTAGTAAAGGATAATTAGTCCCCGCCCACCCCAAAGGCTGGAGCACCACCCCTTTATGGCCGTCAGAGTTACATGCCATATTTCGAGAATGTTTTCTCCATCTGAAACCCCCAAAAGCACTTTGCCTTATAGACATTTAACATACGTTAACAGTCATTTTAGGAATGTTTTCTGATATAAAGTACTTCAGAGCGTAATTCTTACGTCACGCTAGCTCTGTTATTGTAACTATATTTATATCTTCTAATCTATGCCTAGGTCTGTCAAGTGATTTCTTTCCTCCAGGTTTCCTCACCAAAATTCTGTGCTCATTTCTCTTGTATTAAACATCTACGATTTCCTGAATTAATGAGTGAATTTTGGGCGAGTATTTCCCAATATTTCGAATAATCGTAGTGCCTTCATGTTCAGGGTCGAGCAGTCCAGGCAGTCCATAAACCTTTGACTGCTTGACCGTGAAGATGAAGGCACTACGATTCGTCGAAACGTCTGGAACCACTCGTCCAACGACTCAGAGTCACATCCCAGAAGAATGGAATCTTCAGTAATGCAGCCATGAGAATCTGAATTAGGAATTTCGATGACATTTTTTATTGGGGGTCTAAAGGAAGAACTGTAAGGAATTTTCTGTTCCTGAATTTTAATTACTGCTGTTATGCGAAAGCTTGTACAGATGCGCATCCAGAATTTTTCACTCGGGGGGGCTGACCCTGGACTACATATATAATTTGTGCTTCATTTTAAAAATCATGTTATAAAAATAAAGTCTTAAGTATAACTGTAACATAACACTGTATGTAACTGCATTTATATACATACAAATATAACTACATGTTCCATGACTCACTCACCTAATTTAAATTGCAATATCTAATGTTCTTGGCTTTCTAATTTTATTTAAGACGTCTTAATTTTATTAATTTATTTTTCAAAACTCTAACGTGGTAGTCATCAGTTGATTTTTGTGGCTGATTTCGGCTGAAGGGTAAATCACGCAAAACATTTGATATCATAGTGTCTACAAAAATGTGTTTCTTAAATTTCGATCTGGGAGGCCTGCAGCCAGCACCCCCCCCCCCCCCCCCCTTGGGTGCGCCCGTGCCTCGTAGTCTCTGACATTATCTGGGGTTTCTACCTATCTTTGTCATTTTCTTTATTGCTGTATTCAAGCTTCATACTGTTTTTCTCTACTGTAGCTTTCTTCCTTTCTGGCCGTTCTTTGCTCTTACCAGTGTAGACTGCGGCAGGATACAAAGGGCCTGAACTGCTTGCAGCACGTACAGAGCGCCGTGTTACCGACAGACGACAACATGAACAAAATGAACAGGTCTGGTTATGACAGAATTGAATTACTGTATGGCTCGTTGAAGCTGAAGAATTCGTAGGAAAAGTGTTACATATTGGCGGCTGTTTCTTGTGCTCCAGCCTTGAGGCTGCTCGGATCGAGGTGACGCAGATGCGGATGCAAAACACACCTTTCAGTACAGTTCCACCCATGCAACGCAGTGGTTTACAAAGCGTGGTTCGCAAGCCACTTGGAAATGCCTCAATAGCTCACAAGTATAAGCTTAACTAACTAAGTAACTAATTAACGAGTTAACTAAGCAACCAACCAGCCAAATAAATAAATAAATAGGTAACTCCATGGATTCCTTCTTCCTCAGCTAGTCAGTAAGATTCATTCTTCCTCAGCTAGTCACTAAGATTCCTTCTTCCTCGGCTAGTCAGTAAGATTCCTTCTTCGTCAGCTAGTCAGTAAGATTCCTTCTTCCTCAGCTAGTCAGTAAGATTCCTTCTTCCTCAGCTAGTCAGTAAGATTCCTTCTTCGTCAGCTAGTCAGTAAGATTCCTTCTTCCTCAGCTAGTCAGTAAGATTCCTTCTTCCTCAGCTAGTCAGTAAGATTCCTTCTTCCTCAGCTAGTCAGTAAGATCCCCGCATTTTATGGAACACGAATGTTCATTTCCGTGTTCACAACAGCCTGACATTTGTCCCTGTTCTCAGCCAGTTTAATCCAGATCACGCCCTCTCTACTAAATTCTGTAAGATAAATTCTAATATTATTGTTTCATCTACACCTAGGTCTTTCAAGTGGTGTCTTGCACTCAGATTTCTCCACCAATACCCTACACGCACTTCTCTTCTCCCCTGTACGTGTCGCAATTCCTGGCCACCTAATTTTTCTTGATTTGGTCACCCAGATAATTAGGTATACTCAAATATTACCATAAATGCAGGTCTATGAAGTAATTGCTTGTTGACTGTTTGTCAATTCAGTTACACATATTTCTGGGCATTTATTTTTCTCTCTTTTTTATCCCATCCATGTCTCTTTATTCTTTCCCCCTTTCTTATTCTGCCTTTCTTGCGCCCAAACCAGGAGTGAAAACTTCCCGGGAACCAGGTCGCCCGGAAGACTAAATTCTGTACGGTGGCGGTTAATATTGTCACCATAAAAATTTCAGTTTCTTTCCTTACATATAAAAATGGGCATCCGTTCGCACGCACTGAGAAGAAAACGCCAGATAACAGTGAGGTTCACAGGCCACTCCAGAATTTTGAGTTCTCAGCATGGAACTTGCTTCATGTCATCTTTCTCAGGCCTAGAATTTGGAGTTGGCTCCTAGATTTTTGGTAAACTTGTGGAACCCTGGACTGCACCTTCTTATCCGTTCTTTCTATATATTTCTTCCGGTAACTACATGTAGCATTGCCCTTCTTGAAAAGCTGCTTGTTGCTCAGCCACACAGTACATTTTCCACCTGATACGGGTCCCTAATTTGTATTAGCGTAAGACCTGATACTATCACGGTGGTGACTAGAAACATTGTCTTATGGAATATGACGCCCTTTAGTTTGGTAGATACGACGTCATATCCCAGAAGACAGCGTCTTATTTTGCATTATCTTATTCACAAAAACCCACCAATAAATTAAGTTCCTATTCTAAGCAAATGAAAGCAGGCCACACCCTCAGACTCTAGTTCTTTAAGAGCTGTGCTTTATTTCTTACTATCCGAGATGGCTCAGTCAGTATAGTGACTAGGCTTCAGGCTGGACGTTCAAGGCACCGTGGTTGTTAGATATTCGTTCCGAAGCTCTCAGACCAGCTGTGGGTCTCATCTGGCCTCCTCTTCAGTGTGCACTGGGGTACGAAGCTGACCGTCACTTCCATCTACTGGCGAAGTTAAGAATATACGGAGCTACACCTCCCCAGTGTGTATGCTTTCAAGGTGTGGTGCTTGATTAATCACAGGAACAAACATTACCTTCACTCTATACCTTCCGACCACTTCTGTAACTCATTCTATTTTTTCTTTACCTGTTCTCTTATTCTCCTGTCTTTCGTCCTTTGTTTGTTTGTTTGTTTCTTTGTACTTTTCTTTCTCAAGTTCTTGCTTTCTGCGCCACGTGCTGCAGACTCAGAGCTCTATTTCCAGATGGCTCAGACTTCTTGACGACAGGAGAAAGCATGATCATCTGACACCTGGACTGTCCCGCCACGATATAGAAGCGGATGTCGAGGCTGCAGATAGCGACAGTGACCTTGACCCGCTTGAGGTGTTGCTCGTGTCGTGTCCAAGACCGACTTCCTCCTCCTCCACCTCTATGCAACTGGGGCACGGTCCGGCACGCGGATATTCCATACATGATTTCCGGTTTCGTATCGGCGATCAGTAACCTGCAGATGTGACGCAGACGGTGTGACGTGTCGGAACACCCATCGCGGACGGCGTTTCCTGATATTGGTGGGCGGCTGCATTGCCTGCCTCGCATTATGCACTCCGAGTTTCTTCCTACATAACACTTGCGTTCCTTCTGCGCTCGCATATTAGCACACTGCGTGTTACGTAATTTAATATTCCGTATATTTATTTACAGAAATAAAATTTGTATGTATGAAGAAATTAAGAACAGTGTTAATACTACGTAACGAGGAACTTAATGATCTGTACTCATCACCAAATATTATCGGGGTGATCAAATCAAGAAGAATGAGGTGGGCGGGGCATGTAGCACATATGAAGGAGGGGAGAGGTGCATACAGGATTTTGGTGGGGAGACCTGAGGGAAGGAGACCACTTGGAAGACCAGGCGTAGATGGGAGGATAATATTAAAATGGATTTTCAAGAAGTTCGATGGAGGGCATGAACTGGATTGATATGGCTCAGGATAGGGACAGGTGGCGGGCTGTTGTGAATGCGGTAATGAACCTTCGGGTTCCGTAAAACGCGGGGAATTTCTTGACTAGCTGACGACCTGTTAGCTTCTGAAGAAGGACTCTGCTCCATGGAGTTAGTTAGTTAATACCGGCGATGCCTGCTACCGTTCGGTGCAGAAACTTTTGTCTTCACGTTCCTTATCTAAGGTTACAAATTAAAATAGACTTAAACTCCGATATATCTCCCCCCTCCCCCCTGACGTAGCGCCACAGTCTTTTAGCGCCAATAAAGGGGGGTGAACAGATATTCCCCATTACACCGTATTTCGACTAACTGCCCCCCTCAATATACCGCCACAAATTGCAGTGGAAAGACAATGGCGTTATATCGGGTGTTGACTTATACAAAACTATAACTCCGTCTGTTGTTTTACATGGGTGTGAAACTTGGTCTTTCGTATTTAAGGAAAGAATACAGGCTCAGGTTCTTACGAATAGGGCGCTGAAAAATATATTTGGGCCTAAGATGGGTGAGGTAAGAGGGGAGTGGAGAAGACTACATAACGAGGAGCTTTATGATCTGTACTCTTCAAGAAGAATGTGATGGGTCTTGCATGTGGAACGTATGGAAGAGAGGAAAGTTACATACAGGGTTCTGGTGGACAAACCTGAAGGAAAGAGCCCAATTGGAAGGCCTAGGATTAGATGGGAAGATAACATTGAATGGATTGTAAAGGAATAGGATGAGAGGGTGTGAATAAATTTGACGTAGATCAGGGACAAGTGGGTGGGGGGGGGGCCGCTGTAAACACGGCCATGAATATTCGGGGTCCATAAAACACGGGGATCCATTGGCTGAGAAATTATTTGTCTGTCAAGAAGGACTCTGATCCTTGGAGTTAGTTGGATAGTGAGTGATGTGTTTAAAAATATTTTCAGTAACTTCAATTGTATACACGTTGCTTATACTGATATGGCGATTACTTAAGAGATTAATGCGAAAGAGTTTAGAAAGAAGCTGTCATAGTCTAGTTTGAGGTAGTGTGTTGATAGTGCATGGAGGGACTGCGCAAAACCACGGCAATCTCAGTCAGGATAGTCGATATATTTACACCGAATTTGCGTGTGTATCTGAGTGCATATATGTATGTATGTACATATGTATGTATGTCTATGTATGTATGTATGTGTACGTATGTTGTCTATGTATGTATTATTTATGTATATGTATATATGTATATATAGATATGTGTATGCAAGCGTAGTATACGACCGGTAGTTACTTATGGAGCGGAGGCATGGACAATGACAAAGAAGGAGGAGGAGATGCTAAGAAGATGGGAAAGGAAGATACTCAGGGGAATATATGGAGCAGTGAGGGATGAAGAGGAATGGAGAATAAGAACAAATGGCGAAATACAACAGTTATATCAGAAGCCGGACATAATTGTGGAAATAAAAAGGGCAAGAATGAGATGGGCAGGGCATGTACAAAGAATACCAGAAGAAAAGGTGGTAAAGAAAATTTTCACTGGACAACCAGGGGGCAGCAGGAGGAAGGGAAGGCCCAGACTGAGATGGGTGGACGATCTGGAGGAAGATCTGAAGAAAATAGGAATAAGAGGATGGAGAAGGATGGCGGAGGATAGAGAGGGATGGAGGCAGGCTATTGCAGAGGTCCAGGCCCTTCAAGGGCTGTAGCACCGCAGATGATGATGATGATGATGCAAATGTAGTCTGTGCTACGGATGCTTATTAATAGTCCAGTAAAAACGCTGGCATTTTAATTTCAAATTGTAATAAACTAATCATAATTTAATGTAATATAAAAATTGTATCACTGGTATGAAAATGAATATGAAATAACTTATAAATAAATTATTCTTTGGTGGCTTAAAGCGTTATATCTCTACTGCCATCAGAGCAATGTTCTATTTTGGAGCTATGATCGCTCAGACACTATAGTGACTAAGCTACAGTGACTAGGTTATCAAAAAAAAACAATTCGACTCCTTGCAGAGATTAAATACTTTTCTCTTCCCAAAAAACGTCCAAACCGGCTCTGGAGCGAACCCAGGCCCTTATCCAGTGGGTACCCCAATCTGGTGCAGAGGGTAAAATAAATGGAGCTATTCCTCTATTCCCCCTGTTTTCTTCATCGCGTGCACAGTGACATTTTTGCCTTTACGTTTTTATAACGTCCCCTTTGTGTGGTTACGTTGTCCCCAAGTTTAATTAAACATGAATCCTAAAAGATTTATGAGAAAGTGGAGGTAGAGATCCACGCATTTTTAACTTCGGCAACAGATGCGTGTGTGTGTGTGTGTTGTCCCGTTTCACCCCCAGCTCGCTTTATTTCCCGGGAAATTTCAACTGGCACCGTTATAGACAGGGGCTGGGTGGGAAGCAATGTGCCCTCTAAGCTGCGCGGCCGCGCAGTAACTGAAATGCTCCCGCGCACACTGAATTGTTGCCGCGCAGCTGGAAGTTTCTTATTACGTATATTAAAAAAAAAAACTTTTAAAGTGTCGCGCAGTAGGTCGTGTAAACATTTTCTGCTCACAGCAGTAGCAGGTCTGCGCAAATGTAAAAAAAGTTAGAGGGAACGTTGAAGGCAGCACAATATATTCTACTAACTCATGCAATCAGAAACCAACACAGTGCACGAATAAATAAAGTTGCTTTGTTGTTGTTGTGTTTGTTTTGGTTTGAACGTATGATACGAACACGGCTAATGATGCAACAATATAAAATGTGCTACCGACCTTTGTTAAATGAGCATTCGTACAATAGGTGCCATCTGTGAATAAGAATTCTAAAACGGTGGATGGTGGCGTTCATAGCGGAAAATAAACAAACTACTTGCTGTGTCAAAGCCAGTCGGTCTTGCAGCCGCCTGCCATTGCATATTCACTATTCAAACTTGGCGAATATTGCTTCAGGGTTACTCTGTGATGAAGGCTGCTGGTTCCTCTGTAACGTCGGTGCACTTCTACCAAACTACACGGCATCATATACAAAAACACAAATATTCATATTCGTCGCTGTGATGCACCAAAAAGAACGTCAATAATCAATTATTTCAAACATCCCTTACTGTAATTCAAGGCTCCGCCGTGGTCGTAATGTTGCTTAAAATCTTCTGGTTTAATACCCTGTTGATGGGACAAACAAGTGATCCCGAAACGTTGGTCATGCACCAAAAAATGACGCCGGGTAATAACCCAGAAGATTTTTAAGCAACATTACGACCACGGCGGAAGCCTTAAATTACATATTCTTCACCTCTATGGACAGGATACCCTTCGGCTCTTCAAAGACCCTGAAGATGGGACAAACAAGTGATCCCGAAACGTTGGTCATGCACCAAAAAATGACGCCGGGTAATAACCCAGAAGATTTTTAAGCAACATCACCGTACTTTACTCCTTTTTGGTCTTTTCCTCTTCCAGTGATTTGTTGGTTATTTTTACGAAGTTGTATCAAATTCAGAGGTTAATAAGTAAACTGAAATGTACTGCTGTGCTATTTAAGGTACGCAGTCGTGCTAACTACTTTCTGTTGGGAAGGTAAACCTTCGCCGTGGAATCCGAATATTCTGGCTGAGCTTCCTGCAAGGTTTACTATTCTTCTTCTGGCACTTTAAGGAACGGAACCTCAGTACTGACCATATTTCGTGCCTTAGAATGGGAAATTTGAAAGCTTAATACTTTGACACTACTTAACTTCTCTTTTTGGTCTGCAGTGACTAGGCTGTAGACTGCACGACCCATAGATCGTGGTTCGATTTCCGACAGCGCAAGATATTTCTCGTTACGTCAGAGCGTCCAGAATGGCTTTGGGGCCCACCCAGCCGCCTAATCAATGGGAGAAATTTCCCCGGAGGTAAAGCATCCGGAGCCTGAAGCTGTCATATATATCGAGTTTCGACATTAAAAATGTGTCAAGTTATATCTCCACTCCCCTATACTTTATGGCGTGTGTAATGACAAATTTACCTTTATCTCCTTCGCGTTGTTCATCCCAGTCACTTCGGTAAAAGAAGTCATTTGGTAGGTCTGTTTAGCAACCGCTACTACTAAATGCAAGAACCGGAGTCATGGCGATATTACCATTTAATTTGGTGTTGAATAAATTCCATAACAAGTAAAATTTCATTTAATATAAGTTTAAAAATTTGTTGACCAATACTGAATATTCAGTAGAGCCTAGTAACTCAGTTAACATAATACAGGTTACCTTTTCATTAAACGCTTTCACAAATTTTTCTCGTTTTATTTTTCATAAAAAGTAGGAAATTTTCGTAACTTTGCGAAAAAAAGACGAAGTAAAGTGCGAAATGTTGTGCTAGAGCTGAGTTTTGTGGTGCGAAAAGGCAGAGGAAAGGAAATGAAATGAATTCAAGTGAGAAGATTGTATAACTTACAGGCTGATATTTTCTTGCATCTGTCTTCAAGTTATTCTACTCAATGTAGTTTTGCTGTAATATATGCATTTATTAAATACAAAAACATTATTAGACGTAACAAAACACATAAATAACATCAAATGTAACAATTAAGTAATAGATTTTTGGGGTTTGTTTGTAATTTTTATGAACCTTATGATCTTGAATATTCATAACATTCGGCTATACATACGAATCCAAGATCTTTGGCAAAGGTTCATAACAGCAATCTTATATTTATGCGCCACGAAGAAGTCGACGTCGTATTCAGTAACACATGAACACATAAATATATCGTATTACATAAAATTCTGCATTATTGCAATTTTCGAGAAAAAAAATTATTTTCACTTACAGCTATTTTCACAGCACAAATTTTAATATCTAGTAATTCTTATGTAAAGAAAGAGGTCAAGTTTCTTCAACTACTCCGGACAAAATTGTGGCATAAATCATGTTTCAAGAAAGTATTAAATTCTTAAACCTGATGAAAGGGCGTGGCTTTTTTTTAAAATAAAAGTCAGGTACATATTACAATGAAAAAATAATCTCGACTTTACAGTTAACCCTTCAAGGTACATTGTTTGTTTGAGTCCAAGAATTCCATCAACCATAAAACAAAAACAAATAAATAACGATTTGTATTAAAACAGTCGTTACTCGTTCTTCGTGTGTTCAAATTAACGTAACTTAAATAATTACTCTATCAAACCCGACATTCCGAAAATTTTATTATAATTCCGATCCGAAACCAACACTTTTGCAATTTAAACATAAATACCCGGAACCTGGTTGGGTATCGTGTATCAAATACGATCACGAATATTTAAAATTTACCACTTATCAGACCTTACATATTTTCTGAAGATCTTTGGCATTTAGTAACCTAAGTGAAAATATAACCTTCTGGTGTACATTACAAATTCAAGAATAAAATTTAGCAGATTTTGGGAAAGAAAAGCAAAAAATATTTCGAAAATATATTTATGTGTACAAAGAAAAAAGCTTGCTTTTCCTTTTTTTTAATATATAAGAAAGAATAAATGAGCAACACTTTATTTACACTTTGGTGTATGAATGTACATTCGCCTTATATCTGTCCAACAATTCTTCCTGCATATCAAAAATATCAAATTAAGAAATGACTTAAATGCTAAAACTGTGTACATTATACATTCAAATTTGTCTAGTACCTCACACAAAACGCAGTATGCTTCTATTAGAAAAACAACGCTGTTAATACGGTATAGGGAAATAACTGTTCTGTGCTGTAAGGGTCACGGAAATACGTAAATAAAATGTGTGAGCAAAATTCACCTTGCAATATATATAGTTGCCACTGAGATTCAAACTTTGCAGTACCTGACGCAGGGAATTAATTTAACACAGGACTTCTTATAATGAAAAGTAGTGGAATTTTCCTAAGATATTTTAGAAAAATGCTCCTCAGTTAAGTTCCAGTTTCGTAAGGGATGGATTTACTCAATATGCTCCATCAGTATCAGGCTTCCCTCTGCAGTTTGACAAAAACATTTTTCCATCATATTACACATTAATTTTCTATGATGGTATAACAAGGTTTTGTCAAATTAAATCTTAGTATACAGTTTAAAAATAAAGTAGTTTAATATATTTCTTTAGAGTGTTATAAAATAGAGTCTGTGCAGCGAATAGTTTTCTCTGCTGTAAGCAGCAACAAAATATTCGTCTTCCTCAATTATATTTGTCAATATTTCGATTCTGTTGTTAAGAAATGTAAATGAACCTCATTAATTGGAAGAGCAATAAAGCGCCTGTATGCTGAGATTTTTCCTGAGTGTTTGGAAAAAAATATCAAGATGATAAACGAAACATGAATCACCTTAATAAGAAGCCACTTCTAATTTTCGTGTGTTAATGTGTCTTCGCTCTAGAACGGCTGGTCTGCGCCATTAATAAATAATTTATGATTTTAAACCTAGTTACAATGTATTTCTACCATCACAGAAATATTTTTTGGAACATTTTCCGCAGTCCGGATGTAGGAAATATCAGACGTTTCGGAGTCTCACTGTGGTTCCGTCTTCATGTAGAATATTGTTGCTTGTCAGATAAAGGTACGTCTTATCGCTAGGTCTAAGCTGGCTCACTATCCTCTCTCTACAGGAAGCTATTTTTTTCTTAGGCCTAGTGATATCCAGTTAGTGGAAAATATTCCGATGGTTGATGATTGAATTCATCGAGAATTCAATGGGACAACGTGCAACTCTTTACTTTTGTGGTTGTTGAATCTGTTGTCCAGATTGTTGCTGCTGACTGTAGTACCCGCTATATGCCATCTGGTGAGGGTCCCAGACCCTGGAGTAGGGTCCACCAGAGGATGCGCTAGGGTCCCAGCTGGGGTCGTACGATGACGCAGGAGTCGAAGGACCTGCAGAGGGAGCTCCGTAAGGAGTTGGTGGCGCTGGTTCAACCGTCATGGGCATCATCGGCATTGGCATACCCGCTTTCTTGCATAGCTGCAGGATGAGGAAGCCAGCGACGAGGAGGAAGGCAAGTTTGCTGAGGATCAGAGCCTTCAATGACTTCACGCCAATGATGGCCACTAAGATGGGCATGAGGGCCTTGAGCTTCAACTTGATTAGCAGCAGAAGGGGAAGGAGAAGCTTCTTCTTCAGCAAACCTCGAGCTGAAACAGATGACAGTCAACACTTTAAGCTGTTGTTGTTTTTGTCAATTGCATTTGGTAGGAGAATTTACAGAAAAAGGATCTGCTTTTGATTACCTCAAAGACGCCTCTGAATGTAAACTTTGGTGCTTTTGCGTAATGAATTTGGGACGAAGATTTGCAGAAAATAGTTCTGTGTTAGATAATATATAGAGTCATGTTTGTTGTACGATAATAACTGATGAAACAGTGCAAATTGTGGAGGAAGCATTTCAAAATGTAATTCAAGAAGTCAATTTCTCGTACTAGACCACGTTGTCAGCTGCTCATTTTGTAGAGCGTCGACTGATATGGTGATAATAAATAGGAAAATAGAAAGGATACGAAAGGAAGAGATAGTGGCGTAATTTGAGGCACATTCCCGTAATTTGATTGAAGGAAATGAAGAAAAACAAGAATCTTGTAAGGACAATCGATTTCCAGGCGGAGATTTGAAATCGGGGCCCCATGAATATAAGCAATAGTGATGACATTTTTGCTATCTACTCAATAGTTTAACAAATGCGATCTTTGGTGATAGTTTTATTGAAAATCTTGGATCTGTATGTGTGTTAAAGGCACATAAATAAAAAAAGGCTGACGTAATTTGAATAATACGTAATTACATACATATGGTGAGAAAAGAGGTTCAGTTGGATATGCAACTGCTTCAATAAAACTCACAAGTTCTTCAGTTCTGGAACACTGAGCTGCCTACTCTTAATTAATTTCATATTCCAAGTCATTAAAAGGAAACACGCTGCCAGCTATCTGTCAGTGCTGTGGATTTTTAACAGAACGTATGTCTCTAAGTTGTAATGAAAATTCAGTCGAACCTGTTTATAACGGAACTGCAAGTGACCAGATTTTTTCCCGTTGCATGGAGGTTCCTTTCAATATATATATATATATATATATATATATACTTGAATTTAAATTAAAGGTTCTCGGAACTGTAAAAGTTTTCCGCTAAATACAGGATTCTGTTATAATCAGGTTACGTTTAAGACAAATTTCACTGTATTGACAGAAATATATGTAAACAATGAACAGTGTGATCCAGTGTTAATATTTTATGCCCCATGATTTCTAATACCAAGCAATAATGTTGAAGAAGATTATTTTTTGAACAAAAGTGTTTGACTCAATATAGTGCAAACTAATGAAACAATTTGTGCATTATTGTTGACGATACACAGATGGTGTTTGTATGGTTCTTGTACGAACAGGACACATTCCTTTCTTTACAGGAATTACTGGTTGCCAGAATTAGCTCGTGTATCTGTGCACTTTTCTCCCTCTAAGGTGTAAGAGAGTCTTGCTTTAAGTACGGTGTTTTAAAGTTATTCCAAAATCATAAAGTTAAACGGAGCCGAAGGAAATGTAGTTGGTGTTAATAATTCTGTAACCTAATGGACAGGTGCCGATCCCAGTGGCTGCGCGGTCTAAGGCGTGGGTCTACGGCCGTTTGCTTACTGGGATTTTGGGTTCGAATCCCGCCTAGGGCATGGATGTCTGTCTCTTGTGATTGTTGTGTGTTGTCAGGTAGAGGTCTATGCGACGAGCTGGTCCCTCGTCCAGAGGAGTCCTACCGACTGTGGTGTGTCTGAAGTGTGATCGTGAAGCGTCGAAAAATAAGGAGGCCTAGGCCCCCAAGGGGCTGTCGAGCCATTGGAAAAAAAAAATGGACAGGTATCGAAAGAACTCATTAAGGCCTTTACAATATTTGCAACTGTTCAGTACCTTAAATTTATGTACTTTAGTTTCATAAGTTCATATAGTAATGAACATTCTGCAAAACACCCTGTAAACAATACTTTTTTTTAAAGTACATAAATCATGACTTTAGTTATGAAATATGAGACATAACATTATAAGTTCAATCATAATGATCGTAATAGTAAATTGTTACGATAATGATGATTATATATTTGGATGAAAATATAGAACCACTCTCAAAAATAAGAAACATAGAGACATATTTATTGTTGTTGGTTTAATGGCACTGCTGCTAGGCCCACAGTACTGTGATCGTAGACAATGGTAACTATGACAGTCATATCCCGTAAATGTTTAGGTTGCAACAAGTTTTTCACCTGCCTACATTAAAACCATAATTAATATTCATTATAAATTTTCCCAAATGTTTTTTTGCAGGTCTGTAACTAGTAATTGCATTGCTTATTCTGATATCTTATTTTCAAAAGGTGGAATAAATTAAAAATATTCTCCCCCACCCAAAAAAAATACTACTTTACCTTCACTCTTAGGGTTACCATATTCCTGGATTGTGTCAACAGCCAAATGTTCAGACAGAACATAAATTTGGTTCTGTTATCGTCCTCTGGTGACAACTTGGGGAAGTGCCTACTGTGCTGGATTTGTTAGACATAACTCTGGTCTGCCACTCTTGTACTGCTTATATTTTCAGAAAGAAAAGACGGACCTAGTTCAGAAGCCAAGCTATCCTATATATTGTATACTTTGTATGTAAAGAAACTGCTCTACATACATTCGTATTATTTGATTATAGCGCGTGGATTAATTTTATCTGCAATAGCTACAATTCTGTTTCTTACAAGCCGTAGCATCTTATTGCAGTATAAGGTAAATTTTACCTTAGAAAAGGTCATGAAGGCCCAGAAGGGAGTAGAAGTATAGCTCTACACTATCTTTAACCTTAATGAGGAAGGCTGGTTAACGCCACGCCCCGGCCGCTTTACCACCAGGGAAGAGACCCGCTACAGATTTTATAAGACGCTGGGTGGGCCCCAGGGCTGATAATCTCGCCGTCACTGGCATTCGATCCCGGACCCTCTACTTCGTAGCAAGTAGCTATACCGATTACGCTATCCAGTCCCCTTATTAATGCAGTGTATTAATGTAAAATCACTATTTTAAAATCGGCGAAATACAATTTAAGTAAACGAATAAATACCGGACAAAGATTTGGAATTTTCACGTCAATTTTGATGAAGGTTCTAATCTTCTGACTTGTGTCTTGTAGGTTGGTATGCACTCATAGTTACGGACGTTTTGAAGAAGATTGCTGTCTCCATATTCAGGGTTTTTGCAGCTCGAGAAGGAACTTTCAGAAAGCGTAGACACTGAAGGTAGACACAGTAAGGTTGTCCAAATCGCCGGCAAATATTTATCAGTCTGCGTCACTTTATGCGACTGTCTCCAATTGCTAGGTGCCCATCGCTATTCAAACTCTAAGTTAAGCTGCTTTTCATATCTAGTGTCACTTTGTCTTAAGTGTAATTCTGTCAGTGAGGGGCAAAATGAAAGTGGATACTTACCTTGAAAATGCCAGACGGGATGAAGCCGGAACGGTCAAAGGACAAACTCAAGTGAACAAACCTCAAAAAGAAATATAAATATCTCCACTGTGCAAATATATTGAGGAACATTACCTGCTGTGATGGCTCTGTCTTCATTTGCGTCTGGTTTTGGAAATTGTACTTTGAAGTCCACCAAACTCTTCCCGGGTCTGAAAGTCAGTATTGCCTCTTGGAACACGAATTCTGGTAAATGGATTTTGAACTCGTGACTCTTGAGATATCGCGTGACCCTCGACAGTATCATAGCATCCAGCTGCTCTGAGTCACTTTGTTCCAGTGACCTTGCATCTTGGACGCCTACCACAGAATCCAGATACTTCAGAACTTTCGATCTCATACAGGACGTTGAAGATACACCATTGTCACTACCGGTAAAACAGTCGCCTACAACAGCCGACAGTAGTTCTTCGCCGCTGCTGATCTTCCTTGAGCTGCTGCCTGTGATTTCGTTGTCGTCGACGTGCGATGCGCTGCATACAGCGAAGACGCACAGTAGCGCTGGTAGTAGCATTGTGTTAGCGATGACAGTGGTCAGTATCGGAGGGTCACTGGGCAGATTGTGTGAGGCCACACCTCCTGGCGCTGATCTTTTATTGTTGTGTCAATAACAAGGTTAGCAGGTCGTGTTGCGGATCGCAAATTGTCATGCGTGCCTATGCTTAGACAGGGGAGAGCGGAAATATCCGGAATTGCGTCACAGTCGCGGGCACATATCATGGATTTCTTCTTCTTCTCAAAATTTATGCGCGACGTACGCCTAGGCAGGTCGTAAAATTGTGTTTTGTATATTCTTTTTAAGAGTGAAGAATAATATTGTATTGACTTTAATCCCGAAAGGTAGCTTTTCAGAAAAAATAAGCTCAGAAATATGAATATTTATTTTTGTTTAATCTCTTGTCCTAGAAGTAACACAAGCCTATTTGTAACAGATATTCTGAAATTTTTAGAGATATTTTGAAGTAATTTGTAATATGTAAAATCTTAAATTAATAATCAATTTTTTAAAAATTTAGATCATCTTTAATTTCGAAAAATTATTTGTTTGATAACTAAGTACTAATGCATAAGAATTCTAAGAAAGCGTTCTAAACACAAATAAAATTATGTTGTAACAGGTCGTGCTGTTTTATTGGTTGCTCAGGAAAAATACTAAGTTTATTGGTGTAATATCGATAAATCATTTTTAGACACTTAATTCAGATTAAAGGCATCCTACAAAAAGGACATTTTAAAAAATTGCGTCCTTTCATTTCATACACTCTACAAATGGGTAGCAAATTAAACAGTAACATCCCTTACAAAGCAGAGAATGATTTATTAAAATTCCTTTAAGGTAAATCTTTTCTTTTACTAATTTCAGTGTCCTTTTCCCAAAATGTATTATTGTGGGGGGCATCCAGACGTACGAAGAGACTTTAATAAACTACGAGCTTCATCAGAAGCAAAGTAGGGTGAGACGAATCATTTTGGCTGCTACTGAAAAATGTCCTGTTGGCGACAGGCCCAAAGTTCCGTTTAAACTGCAATGTGTCGTGAATACTCTATGACATCAGGCGTGAATACTTCATTAGATCAGGTGTGATTACTGTATGGGATAAGGTGAGAATATTATGTGAGATCAAGCGTGAAAAGTATACGAGATAAGGCAAGAATACTGTATGAGTTCAGGCGTGAATACTATATGGGATAAGGAGAGAATACTCTATGATATCAGGCCAGAGTATTATGTGAAATCAGGCGAGAATATTATGTGAGATCAGGCAAGAATATTGCATGAGATAAGGCGTGAATACTGCTTGAGATCAGGCGTCAATACTCTGTGAGACCAGAAGAGAGTATTATGTGAGGACAAGAGCTAATACTCTGTGAGATAAGACGTGAATACTCTATGATATCAGAAGAGAATATCATGTAAGTTCAGGGGCGAATGTTCTGTGAGATCAGTCGAGAATATATTTTGATATCAGGAATATGAAGTTAAAGGGGACTGGCCAATATTTCGTGAGGAACTTAACTGTGAAAAACATCTGTGCATATTTTTATGGAAGGGTTACATTTAATAGATAAGAAATTGTTTACTTTGTTTGAATAATATTCATTCATTTCACTCCTTTTTTCATTCACAGTCCCTATTCACAACTCATCCTCTATTTAATTTACCAGTTCCTTCACCTACTCATTTGCCAGTTTATTATTTCATTTTTTCTGTATCGTACTCTCTCTTGTGTTTATCCATTAATTCATAGTTATTTTATTGCCTTGTTACGTCATAGGTTCATTGATACGTTCAACAGTTTACGACTCCTTCTTTCAGACAATCTATCTTCCATTCGATCACACATTGTTTAATTCACTCAGTCATTTCCACACCCATTCATCTGCCAAATGATTTAAAGATTTGATAGAAGAGTTCTTCTGCCTGCACACCTTCCTTTTTTTTTCTATCTTCCCCATTCTAGGATCCTAGATTTTATACGCCGTTGAAAGAGCGTCATTAACCCACTGACATAGTAATTAAAGGTGCTCAAAATTTCTGTGTGAAATCAATTTGGTTGTTTCTAAATAAGGGCCTAAAATTATGACATGTGCAATTTTACATGTGCAACATCTCTTTTCCAGAAACTTTACTATTTGAACTTCAATCCTGTGACTTATACCGGTGGTCAAAATAGCTACCACAACGTACATTGAGATATTTTAACTTTTCACAGATGTGTTGCTGAAGATTCAAATCTTCTAGGATATTACGCTGTGTCAACTGGTAAATATTCACCAATGTGTCGGAGGATTGTTGCGCCTTCATCTTCAGGGACAAACAAATTAAGGAGAGTGTTCAAACGTGAATATAAACAGATAGTCACTAGCATCCTCCGAAACGTCGGTAACTTTTTACCTGTCGACATGGCTAAAAACTTACAACATTTAAATCTTAATATCTTAAATTGTCGATGTATAAAAATGGGTTAAGCACACCTAAACCTTCCAGTGAATCAGCTGGAATTGGTAACATTTTCTTGACCTGCTGAGTGCAGTAATTAACAGTAACCGACGCCAGAGCCTGCACCAAGGACACAGTGTTGGAGACGTCACGGTGATATATTCACAGCGCGATCAAAGGATTATTGGAACACGGGAAGTGTGCCGGTGAAGAATTCCGACCCTAAATGTGTTACTCGATCCTACGTGTGTTGCATGACTATCATTTCATTCATGCATACGTCACATCAGGTTCCTTCACAGACAACCTTAATTTCTGTGTTATATATTTGGTCGCCCTGTGCTATATTCTACCGGACGTAGCTATGTAGTGACTAGCCCTGTCATCTTAATTTATTTAACAATATTCTATAAACTGATAATACAAATACTGTAAAATTTTAAGGTGATTGTTTATTAACTGGTAAAGGTAATGAAGAATGCAAGCGTGGTCATGAGGCCGTGTGGGGAAGTGGATGTATGAGGCCAGGCATTCCTAATTTCGGCATTGGTGTATCATGTGACTGGTCAGGTTAACGCTCCCTTCCCCCAAAATGGGAAACAGCCTTTAGGTCACTTTTTATAGAAAGGTAACTGGGTCCGAAAAACCAGTCTGGACAGTTTGGAAAAGAAATGTCTTTAGTTCTGCCTAGAATCGTGCAAGTCCAATCGCTCGGTGTTTAGCCCTAGCCTAGTCACTTTGCCAACTGAGCTGCCCACATTACTTACATGCATTCGTATTCTGAATGTTGTTAATTATTTAGTGTACAGCGGTTTCCATACATGTCGCCTGCTTAAGTTCGTTCTGTCCAAACAAATGTGTTTATTTGTTTGTTACGACTCTCAAACTAAATAGCGATTTTTTTTTGTATGGTTCGACAGCCCTATATGGGCCTGGGCCTCCTCGTTTCGTCGAGGTTTCATGGTCACACACATCTGAGACACACTACAGTCGGTAGGACTCCTCTGGACGAGGGACCAGCTCGTCGCAGAGACCTCTACCTGACAACACACAACACTCACAAGAGACAGACATCCATGCCCCCGGTGGGATTCGAACCCACGATCCTAGTAAGCGAGCGGCCGAAGACCCACGTCTTAGACCGCACGGCCACTGGGATCGGCCCTAAATAGCGATTACTTTGCCTAAATATCTCTAACAGTGTGCCTTTGTAGTGGACACAGGATGCCTGTTTTCTGTGAGGTAGGAATTCACTTTTTAAACAGTTGTTAGTACGCAATTTTTTCTTGAAGGTTTCATGTATTTAACTTTATGGTCTCAACTGCATAACTTACTGGCTTTGAATGCAGGGATGTTTTTCAATGATGAATGGACATGTAAGCAGTGGTGTCATTTTATATCGACATATCGACAGGTTACAACAGAATAAAATAATAGATGTTGACACAAATTTAACATATCAATACATCGCTTAATTTCTTACTTAAATTTTTATTTATGTAAAAGAAATTACACATTAAAATGTAAAAGCAATAAGTATATATACTTTCCGTTGAACTACGTAAAAGGAAATTCACAGGCAACCGACTCTGAAACATCATGTGATATTATAAGTAATTATCTAATCAGGAAGTTGTAATTATCGGTGAACATTTACATTGAAATATGAAATATTGTAATACAAAACGGTAGCAAAATATGGTGTTTAGTACTAAAGTTAATTAGATGATGAAGCAACTAAATTTTCCTGAACACATAAAATGTCTCGATGTAGATAAAATCACGTCCGGTATCGATACGTGGTTTCATACTAATTGATATCCTTACAGCGATGTATAAGAAGTTGTTGTGAAGTACCTTTGAAAGCCTTTTTCCGAGTTTACTTAAGGGCAAATTCTCAAGTGATACTGGCGAATGGCAATATGATGTTAGTTTGAATATGAATCATATGGAAGAATGTGGCCGTGGTATACAGTGTGTCCACAAAGTCCCTTCGGGGTTTTGAAAAATTGTGGCGCGCAAACAAATTGAGCTAGCCACATGCGGTTTGCGGCAGATTACAGTGAAACTCTGGAAGTTTTTTTGCCGCCAACAGATGGCATAAGCGGCCATCTTTACGTTTCTCAGTCAGTTTGTGAAATGGCGACTGTGCAGGAACGCGCGCGTTGTGTGGGATGGCAGAGACGGTCCAATGCCTTGGCCTCCACGTTCACCAGACCTAACACCACTGGATTTTTTCCTGTGGGGTTATGTCAAGAGCAATGTGTTCCGAACACCAGTTAACGGACTTAATGACCTGAAGACCCGTATCAGGAATGCGATCTCGGCTATTCCAGCGGACATGCTCCACAAAACATGGCAAGAGCTCGAATATCGTCTGGACGTTCTTCGTGCTACCAAGGGAGCCCACATCGAGGTCTACTGAGGTCAGTAAAAATCTTCCAGAGTTTCACTGTAATCTGCCGCAAACCGCATGTGGCTAGCTCAATTTGTTTGCTCGCCACAATTTTTCAAAACCCCGAAGGGACTTTGTGGACACACTACGAGACACTATCCTAGCATTTACCTGGACGAACAGACCAAATACTTAATCAGAATAATCGACCGTCGCGTCTAGAAAGAAAGGGGGGTAATTTTAATTAATTTAAATCGGGAGGGCCGCGTGAGAAGCGTGCAGTAGCAACTTGAATCTTGGGACCCATCTAGCAGTTGCTTGAAGACAGAAGACAAAAAAGGACGCTTGTGTACATGTGACCGGACACCTGGACACACGTCTTCTTGATTGTCTTCTGTCTTCAAGCAAATGCTGAGATTGGTCCCAAGTTTTAATTTTCTAGTGCATTTTTTGTTACACTTTGTTTAGTGACGTTTTCTTTTGTCTTTTATTGCCAACAATAGAGACATAAATAATGCGTTTATTATTAAAAAGTCCAATTAAATATAGTTTTTTTACTATAACATTATATATTACTATAATCTCCTACATGTTTCGACCCTATATGGGCCTTCATAAGGGGGGAAACATAGTTACAAGGTACTATATGCCACTTATATGTGTCCATAAAAATGTAATGATACTGTAAACTAACTATTACAAGTGAATTTATTTGGACTTTCAGTAATTGAGTAACACACAGAAATTAAGGAATAAAATGTGTTTACATGTTGATGTAAAATACAGGGTCCTTAGTTTACCTTGCCTTTATCTTTTTTTTCACTACACAAAGTCTTTCGCGTGACGACAGAAAGAACAACGTTCGTCGCTATTTAAATTCTCCATCAGTCGGGGTCCACTCCTTTGAAATCAATGTATGTTAGTGCTGTCAGTGTTAGTTTGTACTCGCCATATTTAAAGAAACTGTTGGAAAATATTTCCTTCGTCCAGCTTATATGTTTCGCATCTAACACATTATTCATTACACGTCCTCTGCTGATGATAAGGTGCTATAGCCTGAGTGTCAGCTTTTACGTCGCCTTCAACGCAACTATTTTTAGTAAATACTTTATCCTTTAACATGATCCACAAGTAAAAATCTAATTAATGTGTTCAGATCTAGGGAAAGATAAGACCACAATTACATACATATTATACTGTTACTAAAAATTATCTGAACAAAGCATAGAATTTAATTAAATCATATCTTTTAGTATATATATTGTGTCAGAGTATGTGTAATATATTAGTGTGAAATTGTGGTCTCAGAAAGAAAATAGTGCTGGTAATCCTGGGGCATAATAATGCACTGAAGAGGATCTGAATTGTAACATTTCTTCTACATGCAAGTTTATTATGACTGCTGGACTGAGAGTACATTGAACACTGAACTGACAGTCTGCAAATAATGGACTCAACACTAGACAGGACGTAACAATTTTTGTCTAATTTCTATCAAGATAGTGCGCCTAGTCTATTGAGACAGGACGTAACAATTTTTGTTTAATTTCTATCAATATAGTGCGCCTAGTCTATTGAGACAGGACGTAACAATTTTTGTCTAATTTCTATCAAGATAGTGCGCCTAGTCTATTGAGACAGGACGTAACAATTTTTGTCTAATTTCTATCAAGATAGTGCGCCTAGTCTATTGAGACAGGATGTAACAATTTTTGTCTAATTTCTAACAATATAGTGCGCCTAGTCTATTGAGACAGGACGTAACAATTTTTATCTAATTTCTATCAAGATAGTGCGCCTAGTCTATTGAGACAGGACGTAACGATTTTTGTCTATTTTCTTCAAGATAGTGCGCCTAGTCTATTGCACAAAGACGCGTTGTAACCAAATTCGAAGCGGATTGTCTGTGTTCTGAGTCTTCACATCGGTAACTGTGAAGTTTTCTCGCCGTGTAATTGGGTAGTTACCTAACATGGTGACAGTGGCTTCAAACGGCAGTAGCTCAATGTTTTGGAATGCTACTGCGAAATATGGCTCTGAATTGTGATGCAGGCAGTACTTGAAGGCAGACAACACTGCCTGAAGGGTTGAGAGGAGTGTACAATTCTTTTGAATGATGTAACATTCTGGAGATATGTGTTTATTCTCGAACACACAGTACTCAATCCAACAGAATGCACGCTTATTATTTTAGATATTATATTTTAAAATATCTGTAGACTAATCCAACATTTTTCGATCCCTCCTGGGATTATCATCAGGGATTCGTGTAAGAATATGGATTAGGAAACCGTCTACAGTTTAACTGATCATCTTCGTACATTTTATATCTTTTTAACATGTACAAATATTGTTAGTTCTCTTTGTGTAATTTATACTCTTCCACGAATCCCTGATGACGATCCCAGGAGGGATCGAAACATGTTGGATTAGTCTACAGATATTGTAATACATTATATCTAAAACAATAAGAGTGCATTTGTTGGTTTGAGCATTATGCTTTCGATTAGCGACAATGCAGGTTATGAACAATATAAAATGTGTTTATTCTCTCGATGAAAATATATGACTCAAATATTGCAATCATAATAATTAGACGTGCGAAAAATATTTATTTAAATAACTGAAATAAATACAGATTTAAAGGAGAGAAATATTTTGTTTTTATTACTCTATCGGATGACTAGAGTACCATCCTCTTTTATCTGCACTTAAAACCGTGAATCAAAAAGAGATTCTTGTAGTGGAACTTTGGTTCTCATCACAAATATAACTAATTTGTGCGTGTGTAAGTCATAAAAACTTGACGGAACATTTTGTATCAATATCAGAATAAGAATATAAAAATATCTTCAGATACTTCTATGAAATTGATCCACATAAAGCTTCATGAAATAGGAAAAAGACAAACGGATATTCAAGATCGAAAACCAGACACATATAGAAGAGAGATGTAAAATTCATCTTACATATAGATTCAGGCTTGGATAGTTAATAAAAAATTATTGCAAGTTATTTGTGAAACACTCAACTCGCAGGACAACCTGTGTTTAAAAATACTACTGTCGCCTCTAAAGAAGTCGCTATCTTTGTCTTATAATTATAAATATTTAAATTATATAAATTATAAATATAGGATCTAGATTTGTGCCCTTGGTCAGTAGTTTTAGACAATATAAAATGACTTGTCATATATAAAATATTTTGAAAAATAAGACATAAATATATTTTAACTACACATCCGTCAGTATAGTCGCGTTGTATAAACGGAATTTCCAAAAGCGTATTCCATACAGCCGTCAATGCAATTATCTCGTATCTCCCAGTTTTCTCCGTTTTGATTTTCTAGATTTGCCTTAGTGAAGACTCGTGACATCAGTCGGAGGTAGGAAGATAAAAGCAGAGAGCTCAAACTGTACAGTCATAATGCCGAGATCGATTATTTGAACATTTCATGAAATGCCATCGTGGCTTAAATTTAATCAGGCGCCACCTATTGATACAAATTTCCTCGGCGGTAGAAGTAAACATTTTGACAGTGGTGGTACGGATTGTATATTTTTGATATATGAATAAACCATATCCACATAAGATTAACACATTTTATATAAGTAGAACCTGCGAGCGCTAGTAATAGAAATTAAACATAATTTGACTTGATCGATTGCTAAAATAAACGCCTAATAATACGGTCTTCAGGCTCTTAGCAAATAATACTATTTCAGTTCTGAGGCTATTTTGAATATGTGTAGATCCTGCTGGGTTTCACATGTTTGAAAGAAATTCTTTTAAAAGTTGAACATAATAAGAAGAAATACATAGCTCTTGCAGTATTATATAATTTTCAATTTCATTTTTCTTATTACGTATTTACATTTGTACATTAATATTCGTATTTAGATAACACGTGAAATAAATAATAAATAACACATATAATGGAGTGGGTAAAGGTAGAAGGAGCTTATAAATAGTAACAATGGCGTCGAAATTAGAATTTGATGGTCATTTGATTTCATTAGGAATGGAAAATAAATTACTTCTGTATATATAGTTGGAAACTACACATAAATACGGCGTTATGGGTGGTTTGATATGTGGACTTATGGGGTAGGGGTTTGATAAAATAAAGTAAAAAAAAAATTTGATAGTCTGAGGGTTTAAACATGAAACTAAAACGAAAACTTCCAAGACTAAAACAGAGATAAAATTGGAAGAACAGATTAGGAAAGATGTGGAAAGGAAAGAAGGAAGAAGTTAACAATAAAATAAGAAAGATGAAAAGCTTTGGAAAGACAGATTTAGTTGGAGAGTTTTGTTTTAGGCGATATACATAAAATGAAAATATATAGATACTACCCTGAGTCGTGTAGCCTTTCGGACGTACACTGGCGTTTCAGAAGATTCTGCTGCCTCCATTATCATTGTAACGCAGAGTATGCTGCTTTGATGACAGAGGCAGCAGGATCGTCTGAAACGTCGATATACTACTATGAGACACAGGACGTTGTAGTCATATCTCAAATAGTATTATCTTGTATGACATTTGTAAGAGTTGAGTAATTCAGTCATCCTGGATGTAAGACCTGTAAGCTAGGGTATGTGGGTCCGAAGTTCGTGCGGCTTGGTACTGTGCAGGGTTTGCATCCCAGGGTCCGTGGGCTATGAGCTGTGGAGGCGACGCGTCGGCTGCGATCTTCTTGCAAAGCTGGAAGATGGCGAGCGCCACGGATATCACAAAGGAGAAGAAACTCAGCTGAAGGGCGTTCCATGCTTTCAGACCTAGGGCGCCGATGAAGAGGGGTACCAGGGTGATGATCTTCAGCAATAGGAACACCAGAATGGGTATAAAAATCCTCCTCAGCTTGCTCTTCCGGGCTGTGAAATAACGCCACCATTAACATTTCAACAGACATTAGGCCAAGGATGTCAACTCAAGTCGTACGTCGGCCAAACACGTAATTTTGAAGTTTAAGGTGGATTGTACATCATTTTAAGCAACAAAGTTGCTATAGTTTAAAACTTTGCGGCGAATAAATTCAATATAGTCTTCGCACACGTTATATTCAAACGAATTGACGGTGTGCGCCGAAAGATATTGAATAATGTTTTCGATACAAATACATCATTAAGAGTAATTACATTTTTAACAAACGAAAATATGTTGCAATATGTATAGTAAGACTTAATATTTTTCCTATCCATGCATTAAAGGTATTATTATATAATTCCAAAAAATGCACTTACAATTGGTAAATAATGAAATCGTATTATTACAAAATACACTCTCCTACATGTTTCGGCTCGAAAGACCCACATTCTGGAAATTATTGTTATAAATTTCCTGAAGATGGTTCTGGTGAGACGAAACACTTAAAACAGTACAATTTGTGATAACAAAATTTAAATATTTATCAACTTTTTACTGCATTTTGTTGGAGTTATATAACAATAATATTCTCTCTCTCTCTCTCTCTCTTGATATATGTTGCATGTTAACCTCCGAGCATAATAAAATATTTTGAGCCTTGAGATTTCTAAAGAAAAACGTTTTAAATAAAAAAAATTCTTTGGCACTGAGAGGGTCAACGTTCTATAATTGGAGTAAGATGAATGACAGGGCTGTACAAAATGCATTGGCGTGCCCCATGTTTGAGACCCCACGCACTATGTTACGGCCTGATTACCGGTACAGAAAACAAATTTTTCTCTTCTTCAGTGTCCAGATCGGCTCTAGAGTTCAGCCAGCTGCCTATTCAATGGCTACTGTCCGATTTTTTCCGGAAGGTAAATTGTCCGGAACGTGAAGCTGTGATCACTGTGAACGTCCCTGATAACGATCGTGATATTATCATATCATGTCAGGAAAAAAAAAAAAAAAAAAGCAATCCCATTACAGGCCTTGACAGGCCCTTAGGGCTCCAGGAGGTTGAGGCTCCCAGGGTTTTAGACAATCGGCACATGAAGGTGGTAAGGTTGTCAGCCCTACGCACTGGCCGCCTTTACCCCCCAGGAAAGATTCCTGGTACTCATTTCTTTAGAGGCTGAGTCGACCCCAGGGCCATAGTGCGACCGAAACGATTATGTCAATGAAAAATTCCAGTGAACCATCGGGAATCGAACCCGCGACGTTCCGGTTTGTAGCGCAGTGCCTCAACCAACTGCAAAAAAAGTAAATAAAAAACTTCTTAGGGATTAAATTGTGTATTAAATATGTACGTTAAATAAGAGATCAAACAATTGTTAAAGTGACGCCAAAAGTGATAGAGATACTTGTCAAAAAATGACACTCGTAAAAATCGTACTCTTTATTTATAGGGAAAATTTTGGTTAAAAGTTTAATTTATTGTTAAAGAACCCTATCTCCATCTGATCCAGTTACGTCAATTAGAAACTGCCAAATACTGCTGTAGTGTCCTAAGATAGTCTACAGCAGTGGTTCCCAAACTTTTTCGGTCCACCGCCCCCTTGACTCCATATACACACCCACAGTACCTCCTAACTTTTTTCAAAAACATAAATGCGCTTTTGTTTGCACTTTTATTTTATATATAAAAAATTGTTTAAATAAAATTAAAAGAGTTAATAAATACAAATTTATTATATTTCTTATGATTAACAATAATTCATCTAGCAATATTTTATTTAAAAAATAATATGTGCTTGAATAAGATTCATAAATTAAAATTCTAAGAAATTTATTTCATTTTTTATTTTTAACACAAAAATTACTTTATTTGAATTTTATTATAAAAATAAATGCACTACTTGTCTACTAGCGCCCCCCCCCCCTGTGACAATAACAGCGCTCCCTTCCACCTCTCGAAACCTATTAGCGCCCACCTCGGTAATCCCACCGCCCCCCAGGGGGCGGTACCACCCACTTAGGGAACCACTGGTCTACAGTGTTACCTTCGACCACTGTAGCTGCCTTGCTCTTCTTATTATCGAACTTGAGCGTCATCGTCAGTTCGTTGTCATCCAAATGTCGTGGTGACAAGTTGAGCGTAGCACCCGGTAGTTTGAGCAGTACATCATGTCCTTGTACATAGTTTTCCACCTCTTTCAGAGCTTCGTCTTCCACGCTTCGAACCTCACCGGGTGTCACTTCTTTATCAGGGTTGAATGTATTTCGGATTATGGCAACGGCTTCAGACACCTGAAATACAGATCAACACGTCAGGAAACGTCCGCAGAAAGTGATGCTTATGGAATATTTGCTTTGTTATATTATTTAGATATTCAGTTCGTGAATAGACTTAATTTCCGGAATAATACTAAACATTTTATCACAATCTAAGATTTCTCCGTACCTTCAAAGCTGATCTGTTTTCGAAAATTATGAGATGTCGTCAGCGGGGAGAATTAAAATAGCTATCTCTTACATGTCGGCACTCGAAATTTACAATTATGCTCCATGGTCATGGTCAAATCCTTCTTTATCCCAAGCTTGTATTTCACATTTAATACAATATGCCTCAATTATAGAAAAAGTGTCTTCGGCCAAAAGGCGTACTTCACAGAGAACAGTGTCTCAGTCATAAATCACTGGAAGATATCATCAGTACACGTAGGTGTTCACGTAAAGTGCCCGAAATTTCTGTCCCATTTTAGCCAAAATCAGAATGTGTCGAAAAATTTTAGTAAAATTCCCAAATTTGAAATTTAACGAAAACTTTGTGGTGGGCTTCACCTTGATGCATGCTGAGAGACAGGCGCCTATGACAAAGCTGACGGTTGTTTTTGTATGTGAAGGTGCCTAAAATGGCCTAACTGGTTATGTAAAGATCAATGTAAATATATATCTGTCCTTAATTAAGGCTTCACGCTGTGAACCTCCACTTTACTTGGGAGAAGTAGGCCAGATCTGAGCCCAAAACCACTTTACCAAGTGCACAAAGTTTTCAAGGTCACCGCCTTATTATTAATCAGCAACAAATTTAAAAATCTTTGAGTGGTGTTAGATAGGCACGTGAAAGAACATATTGACACGGACACAACAAGCATAACTTCCTCCGAGAAAGAAAGAAATAAGCTACAATTGTGAACTTGTATCATACGAGTATATGCTGGACTCTGAATATAGAGTCGAACTCGGTTATAACGTCATGAAAGGGACTGGATATTTTAGTGTCTTTATAAACGGGTGTCGTTATAACCGAGGAGTACAATGTTATGGTTAACAGTGACGAATTAATTGGTAACACAGAGTGTCGCTGTAGACAAGGTATCGTATAAACCGATGTCGTTATAACCGGGTTCCACTGTATTTTTCTTCACACGTGTGTATATTTCTCAGTTTTTGCAAACAACTTTATCGTGTTAATTTATGTCACGTTTAAGTAATAAGATGAATGTACTTTTGTGTTCGTAGGTTTTTCCAATGATACTTTAAAATTTTTTAGAGACGAATAATAACCATACCAGATAATGAAGACTCATAACGGCAAATTTCAGGATGATAATGAAGTGATCTGATCTGTCAAACATATCATCGCGGTGTACAAATTCGGCTGTATGAGGAAAGTTTGCTAAGTACTAGATTTAAGGAAAGAAGGTCATACAAATTTTATTTTAACCACGACTTTAAACCAACTCAGTTACCCTGAAGAAGTAGCCGGTGTATTCGTCAAAAACGTTAGATCGTTTAGTCACTACAGCGTGCACAAACCCAAAAGTAAACCATCATATTTATAACAAAGTCATGTTGGTGCGACAATTATATATAGATGGGGGAAATGCAGCTGCAAAGAGCAAGGTTACGTTTAAGATATTTGCGAGACGTTTCTCACAGCAAGTTCTCTGGGATATGACGCCATGTGTACTGGCTAATATTTGCCCTTGTGTCAAACGAATAAACTCTTTTTTTATCTTCAGGTTAATTCAAGAATAGGTGATTACCCTGCACCCTCCTGATGATGGAGGTAACAGTTTCCACCGAAACGCCTGTAACTCTTTGCCAATCGACACGGTGTCACCTCCTAGAAGATCTGAATCCTTACCTTATAAGAATCTTTCCTGAAAATTTCATCAAGGAGTTTCAAAACTTTAAATTTGAGGCATGATACATGATCATTCCTTTGCGCACACTTCATTTCGAATTCCCGTACCACTCCGTCCATCGGCGTCTCCTTCCAGAAAGCCTTGTCTGCCGTTTTCTGTCCAGTTGGCTGTGACGCTACCAACGACGCCGCTAGGATCAGACACACAGCGTGTGACCTCCACTTCATGGTTACCCTTAAGGTGTTCGACGGACCCAGTAGAGGTATTACTTACTTATGGCAGGTCCCGGCCTCTGTGAACAGTGTTTTATACCAAAGTAAATAGACACTGACACAATGTGGCCCCCCCCCCCCACCATATTCCCATTTTAATATTTCTCCTTTCCGTTCCAACAGGACACGCAAAGTAGTACCCACGTACGGAGGTCCCACGTTGAATAACAAGTATCAGATTCAGTGTCACTGTCACAAGCGATAGAAATCGCTTTGCACTTCCGTGAGACCTGGCACTTCCATTATTGGTGGTCATTCCACCTTCCATTTATAATAAACAACTGTAATTCACGAATGTATTTCCACACGTCTGTTTTACCGCAATGAAGAAGCACGTAGTACATGCCTTCGAAATTTTGCTGATTTCCACCATGAATACACGGCGCCATAACTCTGAAGGCAACACAAGCCCAGTTCATAAATTGTATTTGTTTCATACTTGCTTTTATTGATTCCTTACTTTATTTTTACTTAACGTTTATAATCACGTTTCCACTCATTTCGAAGATATACAACCACTTCAGTTAACGTAACTTCGTTAAATAAGTGCATAATTCGATCGATGAGTGAAAAGACACGAGAGTCCAAACTTCATACGCTATAAAAGATAAACAAATAATGCAAAAAGTGTCTGCAAAATCGGGAGGTAGCAACTGTGCCCGTGTCACGCCCAACCTGTACGAAATTATCGGCCAATTGCAGGAAATGTAGATTAATTATAGTGGGGCACTTAGTGGCGCAGTTGTTTGAGCACTGCGCTACAAACTGGAAAGCCGCGGCTTCGAATTCCGATGGAGTAATTGGGATTTTTCATTTACTTAATACTTCCAGCCGCACTATGACCCTGGGGTCGACTCAGCCTAAATGAGCATCAGGAATACTTCCTTGGGGGGTAAAGGCGACCGGTACGTAGGGCTGACAAACGTATCACCTTCTTGTGTCGAATGTCTTGAAATCTGGGAGCCTCAACCTCCTGGAACCTTCAGGGCCTGTACAGGGATAGGTTTAAAGATGAAATATAGTAAGAAAATTTTGCACCAAAAATAGAGACGTTAGAATTTAAGTTTTGTCTGTGATAACATAATTGGTATAGTGACTAGGCTACACGCTGACGATTTGGGGTTCGAAATTCGGGAGTGGCAAGCGATTTTTCTCTTCTACAAAACGTCCTGCCCTTCTTAGGGCCCCCACATATTCATATTTAATGGGTACCAGGTTCTTTTTCCAGGGAGTAAAGCGGCAACGACGTGATGTTGACCATGCACCTCCATCTAGTGCGGAGGTTAGGAATTAGTGGAGCTATACGTCTACTCCTCATATACTCGTATGTGTCTTAATTCTGTGCACAGGGACAACCGTACCTATACTTCTTTAGATTAAATCGAAAATCGCTTTCATAAAAGTTGGTTCACTTCTACTCGCACGCAGATAATTAGGATATTATGAGATTTCTTTCCTGAAGATGGAGACAGTACGTTTTTTCTAAACGTAGGTAAATTTCTACTAGTCAACACATCGCAGCATTCCAGAAGACGTCGCCTTTATAACCAGTTGTTGCCGAAAATAAAGTATAAACGTCAAATTGAAACATCTGTGTTTTGAGTGCAAGTATTCAAGCTTATTTACAAATGTGTCGTCAACACAACAAATTTAGGCACCCATATTTTGTATGCAAAAAACAAAAGTTGCTTAAAAATATTTTCTCAAAACAATGAATTGAAGCTTGTGTGCTTTGCATGCAAACAATAAATTTTGCTTAAAAATATATCGTCGACGGAATAAATTCCTTTCCAAAAATTAGGCGTATATTAGAAAGATATCTGTTTCGAATTTAGACCGCGTCATCGGCTATTCTAAAATCTTCGTGTTACCCTTTCTCTGTACAGAAAAGTTTTCAGTTATTACGTATATTTGGGCACGATTACCTCCTTTCAAATCCTTGTCGATTCCTAATTAATTTAGCCTTCTAACATTCGGTGCTACGTGTATAGTCGTAGTTACTATCAGCGTAGTAAAATAACTTGCGGAATACATTATTAACATCAAAGGAGGCCTGGCAAGAAATATTCTTCTCTTATAATCGCGACATACCCGATAAAATCCGCCAATTAAAATTTTAACTAAGGAAATTTTTGTCTCCGTATTCACCGAGGGATTCCACGGTGCAATATGTTGGCCGTAATTTTCGGATATCCTCTTTATTAACTTGCAGCTTTGGCCATTTTGTGCTAATTTCCCAAAACTTCAGTATCAGCCACAACAACCACAAGCCTTAGATTACCATGCCTTGCATTATTTCCACACTATTTACAGTTGGAATAATTTGCTTCATTAATTGCCATTTGGATGCTAGGCATTACCATGCCATCCGATGAATACCACGTCGACTGAATTTAAATAATTAGTAATTAGATCAGGGTCAGAGTGTGTAAACTGGCAGACATAATGTGCTGGAGAAATGAAACGGACAGTGATTATGGCGGTAAATGGGGGAATGAGATGTCGACCTAAATTCCGTAGCTTTGCATCTTAATGCCCACTATAAGCAATACAATTACATATATTCTTATTGTTTTGTGTCACACGTGTTGCATACTTGAAAAGGAACGTGTTTTTAAATTGGAAGGTCGTGTTGTTCAGTCAGGTTACTGGGTTATCAAACGTACAGCGTCCAAAACACTTAAACCTCGGAGATAGATATCCTTACAAATTACATTTAAGAATTCAGTTCCTTCTTCTTCTTCTTCTTCCACCAAGGGCCCGCCAGCAGAAGCTCCGGATGCACTGCAGCCTTAGGCTTATTGTGCTAGCCCTTCTTCTTCTTCCTTAGCATCACAGCCCGCGGTGGATCTTAGCTTCCTCTTTATGAGGTTTCGTAACACATGTTTTTTTTCGAGATAGGGTTGTTGGCCCTATGCTCAACCCCCACCCTGGAGGACCGGGTTTGTAATCAGGGTTCCTTCCCCTAAGGAGGCTGGTTTTACCCACCTACAGAGGCCCCCCTCCCCCTTGGTTTTCTGTCAGGGTATTCCTTCCCCTAGCCCAATGCTCCCGTTTTAAGGCGACGGAAACTCGCCTTTCGTCCTTCTCTCTCAGCTACACTCTGAGCTCTCACCTCAGAGCGTATTACCAGGGTTACCACTTGGAGGTGAGAGATAGGACTTGCTGACCCAACCCCGTTACAGGGGGGAATTTCCTGATATTTAATGGTGTATACCTATGGGCATCGTTATACCCCACCAGGACCCGAGTCAGCCTTTTGACCCCATTGTGCTATCCCTAAAAGGTAAGGTAAAGTTCCCCTAGAACAGGCCACGAAGGCCCAGAGGGGGAGTAGAGGTATAGCTCTACTGTTTCTTTAACCTCGGCGCTAGATGAGGGTGGGTGGTCAACTCCACGCCCCGGCCGCTTTACTCCCGGGAAAGAGACCCGGTACCCATTATATAGGAGGCTGGGTGGGCCCCAGTATTCCAATTAGCATTGGTTCATTAACCATGTGCCTCTAACAAAGAGACACAGGTCTTTCATTAAGGTCATGCTTTTATCCTGTGGTTCAACAAACAGTTTCCCAAAGAACTTATAATGTTGACGAGCCAGCACTCGCAACGACAAATAATATGGTGCACAGTTTCAGTCTCCGACCAGCAAAATCTGCAGGTCGGATCTCCATAAAAAAGGCCCATATCTTGAGATGAACGAGTCTTGCCTGTAGGTTTTACAACTGTCCAGGTTCCCTCCTTCATTTTCTTAACTTTAATGAGCTTCTTCCACTGCACTCCCGAGAGTCGCTTGGTCTGCAATCTAGTCGTAGAGACACCTGCAGCCAATCTGTCCTCATCAGAAGGAACCGTGAAAGGCTCAGAGCCTAATGATCTTCTTCCACTGCACTCCCGAGAGTCGCTTGGTCTGCAGTCTAGTCGTAGAGACACCTGCAGCCAATCTGTCCTCATCAGAAGGAACAGTGAAAGGCTCAGAGCCTAATGAGCTTCTTCCACTGCACTCCCGATAGTCGCTTGGTCTGCAGTCTAGTCGTAGACACCTGCAGCCAATCTGTCCTCATCAGAAGGAACAGTGAAAGGCTCAGAGCCTAATGAGCTTCTTCCACTGCACTCCCGAGAGTCGCTTGGTCTGCAGTCTAGTCGTAGAGACACCTGCAGCCAATCTGTCCTCATCAGAAGGAACAGTGAAAGGCTCAGAGCCTAATGAGCTTCTTCCACTGCACTCCCGAGAGTCGCTTGGTCTGCAGTCTATTCGTAGAGACACCTGCAGCCAATCTGTCCTCATCAGAAGGAACAGTGAAAGGCTCAGAGCCTAATGAGCTTCTTCCACTGCACTCCCGAGAGTCGCTTGGTCTGCAGTCTAGTCGTAGAGACACCTGCAGCCAATCTGTCCTCATCAGAAGGAACAGTGAAAGGCTCAGAGCCTAATGAGCTTCTTCCACTGCACTCCCGAGAGTCGCTTGGTCTGCAGTCTAGTCGTAGAGACACCTGCAGCCAATCTGTCCTCATCAGAAGGAACAGTGAAAGGCTCAGAGCCTAATGAGCTTCTTCCACTGCACTCCCGAGAGTCGCTTGGTCTGCAGTCTAGTCGTAGAGATACCTGCAGCCAATTTGACCTCATCAGAAGGAACAGTGAAAGGCTCAGAGCCTAATGAGCTTCTTACGCTTCGCTCCCGAGAGTCGCTTGGTATTCAGTTCCTATCTCAGATTCAATATGCTGGGTGACCGTTACAGGGATAAAGTGTTTAACGCTGTTTAGGGATATAATCCCTGTTTGTTTTGAGAGTTACAAAAAACACAGTGGTAGAGTGTGTGTGGGCAGAAATGCAAAATATCATATGTTAAAGTACGTGGTATATAGTAGCCCCTGTATTTATCTATACAGAATTAACAACTATTTCGTTAAAATGGAGAGAGTTTTCTGACAAATAGTGGCTCAAGTTGTAATTATTAATTGTATTTACATATTTATTCAAAGGGTTAAACTTTTAATTGCTTATTTTCGCCCACAATTAGTTTTCAGTTTATAAAACTTTTTGTTATCCTGTAGAATTATTTGTGTCAGGGAATGGACAGTCATTGCACCGAGCCGAATTTCAAATTACGACTCTAAGATATAAGATTTTCTCCTTTAAGACGTGGTGATTAGTAACATGTAACACGAACAAACTGCATTTTTTCTATACAATATATTTCTTTCGTAAGGCTTTCAGAATAAGTACAAATCACCTCCCTAAAACAAAAAGCTATTGATCGTTTCAAAGGAGACTAAGTCATTGAAGGCTTAATCATTGTTAAAGATACAGAATGTAGAACTGACAATTGACCAAAGATCGTTCTTACTGTGTTCTGGACACACAGGCTGCCTCGGCCTCAAATGACTATCAGAGACCTTGTGACATGGGGGTTGGCCACGTGAATAACATTCCGTCGCCAATTTTGGTACCAGCAGCGCCGCCCCCAGAATTACCGGGTAATTCAGACACTTTAACACCTCACTGCACTTCAGATAGAACGGTACAAACGTCTTAATCTATTGGTCTAAGTGTTTATTTTTTTCAGTGGAATGTATGCTGCTTAATTGTTGATTGATAGCACTGAGGTTTGCCGTAGGTAGTTGCATCAGTCATTACAGGACCCTTAAATTTGGCATTTATACACACAGACAGGGATCCGGACTAGCGTATTCGGTATAGCGACTAAGCTGCGGGCTGGACGGCCCAGGGTTCGAAAGCCGGTAGGGTCAGGAGAGCTGTCACTTCTCCAAAACGTCCAGACCGGCTCTGGGGCCCAAACAGCCTCCTTTTCGATGGGCACCGAAATTCTTTCCCGGGGCAAAAGTGGCCGGAGCGTGAAGTTAACCACTCACCTCCATCTGATGCCCAGATTAAGAATGAGTGGAGCTATACGTCTAGTTACCCTGTATGCCTTCATGGCGTGGGAAGGGAAACCTTTAACTTTTAAACACATAGGGAAGTTTTGATGTGCGTAAAAGAAGCAGATGTTTTTATTCTTAATTATTCAAATCTTCTGGGATATGACGACGTGTCGAGTGGTAAATAGTAACAGCTGTTTCGTAGAAACTTTGTGTCTCCATCTTCATGATACCGTACTCCAGTATTCTTTAACATCTCACCTTTTATAAATTAAAATCACCCATTTTTATTTATTTCATCTGCGCATGAATGCAACTCTTGTCTCCCCAGTGCTGAACTCAGGACACTTAATTACTCCTATTCTGGGTCGGTTACAATTTGAAAATATTTTTTTTCTTACTCGTACATTTGAGGGTCTTACAGATTTAAATGTCTCCTGGGAAGTGATGTCATTTAATTGGTTAGGCACAACTAACTTTTTTGGAGGAATTTACTACCTCCTTCCTCATGGTGCCTTAAACTTCCAGTCAACAAGCTTCCCAAAATATTAGTACCTACCTGACAAACTACACGGCGTCACATTCCAAATGATGAAAACTTTCACTCTGTTTTCACTCTGCGTCTCTAGATGAACAGCACGTTGAGGCTTACTTATACTACTCTTGCACGAAATGCAGTGCAATGTTTAATAATGACAACGGTAAATTTAATGTTATACTTGGGTTTAATTCAGATCCGCGCCATGAATACGTATGGAGAAGTGGAGTTAGAGCTCTGTGTATTCTTAACCTTGGCGAGATGAGTTGTTAGTTTCACTCCCAGGCCGCTTTATCCCCGGGGAATAAGTCCTGTGTGCTCATTTATTAAGAGGTCCGGTGGAACTCAGAGCCGGCATGAAGGCTGTGTAGAGAGACAAGGTACTTGTCCGTGCTGGGAATCGAACTCTGATTGTCTAGTTGTCCAGTAGGTTGTACAGTTCTAAGCCCAGTGAGGGGGGGGGGGGGGACTTAGATAGCAGGCAGCTCGTCGCTAATCTTGCAGTTTTGTCCATTTTCCTGTTAGGTCTTTCTTCGTTCCAAATATTCTCTTGAGGAGTTTGTACTCAAATACTGTGAATTTATGTTCATCCATTAGAAAAAGACCAGGTTTGCGTCCGTACAAAGCTTCAGGTAAACTGTAATTGTGTCTAGTTTAATATTTAGTATATTGACATAGGAAAGGGAAGAATATATAATTATTTAAATAAATATCAATTGAATGAAGGCATCGTCAGACACACCTACATACCTTAGGACACTTGATCATATGAGACCACAAAGAAAGGTGAAATGGAATAACAGAGCCTATCATAATGTTTAAAAGTCAAAGGAATAATCTAATGCTAGCAACAGCAGCTTAGAAAAATCTCACGGAATTTTCACTCTTTATAACTTCATATTTTAACATTTAGTATTCAAAATTATAATTGAAGTTTGTAAATAAATAGTTATAACATAAAGCAAAATAAATAAAACTATAATAATTAGAATAATATAATCAAAGGTAAAGTATAAGGAAAAAAAGGAAAAAATAAATAAAATTAATAATTTTATAAGTATTAATGTAAAAATTAGGATCTCACACCTAGAATGAGATTTATAATAAAACCTATTTACCTTCATTTTATACTTTTCTATCTATACGAAGCCTGATGTTAGCACATTTGGGCCGAAACATGTAGTGTGTTGTCAACAAAATATTGCTTTACAATAAATTTGTAGTTGTGTTTGACGATGATTTCATTATTTGATATCTATAAAACACAACGGGAAGTTATTTGTGGAAAAAAATATATAAATAAAATTTATTAAATAAGAATTGGACCTTGACAATAATGTTTGATTCACATTGGAACATACGCCCTGTAAGCGAGTGGCTGGGCGTCCATTGATCGGCTCCAGCCTTGGTGTTCGTAAGTTTGTGCGGGGTGCTCAATCACAGGGGCAGCTGCTGGGTAGTGGTACACTTCGTAGTTGACAACTTTGGGTTTGGTGAACTTGAAGATTACCATAGCTCCTGACAGCACAATGGACAGCAAGCCCAGTGTGAGGGCTTTCCATGTCTTCAGAGCTATAAGGGCCAAGGCCAGCGGTACGAGTGCTGTTGCCTTAAACTTGAGGCCAAGAAGAAAGGGAATCACTACCTTCTTGATGATTCCGCGCTCTGTGAAGGCAGAAAATAACAAGCGTTAACACTACAGTTACAGTAGACTTTGTCTATACTTGTAGTGAGAGCTTTCTGTGGCCCTCGACTCTTTCCTAAGTGGCCCTTGGAGTTTTTAGCTCCTCAGATTGTAATGAACATCAACCCCGAATAAATTCCGTCACGAATATACATGAATGAAAGAGAAATAATTCCTAAAGAAGCTATAAATTTTATCGTAATCTCATACAAATATAGATAAAATGAACACAATTTGACGTTCTGATACATTAATACTATCTTTAAAAAACGTTTGTGGCACTTCGCTAAATTACTCGCGTCTGCGTGGCCCGCGTTTAAAAAATATTGCGCACCCCTGGACTAAACCATCTTTAAGGGGTACTTACGTCATAAAATTTGTGCGCAAACTTACGGAAGAAAATTTCCCTGTTTTCAACAAAACGTCTCTTATGGCAAACCGTGTTTTTTTGTCAGTGTTTCACAATTTAATGCCAAATTTTCACGAAGTCAATACAATATTTGTATTTGTAAGTAACCTTGTGAGACAGAGACTTAGGAGTAAGAAACTTAAGAAAGCATCTGTTGAAAGCAATCACGGATAAAATGAAGTGTTTGTTTTTTGTTAATTTTTCATTAATTCCTCGCTCTAAGATCTTACCTTTCCTCAGTTATTGTGGCAGTAATATGGCCGATCGTCTATGTTTTACTGGCGACTTTTGGAAATTCAGGAAGCAGATTAGCATACAAAACTCAACGACTCAGATGGCTTGGATCGGAAAAATTTCAGTTTCGTCTCCATATTATTCTTTCATTTCCTTACATTTCTAATTAAATGCATGTTACGAGGATTATGTACCAAATTTTACACGCATTACTTCTCTTTTTCGCTCGCCAATTTTTAAGTTGTGTCCATCAAGTCTCTGTGTTTGATGTTCCGCCTCTATGACGAGCCACTCGAGCCCAGGAGTCCTGTGCATTGCTTTGCTTGGGCTCGGGCTCGTGAAACCGTCCACATTAAAAAGACACGCAAGTTAGAGCACGAATAGTGTAGGCGAAACTACAGTCGACTCTCCTTGCTCGCCTTCTATAGCTTACCTTGTCCCACAGGCTTGCTGTCTGAAAGAGGCAGTCGTATTTCGGCAGGAATATTCTGCAGGAGGAATTTGGGGATGTAGGGAAGAAGTTCGCCCGAGATGATATCTTTGGGAACCCTCAGTTTCAGTTCGTGGTTGCCCAGGAAACTGTCGATCTTCTCGAGGAGGACGTCGGCACGCATGGAGTTGGATCCATCCCACTGTGGGGAAGGGGAATACGATACAATGCTTTGGTGCAGTAAGACACAGAGACAAATTATCGCTTTATTTTGTTGTTTCTAAACCAGTGTGTCTAAAGAAGATTTCCGGTTCTCACAGTGGAGTTGGAGAATATTCAAGAATTAAGTTTATCTCTGTAGCAATATTCTGATTTACAACTTCTTTAGACAGAATGACATCTTGTGTCAGCCCTGTTTTAACATCTCACCAACCTCTGCTGTTATCTATTTGTTTAAATTTTTGCTACCACAATATTTATCGTATTACATTACCGCACTTTCCTCAGAATAGGCCCTTCAGTTTTATACAGGAACATTATTTTATCTGACAACTCGAATCATTCTTCACTACCTGCTATTGGAATTTGTCTTGAGTCGAAGTGCACGCGTTTATTTCATTGTACCTTTTGTACAGGAGGTGGATGGGCCCCAGGGCCGGTCTGGACATGTGCGGAAAATCTCGCCCCACCAGGATTCGATCCCCGGACCTTCTAGCGAGTAGAGAGTCGCTAGACGAACTACACTATTCCAGTCCAACATCGTTAAATAAACCATAAATAAATAATTACAAGTAGAGAAGACAAATCAAGAATTAAGGTAAATAAAAATCGAATGAGGTAAATATATGTGTGTATGAATATATACAGGGTGGTGAAAAAGTCACTTGACGTCGATGTTTAACAACAGAACGGCTTTGTCAAGTGTCTTCTGTGCCACGCTGTATATGTGTAATCGTAATGGCTGCTGGCAGAGCCTACCTTTTGCGGCTGTTCGAATTCGTAAGCCTCCATCACTCGACCGGCTTTTTCAATGACCAAATCATCCGTCAGAAATATCTTGTCCTGTTTGACCGCTGCACTCAGGAAGGACAAAACTTTGGGCTTCACACAAGCGAAGGATCCGTGCTGAACACATTCGTCATATATTCTCTTAAGGACGCCTGAAGCTGTCGTCTGAGACCATTCTCTGCTTCTGGCTTCTTCTTTGGTCACTGCTGGCTTTGATATTGTCCCTTCTTCTGTATTTTCTGTCATAATTTGACTCGGTGCAGCGTCTGTCATCAATGGATCGGTGGCTATCATCTGTGATGGAACAGCTGTCTCTGTCCTCATTGGAACAGTCGACATCAAAATTTCAGGTTGAGACAAAACTGGAACTGTATCACCCATCGATGTCTCAGAACTCTTCATTGTTTCTGTATCACTCGAAGTTGATAATGCTAAACCGTCCCTCAGTTGTTTTAAAGCCATTTCAAAGGAATGCGTAGAAACGAATATGGTAGAAAATATGTAAAACAGAAGAAAATGACACTTCATCTTTAGGTCAATGGCTTATAGAAGATGAAATTAAATTAAATATTTGTGTCGTGATGACTGTACGACTCTATGCCAGCAAATGAGTACTTAATCAATAAGACCTTCAACTTTTATATCAAGTACTTCCCCCTCCAGTGTTACCAACGTTGTGTTTCACTTATCAGTCCCCGTGACACACTAAGAGTAAAATCGAAGACCTGATTTCCCCAAAGGATTTTGATCTGATATTGTCGCACAGAGACGCGTGTGTGTAAGAATGAGACAGACAGAGGGACATATGCCTCAACAAGTAGAACAATTTCAATTACAGAATGAATAACGAACTTCTTCAATTCGCTTTTGGCATTGCTTGCAATAAGACTGACATATAGTTCAACAAATATATCGATACAACATAACTAATCGAAACTACCATCTTTAGTGCGGGCACGCGGTGGAGCAGTTAGTTGAGTCACTATGCTACAAGCCAGAAGGTCGCGGGTTCGATTCCCGATGGTGTCATTGGAATTTTTCATTGACATAATCCTTCCGGCCGCACTACGGCCCTGGGGTCGACTCAGCCTCTAACAGAAATGAGTGCCAGGAATATTTCTTGGGGGGGGGGGGGGCGGGTAAAGGCGGCCGGTGCGTAAGGCTGACAACCTTACCATATTCATGTGCCGATTGTCTAGAAATCTGGGAGCCCAAACCTCCTGGAACCCTAAGTGTCTGTCCAGGCCTGTAATGGGATTGCTTTACCTTTACCTGACCATTTTAGTAACGTAAGTTTATGATAACTTACATCACTTATATTTACGTGGTAAATCCGTAATAGCAGATGGAATCTGTTTACATCGTGGGGTTATTACAGTTACAACAATATTATAAATGTCAATATTGTAAATTTATTTTTAGGGTAATTGATTTGGTAGAGGCACGTAGCGCGCCGGTGAAATTCACAGATTAAAAATTAGAGATCTAAAACCCAAATACTTGCTAGAAAGTAGCTATGAAATTTGATAAGTTTTGCAAAGTTTTGAGCGATTAATATTTTAATAATATGTATTTTCTCATTTTTTTTTCTTTATATCACTAACGCATGCATTGTGATTAAAAAGCGTAACAGACATTTACAAGGACATCAGGTTTCATAGTCGCCATATATCTTTGTTTTGCATGTTCTAATGTGAATATCCATAGACAAATGTGTGTTGTAAATGCAGACTCTGATATTAATGTAATATAAAAACATAATGAAGCACAAATGCGTAATAAGAGACTTTACTAAATTAAATAAATCACATTTTACTTTTATCACTTGGTTTCCGTGCCCTTTATTATACTAATTTTATTATAATTTCTTCCTGTCCAAGAGTCCTTGGTTACAGTTTCGCTGTCTTCGAATTCGGCGGTGCTCATAGAATTTCGGTTGAGCTATACATTATTCTAACACTGCTCGTTTAAGAACTCGTGAAACGTCACTGTGTTTTAGGGAACGTTCGATTCTAGACACGTTCCGAAGTCCTGAAATGGAAGGGTACAGACTACGCGCCAATTGGAGACGTGGCTGCGACCATAGCAAGAGGGGCCAGTGTGAAGCGGAGGAATTGAAGGGCCGCTATGTGCCGGAGGAAGTGGTGGGACTCTCATCTGACATTATCACCTGACGAATAACATCTGAATGTTCTTCACGTTATATTGACCGTGCATTCTGTAGCAATTGGAAGTTATTTATTTATCAGACCAACTCATGCACAATTTTACAATATTATTACTTCGCCCCTATACGTATTTCGGCGTTCAGAATGCCATCCTCAGAGGGTCACAGTGTTAAAAGCATAGACTATACATCGATTGTATAAAATGTTACATCCATATGAGTAAAATGTTGAACATTAAAATATTAGTCTATTGTTTTTTAGTCCTGGTTGAGCTCATACACTATATGTGTATTAAAATATCACTAAAATGTTAAAATTGTTACACATTTTTGTAGTTTTCAAGACTCAAAAACAATAGACTAATATTTTAATGTTCAACATTTGACTCATATGGATATAACATTTTATACAATCGATGTATAGTCTATGCTTTTAACACTGTAACCCCCTGAGGATGGCATTCTGAACGCCGAAATACGTATAGGGGTGAAGTAATAATATTGTAAAAATATTGTGCATGAGTTGGTGTGATAAATAAATAACTTCCAATCAGAATGTTCTTTCGCTAAGGTAACAAATTGCTCACAAAATGGACTTCTTGAAGCAAACTCACGGTCTGACAGTTCTTGCAAAATGTTTAATTGGTAGGGACAAAAGGGTAAACCGGAATGAAGAGTCCGTCAGAGCGATCTGCTCGATATGTTGAGGGCAACTGAATGTCTGCGTGCTGATTGTTTGGGGCTACGACAGTTAGCGGCTCGTGATCTTTCAATGTTTTCCGGTGTTCGTACAGTTCTGACTCTGCCTTCAGGTTTTTTATTTGTTGCAGAAGCCGTGGTTCGTAACTTCTGTACCCACTTCTTGAAGGTGTTGCGATGAGGAACATTTCCACGTCTACCAAACTTAAAATGTCGTCCGAATATCTGTTGCCTTGATATCACAGAATCTTTATTTTTTTTAAAACGTCTCTACGGCGAACGCACGGTATACAGCCGATCACTGATCCATGTTTACTACATGACGTCCCTAGCTGAACTCTATAACACAAGTAGTTGAATCCCCTCTCGGGGGCCACCAGATTACTACGCAAATCAAAACGATGAATGAATTCTGCGCCATTCTGTATTTTAGTGTTTTTTGTAATTATTCTTATTTACGAATTTTTTAAACTAAGGCCACATTGCTCGATAAAAAATTTTTAATATTGTTTTAGAACATTGTTTTATAAACCTGTTGGTCGTGAACGAAAATGGATATGACCTTTTTCCTCCCGAAGGATGGGGGATTGACCGTGGACGAAAACTGACATGCCCAAGTGAGGGGTCCTTATGAATCGGAGGAAGTGATAGGTCCTTATGAACCAGAGGAAGTGACAGGTCATTATGAATCGGAGGAAGTGATAGGTCCTTATGAATCGGATGAAGTAATAGGTCTTTATGTACAGAAGAAGTGACAGGTCCTTATGAATGAGGAAGTAGGTCCTTATGAACCAGAGGAAGTGACAGGTCCTTATGAATCGGAGGAAGTGATAGGTCCTTATGAACCAGAGGAAGTGACAGGTCCTTATAAATCGGATGAAGTAATAGGTCTTTATGTACCAGAGGAAGTGACAGGTCCTTATGAATGAGGAAGTAGGTCCTTATGAACCAGAGGAAGTGACAAGTCCTTATGAATCGGAGGAAGTGATAGGTCCTTATGAACCAGAGGAAGTGACAGGTCCTTATGAATCGGAGGAAGTGATAGGTCCTTATGAACCAGAGGAAGTGACAGGTCCTTATGAATCGGAGGAAGTGATAGGTCCTTATGAACCGGAGGAAGTAATAGGTCTTTATGTACCAGAGGAAGTTAAAGGTCCTTATGAATGAGGAAGTAGGTCCTTATGAACCAGAGGAAGTGACAAGTCCTTATGAATCGGAGGAAGTGATAGGTCCTTATGAACCAGAGGAAGTGACAGGTCCTCATGAATCGGAGGAAGTGATAGGTCCTTATGAACCGGAGGCCCGAAACAAAGCGATGGCTGGAATCAAAGTACCCAATAAGTTAAAAAATGACATTGGGAAAGATGTAAGATTTAAACATTTGAAAAATGGTTGAAAAACAGGTACAGAATACAGGACGGAAAGACAAGCATTTCCCTCTTTATAATTAAGCACCACGCTGTAAATGCGTATGGGGAAATGGAGTATAGCTCCACGCATACTTCATTACACATTAGATAAGAGGTGAGTACTGAGGTTGACGCCGTGACCTCTTTACTACCAAGAAAGAAGTTTCGGTATGCACCGGGTACGGAGCTCAATTGGCCCTCACAAGTAGTTTGGACACAGTGTTGAACAAAAGCCTCTTGTTCCTCTCGGGAATCAATCTCCGGTCGTCCACTCCTTAACCAGTCACTACACTGACTGAGCTAACCCGCCTGTGACTTTTATCTATATCCGACCTCAAACTGAGACTCACAGTAGGCTATAATCTTTGAAAGTAAATGTTTGCTCTACTTGGGCCCCATCCACGCGACACGGGCGGCGCAGTGAACGTGCAGTTATGACCGCTTGCGCTAAGCATTACAAATAATCTGCTGTTACGTGCAGCAGTGGCACAAGTTCACTACGAACAGTGTCTTTGTCTTAACTCTATTTAATAACCCTTTGCCATATGCATGGGATATATAGCAACAGCTTGGAGCAATTTTGAAATAAGAATTAGAAAGGAATACGTGAAATTGTCATATTTTCAAAAATATTTTAGAATCAGAGGCATGAAGAGTGACTAACTGCCTACAGCAAAGTCCTTCTTGAAAAGTAATCTTCTTTCAGCTAGTCAGGAAACGCCCCTCGTTTTATGGAACCAACATTCTATTACCGCCTTTACAAATCCCGCCACTTGCCTCTATCCTGAGCCAGATTAATCCAGTCCACGACCTTCCAAACAATTTCTTCAACATCCGTGTTGATTTTATGACATTCATATCTGTGCACTAATTGTTAGAATTTCAAGGAAATATCAACAAATGCGCTGTATTAAAATAGAAATTTTTTACAATTAAGTACTAAAACTCCGACAAGTTTCGAACTTTGTAGGTCAACCTCAGGGAGGGTACATCAATATTTGTATAAAACGTGGCTTATAAATATATAAAATAAGTTAAAATTTTATTAAAGTCTTTTGATGTCTTCATGTTTATGCTGTAGATGCGTAAATATTATATTTTTTATACTTTATATTGTAATATATTGCATTTGTTCATGTTTCCTTGAAAAATCCATTTTTAATACTATCTTCCCATTTATGCCTAGGTCTTCCAAGTGGCTTATTTCCTTGAGGTTTTCCTACCAAAACCTTATATGTATCTCCCCTCTCCCCATAACGTTAAAGTAAAAAAAAAAGAATATAGAAACGTCGACAAAGTATTATGAGTGGACTTCACAATTATGCGCTCATTTATGTAACGTGTGTCCAGAGCTCTCAGAATACAAGAAGTTAAATAGGAACTCGAAACATAATACGTAACCTGGCAAAGTAACTTTTTCGTTCCTTGCTAAGCGCGTAAACAATAGGGCGTATTATTGCGGAAAGAGATTATACCAGCTGACAAAATAGCGACTATTCCTAGCAGAAACACAGCCTATTGTGTGGCATGCTGCTAGGCTATAGATGACGTGTGTAGCTTAGGGATAATTGTGTGTTTACGTCGTAGCGAGGGAGCAGGACGTATAGTAACTGATAATTTAGATGGCTCTTTCTTGTTTCTGTTGTGGCAATGACGCTTTGTCTTTATGGAAGAGTGGCTTATAAACATTTATTGTCCATCCTAAGGATGATAAATGAATCGAAAGGTGGGTTTATGTTGACTGGGGAAAAAGGATTTGCATTGAAAAAATAGTCCCTGTCACTTTATTTATTTATTATTTATTTGTTTATTTTTATGGAGTTTTTTGGGGGGGAAAGGGTTCTCGGTGGTAAGATTTTTGGCAACAATCATCTGAGATACGGCAGACAAAGAAAGTTTTTTAAATAATTTGTAGCCTTAAAATGACAAGAATGTAATCTCAGTTAATTTTCAGTTTGACGTAATTAGAGCGATTTTTCTGAAGATGTTATGGAATGTTAAGCCCTGTCGACGGGTAAATAATTATGGACATTTCTACAGATCTTAGCGCCTGCATATTCAAAGTTAAGCAGTCCTAGTAGAGTACCTCAGACTGTTTACCCTGAAGATTAAGACACTGTAATCCTTCAAAACTCCCTTACGTATTGGCAGATCGTATAGATCCATAAGACTAGAGTTTTCTGTTAAGTCCTCTACACCAGGGGTGAAAAATTTTTCAGACATCTAAGAGTCACCTTAAAATTCTAGGTGCCACAATGGTGACATGAAGTGAAGGCCATGTACATAACTCACAAGTACTGAGCGCCACTGTACAGAAATAAGTCGCCATGGTGTCCTGACTCCCGAGACTTGTGCACTCCTGCTATACACATTCTAGGCACCTAGGCCCTGGGAGAAAAACACACGAAATATAGGAATAGGTCTGGAGTAAAAATGCAATATATTGAAAATGGGAAACTTAATTAACTAAGGATCTACCATTAAGCAGATTGTTTGTATTGGTATTCATTGTGTTTCTTTTATCAATGTACTCGGGCGAGATGTCAGTATTCTTTGATGAAGACTGTATATCATTCTTGCACTTAAAGAACTGAGCGAAGTAGAGTCCTTCTTGAGAAGCTAACAGTTCCTCAACTGGTCAAGAAATTGTCTGCATTTTATGGAAGCCTACGGTTCGTTACCGTGTTCACAAAAGACGGCCACTTTTACATATTCTGATCTAAGTAAATCCAGTCCACGACTTTCCAACTTGTTTCTTTAAAATACATTTTATTCTCCAGTCAATACCTGCTTCTTCAAAGTGGTCTCTTCAGAGTTTTCCCGATCAAAATCATGTATGCATATCTCCTCTTCACCATAATGATTAAAGTACTGAAATATAAGAGGAATTTATTCTGTTGGTTACAACTCTCTCCGAACTCACTGTGCTTCCTCAGTCGCGTTATTCCCGAATTTGTGCAATTAAGTAAACATGTTGTTCACGATTTGCAGAAGCCTACTTCCGTAGATACTTGATTTTTGCAGATTTATTCAAAACTTCAGTTTCCACGTAATAATGTATTCTGTTTCATTTTCATTTCGGATACTTTGTAACGGAAAATATTTCAAACGAAATTTTAACTTTTAGTGACATTTTTAATTTTTTATGTATGTTTAAAAGACAGTAATAATTTATTTCTAAGAAATGAGGGAAGTTATTTTGGGCCTGCATGTAATGTACAAGCAGCACCGGTAATTCAATTTCCCTGCAGTTGCATTGCGTTCTCATTACCACGCCTATCGAAATGCTGTTAGTAACAATACACGAGTTTGTAAAGTGTTTGGATAGCCAGACAAATAAGACTTTCGCATATGGGTTCACTTTATGAAAGAATTGCACAGAATGCGTAAGAAATTGAAAGACACAAAGATTTTGTGATGCACAGTAGTGCTACTGTCATGTAATAACTTTCTCAAAAGCTTTGGTAGTGCTGACACCGCGTGGAAGATTGTCGAACTACCAGTTATTTATCACTTCGTTCGTCAGTCGACCGCTAGAGGCCCCTAGAACACTGCGCATGACAAACGTGTTTGCTCGCGTAAACTTGTACCGGAGTCCTTCAGAAGCCGACAGTTCCTCATCTGGTAAAGAAATTCTCCACATAGTACGGAAACTGAAGGTTCAGTACCGTATTCACAACAGCCTGCAACTTGTCCCTATCCTGAGTCAGATGAATCCAGTTTACGTCATGTTATTCTATATTCATTCATTCTGTAGTCTGTCTTACGGCAGGTCCGTAGCCTCTTCCAAAGCGAGTTCTCCACAGGGTGCGATCTAGCTCTTCCTCTTTCAATTTCCAGTATCTTCTCTTTTCCTTAAGGTCATCCAGTAGCTGCTTATGCCTTCTTCCTCGTATTCTCGTCATTTCTATCCTTCCTTCTAATTTTCCTTCAATCGCGTGTTTTAGAAGGCAGTTTCTTATTCTATACATTTAAGATCAATTTTAATATTATTTTTCCACCTACGCCGGGGTCTTCCAAGTGAACTTCTTTAGGTTTTCCCACCGAAAGCCTGTATGCATTTCTCTCCTTCCCGATACGTGCCACATGCTCCTCCTTGACTTGATCACCCGAAAAATATATGGCGAGGAGTACAAATCATGAAACTCGTAATCATACAAGTTCCTCCACATTTCTCAGCTAACATAGCTTGTAATTAGCCAATTAGTTAATAATTTCTAGCACCAAATGTAAATGTTATCACGTTTCTGAACAATATGGAACACAATTCGTGTTCTTTTCTTGTGTTATATTCACGAGTTACATTTAAGTATCAAATTCAGCTTTGTCGTCCAATACTGTGTTTCATAATGAAACCTATTCCATGGATTTCCACAAAATTTAGTACTTGTGTCCACCTTGAATGCTTATCTTTATAACATATTGTTTTCAACTTGAAGTGTACGAGCTTCATACAACATGCAGGCCGTACAGTACCGCTGGCTCTGTGGCTGCATCATGCCGTGAAATTGTAGGCAAAGCTCCACGAATTCTAAAACCCAACATTAAATAAATGTGAGTAGTAGCCAGGGGAAACATCGGATAGGAAATTGGGTTTACCCCAAACCGTTCAGAATTTAGACACAGCAATATCTTCTTCAAGCCGATATAAGTGATTCGTTAGTAACTCGCTCACAGGTACTGTCGATCTGGATAACGACCCTCTACGGGCTGGAAGGTCTTGGGTTAAAACTCCGGCGGGGGGCGATATTTTCCGCACCCGCCCAGGCTGAACCTGAAGTCCATCCAGCCTGCTGTATAAATCGGTACCGGCTGTCATTCCTTGTAGTACAGCAGCTCGGGCGTGGCGTTGACCAACCACCCCCTTCTTACACGGAGGTTGTGAATGAGTAGGGCTATAATTCTACTCACCCTCTGTAACTTTATGGCATGCTATAGGGTGAATTTGAACTTTAGTGGTACAGAAAATGGCTTGAAAATTTGCTTAATCAATTTCTTAATATCAGCAAAATTTACAAGAACTTTTCCCATCGTCATAAAACTACTCAGAACAATACACTACTTTTCGGAATCAAACTGCTTCCTTCTTCAGGTGAAAGCACTAATCATAAAACACAATTAACCAAAACTGTAACACATATATCAACATAATTCACACGTCATAAACGAAAAATCAATACATCCAAAAACATAAATTCTAAATACGCAAACCCTAAAAGTTTTTTTTCAAAAACATAGATAAAATCAAAAACTTAAAACAGGTCTGTAAGTCAAGATGCCATATAATAAAGTATAAACAAGTTTAATAAAAAAGAAAGAGTCAAACATACTAAAAACAACCGACACACTCTCTGTGTTAATTGTGTTTTAGGATCAGTGGTTTCACCTGAAGAAGGAACCAGTTTGCTTTCGAAGGGTAGTGTATTGTGTTGAGTATTTTTGTGACAATGGAAGAGGTTCTAGTAAATTCTGCTGATATTACTCATGTAGGCCTACAACCATTGTCAGTAACCTAGATGTAGGCCTACAACCATTGTCAGTAACCTAGATGTAGGCCTACAACCATTGTCAGTAACCTATATGTAGGCCTACAACCATTGTCAGTAACCTTGATGTAGGCCTACAACCATTGTCAGTAACCTAGATGTAGGCATAAAACCATTGTCAGTAACCTAGATGTAGGCCTACAACCATTGTCAGTAACCTAGATGCAGGACTACAACCATTGTCAGTAACCTAGATGTATGCCTACAACCATTGGCAGTAACCTAGATGTAGGCCTACAACCATTGTCAGTAACCTAGATGTAGGACTACAACCATTGTCAATAACCTAGATGTAAGCCTACAACCATTGTCAATAACCTAGACGTAAGCCTACAACCATTGTCAGTAACCTAGATGTAGGCCTACAACCATTGTCAGTAACCTAGATGTTTCAGTTTCTTATTTCATGTCTTCTACGCAAACGTAAGTTGAACTTTTTCAGTAAAATTCTTATCATCATCATAATCTACAGGTATTATTGTACCATCCGTTTCCATCTCATAATAGGTCTCCAAAATGTTATCTTTCCAATCTATTAATCAGTTTCTTGATTTATTTAATGACATTTCTTGGACACCAGATATAATGGTTATACCGCCATGACTCGGATTCTTGAATTAGTAACATTTCCTCCACACCAGATGTAATGGTTATACCGCCATGACTCGGTTTCTTGAATTAGTAACATTTTCTCCACACCAGATGTAATGGTTATACCGCCATGACTCGGTTTCTTTAATTAGGTAGTGACATTTCCTCCACACCAGATGTAATGGTTATACCGCCATGACTCGGTTTCTTGAATTAGGTAGTGACATTTTCTCCACACCAGATGTAATGGTTATACCGCCATGAACTGATGTTTCTTTTTACTACATGTCTTCTCCACACCAAGATGTAACTGTTTATACAGTCAATCTCTTATTCATCTAATTAGGTATTATTGTACATCTTTCCATCCACAATAGGATCTAAAATGGTTATCTGCCATTGATCGGTTTCTTGATTTATGGTAGTGACATTTCTTGCACACCAGATGTAATGGTTAGACCGCCATGACTCGGTTTTCTTGAATTAGTAGACATTTTCCTCCACACCAGATGTAATGGTTATACCGCCATGACTCGGTTTCTTGAATTAGGTAGTGACATTTCTCCACACCAGATGTAATGGTTATACCGCCATGACTCGGTTTCTTGAATTAGTAGTGACATTTCCTCCACACCAGATGTAATGGTTATACCGCCATGACTCGGTTTCTTGAATTAGGTAGTGACATTTCCTCCACACCAGATGTAATGGTTATACCGCCATGACTCGGTTTCTTGAATTAGGTAGTGACATTTCCTCCACACCAGATGTAAAACTTCTACCGTCTTGATTACGTCACATAGCATTTTAGATACATCAAAGTTGACGGTGAGGCTTCTAAACGTGACTTACGTATTTCGTTTGTGGAGGTGACTTCTGTGTTTAACAAGTAAGACACATTTGTTTGCACATCCCCCTTACATAGGGACAGGGCCCCTTTTAAGTCATCTTTCCCATGCCACAATATTAAAATTCTCATACCATTCGACTACAGTCAGCATGTGCAGGTAAACTTTTACGTAGCAGAAAGTCAAAGTCACCGGGTGACGGTTACACGATCTGTGACGAGGTCCTCACACATCTGCAAGTATGTCATGAGTAGTGTAGCCATTAACAGTCAAGTGCTTTTGCTGCAACACTTGTAAGGCGTGCAGTTGTTGCTGTGTTAAATAACAGACGCCAGAGTGGCATCGCACAGTGACGTAAATGTGTAAAAAACAATACAGTGGATAGCTGTAAACTTTCGCAGGTACTTAAATAAGTCACAAGTAGCCCTTCATTTATCTATGCTTATATTTCGCTGATTATCTCTGATTGGCTAAGTAACAGGTAAAAGGTCAAGCAACTCCTATACAGGCCCCCAGGTTTCTAGGAGTTTGAGGCTCCTAGATTTCCAGACAATCGGCACATGAGGGTGGTAAGATTGTCAGCCCTACGCAGCGACCGCCTTTACCCCCCAGGAAATATTCCTGGTACTCATTTCTGTTAGATGCTGAGTCGATTCCAAGGACATAGGGCGGCCGGAAGGAATATGTCAAAGAAAAATTCCAATGTCTCTATCGGAATTGAACTCGTGACCTTCCGGCTTGTATCTCAACGCCTCAACCAACTGCGCCACCTAGACTAAATACAATTTAGTCGAACAATTCCATAAACCCATACTACCTAAGTATCTAAAGGAGGACTAAGTTACTGATTTGAAATTAGCTACCTATATAGCTACCTAAATTTCTACCTAAGTACATAGGCAGTTTTTTGACCTACTAACTAATACAGATAACCTTCCAGTGAGTAAAATTTTTTACATACACAGGTGACTAAATAAACAACCAAATAACATTCAATAAGTAATTACTAACGAATTCCATGCTACAGAACCTTTATTCAGAAGCCAAAATTTCTTCCTATAAAATCCTCCAATCTTTGTGGAAACAGCAATTTTATACCTTTTTCACAAGACCGCGCCATCCTATCTGAATAATACAAGAAACTACATTTATGCCAAATAAAATTAGGCTTATAGGTGTATAGATCATCAATACCAAATTTAATCCCAATCTATTCATTTAATGAAAAATGGGACGGATTGGTGTACAGACAAAATGCGTGGGCTTGTTCTTGAAATATACAGTCAAAAAGGCACAATGAACTTTGAAACTCATTAAAACTAATTACTGAAGAAAGCTAATTGTAACACATATTCACATTTAATTAAGCAGCCAGTAGTTCTTTCTCTCCCAGCCACTGTCAGACAGTGAACCTCAAGTACAGATACAACAGAAGATGTTTCCAGGTTATGAACTCTTCTGGAGCACTTCGTATGGAGTGGATAAATCTAGCATCTTTACATTATCCATACCGTGCATTTCTAGTCTATCATACATCTCTTTAACCAACCAATGCAGACTTATTATTCTTTATTATACAACACAATTTACCATAAAACTAGTCAGACATGTTTCGAATCCCTATTTTGAGATCATCATCAGGGACTTGGATTGTGAATTACACAAATTACAAGTGAACAGTTGTTGTCTGTGTCCATTCTGGACCCAGAAAACAACTGAGATATCCTACATTTTAACTTTGTACTTTAAAATGTACCATTATTGTTGATTTGTAATTTGTGTAATTCACAATCCAAGTCACCTGAAGATGATCCCAAAATAGGATTCGAAACATATCAGACTACATTTAAGTATATTGTATTGTACAATAAAGAATAATAGGTGCGCATTGGTTGGTTAAAGAGATGTATGATAAATCTAGCATCCTTTATTCATGAAAAAATGTAAAAATTACTTTAATTTCGCCTACGATGCTGAACTCATCAAAATTATGTGACTTCAAAAGAAGAGATAAAATGAGTGCCCACATAGGACCTAGAAAATGAAGAAATTTCAAGTGCTTTTCTAAATTTAGGAAATGGTGTTTCCTTGCCTGCTAGACCAGTTTGTGTAAGATTTGTGGCGGGCAAAGTGGCACTCAAACGGATTTCTCTACAATTCCTCTTGTTTTCTCCTCTCATTAATATTCCACCACTGTTCCTTAACATTCAGCCATGTATCGTCGACGTCACCTAATCTTAGCAACTGATAGCGTCGCCAAAATCACACTTAATAAAAATTAGATGGGCAACGAATTTGATTACGTATGTGAGATGTCTTATTTCATAAAGAAATCGAGATGTTTATAAGTCAGATGAGACATTTAAAATATCATATATATCTTATGCAGACAAATGTACACAGTTCTATGTTATTTAACACAATTTTTATTATTAAATGCTGCCCAACTTGTTTCTAGCCTATATAAGGCTCATCTTCAGGGGCTCTTTTGTTGAAATTACAACAGCTATATTATTGGTATATAAAATTATTAAAATGCCGTTAGATGTATTTGGTTATTGATATCTGAAAACAATATTAAAACGTCCCTAAGTTAAAATATTTAAGATAAAATTACAATTAAAATTCTGTTTGGTAGAACGGTTGTTGATCGTACATATCTGTAACAGTCATTCTGCTTTGTCTGCATAAGATATATATACTTAAAAATGTACGGTACTTGTAACGTAAAATTTAAAATATCAATTAGCGTATTTTCAGTGTATGCTTATTCTATAAGGCTACGTCTACGCGATTCCACCTAGCTACTCTATTTTCCTAAGTTACCTGCTAACCACATTATAAAACAAGACCGGTCGTGTGTGAGTCGCAGTCGCAGGTTGCGTAACACTTGTAAGAACGTAATTGTCACCATTGAGAACACCTAACGGTCCGCTTCTAATCTTTAAATTATCTATGCTAATTAAAAAGACGTGTAACGACTTTCCCTCTAAGGTTTTTATGTTATGTGTGTGGTTTCCATTAGGGGCACCTACTTTACGTGATTTCAGGCTTCCGCCGCCGTGTAAATGAGATCTTCGCCCTTCTGGGATTTTTGTGCAGCGTAAATTAGTAGTTATGCGGAGAAAACTAAGTACATGGTCATGTCTCGAGATCAGAATGCAGGACAAAATCACAACATAAAGATAGATAATAAATCCTATGAAAGGTTGGAGCAGTTTAAATATTTAGGAACAACCCTAACAAATCGAAATTCCATTCAGGTAGAAATTAAGAGCAGATTGAAGTCGGGGAATGCTTGTTATCATTCGGTGCAGGATCTTCTGTCTTCCAGTTTACTATCCAAGAACACAAAGATTAAGATATACAGAACTGTAATTTTGCCTGTTGTTTTGTATGGGTGTGAGACTTGGTCTGTCACACTGAGGGAGGAACATAGGCTGAGGGTGTTCGAGAATAGGGTGCTGAGGAGGATATTTGGGCCTAAGAGGGACGGGATAACAGGGGAGTGGAGAAGACTACATAACGAGGAACTTTATGATCTGTACTCATCACCAAATATTATTCGGGTGATCAAATGAAGAAGAATGAGGTGGACGGGGCATGTAGCACGTATGGGTGAGGGAGAGGTGCATACAGGATTTTGGTGGGGAGACCTCAGGGAACGAGACCACTTGGAAGACCCATGCGTAAATGGGAGATAATACTAAAATGGATCTTCAAGAAGTGGGATGGGGGGCATGGACTGGATTGATATGGCTCATGATAGGGACAGGTGGCGGGCTGTTGTGAATGCGGTAATGAACCTTCGTTTTCCATAAAACGCGGGGAATTTCTTGACTAGCTGACGACCTGTTAGCTTCTCAAGAAGGACTCTGCTCCATGGAGTTAGTTAGTTAGTTAGTAGATTTGTAGTTCTTTACCGACGTTTCGGGACAACCTATATCGGTAACAAACTACCAATGTGCGCTGCGTAAAATCCCAGAAGAGCGAAGATCTCATGGGCACCTACTTGCTACTTTCCTACTTTCTCCCAATACTGAGGCTCTCGGTGAAGAGACTGGATATGTACTGAACAATCTGCAGTTCGATTCTTGTCAATGAAACTGGACACATTTTCTTTGTTGAACATTGAGACTTTCTATGAGACCGAGCCAGGTACATAGATGTACCATAGACACCCATGTCCCTTGGATTTCTCTTTATAAATAAATATCTATTAATACTGACACGTAGTGCTATAAATTTGCCGTTTATAATTACAAAGTACCTCATGTTTTCTGTTATTTTAATTAGTAATCAAATCCATAAGGTTCAGGCGGTTAGTCGCTCGCTTTTTATCGCGGAGACACGGGATCGATGTCAAGACGTAATGTGCGTGAATAAAGTAGCGTTTGGAACACATTGCTCTGCCAGTACTTTGGTACTCGCCTGTCAATTTTCATTCCACTGATGCTCCATAAACGTATTCATTAATTTACCGTAGGTGCTATATGTTGAAATACATAGAGCATCCTTTTATAAATCACAAAAATAATCGATCATCAAAAATGTCACAGTTTAGGCCTGATTGGCCCGTTCCGCCTTCTTACAAAACTAGTCATTCTATCTGCATTAAATCGTCCGATTTTCCCATGTCCTTTTGATTTATTACAAGTATTGAGAACCTAACCTTTCACATTATCGGTTATTTCAATAAAACGAAACACTTCACAGAAGGAAGGAAAGAATAAACATCAGGGAAAATTTTATATTTACAATAAACTAAAGTTTTAAACATAACAAATACATACCAATAGTACATTTTAAGCTATAACACTCTCTGCGCAACTTAACCCAGGAAAAAGCATAAAGGAAAATTTTGTTTATAGTATTTTGTAAGGATGAGTTCTCAAAACAAACTGACACGTAACGTGTATCGTTTTGTACGTATTTATACCTACAGGTTTATTCTGAATATGGCTTAGTATTTTCGAAACATGTTGCTACAAAATTATGTGAATATTTATTTTAAAAACAGTTATAAAACCTTGTCTTGGCGCTGTGTAATGCCCTTTATTACCATGTATTTTCATTTAATATTCCTGTGATGTTCTTACAGCTGCTTACATTGCAGTTTCATATTTTTATTATTATTATTATTACATTTACTTCTAAATTCTAAGTCTATCAAACTAAAGCTTTATAGCTCTAGATCTCCTGTAGATTCAAGCCCTCTGTGCTGTAACACCTTACCTTACCGAGTGTGCGCTCAGATTTTCCTTATCTAATAGAACATAAAAAGGTGAAATTTAAAGGTAACGGTAAAGTTCACTCTAGAACAGGCCATGAAGGCCCAGAGGGGGATTGGGGTATAGCTCTACTCTTTCTTTATCCTCCGCACTAGATGGGGGTGGTTGGTTATCGCCACATCCCGGCCGCTTTACCCCCGTGAAAGAGACACGTTACCCATTGTACAGGAGGCTGGGCGGGCGCCATGGCCGGTCTGGACGGGTGCTGAAAATCTCGCCTCCGCCGGGATCCGATCCCCGGACCGTCCAGCCAGTGGCGAATCGCTATATGGAATGCGCAATCCCGGCCCACACATACAAAATGTTATTCAAGTAAAAAGTTTTTCATATTTGTGGTCTGCCTTCACATAAAATTTAAATTTTATTAATAGAGATTTTTATTATTATTGCCAGCAAACCAGAAGCTCAATAAAACAAGACTTACCTTTCTAGAAAATAGGTACTGTAACAATTCCCTATGTATTATCAGGCACCAAGCAACGAAAACTCGTGACGGAATGCAGGGATAGCCCCACGCATTATTAAACTCGATATTGGCCGTGGCATGGCTCATAGTTGCCGACCTCTTATCCCGGAGGCCCGGTTTCGATCTCGGGTCAGTCTAGGGATTTGTGGTGGACAAAGTGGCGGTTTTTCCCCGAGTACTTCGGTTTTCTGTCAATTTCTTTCAACCGTGCTCCATTACTTGAAAAAATGAAAAAAAACTGATCACCTTTCTCTTCTTCTTCATCACAGAGTCGCACAATAAGCCTTAAGGCTACGGTGTTTCCGTAGCATCTGCTGCGGGGCCCTTCACCACAAAAAAAACTCGATATTACATAAATCTGAGTAACGAGGTTCTTGCCCCAGCCGTTTCAACCCCAAAGGAAAAAGGCTCCATTGTTTAGTGTATAGGAGGCTGATTGAGTACAGTCCAGGCTGGTACAAAGGTTTTTTCCCATCCTAGCTCTGGAACCTCCCAGATCCGTAATGGGTACAAGGTTCTCTTTTCCCAGGGTTAATGACGTCAAGGCCTGAAGTTTCTAATTATTTGCATTAAGAATACGTGGAACTATACCTTCGCCCCTCCATCCTTCTCCTTGTAACAATATTTAATTAAACACAGGCTCAACAGTGTGACTTGCGCCATTATATTAAGAAATATAGATTGTTTAGTTACACCCTTTTTGCACCAAGACATATAATTTATTCATATACCAGTACAAATGAAAGTACTGACTTTTTGTTACTGTCAATGTAGGCTCCAGCTGTATCTTCTCAGCAAGTGAGGCGCTCAAACAAATATATCTGGTGTTCACGGACATGTCCTGGTTCCTTTGCACTGGGTAATTATGAAGTACTCTTTATACAGTGTCAACACCTAGCCTCAGTCCCAACAAAGATGTCACTTGCTACCCATCACACATTTCATACCGACGTACGGCAATGTATAAACTTAGAGACTGAATAATGCGTGAAGATGAAGAATATTTTATACACAAGTTGGCGCAAAAGTCACTTGACAATCTATGCTTAAATAACAGAAAGGCCGCGTTAAGTGTCTTTTGCCCCAAATATTGTTCCGGTTTTGTTCAAAGACGCCGTCAGTATATATATATATATATATATGTTATTTAGTACTGCAAGTGGGATTATACCCGGTGGCAGTGATACTACAATGACACATAACACAGAATAACATACATCACAAAAAACACACAACACACAAACTTACAAAAACAATAAAACACACATGCTACAAAAAGAAAGAGTAGCTAAGCCTAAAAAAATAAACATAACACAGAATGACATACCTCACAAAAAACACACAACACACAAACTTACAAAAACAATAAAACACATACTACAAAACTAAAGAGTAGCTAAGCCTAAAAAAATAAATATAACACAGAATAACATACATCACAAAAAACACACAACACACAAACTTACAAAAACAATAAAACACACATACTACAAAAAGATAGAGTAGCTAAGCCTAAAAAAATATACATAACACAGACTGACATACCTCACAAAAAACACACAACACACAAACTTACAAAACAATAAAACACACATACTACAAAAAGATAGAGTAGCTAAGCCTAAAAAAATAAACATAACACAGAATGACATACCTCACAAAAACACACAACACACAAACTTACAAAAACAATAAAACACATACTACAAAACTAAAGAGTAGCTAAGCCTAAAAAATAAATATAACACAGAATAACATACATCACAAAAAACACACAACACACAAACTTACAAAAACAATAAAACACACATACTACAAAAAGATAGAGTAGCTAAGCCTAAAAAAATAAACATAACACAGAATGACATACCTCACAAAAACACACAACACACAAACTTACAAAAACAATAAAACACATACTACAAAACTAAAGAGTAGCTAAGCCTAAAAAAATAAATATAACACAGAATAACATACATCACAAAAAACACACAACACACAAACTTACAAAAACAATAAAACACACATACTACAAAAAGATAGAGTAGCTAAGCCTAAAAAAATATACATAACACAGACTGACATACCTCACAAAAAACACACAACACACAAACTTACAAAACAATAAAACACACATACTACAAAAAGATAGAGTAGCTAAGCCTAAAAAAATATACATAACACAGAATGACATACCTCACAAAAAACACACAACACACAAACTTACAAAAACAATAAAACACACATACTACAAAAAGAAAGAGTAGGTAAGCCTAAAAAAATATACATAACACAGAATGACATACCTCACAAAAAACACACAACACACAAACTTACAAAACAATAAAACACACATACTACAAAAAGATAGAGTAGCTAAGCCTAAAAAAATATAACATAACACAGAATGACATACCTCACAAAAAACACACAAAACACAAACTTACAAAAACAATAAAACACACATACTACAAAAAGAAAGAGTAGGTAAGCCTAAAAAAATATACATAACACAGACTGACATACCTCACAAATAACAAACAACACACAAACTTACAAAAACAATAAAACACACATACTACAAAAAGAAAGAGTAGCTAAGCCTAACAAAAAAAAAACCTAACGCAGATGAATCAGAGTTAAAAATAATTTGGTATACCAAGCAATTAGTCAACCATGAGACTACATAAGCAATAGCAGGGTTATTAGTGCACAGTGGATGGGAAAGTATATGCAAGGAAGCGGTCGTGACCTGTTTTGAGGTAATGTGCTGATATTTGCCTGGAGGGGAAAGGAAGCAGGGTCATATTCTGGATTGCAGGTCTCAGAACCCTAGATATGCAGGTCTCAGAACCCTAGATATGCAGGTCTCAGACCCCTAGATATGCAGGTCTCAGACCACTAGATTTGAACCCACGATATCTAGAATATGAGGAATTGTAGCTAAGCAATGAGCGTCGAAATTCCCTTACATAAGCCCATAGTGACTTAAGTGATGTTTACCAGTTTGATATAAAGAAAATCTAAGCAAGGATAACATTAAAACAATGGAAGGACTTAGGACGAGTAGAAAATTGGACAAATGAAATATGATAAAGGAGGTTATGAAAATGTGTAAGGCGAAAGGACGAGGAGAAAAAAATTATAATAAAAATGTCAATAGTTGAATAATGTTTTGTGCTATATAATGACACACATTATGATTAAATGACAGACTATCAGGAAGATATTTACATACGGGTCAATACGAAACACAATAGAGCTGGTGACCATTTCATTGTTCGGGTCACAAGCCACAACGAACGGTATTTCGGCTTTACGATCTGTAATCACCCTGTTTATATGCATGACGTGGGGAGCAAGTGTTTCGTGACAAATTAATTCTCAATATACGAATGTTACAGTCCAATGGAATGTTCTAACTCGTTGACCTTCCTTCCAGCGGTAGTAGGCCGTGGACAAGAACCTTTCTTGAAAGGTAATAATCGATTATTTGTTTATCTTATGGAAGCTTAAATTTCATTACTTTGTTTACTAGGGACATCCATTACCCCTAATACTGAGCCAAATTGACCCACTTTACATTCTCACGCCTAATTTATTTAATAGCCATTTTAATATTATCCTCACGTTTAAGTCTTATGTTTTCCAAACGGAAACGTGTAAAAACGATCAAATTCCTTCACACACTTATACTGTATTGACGCTGTAAGGCAAATTCCTTCACACACTATAACACTGTGTTGACGCTGTAAGGCAAATTCCTTCACACGTTATAACACTGTATTGACGCTGTAAGGCAAATTCCTTCACACACTATAACACTGTGTTGACGCTGTAAGGCAAATTCCTTCACACACTATAACACTGTATTGACGCTGTAAGGCAAATTCCTTCACACACTATAACACTGTGTTGACGCTGTAAGGCAAATTCCTTCACACGTTATAACACTGTATTGACGCTGTAAGGCAAATTCCTTCACACACTATAACACTGTGTTGACGCTGTAAGGCAAATTCCTTCACACACTATAACACTGTGTTGACGCTGTAAGGCAAATTCCTTCACACGTTATAACACTGTATTGACGCTGTAAGGCAAATTCCTTCACACACTATAACACTGTGTTGACGCTGTAAGGCAAATTCCTTCACACACTATAACACTGTATTGACGCTGTAAGGCAAATTCCTTCGCACGCTATAACACTATTGACGCTGTAAGGCAAATTCCTTCACACGCTATAACACTGTATTGACGCCGTAAGGCAAATTCCTTCACACACTATAACACTGTATTGACGCTGTAAGGCAAATTTCTTCGCACGCTATAACACTATTGACGCTGTAAGGCAAACTCCTTCACACACTATAACACTGTATTGACGCTGTAAGGCAAATTCCTTCACACACTATAACACTGTATTGACGCTGTAAAGCAAATTCCTTCACACTTATAACACTGTATTGACGCTGTAAGGCAAATTCCTTCACACCTATAACACTGTATTGACGCTGTAAGGCAAATTCCTTCGCACACTATAACACTGTATTGACGCTGTAAGGCAGATTCCTTCACGACTATAACACTGTATTGACGCTGTAAGGCAAATTCCTTCGACACCCTATAACACTGTATTGACGCCTGTAAGGCAAATTCCTTCGCACACATAACACTGTATTGACGTTGTAAGGGCAAATTCCTTCCACAGCTATAACACTGTATTGACGTTGTAAAGCAAATTCCTTCGCACCTATAACACTGTATTGACGCTGTAAAGCAAATTCCTTCCACGCTATAACACTGTATTGACGTTTGTAAGCAAATTCCTTCGCACACACATAACACTGTATTGACGCTGTAAAGCAAATTCCTTCCACGCTATAACACTGTATTGACGCTGTAAGCAAATTCCTTCGCACCTATAACACTGTATTGACGCCGTAAGCAAATTCCTTCCACCTATAACACTGTATTGACGCTGTAAGGCAAATTCCTTCGCACGCTATAAACACTATTGACGCTGTAAGGCAGATACCTCTCATGGAAACGAAACTTGAAGTTTAAAGTCTTGTCAGTGTGACGTCGTGTCGAGTGGTAAATTGTTACGGACGTTTCGAATGAACTAATTTCCTCTATCTTTCAGAGTCAAACTGTCCAAGATGAGTGCTTATTTACCATCCATAAATCGATGAGACGTAGAACTGATTCTTCAGCAGCACGGCTGTGAGACAATTAATTTTCGCAAACATTAAGAATCGATGTGAAAAGTTTGGTATTCTGTAGAACAGGCGGATTTGATTGACTATATTGGTGACTGTCAGCTTCTCAAGAAACATTCTGCTCCATGGATTTAATTAATTTTATACCTTGTATTGAATCAACGCACTGCACATAGTATCTTAGATCATTTTAGAATATATAGCCCTCTTTATATACAATGTAATTTCCTGTAAGTTTCCATCACATGGATCATTATAACGGAAAACAATTAACAACAGGAGTGTAAATGTATGGAAGACTACTTAAATATAAATAATGCAAAAATAATAATAATAATAATAATAATGAGCATACTTGTGAATCTGTTCAACATGTAAAAGATGTTATAAATTACACACAATTTGAATACGCTGTAAATTGAAACTCACGACAAATCGAGAAACTTAAATTTATATTTTAAAATGTGAAAAATTTTAAGAAGATACCCGCTGTTTCCATCTTCTGAGTTAGTGACAGCAGGTTCTTCTGAAACGTCGCTACCATCTACCGATCTACACTGTCTCACCGACGATGTTGGTATAGCTGTAACGCTGTAAACATGTATTTGGAGGTGCTGATTTTGAATCTAGGCCGTGAGACACGCTATTCTAAGATTTGTCGTCTTTTTTTTTTCTTATTTTCTCCAAGCAAATGGTTGTTTTAAGTAAGGGCCCTCCCTTTGAAACACCATTCAACGCTACATAATCTGAGAAAATGGCGGCATATTAAAACAAACAATAAATTACATCAATTTTCAGAAGGCCGTCACCTTGACACTCACCGCCGTGAACACCTCATACCTCGCAAGTTTAGTCATCTCCAGCTAGCTTTCCTTAATTTCATAGCTAACAAACCCTGAAAGTGTTTAGGTACGTGGTAACGAAAGCTTGCATTAACGGAGGCAGTGGTGTATGGCAGAGTCTGGCTGTGGCAAGGTTGTAGTGAAGGCTCAGTTTGATGTCACGGTGTTCATGCACACAGTGGGTCGAACCTCCTAACCTGATTACACATAATAGCTATGAACAACAACCGCCTGGCTGCCTGCATCGAGCCACTGGGCCGCCCGCCTGCATAAGAGTGTGCGTCAGTACCACGCTGCCAGTGTCGTGGTGTAGAGGCAAGGATAGTAAGTGGCCAGATATCCTGTGTGTTGTGGCGTGCAAGCGTGCAAGAAATTGTGTTCAGACATCCCACAGATCTTTCGCGAAATGAAACCCGTGCCGAAAGAAACGAAATGTACGTAGGATAGTGTTTGAAAGATAAAGACAAAAAAGTTAGGAACAAGTGTTAGAAGAAACTGAAGAGCAAATCAGAGTGGAGGTACAAATAACTGGACTCTGTATGGTGTATCAGATGAGTACATCCACATGCATGTCCCAGAATAACAGTGATATGAAAAGTTTTGAGGACATTTCAAGCACCCAGACGTAAGTACAGTACAGGAAACGGAAATAGTTTTATCTTTGGCAAGGAAGACATCTGTTATGAGATTCATGCCACCGGCTAGCTTCTCTTATATAATTTAATTTGGATATAAGATAAATATCGAAACTATTCGTAAACATTATTAAAAGCTTAATTTCCTAACAGGCATTTCTTCGAGGATTTTTGAGATATGAACTTTTTTTATAAGTATTGCTTACATATTATTCATCATTAAAAGCCTAGTTATATACATTTCACTCCCTGCGATATACTCTAAATTACTAACAATTATAAGTGTATTTCATAATTAAAGAAATTAATGTTATTTAATAACTGTTTACGGTTTAGTAATTAGCGTATGTATAAACAGTATTGGTAGCCTCATAAGACGCATCTTTTCACTTCAAAAATGCTCCCAAAATTACCCAGCTTCTTAACACCGGATTATGTAAGTAGGCCAATAAATACGCTAAATATAGGGTGTGTCTTATTACTGTAGCGTCTTATGAGGCGGGAAAAGTTATTCATTTTTAAAAGGTTTATGTTTTTATTGACGAAACTTCTTAACTTGCTGTTATTCCCATTTTACTACATGCTGGTTAACGGGTTTCGGTTTATCATTAAGGTGTTAGTAGTTGAGGCATCATACTACGAATCATTTGTTCTATTTTTCGGTCATGTTTTATTATTAATTAACTCCAAGGCACACAACTTAATATAGAACTTCTTTGTTGCTTGAGTCATAATTATGCAATTAGACTATTCATCACCGAATCCGAATCCTGTGTAAATTTAACCCAGTTCACATCCATTTTAATATTATTACATCATCAATGACCCTATCTCCGAAACGGTCTTTCGAGTTGAGTTTTTCAACCACAACTCTGCAACAATTGCAAATTGCATCACATCTGCAATACACTGCAGCAATCACTGTCACAAGCCTTTACTGAATCATGAACATCCTGTGTTTCTACCTGTGGTCTCATCACACACTGACCCAGAACAAGTGTGAGCCTGCTCTTAATGTCCTTTATGTCGTCAGTTCAGCAGGTTCAAGCTTCTCCTCATAAGCGTTAAGTAAATGGCGGAAGTGTAAGCAGCTCGTGGTAAAATCCGAGGCACCTTTTGCCCCTTTTCTTTATCTGCTTCTATGATGCGTGAAGGGCCCTTATAGTTGGAACTACTTTAAAAGTGTCCACATTTTTAATGTATTATTATTATTATTATTATTACGCTTATTTATATTATTCAACTTTTAAGGAAACAGTTTTACAGGTCAGTTTTAAGTAGTACATATACTGACTTGGTTTTTGCATATTTGTGTTGGAATTTCAAGTGAGTTTTAGTCAAATCAAATTTATTTGCTAAGTTGCAAGAGAATTCCGTTGGATTTGACAACTAACACCAAGTTTTTAGCACTTCACATACCATATATTTATATTCCAGGATCTCTCGTTTGTCTTGTACTATTTATTCTGTATATAAAACTTACTAATCTATTCTAAATAATTATATAAATAAAGTATTCCTATTTACAGCTCTTCCTGTCCTTCCTTCCCTAAATATTTAGCAGTTTCTTCCACTTACTTTTCGCTTTCACATTTCGTTTTATATAAACATTTGCCTGCATTTTCCAATTGTCTAATCTTATTCCAGCTATTAGTTATTTCTTTTTTCGCTTTTTCTTCACGTAATGGCATTTCATGCACTCACATTCATATAGAGAAGAGATTAAAAATGCGTGGTGATACATTTTTTTTCCAATGACGTAACAGCCCCCAGTGGGCCAGGACCTCCTCATTATCGAGGCTTCACGACCACACTCAGACAAACCACACTAGTAGGACTCCTCTGGACGAGTGATCAGCCCGTTGCAGAGACCTCTACCTGATAACACACAATACTCACAAGAGACAGACAACCATGCCCCCGGCGGGATTCGAACCTCAATCCCAACATGTGAACGGACGCAGACCCACTCCTTAGACCGCGCGGCCACTGGCCATATGAGTTGCAATGCTTAATTAAGCACAGGGACAAATTTACTATACGCAGTTTTCAGAAACACCTGTAATCACATGAGTGTATGTAAGTCGAAGTTTTGAGGAGAATATGATTTTGCGGTGTCTAGAAAGTACATGGATTTCTTATATTTTATTTAGAGTACCCATATTTCTGAATATAAAAGCCGAGTTGGGACCGATACAATTTCGGTTATTTTGTGTCAGTAATAACACCATTGAGTAGAGTCCTCCAACAAGGGCTAAAACGCCTCAGCTAGTAAATAACATCACACCTTTTTATGGAACCAGAATGTTCACTATCACGAGAATTCAAGTTTTCTGGGATGTTACGAAATGTTGACTGGTATATTTACTGACGTTTTGAGGTGTCGTATTGCTATCATCTTCAGAGTCAAGCCCTCCTAGAAGCGTGTCTTCAGAAACACTACTGTGATAAATTCAAATTTGGCGTCTAATATAATTTTCAAAATATCTTTCAGAAGACCGCAGATTTCATCTTTCAAGTGGTCCCCAATCCTGAAGAAAAGGAATCCAATCCACACTGTCCTATCCTATGTTAAATATCCATTTTAATATTATTCTCCCATTTTAACCTATTGCCTGCCGAACCGTTTCTATCCTTCAGGTTCTCCTAACCTAAAACTTTATGTTCTTAATATCTTAGCATGATTAGAAAATTAGAGTTCAATATGTGTCGTCCTGATTAATTTCTAACTTAAAACTAACTAAAAGCTGAATTATTTCTTCAGACAAAACTAGTCGCTTAGCCACTCAAGAAGTTGCCCTCCTTTTCATGAAACCTGATGTTTTACTGTCGAGTTCACAAGAACTCGCCCGGTCCGAAGTCATGTGTAACATTCCGAAACTTGCTGCTTTATTTTTACCATGACAACTTGTTGGATAACCGTTCAGGCTCCAGTGTGGTGGAACCACCACTCCTTGACTGAATACGGCTTAATTTGACATATTCACAGTTGCCCTCTGCTAAGGCCTTCTTATCCATGTACTGTGCATTGGTGACAGAGGACTAGCAGAGTCCTTCTTGAGACTCTAATTGTGTCTCAGCTTGTCGATATATTTTCTGCATATTATGAAACACGAAATTTCATCACCTTGTTTACATCAAAGAGTCACTTTGTGCTTTTCATCAGCGAAATGAATCTAATCCACACCATCCAATCCTTGTTAAGATCCATTTTAAGACTTTCCTTCCATCTGTGTCTAAGATTTCCACGTCGCCTGTTTCCTTCATATTTCCCCATCAATACCGTTAATGTATTTCTGTACTCCCCCAAACGTGCCACATGCTTCACCCATCTCATCTTCCTTGATTTGATCACCGTAATAATATTTGGTGGGCAGTTTGTATCGTGAAGCTGGTGACAAGAGTACACCCATGATTTTTATCAAATTATTAAATCTAAGGTTCTCATAGAGGTGATTGACGAATACGCCGTGTAACTTGGTAAATTCTAATTCATAAAATGAGACCACTTCACGTGTCAGAAGAGAGTGACTTTCATTAAGAGTTGTGTACTATTACATACGTTTATAAAACGTGTTCAGTTAGTGTCGATACTTGACGGTTTATAAAAGTGTTTTAAACGTAGAATTTTAGCTGTTTTCTCTGCGTGGGGTTTATGTTTAAGCAGCACCCTCTAGACCCTAGAATAAAAATGATGGCTGTGCTTACTCGAGAGGAATACATGGGCCTTGTTATGTACATATAGTCGAACTCTGTTATAACGTCATGAAAGGGGCTAAATATTTTGTGTCGTTATAAACGAGCGTTGTTATAACCGAGGAGTATAATGTTATGGTTAACAGTGAGGGATTAATTGGTACCATAGAATATCTGACGTTATAGACGAGGTGTCTTATAAACAGGTGTCGTTCGACTGTATATTATGACTCTGCTCTTGAAGTTTTTTGATTGACTGCATAGTGCAACTACGAGACGCCTACCTGTTTCACTTTTCAAACATTAATTTATATTTTCTGCTCTCAGCACCATAGTGACTGAAACATTTAGAGATGTCACATAGGCCTATACTTTATAGAACCTTTTATTTCCATCTGTCTCTCAGCGTGTGGCTGTTTGTTTCATATTACATTTGATCTTCCCAGTAGGTTACACTCAGTCTGTTTCTAGTAATATCCGCCAAAGGCCGTGCCATGGCTCAGGCGGTTAGTCGCCAACCTTTCACCGTGGAAGCCCGTGTTCGATCCCGGGTCAGTCCATGTGGGATTTGTGGTGGACAAAGTGACACTGTGACAGGTTTTTCCCCGAGTACTTCGGTTTTCCCTCGTCAGTTTCATTCCACCGGTGCTACATTACAAGAAAAAACGAAAAAAAAAAACTAATCATTTTCATCACAGGGTTGCACAATAAGCCTTAAGGCTGCGGTGCGTCCGTAGCATCTGCTGCGAGGCCCTTACAAAAAAAACATCCCCCGAGGGGCCGTTACTTTGAGATATTAACGGGTCGAGATAAGCGCCTTAGGGCTTCTAGTGTCTGCACTGTTCAGAAGACCATAAACATACCCAGGAGTTCCTGCACTACGATCAGTACGGACAAAATTAGATTATTTTATATGCATTAAGATCTATATAAAATATAAAAGTTGGAAGTCTTTATCAGGAAACACCCCGAACTCAATAAAAGTAGAGTGAAAATAATTATACATTGCCTGTAATAAAAGGACACATTTTAAAGTAGTAGTTGGCAATAAAGAGGAATATGGTGCAAAAAAACCTTTTTGCTTATGTTTAGTTTTCTCTTCTTCTTATTTTGTGATGCTTGATCGAGAAAGATAATTGCGATCAGAAATGGAAGGTAATCGTGTCTAAGTGTCAACAAGGGCCGTGCCATCGATCAGGCGGCTAGTCGCCAGCCTCTTACTGCGGAGGTCCGAGTTCGATATCGGGCCAATCCATGTGGGATTTGTGATGTACAAAGTGGCATTGGGATAGGTTTCTTACCCCGAGTACTTCGGTTTTCCCGTGTGAATTTTATTCCAGCGCTGCTCCGTTACTTGAAACAACGAAGAAAAAACTAATCATCTTCATCATAGGGTTGCACAATAAGCCTCAAGGCTGCGGCGCGTCCATAGATTCTGCTGCGGGGCCCTTCATCACAAAAAAAGAAGTATCAACAAAATTGCACATTCCTGAGAAGAAGTGAAAAGGAAAGAAAAGATGAAAGAAGGAAGCAAGTACTATAAGAAGAAAATAAGAATGAAAAAAAATATGAAAGAGAGAGAGAGAGAAATATAAAAGGAAAAGACAAAGAAAAGAAGAATGGAAACAAAGAAAATAAATAAAATATTTTATTTTTAAAATTCTATTTCTTATTTTTCAAATTAATTTCCATAATTATCACTAAATTGAAAGAGGAAGCACTAGATCGCACCCTGTGGAGAACTCGCTTTGGAAGAGGCTACGGACCTGTCGTAAGACAGACTACAGAATGAAAGAATGAAATGAATTATCACTAGTACTGTCTAATCAAAGTTACAATTCCAAAATAAAAGCAGAAAGTAACTACACCAGCGTGCTTAGTGATGCAGGTACCAACCTAGGAGACTGAACTGAAAATGTATTACATGTTCCGAGTGTCCATGCGACATCGATAGGAAAAGCTCACCTAGCGATAAAACACTCGAGCTCTTCCTGCTTCCACAAGGAGGCCGTTGCCCGCATGACATTAATTAGGATTATTTATTTATGTATTTATGTATTTACTTATACTGTCTAATACAAATGTACACTTACGCAAAAGGCACTCAGCTGATTAAGTACAACTTACATATATTTCTCTGAAGAGGGTCCTAAAATATTTCGAAACGTGTCAGACCATATCTCTACAAAGTCTCTTTTAATCAACTAATAATAGGATCACTTGCATCCAAATCCCCTCATCGGGGCCATCGGACAATATACTCTCCTAGATTTGAATCAGATGTATAAACGATACAAGCATAAACGTCCGAAACACAGCTTGCTCTAAGTAGAGCAGTGCGATAGGTAGTGTTTTTTCTGCTTTTCATAATTTTCACTACTAGTACTAAGAAATGATTATCGTGGCCACAAGTGCAGACAGGGAGGAAATCCCGAAGATATGAACAGTACAGAAGCTGGTATAGGGCACAGCTTAACTACAGATCGTTGACATGTGATATATGTAATGAAAATAGTTAATAAAGCATTCTCGTTTTAAAAAAATAAAAAAAAAATAAAAAAAATAATAGGATGTGGGATGTGAAGTTTTGACAGCGGTGTTGCTAATGATTCAAATCTGGGATATTACGCCCTCTCTGTTAGACTCTCTTGGTGTCTCTTGGCCTCTTGGACTGCATGGTCCTCAAGATAAAGGGAATACGATTCGTGAAAACATGGTAAAAATTTACCAGTCAACACAGCGTAACACCCCAGAAGATTTAAATTTTTAACTAACAGTACTTGTGTTGAACCCAGTGCTTGTTATTGATTATTGAAACAAAATTCATTTTGCTCGTTTTGGCTCAATAACTTTCTCCTTTCTTTGGTAAAATTTGCGTACAAAATCTCAAAAACGGTTTGTCTTGTTAAACTCAAAAATATGATATAAAGTATGGATAGCGTAGACATATGTACAATGCATTTTCAGATAAATTTACAGAGTATATAGATAAGTCAAGGAGGAAAGGAAGATACTACATACAATAAAATGAAGGAAGACTAATTGGAATTGTCATACTTTGCGTCGGAACTACCTTCTAAACACCTTATTTAAGTAAAGATAGTAGGAAAGGTAGAAGGGACGGAAAGACGAGGAAGAAGACGTAAGCAGCCACTGGATGACCGTAAAGAAAAGTGAATATACGGGAATTTTGCCTGCTTCTCTTCTGTAATAACGTCACCATCTACATGACAGTCACCCTGAAGAAGGAGGTAGCACGTTCCTCCAAAGTGCCAGAATAAACATATGATCCTACACTCTATAATAACCCACAAGTCTCTCATTTAAGCAACATGGGCCGTGAGAGCCTGAAAATGTATATGTGTTACGAGTATCTGTGATTATCTTTGTGAGGTGTTGAAAATGCTATAGCCTGTGCACTCTACCGACCAGTGAAGTAGATAAGACCCCCGCAGACCTCGCAGCGCAGGAGGGCCCCGAGGGTTAGAAGCAGTTTGTTATGGGTTTTCCGGCTACAAGTCGGAAGGTCTTGGGTTCGATTCCCGATGGTTTCATTGGAACTTTTCATTGACATAATCCTTTCGGCCGCACTATGGCCCTGGGGTCGACTCAGCCTCTAACTCAAATGAGTACCAGGAATATTTCCTGGGGGTAAAGACGGCCGGTGCTTAGGGCTGACAACCTTATCACCTTCATATCCCGATTGTCTTGAAATCTGGGAACTTATGTATTTGTTTTAGTTTTATGGTGGTTGATTAGAAGAGATGAAATAGGGTCATCAGTAGAGTTTCGGTTTAGGTTATCCATTGTCTACTAAAGTGTACGTTCTAATACCACTGCATTTCGGAGACTGGTTATGTGTCCATTTCCAAAAAAGGTAAAATTAATATCGTCTGTGGCCTTAATTAAGCAGCCTGCCATGAATGTAGATATAGAAGTGGTATTTGAACTTCACGCACACTTAATCTCTGAACTAGATCTAGGTGAGTGGTCTTCTCATTCCCTTGTCGGTTTATCCCCCATTGAAAGAGTCCCTGCTACAATTTGAATAGGGGGCTCTTCTGTTCCAAGTACAAAATTAAACAGCAGGGCGACATCATCAGCGAGGCTTTCCGTGACTCGTGGTTAGCAGTTGTAGTTCCTGAACTTCAGAGATTTGAACTTCCTGCTTTTAGTTTCAACTTCCTGTAACAGGAAATGTGTGTGGTGTGGAGACATAGCACACGTACAGGGGATGTCCTTAGTTTTGAAAACTGCTTATATAGACTAAGAAACTGCGCAAACCGAAGACTTATGGATACGTATGATTAGTATATTTAAATTAATAATACAAGATTGGTAGTACATGTAGAAAAAGAGATTTGTTTTTAAAGTTAGTCATGCCGTTGTGTTACTTAAAAAATATAAAATACCTTCGACACAAACCAGTTGTGTTAACGGTATTTTATTTTCAACCGTTTTTCACAGATAATTGGTTAATTATATTGTGTCGTATTCGATCTTGGGTTACATGGCAGGTTTTGTGATTTTCTCCTCAGTACCGTCAGACAAACCGTAAGACAACGCGTAATAGTTTGTATGTCCTTATAATAATAAAAAATAATTCTTGGCTCAACAGCCCTGTATGGGCCTGGGCCTCCTCTTGCCTCCTCTTGTCGAGGTTACTAAGTCATGCGCATTCATGGCAGCTGGTGACCGGCCAGCTAGCCGCGCTTAGTGTTCTATCGATCCTGATGTGCACGCCAGAGCCATCTGGCAGGCAGTCAGGAGACTTGGATGAGAAATGGAGGCAATTTGGCTTACGCAACATTTTTATTCATGCCCGTAAGGTTCTTTTACATGCCTTAAATCTACGACATGGGACCGACGGCTTTACTTCCCCTCCGAAGGAAGTGGTGCTCCGGATTTTTATCATCCTTAAAAATCCATCGACCTCGGTCGGGATCGAACCCGCGAACCTTCGGTCCAGTGGCGAGCACGCTAACCACTAGTCCACCGAGGTCGACTTTGTATGTCCTTATAACCATCCTAAATTCGGATTGTAAATATTTTATGCAAATGACAGAGCAACTTCAAATAAAACAAGAATTGGGGAAAAATTTGGTTAGAATAACCCATAAAAGGTAAAGTTCACCCTATAACCTGCCATGAAGGCACAGAGAGGGTAGTAGACATATAGCTCTAATCTTTCTTTAATTCGGCGCTAGATGGGGGTGGGTGGTTGACGCCACGCACCGGCAGTTTTGGCCCCGGGTAATGACCCGGTACCCTTTGTGTAGGAGGCTGGGTGGGCCCCCGGACCGGTCTGGAGGGTTGCAGAAAATCTTACCCGCACCGGGATTCGATCCCCGGACAGTCCAGGCCGTAGCGAGTCGCCACACGGGCTAATCTATCCCGGCCCACCTAAAATAACACATTGGTGAAGTTAACTACAGAAATATATTCGAGGCTAAGAAATTAAAATAGGTCGTCAAACAGAAGTAGGCACGTGATACAAAAATTTAAGAGCCACTTCATAGTTCAAGGTGCCAGAAGCTTGACATGAAGCACGCTCCACACTGAGGATCCACAAAGATTTGTAGCCAAAGTACAAACTTTAGCCACGATGGCGACTTCTTCCCTGGGTTTGTGCACCCCTGTCTTAAAATTAGCACCTGTTAACAGCTCTCAGCTAGGTGAGGATAATGATAATAGACGGACTTTTTTATGAACGGTGTAAAAATTCGGTAACCTATGGAGGAGAGAGGGATATTTCAAGGAAACCTCTGCATACCATCTAACAACAGAACCTGTTTGGATGTCTTAGGAATGCTAGAAGCCATCAACGTTCCGGATATACCGTGCTTTTCCATTCGGCCCTTCACTCGCTGAATGATGTGGCCTCATTTAAGCTCTGTTAACTTTGCGAGATTTGAGGTTCTCACAGCGGTGTTGTTAAACATTTCGTTTTTCTGTAATGTTACTCTATGTTTCGGAGGAGCTTATTGCTTCCATCTTCAGGGTTAAGCACTCAGAGAAGTGTGGTTAATATTACTTCCAACTGTTGGGATTTAGTAACAAGTATGGGAACACGAGAGCAAGCGCAGACCACGATGATCAGACGTTCGACTTCTGTGGGTGAGAAGAATTATATTCTTGATTAGGTCTGCTGCACAAAACCTTATATCTACGTCATAGGCTATCAGGGTCTGCAGGACGATGGGGTTTAGGCGTAAGAGTATATTTACCTTAACTCCCTGGATTCCGTACTTCGGATTTACGTTTTAGGAAGAGTATTTACTTCATTCATTCATTCATTCATTCATTCATTCATTATGTAGTCTGTCTTACGACAGGTCCGTAACCTCTTCCAAAGCGAAATCCCTCACAGGGTGCGATCTAGTGCTTCCTCTTTCAATTTCCAGTATCTTCTCTTTTCCTTAAGGTCATCCAGTAGCTGCTTACGCCTTCTGACTTGTCGTCCGTCATTTCTATCCTTCCTTATAACTTTCCTTCAACCACGTGTTTCAGAAGGCAGTTTCTATGCAAGATGTGACCAATCCAGTTAGCCTTTCTTCGTTTCATTGTATGTACGATATTCCTCTCCTCCTTGACTCAGTGTAATACTTCTTTATTTCTCACACGATCGGTCCAACTGATAGTATATACTTATCGAATATTAAATATATTATCCCTCAGTCAAAGCGCTTTGGTTGTTTTTTCATTGTATTCCTTTCCGTGCAAGAAAAAGCAGGCGGGATAGAGCAGCCGATATAGAGACTAGGGTAAGGTCTTTATGACAAAGAAAACATATTTCGATTCTCAGAATTGGCAAGAGATATTTCTCTTCTCAAATCCACCTAGGCCAGCTTTTGGGGACTCACCTAACTTATTATCCAACGGGTATCGGTGGATCTTTTCCTACGGTAAAACGGCTGGGGCGTAATGATGAACACTTACCTCCTTTCAGCGCCGAGTTTAAGAATGGCTGGAGCTATACCTGTTTTACCACATATAACTTTATAACGTGCACACGGACATTATTATCGCTGTTTTCGATTTCACACAAAAAAAAATAGAGTAATATGTAATATCGTTGATATGGTAATGCAAAAGAGTGACACCCTGTATATGGCAGAACGGCGATGCTTTTTGTTACCGTATTTACTGCCCTGGTTAGAGAAACGATCTTACAGGACTGATAAGCATGCCGATAAATACAACGATAGGAGGCAATTAGAAAGGAATACCAGAAAAAATAAGATAGGTAAAGAAGAAGAAAACAAAGAAGGATGGAAAGGAAATTAGAAGGAATGTAAAAAGAAGAAAAGAAGACTGTGTGAATTGAGACCGTACTTCTGTTTTTATGGGCGTTTATAACCTGTCAGGCGTGAAAAGGTTTTCGACAAGCAGAATGTTTGTGGAATTGGCTTCAAATTTTTTTCATGAGGAACTTTCGAATATTTAATCCTCACAGCTCTTATTCTTAAAAATATATCGCATGCTGAAATTATTAAGGAGTATAATTGAAAAGAAATGCCTTGTGTTTACTATTTATAAGCCAAATTTGCCCTTAACATAGTGTAATAAGACCACATATACAACTGCTCTTAACATAGTGTGATAAGATTACACACACAACTAATCTTAACAAAGTGTAATAAGGCCACATATACAACTGCTCTTAACATAGTGTGATAAGATTACACACACAACTACTCTTAACAAAGTGTAATAAGGCCACATATACAACTGCTCTTAACATAGTGTGATAAGATTACACACACAACTACTCTTAACAAAGTGTAATAAGGCCACATATACAACTGCTCTTAACATAGTGTGATAAGATTACACACACAACTACTCTTAACAAAGTGTAATAAGGCCACATATACAACTGCTCTTAACATAGTGTGATAAGATTACACACACAACTACTCTTAACAAAGTGTAATAAGGCCACATATACAACTGCTCTTAACATAGTGTGATAAGATTACACACACAACTACTCTTAACAAAGTGTAATAAGGCCACATATACAACTGCTCTTAACATAGTGTGATAAGATTACACACACAACTACTCTTAACAAAGTGTAATAAGGCCACGTATAACACCTTTAACATAGTGTGACAAGGTCACATATACAGCTACTGTTAACATAGTGTAATAAGGCCACATATACAGCTGTTCTTAACATAGTGTAATAAGGCCACGTATACAGCAAAATAACACGTAATTTCTGTGCTAAAATGGCAGCAAGAATCGTTATACTAAGAAGTGCAAATGTGTGCAATCCAAAGAATTTCTTTCTTTGATAATGAACCATTGATTGGCATTTGGGAAGCAGAGTCCTACAAGTGCCTCTTGGAACAGTAGTAAGTAGACTGGGTGTCACTGTGAATTCTGAGTGCAGACTTCTACACTGAAGGTGATGGGAACAGATTTCTTCGAAACGTCTTGCGGTGTCAACCAAGCTATTTGGCTTCAGGGGTAATGCTTCTCTATTTTGAAGTTAGTTCGACTCTCTATCTGAACACAGACTTCTTTAGCTGAGACTTTTCATGTTGTTCAGAGCCCTTCCAGTACCTCGAAACATGCCACCACCACTGCCTTCCAAAACATTTCCAGTTCCTTACACACTGAACACCCTATATTTATACGCTCTGTATAATACTCAGACACGGACATCATTTTTAAATAAGCCATAGAAAGGTAAAGAAAAAGCTCAAGTTTTCTATACACACGCCATGAAGGCACGCATTGGGAGTGAAAGTATAGTTCCACTAATTCTTAATCTCGGCACTAGATGGGGATGAGTTGTTAAATAAACCATAAATAAAATAAAGCGGGCGTCGTAGTGAAGAAACTGTTAATAATGCATATATCACAAGTCTAAAATAAATGTTTTATTTAAAAAAACCATAACTCTTGTTTTTTAATTGCTACATGTTTCGACCTGATCGGTTAATCGTCAAGCTTACTAAATGCATAAGAGAAGGCTAGTTGTATCATTACAATTATCTTTCTACGGATAGAGATCCCTTCCTCCAATTTTATTATGATTATATTATTTTTATTAAAATTTATCTTAATATAGGTTAAACAGATAGACGTCTTCTATTAAATTTGAGAAGCCTGTGCATTGTTTCTTAAAATGCTTTATTCTCATGCCGTACAATAACGTGTAATGTGACAACTCTATTTATAACATCACATTACACTAATTTCATTTGTTGTTTGTTATATTTCTTTACACTGTATTCTTCTCCTACGCGTTGCAATCATTCAGGTCTTCTTCCGCGAGGACGTCCAGTCACACCAAAGATCGAAAGAGTAAGGGATTTACATTTTATATCTTATGGAACTCACAAAATGAATATATAATAAAATATAAAATAATATATATAACATTTAAATAAGATTTGACAATATTTATGGCATGAAATCTTGTTCTCTCCGATAAATAAATACCATTCATTCTGTAGTCTGTCTTACGACAAGTCTATAGCCTCTTCCAAAGCGAGTTCTCCACAGGGTGCGATCTAGTGCTTCCTCTTTAAATTTCCAGTATCTTCTCTTTTCCTTAATATCATCCACTAGCTGCTTACGCCTCTTTCTCTGTCTTCTCGTTATTTCTATCCTTCCTTCTAACTTTCCTTCAATCACGTGTTTTATAAGGCAGTTTCTACGCAAGATGTGACCAATCCAGTTAGCCTTTCTTATTTTTATTGTATGTACGATATTCCTCTCCTCCCTGACTCTGTGTAATACTTCTTCATTTCTCACACGATCGGTCAAACTGATCTTCTCCATTCTTCTCCAGAACCACATTTCAAAACATTCCAGGTATTTCTGATCTACTTTCCGAAGTGTCCACGTTTCAGCACCATACAGAGCTATGCTGCAAATGTAGCACTTTACTAGTTTCAAAATGTGGTGTATTATGACTTCATAAGAAGATTTAGGTAAAATGCATTTTATGTTTTGAGGGCTTCACATCCATGTAAACATAGAAAAGCCTTTCATAATAAGACGTCTTAAAACACATATATTATTTTCAACGATAGAGCTAGAATATTTTCAGCGGCAAACATTCAAAATATTCGGAGCTTGAGGCTACTGTTTCAAAGATATTTATCTCGTTTGTAACGCAGAAAGTCTTAACACTGCTTCAGGTTCAGGCGTTTTCATTATGATTGTCGTATAACATTCTACATATCTGAATCCTTTGAAGTTCCCAGTTTCAGTCTCGAAAGCATACATGTAGGCTGTGAAATAACGTGAACATGTGCCACTCTTGACTGTTGTCACATATGTGGTGCCGTTATATCTGGCTGATGCCCGTTGTGTACATTGTACATGACGACCCAGAGTGGACGCCATGAGCATGGAGAAGGCACACCTCAACCGCACGAATAGATGGATGGGTGTCACCTTCACCGTCGTACCAGAAAACTAGAGGTAGTCGGATAGGAGAACACTGTACAGGAATCCGGGGAATTTCACGATACTGTACAATGACCTCGATTGCTTTATTTGCGTGAAATGAATAAAATAAAGACAAGCCATTTGTTGGGAAAATTCAGTATTGTTCCATATCGATCTTATAGTAAAGTTGTCTGTTGTGGGGGAAGTGGAGGTGCAGCTCCACTCATTTTTCACCTCGACACTAGAAGAATGAGAGTGGTCAACTTTAGGACCCGGCAGCTTTAGACCTTGGAAAAGGGCCCCCGTTGTCCTCTGAATAGAGGCTGGCTGGGCTTCAGAACTGGTCTGACACTTTGGAGATGACAATAATCTCTTTCCGATAAACGAACCATTTTTTGATCTCGTAGCTTAGTCGCTATGCTGAATGAGCTACGCCGGCTCCGATATCGATTTGACACAATTCGTAAATTGTAGGCTCATATGTAGTATTTTTATCCAAAATCTCGTAATAGAAAATTTGTTACATGAGGTGAAATATACTTCACAGCCTTATTTTCCTGAGATCTAATTAATCAATCTACTAGTGGAAACTGAACTTTCAAGCACCACCCACAGCCTAGACACTGGACATGATCCTGACCAGTTCCATCCACTTCCCCGCTGCCACATCTTACTGAAACAAGACCTAACTATGTTAGCAGATCTTACAAAGGAAATGTAACTAAATATCTGGTAATACAACCCGTACATATTAGCACACAGATGGGCCGTGACATCGCTCAGGCTGTTAGTCGCCGGCATCTCACCGCGGAGGCCCGGGTTCAATCCCAGGTCAGTCCATGTGGGATTTGTGGTGAACAAAGTGGCACTGGGACAGGTTTTCCCCCGAGTACTTCGGTTCTCCCCTGTAAATTTCATTCCACCTTACTCCATTAAACGGAAAAACGGAAAAAAAAATCACCTTCATCACAGGGTTGCACAATAAGCCTCAAGGTTGCGGTGCGTCCGTAGCATCTACTGCGGGGCCCTTCACAAAAAAACAAACAAACAGACACCAATCTACACCGCGTCACATCCCACAAGATGGTAGTTTTATAGGCACCTCCGAGAGAAAGACAAAACTCAGAAGACTTTCTTTCTTTTTAGGTGAGCTGTAAGAATGGCATCGTGACACGCCACGTCACCAGAGAGGTTTCCGACGAGATGTCGAAAAGAATGGATCGACCATTATTAATTCGACGTCGAAAAGAACTGCATTTCCTTCTACTCCCAATATTGACACTGGTTATTTTGCTCTGGACGCCGGCAAAATGCGCTTCAATAGACACAATTCAAGATATCGCACACAACAAACACAAATTTATAAAGACTAATCATATTGATAACAATGTTCATAAATTGATTACCAAAGATGTTACTTTGTACGGAAATCCCACTGGTTTGTTCAATGGAACAGCGAACAAAATATAGGACAGATACCAACATTACATAATCTAACTCTAGAAAGTAATTCAAAGTGGAATTCGAGTTTATCGAGTGGATTGGATATCGTAAAGTTCATTTCTTCGATGAGTAACAATTGTGCGAATGCACATAATATGGTGAAGTGTTTTGGATACACAGTATTTCGCTTTATAAGTATCATTCTGCAGTCAACAGATTCATACGAAAATACTGAAAATGTCCGAAACAGCGAAACAAGAAACAATAAAATTTTCGCTCTACGTCCCGAAGGAAACTTTACATTACTTCAGCAGGAAATATAAAACGCTTAAGAAATTCCATATTATCAGTGAATTTGAACGAACTTGAAAATGACGTAAAGGAAACTGCAAGAGCAGGGCTGTCTTGGTTTAAACCTGGTAAGTCATATGGTTAATATTACACATTAATAACTTGGCGTGAATTTATAAATTTGAAATTTAAAACACAAAAGTAGGAGCAGAATAGTTATGTTGGTCGTTAGTAAGGAAATTTGTCTACAATAAACGCCCAGAATATAAAGCAAAATTTTGCAAGAGCGTCGGCAGGATTTTTTGTAAGGTTCACATTACTTGCATGCAAAGAGACCAGATTTTTTAACGATCAATGCTGGACAAGAAACTAATATAGATTTTGTTTAAATGAATTTCTTAATTCATCCTCGGAATAAAGCTGGGGGAAGTGTAAAAAATTATTTCTGTTTTTGTAGATGTTTTATTGTTTTACTTAGTAAATTCTTAAACGTCAAAAGTCCCAAGGTAATGTAACTGCACCAACTTGCACTTCGCTGCTGGCGCCTGTGCACCAATGCCTATGTCTCATCAGCAGACTGCAGGAAAAAAACTGAATATAGGCTTATATAACAAATTCTTTAAAAATACATAAAGAATTCGAATATTTTTCACAACAGTAAGAGATCGAAATTACATTCACAAAGAGATAGAGATCAGATTGAATTCAGAGAATGTCGTAACTAAGTTTAGAATATTTTTTTACCGTCTTCTGTCTTAAACAGTAAGCAATAGAATACATAAAACTGTAATCTTACCTGTGGCACAAGAGCAAATTTCGGTCTCTCATAATAAGAGAACGAAATGCATCTGATAGCAGAGTGCTGGTTTATACAGACAGGAAGTAACAGAAGAGTCCTTATATATGACAGATGCTTTTCGTCTTTAAAGGGTTAATACTACAATTCACAAATGTAACTACCGAGATTAAATCAAGAAGAAATAAGAAATACACACACGATTAATTTTGGGGAAAATTGTATCAATATTTACCGTTAATTGGAAGTACTTTTGTACTATTCTACGAATACTTTCTCGGGGCCATGTAAAAGCTTTCATACTTGTGTACTTCCCTTTCGTTCAGGTATCATTTTGGTACATATCTTATCTTTTTGCGATACCAGTGCTGGTTATGTTACAATGAATTTGCGTTTCAGAAGATGGGGGGAAGAGCTCGTTCCTAACGGGCTTTGGACTTGGATTCCTCGCCTTTGGACTGAAGAAACTTCTGTTGCCAATTTTCATCGGAGCGCAGATAGTGAAGTCTGTGATGATAGCCATGTTTCTACCCAGCATCCTTGGAGGACTGGGAAAATTGGTGGGGAAAGGTGTTTCTACCTTTGCTTCAGCGTCTGGCTCTTCAGGACCTTCAAACACTAATGTAGACGACTTTGAATTCAAAGACAACATGGGGCTGGACTCTGGAGACTCAGCAGCGGCAGCTTCGAAGTACTCATCGTCATTTACTTACCCGGAAACGTATGGGAGTCTGGCTTACGACAACGGGCTGTCAGCAGGTACTCTACCTGCTACGGCGTTATATGTTCCTGGTACTTCTACAGGACTTGGCTCAATTAACAGGTGAGGGTCACCGTTAATTTAACAGGAGAAACACAGCAGGTACTCTACCTGCTGCGGCGTTATATGTTCCTGGTACTTCTACAGGACTTGGCTCAATCAACAGGTGAGGGTCACCGTCTAATTTAACAGGAGAAACACAGCAGGTACTCTACCTGCTACGGCGTTATATGTTCCTGGTACTTCTACAGGACTTGGCTCAATTAACAGGTGAGGGTCACCGTCTAATTTAACAGGAGAAACACAGCAGGTACTCTACCTGCTACGGCGTTATAAGTTCCTGGTACTTCTACAGGACTTGGCTCAATTAACAGGTGAGGGTCACCGTCTAATTTAACAGGAGAAACACAGCAGGTACTCTACCTGCTACGGCGTTATATGTTCGTGGTACTTCTACAGGACTTGGCTCAATTAACAGGTGAGGGTCGCCGTCTAATTTAACAGGACAAACGTAGGAGTGTGGCGACGAGCTAAGATTCTTAACTTGTATTCAGAAGGTGCCTATTTCGCTTCTTGATCGGGACACCACTTGTTATGAAGGCGACAGAAGTGTTTCAAACTGTCGCTTGCTAAGATGATATAGCGTAGGTTGTAGATGAACAAAATATATATATGGAGCATTGGTGGAATGATACTGACAGGGGAACACCGAAGAACTGGTTATGTTGGGGATGTTTTCTGTCGGTTTATTGTAGTTATCAGAGCTCGGAATTGTCATAAAGCTGAAATGAATTTGTAGGTTTTCAGACAAACGGCTAAGTACGTAACCCAAAGTATAGATATATCTTTATTTAAAATTTGTAGATATGGTTAATAAGTAAGAAATAAAGTGGAAATTATTTACCTGCTTTGTCTGCATCATAAAAACAATTATCATTGCCCCCATTATACACAGTTAAATGTGGAAAGATAGTTACGATAAAGACACCGCAACCTCTTGTAGGCTTTAGCCAACTTGTGGAGGCATAACTCCAGTGTTTTTTAAACTTGGGCACTAGATGGAAATGTGTGGTTAACATCCTGCCCCGGCCAATTTATCCTTGGGAAAACAGACCCTGCCTGATACCTATTGAAGAGCATGGTGGATGACACCAAGAGAAGAGAAACGAGAAGAAGAATTTACGCCCTGCATGGGAAAAGAACCCCCGCTTTAACGTCGTCGGGTCGTAGCCTGCTGACTACACTGAATGATCTACACGGTATAAAGTTTATGGTAGTAACAACATGAATTTTTGTTCGGAGGGAAATAAAGAGTTGTTAATGCAGAACGCGAAAAATAGATAATTAAAAGATACTGAAAGTTACTGCTTATCAGTACGCACTTAAATTTTATTAAAAAATATATCTGATGGCTTACGATTAGTAACATCAAGAAATTATAAGGTAAACAATTAGCATGTTAGAATAAATGATTTATGATTTAACACTCGTATTTCATACAGGATTTTATGAGTAATTACAATAACCGTACATAAAATACCCTCTACAGGGTTCAGTTCGTCAACTCTCAGTGCTGGCTATTTCTGCTTCTCACGGTCCTTATCTTCTTCACTAAATATTATTAAGATGGTTAAAACAAGGGGAAGAGGTTGGCAGAAAATGTGGCACATATAGGGAGAAGAGCAATGCGTAGAGGGTTTTGGTGAGGAAAATTGTAGGAAAGACATCACTTGGAAGACCTAGGAATAGATGGGAGGATATTATTAAAATGGATCTTAAGGAAATAGGATTGGAAGTCGTGGACTAGATTCATTTGGCTTAGGACAAGGACAATGTTCAAATAAGGCTTATTGTCGAAATTTTTCTAAATAATATCGATTAATCCATTACATATGATTTTCATCTTTGGTACTAAAGGTAGTGGCCGCGGTCTAAGGAGTGGGTCTGCGGCCGCTCGCTTGCTGCGATTGCGGGTTCGAATCCCGTCTGTGGGATGGATGTCTGTCTCTTGTGATGTTGTGTGTTGTCAGGTAGAGGTCTCTGCGACGGGCTGGTCTCTTTTCCAGAGGAGTCCTACCGAGTGTGGTGTGTCTGAGTGTGATCGTGAAGCGTCGATAATGAGGAGGCCATGGCCCACTGGGGGCTGTTGCGCCATGGGGGGGGGGGGGGGTACTAAAGGTAAACGAAATCTGTCGAGTGACTTTTGTGTTGCAACAGGCATATTGACATTATGTCTATTCTTTTCTTCTTCTTCTTCTTCTTCGGTGGCACTACAGTCCAATGCGGACCTTCGCCTCCTTAATGGCCCTTCCCAGTCACTCTTTTTTTACCTTTCTTTCCAGTTGTTAATTTTACACTTCTTAATGTCTGTTTGTACACAATTCCACCATCTGTTTCTTGGTCGTCCTCTTGGTCGACTTCCTTGGGGATTATTATTAAATACTTGACTTACTGTTCTTTTATTCTCCATTCTGTTAACATGACCAATCCATTTGAGCCGACTTATTCTGACAAATGACAGTATATCTAAATCTCCAAACACCTGCTTTAGTTCCTTGTTATGTCGCTTTCTCCAATTTTCATTTACTTTAATTGCCCCAAATATTCTTCTCAAAATTTTTCGTTCAAAAACTGCCAGCCCTTTAGCAATGTATTATGTCTATTACATATCCATTAAATGCAATGATTATACAGGGCTCAACGCGTTAGCGTTCGGTTCTGGGAGGTGCCAAATTTTGGCGATTCTTCTTTAAGGCCCTTTGAGGATTCCGGGTCGATACCTTGGAATAAACCAAGACCACCTCCTTCCAAGGGTTCATTTACAATTATTTTCCAGAATGATTGTGTCAAATATAAACACTGCCGTTCCCAATAAAATAATCAACAAATAATGCAATTAATACTGTAGATATTATTTACAGGTTCCAAGAGCCGGCGACAGCTAACGCCAAAATTAGCTATGCATCGCTACCTACGGGTGCCCAGCATCACTATGGTAGTTATTACACGCGGCATCAACAACCCAACAAGAAGCAGGACTACAAGGTCTTCCACAATATTCCATCGTCATCGCTCCTACTCACAAACTACGATCCGTTCTACAGTCCCCTTCTGTCGCGTCTCGACAGCGTCTTCAAGCAACTGGGATACGAAACAGAGACTTGCAGAGAGCGCCTCGTTTGTGCCATGTACAACAATCCGGCCAAGTTCGCACCGTACAGTAATCTGGTGTCCGCACAACTCAGTAGGTGAGTCTGGACACTACAGTACTCTAATATCTGCATATCAGAGTGGGTTACTTGGGGCACTACTGTAATCTGGTGTCTGCAAAGCACAGTAGGTGACTTTGTACACTATAGATATTTGGTGCCTGCAAAGCACAGTAGGTGACTTTATACACTATAGATATTTGGTGTCTGCAAAGCACAGTAGGTGACTGTACACTATAGATAGTTGGTGTCTGCATAGCACAGTAAGTGACTTTGTACACTATAGTGTCTGCATAGCACAGTAGGTGACTTTGTACACTATAGATAGTTGGTGTCTGCAGAGCACAGTAGGTGACTTTTTACACTAAAGATAGTTGGTGTCTGCATAGCACAGTAGGTGACTTTGTACACTATAGATAGTTGGTGTCTGTATAACACAAGAGGTGACTTTGTACACTATAGATAGTTGGTGTCTGCATAGCACAGTAGGTGACTTTGTACACTACAGATAGTTGGTGTCTGCATGGCACAGGTGGTGACTTTATACACTATAGATAGTTGGTGTCTGAATGGCACAAGGGGTGACTTTATACACTATAGACAGTTGGTGTCTGAATGGCACAGGAGGTGACTTTATACACTATAGATAGTTGGTGTTTGCATGGCACAGGAGGTGACTTTATACACTATAGATAGTTGGTGTCTGCATAGCACAGAAGGTGACTTTATACACTATAGATAGTTGGTGTCTGCATAGCACAGGAGGTGACTTTGTGCACTACAGAAATCTCGCACCTGCAGAGTTCAGTAGGTGACTTTGGCCACTATAGAAAGATGATGTCTGCGCAGCAAAGTAAGCGAGGTTGGACACTATAGCAATCTTGCATCCACACTGCTCCCAGAATACGTTATGTGATGCTGTCATTTAACCCTCTCAAAGACGAAGAGGAGACACGAGAAGAAAATCACACAATATTCAGTCCAACAAAATTCAGTTTGTTGGGCTGAATATTGTGTGATTTGATTATCGACAATGCACGGTATTAACAATATAAAGAGAAAGAGAAGAGAGTTGTTTGGGGGGGGGGGTGTGCAGTGAGAGAGAGAGAGAGAGAGAGAACATTACAAGTGTGGAAACCGATAGAAAATGTTATAGCTCTTTAGGTTCCCAGGCAATGCCCGCTCGTCCTTCTGGTAAAGATAAACTATCTTTGGGAAGCTCTGGAAAGTGAATATGGTAAATTTATGGCAAATGAATTAGTTTTTGGTTATGAAGCAGAGGGAAGAATTGAGTCTTTTGCTTCTTCCGGCATCTCGCATGTTCAACATGCCATGAAGGCCCAGACAGGGAGTAGAGGTATAGCTCTACTGTTTCTTTAACCTCGACGCTAGTTGGGGGTGGTTGGTTAACGTCACTCCCAGGCCGTTTTATCCCCGGGAATGGCCAGGCATTGTATATTTCAAAATCAACCTCTGAAAAAGCGAACCTTTTGGACGAAGAAAATAATATTATGTTAGTGAATCAATTAAGTAAGAAGAGTTACTGAAGGAGGAGGAAAACGAATGGACAAAACTTTTGTTCTGAAAACTCGGTGAAAATTTACCACATCAAAAATTAAGTTATTCTTATATTCTAAAAACATTATGTCAACTGATGCTGTTACATATAGTCTAATATGACTTAAATATAAATTGTTGGCAGGTAAAGAATTTGGCAGTGGATTACTTTAACCTATTTCAAGGTAGTATTCCATAATTCTCCAGGAAGGTTTGAGTAAAACAAGGAAAACGCTTCTCAGAATTGTTGGTAACCCGCCTTAGAATCAAACCAAGTGCCTCCGGAATGGAAGTCGAGAACGTATCGCAACACAGACATTCTTATTTCACTTGAGAGACCTAGATGTAGAGGGTATAAGATAATATTAAAATACAGCGTAGAGAAATAGGGTGTCTTATGATAATGTTGTTTTTTAACAGCACAAAATTTTCTGGCTATACTATATGATATCACCAAGCTCAAGTCCAATGCTCCTTTGTAGATACACTAACTATGTAGTGTTCCATTTATATGGACCAGTGAACAGTGACACTGTACGGTTTCATACAGAATTTGCTTTTGATTGTAGTAATAACAGTAGAGGAGTGCCGGTAAATTGCTATATTTTACTTTCGTGGATATTTTAACTCACATAGACTTACATAAGTAATATTTAGGGACGATGGTTTTTACTCTTATCCTATTATTAATTCAATGAAGCGTTTAAACATACCCGGTTTACTATAAACCGATACGGTCAATGTTTTCTTAATCCGGACAGTTATATATTCGTTGCTTCTCCAAACGTATAGAGAGGTCACCAGAGGTCACTCGGTATAACTGAGTAAGTAAGTCAGTAACTCCATGAAACGAAATCCTTTTTGAGAAGGTAGTAATTCCCCTGCTAGTCAAATTCCCTGCATTTTATTAACCAGAAATTTCGTTACACAGTTTACAAGATCCAGCCACCGGTCCTCATTCTGAGCCAGACAAATCAAATCCACAATTTTCTACTGTATTTTAATACCCATTCTATATCCTCCCATCTACGTCTAAGCCTTCCAATTACTCTCTTTCCTTCAGGTTTTTTTTTTCGGAAGCAAACTATATGCTTGTCTTCGTTCCGTTGCTGAAATTATAAAAGTATATTTGGAAAATAAGAAACACATACAAAGTTTTTTGTTGGGAAACTTAAAGACGAGCTAGGTGTAGATCAGAGTATAATAGTACAGTAGACCCTATATTATATTCTGATCATCTGGGTTGTCAGGCCGCGTAGAATTATCATTGAATACCAGCTTTTTAAAGAAAATTGCTGCCAACATCTTCAGGGTAGAAGTGATTATCTTACAAATTACTGTATAAGCTAGTATATTCGTGCCATTCTCATTTCAGCCCTGAAGATAGAGGAACCCTTTCCCTCTGCAACTTTTATATTGACTTAAGAGACTACAAGGCATGAGAACTCAGAAAACGAAATGAATAAACACCATCAAGAAAACTTCATATCTTATTTCACTTTATATTCACCGTGCATCTTTTTATAATTGAATTATTTGTACCAACAAATGCACTAAGACAGTTTTTTCACTGTTTTCTTTATTATTACGATGCCCCAAGAATTGGTCTATGTAAAAACTCACTTAAAATACCCCCTGATGATGGCAGAATAACTGCCGAAATGCGTATTGGGACATCGTAATAATAAAGAAACAGTGAAAAAACTGTCTTAGTGCATTTGTTGGTACAAATAATTCATTCATATCTTATATTTACAATACAAATTAAGGTTAAGATATTACTTTGTGGAATTGGTTTATCTGCCGTAGGATACAGGCCTTTGTGAAGACGTTATAGCAAATCCAGATTCCGTAAATTTCGGAAAAATTATTGACCGGATTAACGACTATCAAGTTTTCGAAATGACTCTTGTCTCATGGAGATTTTTACTATGATCAACAGTGAGTGACAACAATCTGACCAGTGAATATATGTCTTTTAGTAACGACGTTACTGACTTAGAGAAACAATTTCACATCGCTTCCGTTCACTGGTGACGGCCTTTTAAACTAATCGAACACAATCGACATGCTGCTACGAACACTAACTCAACCGGAAAATTGAGAGGCATCTTCACAGTTTGCAGAAAACCGAATTCTAAGTGTTCTTTGCATAATAGAATGATTTGAGAATAGGGAAGGCGTGTCTGTCCGTTGATCCATTCAAGTATCTCTTACACAATTCACGAAACTGAAATTAAATTTCATATTAGAAATCTACTCGGCCACTGAATTTAATCTTATCGCATACCTCTCAATACTAGAACAGCGATTACACGGTCGGTGTAGCCACCAGGCTACGGTCTGGACAATCAAGGAACTGTGTTTCGATTCCCGGCAGGGACAAAAGACATGTCTTTTCTTCAAAGCGTTCAGCCAGCTCTGGGGTCCAACTTGTTTCCTATTCCGTGTGTACTGGAGGCTCTTTCCCCGGGGCCACTCACCTCAATCTAGTGCTGAGGTTAAGGATAAATGCACGTCGAGCTCCCACTTTTATGGTATGCAGAGAGACAATTTTATCTTTTACCCCACGTGTCAAAAAGTAATTCATACTTTACATGAGACCAAAATCGAATTTTATCAGCCTTCAGCAGTTTACATTAAAAAATATGCATATGAAAATAGGTAGCGTGTCCAGAAAGCACTGTCTTGCCTTCTTTGAACAACCGACACCATTTCCTCACATCACCTTCGTTCATTGCACCTTCACCATACATTTCAACACTCTGCCTGTGAATTTCCGTCTGACGAAACTTTTAGCATTTAAAAATCGCAATGCCGACTGCACATCACACGTAGCGCTATTTTAGGTTTTCGCGTTAATCTTTAACAACAATAGTGAATGGGGGGAAAAATTGTGACACCGTACTACGCAATACACGTGCCCCCCTTTGCATACAGAGGAATGAGCTTCACAGGAAGGGCACGCGTCACCTGCGCGGCCGCTACTCGCTTACTATCCGGATGTACCTCGCACTTTCCCACTTGACTTGTACAACTTTTGTTAGACATTGCAATACTGTGAATGTTTATGAAATTTGCAACGAAGGATCATTTTTCATTTTATGCAGTATAGGAGTGTGATTGGTTTAGCTAGAGTAGATTTCTGTAATGAACGTGAAGATGATTTAGAGATTTTAAGTTTTAATTCACCGTGCATTTTATTATTTAAGATAAAACACCAACAAATGCACAAACTATAAGGTGCAAATTTGCTCCCTATATCATGATTTACCCTACGCGTTTCAGCTCCTCATGAGCATTTGCAGCATTTGTAAAGCACCTTTTATAATAGAGAAAATAACCCCTGATGATGGCTCATGAGGAGCTGAAACGCGTAGGGTAAATCATGATATAGGGAGCAAATTTGCACCTTATAATTTGTGCATTTTTTGGTGTTTTATCTTAAATGATTCAGAGACTTCAGGTTTTCAAGGTGTTTTGAAAAATTTTATATTCTGTGTTGTGACTCTGTGTATTCCAGTAGGTGGGTACCAAAGTATGACCTCAGTGCAAATATTTCCTTTATCTTTCGGTTTGACGGCAAAAACAAACGAAGCATTGAGGCCAGGTACATGATTCGCCGACCTAAACATTATGTATGAATTGTTTGTTAGATAAACATTGCGAACTGGGGGAAGATGTGGGTATTTGTGGCAACGTCAGACTAATTTAACATGTAAATGATCCGTACATGTATCATACATTCATTACAAAAATAGAGTACAGTAAAACAAAGACTTAATGCTAACAAAGTATTTGGATCAGACACTATGGAACAGGAAAGGAGACTTTAAAAATTCTGCTATTAACTCCTGTTAATATAAAAATAACACATCGTTTTGAAAACGGGTTTATTTCCTTTTTCAAGTGGAGAGAATATGAAAAAATTCCCACTACCTTAGTTTCCTAAATAGAGCTACTCTTATCAAAGTTAAAGTTGACCCTGCCCACGCCATGAAGAAGTGGTATAGCTCCACACATTCTTAACTTCGGCACTAGATGGAGGTGATTGGTTAACTTTACGCCCCGGTCACTTTAGTTCCTGGGACTAATTGAATAGGAGATTAGTGGGATTCAGAGCGGGACTGGACGTTTTGGAGAAGAATAAAACTTCTTGCTATTGCTGGGATTCGAATACGGATCGTTCAGCCCATAGCCTAGTCAATATACCCACTGCGATCTACTCTATTACCGTGGACTAAAAATGTATTTAGGTTCGATTCTTATCTTGTTATGTTTTTCGTATAGCTTTCTGCACAGCAGGTGAAATCTCTTAAGGGCCCTGGCTGTCGTGTTGGCAAATAATGATAACAAAGGTGAAAAGTTTTTTTTTTTCACCTATTCAGAAAATGGGTCGACTTACTTCGGTTTAAAAATGTTTCCTGGTAATTTCGAATAATCTTCACTTCCGAACTAAGCATGTACAGAATGTTTCTTTCTGCCCTTAAAAGTAGTTCAGCTTAAACTTATTTTCAGTGATTCAATCCCGTATTTAACCCTTTAAAGACGAAGCGTAAACTGCTTAATTTAAAGACCCAGTTCGTACCGCGCAGTAAACACTCTTCATCTCGGTTAAAACTGTTGATGCATCAAGTAGCCATTAGGCTTTAAAAGGTTAACGGGGATGTAAAATTGAAAGACCGTGCGTGACACGGTCACGTGAGCCTCAGATCTGTAGCAATACATTTACAGCACGTAAAGTGTCACGTGACTGTTGAATTTAGGAAATGAAATGCAGCTTTCATGTGATTCACAATAGAAACTAACTTTTGTTGACAAGAGACGTGTAGCTTGTAAAAAGAAAGAAGAGAGATGGAAGAATAAAGAAGTGAAAAGAGGAGGTAGGGAAAAAGTAAGAAGGAAAAGAGGGAGCAAGAAAACATGAATTATGAAAATTTACAAATAAAAAACAAAGGAAAATGAAAAATTAAGGAAAGAAGTAAGGAGAAATAAATAATAAAGCTTACAACGAAAGGGATCGAGAAGAAAGAGGGGAGAAAAAGAGTACAAGATGAAAAAAGACAAAGCAAGGACGAGAAAGGAACCGCAAAGAAAATAGAATCAAGAGAAAGGAAGGAATCAATAAAAGGAGTGATAGAAGCGAAAGGCTAATGCCTGTGTCTTGTACTCTCGGAAATCATTCCATCTTCACTTCTTTTGATGCTGAACAAATTCCGACGTAAAAGCAGACTAACTGCCTTCAGTGTGGAATTCAGCTGGAGAAGTTCTCCTGCTGGAGAAGTTCTCCTGCTCTATGGAACCCCCATATGTCATTACCGTTATGACAAGAGCCCCCCTACCCCCCTCACTGGACCTTACACTGCACGATTTAAATGAAGCCCTGCTCTCTCATCCCAGTTCTTTAAGTTCCATTTCAGTATTATCCTGCCTTCTTTGATTAGGTCTTCCAAATTATCTGTCGCATGTTCTCTTCACATTCTCCTTGCTGTGTTATTTTGTTGTTTGCATCCATCGAATCAAATATTTTGTTTATTTTTTCCTTTTTTAATCAATTACACTACAATGTGCCGATCCCAGTGGCCGCGCGGTCTAAGGCGTGTGTCTACGGCGCTCGCTTACTGGGATTGTGGGTTCGAATCCCACCTAGGGCATGGATGTCTGTCTCTTGTGAGTGTTGTGTGTTGTCAGGTAGAGGTCTCTGCAACTAGCTGGTCCCTCGTCCAGAGGAATCCTACCGAGTGTGGTGTGTCTGAGTGTGATCGTGAAGCCTCGAAAAATGAGGTGGCCTAGGCCCCCAAGGGGCTGTCGAGCCATTGGAAAAAGTAACACTAACAATGTTAGATAAAATGTTCAAGTTTGCAAGTCCTGATTATGTAATCTTCTCAATGTAACCGTTCTCTCTCTCCTACATGTCAGTACAATGTTTTCCTCAGCCCTATTTCCTATAATAACCTTAGTTTAAAACAGCATCATTAATGACACACGAAGTGTTACGACGCCTTACTGTACGGAGGCATATAGCTACTTTTCGGAGTGACATCTGCCTCCGTATTCAGGGATCAGCCGACACTACAACTAGGTACAGGAGGTCGAAATACAGTCCTTTGTATTCGATCTTTATATTTGAGAGTCTTGGTTTAAAATTTGTGGCCGGAAACCAGCCTTCTCGGTCCTTTTTTTCCCCTTTCTTTCTTTTTTCCTTCCACACAAATGCAGGGCGTGAAACACAAATTGGCCACAACCGCTTCCTTGCAGACTCATTCCAATTTATTATTCACCGATCATCCTAACATTCGATGCTATAAATGTGAGCTACTGACAGCATCGTTAAATAAGTCATAAATAATTAAAATAAACACATAACTGTGTCACACCCACAAGGTCGAGGCGTGATGTTCGTTACCTCATACCTTGGGCCGACTGAAGGCACGAAGAAAGCAAGCATGTTTCTGAGGCGATATTTTTCACGTCGATTTTTCTCACAAAAATCCACAGACTGTTTCATTTCACTAACTACAAATTTTCTGCGGTCTATTTTTTCTTAATTTTGATCTGCTCAAAATATTGGTGCAAAGTGCAGACAAGCGCAGGTGAAAGCCCTGGCAAAGTGTGTTTGTGTGTGTGTGTGTGGGGGGGGGGGGGGGGGGCAAAAATTTGTTTGCCTGGGACAGTAGAAAACAGAGTCTGTGCTCTTCGTGTCTTATACCTGTAACTTGGGCTCCGAGTGATAATTCATTCGCTGCAGTAAACCAGGTTTTACTCTCTCAACGTTCGTGGCCACAGATCCACGTAACCCGTGCTAATGAAGGGGCCCATACACGAAGTTACGACGCACGGTGCCCGGTACCTGGTGTGGTTTAGGCACTTGGGTGACTAAACCACACACAAGAGGTGATGTCTGTGGGGCAGTACAGCTATCGTGACACATTGACCGATATTTGTATACAGTGACGTCACGATGGGGGGAGGCGCCCCCAAACCGGCTGACCCACTTTGAAGGCAGACCTAAACCAATAACCGTATTGTAATGTTAACGTTACAAGCTTACCGTTCATTGACCACTGCCTGATATGGCGCAGTGACTGCTTATGTTGCTTGCAGAAAGAGGGAACGAGTGCAAAGGAGAGGGAGAGAGAAACGGAGAATAACACAGAAGAAAAGGGGAGAAATATAAAGGAAGGAACTAATAAAGGCAGAGAGAAAGAAAAGGCAAAGGAAAAGTGAAAAGTAACAAAGAAAGAGAGAGATGAGATTTTTCTCTGCTTTTCTAACTTGCCTTATTTAGAAAAACAGAGGAAAACACGAAAATTAATGGAAGAGGAATGATAATTAATAATACACAGAGGAAGATGAAATGAAGAAAGAAATATAAAAGGTAAAGGTAAAGCAATCCCATTACAGGCCTGGACAGACCCTTAGGGTTCCAGGGCGTTGAGGCTCCCAGATTTGTAGACAATCGGCACATGAAGGTGGTAAGGTTGCCAGCCCTATGCACCAGCCGCCTTTACCCCCCAGGAAATATTCCTGGTACTCATTTCTGTTAGAGGCTGAGTTGACCCCAGGGCCATAGTGCGACTGAAAGGATTATGTCAATGAAAACTTCCAATGACACCATTGGGAATCGAACTCGCGACGTTCCAAGAAAAAAATATGTAAAGAAGAAAAGTGAAAAGAAACAGTAGAAGAAAGGAAAGACACGAAAAGAATATAGCAATAGACAAGGAACAGGGATATGACATTTTTAAATTATTTGTGTCTTAATTATATGTTGTTTAGTTTAATGTTTTAGATCTGCTTCGTCTCTCAGAGCTTAGAGTGGATATACAACTGGAAGAGTCAGCTTCTTAACACAGCTGTGCTTCCCAAGTCACATAGGGTTTACATCAAAATTTCGTAGAGGAAGTAAAACTTTTATGGTAAATATTAATGTAAGTGTGTAAAAATACTTGGCGGTAAATTTCAGAGAGTTGAATGAGTTGAGGAAGCCATCAACAGACAACCCAGAGATTCTACGCTTCTTCCGGTACATGAAGGCAGCTAAAGATGGTCAAGATGGTGTGGACTGTATCCAGTTACACCCTGGCTGCTCATCTTCTAGTGCACCCACCAGTGTTCAGCCTCCCATGATTAAGACTTACCATGATATTAACAAATTGGTGCAGGCAAGAAGTCTGGGAAAATCTATTGGAGTTGAGACGAAGACCAACCATTCTCCAGAGGTAAAATGGGTGATACTGCATGTTAAAGAGGGCCAGTGCAACAACAGAGATGTGCTTGTGGTTTTATGATTTGAGACACTGATGAAGGGTACTAAAGTTTCAGGGCAACATACTGCTTCTATCTTCTGTGGTTATGTAGGTGGACCAGACAGAGGATCATAATTTTCTTCTCAGGGGTTGTGGGTTACATTCTTGACTGGATTAAGATATATGCAAGAAAATCAGCATTCTGAAGATAGGTACAGTACGTTCCTCAGGCAGACTACACAGTCATTTATATACATCAACATATGCACACAATAAAATCACAGGTTATCCACAAACATAAACCATCCTAGATGTTTCAGCAATAAATTGTCATTCTCAGGGAGGTATCAATACAAAGGAATACATAATATTAATGCATCACTCTCACATGTACAATGTCAAAAATACACAATAGCAGCTATATATGTTTGTGGATAAATTGTAATTCTATTGTGTGTACATATTGGTATATATAAATGATTGTAAGCACAGTGCACAGAATGAATAATACTACATGGTGTTTTAACCCAGAAGACCACAATCTGAATTTCATCATGCATATTACAAATCTTATACATTCTGGCAGTAGCATCTGTAGTTTCAACTGTACAAATACTAAAGCACACCATTTTAGGCCTACAAACTACCAAACCAGGCCTGCCCACTGCCCATCCCTACAACATATGCCCCCAATACTTAACTTAGTGCTGACTTAATCTAATAAACAAGTGACCACTTTCTAAGAGGTCCTTACATTTTCTATATGCATTCTGCTTTTCATATACTGTAGCCCATTGTAGCAGCCTACAATTAACTGTCATAGTAATACTATAAGTTGGTTGATTGGGGTTCAAGTCCAATCAGAGTTATCGCTATGTCCCTACCGGCTTTGAGGTCAACCTAGATTCATATCCAAAGCATACTGGAAACTTTTCTGACCAGGAGCAATGGGATTGTAGTATGCAGCTGATCAGTCACTTTCATATAGGGCTATTCCTGACAAATGCTTGATTACTTTGTTCACAAATATAAATACAACTGTATTTTGTTTTGTGAAAATCAACATTGGGTGGACAGAAACATTTCAGAGGAAACATAGTCCCTCCAACTATTGAATACGGTATATTGCACCCTGAAAATGAAGGCAGTATACCCCTCTAAAACACTGGTACCTACATATCAGACCACATAGTGTCACAACCCAAAAATTCACAATTTGAAACTCCATTGTCACATAATCCTTATATATTACAGATCTGGTATTGGCTTTCCTTCTCATAAAATGCAACACTGTATAACCACTCAGAAATGGTGATACAGTTGATTAATATAATCCAGTTCCTATTAATTTGATGGTTGTCATCCCATTGTGTTTTCAATATCAACAAATAAGCATTTAGAGTTTCAGTCTAACAAAACTTATATTTATTACAGCTTAGCTACATGTGTCAGTCCCTATTTGGACCATCTCAGGCTATTATATAAAACTTTTAAAAATAAAGGTAAAGGCATACACAAAATATACACTCTGTTTGTGAGCTCTCACAATTACAAATCATTCATCATAGTTGTCATTGTTATGGATAATAAGAATTATAACTATACAATAGCTTGATGATGGTCCAAATAGGGACCAAAACATGTAGTGAAGCCATAATAATTATAAGTTGTGTTAGACTGAAGATTCCATTGCCAGTTACTAATTCCTATTCTTGTGTAAAGTACACAGTATGATGAAAAGTTGTTGAACAAACAATGTTAAGTTTTAAAATAATTTTGTTCACAGACTTAGTTGTTAATGTGGATGGGATCACTCTGCTCGTGAAATAACACACCTTCTATGTTTATGGACATGAGATTGGTTGAAGAGCCATCAGCAGCAGTGGCCATCCATTGATTATCACATAGAGGTGTCCTAATGATCATCTCAGGGTTCTGGAATGGATTAAGATGAATTCAAGAAAATCAGCAACACCAAGGAAATTGTCATCATTATTTACTTCAATTGTTATTAATATGATAGTCATTTTAGATTTCAAAGAGTAGTATTGCCTGCTTTAACAGTCAGCAATTTATAATCTTACTGACAGACTGTATCAGTGGATTCTTCTGGCTGTCAGATTGAACAGTGGTAAAATGTTTAAGCTGTTCTGATATTCTCCTGGAATATAATGCCATGTAATATGACAGATGGGTACCAATGTCTGAAGTCTTCTATTCTGAAGATGGAGGCAGCAGATTTCTCTGAAGCATTGGTGAGTGTGTGTGTCTACTATATTACAGCATTCACATCTTGGAAGACTGTAACCTTCAACACCATATCCTGTAATTATCCACTGAGCATTGTGACAAAGATGTGATTTGCAAGATTTGTGGTTCTTACAGAAGTGCTGCTGAAGATTCAAGACTTGGGACATTACTGTGTGTTGACCAGTAAATAGTTACCAATGTTGTGAAGGTTTGTAGTGCATTCATCTTTAGGATCAAGCATCCATAGATGCTTTGAAACATTAGGAACTATTTAACACTCAAAATAGTGTAACATCCCAGAATACTTGAATCATCAGACCTCTGGTGTCAGGGACCTATATCTTAATATGATGCTCAACTTTAAACAAGACACATAATAGGCAACTGTTTAGCTGAGCAGAAGAAATTTTCTTCCTTATGGATGCCTAATTACCACATTTTTGTTACTAATTCCGGATTATTGTAAGCTCTTTAGCAGGTCTGGAATAATTGTGCATTGTTGGTTTGAATGAGATGGACATACAGAGAAGCAGCTGTTAAGATTGAATGTATCTATGATAAATGTTAGTTAGATGTCTGAGAAGTTTTTCATCCAAATGTTATTTATATAATTTGTATTTATTGTATTAATTTATTTAAAATTTATAAATATTGTTAAAATAAAATAATCCCAAGAGTGTATTCCCCAGTATTTCCCAAACACATTAAACATAATTATCTAATCATTTGGCACACAAATTTATTAGTGGCAAGTCACCGATATGTCTCTTTCATTGTGAAAATTTTTTTTCAGTGTTGACATAAAAAGACCCTGAGCATTATTTAGGTGCCATGATAATTCTTTCATTGTGGTGACTATGTTATGGGCTGGACAACTGAAGAACATCTGGCAGGGGAAAGGGAAGGAGATTTTTCTGTTCTCCAAAGGTTTCAGACCACATGTCCAAAGCAATCTTTCAAGCAATACAGAGAAAGTTTTCTAAGTAGTATTTCTAAGCTGTATTTTCTAAGAGTAAGTTTTCACCACTTGCAGAAGTATTTCTTGAGTTGTGGTAAGTTTTAAAGAGATAAAACTGATAGTTGCTGAGACGGTGAAAATATTTCTGCCTTTTAAGGTGCTTGAATAGTTTTGATAGCAGTATAATCCAGCCCACATCCTTTTCTTTCTGACCTACTTATAATGATGGCAGGTTTCATTTGACAGTTTCATACTGAATAGCCTGCGTGTATGGGGGCACAAACTTGTTTATACACTACATGTGTTCCATTGACATCTGTAAATAACATCCACATTCTTTAGTTTTACAAACCCATCCTTGCCATAACTGGTGATGGATGGTGATGTTGTCAGGACTATAATTAGATATCTAACTCCACGAGCAGAGTCCCTCTTGAGAAGCTAATAGTTCATCAGCTTTTGAAGAAATTATCACATTGTATGGAAGCTGGTGGGGGCACGCAGTGGCACAGTTGGTTGAGGCACTGCACTACAAGCCAGAAGGTCACGGGTTCGATTCCCGATGGTGTCATTGGGATTTTTCATTGACATAATCCTTCCGGTCGCACTATGGCCCTGGAGTCGACTCAGCCTCTAACAGAAATGAGTACCAGGAGTATTTCCTGGGGGTAAAGGCGGCCGGTGTGTAGGGCTGACAACCTTACCACCTTCATGTGCCGATTGTCTAGAAATCTGGGAGCCTCAACCTCCTGGAACCCTCAGGGCCTATCCACGCCTGTAATGGGATTGTGTATTCACATCAGGCCACCACTTGTCCCTATCATGAAATAGGTCCATTCCATCCCTTTACAGCCTACGTTTTAAACATCCATGTTAGTATTGTGCTCCATGTCCACCTAAGTCTGCCAGTTATGCAGTTACATTTATCAGTCTTCACCAACGGTGACTGTAGAGTTTGTTACATTCATACCCATTATGTGATATTTTACGATGTAATGGCAGTGAATGGCAGGCAGCCATCACAGAGGCGTCAGATAATCTGTGGAGGTGGCTATGTTTGCGGCGAGGTAGGTGGCGTGGAGTGTTTGTTCCGTAAGGACGTAATGTAGACATGCTTTTAAGTGTTTTCTAATTTAAAAATTACACTTGAAGCCCTGTGGTGTGTAGAAGAGCATCAAAAAGTTGGTAAAGATTAGTGACATACATTTTGCAGGTGAGGGAGATGTGACATTTGCACCCACGTGCTTTGCCCGAGTCATAGTCTGTGCCTAGTGAAAGACGTTGGCAGTAAATTCAATTTCATGGAGAGTCCTGAGTTGTCACAAGAAGGAATAATACCGTAATATGCATTTGCAGCGTGTCTTGTGGTATTTCAGGGCAGTTGTAACACGATAGAAATTTAGTGCATTAACCGATCTGATTGCCCCAGGTTTATCCTGTAAGCTGGCTATATAAATTTGCCAAATACCGATAGCACTCCACCGAGTTTTGACCGAATTTAGTAGTGATAGCGTTTGTAGGTTTCGGTATCGTTTGTGCCGCTGCCGAACCCCCACTTTGGAGGATCAATTTGTTGGTTGGTCATGACTTTAGTATATTCACATATATCAATATATCTGGAGGCTTAGGAGTGGCATAACTCGTAATGAATTTTAGTGGATAATTATCCCCAAAAGGCATGGCCAGTTAATTTGAAGCAAATAATTCATTCTTAATTGTGCTTTTAAGCATACTGGTAAATCAGTTAAAAATTTGAGAAAACTGTCATCTCATGGTGTCTTTTCTATTTACCATTCTAGGTTAACCTAACCTGATCTGTTTTTAATGGGGGTGCTCTATAATAACTACAGAATTCTGCACCTGGTCGAAGCTGGTTTATCATAAGCTAGTGAGGGGAGGGTCAGCTAATGGCCTGTCGAGTAACATACTAGCTGGAATGTAGCCTGTTATTTTAAATACATGGGCCTAAAATTGCACAGTGACACTACTGTAAGTAAATACTACTTCACAGTTCCCATATCAGATACAATACATTCCATAATTGAGATTTTCCCTTGTGAGTTATTTGTGAAACATTCAGCAAGTGCCTTCCTGCCTGTAGGCATCGTGTACAATGTATATTCTACAATTATCATTTGGGTACAGTGCTATTATTTTAGTTCATGTGAATGAACCTAGATGACAGGAGTGGCATGTTTTATCCATTGGACTGATGTGAGTGAGAAGTACCTTGAAATATGAAATGTTTGCTGAAAAGAATAGGATTAGCAATTGCAGTAAATTTTTGTAACATGCTAAGGTTGAGGTACATGTGATGATGTTCAGTCTCCTCCCCCCCCCCCCCTCCTGCCCTTGCAGTTTCTGCAATCTGTTCCCATATTCAAGAACTTACAAAAGTGTGACCAATAAACACATTAGATACAGACCGATGATAGAAAGCAAACTAAACTTGCTCTGATGCCAAAGAACCACATCCTGAAGGCATATAGGTGACATGAAGGTAAAACTCCATGTAGGTTTTCGGCAGTGTGTTTGCCCATTCATAATGGTAGGATTAGGTACATGATTAGCATCAGTATAAATCTGTGGGTGAGTGGTGCTGTTTCAGAGTAGAAGCCTGGAATGTGGAGACGGTATGTTTCTCTGAAATGTCAGCCTACCAAACAACACAGTGTTTGTAAGCTTCATAGTCTCTTCTTTTGGGTACCTCAGATCTCACAGTTACTTGTTATTGAAGCTGGTACTTGTGGACAAGTATTTACCCATCTGGATATGACTCTGTTATGTATTTGAGACATATAGAATCTTTGAGGAAATTATAAAGTTAGTATAATAAACTAGACTAAACATTGCATTGGAGTTGAAGAGTATTTGTGTGAATTTTGCAGGATAAAAGCCCTTTCAGTGACTATTGTTACACATCCAGTGATACAACAAGGATAATGATTTGCTGTGAAGTGGGATGAGTTCCAAATCCTTTGAAATATAATGCAAATTAAAAACAGAAAAGACCCTAATTCTTTTTGCAACGTTTTCTTGTTGTCATAACTTAATTATAAAGAATCATCAAAAAATCTAATGTTATTCATTTATTTTGCTTAAAAGGTATGCTTTGCATACTGATGTGTAATATACTCCTGATAAATAAGGTTGAGCTTCTGACAGCAGTGCTATGAAGACCACTTACTGTATGCTGGGATGTGATGCCTTTTATCTTGGTAGGTAGGCACCAACATATTGGAGGAATATGCTGCCTTCAGAATGCTCCAGAGTGTAGTTACCTGCCTGCCAAATGGTTGTACACCCAAAAGACAAGTAATCAGCATTCTGTCTGTAAGTTTTTCAGTGTGTGTTGTCTCATACATAACAGAGGTGAGAAATGCTTTTTGTAATGGGTACATTTTGTTTGATATTGTTGTAGTGACGTGGCTGAGGAAGGTGCTGTTCCGAGGGACAGTGGATGTCATCGTCAGTTTTAGGTTCAGCAAAATGTGACCAGGAAGGCTGTTCCCCCTACACTGTTCATGTGGAGGCAAGCCAGGAAGCTCACCAACTGCTGCTGTCAGCACATAGCAAGGAGTCCCTGTAGTAAAGGTGTGTGTCATGTCAGAAACCGAATTGTGCAATATGTTTGGGAATTCAAAGATGGATGTTGATCTTAAACCTTTGCTTACTTATTGTGAAATACACTTTGAACATAAGTCTTTGGTTGTAATGAGTTGTTTTGTACAGAGCATGTGTTGGTAATTGGATAGTAATTGTGAATTTTTGCTGTTTATGCACAATGTTGGAGAGGCTTGGGTGAAGCGGTCACTGATTCAGTTCATGGAGCATGTGGTCATGTTCTGAGGAAGGCCAGACAATGCAGTGGGTCGTTCTTCACTCTGTGTATCATCTACAGGGAAGACATCAACTGTGGACTGCTTCTTGAGCACCCAGAAGCTTCCCTATATAGTCCTGTTACTGCATTATAGCTGTGAGCTTGCGCTATAGTGGAGGTGTGTATCATGTCTGGTGGTAATTACAAGTGTGTTCTGAAACAGAGTATTATTCATTGTTGGTGCAAAAGTGCATCTGAGCTTCACCACCTGTTGCCTTGTTATAATTTTGGTTAAACTTGGACAAAAATGACGGCCACTTTATATTATGACCTGCATGCATCTCAAGCATAAACTCACGAGCTGTTTATCATAGCAAGACACTTAAATAAAAAAAAGTTAAGGCAAAGAAAACACACAACTTATGCCCAGTGAATGGTTTCTGTGTGTGATTGTGTGTGAGTACATTTCCTAACTTGTTACCCTTTAAACAACATGTGTTTGCATAAAAACGCCCCTAGAAATTCATTTTATATATTTAGGCAACAAGGAAATTTACTGCATTTTTAAGACATGCCACATAATCTGTGTTTTATTTTCAACAAAATGTGTTCTCCCCCCCCCCCCCCCCCCCCCATAATTTTATTGTTTTTTTCAAATAATACTTATGTTTTTGATGAACCGTGTGCTAATATTTACATGCCAACCTGGTTGTTTAAAGGTTAATATCCAGACTTAGGTGATAATGCCCAAAATTGCATAATTTGCACTCTTCGCTAAATAATGTCAGGGTTACAAAATCAAGGAGGATGACATCCTAGTATGCTTAGGAGGGTTCAGAAATGTATGTAATATTAAGGTCAGAGAAACTGATTAAAGAGACCAGTTGGGAGACCTAGGCATAGATGGGAAGATAACAGGATCATTATTCTATGTGATAGGTGTCACTGATTACTTCCCCATAAGCTTGCTTATGTTGAAAAGTTTCAGTGTGCGTTAGATGTGACATGTTTCTTTGAGCCAGAGGAAAACAATTCCAGCATGTTCTTTAAAAATCTTGAGCATCCAAGTTAATATTAACTTCATCATATTGAAGTAAACAAAAACACATGGGCCCCACCTCACAGCAGATTGGAAAAGTGATAAGCACTGCACTTCTTTGTATCACACAAAATGGATGGTCTGAGTGAAATAGTGGTAACGGGTTGTCAGATAAATGAATGCCCCTCTATTAAAATGGATGTGAAATATGGTGTGGGGGTGGTGACTGGATTACCCTGGCACAGGATATGGACGAACTGCAGGTGTTTGTAATCACAGAATGAACCTTCATGTTACATTAAAATGTGAGAAACTTTTTGACTTCATGAGCATTTGTTGACTGTACAGGAAGGACTGTACTGTGAATTCAGTAATATACTTACTTGAAAGGGAGCTGGGATAGCTCAGTCATTTTAATGACTGGGCCATGGGCTTGATGACCAATGAAACATGATTCAATTTTTGGCAGGGGAAAAATTTTTTCACTTCTTCAAAGCATTTAGACCAGTTCTTAGACCCACCCTTCCTCCTATTTAGTCCATACTCAGGGCAAAGCAGAGGAGCCACAAAGCAACCACTAGTGCCAGGGTTAAGAATGTGTGCAGCTATACTTTTATACCCACATATGCCTTCATTGTGTGGTGCTTAATTAAGCTTTATCTTATATAAAGTGTTTTCATGTTATTGAGTTGTGTTGCTCACAGCACAAACTGTTGTGAAATGTAGGAGGTGGGTAATAATTTAAAGTGATGTACTTCGTGTTCACAGGCGGCAGTGACAACATGGCGTTCCAGATGCTGAAGAGTGACTGTGTGGTCAGCGTCCCTGCATATCATCTTCTAGGACATCAGTGACTTCAGACTGAGGGAGAAGATGAGGGAAGAATGTCTTGTGGCTGTAGCGCAGTGTAGTTGGTAGAAGTGCCATACGACTGTGCTTTTCTGCTGATGGAGTAAGGTTCTGCGAAGTTGTACTATACCAGACTACACTGCGGCACGTACAAGAAGACAGTAAACCTCATGAGAATGTCATATGTCACAAGATGCAGGGAGTTCCCTCCATTATAGCACGTGTTCCACACAAGACTCTGTTAAAGGCATGTGTCATGTTAAGTTGCAGTGTATCATCTTATTTATCTTTAACTTGGAAAACGCACAATTACGCATGCCAAAGTAGGATCATTATGCCTTGCCTTCTTTAGTAGCTGATACAAATGTGTGAGCTCAGGGTCTGGTGAGTGGGTGTGGGACAAGTGGGGGATCAGCATGCAGGGGATGACGGTGTGTTACTGCTAGACCTGTAGATGTGTGCCGTAAACCCTGCTTAGTGCACAAAAGCAAAACGTGTGTCCCTGGCATGATGTTTTTAGAAAGGGCAGTATTTAACTTATGTGAAACAGTAGAATGTTGTATCATTTTAGATTGTATGATGTTATTTGTAAGTCTTACTTTATTGTAGCAGCTTTTGGTTATGGCACTGTGTCAGGATGGTAAAAATTGACATTTGGAGGGACTTCAGCATCCTCCTCCAGGACTGAAATGTCTGAATTATGAATGACAAATGTGTGTGTTTTATTTTGTTATTACTATCTGTTGACAGTTGTGGAGCCACATCCATGAAGAAATTGCTGTCCATAATGTCCAGTACTCCTGTATTTTGGGCCAACGGATGAGCTTATCAACTTTGCATTCAGAGGAGGATTCTGAGTATACTCACTACCTCTTGTAATACAGTCCAGCTTGACGGTTTCAAATTCTGACTCCTGAGGACTCTGATCATTTCCCTTGTCCATCTGTGTAACCACTAATGAGGAGCCTCTTTATGAAAGGTGTGTATCGTATCAGTTGCTAGTTACCTGACACAGTTTGGAAATTCAAGGATCAGGGTTTCTGGGATTTTACATACACATTGGCTGGTACACTTTCCAACAAATGAATTGCATGGACTGGCTGGTATGGAACGTGGGTGTGCATGGTGAGAGGCCAGACACTAACTGCCTCAGCCATGGCATTGCCATCTCTCAAACATAGGCAGTGTTTTCCTCATTACAATCTACTGCTGGCCTACCCATTTATGAATCCTCCTTTACCAATTGTCAGCCCTCTTTTAAATACCTAAACTGTGGCTTAACCCATGGTCTTGTCCCTGTTCTCCTGACCATGTTGTCAGTTTGTGAGAATGGCTTGTTGAGTTACCTTGGAACATCTTTGTGCACTGAGTTCTAAAAATAATAAATTTTGTGAAAGAAAACAGCTTCTGGTACCTTCTGTTGTGAGTGTGTGGTGACTGAGTGTGCTGGAATGAATGTCTGCCCCTGCCTATTCCGCGTAACCTTACGTGATTGGACAAAGATTCGACACACGTATTGAGTCAGTCGGTGGCTGGTGAAAATGTTCACGAACTGTTTGACTGCCATGTCCTTAGAAAAGCAGTTGCCTACCAAACAAATCACTTTCCCTCATTTGGAGACAATGGGAGAAAGAAAATTTGATAGAAAATTAAATCACTTTATACCAAAAGAGAGAAAGCGAAGATGAAGAATGTAGAGGGAAAGAGCAATTCTGCATATGAATACAAGCATTGAAGAAGATGAAGACTACTGTTGCCTGGGATGTGATGCCGTGAACTTAGGTAGAAAAGTTACTAGAATAGATTCTTCTACCTGAAGATGGAGGAACTAAGTTTCTCCGAAACACTGGTAATATTATACCGGAATTTGTGGCAGTACATACGATGCCAGAAGACAGTCAACTTCACAGTCACTGCTGTAAGAATCTCAGATCTTGCTTGTAGAGGATGATGACAATGATGATTATGATGATACAGTCCTTAGACTTAATGGCTATCGTCATCATCATCGTCACAACACTGTGGTTAGACTTTGTCTATTGTCTGATTAAAACACAACATTGTGAGAATGATATTTTAGAGATATGCTCTGTTTGCCTAATGGTGAGAATGAGCTTTATCTGCTGGGTTTACTGGAGCTTCTTCCGGTACTGAGCAGGCTTCTTCCCAGTTTACTGAGCAGCTTTCACCAGGTTTACCTGAGCAGGCTTCTTGCCAGGTTTATGGCAGTCTTCTTCACCCAGGTTAACCTGAGCAGGCTTCTTCACCCAGGTTTACCTGAGCAGGCTTCTTCACCAGGTTTACCTGAGCGGTCTTCACCGGTTTACCTGAGCAGGCTTCTTCACCCAGGTTAACCTGAGCAGGCTTCTTCACCCAGGTTTACCTGAGGCTTTCACCAGGTACTGGAGGCTTCTTCACCCAGGTTTATCTGAGGAAGCAGTGCTGTTCATAGCGTTTTGTGTTTTAATCAGACACTGGATGAAGTCCATTTGGAGTGCCCTAGTCTGTAATAATTACAATGTAGAAAACTTATAATATATAAATGTTCACATTTGATGGTGATGCAAAAATATGTCTGTTCTGGGTTTTAGTAACTCAAAGTGTATTAGGTGTTTTATTGCAGAATTAGTAATATTCATAGCTGCTGAAATGTACTTCTCTACAACATATTCTTTTCATTCTGCCAACATCTATACGCATGGTGGTAGTGGAAGATTGAAGTCATCTGGGATATTATGCTGTATTGAGTGATGGATAGTAGTTTTGAAAGAACATAATGCCTTCAAATTTGGCACTTCTTTGCTTTATCTGTATGTCATTAGTTATGATATTTTTATGGCAGTACCAGTTTGAAGTCCAGTGGCGTGAAACTGACCGCCTCCATGTGGTCCTGAAGTTAAGAATGTGTAGAGTTAACTTCTGCATCCTCATATGCCATCATGGCATTGTGCTTTGCTAAGCACAAGGACAACATTACCTTTACCTTCCCATGCAGTGTGTGCTAATTTATATCACTTGGCTCCATGTTATGTATATCTTTAGTGGCAGACATTAGGCTCTGACGTTTCTTTTTACTAATATTGAGTTTATAATTTCAGGTTTCTTTTCATTTGGAGAAACTGAAATGCAACAAACTGTTGTGCCAAGGTGTCAGGGTCGGAGCTTACATTTTATTGACATACAGAGGCTAGACATTCTAACTAACTTCTTCTTGAGAAGCTAGACAAGAAATTCCCCACATTTTTTGGAACCCAAAGGTTCATTACCATGTTCACAACAGCCCATCACGTGCCCCTGTCCTGGGCAAGATGAATTCAGTCCATGTCCTCCCATCCTTTTTCTTTAAGATCTGTTTTAATATTGTCTTCACATCTATGCATTAATCTTCCAAGTGGTGGCTTTCATTAAGGTTTGCCTATGAAAAGCCTGTGTGCAGTTTGTTTAACTGTATGCATGCCATGTGCACCACCGATCTCGTCCTCATTGATTTGATGATCTGAGTAATATTTGGCAAGGATTATAGATTATGAAGCCCCTCATTGTGTTTTCTCCACCCTCCTGTTGAGCCATCTTGGACCCAAATATCTTCCTCAGCTCCCTGTTCTTAAACACACATCAGCCTATGTATTTCCCATAACGTGAGAGACCAGGTTTTATGCCCATATAAAAAAAAACAGACAAAATTATAGTTCCATTTTCTTTGAGCTGTATGTTTTTAGGAAACAAAATGTTGTGAAGTGAATGGCAGGAAGTTTACCCTGAATGTAAGCCACTGTTAATTTTTACAGGCATAAATGTTGATTTGGTAGTGTCACTCCGTGTCACACTTTGACATATTTTGAAAGGATTTATTAGCTGTCTTATATTGTAATTTTGTCCTGCATTCTGTTGATGAGACATGAACATATACTGGTTTTCTCAGTATTTACTTTTAGACCAACCTTCTTAATAGCAATTCGTTAAGCTTCTGTTCTTTCCTTTCAGCAGCCTAATTATATTCACACCCCGAAAGTTTACATCATCATCATCTATCGACCAGAAGATGATGTGCCAATTCAATTTCTACCTACCCTGTTTTTTCTGAGCCTTCCTAATGGCATGTTCTAAAAGTTGAAAAGCGATGGTGGTGACGCATCTTCTTATATCAGGCTGTAGTGTCGTGCACCGCTGAGGTCACCGGCCCGTAAAAGCGGCCATTTTATTGTGGTCAGCACTTCACCCGGCAGCTAGGAGAGGTGGAATGATGACGTGGCATAGTAGAAAGAAAAGCATGCATGACATTTTTGAGGAGATTCGAGTGAGAACGGTGAGAGAGTGAGTTGAGGTGGGTAACGACTCCGAGGTGGGCACTTGGTGAGATTCACGAACCGAGATGGCGGCGTGGAGCCGAATTGTGCAGACGAGAAGGCCGACTGACATGCCTGGAGGACTGCTTGTGACTCTGCTCTGGGTGTTCGTATCCAGCGGCGGGTTCCCATGGAGTGAGTAGACAGTTATTATTTCTGGAGAGAGTAGAAGAGCCGAGATAGGGGTCGCATTGAGGGAAATGTAACTTTTCATCCGTAGGATCCGATACTCAGGGGAATAATGATAATGTTAGTAAACTTATGTAAATGGGTAATTTGTTATTTAATTAGTTTTAGTTCTTGATTTATTCAATCATATTGTGGTTGTGAATAAATGGTAGTTTATAGGCACTATTAGGTATGGTGTTGGACCATAGCGAGCGCCCTTTTCCCTTCCTAATCCCACGTCCCGGAGAGGGTTAAAACCAGTAGCAGATACCTTAAACCCAGACACAGTAGCTTACCACGGGAGCTAGATCACTGTAACAACAATATCGATAATTAACAACAGCTAGCGCCACTTGCGATTTATTAGCCGCCGCGAACTAAAAGTCGCAGATCGCGAAAAGTATGTAATTCGCACACGGCGACCAAAAAAGTCGCTAGTATATTCAGTAATGGTATGGATTTAATCGAAATACTTGTGTGATTGCCTTATTACTCAGTATGAAATCATAAAAAAGAGCGAAACGAAAATATGGTGCACCCACTTAATAAGTCAATTATTGTCATACAGAGCAGGCCGTTTTTCCAATTCAAAAATCAATTTCCGTGTCCAAAACAATGTGTGATGGTGAATCTCAACAGCAGATTCGTTACAGTACATAATTCAATATCAATAACAAATAATTCAAATACAATACTTTCAATGATAGATTTCTCCAAGATTGAACTGCGACTGAACAGCAGCAGAAGCAAGTGTGTGCAGGTCATTCCTGTCATGTAACCATTTTAATTCGCGAAGTCGCGTCGCAGTAAATAGGCTGTTGCGTCTTTTTAATCGTGCTTTTATTTAGTCGCATGTGCGCGCATTCCTACGTGAAAACAGTGTGTACTTATTTGTGCGACTAAAACAGTCGCGTACAGAAAATCGCAAGTAGGGCAACGGCACTAAGAACTCGTTGTATGGTGGCAGCTTACAACGCTGTGCACAGTTCTCATCCGATTCCGGCTTGACAAGGAGAGAGCCAGTACTTAAGGGAGGTTGTGCAGGCGTCAAATTAACCGGTCGGTGTTGGCCCTCGTGTGAGAGCCAGTAGCAACGACGATGTAGCAAGGCCATTCGAATAGGAATGTGTAGACACGTTTTTCTTATTCGGTCTTTTCTGTGGATTTCATTTAAAGCCCCCCCCCCCTTTTGTTAGCTTTAGGTCAGTGAGATAATGTACAAAACTTCCTGGAGATCGAATCATAGAGATTTTGAAATATAAAAATAGCTGATGCATTGCCCCATTTTATTTTCATTTTTTCTCAAGTATCTGGCAAACTTTCCCGTTTAATTCCCCAAAATTTACGTTTCGACGTTGCTTTATAATGTTAGGTTGCGTTGCATTGTGAGCTGCTGAACTACAACGAAAATACCTGTGGTACCAAGGTTCAGGTAGGGTTTCGGGTTGTGTTGTATTGACGGATAGTGACGGAGGTTAGGTCTTGAGGTTTAATCCCTGAACGTTGTTTTGAGCAGTCTTGTTAGTAAAGCAATCCCATTACAGGCCCTTAGGGTTCCAGGAGGTTGAGGCTCACAGATTTCTAGACAATCGGCACATGAAGGTGGTAAGGTTGTCAGCCCTACGCACCGGCCGCCTTTACCCCCCAGGAAATACTCCTGGTACTCATTTCTGTTAGAGGCGAGTCGACTCCAGGGCCATAGTGCGACCGGAAGGATTATGTCAATGAAAAATTTCAATGACACCATGGGAATCGAACCTGCGACCTTCCGGCTTGTAGCGCTAGTGTCTCAACCAACTGCGCCACCGCGTGCTCCAATCTTGTTAGTTTCAAAGTTAATGGTTTTGGTTTTAAGACACGTTGTATGTGTATATGTATGTACTTCCGGCACCGGGAGTGTCGAAAATATATACATATATTGCAGCTTGCAGACCAGTTAAAGTATTTGCATAACGACCACTTACAATACATTGCGTCAACGCCGGTGTCTTATATTAGTAAAAGGTCAAAGTTCTCCCTAAACAGGCCACGAAGGCCCAGAGGGGGAGTACAGGTATAGCACTACTCTTTCTTTAACCTTGGCGCTAGATGGGGGTGGGCCGCTTTACTCATTGTACAGGTGGCTGGGTGGGCCCCAGGGCCAGTCTGGACGGGTGCTGAAAATCTCGTCCCCACCGGGATTCGATCCCCGGACCGTCCACTTCTTCATTATTATACAACTAAAAACTTTTACAGTTAACTCCTTGTCTCACTTTTTAAACACTTGTAATGATTTTTTAAAATCATTTTTACTTTACTTTTTATAACAATATTGGCAACATTTTAACATTTACTTTAGTTTTAACACTGTACTTAGGCTATATTTATTATAATATCATATCTAATTATATATTTGCAATGTACTCACAGATGTAAAGGGGGAGATCTACATGCAAAATATGGGGTTTCCAGCTCACAGTTTTTGTCATAGCCTGATGATGGCCCTTTTATGAGCCGAAACTAGTTGCCAATAAAACGTGTGTTATACGACTTGTTGGGTCCGATTGAAGAATTAAATAAAATATATACTTACGGACGTTTGGATTCCACTTTGTGCTTTATAGACAGGCTTTCAGGATGAGATTTATGCTTCGTAAGAGAATATAGTATCAGTCAAGTGGTTCATGAATATTTGTGGTAATTAAAAAATGTGAATTTTTTCGTTTTTAGGGATCTGTTGGTTATGTCAACAAATATGGTCACGTACCTCTAATAAGGCCGTTTAGAATCTGCTGTGCATCAAAACGCCCGGTGATTTGTACTGAGCTACACTTAGGCCGTAGTGCAGTACTAGTACTAACTAGTGAAGGTTGCGTCACGCCACCGTCCCACATCCTTCCCCCATGTAACTGAAGTAGCTCTGAAACTATTCAGCGACGTCAAATAAACTATTTTACCACTTTTATTTATGAATTAATTGCCCTGCCTTTTTGCCTGCATAAATATCCAGAAGCTCTTTTATGTTTTGCTGTGTTTTATGTTTCGGTTTATTTGCCCTGTCTGACTTGTCAATCTCACGGCTTGTGTACCCAATTAGAACACGCAGAGCATGTCTTAGCACTGCTAAAGTTTAGAGTGTTGTTGTTTCTTTATTGTCAAATCCGCTTCAAATGCAGTGCGACACGTGTGTTTTTGGAGAGTTGTTATGCTTACATAGGAACCGCTGTACCCTCCATCTTTGTTTTGTTGTTGCGTTTCTTATAATTGGGCGGAGTAAGGATCGTATGTTTTGGTCAGCTCTTGTCATAATACCCTCGTTAAAGTTGGTATTAACCCATATTTATGCATGTTATTTACATGTATACTAAATGTAGTCTCAAACTGTGTGTTGAATGGATGGTGACTTGGTCATCCTATGCAGCGTATGGCGAAAAGTCGCAACTTTATGGTCCGTAGAGAGATTAGATACTTGACCTGCTGGTGTTGGCTCAGTATGTCGGTGTGTTTCGGGTTGCAAATGTCGTTCTGTGGTTCCTGTATACATTAGATGTGAACGATACGTCTATACACACCGATTCACCTTCCTTCGCCTGTACTAGGCCTGTCAGACTCTAAGCAGGTTGCGAGTCAAATCCGCAATCCAGTTTGACATATTGGCCGCAACATATAACGTCACGTTTCCTCATCTTTCTTCATATGCAAATTTTTCAACGTAGAAAACGCGTGGACGTAAAATACTCCTTGTATTTAATTTTGGGGGATTTGTTGGGTGTATTGTGCATAAAAATAATAAGTTAATGTGTTTGAGAAGTTATATAAACACTGACTGAGAGAATAACGTACGTTCTTAAAACATCTTTTTTTGTTTACTGGGCCCTAAAATTTACAACCTCAAATGCCAAAACGGAAAATTTCCGCAATTAATAAATGAGTTGAAAAGATGACTGTGTGAGGAACTAGGATAACATACAGCAAAAATCTGGATGTGACATTTGTGCATTAACGAAGAGTTTATTAAATGTAAAATGTCACATTAAAATTACGTAAATAACAAAACGTGATATTACTCCGTTTTAAAGCTTGCTGGATGCATGTTGACAGGCGTGCTATACACGCTGTGACATGCGCAGGCAGTAGTTTGGCTGGAGTGGGGGGAGACTGCATACTGATACTGGCCGGTATCCTTTTGCTGGAAGCTAGTGCGTCGGAGTTGGTGTGGGATTACGGAGCGAAAGCAGCGGTATGTTTTGGTTGCTGTCGCTGTGTCGGCATGTCCGGAGGCTTCGTTGAGGAGATAAGTGCATGGAATTATCGTGTCCACAGAGTCGGATATGGTACTGGCTATTAAATGTTTCTGGGACTCTGGTTATAGTACTGCTTGTGTCTAATTAAAATGGGATCGAATTGGGAACATTGCTTGTAGACATTGGTCAGTTTCATGTTGTCTTGGGATTACACGGCTGAAGGAAGGAAGGTAGTTTAATTTATAATTTGCGTAGATTTTCGAAAAGCAAAGGCACATATCCATTAAATGTTAATGACAGATTCCACAGCCACAACTTTTGAGGATCTGAAAAGTTATGGATCGTGTTGAGAGTAATTTTGATAGAGTAAAAATTATCATTGCATATTTATTTTTCCATTTTTACCAGATGTTGCAGAATGGTCTTGGTTAGTTCATGATTTACGTGCAATCCATTGATGTCTACAGTTCAGCTTTCACATTAAACATTACTACTTCTTTGGCTTTGCATATCGATGCATAGGTACATATTGTTTGTTCATTACTGGTTTAATAGGTAAATTAGTTCAGTGTAAGTTTGAGTAGTTACTTTATTTTATAATTAAATTTTTTGTTCCTTATTAACCATCCTGTTGCATTATGAAAGTAGTGTTGCACCAATTTTTGGATTTGTGTGCAGGGTCTGATAATAATTTCATGAATTGGTTACTTAACAGTAGGCTGTAAAATTATTGTCTGTAATTAACAAAATGTGTTATGTATAAATTATTTTGGAGTGTTTCTGCCCATCCTTTTTTCTTCCATAATTTTGCTTATTAAATACGTTGTGCTGAAATATGATTAAACAGACTCCTAATATTGTTTGCAGTTGTTTGCCAAATGGTGTTTTCAATATGTGTGATGGCCTTCTTGGTCCATACAATTTATCTCTTGAGGTGTGTTAGCTTGTCAGCTTTTCAAATTATATATCATGCCCAATTTCAAAACCTATTCCTCTTCTAATGTACATTGTGTATTCGATAGGCTGCTTACCCCAGAATAGAGTGATTCTTAAATGACTACCTACCATCGCTAGGTTTTCTTGCTGAATTTCTGTTTGTAATTTTGAATACATGTACATTTGTAATTGCCATAATGGAATGTTAGTTTTTTTATGGTCCTGGAAAGGTGAGAACAGACTTGATTGAAATGCCGCTGGAAGCAAAGAAGAAAGCAGACATAAGCACATCACATATCATTCAAGAGTGCTTGTGAATCAGTACCAAATTGATTTACTTTTGCACCCCTCCACCTGCAATTTTACTTTGTTCTGTGGCAGCTTTTTAAGGGGAGAATCTTTTTATTCACTTAAACATGTTCAAAGGTAAGGAGATTATTGTCAATTACAACAGTCTTTGTATAATAAGTGGAAATTTATTAAGCTAATACGTTTGGCTCACCTATAAAAGAGCCATCATTAGGCAGTAAAACACAAAGGGAAAATTATACATGTGTAACACCGTTTTCTAGTTTTAGTATTAATTGCATTGATATCTCAACTTGTATATCATAAGATATATTTTTGATGAGCCGAAAATTATTGGATTACGAGATAAATGTCTACAATAATAATCAGTTAAAAGGTTAGAATGATTATACTTATAATCATATCAATAATATGAATTATTGATTATTAAAATTGTTAGATTATTAAAATGATTAAAATTTGTGCTTTGCAGTAGAACTGTAGAAATTAGTGATAGTGACCTAGGGATTGTGTCTTTTTATATTGTATATATAATTTTGAAAATTATCTGTTGTCATATTTATATATGTGTTATTATCTTGTTGGTCCTTCTTCATTGGGATGAACTGTAAATAAATCAATAAAAGGGCGATGTCAGATGACACAGTAAAACATGTTGTTAAATTATGCGGTGTATATTTTTTTCATACTTACATCAATGTGGATGGATTTTCTGGGTCTGTTGCTGCTACACAGGTTTTGTACTCTATCACTGTTTAGGAAGCACTGATTGAGCTGGGTTGTTTACGAAGAAGCTGTAAATTGAGCGATGATGTCAAAAGTTTTATTACAGCTGATTGTGTGTTGGTCATTTGATTTCCTTTTATAGCTTTACTAAAGATGCAGCACATGTAGCTTAATAAATTTCAACTTATTATACGAAGATTATTGTGATTGAGATAGTCTCCTTTCCTTTGTGTTCGTATCACAGCAGGATGTCACACTTAAAAATATTAAACTCGTTCGTTGCCAAATATACATCAACTGCTTTACTTTAGAAGTGTAAATGAATAAGCAAAAATGTTTTATACATACAAAAAATGTAAAATTTACAATGTAATTTTTTAAAAACTTGGAGAAAAATTTTAGATTTATTCTTCATGTTAGACGTGGTACTAATAGTGATGGTGATTATGTGTGCAGTGGTTTTGTAGTCATAAAGTTGGAGACCAAGTTCAGAATTAGGCTGCATGTTAGCTGTGGTGCTAGTAGTGGTGGCGAATATTATGTGTGCAGTGCTTGTTGTAACAGAGGTTGGTGTTTGCTGATTTTTCCAAAAGTTGGAGAAGAAATTCAGAATTAGGCTGCATGTTAGCTGTGGTGCTAGTAGTGGTGGCGAATATTATGTGTGCAGTGCTTGTTGTTGTAACAGAGGTTGGTGTTTACTGATTTTTCGAAAAGTTGAGGAGAATTCAGAATTAGGCTGCATGTTAGCTGTGGTGCTAGTAGTGGTGGCGAATATTATGTGTGCAGTGCTTGTTGTTGTAACAGAGGTTGGTGTTTACTGATTTTTCCAAAAGTTGGAGGAGAAATTCAGAATTAGGCTGCATGTTAGCTGTGGTGCTAGTAGTGGTGGTGAATATTATGTGTGCAGTGCTTGTTGTTGTAACAGAGGTTGGTGTTTACTGATTTTTCGAAAAGTTGAGGAGAAATTCAGAATTAGGCTGCATGTTAGCTGTGGTGCTAGTAGTGGTGGCGAATATTATGTGTGCAGTGCTTGTTGTTGTAACAGAGGTTGGTGTTTACTGATTTTTCGAAAAGTTGGAGGAGAAATTCAGAATTAGGCTGCATGTTGGTGTGGTACTAATCGTAGTGGCGATTGTTACATTTGCAGAGGTTGTTATGGGTTTACTAACTGTAGGCATTGAACTATACATTGCAGTGTCAATTATAATGTTAATTTTATGTTGTTACACAATACAGAGTTGACAGTCTGCATAATTATGTTGGCATTTGGGGGTCAGTTGTCTCAAAATCGTTTAGGGAAAGTTATTCTGCTGCGAAACATTTATTCTGCTTTTCCACTATTTCCCCAGACCAGCCCGAGCAGATAGGCTTGCAGTTTCTCACCCGATAGCCATGTAAAAGGCTATGAGCTGAACATGGGTAATACATGAATATTTTTCACACCATAACTACATGGGTATGGTATTTGAAGAACTGTACTTGATCTGCGAGTTATTATTAGCTTGTGTGGTGAAGTGTCGAACAGTAGAAGTTTCTTCTTGCCTGGCACCAAAGCTCCTTGTGGGCCTCAGAAACTCCTTGATGACTTTTCTCCAAAGATATTCATCGTGACACCTTTTTCATGATGCACTCAGTTTTAGAGTTCTGAGGTCTTTCATTGCAGGAGATAGGCTCCATGGCTTATGTCCTCCTTTCTTCTGACTTATAGCTGGTGGAGGATTATGCTCTTGCAAGGTGCATTATCCTGCATTTCTGCTATATGTCTTACATGTTTCAGTCTAGGTATTTTAATCCATTAAGGATGAAAAGTAATGTGTTTTATATGAAGGCCCAGTTCCTACCGTGCAGTAAACATGCCCTGTTTCGGTTACAAAAAGCAATCAGTGTTAGTATAGGGCAAAAGTTGTATTTTTTTCTGAGATACAAACCACATAAATATAATCATTCAGCAGAATCTAGGAGTTTTTAATACTAAATGTGGCCATACATAAAATAACCACTAGCCTTTAAATCAGTGGTATTCAACCTGGGTATGCGAAGACATCTTAGGGGGTACGTAAAAATTTAAAAAAAATAGATATATTATTTCATGATAAACACTGAATAATCAGGGCCAGATTTAGGGTTAGCCACAAGAGACCCAGACGTAAGGACATGCGATTTGGGAGTGCCATTTTTTCTTTCTCTCTCCTTTATGCGATTCTTATCTGGGCGGCTAGTTTCATTTCATTCCACATAGTGCATATAATTTTGCTTTGCGAAAATACCTTTATTCCTTTATTAATGTTTATATGATAGGCAATAATATATTTGTTATTTAACAGCTTGATTCTCCTTTTTTTAATTTAAAACTTATTATTTATACATTATTTTGGATGTAATTTATTTAACTTATTTTAGGTGTAGATTATAGACTATGTATAACTTGAATTATGCACCAACAACTTTGGGGGTACAAAGTTGAAGAGAAATTATATGTTGGGGTACGTGAACATAAAAGGTTGAATACCACTGCTTTAAATGGTTAAACATGTTCAGTATCCTAGGGTCTCTGCATAAATTATAAATTTCATCACTGTATTTTCATTCACCTTATTGCACTGACAAAATTTAGGCATTAAATCCAAGAGCAGAGCGGCAAGTGTAATACTGAGGATGATGAAGAGGACTTGCAAAGTGCAGAGTATATAATGTTGGATGTCAGTGGAATGGTGTGCTTGTTGTTCTGCTGCTACAGATGAATTGACACTTGGACTGTCAGATAGTTTGCACTCTGCTTTTAGAATATTCATTAATGATTCTTTTGTGTGTTCCAGGTTTCTGTTCTATGGAAAGAGACAAATTGTAACACATTGACTGTCATATATTTTGCATTCTACTTTTCGAGTATTGCCTTACTTCTTTTGTGTGTTTCAGGTTTCTGTTATATGGAGAACAAGTAAGTACAATTCCAGGTGATAGATGTGGAGTGAATTGGAACCTTCATATTCATTACTCCATTCTGTGGCATCTGACACTGGTGTCCCTCTTGTGAAAGGGATATGAAATTCACATCCGGTTTTTTTTTGACACATTATTTAGGTGCATACATGCTTCAGTGGACATTTCTGTGACATTCAGCCAAAATATCGAGACGAGTGCTATGGTGTTAAGATTAGCGTTGCGTGGTACTTTGTGTCATGTTATAATTTCTGTGTGCCATATAGAAACACTTGATGCTGAAGATTGGAAACGCATGATTATTCTTTGCACCATTATCATGGGGCTGTCCGGTTTGAATAACCTCAGCATCAATGATTGTGATACACAGATTTCTATCCTATGGCTTCTTCACTGTGCAGCCACTTTTAAAGAGTTTTTAGGCTCTTCAGTACAGGATGTAGGCACCTTATGTTAGGTTTTCCCTTTTTTCCTACTGACTTGTGGCTGGTGGCAGTGTTACCTTCTTGCAAGGTGGTTTATCCTCCATTTTCACAATATGCATATCCATTTCAGTCTCGGTATATTAATAGTTTCCACTATGTCAGGATCTCCATATAATTTAAAAAATTAATTGGTGCGTTTCATACTGCTTACCCAACTGAGACAGCATGGGCCACAAATCCAACATTGGAGTGATGAATGTAATATTGAGCATGAATTACGGGACAACCAGAATGGTGGGAATAGTATGTTGTATGTCATTGTAATGGTGAGTTTATGGCAGTGCTGTCAGACACAAATTGATGGACACTTTGACTGTAGATATTTAGCAATGTGCTTGTTAAGTATTCCCCTAAGAAACGCTTTGTGTGTTTCAGGTATGTATTTTGTCACCGAATATGTAGACCATTACGTAAGTGGGTGACAGGCGGTGAGTTAGTTGGGATGTTTTCTACATTGTGTGGAACCTGCAGATTAATTATTCCTGTCCACAGAGGCTGCAGCTGCTTCCTCTGCCTTGTGAGATGTATCAAATTCACATCTTGATTTTCAAAGTCATATTACTTGTAGCATGTACATTTTAGTGGATTTTCTTCTTTCCATTCTGTTGCATTTTGATGAATTATCAAGATCAGGCGTTTGGTTTTAAGATGCCTGTACCATACACATTTCTGTCAGTGTCCTATGATTTGAAGTGGAGGGTTGAAGGTGTGTGAATGCAGAAAATTTAACATTGGGAGTATGATGTGAAGACCTCAGAAATTAAGGATTGGAGAACGTAAAATGAGAAGACGGAAGAAAGTGTCATGCTAAATTTTACATGTTATTTGTTGGCAGTTTGTGGCAAGCACACTGGGGAAATGGTGGTGTTAGAGAATGGGAGAGATGTGTGGACTTGGCCGTCTATCGCAGGGAAGTGGTATGTTTTCAACAGTGTAAGACATCAGATCCACAGATGCACATCTTTAATTTTTCTGACATCCTGTCCTTAGTCCATGTTTGACCATATCTCAAGGTACGACAACTTTAAAAACGAGGCGTTCCACCATGCTGCAAAATAAGGTTTGAAGACCTGAAAGTAGTGGCAAGGTAACTAAAAATTTGCAGTATATGTAGGGCCTACCTCCATGATTTTTGGCAAATACACAGGATTTGTACTTAGAATTTTGCCCTGAGAATACTGTAGTTTCTTGAGAAGGAGGGAAATAATGACCATCTTGCAGGAACGTTTACATTTAACTGTTGGGATTGGCTGTCATTGCATGTGTACATAATGTGCTTCACTCTTATCCCACAGGTGGCCTCATGTGCTTCTTCTCAAGATTGTTGGTCCAGACTCACTTCAGCATCTAGGGACTGACAGTGGCTCTGCAAGTAGCCAGGTTTCACCCTTTGCACAAAAGGAATGGAAGTTTGAGTAGGCAGATATGGAGCACTTGAAACATTGTGTGCTTTTAATGTGGGATGGTGTACAGTACTGCAAAATTTGAGGTATGTTGTTGGTTCCTTAATACACATTAATACATATGATCATTTGGAAGTTTTTTAATTAGCATAATGAAATGTAATGATTTGTTGACATTCCTAGAGAGATGAGTGAAGGCTGGATTGAGATACTGCCAGCACCACTGGAGAAGGCACATCTGGTGTCATCGAACATTGCTTATGGACCGCTTCCAGATTGATTTACTCTTGCACCCTTCCAAATGCAATTTCCCTTTTATCTATGGCAGATTTTTAAGGCGAGAATCTTTGTATTCACTTAAACACTTTCGTTGTCAAATTTTAAATCAACTGCATTATTTTAGAAGTGTAAAGAAGTAGGCAAAACTGTAATATACATACAAAATATGTAGAATTCATAATGACATTTCTCCACAATTTTTTCAGAAGAATTGAGATTCATGCTGCTTGTATATGGCGCTAACATAGGTATTGATTGTTATGTGTGGGGTGTTATGTGTTTACTAACCAATTCTTCCAAAAGCTGGAGAAAAAATTTCATGTTAGGCTTTATATTAGATGTGTTACTAGTGTGTGTGTGGGGTGGTGGTGTGTGGTGGTGGTGGTGGTGGTGGTGGTGGTGTGGTGTGGTGGTGGTTTGATTTTATGTGGCACGCTCCTGGATCAGGTCCCTGGACTCGGAGTTCGAGAGCCTGGTTCTTACTCTATAGTGGCGCAAAGTCTGATGTTCCAGAACTAACCCAGAGAGCTTTGGGTTGGACCTCTGTGCCACAACATTTACATCAACTGCATTATTTCAGGAGAGTGAAGGAATATGCAAAACTGTAATATGCATACAAAATGTGTAGGAATTCGCAATTATATTTTTCCTAAATTTTTTCAGAAGAAATGAGATTTAGGTTGCTTGTATATGGTGCTAATGTTTGTGGCGATTGTTATATGTGGGTGTGTTGTGTGTTTACTAACCGATTTTTCCAAAAGTTGGAGAAAAGTTTCAGGACTAAGCTTTATATTAGAAGTGTTACTTATGTGGTGGTGGTTCTGATACATGCACAATGGGTGTCATAATTATAACTGAAGTTGGTATGTGTTACTTACTGTAGGCATTGAAGCAAACCTGGCAGTCTCAATCATGATATTTGTCAGTTTCATTTTCTTACACAATAGAGAGTTGATAGTTTACATAATTGTTTTGGGAATTGCCAGTCAGTTGTTTCAAAATTTGTAGGAGAATTGGTTTTGCCATACAACCTATATTCTGCTTTGTCCACCCTGTACCATTACCCATCCAGAGCGGAAGAGCATGCGGCTTTGTATCGTGTGCCCTGTAAACACAATCGATGCTGAAGGTAGGTAATGCATGATTACACTATGTAACAAATTTTTATTTACTTTTTGTTCCTGAGTAGTAACTGTTATTTCCTAATTCCTTATGCCTCAAAAGTATAGAAAATGGCCATTATTCCCCACAAACTTTGCTTTTGTGACCAGGACAGTGATATTTTGAAATTAAAAGACCTCAATGACTTGATCAGAGATGTTGATCTCACCAGTCCAATGCCGAGCTTTTGACGTCTAGGCTCAAGCAGTGGAACTTGTTGGATTAAAGTATGCAAGTCACAGATCAGAGGAAGCGTCACCAAGCTTTTTCCAGCTTCTACACCCGTCAAGATGGGCTTTGCTTCTGCCACAATGTGACCGGTCCATTCGAGGCAATTGGAATCGCCTGTAACCCGAACGAGTGGTGCCTCTTCTTTGACAGCTCATCCAAGAGCCACAAAGCCGTGCTACTCCATAACGTGAACAAGTACCCATCTCTTCCTCTGGCTCACTCGGTGCACTTCAAAGAGTATTACAACAGCATCACGAGCTTGCTAGACGCCTTGAAGTATGATGAGTACGGTTGGGAGGTCATCGGAACCTTCAAAATGTTGGCATTCCTGATGGTCTCCAAGGTGGTTTTACCAAGTTTCCCTCCTATCTTTGCCTTTGGGATAGCAGGGACACCAAGAAGTACTACCACTGACGGGACTGGCCACAGAGGACCGAGTTCTCTGTGGGGAAGAACATCGTAAAGTAGGAGCCACTGGTGGACCCTCGGAAGGTGCCGATGCCACCACTACATATCAAATTGGGACTTATGAAAAATTTGGTACAGCTTTAGATAAGGAGTCGGCAGCCTTCGAGTACCTGCGAGACTTCTTCCCAAGCTGTCTGAGGCAAAGGTCAATGCCGGTGTCTTCATCGGACCGCAGATAAAGAAGATCCTGGAGTGCAAGGAATTCCCCAAGATGCTCGCTACAAAGGAGAAAGCGGCTTGGAACAGCTTTGTCACAGTGGTTAGGGGCTTCCTAGGCAATCACAAGGCCGAAAACTATGTGGAGCTGGTTTAGACTCTGGTGAAGAACTACGGCAAAATGGGCTGCAGAATGTCCCTCAAGGTCCATATCCTTGATGCTCATCTTGATAAATTCAAGGAGAACACGGGAGCGTATTTGGAGGAGCAAGGCGGGCGCTTCCACCAGGATATACTGGATTTTGAATGTCGCTACCAAGGACAGTATAACGAGAACATGATGGGAGACTACATTTGGGGGCTGATTCGTGGAAGTGATTTACAGTATAGTCGTAAATTTCGAAAACCTACTCACTTCTAAATGTTTTGTGGTCATTTGTGTATAACTGTAGTATAAACACATGTAATTTTGATTCATATGTTGATTCATTTCTGACTTTATGTGAAGGAAAAGACGCAAATTCGCCCGTTTTCTCATTGGAAATAGGTGAATTTCAAAATATCACTGTCCCTGGTCACAAAAGCAAAGTTTGAGAGGAATAATAGCCATTTTCTATACTTTTTAGATATAAGCAATCAGAAAATAACACTTACTACCCAGGAACAAAAATCGTGTTACATAGTGTTATTATTTACACCATTACCATGGGGCTGTCTCATTGTCAATAACCCTGGCTTTGATGATTGTGATCCACAGATGCCTATCGTATGGTTTCTTCCACCATGCTGCCACTTTTAGGTCTTTCAGTATGGGATCTAGGCAGCTTAGGTTAGGTTTTCCTTAGTTTCCTACTGACTTGTGGCTGGTGGAGTGTTATCTTCTTGGAAGGTGGTTTATCCTCCATTTTCACTATATGCCTATTCATTTCAGTCTAGGTATATTATTAGTTTTTGTTATGTCAGGATCTCTGTATCACCTATAAAATTCATCACTATATTTCATACTGCATAGCCAACTGAGACAACATGGCTCACAAATCCTACAGTAGAGTGATGAATGTAATATTGAGCATGAATTAGGGGACAGTCAGGATGGGAATAGTATGTAGCATGTCACTGTAATAGTGAATTTATGGTAGTGCTCTATTGATGGACACTTCAATTGTAATGCATATAGGAGTCTGCTTGTTAAATATTCCCCTAATAAACCCTTTGTGTGTTTCAGGTAAGTATTTTGTCACCTCATATGAAGACCATTACATAACTGGCAGACAGATGGTGAGTTATTTGGGATGTCATCTACATTGTCTGTAACCTGCAGATTAATTACTCCAGTCCATAGAGGCTGCACCTGGTAGCTCTGCTTTGTGAGATGGATCAAATCCACATTGTGTTTTTTGAAGTCATATTACATGTAGCCTCTACATTTTAATGGATTTTCTTCCTTCCATTCCATTACATTTTGATGAAATATCAAGTAGAGGCCTTTGGTTTTAAGAGTACTGTAGCATGCAAGTTTCTGTCAGTGTCTCACAATTTCTTGTGGAGTGTTCTAGTTGTGTGAAGGCAGGAAATTTAACAGTGGGAGTATGATGTGAGGACATTAGAAATCGAGGATTGGAGAACTTAAAACGAGAATACGAGAAAAGTGCCATGGTCAATTTTGCATGTTATTTGTTGGCAGTTTGTGGCAAGCACATTGGGGAAGATGGTTGTGTTAGACGATGGGAGAGATGTGTGGACTTGGCCATTTATCACAGGGAAGTGGTATGTTTTCAACAGTGTAAGACATCAGATCCACAGATGCACATCGTTAATTTTTCTGTCATCCTGCCCTTAGTTCATGTTTGACCATATCTCAAGGTACGACAACTTTAAAAACGAGGCGTTCCACCATGCTGCAAAATAAGGTTTGAAGACCTGAAAGTAGTGGCAAGGTAGTTGAAAATTTGCAGTGTATGTAGGGCCTACCTCCACGCTTTTGGCAAGTACACAGGATTTGTAGCTAGAATTTTGTTCTGAGAGTACTGTAGCTTCTTGGGAAGAAGCGAAACAATTACCATTTTGCAGTAATATTTACCTTTAACTGTTGGGATTGGCTGTCATTCCATGTGTACATAATGTGCTTCACTCTTGTCCCACAGGTTGCCTTATGTGATACATATCAAGATTGTTGGTCCATACTCACTTCAGCATGTAGGGACTGACAGTGGCTCTGTTTGTAGCCAGGTTCTCCCTTTACGCTAACGGAAGGAAGATGGAGTAGGCAGATATGCAGCATTCGAAACATTGTGTGCTTTTAATGTGGGACAGTGTACTAACTAACTCCATGGAGCAGAGTCCTTCTTGAGAAGCTAATATGTCGTCAGCTAGTCAAGAAATTCCCCACGTTTTATGGAACCTGAAGGTTCATTACCGCACTCACAAGAGCCCGCCACCTGTCCCTATCCTGAGGTACAGCGTACAGTGCCGCCAAATTTGAGGAATGTGGTTGGTACCTTAATACGCATGAATGCATATGATCATTAGGATTTTTGTGTGATTGACATAATGAAGTGTTACGATTTTTGACAGTCCTAGAGAGATGATTGCAGGCTTGATTGAATTACTGCCAGCACCAGTGGAGAAGGCAGACATATACGCATACCTGGTGTCATTGAAATTTAATCATGAACTGCTTCCAGATTGATTTACTCTTGCACCCCTCCAAATGCATTTATTGTTTTTGACTGCTCTATAAGGTTAGAAGCTTCTTGTTATCTTAAACACATTCATTGCCAAATTGAGCATCTGCATTATTTTATGGGCGTAAAGGAATAAGCAAAACTGTAATAAACATACAAAATACGTAGAATTGACAATGGCGTTTTTTTCAGACAAACGGATTTAGGCTGCTTTTTGGATATGGTGCTAATGTTGGTGGTGATTGTTATGTTTGGGATGTTGTGTTTACTAAATGATTTTTCCAAATGTTAGAGAAAAATTTCTTGATTAGGCTCTATAATAGACTTAGTTCTAATTGTGGAGGTAGTGGTAGTGGTGCTGATGGTGATTGTTATGTGTGCAGTGGTTGTCATAGTCATAATTAAAAGTTGGAATGTCTTGCTAACTACGCATTGAACCAAACCTGGCAGTCTCAATCATGATATTTGTCAGTTTCATTTTCTTACAAAATAGAGAGATGATATTTTACATACTTGTTTTGGGAATTGCCAGTCAGTTGTTTCAAAATTTGTAGGAAAATTGAGTTTGCCATACCGCCTATATTCTGCGTTGTCCACCCTATACCATTACCCAGCCAGAGCGGATGAACATGCAGCTTTGTATCTGTGTGCTGTGTAGAAACGCTCAATGCTGGAGGTGGGTAAAGCATGATTATTCTTTACACCATTACCATGGGGCTGTCCGGTTTGAATAACCTCAGCATTGATGATTATGATTCACAGATCTCTATTCCTATGGCTTCTTCCACCATGCTGGCATTTTTAAGAGTTTTTAGATCTTTCAGTACAGGATCTAAGCACCTTATGTTAGGTTTGCCTTTTTTTCCCAATGACCTATGGCTGATGGAATGTTACCTTCTTGCAAATTGGTTTATCCTCCATTTTCACTATATGCCTATCCATTTCAGTCTAGGAACATTAAGTTTTCACTGTGTCAGGGTCTCTAAATAATTTATAAAGTATATCCCTCTATTTGATACTGCCTACACAACTAGACAAAGTGGGCCACAGATCCACATTGGAGTGATGAATGTAATATTGAGCATGAATTACGGGACAACCAGAATGGTGGGAATAGTATGTTGTATGTCATTATAATTGTGAGTTTATGGCAGTGCTGTCAGACACAAATTGATGGACACTTTGACTGTAAGATATTTAGCAATCTGCGTGTTAAGTATTCCCCTAAGAAACGCTTTGTATGTTTCAGGTATGTATTTTGTCACCTAATATGTCAATGGGTGACAGGCGGTGAGTTATTTGGGATGTTTTCTACATTGTGTGGAACCTGCAGATTAATTATTCCAGTCCATAGAGGCTGTAGCTGCTTCCTCTGTTTTGTGAGATGTATCAAATTCACATCTTGATTTTCAAAGTCACATTACTTGTAGCATGTACATTTTAGTGGATTTTTTCTTTCCATTCTGTTGCATTTTGATGAATTATCAAGATCAGGCGTTTGGTTTTAAGATGCCTGTACCGTACATGTTTCTGTCAGTGTCCTACGATTTGAAGTGGAGGTTGAAGGTGTGTGAAGGCAGAAAATTTAACATTGGGAGTATGATGTGAGGACCTCAGAAATTAAGGATTGGAGAACGTAAAATGAGAATACGGAAGAAAGTGTCCTGCTAAATTTTACATGTTATTTGTTGGCAGTTTGTGGCAAGCACACTGGGGAAATGGTGGTGTTAGACAATGGGAGAGATGTGTGGACTTGGCCATCTATCGCAGGGAAGTGGTATGTTTTCAACAGTGTAAGACATCAGATCCACAGACGCACATCTTTAATTTTTCTGACATCCTGTCCTTATTCCATGTTTGACCATATCTCAAGGTATGATGACTTCCAAAATGAGGCATTCCACCATGCTGTGAAAGAAGGTTTGGGCCTGAAAGTAGTGGCAAGGTAACTAAAAATTTGCAGTGTATGAAGGGCCTACCTCCATGATTTTTGTCACATACACAGGATTTGTACTTAGAATTTTGCCCTGAGAATACTGTAGTTTCTTGAGAAGAAAGGAAATAATTACCATCTTGCAGGATCGTTTACATTTAACTGTTGGGATTTTCTGTCCTTCCACGTGTACATAATGTGCTTCACTCTTATCCCACAGGTTGCCTCATGTGCTTCATATCAAGATTGTTGGCACAGACTCACTTCCGCATCCAGGGACTGATAGTGGCTCTGTACGTAGTCTGCCTGAGTAGTTTCTACTTTTGCAGCAATGGAATGGAAAATGAAGAAGGCCGATATGCGGCGTCTGAAACATTGTGTGGTTTCAATGTGGGGTGGTGTACAGTCTCCAGTGTTTGAGGCATGTGTTAGGTACCTTAATACACATTAATGCATATGATCATTAGGATTTTTGTGTAATTACGACAACGAAATGTAATGTTTTTTTTTTACAGTTTTTATAGGCGAGTGAAGGCTGGATTGAAATGTGGACGGCAGCATTGGAGAAAGCAGACATACGCACAACTGTTGCCACCCAACATTACTTAGGAACCGCTTCCAGATTGATTTACTCCTTCACCTTTCCAGATGCAATTTTCCTTTTTCCTTTGACGGATTTTAAGGGCAGAGACTTCGTATTTACTTTAGCACTTACCGTGCAAATTTTTATATCAACTGCATTACTTTGGAAGTACAAAGGAGTGAGCAAAACTGAAATATACATAAAACATATGTAAAATTCAAAATGACATTTTTCAAGAGTTTCAAGGAATATTGAGATTTAGGCTGCTTGTTGGACATGACAATAATTTTGGTGGTGATTGTTGTGTGTGAGATGGTTGTGGTTGGCATAACAGAAATTGTATTGTGTTTAATAACTAATTTTTCCAAAAACTGGGGAAAACTTTCAGGATTGGGCTGTATGATTGAAGTGGTATTAATTATTGTTGTTGTGGTGGTGGTGGTGGTTATTTTTTGTTTGTGCCTTGTGTGTGTCATAACTGAAGTTGGTATGTGTTACTAACTTTAGGCATTGAACCAAACCTGGCAGTCTCAATCATGGTATTTGTCAATTTAATTTTCTTACACAATAGATAAATGATAGTTTGCATAATTGTGGTTGGATTTGCCAGTCAGTTGTTTTAAAATTGTTTAGGAAAACTGGTTTTGCCATGCTTCCTATATTCTGCTTTGTCCACCCTGTACCATTACCCATCCAGAGTGGAGGAGCATGCAGCTTTTTATCCATGCGCCATGTAAAGACGCTCGATGCTTAAGGTAGGTAATGAGTGATTATTCTTTACACCATTACCATGGGTCTGTCCCATTCATATAACCTCAGCGTGAATGATTGTGATACCCAGATATCTGTATCTGTTTCTTTCACCGTGCCGCTGCTTTCAGAGTTTTTAGGTCTTTCAATAAAAGATCTATGCACCTTGTGTTAGGTTTTCCTTTGTTTCCTACTGCCTTCTGGCTGGTGGGGTGTTACCTTGTTGCTGGGTGCTTTATTCTTTATTTTTGCTATATGGCTATCCAGTGGTCTAGGAATATTAATCATTCCCACTATGTTAGACTGTGTTTATAATTTAGAAAATTCATTATTATTTCTTACCCCATACCTCACTGATACATGTTGGGCCATAAATTTAACAGTGGAATGATGAATGTGATATTGAGCATGAATTAGGGGACAACCATAATGTTGGGAATAGTATGTAGGATATCATTGTAATCGTGAATTTATGGTAGTCCTGTCAGACACTGACTTTAAGATGTTTCACAGTCTGCTTGTTAAGTATTCCCCTAATAAACACTTTGTGTGTTTCAGATATGTATTTTATCACCTAATATGGAGACTATTGCATTACTGGCTGACAGGTGGTGAGTTAGTTGGGATGTCATCTACATTGTGTGGAACCTTGAGATTAATTGCTCAAGGCCATAGAGGCTGCAGCTAGTCCCTGTGCTTTGTGAGATGGATCACCTCCACATCATGCTTTTCAAAGTCACATTACTTAGGAGCCTCTGGGTTTAAGTGATATTCTTCTTTCCATTCTGTGACATTTGGCAAAAGTTCAAAAACAGCCCTTTGGTTTTAAGATGACTGTATCATGCAAGTTTCTGTCAGTGTCTCGCGATTTGTTGTGGTGTGTGAAGGCAGGAAGCACAATAGTGGGAGTGTGAATTTAGGACTAGAAATGAAGGATTGGAGAGCATTGTATGTGAATATGCAACGAAGTGCTACGGTAAATTCGGCATGTTATTTGTTGGCAGGTTGTTTTAAGCATGTCGGGGCAAGATTGTGCTGTTGACCATGGGAGAGATGTATGGACTTTGCCATTTTCTGCAGGGAAGTGATATGTTTTGAACAGTGAAAGACATCAGATCCACAGATTGTTCCACTATGATGCAAAATTGGTTTGAAGGTCTGAAGATAGTGGGAAGGTAACTACTCGTAAAATTGAACAGTGTGCTTAGCATGTACCTCCACCATATTTGGAACATACATAAGTTTTTAGTGAGAATTTTGCAATGTGATTACTGCAGTTTATTGTATTGTATTGCAGGATCATTTACATTAACTGAAGGGAGTGGCCATCATTCCACGTGTACATAATGTGCTTCACTCTTATCCCACAGGTGGCCTCATATGCTTCATATCAATATTGTGCAGACTCACTTCAGCATCCAGGGACTAAGAGTGGCTCTGTACGTAGTCTGCCTGAGTAGGTTCTACGTTTGCACCGATGGAATGGAATGCAGCACCTGAAACGTGTGCTTTTAATGTAAGGTGGTGTACAGTGTCCAATGTTTGAGGCATGTGGTTGGTACCTTAATACACATTAATGCATATGATCATTAGGATTTTTGTATAATTGCGACAGTGAAATTTTATGGTTTGTTGACAGTCCTGGAGCTATGAGTGAAGGCTGGATTGAAATGTGGACAGCAGCATTGGAGAAAGCAGCCATATGCACAACTGCTGTCGCCCAACACTACTAATGAACCGCTTCCAGATTGATTTACTCTTTCACATCTCCAGATGCAATTTTCCTTTTCCCTTTGATGGTTTCTAAGGGCAGTGTATGTACTTTAACTCTTTCATTGCCAATTTTTATATCAACTGCATTATTTTGGAAGTGCAAAGGTGTAAGCAAAACTGAAATATACATAAAAAAAAATATGTAAAATTCACAATGACATTTTTCAAAAATTGGGAGAAGAACTGAGATTTAGGCTGCTTGTTGGACGTGGCACTAATATTGTTGGTAATTGTTATGTGTGGGGTGGTTTTGGTTGTCATAACAGAAGTTGTGTGTTTACTAACTCATTTTTCCAAAAGCTGGAGAAAAATTTTGGGATTAGGCTGTATGTTAGAAGTATTACTAATTGTGGTGGTGGTGGTGGTGATTGTTATGTGTGCAATGGGTGTCATAGTCATAACTGAGGTTGGTCTGTGTTACTACTAACTGTAGGCATGGAACCAAACCTGGCAGTCTCAATTACGATGTTTGTCAATTTCATTTTATTTTATAATAGAGAGATGATAGTTTACATAATTGCTTTTGTATTTGCCAGTTGTTTCAAAATTATGTGGTTTTGCCATCAAGCATGTATTCTGCTTTGTCCACCCTGTCCCTAGTCCTATCCTAAGCAGATAAGCATGCAGTTTTCATCCCATTGCCAAGTAGGAAGTCTGTGTTCTGAAGGTAGGTAATGAATGAATATTCTTCTCCCCATTTGGGTAACCCTGTCTGATATATGATATGATATATAAGTAACTTTGAGATAATCTTTAAGTCACCACAAATTATAAATTCAGATTCTTCACAATACCTTATAAACTCTTTATAAATGGTCTAACATGTCATGACGCAGCTCTATACTGGCTGAATATGTTAAGGTAGGTGTCTTTAGTTTCGAGTTCAATTGCTTAGATTTCCAGGTCATTTTCATTACAGTGATTGGCGGTATTAATTTTACTGAAATACTGAGCATGGAGCAGGGTCCCTGTTGAAAAGATAATAGATGTGTGTGAAGGACTGTAGTAGGAAATATATAGTTCTTCTTTCAAAGGAAGATTGAGTTTCTTTCTCTGCTCTGTATTAGGATGTGAGAGTGAAAGTCCTCCCACAGGTGTTAATCTTTGTTGATAGGAGTTTGACATCAGTGAAAAGTTGCTGTGCCTGTTGAAGAAGCTCCCCTGGGTGGCGGCAGCAGCAGTGGACTACCATCATCACCACCAGCAGTTGGCAGCAATTACCAGCAGTTACAACAGTCAACAAAAAATATTTAAAAATAAAAAATTAAGATCAACAAATGAAGATAATCATATCAGTTGCCAAGACTAGGAAATGTGCATAAAGTATTAAAACAATGGGAGGACTGAGGGGACCAGTAGAAACATAGCAATCACAAAGCACTGAGAAGCATATATAAATACTACCCAAAAAACAAGAAAACACAGAAAGCAGTAAATTTACTAACAGGCTAACAAAAACATATCTGTCACTAACACCAAGAAATATACATAACTTACCAAAAAATAAAAAATACCCTTAACAGTGAGACACTAACATAAATCCAACAACGATTCAACTCTTCAAGGATGATAGTGTGTGTCGTTTGGGCCCATCGATGCACCATCACATACTAGAAGACTTGAATCTTGAGCACCGCCACCACTACCACCACCACCAACAACTGCATTAAGAACAGACACCAGTAATGAGAAAATTTAAATATTTCAGATTTTTTGTTTATATTTAGTGGATAACATAGGCCCCATCTGTTGCGAGACCCAATCACTGTAAGAATTAGGCAAGGTGCCTTGCCGACTACATCCTTGGAAGAGCTCGTGGAAAAGTGTAGAAAATGGTCCCATAAGGTGCACATGTGCTGGGAAGGGTGGTCATGTTTCAAATATTTCTAAAAGTAACGTTTTTAAGTGCCACATAGAGTTTTGTCAGCATTTATTTAGTTATTTCTGTATTTACTTACAGAGCAACCTCTTTACCAGTAACTAATACAGACTGTCTTTTTATGTATGCGGCCAGTGGCCACTAGGTGGTGTGTGTGTGATTACTGTAGTTCCTTCTGGTTTTCTTGTACCTCCATGATGGCATATTGTGAAGCAAATTTGAAATATATACTTGACACATTTCTTAAACCAACAAATGCATTTATTTTTTATACAATACAATGTTTTACAGTAAAATCAGTCCAACATGTTTCTGATCCCTATCCTGGGACCATCATCAGGGACCCGTATCGTGAATTACACAAAATCACAAATCAACAAATAATGGTACATATTAAGAGTTCAAAAAGTAAAATGTAGGCTATGTCAGTTGTTTTTGTGGGTCAACTGACAATTACTCGTAATATTAAAAAATTAGATAAAAACATGTATATAAAATTTTTTGTATGAATATATAAGAAATTGGTAAGGTAGAATGGAGGTTGAAATGGCATCACTGTACATACCTGTGTATCATAAGTTGTGTTGGAAGGCTAGGACTAATAATGGTAAGTTGAAACAGCAGGTTGTATATGGGTCTAGGTCACGTGATGGCGTGACATCATTGGAAGTCGTAAAGGAGTCGGAAGTGTGGATTATATTCTCCTGCGTTTTGTTCAGGGACAAGTTTTTTATTCTGTGCATGCAACTGAATATAAAACTGTTCGAAGGAATTCACATAGTGGCCCTTATTTACCTGTTTTGAGTAAGGTCATGTTATCATTGATATTTCTGTATTCATGAGCATTATTTAGAATGTGTGCCACATATGTGGACTGTGGATCATTTTTTCATATATAGCTAATATGTTCTAAATACCTTTGTCTCAAGTTCCAGCCAGTCTGTCCGTGGTACACGTTAGTTTGTAAATACACTTTTTGCGTACTGATCAGCTGTGTTATGAATGTAGGTATATATTTGTATTCATGTGGTGTGTTTACAAGCAGTTTACAACACATCAAGAAAGAGTAAAAGAAATTTGATGTACATAATACAAGTATGAATGTTAATTATACATGGAACTACATAAATGGAGCTATGTTTAAAGACTGTTAGGACTGGATGTAGAGTACTTTATGGGATAGTGAAAAATATTTTATGTATGTCCTCGTAAAGCTTACTAATTTCAGCTGAGGCGATTTCATCAAAAGAATAGAGGAGTGACATAAGAGATCATATTTTAATATAGGATTTTTATGAAAGAATGTAAAGCTTAAAACATACAAGATTAAATTCTTTTATGTTTGACATCTAAAATTATTTGTTAAGTCTGAAATTATGTACTTACCTTTCAATGTTAGTGGTAGGGCCAGGATTTACCAGTACATGTACACTGTAGATGTTGAGCAGTATGTATCATGTACCTCATACAATGTACTCTGTTTATGTAGCATTGTATTTTAATGTGAATTATTGTGTACAGTAAAATATATTTACCATCATTCCTGTCCTCCCTCTGATAGACTTACCAGTTTTTTTTCTACTTGGTTTTTGCATTTCATTGTATATCAATGTTTGCTTGAATTTTGCAGCTGTATGACATTGGTAGATGTAGTTATTTTCTGTGTGTTCTTTCTTCATTTGTGTGTAACCATTGTTCACAAATTATTTGCTCCCTCTTTGTCCTTATACCTCTCAACTTGCAAAGTCCCTGTGTGAAGCTTTGCATTACACTTATGTCACTCATATTACAATAATGTGTTGTGTGAAGTTCTGTCTCCCACTATTGTTTGCCGTAAACATATTGCATCTGCTCTTCTGAGACTAGTTCTGTAAGGGAACATTGATTGGGTTCAAATCCCAGTCGGACCACACGTCAGCATGAGAAAAAGGGAAAACATTTTGCATTGTTTGACCTTGGTGTGAGAGCAGATTGTCACTGTGTAGCCGTGTCCTTCACTTATTTTGCTCCAATCTTTACATTTATAGGTCTTTTGGAAGTTAGATTTAGGATCAAAATTTTTCGTTGACAAATTCATGGTTGAACCTTTGAAGGTTTCTTTCAGGTTTTATTTTAATTTCATCGAAGACATTCCAAGTTACTTTATTTTTCAAAATTCTAATTTACTATTCATACCCCGATTTTCTGATTTTGGCTGAAGGGTAAATTATGTAAAACGTTCAATATCGTGTCTACAAAATCTGTTTTTTAAATTTTCTGTTTGGGGAGGGCTGCTGGGATGCAGCCCTCCCCCGTTGGGTGCACCCCAGCTCTCTTTCGTTGCATGCTGAATGGCATAAGTTTAAGGACCGTTTGTAAGAGGCAGGAATGGGTGACGTTGACAGAAATTAATTGGGCATCTCTGACTGAGAAGAGAATCTGAAGTAAGTCGTGGACAGTTGGGCAGTTAGAATTTTAAGGAAGTAACGAGACAGAAGTCTAAATACGGATACAGAGTAAGATACAGATGCGCACTCAGAATTTTTCGTTGGGGGGGGTGGGGGCTTGTCCCTGAGGGCATCTATAATGTGATTTTAAAAATTACGTTACAAATGTCATGTAAGTATAACTGTAACATAACACTGTTTGCAACTCCATTTATCTACATAGCAATATAATTACATGTTGCATGACTCACCTGATTTAAATCACAATGTCTAATCTTGGGGGGGGGGGGGGTTCTGTTTCATCCGAGACATCCTGATTGTTTTTAATTTTTCAAAATGCCAATGTACTAGCCCTTTAAGACCGAACGGGAAAAACACTGTCGCAGTAATTTAAATGGCCTGAAGGCCCGAAAAGGAAAACATTGTCCCGCAATGTCGTTTTTTTAAATTTTCAGCGTTTATAATTACTCTCTTCAAAGATTCGTCTAAAAGGCTTGTATACACCTAAACGATTGTGTGAAATGTAGTTAAAATTATCACTAATGAGGTTTAATTTTTCTCACTAACAGCCTTACGATTTTTCCAGCAGTCACGAACTATTTACAGATGTCGCCAGGCAATGGCCCTTATTTTTCCTCATATTGGAGAAGGAAGCAAATACACACAAAGGACCTTCCGACAAGTCTCTGTTCCTTGATGCAGCCCTTGCTGTAAAATCCACACCCCCATTAGTTCATCAAGAGAACACTACTGAAAAATATCAGGTCAGTAATTAGAATAGTAATATTTACTTAAATTTGTGTGTTCCATTTTAGTGTTGGTTGGTCCTCAGAAGTGCAGTTTGGTGTAATATATCTCGAAACATGGGATAGCACACAACCCTATGTTACGTTCTCGACACTTGAATTTCGTTCTTTTTTTTTTTTTACCTTGTTTTTGGCGGAAAACACACAGCACCGAATTCTCTTGCAATGTATAAGCCAGTGTCTGGCTCTGATCGTAATTCAAGCTTCTGCACTGCCTGACTTATCACATGTTATTGCTAGGACATACAGTGGACTGACGTGTTGAGTTGAATTTAGACTTAAACACGAACCTAAAATTGAAAAAGTCGCGAAGAAATCCTTACAGCAGAATGAAGGACATTTGCCTGTGGTCCCATATTGCACTCACCAGAGCAACGAACGTCTGTATGCATTCCTTTCTTCTGCCACTGATTGCATATGAACTAATTATCCTCAGCACCCACATAAGCGACCACGATACCTGAAGCTAACAATGTCTGAGGAAATACGACATGTACAGTTAACTCCAAATTTTATAGCACAGGGCGTCCCCTTATAGCAGGAGCTATTTTAAAAGAATACATCTAGAAAACGGAAGCTTAAAGTGAAGAATAATCAAAGCAAAAATTGACCAACTAGACTGCGTAAAAATGTGTGGATTTTCTTGAAAATTGCCAGACCGCGCTCCTGCAATTCCTCACCTTTCCACGCATGGAAGTTTGGGGTGGGAGGCCAAGAAAGATCTGTCTCGAGCGCTGTGTTTCGCGACGAGGATTCGCCCGGTCGGCGACACTTCTGAAACTTAAATTATGTTTTGTACGATTGGTATTAGCTGTAAGAAGTCTGCGGTTACTTAGACATGTTTGCGTAAGCTAAATGTCGGTTGTATGAAAAGTACGTACGTTACCATTATCGTCATCACCATATGACAGAGGATGATGGGTTTCGTTGAGTTATAGTCACTCATGTTGTCGGAGTTTTGTAATGGCATGTCCTATAGTTAGAACTAGACAAGCAACGATGTTTATACATATTGTGTTAGGCCATTTTTTTGTAGGAAATGTATGGGTGGAATGTAGGCTTTACCGTGTGTTTGATTTAGAACCTAACAGTTTGCTGAGTATGCCAACCTGTATGATACTACGTGAAAGTTCACCAGTAATTTAGTGATAATCTGTAGACTCAATAGTTGATGCAGTGAGAGACTTGTGTATTTAATCGTTTTCTAGTGTGTCAGAAATGTGGAATGTTTGATATAATGCAGCAGAACGTAGGATTTGATGATTGCTTCTAGTAGTAGACTGGATTTGTCGGGTGCGTTATACAGAACACGAGGAAGCTGTGTCAGAATTTAAGTTTTTAAGTTGGTGATTAATTTTGTAAACAAAAATTTTATTTTTTAGTTTTTGTTTATTTTTTGGTCGTGTACCATAGAGGACTCGAAATGTTCAACTCCTGAATGCTGGTTTTTTTGGCACCCTCTTCTCTCTCCTTGGGATCCACGGGAGCTGCTGAAACTCTTTTTCTTGCTGTTGCTCTGGCTCCACTTTCTGTCCGACTCTGTTTGTCCTACTACAATTCCTGGATCCGGGTGGACTCGAACTGGTGATCTTCCGATTGGTAGTCTGCTGTCTTATCCACTAGACCACGAAGCGCTCACGCAAGTCACCACTTTCGATCTTCCTCTTCATGTTGTTCATGAAACGGAACCTCCTCCATGAGTGGTGAGCTTTTCAAGCTTTCACATTTCCGCATCCACTAATCAAACTTTGGATTTGGGCCAAAAGAAGGAATTTGTATATGGGTATATTGACACGGGGTTTAGAAGAAAACAATGTCCTTTAAGAATCTATGGCATTCATAAATGAAGACGCATTACAAATTACATAGGAATAAAATTATTTGGTTGGGTGGGAATTCAACATTTCCGTGATTTTGGGACACGAGAAATAGGTTTGAAATCCACATTTTAAAAGAAATTATATTACCTAGATGATATGGGGAAGTTCCAGAGTTTCGAACCTCGTGAGCTATTCGTAGCCTAGTGGATAAGACACCCATCTAGTAATGGGAAGGTCGCAAGATCGAATCCACCGGGTTCCATGAATTAAAAAAAAAAAAGATTTTTTCTCTTAAATTCCGTCGGCTTAGTAATTCAAGAGGAAGACATAAAATACTATATGTGTGAGTGCCTGGTGGTCTAGTGGATAACACAGCGGACAAGTAATACGATGGTCCGCAGTTCGAAACCAGGTGTTGGAATAAAAATATATTCCGTTATTCTGGCTGAAGAAGTGAAGGGGAAGATCCGGAGCTCTAAGTAGTTGGAGGAATTCGTGGTGTAGTGGATAAGACACCGGTGCAATAATCAGAGGGTCCGCAGTTCGAATCCACCCAGATCTACGAGTTAAAATAAAAAAAAAAAAAAAAAATTCAGAGGTAAGTAAAGAGAGAGAGAGCCTAGATGAGAAGTGGATGGAAGGGAGGTAGACAAGAGAGAGCGAAATTGAAGGAAAGAGAGAGAGAGGGAAAAACGGGAGATCGAAAAAGAAGAGGGGAAAGGGAGAGACAGATGGAGGGGAAAAAGGGAAAAGAAGGGAAGGGGATAAAAGGGAAAGAGCAGAAGGAAGGAGATACGAAGAGGGGATAGTAGAAGGAACGGGAAATGAAGAGAAAGAGGTATCAGAGCGAGACAAGCAGAAGAGAGGAGGAGGTAGAAGAGGGAAACGGAAGGGAGCGAGGCAGGTAACAGAGGAGATAGGCAGAAGAAGGAAGAGAGGCGATAGTAAGAGGGAAACGGAAGGAGCGACAGGAAGGCAGAAGAGAGGGAGGAAGTGGAGGGGACTACTTACCTATCGTCGCTCCAACTAGTGACTTAAAACCCACCCGAAAAAATATTGGGGTCAGGCCTCAACCCACTTACCTATGTCGCTCCACATAGTGACTAAAACCACCCCGAAAAAGAGAGGGTCAGGTCTCAACCCGCACTTACTTACCTATCGTCGCTCCACTAGTGATTAAAACCCACCCGTAATCAAATGGGGGTCAGGCCTCAACCCCACTACTACCTATTCGTCGCTCATAGTGGACTAAACCCACCCGAACAGAAGAGAGGGGTCAGCCTCAACCCCCAACTTACCTATCGTCGCTCCACTAGTGATAAACCCAACCCCGAACAAGAGAGGGGTCAGGCCTAACCCCCAATTCTATCGTCGCATCACTAGATGACTAAACCTACCAACAAGAGAGGGGTCAGGCCTAACCAGCACAGCTACGTACCTATGCGTCGCGTGCCATAGTGACTAAACCGCACCCGAAAGAAGAGAGGGGTCAGGCATCAACCCCCAACTATTACCATCGTCGCTCAGTGACTAAACCACCGGCCGAAAAGAGAGGGTCAGGTCAACCACCCAATACTTAAACTATCGTTCGAGCTCACATAGTGACAAACCACCGAACAAGAGGAGGGGGTCAGGCCTAAACCCGCATACTTACTACGACGCCCACTAGTGACTAAAACCGACCGACGAAAAGAGAGGGGTCAGGCTACAACCCCACTACTTACCTATCGTCGACACTAGTGACTAAACACCCGAAACAAGAGAGGGGATAGGCCTCAACACCACTAATTACCTATCGTCGCTCCACTAGTGACTAAACCCACCCGAACAAGAGAGGGGTCAGGCCTCAACCCCACTACTTACCTATCGTCGCTCCACTAGTGACTAAACCCACCCCGAACAAGAGAGGGGTCAGGCCTCAACCCCCACTACTTACCTATCGTCGCTCCACTAGTGACTAAACCCACCCCGAACAAGAGAGGGGTCAGGCCTCAACCCCCACTACTTACCTATCAAAAAAAAAAAAAAAAAAAAAAAAAAAAAAAAAAAAAAAAAAAAAAAAAAAAAAAAAAAAAAAAAAAAAAAAAAAAAAAAAAGAGAGGGGTCAGGCCTCAACCCCACTACTTACTATCGTCGCTCCACTAGTGACTAAACCCACCCGAACAAGAGAGGGGTCAGCCTCAACCCCACTACTTACCTATCGTCGCTCACAGTGACTAACCCACCCCGAACAAGAGAGGGGTCAGGCCTCAACCCCCACTACTTACCTATCGTCGCTCCACTAGTGACTAAACCCCCCGAAAAGAGAGGGGTCAGGCCTCAACCCCCACTACTTACCTATCGTCGCTCCACTAGTGACTAAACCACCCGAACAAGAGAGGGTCAGGCCTCAACCCCCACTACTTACCTATCGTCGCTCACTAGTGACTAACCACCCGAACAAGAGAGGGGTCAGGCCTCAACCCCACTACTTACCTATCGTCGCTCCACTAGTGACTAAACCACCCGAACAAGAGGGGTCAGGCTCAACCCCACTACTTACCTATCGTCGCTCCACTAGTGACTAAACCACCCGAACAAGAGGGGTCAGGCCTCAACCCCCACTACTTACTATCGTCGCTCCATAGTGACTAAACCCACCCCGAACAAGAGAGGGGTCAGGCCTCAACCCCATACTTACTATCGTCGCTCCACTAGTGACTAAACCCACCCGAACAAGAGAGGGGTCAGGCCTCAACCCCACTACTTACCTATCGTCGCTCCACTAGTGACTAAACCACCCGACAAGAGAGGGGTCAGGCCTCAACCCCCACTACTTACCTATCGTCGCTCCACTAGTGACTAAACCCACCCGAACAAGAGAGGGGTCAGGCCTCAACCCCACTACTTACCTATCGTCGCTCCACTAGTGACTAAACCACCCCGAACAAGAGAGGGGTCAGGCCTCAACCCCACTACTTACCTATCGTCGCTCACTAGTGACTAAACCACCGAACAAGAGAGGGGTCAGGCCTCAACCCACTACTTACCTATCGTCGCTCCACTAGTGACTAAACCCACCCCGAACAAGAGAGGGGTCAGGCCTCAACCCCCACTACTTACCTATCGTCGCTCCACTAGTGACTAAACCCACCCCGAACAAGAGAGGGGTCAGGCCTCAACCCCCACTACTTACCTATCGTCGCTCCACTAGTGACTAAACCCACCCCGAACAAGAGAGGGGTCAGGCCTCAACCCCCACTACTTACCTATCGTCGCTCCACTAGTGACTAAACCCACCCCGAACAAGAGAGGGGTCAGGCCTCAACCCCCACTACTTACCTATCGTCGCTCCACTAGTGACTAAACCCACCCCGAACAAGAGAGGGGTCAGGCCTCAACCCCCACTACTTACCTATCGTCGCTCCACTAGTGACTAAACCCACCCCGAACAAGAGAGGGGTCAGGCCTCAACCCCCACTACTTACCTATCGTCGCTCCACTAGTGACTAAACCCACCCCGAACAAGAGAGGGGTCAGGCCTCAACCCCCACTACTTACCTATCGTCGCTCCACTAGTGACTAAACCCACCCGAACAAGAGAGGGGTCAGGCCTCAACCCCCACTACTTACCTATCGTCGCTCCACTAGTGACTAAACCCACCCCGAACAAGAGAGGGGTCAGGCCTCAACCCCCACTACTTACCTATCGTCGCTCCACTAGTGACTAAACCCACCCCGAACAAGAGAGGGGTCAGGCCTCAACCCCCACTACTTACCTATCGTCGCTCCACTAGTGACTAAACCCACCCCGAACAAGAGAGGGGTCAGGCCTCAACCCCCACTACTTACCTATCGTCGCTCCACTAGTGACTAAACCCACCCCGAACAAGAGAGGGGTCAGGCCTCAACCCCCACTACTTACCTATCGTCGCTCCACTAGTGACTAAACCCACCCCGAACAAGAGAGGGGTCAGGCCTCAACCCCCACTACTTACCTATCGTCGCTCCACTAGTGACTAAACCCACCCCGAACAAGAGAGGGGTCAGGCCTCAACCCCCACTACTTACCTATCGTCGCTCCACTAGTGACTAAACCCACCCCGAACAAGAGAGGGGTCAGGCCTCAACCCCCACTACTTACCTATCGTCGCTCCACTAGTGACTAAACCCACCCCGAACAAGAGAGGGGTCAGGCCTCAACCCCCACTACTTACCTATCGTCGCTCCACTAGTGACTAAACCCACCCCGAACAAGAGAGGGGTCAGGCCTCAACCCCCACTACTTACCTATCGTCGCTCCACTAGTGACTAAACCCACCCCGAACAAGAGAGGGGTCAGGCCTCAACCCCCACTACTTACCTATCGTCGCTCCACTAGTGACTAAACCCACCCCGAACAAGAGAGGGGTCAGGCCTCAACCCCCACTACTTACCTATCGTCGCTCCACTAGTGACTAAACCCACCCCGAACAAGAGAGGGGTCAGGCCTCAACCCCCACTACTTACCTATCGTCGCTCCACTAGTGACTAAACCCACCCGAACAAGAGAGGGGTCAGGCCTCAACCCCCACTACTTACCTATCGTCGCTCCACTAGTGACTAAACCCACCCCGAACAAGAGAGGGGTCAGGCCTCAACCCCCACTACTTACCTATCGTCGCTCCACTAGTGACTAAACCCACCCGAACAAGAGAGGGGTCAGGCCTCAACCCCCACTACTTACCTATCGTCGCTCCACTAGTGACTAAACCCACCCCGAACAAGAGAGGGGTCAGGCCTCAACCCCCACTACTTACCTATCGTCGCTCCACTAGTGACTAAACCCACCCCGAACAAGAGAGGGGTCAGGCCTCAACCCCCACTACTTACCTATCGTCGCTCCACTAGTGACTAAACCCACCCCGAACAAGAGAGGGGTCAGGCCTCAACCCCCACTACTTACCTATCGTCGCTCCACTAGTGACTAAACCCACCCCGAACAAGAGAGGGGTCAGGCCTCAACCCCCACTACTTACCTATCGTCGCTCCACTAGTGACTAAACCCACCCCGAACAAGAGAGGGGTCAGGCCTCAACCCCCACTACTTACCTATCGTCGCTCCACTAGTGACTAAACCCACCCCGAACAAGAGAGGGGTCAGGCCTCAACCCCCACTACTTACCTATCGTCGCTCCACTAGTGACTAAACCCACCCCGAACAAGAGAGGGGTCAGGCCTCAACCCCCACTACTTACCTATCGTCGCTCCACTAGTGACTAAACCCACCCCGAACAAGAGAGGGGTCAGGCCTCAACCCCCACTACTTACCTATCGTCGCTCCACTAGTGACTAAACCCACCCCGAACAAGAGAGGGGTCAGGCCTCAACCCCCACTACTTACCTATCGTCGCTCCACTAGTGACTAAACCCACCCCGAACAAGAGAGGGGTCAGGCCTCAACCCCCACTACTTACCTATCGTCGCTCCACTAGTGACTAAACCCACCCCGAACAAGAGAGGGGTCAGGCCTCAACCCCCACTACTTACCTATCGTCGCTCCACTAGTGACTAAACCCACCCCGAACAAGAGAGGGGTCAGGCCTCAACCCCCACTACTTACCTATCGTCGCTCCACTAGTGACTAAACCCACCCCGAACAAGAGAGGGGTCAGGCCTCAACCCCCACTACTTACCTATCGTCGCTCCACTAGTGACTAAACCCACCCCGAACAAGAGAGGGGTCAGGCCTCAACCCCCACTACTTACCTATCGTCGCTCCACTAGTGACTAAACCCACCCCGAACAAGAGAGGGGTCAGGCCTCAACCCCCACTACTTACCTATCGTCGCTCCACTAGTGACTAAACCCACCCCGAACAAGAGAGGGGTCAGGCCTCAACCCCCACTACTTACCTATCGTCGCTCCACTAGTGACTAAACCCACCCCGAACAAGAGAGGGGTCAGGCCTCAACCCCCACTACTTACCTATCGTCGCTCCACTAGTGACTAAACCCACCCCGAACAAGAGAGGGGTCAGGCCTCAACCCCCACTACTTACCTATCGTCGCTCCACTAGTGACTAAACCCACCCCGAACAAGAGAGGGGTCAGGCCTCAACCCCCACTACTTACCTATCGTCGCTCCACTAGTGACTAAACCCACCCGAACAAGAGAGGGGTCAGGCCTCAACCCCCACTACTTACCTATCGTCGCTCCACTAGTGACTAAACCCACCCCGAACAAGAGAGGGGTCAGGCCTCAACCCCCACTACTTACCTATCGTCGCTCCACTAGTGACTAAACCCACCCCGAACAAGAGAGGGGTCAGGCCTCAACCCCCACTACTTACCTATCGTCGCTCCACTAGTGACTAAACCCACCCCGAACAAGAGAGGGGTCAGGCCTCAACCCCCACTACTTACCTATCGTCGCTCCACTAGTGACTAAACCCACCCCGAACAAGAGAGGGGTCAGGCCTCAACCCCCACTACTTACCTATCGTCGCTCCACTAGTGACTAAACCCACCCCGAACAAGAGAGGGGTCAGGCCTCAACCCCCACTACTTACCTATCGTCGCTCCACTAGTGACTAAACCCACCCCGAACAAGAGAGGGGTCAGGCCTCAACCCCCACTACTTACCTATCGTCGCTCCACTAGTGACTAAACCACCCCGAACAAGAGAGGGGTCAGGCCTCAACCCCCACTACTTACCTATCGTCGCTCCACTAGTGACTAAACCCACCCCGAACAAGAGAGGGGTCAGGCCTCAACCCCCACTACTTACCTATCGTCGCTCCACTAGTGACTAAACCCACCCCGAACAAGAGAGGGGTCAGGCCTCAACCCCCACTACTTACCTATCGTCGCTCCACTAGTGACTAAACCCACCCCGAACAAGAGAGGGGTCAGGCCTCAACCCCCACTACTTACCTATCGTCGCTCCACTAGTGACTAAACCCACCCCGAACAAGAGAGGGGTCAGGCCTCAACCCCCACTACTTACCTATCGTCGCTCCACTAGTGACTAAACCCACCCCGAACAAGAGAGGGGTCAGGCCTCAACCCCCACTACTTACCTATCGTCGCTCCACTAGTGACTAAACCCACCCCGAACAAGAGAGGGGTCAGGCCTCAACCCCACTACTTACCTATCGTCGCTCCACTAGTGACTAAACCCACCCCGAACAAGAGAGGGGTCAGGCCTCAACCCCCACTACTTACCTATCGTCGCTCCACTAGTGACTAAACCCACCCCGAACAAGAGAGGGGTCAGGCCTCAACCCCCACTACTTACCTATCGTCGCTCCACTAGTGACTAAACCCACCCCGAACAAGAGAGGGGTCAGGCCTCAACCCCCACTACTTACCTATCGTCGCTCCACTAGTGACTAAACCCTCGGTCTTCTCTCTTCTCTCTTCTCTCTTCTCTCTTCTCTTCCTTTGACTCTTGACTCACTCGCTCCGGGGTCTTCTTGACCCTCTCGGAACCTCTCTCCTCTTTCTGTTTCTCTTTCCTCCTCCTCCTCCTCCTCGGACCTCCGGGACCCCACCTCCTCCTCTGGACTCCGCCTGGACCACCTCGGATCCCCGGGACCCCATCGCCTCCTCTGGACTCCTCTGCTTGGACCTCCGAGACCCCACCGCTTCCTCTGGACTCCGCCTCGACCACCTCGGATCCCCGTCTCCTCCTCTAGACTCCTCCGCTTGGACCGTCCCGTGTACCGACTGCTTCTAGTGCTGACCTCTGCCTGTGGACCGGACTACCTGCTGTCTCCTCGTTGAACTGAAACGCCTGGACCCTGTTGGATTCGAACTGGTGATCCTCCGATTACCAGTCTAGTGCCTTAGCCACTAGACCACGAAGTGATCATGCCTTACACAATTTCGGAACTTCCTCATATATTCTGAACCGTACCAATTTAAAAAAACAAGAGGAAGTGCTTTTCAAACTTTTTGTCGTGTGCAGCAAAAATTCGTTTTTGGCCACGAGAAAAAAGGTTTGAAAAGCACTTCCTCTTTTTTTTTTTTTAATTGGTACAGAATATGTGGGAACAGGTAAAGCATTTTCTTGCCTTGTCGGCAAGACACCTAACAATCACCAACACCAGTTCGAGTCCACTCGGGTACAGGACTTTAAAAAAAAGAAACAATTTTTACTTTCACTTATGTCTGTCCTTTGAATTCTGAAGTTCGCGGAAGCTGCTAAAATACTGTGACTCAATGCATGAAACCCATAACCCTCAAATTTGAAAAGATTGGGATAATGCTGTGTTGGCTGACCAAATATCTATCACCTCTCAAAGCATGAACATATTAGGTACTGCGTACAGTGAGGTACAGGTGGCAGCACCCTACAGTAATTCTTTCTACAGCAGCGCTTTCCATGCATGAAACCTCAATTTTCTCAGTACGGGGTCAGTGTGGGTTATGGGTTCCATGGACGGAGCTACGACCACCATACTTCATACAAAACCGGCAAGGACGATTTGGAAGAAAGAAAGAAAAAAAAAGCTTAATTTAACACAAGCAATTTACAACAACTTGAACTTAAAATGCCACCTTAATAAAACTCGTGCTATTGACGGAAAATGGGAATTGATGCATGTATGCTCACACACAGCATCTACTAAACACAACGTACTTGACAGTAACCTAGAAAGCTCGGGAAAATGCTCTATGACGGTAACAGGACCTGAATGTCATTGCAAAATGTAACCAAAGTAAATTTTGTTATTCATACCGTGCATATTCTTAGAATTATTTCATCAATTTTTTGGTTAATTTTATGGTTTTTAACTTTACGTATTTTAGAATTTCAATATTTAATATGTTCAGCAAGTCTGTAAGGGCGACGTAATAACAAGATTGGCGTTTTTGGTCTACATTCCCTTGTACTGAATGCATAAATTGGTTGGTGTAATACTTGTAACTAATGTAGCCTGTTAGTCAAGCCTTACATACGTACTTACGTGGCGTATGGCAAAACAGCCTAATATTGGGCCTTGGCTTCCTGTTCTTCAGCTTTCGAGACATGTTTTGGGGGGCGAGGTTGCCAGCCCCTCGCCCAACCGCCAACCTGGAGGACCAGTCTCCGTATTTATGACCCCCAGACAGGGGGTGGTCCAGCTGCACCCCTAGGCATTGGGTAGCTCGGGCCTCGGGGGGGCGCCACTTCCCGTACTCACAGTAATTGCGAGCCCCTCAGGCCCATTCCTGGAATTCAGGGCACACTGTCGCAATAGAGTCCTACGGATCCGAAAAACAGCACACACATACACACAGCACTACAATGGCAACTCTGTAAATAAAGCATGGCAAGCAAGATTTATAGAATACTGAAAATTTGGGTACACAATCTTGCTGATGGAACAAGATGAGTTGTTAAAATGTTACTATGAGTGACAGACAGGAAATCCAAAATGGCAAGGTTGGATTGTTCAAAGCTGAGTTCGGATACATGTGCAGACAGCAGAGGGATTTAACATCTGCTTACCAAACACTTAAACCAGGTTTAAAGGTATGCAAATACAATTACATGGAAAATGGAGAGAGGGGGTGCAACAGACCCCTACTTTCAACTTAAAATGTGAAACAGTGGGAGGGAGAGAACTATGCATTCATTCATGTGGTATCAGATTCTCTCCCCCCCCCCCCCCAAAAAAAAGAATAAAATTTGTAAAAAAAGATATTGAAACTTTTTACATGATTTATCCTTGAGCCAAAATCAGACACTGAAATCAGCTGATGACTACTACACTACATTTTTTAGAAATTAAACTTAGGAACTCTCTGCTGAACTTAAAAAAACAGGAAGATTAGACCAAGTCATTTAAACGAATCTAGTCACAAAACATGCAGTTATATTTACACTTATATAAATGCAATTACAATGTTATGTTACAGTTATATTTATGACATGATTTTCGTTAACACTTTTCAAAATCAAACAAATTATACATAATCTCAGGGCCAGCCACCCCACCCCCCCCCCCCCCCCCCAAAACGAAAATAATGGGTGTGTGCCTTAAGAACAACATAATAGTTGACAGGGACAAGGAGAGGAGTCGAGAAAAGGAAATGCCACCTGCAGAAAAAAAAAAAGAGAATGACATACACTATACAAATGTAAGCCACACACACACACAATATGGGAGCAAGAAATTCTATAAACAATGTTCACACATAAATGAAGAAACATGTCACAAGAAATAACTAGCTCTACCGACATCATTAAACTGCAAAGTCCATAGGAGAGGGGAGAGAATGGAGGGCACATAGGAATACTTTATTGTACACAATAATTCACACTAAAATAATATCTTTCATATACACAGTCATAATATGAACAACAGACAGTATGTATAGTGCACAGGTACTGGTAAAACACTGGTCCTACCACTAACATTGAAAGGCAAGACTCAACCAGTAAATTTTTTTTTGATCCATATGTAAATCAAGAAACGGCACACAAGAAAAGTACTCCTACCAACATTATATGGTTGCAAAATTTAGGCAGATGTTATAACAAAAGAAACATATTTCAAATGTTTATATTATTTCCTCCTTGCTGTTATTGGTGACAGTGCAGTTGTCATTTTGTTTCTACAGGTGCAGGTGTTCCTGAAGATTCAAGTCTTCTCAAACATGGTACTGCATCATTGGGCCCAAATGACACAGCACTGCATACCTGAGGACTTGAGTCTCTTTTGTGTTTATGTATGTTGGTGTCTCACTGTTATGGGTATGTTTTGTTTGTGGGTACTTTATGTGTGTTTCCTAGCACTGGAATTTGATATGTTTCATTACTCTGTTGGAAAAGTTTTTGATTTTGAGTGTTTCTTGTTTTCTCATAATGTACATAACCTTTTTAGTCCTTTGTGATCGGTATGTTTCTATTGGTCCCCTCAGTTCCTCTTTTTTTTTTTTTTTTTGCACGTCATACATGCCCCTTAGTCTTGACAAGTGACATGTTTTTCTTCATCCTTTGATCTTAATTTTTTCCCCTTTACATGTATTTTTGGCTATTTGATGATATAGGTGGTAACTGCTGCCGACTGCTCGTGGTGGTAGCTGCGATAATGATTATGATGATCATGATGAATGTACAAAATTGCTGCCGCTCCCACCCTGGGAACAGTCTTCACCACCTGGCACAGAAATATCTTCAATGATGTCAAACTCCTGTCAACAAAGATTAATGACTTTCAACTTTCACACCCTCATAAGATCAGATACAGAAACTCAATCTTCCTTGTAAATGGGAATGATACATTTCCTACTCCAGTCCCTCCCAAACAGTTATTAGCTTCTCAACAGGGATCTGGCTCCATGGTCAATATTTTCCATCACCGTAACGAAAATGATCTCCAAATCTGGGCAACTGAACTTGAAACAGAACACCTTACGTAATTATATTCAGCCTCTACAGGGCTACCTCAGGAGATTTTAAGTCCCTTTACAAAGAGTTTAGATGATTCTGCAAAATTTCAACGTTTATAATTTCTGGTGACATGCACATTATCTTAATTATAACTAACAAAAAAGGAACTGACATTACTAACAATATATAATTTGTGATACACGAAACTTGGAACAAGAATTCAAAATGACTATTCACTGAAAATGATAATATTTTGTGCATAATTCAAATTTTACAGCAGACATGTCAAATAGCCCATCAGAACAGGGACCAGAGGCAGTCTCTACGGAACAGAGTAACGAATCTGTGGATTCCACACAATGTAGACAGGTTCTCAACTTGTTATATACTTGGTCTCCATATTAAGTGACAAACAAAACCACAATGCAAACATATGACAGTGAAAAAAAAAAGTGTCAATTCGATTCTAACAGCACTACCAGCAACACACAATTGGCCTCTCATACTGAGGGAGGAACATAGGCTGAGGGTGTTCGAGAATAGGGTGCTGAGGAGGATATTTGGGCCTAAGAGGGACGAGGTAAAAGGGGAGTGGAGAAGACTACATAACAAGGAACTTAATGATTTGTACTCATCACCAAATATTATTCGGGTGATCATATCAGGAAGAATGAGGTGGGTGGGGCATGTAGCATGTATGGGGGAGGGGAGAGGTGTATACAGGATTTTGGTGGGGAGACCTGAGGGAAGGAGACCACTTGGAAGACCGAGGCATAGATGGGAGGATAACATTAAAATGGATCTTCAAGAAGTGGGATGGGAGGGCGTGGACTGGATTGATATGGCTCAGGATAGGGACAGGCGGCGGGCTCCTGTGAATGCAGTAATGAACCTTCGGGTTCCATAAAACACAAGGAATTTCTTGACTACCTGAGAACCTGTTTCTTCTCAACAAGGACTCTACTCCATGGACTTAGTTATTTAGATATGGCTATTACAGAAGGATTCTAACGAGCATAGTCATTTATACATATATTATGGACCAATGTCCTACCTCAATTATTAGATTTGTTCACCGTCCCACAGTACAGATGCTGCATCGGCCTCCTCCATCGTCCATTCAAACGCTGAAGAGGGAACTCATAAAGCAGGCCACTTAGAAGGACCTCGTCAAAATCCATGATGCAGAACTGAATGAAGACAAAGAACGTTTATTCAAAATGTGATACATCACCTGTGGGAGAACTGTGAAGTTCATGAGGTACATAAGAGGTCTGACACAAAAAAAACGAGACTGTGTCTGTAACTATTTCTGTTTGACAATTTCAGCAAATTAACTACGATCGCCTTCAAAGTAGTTCCCTTCTGAGTTAACACACAGCTGCATACGATGCTGCCAACGTTCAAAGCAATTCTGCATGTCATTTTCTGTCAGACTGTTGAGGATCTCCATCGTTTTTACTTTCACATCTTCTACCGATAAAAAATGGGTCCCTTTGAGCACCGACTTGATCTTTGGGAAGAGGTAGAAGTCACAGGGAGCGAGGTCTGGCGAATAAGGTGGGTGCTCCATCACAGTGATGTTTTTATTGGCTAAAAAACTGCTTGCAAAAGGTCCGAACACAATTCCTGGCGGCGTTCTTTTTGTTCATCTGACAGAATTTTTGGAACCATTTTTGCACAAACCTTTGTCATGTTCAATTCTTCCGTTATAATTTGTCGAACACTTTCCCTATCCAAATTAACTTTCTCAGCTACTGCTCGAACACCCAACCTTCTGTCTTTTCGAATCACATGTCGCACTTTTTCAATGTTGTCATCGTTAACAGCTGTGCATGGCCGGCCTGGGTGATCATCATCTTTCACGCTTTCTCTGCCTTCCAAAAATCGTTTGTGCCACTCAAAAACGCGTGCACGAGATATGCAGTCTTCACCATAAGCCTCAGTCAATAATTGAAAAGTTTCCGTCGCGGATTTCTTCAGTTTAACAACAAGAAACTTGATGTTAACTCGTTGTTCACTTTTGCAGTCCGACATTTTCCATCCGAGGGTTAAAACACGCCTATATTTGAAGATGCGTCAACTTGTACTGAGTGAAGCGATCGAGCTGAAACTTGTAACACTGTGACAGGACAGATCATGTTCCATAGCCGTACATTTATTTCATCCCCCCACTCTTGGTTCCAGAGCTATAGGGTTAGTCTCGTTGTTTTTGTGTCAGACCTCGTACAGAACAGGCACTTCCAATATTTCAGAAATTACCACCAAAATAAGTTACTAACAAAACCTTACAAGCATAATGCGATGACTATTCTCGAATAAAAATAATATTCTGTTGGCTCAAGAAAGTGACCATCAACAGCTTTTGGGAAATGAGCTATGTACCTTAAGGACCTACACAGTAATTAGGTTAAGTGAACATAAAGGCTCTTCCTTTAAAAATTCATCACCAAAAGACTTTAGGTGGATGAACATGTGGTCTCTGGATTAAGAATGGAAGAGGTTTAAAAGCACTGCAGCATGATACTTGAATCAGTCACCCCTCCAAGACTGTCAACTATGCCTATTACAGAAGGATTCTAATGAACATAATCATCTATATATATATATATATATATATATAATATATATATATATATATTATAAACCAATGTCCTACCTAAATTATTGAACACCGTACACCATCCAAAAATACAGATGCCCCATCGGTACTGCATTGCTGCCGCTACCACCCTGGGAAGAGTCTTCACCACCTGGCACAGAAATATCTTCAATGATGTCAAACTCCTGTCAACAAAGATTAATGACTTTCAACATTCACACCCTCATAAGATCAGATACAGAAACTCAATCTTCCTTGTAAATGGGAATGATACATTTCCTACTCCAGTCCCTCCCAAGCAGTTATTAGCTTCTCAACAGGGACCTGGCTCCATGATCAACATTTCCCATCACTGTAACAAAAATGATCTCAAAATCTGGGCAACTGAACTTGAAACAGAACACCTTACTTAATTATATTCAGCCTCTGCAGAGCTACCTCAGGAGATTTTAAGTCCTTTTACAAAGAGTTTAGATGATTCTGCAAAATTTCCAAGTTTATAATTTCTGGTGACTTGCACATTATCTTAATGAATCAATCAAACTGGACAACAGTGGCAATTGCAACAGGAATATTAACAACTTATATACCTTTAGTACAAAGACGATCAGCTGGCAAGACTGGCAGGCTGCGTGCTTAACCCCTTGGGATGGACTGAGGACTAGATGACCACTGCAAGATACATGGTTTGCATCAAAATCACTCTTTCCTAAATAATTTTCAAACACTTAACTGGCGAATGCAACACAAACATTTAACTTTCCACCTCTGATTAGTGCATCAAGACAAAATCACCAACATCAAGATTGAGGCTGCAAAACGTTTCTTACACGCACACTAGTCAGTAAACGCCCACAAAATTCTGTAGTAGTTATGACAACAGCACACACAAAAACCGAAAAAGTTATTACAAACACCACCATAATTAACAATACGATTAACATCAACACAACAATCATTTCAAATACAATAACATAACTACCCAAATCCAAGTGGTATACCAAGAAAAAATTGACCAACCTCATGACTGACACTGCTAAAGGTAGTTCATGCACACCGGTTAGTAAACACACACAAGAATATGTTATGACTACAACAACAACTGCACACACAACAATCACAAATGCTATTACAATCACCACCACCATTAGTAACACATTTAACATGACAAGCACCATGACATTTAATAAGCAGCCTAAATCTGTATTCTTCCTACATGTTCCTTTACTCCATGTAATTGAGAATATTTCACATTCTGTGTATGTGTACAACACTTTGAATTCTCGTTTTACACTTCTAATATAATGCAGCTCCTCTAACATTCAGCAATGAATTTAAGTGAAAATAAAGACTCTTCCTTTAAACATTCATCATCACAGAACTGGAGGTTCAGGGAAATGTGGTCAGGGGTTTAAGAATGGAAGAAGTTCATAAGGACTGCACAGCATGATATGTGACGTGAGTATGTATGTCTTCTCCAAAGCTTCCCGCTGAATCCCGGTGGAGCCATCAGTCACTCCTCCAAGACTGGCAACAAATAATTAATATCCCAATGGTTTGAAAAAAGGAGATGCTTTATACGCCATTACTTTTCAACTTTGCTTTGGAATATGCCATTAGGGGGGTTCAGGCAAACCAGGAGGGCTTGAAATTAAATGGTACACATCAGCTCCTAGTTTATGCTGATAATGTTAATACACGTGGCTGAAGTGTACATGCTGTAAAGAAAAACACAGAAGCTTTAGTAGGCGCTAGTAAGGAGATTGGTCTGGAAGTAAATGCTGAGAAAACTAAGTACATGGTCATACCTCGCAATCAGAATGCAGGACAAAATCACAACATAAAGATAGATAATAAATCCTTTGAAAGGGTGGTTCAGTTCAAATATTTGGGAACAAACCTAATGACTCCAAATTCCATTCAGGAAGAAATTAAGAGCAGATAGAAGTTGGGGAATGCTCGTTATCATTCGGTGCAGGATCTTCTGTCTTCCAGTTTGCTTCCCAAAAATACAAAGACTAAGATATACAGAACTATAATTTTGCCTGCTTATTATGAGTGTGAAATTTGGTCTCTCACACTGAGGGAGGAATAGAGGCTGAGGGTGTTCGAGAATAGGGTGCTGAGGAGGATATTTGCGCCTAAGAGGGACAAGGTAACAGGGGAATGGAGAAGAGGAACTTAATTATCTGTACTCATTACCAAACATTATTCAGGTGATCAGATCAAGAAGAATTTGGTGGGTGGGTCACGTAGCTCGTATGGGGGAGGGGAAAGGTGCAAACAATTTTGGTGGGGAGGCCTGAGGGAAGGAGACCACTTGGAAGACCCAGGCATAGATGGGAGGATAACATTAAAATGGATCTTCAAGAAGTGGGATGGGAGAACGTGGACTGGATTGATATGGCTCAGGATAGGGACAGGTGGCGGGCTCCTGTGAATGCAGTAATGAACCTTCCGGTTCCATAAAACACAAGGAATTTCTTGACTACCTGAGAACCTGTTTCTTCTCAACAAGGACTCTGCTCCATGGACTTAGTTATTTAGATATGGCTATTACAGAAGGATTCTAATGAGCATAGTCATTTATACATATATTATGGACCAATGTCCTACCTCAATTATTCGATCTGTACACCGTCCCACAGTACAGATGCTGTGTCGGCCTCCTCCATTGTCCATTCAAACGCTGAAGGGGGAACTCATAAAGCAGGCCACTTAGAAGGACATCGTCAAAATCCATGGATGCAGAACTGAATGAAGAAAAAGAATGTTTATTCAAAATTTGATACATCACCTGTGGGAGAACTGTGAGGTTCATGAGGTACAAACAGAACTGGCACATCCAATATTTCAGAAATGACCACCAACATAAGTTACTAACAGAATCTAACAAGCATAATGCGATGACTATTCTCGAATAAAAATAATATTGTGTCGGCTCAAGAAAGTGACCTTCAGCAGCTTTTGGGAAAAGAGCTACATACCTTAAGGACCTACACAGTAATTAATTTAAGTGAATATAAAGGCTCTTCCTTTAAAAATTCATCACCACAAGACTTAAGGTGGATAAACATGTGGTCTCTGGATTAAGAATGGAAGAGGTTTATAAGCACTGCAGCATGATACTTCAATCAGTCACCCCTCCAAGACTGTCAACTATGCCTATTACAGAAGGATTCTAATGAACATAATCATCTATATATATTATAAACCAATATCCTACCTAAAGTACTGAACACCGTACTACATCCAAAAATACAGATGCCCCATCGGTACTGCATTGCTGCCGCTACCACCCTGGGAAGAGTCTTCACCACCTGGCACAGAAATATCTTCAATGATGTCAAACTCCTGTCAACAAAGATTAATGACTTTCAACTTTCACACCCTCATAAGACCAGATACAAAAACTCAATCTTCCTTGGGAATGGGAATGATACATTTCCTACTCCAGTCCCTCCTAAGCAGCCATTAGCTTCTCAACAGGGACCTGGCTCCATGATCAATATTTCCCATCACTGTAACGAAAATGATCTCGAAATCTGGGAAACTGAACTTGAAACAGAACACCTTACTTAATCATATTCAAACTCTACAGCTACCTCAGGAGATTTTAAGTCCCTTTACAAAGAGTTTAGATGATTCTGAAAAATTTCCAAGTTTATAATTTCTGGAGACGTGCACATTATCTTAATTAAAACTAACAAAAAAGGTACTGACATTACTAACAATATATAATTTGTCTGATACATGAAACTTCGAACAAGAATTCAAAATGACTATTTACTGAAATTGATAATATTTTGTGCATAATTGAAATTTTACAGCAGATACGTTAAATAGCCCATCAGAACAGGGACCAGAGGCAGTCTCCACATGTGCTAATTATAACATCACATATCAAGTAGGGTTATCCACACAGGAGAGCCCAGTGGTAATGGCATGAAGAATATTCAAACATTACCTACCTTCAGCACAGAGCTGGTAAAGACGGATATTGGATGAAAAGCTGCATTCTTATCCGCTCAGGATAGGTCTGGGGATGGGGAGGACAAAGCAGGATGTTTTGGGGCAAACCACATGCCTAAACAATTTTGAAACAATTAGTTGGCAAATGCCAATACAACTACATTAATTGTCACCTCTGTATCATGTAAGAAAATGAAATTGACAAACATTATGATTCAGACTGTCAAGTTTAGTTCAGTTCCTAGTTAATAAATACATATCAACTTATTGTGACTACAACAACCACTGCACACGTAACAATCACCACCACCACTAGTACCACATTGAACACGGAGCCTAATTCTGAACTTTCACTCCAACATTTTTAAAAATCAGTTAGTAACAACACACCACCTTTTTCTTATTCCCATGAAAACCACAACATACATAATTATCACCATCACCACCACCACCACCACCACCACCACCACCACCACCACCACCACCACCACCAGTACCATGTCTATCATGCAGCCTGAATCTCAATTTTGAAATTCAACTTTTCATAAATGCCATTTTGAATAGTACATTTTTTGTATGTATGAAAGATTTAGGCTTATTCCTTTACACTTCTAAAGTAATGCAGTTGATGTAAAATTTGGCAATGCACGTGTTTAAATGAACACAAAGCCTCTCCCCATAAGAGTTCTCAAAAGAACAAAGGAAAATTGCAGGTGCACAGATGAAGATGAAGAGGAAGAGGTTTATAAGTGCAGTTGGATGACCCCAGATGTGTGTACATCTGCCTTCTCCAATGCTGCATGCTGCATTTCAATCCAGCCTTCACTCATCTCTCCAGGACTGTGAACAAACCGTAACATTTAATTATGGCAATTACAGATGTATCATAACAAACATAACCATTAGTGTATTATGGCACAAACATCAAGCCTCAAACCTTCAAAAATGTAGACCATCCCACATTCAAAGCCGATAACACTTCAGATGCTCCATCTGCCTCTTCCATCTTATGCTCCACCTGTGAAAGTGCAGAACCTACGCAAGCAGACCACTTAGGAAGTGTTAGCCTCAATCCCTGGATTCTGAAGTAAGTCTGTACCAAAATTCTTCATACAAACCATGTCGCCTGTAAGACAAAAGTAAATTTCAGTCATAAATATGACCAAATGCTATAGTAACAACTCTTTGGAGGGTTATGGGATAATTGTCCCTATTAAAAATAATTGTTAAGAACATATTCTTAATTTCTTTCCTAGTGGCATTTTCAGACATTCAGTACTACAACCTTGGCAGTGCAATATACATGGCCACAGAAATATCTGTGACAATGCAAATGGTTCAGTTTTATATGGGTGCAGTGCAACATATACAACACACATGGCTTCCAAGTTACGAATTTTTCTGATTGCAAACGCTTTCAATACAGAACAACAGGCACATACAACACTACAGCCATCGCCACCAACATATACGATACCAACAATCCTTTCAAGCATAATGCAATGATTGTTCTTAAAACAAAGTAACATTCTGTTGGAACAAGAAAGTGACCACCAGCTGGCTCTTGGGAAAACAGTTATGAAGCTGAAGTTCACAGCCATGTTAATTAAACTTCACATGTCCATTAGGGCTTATGCAATCCAATGGGACAACTTAGTGGCAATGGCAACAGGAATATTAACGTCTTACTTACTTTTAGTATGAAGATTATCAGCAGGCATGAACAAAATGCTGCATGCTTATAACCTCTTGGTATGGGAGTGAGGACTAGGTGGCCACAGTAAAATACATGTTCTGCATCAAAATCAATCTTTCCTAAGCAATTTTCAAACATTTAGCTGGGAAATACCAACACAAATATTTAACTTCCCACCTCTCAATTCTGTATCAAGACAAAATCTCCAACACCAAGATTGAGGCTGCCAACATTTGTACATGCACAAGGTCAGTAAACCCCTACAACATTCTGTGCTAATTATGACAAATGCACACACAAAACCCTAAACAGTTATTACAACCACCACCAACAATTAACACTACAGGTGACATCACAACAATCATGTTTAATACAACTACATAATACCCCAAATCTGAGTTTTGTACCAAGAGAAATTGACCAACCTCATGACTGAGACTGCTGAAGTTAATTCATGCACACCAGTTAGTAAACACACATAAAAATACTGTATGTCTACAACAACAACTGCACACATAACAATCCCAAATGTTATTATAATCACCACCACCATTAGTAATACGTTTAACATGACTAGCACCATGACAACTCATAAGCAGCCTAAATCTGAATTATTCCTCCAAATTCCTTCAATTAATATATTTGTGAATAGTTTATATTTTGTGCATGTAGAAAAGCCTTTCAATTCTCATTTTACACTTCTAATGTAATTCATCTCCTCTAACATTCAGCAATGAATTTAAGTAAATATAATGATTCTTCCTTTAAAAATTCATCATCACAAAACTGGAAGTTCAGGGAAATGTGGTCATGGGTTTAAGAATGGAAGAGGTTCATAAGCACCGCAGCATGATACGTGATGTGCGTATGTAAGTGTTCTCTGATGCTGCCCGCTGAATCCCCGTGGAGCCATCATTCACCCCTCCAAGAGTGTAAACAAACCATTATTATCCCATTATGGATATTACTGAAGGATTCTAATGAATGTAATCATTTATACATAATATTGACCAATGTCCTACCTGAATTATTGGACATTGTACATCATCCCAGAATACAGATGCTGCATCATCATATTACACCTCCTGTTCGAACGCTGGAGAGGGGGAAACTCATTAAGGCAGGCCACTTAGAAGGACCTCTTCAAAATCCATGGATGCTGAACTGAATGAAGACCATGATAGTTTATTCAAAATGTGATAAATCACCTGTGGAACAATAGTGATGTGCATGAGGTACATACAGAAAAACAGACACATCCAATATTTCAGACATCACCACCAACATATATGATACTAACAGAACTTTTCCAGCATAATGCCATGATTATTCTCGAATGAAAATTATATTCTGTCAGCTGAAGAAAGTGACCACCAGCAGCCTTTCAGAAAATAGATATGTACCTGAAGGACCCACCCATGGTAATTGAACTTCACATGTCCATTAGGGCTTATCCAATCAAATTGGACAACATAGTGGCAATGGCAACAGAAATAGTAACATTATTACATACCTTTAGTACAAAGACTGGAAGAGGTTCATAAGCACTGCAGCATGATACGTTATGTGAGTATGTATGTCTTCTCCATTGCTGCCCACAGAATCTCAGTGGAGCATTCAATCACCCTTCCAAGCCTGTCAACAAACGCCTCATATCCCATTATGGCTATAACAGAAGAATTCTAATTAACATAATCATTTATACATACTATGGACCAATGTCCTACCTGAATTATTGGTTACTGTACACCATCCCACAATACAGATGCTACATTGGCCTCCAAAACCATCTGTTCGCACAGTGAAGGAGGAGATCCAACGAACTCAGGCCAATTAGTAGGACCTGGCCAAAATCCCTGGATGCAGAACTGAATGATGACCATGAATGTTTATTCAAAATGTGATACGTCACCTGTGGGACAATCGGAAAGTGCATGAGGTACATACAGAACAAGAGACATGTCCAACACTACAGATATTGCCACCAACATATACGATACTAACAATCCTTTCCAGCATAATGCAATGATTTTTATTAAACAAAAATAATATTCTGTCGGAACAAGAAAGTGACCACCAGCAGGCTCTTGGGAAATGAGTTATGAAGCTGAAGTTCACAGCCATGTTAATTAAACTTCACATGTCCATTAGGGTTTATGCAATCAAATAGGACAACTTAGTGGCAATGGCAACAGGGATATTAACGTCTTACTTACCTTTAGTTTGAAGATTATCAGCAGGCATGAACAAAACGCTCCATGCTTATAACCTCTTGGTGTGGGAGTGAGGACTATGTGGCCACAGTAAAATACATGTTTTGCATCAAAATCAATCTTTCCTAAGCAAGTTTCAAACATCTTGCTGGGAAATGCCAACACAAATATTTAACTCCCCACCTCTGAATAGTGTGTCAAGACAAAATCACCAACATCAAGATTGAGGCTGCAAACATTCCTACATGCACACCGGTCGGTAACCCCAACAAAATTCTGAGGTTGTTATGATAAATGCACACACAAAAACCGAAACAGTTATTACAACAACCACCACAATTAACAATATGGTTAACATCAACACAACAATCACTTCTGGTACGATAATCTAACTTCCCACATGTGAGTGATGTACAAGGAAAAAATGGACCACCCTCAAGGGTGAGACTGCTAAAGTTATTTCATGCACATCAGTTAGTAAACACACACAAAAATAGGTTGTGTCCACAACAACTGCACACATAACAATCCCAAATGTTATTACAATCATCACCACCATTAGTAATACGTTTGACATGACTAGCACCATGACAACTAATATGCAGCCTAAATCTGAATTCTTCCTCCAAATTCCATTAATTAATATATTTGTGAATACTTCATATTTTGTGTATGTAAAAAGACTTTCAATTCTCATTTTACACTTCTAACGTCATGCACCTCCTCTAACTTTCAGCAATGGATTTAAGTGAATATAAAGATTCTTCCTTTAAAAATTCTTCATCACAAACCTGGAAGTTCAGGGAAATGTGGTCAGGGGTTTAAGAATGGAAAAGGTTAATAAGCACCACAGCATGATACGGGACGTGAGTATGTAAGTCTTCTACGATGCTGCCCGCTGAATCCTGGTGGAGCCATCAGTCACCCCTCCAAGACTGTCAACAAAGCATTAATATCCCATTATGACTTTTAAGAAGGATTCTGATGAACATAATCATTTATACATATATTATGGACCAATGTCCTACCTGACTTATTGGACACTGACACCATCCCACAATACAGATGCTGCATCGGCCTCCTCCATCTTCTGTTCGAACACTGGAGGTGGGTAAAACCATTAACGCAGGCCACTTAGAAGGACCTCGTCAAAATCCTTGGATGCTGAACTGAATGTACACAATGATCGTTTATTCAAAACGTGATACATCACCTGTGGGACAATAGTGAAGTGCATGAGGTACATACAGAACAACAGACACATCCAATATTTCAGACATGACCACCAACATATATGATACTAACAGAACTTTTCCAGCATAATGCCATGATTATTCTCGAATGAAAATTATATTCTATCGGCTGAAGAAAGTGACCACCAGCAGCCTTTCGGAAAATAGATATGTACCTGAAGGACCCACCCATGGTAATTGAACTTCACATGTCCATTAGGGCTTATCCAATCAAATGGGACAACATAGTGGCAATGGCAACAGAAATAGTAATATTATTACATACCTTTAGTACAAAGACTGGAAGAGGTTCATAAACACTGCAGCATGATACGGGACATGCATACGTAAGACTTTTACAATGCTACCCACAGAATCTCAGTGGAGCCTTAAGTCACCCCTCCAAGTCTGTAAACAAATCATTAATAGCCAATTATGAATATTACAGAAGGATTCTAATGAATGTAATCATTTATATATATTACAGATCAGTGGAGATTACATATTATTGGATACTGTACACCATCCCATAATATAGATGCTGCATCATCCTCCAAAATCTTCTGTTCGAACGGTGAAGGAGGGGATCCCACGAACATAGTCAACTCAGTAGGACCTTGTCAAATTCCTGGATGCAGAACTGAATGATGACCATGAATATTTATTCAAAATAAGATACATCACCTGTGATACAAAGTGAAGTGCATGAGGTACATACAGAACAAGAGACACGTCCAACACTTTAGACATGACCACCAACATATACGATACTAATAATTCTTTCCAGCATAATGCAATGATTGTTCTTGAATAAAATTAATATTCTGTCAGCACAAGAAAGTGACCACCAGCACACTCTTGAGAAAACAGTTATGAAGCTAATTAAACTTCACATGTCCATTAGGTGTTTATCCAATCAAATGGGACAACATAATGACAATGGCAACAGGAATATTAACATCTTACATACCTTTAGTATGAAGATTATCAGCAGGCATAAACAAAATGCTGCATGCTTAACCTTTGGGATAGTAGTGAAGACTAGGCGACCATAGCAAAAGACAAGTTCTACATCAAAATCACTCTTTCCTAAACAATTTTCAAACACTTAACCACCAAACGCCAACACACAAACATTTAACTTCCCACCTCTGAATAGTGTATCAAGACAAAATCACCAACATCAAGATTGAGGCTGCCAACGTTTGTATATGCACACCATTTGGTTACCCCCACAAAATTCTGTGGTAATTATGACAACTGCACTCACAAAAAACGAAACAATTATTACAACCAACACCACAATTATCACTATGGTTAACATCATCACAACAATCCCTTGTAATAAAATAATGTAATTTCCCAAACCCAAGTTGTTTACCAAGAAAAAATTGACCAAACTTATGACCGAGAGTGCTAAAGTTAGTTCATGCACGCCAGTTAGTAAACATGTACAATGTATGCTATGACAACAACAACAACAACAACAACAACAACAACAACAACAACAACAATTGCACACACAAAATTCACAAAAGTTAATGCAATCACCACCACCATTAGTAAAACATTTAACATGACTAGCATCATGATATCTAATACACAGCCTAAATCTGCATTCTCCTCCAAATTCCTTCAATTAATGTATTTGTGAATATTTTATATTTTGTGTATGTATAAAAGACTTTCAATTCTCATTTTACACTTCTAATGTAATGCCCCTCCACTAACTTTCAGCAATGAATTTAAGTGAACATAAAGATCCTTCCTTTAAAATATCATCATCACAAAATTGGAGGTTCAGGGAAATGTGGTCAGGGGTTTAAGAATGGAAGAGTTTCATAAGCACTGCAGCATGATATATGATGTGAGTATGTAAGTGTTCTCTGATGCTGCCCGCTGAATCCCGGTGGTCAGTCACCCTCCAAGACTTGTCAACAAACCATTAATATCCCATTATGTCTATTAAAGAAGGATTCTAATGAACATTCATTTATACGTATATTATGGACCAATGTCCTACCTGAATTATTGGACACTGTACACCATCCCACAATACACATTCTGCATCGGCCTCCTCCACCTCCTGTTCGAATGCTGGAGAGGGGGAAACTCATTAATGCAGGCCACTTAGAAGGACCTCATCAAAATCCGTGGATGCTGAACTGAATGAAGACCATGATCGTTTATTCAAAATGTGATATATCACCTGTGGGACAACAGAGAAGCGCATGAGGTACACACAGAACAACAGACACATCCAATATTTCAGACATGACCACCAACATATATGATACTAACAAAACCTTTCCAGCATAATGCGATGATTATTCTCAAATAAAAATTATATTCTGTCGGCTAATGAGAGTGATCACCAGCAGACTTTGGGAAAAGAGATATGTACCTGAAGGACCCACCCATGGTAATTAAACTTCACATGTCCTTTTGGGCCTATCCAATCAAATGGGATATTATAGTGGCTATGGCAACAGGAATAGTAACATTATTACATACCTTTAGTACAAAGACTGGAAAAGGTTCGTAAGTGCTGCAGCATGATACGTGATGTGCGTATGTATGTCTTCTAAAATGCTGCCCACGGAATCTCAGTGGAGCATTCAATCACCCTTCCAAGCCTGTCAACAAACGACTGATATCCCATTATGGCTATAACAGAAGGATTCTAATTAACATAATCATTTATACATACTATGGACCAATGTCCTACCTGAATTATTGGATACTGTACACCATCCCACAATACAGATGCTTCATTGGCCTCCAAAACCTTCTGCTCGAACAGTGGAGGAGGAGAACCCATGAACTGAGGCCAATTAGTAGGATCTGGTCAAAATCCCTGAATGCAGAACTGAATGATGACCATGAATGTTTATTCAAAATGTGATACGTCACCTGTGGGACAATCGTGAAGTGCATTAGGTACATACAGAAGAAGAGACAGTCCAACACCACAGATATTGCCACCAACATATACGATAATAACAATCCTTTCCAGCATAATGCAATGATTGTTCTTAAACAAAAATAATATTCTGTCGGAACAAGAAAGTGACCACCAGCAGGCTCTTGGGAAATGAGTTGTGAAGCTGAAGTTCACAGCCATGTTAATTAAACTTCACATGTCCATTAGGGTTCATGCAATCAAATGGGACAACTTAGTGGCAATGGCAACAGGAATATTAACGTCTTACTTACCTTTAGTTTGAAGATTATCAGCAGGCATGAACAAAATGCTCCATGCTTATAACCTCTTGGTATGGGAGTGAGGACTAGGTGGCCACAGTAAAATACATGTTCTGCATCAAAATCAATCTTTCCTAAGCAATTTTCAAACATCTTGCTGGGAAATGCCAACAAAAATATTTAACTCCCCACCTCTGAATAGTGTGTCAAGACAAATTCACTAACATCAAGATTGAGGCTGCCAACATTTCTACATGCACACAGGTCGGTAACCCCAACAAAACTCTGAGGTTGCTATGACAAACGCACACACAAAAACCGAAACAGTTATTACAACCACCACCACAATTAACACTATGGTTAACATCAACACAACAATCAGTTCTGATACAATAATATAACTTCCCACATCTGAGTGATGTACCAGGAAAAAATGGACCACACTCAAAGCTGAGACTGCTAAAGTTATTTCATGCACACCAGTTAGTAAACTAACTAACTAACTAACTCTATGGACCAGAGTCCTTCTTGAGAAGCTAACAGGTCGTCAGCTAGTCAAGAAATTCCCCGCGTTTTATGGAACCCGAAGGTTCATTACCGCACTCACAAGAGCCTGCCACCTGTCCCTATCATGTCCCATGATTAGTGGGTCCCTGTCACCACGGCATGGCACGTCCTCGGGTTGCGGATGGAGGAACGGCCTCCAAATATGGAGGGTAGCTTCGAATATGCAGTCGCGGACAGCCGACAAGGGGTGGTCTTCCAGCTTGGGGGTTGGGCTAGGTGCTAACAACTCCTCACCGTAAAAAATTACCATGTTACGAAACACCAGTTAGTAAACACACACAAAAATATGTTATGTCTACAACAACAACTGCACACATAAAATTCACAAATGTTATTACAATCACCACCACCATCAGTAACACATTTAACATGACTAGCATCATGACATCTAACATGCAGCCTAAATCTGAATTCTTCCTCCAAATTCCTTTACTTAATGTATTTGAGAATATTTTATGTTCTGTGTACGCGAAAGATTTTCAATTCTTGTTTTACACTTCTAATATAACGCCGCTCCTCTAATATTCAGCAATGAATTTCAACAACATAAAGACTCTTCCTTTAAAAATTCATCATCACAGGACTGGAGGTGTTGGGAAATGTGGTCTTGGGATTAAGAATGGAAGAGGTTCATAAGGAATGCAGCATGATATGGGATGTGCATACGTAAGTCTTCTCCGATGTTGCCCGCTGAATCTCAGTGGAGCCATCATTCACCCCTCAAAGACTGTCAACAAACCATTAATGTCCCATTATGGCTATTACAGAAGGATTCTATTCAACAATCATTTATACATATATTATGGACCAATGTCCTACCTGAATTATTGGACACTGTACACCATCCCACAATACAGATGCTGCATCGGCCTCCTCCACCTAACTAACATCCTACATACCTTTATTACAAAGACTATTAGCGGGCAGGAATGGAAGTGCTGCATGCTTACCCCCTTGGGATGGGACTTAGGACTAGGTGGCCACAGCAGAGTACATGTTTTGCATCAAAATCACTCTTTCCTAAACAATTCAGAAACACGTTACTGACAAATGCCAAAACAAGTATATAACTTCCCACCACTGAATAATGTAATAAGACAAAATGAACGACATCAAGAATGAGGCTGCCAATGTTCTCTACATGCAAACCGGTCAGTAAGTCCCTACAAAATTGTGTGGTAATTATGATAAATGCAGACACAAAACCCAAAACAGTTATTTCAACGTCTACCACCATCAACACTATGGTTAACATCATCACAACAATCGTGTCTAATGCAATTTTCTACCTTCCCAACTTCAAGGTGTGTAACAGGAAAAAAATTGACCAACCATATGACTGAGACTGCTAAATTTAGTTCATGTACATCAGTTCGTAATACGTACAAAAATATGTTATGCCTACAACAATAACTGCACACATAACAATCCCAAATGTTATTACAATCATCACCACCATTACTAACACATTTAACATGCCTAGAATCATGAAATCTAATATGCAGCCTAAATCTGAATTCTTCCTCCAAATTCCTTTAGTTAATGTACCTGTGAATATTTTATATTTTGTATATGTGTAAAAGATTTTTAATTCTCGTTTTACACTTCTAATGTAATGCAGCTCCTCTAATACTCAGCAATGAAATTAAGTGAATATAAAGACTCTTCTTTAAAAATTCATCACCACAAGAATGAAGGTGGAGGGAAATGTGGTCATGGGTTTAAGAATGGAAAAGGTTCATGAGGACTGCAGCATGATGTGGGACGTGCGTATGTAAGTGTTCTCAGATGCTGCCCACTGAATCTCGGTTGAACCCTCAGTCACCCTTCCAAGACTGTCAACAAAGCATTAATATCCCATTATGGCTATTACAGAAGGATTCCAATGAACATAATAATTTACATATATTATGGACCAAAGTCCTACCTGAGTTATTGGACACTGACACCATCCCACAATACACATGCTGCATCAGCCTACTCCATCTGCTGCTCAAACGCTGAAGGGGGGGATACCACGAAGGTAGGCCACTTAGAAGGAGCTGGTGAAAATCCCTGGATGTAGAACTGAATGAAGACAATGGACATTTATTCAAAGTATGATACACCACCTGTGGGACAACAGAGAAGTGCATGAGGTACATACAAAACAACAGACTTGTGCAATACTTCAGTGCTGATCATGACCACATAATGTTGTAACAATTCTTTTGAGAATAATGGGATGATTTTTCATAAATATAGTTAACAGTCTGTTGCACAGATAATTTTGGATTTCTTCCTCCTGGTATCCCTTCATACTGAACACTATAAGCTTGCATTACTGGATAGCTGTCCACAGCATGTGTTACACTGTGAATCATTCGATTTCATGTGGCTGTAGTTACTAAGGACACAAAACACATTGCTTTCCACCTAAAAAAAGAAGAAGAAAAAAAAGGGCAATGGTATTAGCTGTTCTGAAGAGAAAACACTGGCAGGGAGGAAAAAAATTCAAAGAGGTATCTCAACAGCAAAGTGTAGATGTTACTGCAAGATTGTAAAGGCTTCCCCTCTTCCCAGTCAGCTTACGTATTCACAGTGGAAAATTCTCAGTAAATCAGTTGTGTGAGTTGCATGAACTAAGGCCTTCATCAGAGCTTAATTCAGTAAATCCTCCTTGGGCTACCATCCACATCAGGTGTTTGAACAGGGAGTAAACCAAAGTTTCATGAACGGTACCTGTTCTCATCAGAGAACTGAATAACTGGGATATCAGTCTGCATCATATACTGTATAATGCTTGTATGTCTCTTATATTGTTGAAAACATTTTTCCTCACAACAGATACCGAAATGCAGACACCTCTCCCATTATAAACCAGCACCATCTTCCACCCAACTGCTCTCCACAACCTGCAAATTAACAGCACACTCAAATTCACTGTGACACTTATACACACTTCTTATTCTCTCAGGGTTTAATTTCAGTACTCCTCATTTCATGTTTCATTGAGATGTCACAAACAGGAAACAGTAACATTCTCTAATTTTAGAGGCTCCTATGTAATGTGACACTTAAAAAACAGTATGTGGAAGTGATACATCTGGCCCAAGACAGGGACAAGCAGCACACTCTTGGGAACACAGTAATGAACCTGAAATGCTGACCCATGCTAATTAAATTGCATGTGGAGGGGTGAAAGGGCAAATCTATGTGGAAGGGGCTCGTAGGCACAGTTGGATGACACAAGATGTTGCCATGTCTGCCTCGTCCACTGCTGCTTCATTATGGCAATTACAGAAGATTCCTAATCAAGGTATTAATGCGTATTAAAGTACCAACCTCATGCCTCCAAAATTGGACATCGTACACCGTCCCTCATCAAAAGCCCACAATGTTTCAGATGCTGCATTATCTGCCTCCTCCAACTTCTGTCCAATCAGTGCAAGGGGAGAATCAACAAAGCCAGGCCACTCAGAAGCAGCTAATCTCATTCCCCGGATTCTCATGGGAGTCTGGACCAACAATCTTGATACAGAACATATGAGGTCATATGTGGGAAGAACATCACACAGAGAAGGATGGATTATTCTGGAGCATGAGTGATGAATTTGACAATATGCCATAGTAAAAATTCTTTTGAGGATTATGTGATGATTGTTACCTAATCAAAATAATATTCTGTTGGGCAGATATTCTTGTATGCTTTCCTGCTGGCCTTTTTCACATACTCAGGACTCCCGTTCAAACCAGAGTAAGTATGACACAGAGACAGTAACAAGAATTTAGAAATTCTGGCAGAGGATCTGATGTCTCACACCCTTTAAACATACAACTCACATGTGACGAATGCCAAGCACACTTCTCTCCCATGCTGAACAAAGGCCATATTGCCCCATTGTGCTCACGACACCCTGCCAACAAATAACACGCTCAAATTTAAAGTGTCAATTACATACATATTCTTGTTCCATGTTCACCTGTTCTCAATTCACAATCCTACAGTTATACTTCCTGCCTTCAAACACTCTGAACCGTCCACAAGGAATTTTAACACAATGACACAAAGTGGCATGCTACAGTAAACTTACATAATATTAAAGCACTTTTCTTGATATTTTGGCAAAATGTCAGAAAAGGGAAATGGCCACTGAAACATGCACACTCCTACAGATATGGACTTGATACATCTCTGCACATAAACAGGCACCAGAGACAGGTTCTACAGAATGGAGTAATGAATATTCAGGTTCCATACAATGTAGACAAATTCACAACCTATCACCTAGAAATGCACTCTCTTCGTCTCCATATAATAGACACCTGAAACGCACAACACGATTATTAAAGAAATATTTGACAAAGAGAATGCAAAATATCTGGCAAAGTGACAACCTGTTTATCTGTCTCCATAAATAGAAACCTGAAACACACAAAGAAATGTATTTAATATTGTTTTCACCGTGCATCTTGTATATATTAAAATCAAAACCAACTAGATGCACAATCACTATTAAAAAAACTTTAATATTAGTGTTACATTAAACCCGACATGTTTCGGTCAGGTACCTGACCATCTTCAGGGGTATACTACATTAAAATGCGTAGTCCATATGTTAAACACACGTGAGATGTGAGCCTATAAGGTCTAGACGTATATAAAGTTTTTCAGAACACAGTGTTGACTATTTTTTTAAAAAAGTTTTTAGTGATTTTTTAGTGACTTTAAAACTGTGTTCTGAAGAACTTTATATACGACTAGACCTTATAGGCTCACATCTCACGTGTGTTTAACATATGGACTACGCATTTTAATGTAGTATACCACTGAAGATGGTCAGGTACCTGACCGAAACATGTCGGGTTTAATGTAACACTACTATTAAAGTTTTTTTAATAGTGATTGTGCATCTAGTTGGTTTTGTTTTTAATTAATAATACACAAAGAAATATTTGACAGGCAGAATGCAAAATATCTAACAGTCAACGTGACAAGCAATTCATCTGTCTCCATATAATAGCGGCCTGAAAGAGACAGAAGAATAATTAAAGAAACATTTGAAAAGAAGAATGCAAAATATCTGACAGTAAAAGTGTCAAAAAATTTGTCTGTAACAGTAGTACAACAAACACACTATTCCAATGATATCCAACATTATATATAACCTGCAATCTGCAAGTCCCCTTCATCATCGTGAACATTACATTCACCACTCTGCTACTGGATTTAATACCCAAAATTCTCACACTGGGGTATGGAGACTGAAAATAGAGTGATGAAATTTATAATTTATATAGAGATCCTAGCAGACTGAACATGTTTAAAATACCTGGACTGAAACAGGTAAGACATATAGCAAAAATGGATGATAATGCACCTTGCAAGAAGATAATCTTCCACCACCTTTCAGTCAGACGGAACAAAGGAAGACCTAAGCCAAGTACCATGTAAACTGTACTGAAAGACCTCAAAATTCTAAAACTGACAGCATCATGCAAAAGGCCTTATTAACATACTCAGGAGTAAAAGCTTGCAGTGCAGCATGCCTCATCACACCAACACCTGTGAAATTGTGAATAAGTTTCATTTTACGTGCCTGTAGAGCTGCAGACGCCAGACAAACAGCTAGCAAGATACTCAAGTGTGCAAATGTAAATGACATACATACTGACTTAAAAACCAATAATAGGATAATCTGAAGAGCTACACAGTGGAGGGTATGGGGGCAAAAAAGATGACTTCAGCGAGTTGTACCAACAGTAAAATGTAAATACATACTGACTTAAAAACCAATAATAGGATAATCTGAAGAGCTACACAGTGGAGGGTATGGGGGCAAAAAAGATGACTTCAGCGAGTTGTACCAACAGTAAAATGTAAACGTTCATGCAAGATGGTAAATGCTCCCCATCTTTTGAATAAATTGCAGCATTCATACTGCAAAACTGTGAGTCAGATTTTGAGTCTGTTCAAAAACAGACATCCTACCTACACTCCAAAGTTTGTTACATTCCCAATATTTTCACATCATCAAACAAATTTAGCAACATAGCGGAGAACTTAATTTTGTAAATCATTGTAACCTCAGACATGGTTCAAAACAGAATGAGACAGTAAGAAGAAATTAGGAAGTCTTATCAGTGAAATTTGATGCGTCACACCCTTTAAAAACACAACTCACTTGCGAAGAATGGCAAAGTGCACACTTCTCTCCCATGCAGAAAAAAGGCCATACAGCCACAACCTGCCAACAAATAACTCACTCAAATTTACAGTGCCAATTACATACATTATTTTGTTCAAGACCACCAATCCTCAATTCATAATCACAGTGTTACCTTTCCTGCCTTCACACACTCTCATCCCTCCACAAGAAATTTTAACACAATGACACAGATTGTCATGCTACAGTACACTTACATAATATCAAAGAACTCTCTTTGGTATTTTGGCAAAATGTCAGAAAAGTCAAAGAGAAATGTCCACTGAAACATGCACACTCCTACAGATATGGACTTGATATGTCTTGCACAAGACAGGCACCAGTGACCAGTTCTAGACAATGCAGTAATGAATATTCAGGTTCCACACAATGTAGACAAATTCACAATAAACTCAAAACCTATAAACTAGAAATGTACTTACTTAGTCTCCATATAATATAAACCTGAAACATACATAAGAATTAGTAAAGGTATATTTGAAAAACAGAATTCAACATATCTGACTGTCAGGCAACTTGTCTGTTTCCATATAAAAGGAACCTGGAACACACAAAAGATTTATTAATGAATATTCAAATATCAGAATGCAAACATCTGACAGTAAAAACTGTGAAACAATTCATCTGTAGCAGTAGAACAAGAAGCACACTGTTACAGTGATATCAAACATAATACACCCTGCACTCTGTCTGCCCCCTTCATCGTCGTCAATATTACATACACTACTCTGCTACTGGATTTAATGCACAAGAATTTCTCACAGCTGTATGGAGAATGAAAATGGACCATTTAAATTCATAATCACCCTAGCATGCTGAAAATGTGTATGTTCTGAAACGGACATCCTAACTCCATTCCAAACTATGTTAACTTCCCAATATTTTCAAACATTGAAACCCAACTAACAACTTCTTCATTTTGTAAATCATCATATCCTCATGTATGATTCAAAATGGAAATGGATGACACAGAGACAAAAACAAGAAATTAGAAAGTCTGTCAGTGAATTTGATGTCTCACACCCTTTAAACAAACACCTCATGTGACAAATGGCAAAGTGCACACTTCTCTCCCATGCAGAACAAAGACCATTAAGTTACCACGTGCTCGCCACAACCTGCCAACAAATAACTCGCTCAAATTTACAGTGCCAATTACGTACATATACAAGACCACCAATCCTCAGTTCATAATCACAGTGTTACCTTTCCTGCCTTCACATACTCTCAACCCTCCACAAGAAATTTTAACACAATGACACAGAGTGTCATGCTACAGTACACTTACATAATATCAAAGAACTCTTTTTGGTTTTTTGGTAAAATGTCAGAAAAGTCAAAGAGAAATGTTCACTGAAACATGCACGCTCCTACAGATATGGACTTGATATGTCTTGCACAAGACAGGCACCAGTGACCAGTTCTAGACAATGCAGTAATGAATATTCAGGTTCCACACAATGTAGACAAATTCACAATAAACTCAAAACCTATAAACTAGAAAAGTACTTACTTAGTCTCCATATAATATAAACCTGAAACATACATAAGAATTAGTAAAGGAATATTTGAAAAACAGAATTCAACATATCTGACTCTCAGGCAACTTGTCTGTTTCCATATAATAGAAACCTGGAACACACAAAAGATTTATTAATGAATATTCAAATATCAGAAAGCAAACATCTGACAGTAAAAGTGTCAAAGAGTTCGTCTGTAGCAGTACAACAAGAAGCACATAGTTACAGTGATATCAAACATAATACACCTTGCACTCTGTTAAGTCCCTTTCATCATCATCAATATTACATTCACCACTCCACTAATGGCCAAAAATTCCTCACTGGGGTATGGAGAATGAAAAGATAGTGATGAAATTCATGATCTATAAAGAGACCACAACATATCGAAAATGTTTAAAATGCCTTGACTGAAAAACCGGAAGACATATAGCAAAAATGGAGGATAATGCACCTTGCACAAAGATAATCCTCCTCCAGCTGTAAGTTGGAAGGAAGGAAGACCCAAGTCAAGCATGACAATTTCAGTCAGTTGTTCTAATGTTCATGCAAGATGGTAAATACTCCCCATCTCTTGAATAAACTGCAGTATTCACACTGCAAAACTGTGAGTCAAAACTTGTGTATGTTCTAATATGCACACCCTACATGCAATCCAAACTTTATGTTACCGTCCCACTATTTTCAAATCTTCAAACACAATTAGCAACATAGTGGAGCACTTCGTTTTGTAAATCATCATATCCTCATGTATGGTTCAAAATGGAAATGGATGACACAGAGACAAAAACAAGAAATTAGAAAGTCTGTCAGTGAATTTGATGTCTCACACCGTTTAAACAAACACCTCATGTGACAAATGGCAAAGTGCACACTTCTCTCCCATGCAGAACAAAGGCCATTAAGTTACCACGTGCTCGCCACAACCTGCCAACAAATAACTCGCTCAAATTTACAGTGCCAATTACATACATTATTTTGTTCAAGACCACCAATCCTGAATTCATAATCACAGTGTTACCTTTCCTGCCTTCACACACTCTCATCCCTCCACAAGAAATTTTAACACAATGACACAGAGTGTCATGCTACAGTACACTTACATAATATCAAAAGACTCTTTTTGGTATTTTGGCAAAATGTCAGAAAAGTCAAAGAGAAATGTCCACTGAAACATGCACACTCCTACAGATATGGACTTGATATGTCTTGCACAAGACAGGCACCAGTGACCAGTTCTAGACAATGCAGTAATGAATATTCAGGTTCCACACAATGTAGACAAATTCACAATAAACTCAAAACCTATAAACTAGAAATGTACTTACTTAGTCTCCATAAAATATAAACCTGAAACATACATAAGAATTAGTAAAGGAATATTTGAAAAACAGAATTCAACATATCTGACTGTCAGGCAACTTGTCTGTTTCCATATAATAGAAACCTGGAACACACAAAAAATGTATTAATGAATATTCAAATATCAGAATGCAAACATCTGACAGTAAAAACTGTCAAAAAATTCATCTGCAGCAGTAGAATAAAGAAGCACACTGTTACAGTGATATCAAACATAATACACCCTGCACTCTGTCTGCCCCCTTCATCGTCGTCAATATTATATACACTACTCTGCTACTGGATTTAATGCCCAAGAATTTCTCACAGGGGTATGGAGAATGAAAATAGACTATTTAAATTCAAAATTTATAAAGATGCCCTAGCATACTGAGAATGCGTATGTTCTGAAATGGACATCCTACCTCCACTCCAAACTATGTTACCTTCCCAATATTTTCAAACATTGAAACCCAACTAGCAACATATTGGAGCACTTCATTTTGTAAATCATCATATCCTCAGTTATGGTGCGCACTTCTCTCCCATGCAGAACAAAGGCCATATTGCCCAAATGTGCCCTCCACAACCTGCCAACAAATAACGTGCTCAAATTATAGACAATAATTTTACAATATACTGAAAGTTATCAATTCATGGAATCGTAATCAGACCCAGCACACATATCCAAAAATTGGTGCAACACTACCTTCATCATGCAACAGGATGGCTAATATGGAACAAAAAGATTAATTCTGAAATAACTAGGTACTCAGACTTACACTTAACTAATTTGCTATTAAACCGCCTCTTGTACAATGGGTACCCCGGTCATTCCTGAGGGTAAAGCGTGGCGTTGACCACCCACTCCCATCTAGCGCCGAGGTTAAAGAAAGAGTAGAGCTATACCACTACTCACCCTCTGGGCCTTCATGGCATGTTCTAGGGTGAATTTTACCTTACCATTAAACCAGTAATGAACAAACAACATGTACCTATGTATCATATGGACATCTAAAGAAGTAAAGGTAAAGTTCTCCCTAGAACAGGCCACGAAGGTCGAGAGGGGGAGTAGAGGTATAGCTCTACGTTTTCTCTAACCCTGGCACTAGATGAGGGAGGGTGGTCAACTCCACGCCCCGGCCGCTTTATCCCCGGGAAAGAGACCCGATACCCATTGTATAGGAGGCTGGGTGGGCCCCAGGGCCGGTCTGGACGGGTGCGGAAAATCTCGCCCCCACCGGGATTCGATCCCCGGATCGTCCAGCCCGCAGCGAGTCGCTATACCGACTGAGCTATCACGGCCCACCATCTAAAGAAGTAGTAATGTTTAATGTGAAAGCTGAACTGTAGGCATCAATGGATTGCACGTAAATCATGAACTAACCAAGACCATTCTGCAACATCTGGTAAAAATGGAAAAAATAAATATGCAATGATAATTTTTACTCTACCAAAATTTCAACATGATTCATAACTTTTCAGATCCTCAAAAGTTGTGGCTGAGGACTCTGTCATCAACATTTAATGGATGTGTGCCTTTGCTTAGAGAAAACCCACGCAATTATAAACGAAACTACCTTCCTTCAGCCATGTAATCCCAAGACAACATAAAAGTGACCAATTTCTGCAAGCAATGTTCCCAATTCAATCCCATTTTAATTCGAAACAAGCAGTACTATAACCACAGTCCTAGAAACTTTTAATAGCCAGTACCACATCCGACTCTGTGGACACGATAATTCCATGCACTTACCTCCTCAACGAAGCCTCCGGACATGCCGACCTAGCGACAGCAACCAAAACATACCACTGCTTAATGCTCCTCACCCCCACACGAACTCCGACGCACTGCTTCAAGCAAAAGAATACCGGCCAGTACTGTATGCAGTCTCCCCCCACTCCAGCCAAACTACTGCCTGCGCATGTCACAGCGTGTATAGCACGCCTGTCAACACGCATCCAGCAGAGTTTTAAAACGGAGTAATATCACGTTTTGTTATTTACATAGTTTTAATGTGACATTTTACATTTAATAAACTCTTAGTTAATGTACAAATGTCACATCCAGATTTTTGCTGTATGTTATCCTAGTTCCTCACATAGTCATCATTTCAACTCACTTATTAATTGCGGAAATGTTCCGTTTTGGCATTTGAGATTGTAAATTTTAGGGCCCAGTAAACAAAAAAGGTGTTTTAAGAACGTACGTTATTCTCTCAATCAGTGTTTATATAACTTCTCAAACACATGAACTTATTATTTTTATGCACAATACACCCAACAAATCCCCCAAAATTAAATACAAGGAGTATTTTACGTCCACGCGTTTTCTACGTTGAAAAATTTGCATATGAAGAAAGATGAGGAAACGTGACGTTATATGTTGCGGCCAATATGTCAAACTGGATTGCGGATTTGACTCGCAACCTGCTTAGAGTCTGACAGGCCTAGTACAGGCGAAGGAAGGTGAATCGGTGTGTATAGACCTATCGTTCACATCTAATGTATAAAGGAACCACAGAACGACATTTGCAACCCGAAACACACCGACATACTGAGCCAACACCAGCAGGTCAAGGTATCTAATCTCTCTACGGACCATAAAGTAGCGACTTTTCGCCATACGCTGCATAGGATGACCAAGTCACCATCACATTCAACACACAGTTTGAGACTACATTTAGTATACATGTAAATAACATGCATAAATATGGGTTAATACCAATTTTAACGAGGGTATTATGACAAGAGCTGACCAAAACATACGATCCTTACTCCGCCCAATTTATAAGAACGCAACAACAAAACAAAAATGAGGGTACAGCGGTTCCTATGTAAGCATAACAACTTTCCAAAAACACACGTGTCGCACTGCATTTGAAGCGGATTTGACAATAAAGAAACAACACTCTAAACTTTAGCAGTGCTAAGACATGCTCTGCGTGTTCTAATTGGGTACACAAGCCGTGAGATTGACAAGTCAGACAGGGCAAATAAACGAAACATAAAACACAGCAAAACATAAAAGAGCTTCTGGATATTTATGCAGGCAAAAAGGCAGGGCTACTAATTCATAAATAAAAGTGGTAAAATAGTTTATTTGACGTCGCTGAATAGTTTCAGAGCTACTTCAGTTACATGGGGGAAGAATGTGGGACGGTGGCGTGACGCAACCTTCACTAGTTAGTACTAGTACTGCACTACGGCCTAAGTGTAGCTCAGTACAAATCACCGGGCGTTTTGATGCACAGCAGATTCTAAACGGCCTTATTAGAGGTACGTGACCATACCGGTTGAAGTGATTTGAAACCCCACGACTGATTCGTAAAATATGATTAAACATACATTTTTTTAATTACCTAAAATACTGAAGAACTACTTGATGGATGTTCTCCGGTATTAGATACCCACTTACGTCACTTCTTACACGGAACCCATGACTATACTATATCAGCATAGATATAAACACTGATTTTACATTACTGTAAGTAAACTTTACAACTTACATCTTATGTTCACACATACTGCATAAAACAAAAGAGTGTTGGGTGTCCAAACAGACAACAAGGTTGCCAACACTGATAAGGACGGTTTGTTACGAAAGTGATCATAGCAAACGGAATTAATGCACGTAATTACCGTTGGTTTCGAGAAAACCGACCATGATAAGTGGGTCCCTGTCACCATGATAAGTGAGTCCCTCACCATGATAAGTGGGTCCCTGTCACCACGGCATGGCGCGTCCTCAGGTTGCGGATGGAGGAACGGCCTCCGAATATGGAGGGTAACTGCGAATACATGGAATAAGCAGTCGCGGACAGCCGACAAGGGGTGGTCCTCCAGCTTGGGGGTTGGGCGAGGTGCTAACAACTCCTCACCGTAAAAAATTACCATGTCACGAAACATATCACAAAGCCTCGGACCTGAACTGATTCTTTGGTACAACTTAAGCAACGGAAAAAGGAATATGAGACTGATCTTCAAGTGGGAATGGACTGGATTGATATGGCTCAGGATAGCGACAGGTGGCGGGCTCTTGTGAGTGCGGTAATGAACCTTCGGGTTCCATAAAACGCGGGGAATTTCTTGACTAGCTGACGACCTGTTAGCTTCTCAAGAAGGACTCTGTTTAATGGAGTTAGTTAGTTCGAGAAAACCGAGAATCAGACACGTTGTGCATTCCGTGGAAGATGTCAACAATAATTTACAGCTGACAATGTGGTACTAAATTCTGTTAAATGTTAAAGTTGTTCCTGTCCATGCCTAGAAGGCATATAAGGAGTAGAGGTATAGCTCCACTCATTCTTAACATCGGCTGCAGGTGATGCTACTTGATTAATACGTCACGTCCGCTTTACCCCCGTGTAAATAAAACCAGAACCCATTGAACAGGAGGCTGGGTGGCCCCAGAGCCGGTTTGGACGTTCTGGAGGAGAGAAAAACCTCTTGCCCCTGTGGAATTCGAACCCTGGATCGTCCAACCCGTAGCCAAGTCGCTAAACTGACTATGTTCTGTTACAAAGCAAAAACTTAAAAGCTCAAAGCCTGTATATGATGTGCACAGTTAAAGCAAAACTTCGGTAAAATCAACATTTTCATTTCAGTTCAGTTTCAATGACACGAAGAACCTAAAACATTAACTTTGTCTCTAACAAGAATGCTCAAAACAATGTTCGGGGATTAAACCTGACAGCCCAACATCTGTCAACACCGTCAACCCCAAATCCTACCTTGGTACTACAAACATTGTCGTTGTACTTTCGTCCGAGATGCAAACTTACGCTTAAAGGAAACACTAAAACATAAAATTCATATTACACATATCTTCTGTGCAACTGGCAATATACACTCAAGATTTTATTCCAACATATATATACAATGGTATATATATCTATACAAAATTTATTCCAACACGTTTCGACTGATACATGTAGGCATCATCAGGGAATACACACAAGGGTGATGTTTAGTTAAGAATCTAGAACAATGTCCAAGATAAAGGTAAAATGTACATTCCAGAGTAAATTACAATATATTCGTATGCAGTGGGCCATCATGTATAAAACATATAATATAAAATGTACAGAACTCAGTTAATAAAAATTATTTTTGTCCAAGCATCTGTAGCGACCCGGACCCGGGGAGCCTGGGTTCCGTCCCCGAGTTCGGTGGCTGAAGCTGGAGAGCGGGCCTTGTCGATTAAGAGTAATTGCTCACGACAGTCTCCTCTTTTGATGTGTTGAATAGTATTTAATACGTTTATGAAACTCTATTACATTGAAAGAAAGAAAGAAAGCTATGTGAATGCGAGCACAGGAGCTGTTAGCTGTTCATTTCAACGCGATCTTTGGTGATGCTGGCTGGGTCGCTGGTGCCTAAAGAATCCCCCCCCCCCCCTCCCGAGCTCGAAGACGGCAGGTCTCATATATGGACGTCTGCTGCATATCACTATGTATCACACGGCAGGTCTCATATATGGACGTCTGCTGCATATCACTATGTATCAGACGGCAGGTCTCATATAGGCACGTCTGCTGCATATCACTATGTATCAGACGGCAGGTCTCATATATGGACGTCTGCTGCATATCACTATGTATCAGACGGCAGGTCTCATATATGGACGTCTGCTGCATATCACTATGTATCAGACGGCAGGTCTCATATATGGACGTCTGCTGCATATCACTGTGTATCAGACGGCAGGTCTCATATATGGACGTCTGCTGCATATCACTGTGTATCAGACGGCAGGTCTCATATAGGCACGTCTGCTGCATATCACTATGTATCAGACGGCAGGTTCATATATGGACGTCTGCTGCATATCACTATGTATCAGACGGCAGGTCTCATATAGGCACGTCTGCTGCATATCACTATGTATCAGACGGCAGGTCTCATATATGGACGTCTGCTGCATATCACTATGTATCAGACGGCAGGTCTCATATATGGACGTCTGCTGCATATCACTGTGTATCAGACGGCAGGTCTCATATATGGACGTCTGCTGCATATCACTGTGTATCAGACGGCAGGTCTCATATATGGACGTCTGCTGCATATCACTGTGTATCAGACGGCAGGTCTCATATATGGACGTCTGCTGCATATCACTGTGTATCAACGGCAGGTCTCATATAGGCACGTCTGCTGCATATCACTATGTATCAGACGGCAGGTCTCATATATGGACGTCTGCTGCATATCACTGTGTATCAGACGGCAGGTCTCATATATGGACGTCTGCTGCATATCACTATGTATCAGACGGCAGGTCTCATATAGGCACGTCTGCTGCATATCACTATGTATCAGACGGCAGGTCTCATATATGGACGTCTGCTGCATATCACTATGTATCAACGGCAGGTCTCATATATGGACGTCTGCTGCATATCACTATGTATCAGACGGCAGGTCTCATATATGGACGTCTGCTGCATATCACTGTTGTTGTGTCCCCGCCAAAGTTACCGCTACCGTAACCTTCGCGGGACCCCGATACCCGTTGGCAGGCCCAGTAGGACGGGGGAGGGGGGAATTCAGGAGAGAGGGACCCCTATCTAAATGAGACGCTGCGAACTGACTAATATGACTTTAATAAAACAATATGAAAGTAAAACAATAAAAGATAATAAAAAGACAAGATTACTAATTGGCCCTAAAAAGATAGTACAGGGGACGAACACAGTCCCCCTAGGTTACAATCTATTTACTACCTCGTATATAACTATTTCCCTCTCCCTGGGACGGGGGGAGCCAGTCCGGGGCAGTGTTCAAAACAACCCAAAGAAACAAATTGAGAACAGGGAAAAAGTGGAAGACAAAAAAGAAAATAAAGACAGAGAAAAACCGGCAAACACTCACGCTCTCGCCCAAATGGCACCGCCGATGTCCAAGCCCCACGATCCTCTCTGTAGCTGCGCGACACACCAACTGCCCGGCAGAACCATCCCGACAAGAGAGCGAGAAATTTGTCGGAACAGGAACAGGGGGAAAAAAATAACAATGTGTGACCGGGTCCAGATACTGCTGCCACCGGCCCACCCGTTACCATCCCCGTGCGGCTTCCGACCCCGCGCGATCCGCCATAAAAGAGAAAGCTACCAGTGCAGCGGGCACAACATTGCCCCCTCTTCAAATGGAAACCATATCCTCACCAGGGAGGGTTTCCATCCAGCCTCCCCGATGCCCTAAGGTTGCTTGGCCTGGCTGCCCCTTCCCCAGGTCATCTTATCACACTACACTACAGCTAGACTAATCTAAAGGATAGGGAAAAGGAGTGTAGAGGACGGGAACCACATAGTCAGGGTGTTAGGTCACAAGCGTTCACAAATACATCACAGCAGTACTCCAGCTGTGACCCCACATAAAGGTAACATGACATCATATAAATTTCGTGTGCAATAATGACAAAAATTCCGACAGTTTCATCATTTTCAACTTCTCCACTGTATCACTGACATCGTTCCTCAGGCCATAACACAGTACATTCACAGCTTTTGGGCCTGGGTACAATAATAACTTCATTAATCTTATTCTCTCCTTTGTGTCGCAATGATGAATTCATACTGGAGCAGCATAGCCATTGACAGCTGCTATCTCAGGTTTCCTGCACAGTCATCTCGGTTCCAATAGTTCCGGAAGTTTCCTCTTATATCCCTAGAATAATTATTATGTTGTATTTCCTTGATGTCCGCTCCTGCAGCAAATGCTTTTGCGCTTCCATTCTCCGCTGACGTAGAGGGGAGGGCGGTGACTAGATGTTAGCTCTGCCGAGGCCCTGGAACGTAGGGTGAGCCCCGTGCTCGGGGTGCCAGCCACCCTCACGCCAACAGGTTCGAACCCTCTAGCACGTACCTGCTTCCTCCTCGGACGGCTGTCTGATCCATGCATTCTCCACTGGGGCTATCTTATACGACGGCCTGAACTCGGGCCCGGAAAGTTTTGGTAATATGTCAGTAGACATAGGAGTATCCTTAGGCAGGGTACTTAATTCCGGGGGGGGGGGGGGGGGGAGAAATGAGGGGGGTCGGGAAAACTAAGGTTGATTAGCCCATACAGTCACGTGGTTCACATGGCTTCGCATGGTCACTCGCCGCGGCCGCCCGACGACCCTCCAGTCGCAGGATGCCCTGGATTGCTAGGACCACGTCGTGTGTTGATCTCCGGTTGGTAGGTGTCCAGTTCCATCTCCCGGCACCGGATCATGGCTATGAAGAGCGCCGACATCCTCTCCAGCAGGTGTTGAGGCGCTGGTGGTTGCTTTTATGGGAATACAACTGACAAAGAATTGCAATACTGGTGGTGGCTCCCTTCCCCTGCTCCTCTCCAGCAGAGCGAGAGACGAGGGCAGACTATATGCCAAACCAAGTGCGCTATACACATACGCAAACCAACTAATTAAAAAGTAATTTCAAACTAATAGCACATGTCTACATATCCATACACAACCAAAACAAATAAACTTTGAATGCAAAAAAAATACTTTTGCTAAGTCTGCCGTCGTCCGCGGAGTAATATTTGCCGGTTTTTTTTTCCTGTGGCTACCGAGAGGGGGGGGGGGGGTGTGAGTTGGTGCGTGTGGACTGACTTCGAACATGGGCATGTACAAGGGCTAATGCTTAAGTTGGCTAAGGCATAATCTACATTATTGTTTCTTAATATCTGTTCTCTAATTAAAATGCGTCTCGCATAACTAGATGCTGGGCCCAAGGCATCGCACTGCAACATAAGTTTCCCATGTCGAACATCTACAAGTTTACATCTACGAGTATAGCCTGAAGCCACTCCCTGCATCCACCTTGTTGTTCCAACTGATAAGAGGCTGACAATAACAAATACCTCTTGCCGTCCTCATAAAATTAAATCCCAACATGTGGCGTCGCTTCTAACTAAGCAAAACTAAATAAAATCCTGAATATACTCTCTTCACGACCCGAAAAGCCACCGAATTCCATTACTATCTACTGCTTAAAATGCAACAGATTAAAGCAATACTTCTGCTATATGTCTAAAGCTTTCTTCCCGGAAGGGGCCGCAAGTTGTATCTTGGAGAACTATCACCCTTCCTACCCTGGTTAGTACCATCGTCACACACATCAGTCGAGTTGGGTGCAGGACCTGTGTTCACCACCTCGGTGTCTAAGTGCTCTGGCCTCGTGGCTCCTCCGGCTCCTTCACTTACTTGTGAGCTATCGCTTACGTCTCCGCGACATTCTTCTAACCTATTTTTCACGGAGTATCTCGTGGTTGCTTTCCCGTCTCCTCCTACCTCCACATAACCATAATTGGAAGTCCGAGTGCGGTAATGAGTGGTGGGTTCCCAGTTAGGGTCCTGAGTTTGTTCCTCGGTATCTTCAATCTCGGATGTAGCTAAAAGAGATGTCGGTGAGTCCCGTCTAGGGTATCTTGTACCATACATTTCTAATGTGTCCAGTTCGTTCTCCGCCATGTCGCGCTTACTCTGTTGCGTAGTCGCCTGTCGCAAGGCGGCCTCTCGTACGCACCTCTTCATCTTATTCACATTAACAACAACTTCCTTAGTCCTTGACAATTTAACCAAGTAATTTAGGTCGGACAAACGCCGAATGACCTCGTACGGACCTTTCCATCTAATTCTAAACTTCGCGCATCTCTTTTTGCTTTTCACCATCTCCCTCAGGTATACCATGTCGCCTGGCTGGAAAGTGATGAGTTTTGTCCCTTGGTTGTAGTAATCTTTCTGCCTTTCTCTGGCAATCCGGTTGTTTTCTTTAACCACCTGATAAGCTTCTCTGAGGCGGTCGGCCAAAGTTTCCAAGTGATGTTGGACTGAATCTCGGTTGCTACCATAGTCCGTCTTAACAAATTTCATCGAGCTGTGTCTTCATTTCTTCACGCAGCGCATACGGTACACGATATGGATTCTTCTTAATCGGCAGGGCGTCCCCTGTCCTAATCTCATGAAACCCCTGGGTGGTGCACGGTAGCACCCCTTTCCTGTCATTGCAGAACAGGTCCAGAAACTCATTTATAACTGGCATCAAAGTCTGCCTTTCCTCTATACCCAAGTGAGCTAACCTCCGCTCTAACTCGGCTTGAACTTCCGCCAGCTCCTCCGCATTATTCCCCCTAATTAAATTCACCCTGTAAGCTGAGGTCTCTCCCGCCCCCGGGCTTCGGGAGTCGAACCTTGACACCCTGGGTGCGCACGGCAGAAGGGCCTCTGCAGTACCTATTTTTACGTGCTTCCCAATCTCTAAATGTTGGCGGCTAGTATTCAGTACCTTAAGGACACAATACCTGGCGGCATTGCTTGCACTATTCTGTAATGACATAACTTTACTACCGCTGCTAACCTTGTCAGCATTCACTGTCCCTATACCTGTATCTTCACTGGTACCAGTCTTCACCTCTGACCTTTCCTCTAGGTCACGTAACCTGTCTAACTCTCCCTGAGTATAGACCCGGCTCGCCACTCGAGCCACATACGCCCCCGGCGTTCCTATTTCTACGGGCTCCACCAATATTTCCCGCGGTACATCTACCTTATTCCTGCCTCTCAACTTTCCTACAACTATTCCTTGAGACAACGGAGGAAGGACGACCGGTCCTGAGGCCACAACGTCCCAGCTACCAATGTCGGATCCTCCCGAGTTCAACCCTAGGATGGGTGTTTCCACTGAAGCTACGGGTCCTGTCGTTTCCGGGGTGATCAGGCCCGTCCCCGACGCTTCCCGAACAGCCTGTGGTTGGCGATGAATTAATGCACACCGCTCTACCTCCTGTCCTGACAATCGGTGACTAGTCCTTCCTAGGACTAGTGTACTGGTTCTTAAATCGACCCTTGCCTCCATCCGTCTAAGGACATCGACGCCTAGTATGCCACTATACTCTACCTCTAACGGAGCAATTAAAAAGTCGTGTCTAAAAGTCTTCTTACCCACCCGGAATATAATATTTTGAGTTCCGGCTGCCTTTAACTTATTCCCCGTGATCCCTCTAGCGGCTTGTCTGAGTAGGTTGTAATTCGGAACTACTAATCCCTGGTTTCATCACACTTAGGCTGGCTCCTGAATCAACTAACACCAAATGAGGCTTCCCCTCAACCTCAATTTCTAACAGAAGTTCCAACCCAGTGGAATCCACGTGTGACAACCCTACTTCCTTGCCCTCTGTTGGCGGCTCGACGTTAGGGATCGGTACGTCGAACCCTGGCCATTTGGGTACTGAGACGACTGCGACAGTTTTGGACAATCCCGTCGCCGGTGCCCAAACTCTTGGCAATGAAAACATTGCCAGCCAGAATGGCGAGAATCCTCCACTAGGTACCGTGGTTTCTCTGCCGGGTTTCGCGAAGATTGCCCACTAAATTTACCTCTGCCTACCTGATTAGCTTGCCCATCGCGACCGTTAGAATTCCTACAATAATAACTCTGACCCTGCTCTCGAGTCTTCTCCCGGTGGCGCGAGCTCTGTTCCTGCCGGCAATCTCTGGCATAATGTCCCGGTTGGTTACATCTATAGCATTCTACTAGTATTTCTTTTTTGTTGGCAAACACCTTCCTCGAACCCCCGACCATCTGCTTGTGTTTCTCAGCATTCTCTACTGTGACTGCTAGCCTAACTGCTTGCTCCATCGTACTAGGCATCTGAAATTGGACCTGCTGTCCCACTACACCCCTGAGCCCATGAATATACGCGGCTAAGAGTCTACGCTCTTCCTCCTCATTAACAATCCTCTGTACTTCCTCATCTCGAACCTTCCTAATTGTACGCTGGCACAATTTCCTACAGCGGTCACCGAATTCTTCTGCGCTCTCATCTCTCCCTTGGGCAGCGTCCTGCAGTCTCGTATAATAATACTGGTCCGGTAGCTTATCACTGAACCTGTCCACCAATGCCTGCTTCAAGTCTCCATAACTACATCCATCTCTCACTAGTTCTTCGCGTCCACTCAAAAATTGAAGAGCCAGACCCTGTAATTTCGCCTTCACAATCAAAGCTTTGTCCTCCTCCGTCCACCCACTAACCTTCGCTAAGGTTTCGATTTGAGAGAAAAACTCGTGGACCGATTTCCCTTTTGTTTCGCCCGACCAGTCTTGAATTCCGGCTACTAGCGAAACGTCCTTCTTCTGCCCCCTCGGCAAGCTGGCGGCCTCGCCTATCCTAAGGGCATTCAGCTGCGAGCGCAACTCCTCAATTTGCAGTTGAAGGGATTCAATCTCGGATGCTTCCGACATGTCTTGATTTATCACTCCGAAGTGTATCAAATAATATGGCTATACAAACTGAGATCGACTAACAACACCTTACCTCTACCACTACAATAATCATCCCCACTAAATATTTAACAATGTTTAAAAAATATCGGCCACAAAATCTGCTATCTGAATCCTACCCCTAAATTCTGCCTAACATTAATCTTCCCAACCAAACTCTCAATACGTCCCCAAAAATTAAATTACCAACAGTTAGTTAAATCCGTTAACGCGGGTTGCAGCAACAATGGAATCAGGAGGACTTCAAATTTGTTACACCAATATACACAGACCACTTCTCTAAACGTACACAAATAAACACATATACAAACACTTGTATGCCTTGCCAATTCTATTCCACAATCCTACCTGCTAGCCAACGATAATATGTTATTCACTGTAATCCCAACAAAAATTTCTAAGCACGCGAGTCCGAAATTCTGTGCGGAATTTAATATCCCGCACCGCTGCCACCAATTTGTTGTGTCCCCGCCAAAGTTACCGCTACCGTAACCTTCGCGGGACCCCGATACCCGTTGGCAGGCCCAGTAGGACGGGGGAGGGGGGAATTCAGGAGAGAGGGACCCCTATCTAAATGAGACGCTGCGAACTGACTAATATGACTTTAATAAAACAATATGAAAGTAAAACAATAAAAGATAATAAAAAGACAAGATTACTAATTGGCCCTAAAAAGATAGTACAGGGGACGAACAGTCCCCCTAGGTTACAATCTATTTACTACCTCGTATATAACTATTTCCCTCTCCCTGGGACGGGGGGAGCCAGTCCGGGGCAGTGTTCAAAACAACCCAAAGAAACAAATTGAGAACAGGGAAAAAGTGGAAGACAAAAAAGAAAATAAAGACAGAGAAAAACCGGCAAACACTCACGCTCTCGCCCAAATGGCACCGCCAATGTCCAAGCCCCACGATCCTCTCTGTAGCTGCGCGACACACCAACTGCCCGGCAGAACCATCCCGACAAGAGAGCGAGAAATTTGTCGGAACAGGAACAGGGGGAAAAAAATAACAATGTGTGACCGGGTCCAGATACTGCTGCCACCGGCCCACCCGTTACCATCCCCGTGCGGCTTCCGACCCCGCGCGATCCGCCATAAAGAGAAAGCTACCAGTGCAGCGGGCACAACACTGTGTATCAGACGGCAGGTCTCATATATGGACGTCTGCTGCATATCACTGTGTATCAGACGGCAGGTCTCATATATGGACGTCTGCTGCGTATCACTGTGTATCAGACGGCAGGTCTCATATATGGACGTCTGCTGCATATCACTGTGTATCAGACGGCAGGTCTCATATATGGACGTCTGCTGCACATCACTGTGTATCAGACGGCAGGTCTCATATATGGACGTCTGCTGCATATCACTGTGTATCAGACGGCAGGTCTCATATATGGACGTCTGCTGCATATCACTGTGTATCAGACGGCAGGTCTCATATATGGACGTCTGCTGCATATCACTGTGTATCAGACGGCAGGTCTCATATATGGACGTCTGCTGCATATCACTGTGTATCAGACGGCAGGTCTCATATATGGACGTCTGCTGCATATCACTGTGTATCAGACGGCAGG